>CM029917.1:14948006-16198006 GCA_017639245.1 Myiopsitta monachus
TTCTCTTTAACACTCAGCACTAGGATCCTGGAGAGGGCTATACAAGCAGAACATCATTAGAATTCTTCAGTAACGTGTGTGGGTTGTAGATGCAGTAAGTTTATTCTCTGTGTATTCATAAGCTAGTCTAATTTTGGTTGTATCCTGGAAGAGTCCATTAGGTGTCTTGCTGCAGCTCCATCTTTTCTGGCACACTCATAATGTGAAAGTGAATTACTTGAGTCAGAACCCAGGAACTCTAGTTGGTTTCTTCTAAAGCAATTTCCGCTCCTCAGCAGGCATGCTTTATCGCTTATTGTCCTTCTGTGTATCTCTGCTTAAAGTTTCCCAGCTTTTTAATGGTTAAAAACTTAAAATTTGCTTTATTACGGCTGTTGCTTTGCTGCTTTAAATGCTAAAACCAGAATGAGCTTGGGATACTCCTTTATTTTTCTTCCATTTCAGGTACAAATGCCAAAGCCTCCAAGTATATTGGATGTCCATTTTTTTCCCCACTCGATTTGCACCCCTCTTCCAAGTTCTGCTAAGCGTGCATTTATTTAAGAATTATACTATATAACTTCAGAAATACACATATATTTATGATACGCAACCTGGAAAGTCACCTTGTTTCCTCGCACAGTATGTATGCCTCTATTTCTTTCCATTTCTGTATTTCATTGTATTAGGTGTCTAAAGCAATGGGCTGTACTTGCTGTGAGCACACTGCTTACTCTTCCAAAGGGTTTCTTTGAATTCGAAAGAAGTAGTCGCAGTGGTAAGCAGTGTGCTGAGCTTTTCTTTGTACACAAAAATTGAAATCCACTGCATTGGTTCAACATCTTTATCTTCTCTGTAGGACATACCATGTTGCTTTAGCACCACATACTAAGTAATGGTACTACCTTCTGCCTGTGGAGAAGGCTTTATTCAAGATACCTGCGTGTCATACCTACTTCAAGGCAGTACCACTGGAACATAAAAGTAGGGAAGCAGATGAATATTAAAATCACAGCTGTTGATGTGACAGGTACCATAGCTTATGTGCATCATATGGTTCTTACAGAATCTGAAAAACATTTTAGATGAAAATTAATTTTTACTTTGTCTACTGCTGACAGACAGGGATGTTTAAAATGGAGTATTTCTGATTTGTGGCTTTTTCCATATAAGAATTAACTCCTATGTTGCTGCAGGATTGTTAAATAGAGAAGTTTGGTCTGATGCTAAGTTTCAGTGTAAGGCTTTGATGCATCGCTGCTGAAAGCTGTTTACATGATGTTGAAGAAACAGTCCACATCTTGTCATGAATATCACGATGGTCTAGATTGCCAGAGGCGAGATGCTTTAATTTCACTGGTAGGATGACAGCGCTCTGTTGGAACCCATCCATTTGCCCATCCATTTAAGCACAGCTGAGAGCCAGCAATTATGTTTAAATGTGTCAATTTGCAGAAATATAGTAAGCTTTGATGAAATCACACTCTAGTTCAGATTTCAAAGTTACTTGCTGAAGGCTTGCTGGCTACTCTGCTGCAAACTTTTAAGATTACAGATTATATTCCTGTTTCAAAAAAGATATTTTTTTGCTCCTCAAGACATGTTAGGTTGGTTTTTTTTTACCTGGTGGCAGCTATGATACATTAGGTCCTTTTTGTTCTTGCCTGCTGAGTGTAAATCTTCCCTAACGGTTTCAGGCCAGTTGTGGAGCTACACTCAGGGTGAGTGAGTGGAAGATGGCTAATAACCCTTGCTCTTAATTTAGTGCTCCGTTTACTGACATGACAAAGGTATTGACATAAAGAAACTTATTTGCAAATTCAGCCATTAGGATTTATTTGGTCAGTCATTACAGAGAATTACTTTTACACAGTGATAGTGCATATTCAGTACATTAATTGAAAATACAAGCTCATACTTAAAAAGCCTGTAGAGTCTTAAAAATCATGTATGAATTCCTTCTTCTAAGCAACTCAAATGAGAAAGCTCTATATGGCAGATATTACTGATTAAGCCAGATCATACACAGGCTTTTAAAATCTTTAATAGAAGATTTCACATTATATCTAGACTAAACCCAGCTCTGTTTAATTTTACTGGACCCTGGAATCATTTTCTTGAATAACTAGTTTCTTAAACTTCCAAATTTTGATGGGTACTCATCTAAGAGTAGTGGTTTCTTGCCAGAATCTTGCAAACTGTTCCTTGTCTATGAAACCAAGGTAAATGCTCCGTGAAACCATCTTAAAATGATTTCAGTAGCATATTGGATGACAAGTTTTATGAAGATAGACAGTATTCCACAAGAGATTGGAGAATTTACAGCTGGTCTTTTGATCTAAACTTTAAGGTTACATTATTCATTTGGGTCTGATTAAAATGAAACAAATACATTTTACAATGTAAACTGATTTATTTTGAAGATGCATCTACTTGGCTAAGAGAGAGGGGTGTATTGAACAGGAAGAGAAGACTATGCCAAGTCCTTGCCTACTGGGAGGGGAAAATCTATATAGGAATTGCTGAAGGTATAATCAATGGCTGATGTTAATTTGTTGAAAATTTAATTCTACACAATGTGTCCCTAGGAGAAATACTGTTTAGATATTTGAGTTGCTGCTCTGGAGCACATTTGCCTGTTGGCTTGTGGAGGGAGAAGTGTACCTTTTTCCTCTCAGCAATATGTTTTGAACAAAACAGTTTACACAGTTGGACTCTCAGCAGGGAGAAAGTCAGAGGGCTGACATGTTGTTGTAATAATGGCAAGGTCAGCAGCAAGACCTGTGGTGTAGCGCAGCTGAAAAATAAATATCATGAATATGTTTTTAACATGAAGCATAAAATAATCTGGCTTTGGTTGTAGAATATGTTAGTAAAGGTTGTAAAATTACAGGGCTTGGTTATCTGCCATGTTTCTAACAAGAGTGAATTAACTGATAAACGCATTAAGTTTCATGGAAAATAGCCTCCTCATTTCAGTGTGAGGATTTCAATCAGGTTAAGTACTCTGTATGAAAATACATTTTAAAAATCAACTGTCCTAGTACTTGGTGGTCTGTACTCTGTATTGAGGAAGAATGGCCTTAACTTTTTCCTAAGTTGTAAAAATACATCTTGTCAAATGTAACTAGGTATGGACGGCCTGTTGAACAGCTGTCATTAGTATCTTTGCGAACAGGTACGCTGGATCTGCAAAGTAAGTTACATCTTTACTCAGTAATGGAGATTTTTGTTATAAAGCCAATAACTGTAAAGAAGGCAGTAAATTCGAAATTATCAGACCCATGGAAACAGAACATTTACTTAGAAAGTTTAAACTTCCTCTCAACAGTACAGTTCCAAAGACCTGTTGATTTAATTTTACAGGTTCATATGTATTTTTTAAACCCCTCTTGAATTGTACTTATTTGGGGTCAGACTCTGGAAGGTTAATCAGCCTTTCAGGAATTCTGGGTTGGTTTTGGGTTTTTTCCACTCAGCTAAGCGTCATGACCTCAGACTGCATTTAGACTGAATTAGGCAAACGAGAACTGTATGAACATAGCTATGCTCTATTGTTTGGCATCTCATCTAGGATACTGTGTTTGACATAATATCCCAACAGTAGTTTAGGGAAGGGCTAAGCAGTGAGATGCAGAGCTTACCAAAAGTGGTTTTGAGGTAGAAATCTGCAGCCGTTCTTCGATATTGAAGATTGCCATGCTTTTGTGAAGACAACTGTTACGGCACTTAGGTCAGTCTCCATCTTTTCTCTTAACTGATTTTTGTGCTCCTGGTGTATATCAAGTTTTCTTTGATGATGAAGCTGGCTCAGGAACCTAGTTCCTGGCCTTTGTTCCTGTGCCACTGTGACCTTAGCTGTATAGAGAGGCTGTGTCAGATTGTTAGACCTATCTGTGGTTAGAAAAAATAAGACAAATCCTCTTATATGGTGTAGAAACGGTTTGTGGAGAAGTTCTACTTTGAGAGGTGTCTATAAAGGTTAATCAGCCAAGTTAAATAGAAGGGAATGGCTACCGTACACATCTTTATCTTTCTGCTATTGGCTACTTCAGCAGTGATATTCCAGCCACACACCTTCTTCGAAGTGTTAAAGTAACAAGTGCATGTTGTTTGCACTTGGATAGGACAGTTTAAACTATAGCATGATTTAGTAACACAGTTGGGCTTGTTAAGTATCACACAAGATCAGTTAGTTTCATCTCTCATGACTGTGCAGCAATTGGGTCTGTATCTTACACATTTCTGTTGCAGCACAACTGTCTAATGACCATTCCTTATGTGCTGATGCAGGTAACCAGCTAGACCCATGTCCCATTGATGTGCTGTGTCTGATTCAGAGTCAAAGAGTAGGAGGAGAGACAAAGAGAATGTGCTGTAACTGGAGTCAGGCTAACCTGTGAAGTTCTACCTGCACAGATCTGATCCAGTGCAGTTGTCTCTGATGTTTTGCAACTTGACCCCACATAGACCATAAAGTATTTGACACCTTGAAGAGGATGTCAGTTTGTTGTGGTCCTATTCCCTTTTTTCCCAGAACACCATATACAGTAGAGCTTACTTGAAAGAGGTGTTCTGCTTTGGATAAATTTCTACAGAACCTTCCTCATGGTCCATTCTGTCCCTGTAAGACAACTAATTTTAAAAATTCAGTTCTGCTAATGTAACTGTCTTTATTTGCTCACTTTCTTAGCTATTGCTAGAGGTATCATTTGGTGCCTTCATCGGATCTTGCACTGGAGAGGGAACAAGTGATGGGGATCAGTAGTGTTTGAATTTCTTCTGCTTAAACTTACACTGAAGAATACCAGATGAGCAGCCTCTGAATTATTAAGCCTGGCTCTATTAGTTTTCTTCAGTCTTATTTAGTTTTGCTTGTTTACAATTAAAGACCCATTTTCTCCAGCTGACAAATTCAATGTGCTCCTAGAAAAAGACTGTGGTTAGTTTTCACTCACTGCTGCTTCCCCCTTCCAGTGCTGTGAGCTGAGCTTAGCAGTTTATGAAATACTGGGAGCTAATAGACTACGTGATAGTCTCTTTTCATGCTAATAGTTGATTTTGTTCTCTTTGAAACAGTTGTTTCTGTTTCTCCCTTAAATGTTACCAATACCAAGTGTACCACAGAAAAACCCCTCCAAACTATTTGAGGGGGGTCAAGAATATATGTGTATATTTCTTCTCTGTGTATTAGGGGTATTAAAATTGATCATGAGTGTGAGTTCTTATCATTCTTTGTTTTGACATCGGAGAAAAAAGCCCTCAAAGACTTCCTTGCCCAGATTCCCACTTGAGGAAGTGTATCTAAGAAAAATCTTTGAATAATAGTTGGAATGAGTGACATGAAATTAGATCAATCGCAGTAGTGCTGACATTGATTGAGAGGTGTTAAGTGAGGGATGGAAAAAACATATCTGATCAAGATTAATACTTTTTTCACCAGTGCTCCTGAGAATTGTATAAATAATTTGTTTCCCTAAAGCTGCTTATGGAAAATTGAAGAGCCAAATCATGGCGTGTGGAAGTTCATATGAATTCTGGGCACAAAGTTCTTTGAAGACCACACAAAGGTCTTTAAAAACCTTTAAAACTTCATAGCTGTGCATCCTTAATTCAGCTGAAACATTACTACAGTGTAAGATGCTTAAACCATTTTGTATTATAGATGCAGAGCTTTGTCTTCAAAATCCCTTTTCCTCATCCCCCTGGGAAAACTGAAGCGGGAAGTAAACTTGTAAATGCTTTGAAATGATTTGTGTTTTTAACTGGAAACCCACTCACAGTTTTCCCAAGGTGCAGGTCACTGAATTTTAATGCCCCTTTTAAAGAGAGGGGAGCTTCAGAAATTGCCCAAGACATGGTTGGAATCTGAGTGGGAAAGGAAGTTACTTCCTGTGTTAGCTCTGTGCTGATGAAATTAAATCTGTTGCGTTTGATGTGTAGTTGAGGACTTCCAAATACAGTGCTAATGTTGCAAGTTCCCCAAAAGCAGATTTGGTTGCAGAGTTTTTCTTCAACAGCCAAGGATTCACATGAGACCACTTACATAAGTCTTGGATAATGTGTACAATCCCCAGCTCCTGGAAAAAAAAAGGTATTAAAGTGATCTTTTGCATTATATAGCGCCTCTTTACCTTTTGATCTCAGTGTTACTGTTGTGTATAGGGAAAAGTGTATATTAACCTTGATAATAAAATTGACTTTCTTCTTTGTGCATTATGAAAACAGGAGTGGTTTTGCTGACTTTTGCATGAAAATGCTTGAATTCTGCAGTTATCAGCATTACTGACTTTCAACAAATATCTAGTTAAAATTGTGGTGAGTCTTTCTTAGAGGATTTTGCATCTGTATTTGTGGGGTTCCTGACATTTGGAAATTCCAAATATGGCCACTGCTCTTAAGTGCTTCATCTTCTTTCCCAATACCCATGTTCATGGCTGATGATAGCAGACAAGTTATAGCTGTAATACTTACCTGCAGAAGATAAAACCAGGTGCTTAGAAGGCTTTTGCTTATTCCACAACTGTAATGGCAACCATGAGAACTTTACTGGTACCTTTAGTCCAGATAAACTAACTTGTAATTAAAAATCAATGGTGACTTTAAAAGGACCTTTGCCTAATTTATGGTTAATGTCAACCACCAATTTTACTGTGTCAATACTGCCAGTCTGCATTGTTAAATATTTCTTCTAACAGCCATCTGGCCTAAGTGGAGCAGTTGGGTTAAGCAAATTTGGGCATAAGGAGCAGTAGTTCCAAGTAATTGCAATTGGATGATACATTAAACCTTTATTAATTTTATTATATCTAAACTAATTGCAGCTAATCTTGAAATTCAGAGCATTTTGAACTTGTTGTGTGAGTTGCATTGCCTCTGTTAAAGGCATGAAATTTCAGGTTTAGATTTCTGGATGTCATGCTGTAAACACGCTCCATGATATGCATATTCTGGACTTCCATCATACCAGTAAAACTTATGATTTGATACATGTAAAACTGTTACTTTACAGCAATGGAACAGTGGTTTTGGTACTCCATTTAAAGCTGAAGGAAAAAATAATTACTGTCCCTCTATTTCTAGTTAGAGATTTCTTTAATTTGAGCTTGAACTGGTGTGTGCTCCACTCTTACCTGTGTGGGATGTAAAGAAACAGACAAAACACAAAGTGGAAGTTTCTATGAAAGAAAATTGAGATGTGTCACTCTGAAAACAAAAAATGAATCCATGTGCTTACCAGAATGGGGAGAGCATTCTGTGTAACCTGCTTTGAATTTTATCAGTAGTTTTTCTTAAGTTGTATTATCTATAAACATTTTCAAAGGTAGGTGTAGATAAGGATTGTTATAGTTTATAGTCCAGGAGAAGACTGTGTCTGTGGAATCTGTATTCTACTCGCCTCTGAACAAAAGCAGAATAAATGGAATAAAGGAAAAGCCTGTCACAGGAAGCCACTGTTCATGCTTTAATAACTTTTTGTTTAAAAATTAGAATATTTCTCTTTATTTTGGTTCTCCCAAATGTGTTGTTTTGCTGTTCTGAGAGGGTTTTTAAGCTCAAATTCCAAGTTAGCACTGACATTTTTGTTGCTTGTTGACTTGTTTATAACTCCTTTTTTCTTCTGTGAATAAGACCCCAGATTAAACACTGGCTTACAGTATTAATACTTTATTGTTAATTGACTTGACTTGGTCCCTTGCAGTGCAAAATTAATGTCTTTGCCTTCTCTTTTTGCATTCTTAGTTATAGCACAATTGAAATTAATTGAAAACATTAAAAAATTCCAAACAAACAGGCCGGGACAGCATTTCCCCAGAAAGCTACAGGAGAAAGTCTTTCAAATGTGGGGTTCTATGAAGCCTGCTGCTAACCAAGATGCAAATGAGAGAAGGGCCTTGTGATACCTTTTATTCGAGTCCATAAAGAACAGCTGTGCTCCAGAGGTGGTTCCTGATGGTGTATTGGTAGCTGTACAATACATGCTCCTTGGGTAGTGGGAGTTTTGTACTTAAATAATTCTGAATTAGTGGCCCTTCAGATTGTTAGAAGAGTGAGTGGTGTGAGCCAGGCAAGGAAGGCTGGGGGTGCAGCCGCTGTTGGTTGCCGCCTTGTGGAGCTCCAGCTGCTGCTCTGAAACACCGCTTTGATGGAGGGCAGAGAAAAGCTACCTTCTCTTCCCTGCAGAAGGGAAATGCCTGAGCAAGACAGCTTCTCCTGGATGCTATGATACGGATCAGATCAGTGACCCTTAAGGGTCTGCTGGGGTTTGTTTTTCTTGGTGTACTGCTTTATGAGGAATATATGATCACACAGTGTAACAGAAATACAACCCAGAGAACATTTGTAGCAGTACTGACATAGACTACTAAGAAATGTGCAATTTCTGTAACATGATCATAGTTAATGGTTACAAACCAAATAAAGTCTAAATATTTGAGAAAATTAGCCTGCAAAAGTGGATGTGGAGGAATGAACACATACCAGATTGTTCTGTTGAACAGAAATTACCTTCTGAAGTAATGTGAACTTGGGATGACTTTTTACTCTTTGTGTAATGAGGGGAAAATCGTTCAGTTTTGCTCTTTAACAGATGCTGCCTTTGAATTGTAACAAGAAGGGGGGAAAACAGATAATGATTTCCAGTGAAGTCTAATTTGTTAAAAGGCACAATTAAGCCTTGAGATAAATGATTTAGCTTTTAAAACACTGAAAGTAAAGGAATTAAACTCAGTTCTCAGCTGCTGCCTGTAGGGTTGCTTTTTGACTTCTGTAAAAGTGAGCATTGTGCATTCAAAAAAATTTCATTTTTCTGCTTGTTTTCTGTCTCTGAAACTACACATGTGCACTGACAGCTATTTTGCATCTATTTTAGGGCAGGTTATCTTATTTGATTCTTCTGAGAAGCTAAGCATGTTGCTATAGCTACTGAGCTTGTGGCTCTGGTGAGGGTTTTTCATCAGTTTCTAAATGTAATTGGTAAATAAGGCTGGTATAAGGCTTGTGACATTCTGCTGTCAGTTCCACTTGAAGATTTTATTTGTCTTTAATTTCTTTAGTTCTAGCATGTACATGGAAACACATATATACCATTTTTATGTAAATATGTAGAGATGACAAATGAAAAATGAATGTGCAGGTTTTCTAACCCAAGTGCTTGTTTCAGAAAGCTCTTGTATTCCTCCTGTTCAGCTTGTGGTTGGGTGTGGACTTCTGGTCTCCAGCACGTAGTGACAGTATGAGATGCTGCTGAATGTGACGGCTGTGCGAACCATATGCTTGGAACTCCAGTCTCGAAAATGAGCTTTTCTTTCTGGTGTGCTACATCTAAAACAGATGCACTAGTAAAAGAAGTACTGCTAACAGTATACTGTAGATATTAGGTACAGGTTTTTAACATGTGTAAAGAGCCATTTTAAACAAGATTTAGGCTGTTCTTTAATTTGTAAAGGCTGCTACCCATTCTTGAGCTTTCCTGCAGCACGTGCTGAATTCTCTGTTCCTCCAGTTTGGTTCAGCTGTTACACTGTCGTTGCTAATATTGGGTGATGTTACTGGAAATGCAGTATTGGATTTGTCATGGGTGGGTATAGTTATGGGCTTTTCTCCTTTTTTCATCCAAAGTCCACTGGAGGTTAAAGACCTGTATGATCCTTTGGACAGGGTTGATGCTTCAGTGTGTAAATTTTCAGCTATCCAGAAGTATGAACATTGTGAAGTTCAACTACAGAAATGAAGGCCTTAGTGCAAACCTGTTACAATGAGAGCAGTCAGGGTAGTGGATGTTGGATGTTAATGGCTTTTTGTCAAGCAGCACTAACATAGGGTGGAGGGAAAATACCCTGTAAAGTAACGCGATCACTGGAAAGCCAGGCTATAAAAGGATCAGCTGGATTTCCAAGGATATTTAGAGATGGAAAGATACAGGTAGGTATCCAGTGAGACTTTTCAAGCCACTGATGTAAGTTAGGAGTCTAATGTTCATTGACTTAGAGAACGGGGGTCAGTTCTACATTAGGTCTCCCAGTAAATTCGAGAGCCTGTGTATTTGTATTTCGAGATGCTTCGTTATTGTTATATGTTGTGAGTGCCTGGCAAATGCTGTAGCAGTGATGGATTAAGTAGCTACTTGCTGAACCTGAGTGTCTGGGATGCAGTGCTTCTGAACCACTCAGGATAGTGTAAAATAATTCTTTACACAGGTTTTATTCAGATAAGATTAGTGCCCTATTTAGGCTGCAATAGCTAATTCTGTCAGAATAATTTTTCAGAATATTCTTCAGAATAATTTATTCTGAAGCTCATAACTTTGAGAATTATCTGTATACAGACATTGTGATTCTCTTGAATGACAATAGGTATTTTGAGACCAGGAAGAAACTGTAATGAAGAGATTAAAGGACTGGAGGTTGGTACTGCAAACTCTTTTAGAGATTGACTTGAAGACAGGTTCATAACAACTAAACTGGTATTACATTTTTAGCATCAGTCCACTCACTTTTGTGAAGAAATACCCCTACTTCAGGAAAATTTCTTAGTCATGAAAGCCCTCTTAGCCTTTATGTATGTAAGGCCAAGTATGGTACCAGTTACCTGTGGAGCATGATGAGGTATAGGTCTGGTGGCTTGGAACCTCTGCCTGCAAAGTGCTGGGCTGGATGTGTGGCTTGTCAGTTCAGTGCTTTCTATTTCTGGTACTGAAATAGTAACTTCATTTTTAGGGGAATCCTGCCAATCCTGTAGACAGGGACATGGGTTTAATCTGTTAGGACATTATTATTGGCAGACAACTCATAAGGTAAGCGGTGACCATCCCTGTAAGGGTTTGGATTACCTGCATATTTCCTTCAATTTCTTTTGTTGCTGCTTTCCTGCAGTTCCTTCTTTCTTGCAAAGCCTTCATTTCTTCTACTCATATAACCTAAATTACATTTTTAGAAAAGAGCAGAGAAGTAATTATGCATGTAATCTGGGAAATGAACAAATGAATGCAAATCCTGTGACTTAAGAGACATTTGATAAATTGTAATTGTGAAAACACCTTTTCTGGTAAAGGGTCACCTGATTTCTGACTGCAGCACTTGCTTTAACATAAGTAATTATGCAGAATCTTTAAAGGTTGAAATCCTAATTTTGGTTTCATTTAAATATCTAGTTGTCAAATCACATAGAAAAAGAATACTATTATTTAAGATTGTCTTGCTGAACTGTTTATGAATGAGAACTATGTAGTGTATATTGTGTATGCATACAGATTAAATTCCGTTACACAGACAAATTCTTGTTTCAGAATCTGAAGTATTTCAGTACCTACATTTTAAAGGGATTCGAATTCTATCCATCCAGTTAATTGCACTAATATATTAAAAAATAATATGGGCATTTGCATGTATGCATAATCACTTAAGGTGCTTATCCTGTCATTTACTGAGTGACTGTGACCGATGATATGAGAATTCTTGGCTTATAAAAATCCAGCCTTTATTGACTACTGTAAAAAAAAATTGTAATTAGAGTTTAATCAACATATAAAATACAAAAATGTTCAAAATCTTCCTTTTGCTTTGCAGCCATCCAGGTGGTGTAGAACTTATGGAGTGCTGCTGGTAGGTTACATTAGCAGCACTGCAGGAAACTAGTAATTTCATAGAAAGCAGAATTGAATGGGGAAATACACCTTTTTATTGGCAAAATTTGGCTGGGGTACTGAGTTGATTTCTGTGATTTTTTCCTTTTTCCCCCCTTTTTTTCCCCCTAAATCCCTGTTCTATATAAAACATGCAGAGCAATCATTGATCTGCAGCTGAAGTGCAACCAGCTTTGGGTGAAACACAGAAGCTGTTTAACAGCAGGACTGCTCGGTAGCTTAGGGCAGAAAACAAGGATGTTCTTTCCAGTTGGAACTACTAGAAGTGTAACATGCTGGTGAAGCCTGACTTGTGATTTCTCAGTTGGCTGATCTGACTATTAGCAGAGACTGCTACCAGCTAAAAGAATTACTCACGTAACTCAACCAGTGCTGGTTCTTTGATGCTGAAGATTAAGGCCCAGTGTCCATTGGCAGTCATTAGCGGTTGACCACCCTCAAGTATAATATGTAGTTGCTATGTAATTATCTATTTTGGGATTTTTTGTGACATTAGGCTTGATATGTCTTCTGTCTCAAAATCTACTGTAGGATCACTGACTGTAACATAGCTAGCATTTCAGATGGATTGCTGATTATTGCCTTATCCTTCGCTTGCATTTAGAAGAAGCTATTTCACAGAATGAGGAGTTAGTTTTCTAGTACAAGGTAAATTTCTGGCTCTTACTCACTTCATTCATACAGGGAGATAAGAATTGTGTCACTTGGATAATACACACACTTGAGTATTAAAAATTGTGCATACCTGCTCTTTTTTTTTTCTTTTAAGCGATTGAATACTGTAGTTAAAATAGATACTATATAGTGGTATATAATGCACCTTTGTTACTGCACTAACAGAAATTAATAGTCAGTTCCTCAATTGAAAAAAAAAGGCATTATCTTTCCAGCATCTGATGTCTTTATATATATTTTATGCAGAAATGCATTAAAAGTCCCAGGTTGATTTTCAACTTACAGTACTGAAATGATAGACAGATATGAATTCTCCAGATAATACAGAGCTGCTCAGAAACCCCAATTCTTTTACGGGGGTGGTAAATCTCTTGTGTAGTTGTCTTCCTGATACTATCAGTGACAGTTTTGCTTAGAGTGAAGCTGTTATCAGTAGTGGAAACCTATAGCTTTACTTCATCTCCAAATCAGGTAATGCTGCCTGAAGTATTAGCTTCCTGCAATCACTTTAACAAGACAGTGTCTTCAGTCCTCCTTTTTGTAGATTAGAAGTTGTTTATATTTGGATCCTCTGGAATGAAAATGTCTTGCAAGTGCGAGAGCATTATCATATTGGACTTAATTTCTGAGAAGGCTTCTGTTTATGTTGTCACCTGTTTCCTTGTAGAGGAAATTGAAATTCTATTCCCTTGAAACATGCGTTCTCAGAATCTCTTTGGAGGGCCAAGCCTCTGCTTTGTTTTGTCTCTCAGAAGGGCTTGTGATTTTCCTGCATTTCCAGTAGAGCTTGAAATTAGTTGTATATTGATGTTCTACTGAAACAAGCATGGAAGTCAAAATTAAGATGGCTTTTATTTGTAGCTTGTTTTGTGCATGGTCATAATCTGTAACATTAGTAGCATGCTGCTTGCTGCATAGGCTTCTTCTCTATGATGTTTTTATGGCAAAGCCAGCTGGGTGTCTGTGGTTCCTATTTGGAATCTTTGCAGTCATGTTTAGCATGACACTGTGCTGTGCTAGTGCAACTTCCGGAGTGCAGCTGAACCCAGGCTTTAGTGTGGATTCATAGATATGCCTGTGTGGCTTCCAGGTGGCTTGAGCATGGGCAGAGGCTGTTTCCAGAAAACAGCGCTGATGGGAATGCAGGGGCTCCATATGTATCCATGTGTGCTTTAGATTTACTTTTTATTAATGTCTCGGTGGCAAATGTAGACATTGGGTTTATGAGAAAAAATATTTGCAACAAGATAAAACTTGGAGATTTTGGTCAGAATTTCCTGTCAATGCCTCTTTAAAAATGGAACGAAATGCAAGTCCTCACTTTTCTTACTGCTAGAATCAACCTATAGTTGACTCCTTCCTTCATTCTTTCTGATACCACACACATAATAGCTCTGAATCTTTACCACCAGACTAGATCCTACTTGTGGGTTAATTAGAATATTATGTCAACTCTTTTATTGTCAGTGAATGTACTCTAGAAATGTAATAGAAAGTCTTCATATTGTCCTAATACCTCAGTGTTACAATACAATGGATGAGAGAGGGTTTTGCATGTGACAGTTGCATGTATTAGTGCTTGTGTAAATAGGGTTGCATGTACTGAATGGGCAGTAAAGTGTTTCCTACTTTGAAGGAATCATCTGCTAGAGAGTTGTAGGGGTTCCACAGTGATATTTTTTGGATTGAAGAGTCAGAACTTGGGGGAAATTCAAGTGGACCTACTGAAAAGTGGAGGGGACTTTAGCAAGAATTAAACAATCCCTACAAATCTGTGGTCTTTATTATCCACTTTTGGCCATCTCTATCTTCAAGTACCTGGTAATTCACTGCTTACTGAGTTCAGAGTTCTACCTGTGTGCACAGCCACCTTCACTGTGTTTCAAGTAAATATATATTCTACAGCTCACACATGAAAAGGACTGATGGCATAGAATTAAGTGTAAGCAGAACAGCGACCACTGTGATGACTACAGATTTGGTTTAATAGGTAGTGTTTTATTCTCTAATTGGTATGACATTGCTGCCAGTGAAATCTGGTACTTCATCTGGACATAGCAGGGTTTCAATGACACTTATTGATTTATTTTTCCCCCCTTTTTTTCCCCCCTTCCTCTAGCTCAAGGTCTCATTATAGTAAAAGCTGATGTGAGACCAAGAAAGCTATAGCAATAGATGCTTCTGGGACTCGCATACCAAGCACGTAATTGTTTCTATGCCTCTTTGAAATAGTTGCCTATCTCCAGCTATAATGATGCACCAGAGGAACAAATCAAAACCTGCTCAGCTCAGTACCAGAGATTTTTTTGTCTTAATCAAAAGAATAAATTCTTGCTGCAGAGCCAGTTGCTAGCTCCAAGAAAAGCTGAAAAGTGCTGCCTGTCCCTCAGAAGCATTTTCCTGCAGGCACAGTTTTGATGGATGTGTGAAGGGAATACCATCTGCCTTAGGGTGGTAGAGGAAGCGGTGTAACACAGGGCTCCTAAGGGATCACAAAGCTGTAGGACGTTCAGAAGTGTTGAGGACAGAGAAAGGGAGGGCAAAGGGAGTCTCTTGTGCTGAGAAGCAGGCTATTGAAGCAAGGTGTGGGTGCCGTTTGTCTTGTGGTCTTTGTATCATCTCAGTAAATCCAGGCTATTGCCTTTCAGGATTTTTACCAGGCTATCTTCTTCCTATCCCCATAAATCATTACTGACTTAAGATATAGCACCCTTTTAGCCTCTGCAGGCTCAGCTGTGATTTAGATCACTGTACAAGTACGCTAATTGGCTGCTTCTTCCTATTGTCATTTCCAGGCTCTGTAGGTGTCCTTGCCTTTCCTCCTCCTTGAGTTTCATGATTCTACAGTCTTAAAGGGAAATGGTAGAAAGGGCTCTAACATAAATGCATTTTCTTGGTGTCTTGATTTCTCGCATAGGTTGTAGAACTAGTCTTTCTGACAGGATCTACTTAACATTCATATCTCATGGGTTATCTGTTGGGCTTCATTGGTTTCCTTTGGGATAGTTTAAAAAGGACTTTCTGCTCAATTTGATGTACTTCTGTTTTACTGGTCCTGCAGCATCTGAAGCTTGAGGTGCCTCTCAAGTTGAGCCCAACTACCTGAAAACACAACTTTATTAATGCCTGAACAAAAATCTGACTTTAATAGAAAGCTAGGATAACTGGAAAAGATGCTGTAGCTAATGTACACTCAAGCACAAATGTTGTGGAATAACTGACATTGTTGGTGCTGGTGATTTTATTTGTCTTTGTATAACACAAACCCTAAGGATGGGCTGTGTTGCACTATCTGCTGGTCAGGAGGTCACTAAGATGTAGTTCCTCCTGTTTGTTGTGGGTCTGAAATAGACAAGTGGGGATGGAAGTGATTGTGTTTGGGAAGATTAAAGAATTGCTTATTTGGAAGCATGAAGTCACTACAAGGGTGTTTGAAGATTGTGAAGTAGTGAAGCATCCCTTACCGCTCTCTACAAGCTGCCTAACAGGAGGATGGAGCCAGGAGAGGGCTGGTCTCTGCTCCCAGGGAACAGGGGACAGGACAAGAGAAAACGGTCTCAAGCTGCACCAGGGGAGGTTTAGATGGAGATGAGGAACAGTCCCTTCCCCAAAGGGTGCTCAGGCACTGGAACAGTCTGCCCAGGGCAGTGCTGGAGTCACCGCACTGAAAGAGTTCACAAACCTGTGAAGCATTCACAAACCATGTAGACGAGGACCTTCAGTGCCATGTGTTAGTTGTGGTCTTGGCAGTGCTGTGGTTGGACTGGGTGATCTTAAAGGTCTTTTCCAACCTGGTTGATTCTATGATTCTGTGATTCATGGGGGGTGTTCTACAGTGAGGTACTGTTAGAACAGTTTTCTACATTGCTATAGTATAAGTTGTCAGCACGAAAGTGGCACAACTTTATATGGGATCTTAATAAACAAGTGCTGTACATGTGGGTAGGTGTATCTATGGCATCAAGACTTAAAGGTAAATAAGAACAAGAGTGATATATGTTCAGCCTTCGCCTTTCATTCAGTAGTAGGTGAAATCAACACAAGAACAAACATTTTTATTTTATATCATAGTTAAGGGTAATATATAATTCATGCTGAGATCCTTCAGCATTTAAATTTCCTTGTTTTGTTACAGTGCTTTCTAAACAGACTCAATAAAAACTTCAATCCCATGATTACCCCTTCAGAGATGTCACAGCGTATCCCAGCTGCAGAGAAAGCTGAGTAGTATTAATTATGCACTGAAAATACAAAAACAAAAAAGCACTTGATGTTTTTTCCCAGATCCGTATTGTGTCCTTCTTCTGTTTGGGGATTTTTGCATCATCTTTATTAATTCAAAAACTGGGGTTTGAATACTTGTTCCAGACCTTGCTTTAGGTGTATAGGATTTTCCCTCACTCATAGATAATGACCAAAAAAACCTTCTGTCCCTGAAGACTGGCTAGGGGCTCTACCTGAAGGACAGCAACTAAATATGACTGAGATCATTGTCAATAACTTCCTGTGCTTCCTGTCCTGGAAACAGCACCAACAGTAACATTTTGTTTGTCCATTGATTGCATTATTATTAAATAAGTAAATCAAACACAAGGTTAGAACGTTACTATTTCACAGTATGGTCAGAAGTCTATTGGATTTTGTAGTATACTGAGGAGCAAATTATGTTTGGGGTCTTGTGCATACACAGAGCTTTAGCACCGTTGGTGGCTTGTGGCTTCTTTACTCTTAATTCTTTCAGGAAAGTAGAAAGTACCATATAAAAAAAATAATTAGCTGCAATAGAAATTGAAGTTTCTAACTGCTTTTACACGGTTGAGACAGATCTCTGAGGGTTGTGGTTGCATTTTATAAGTAAGAGAACTAAGGTACAGAAACAAAAATGAAGCTGTAAAGGCGATCGGTAACAGTGCCAGTGATAAAAACAAGCATCATCTAACATAAAGTCCAACCACCTTCTGCCAACCAGAAGGATTTAGCTGCAGGAAACTACACTATTTTTTCTGTTTGGCCTGGAATCCTTACAGAAGCAGAATGGAACTCTTCCATTTATTTTCAAATTCCATTTCTTGTGTCACAACAAATGGAACAATTGTAAGTAATGAAGGCAGTTGTTCTCTTAGGTGTTTTGTAACAAGAACAAACTGTTTCAAAGAAATCAGAAGGGAACCTGTTAACAATTACCTGTTAGCTTCTCCTCAAGCGCAAGCTTGCTCACACTGGCCACATTAAATCCTGTTCTGAGCAAATAAACAACCCCTAAATGAGAGCCAGAGATTAACTGCATTCTCCTGTGGAGCTTCCAAAGCAGCAGCGTCTTTCATGGGAGCGAATTTGTCTGAGAAGTTGGCAACATACCCTTTGTCTCAATGATGTAGATCCTAGCGAGTCCAGAGAGAGAGGATCCTTTGTTGCCTCTCTTAATGCTGGAATTATTTTCAATAGACATTTCCCATCACTGTGTTGGTCTTGATCTCCATCCCTTGTAGCAGGCAGTAGTAACCGTGGGGGTATTGTGCTGTGGCCTGCCTGGAGCAGTGTTCGCTCTGGATGGAATTTCCATACAGAAATCTGATAAAAGGATGGCAGTGGAAATTGAACTAGAATGTGTTATTTGTGTATGGTAATAGCAAAAATAGTTTGGACATGCATAGAGTGCTCTGAGAGTTGAAAATAGATTTCATTTAAGTTAATTACATATTGGCATATCAGTTAAAAGGGATCAGGAAGGGCTTCTCCTTCTGCATGTGTTGTATTAACTATCATACACTGCTGCTGCAGTAAGGTAAGCTAATTTGGAATGATCAGCTTGAACTTTATGCAACCTAGGCATGGAATGCTGAAACTGCTTCTTATCTCATTTTGCCTTTACTTATCTGGCTTTAAAATAAAGCTTTTGCAACAGCAAATGTTGGATATTGAAAAGCAGGGGGAGCTCTTCCTATCTTTTACATTTAGAGGGAGCAGTATTTGTGCTAGTTCTGAGTAAAACTGTTCACAGCCTCCTAATAAAACTGTAATTAGTAGTGTGTACTAGCTCTTTTCCATGAAGATATACAGCTTTGAGATTATGCCATGATTAGTAACCCTGGGCTTTGTAGTTGGATAGGAAAGTGGAGTGATATCGAGTCAAGCCAGTCGATCTTTGAGAGTGCTTGTCATGTTCCTGTACTCTGATTGTGCTGGTTAGTAGTAAAAGGAAGTGTTGTTTGTAAAGCACACTAATAGGGTGAAAAAAACATGTCTTATTTAGTGATTGAGCCTGTGCAGGAATGTATACTTGGAAGGGAGGGATAGGGTAAAAGAAGCTGCACCACAATTTTTACACCAAAGTCCATCTTCATCTTAGTAGTCACACTACAAGTCTCTTAAGTCAAAACCCACTGATGGGGTCAGAGGCTCTGATTTCCATTGACTTCAAAGGAATTGCTAATGCCCCATTTCTGTCAGCATCTGACCTCCTGAAAATTCAGAGAAATAGAGCCTAAAAGTGTGGGTCCTTTTTGAAGGCTTTGGAAATCAGAGTGTGTTTTGTCCCAGAATCGCTGAATAATTTATGTTGGAAGGGGCTTTTGGAGGTCATCTGGTCCAACCCCGTCTCAAAGCAATGTCTTTAAACCTTTTATGACATCCTTGTAAGACTGGGCATATGTAAGTAGTTTGAAGCTTTGTTAGGTTTGTTTCAGTCATAAACCATAAACTGTAACCCTTTTAGCTTGAGCTAAATAGTGAGGAAAAAAACATGTTCAAATACTGGGCATTCGCACTCTCCACATCTAACATACAGGGCTAACTTAAGTATGATTACTCGTGACACACAACAGTAACAATTGGTGTGATAGTTAGTACGGATGTAAGTTGTGGTTCTTCCCATTGCAGATTGACCAGGCAGGGGACTGCGGCTTTTGGGGAACAGACTTTCCCATGGAAAGGTTTCATATCCCACACATATACGAACATAAATAGGAAGTAAAATCATTGCAATCTGGTATGGTAAAACAGTGGGGAGGCTTTCATGGCATAATAGCTAAAAAGTATTATAAATGTTGAGAAGGCCATCTTTTTTCCTTTTAATATAAGAACTTTTATGTTGGGGCATTAAAAACAACATACAAGAGGGTGAGTAGAATATCTGTAAAAAAATAATGTGAAAATTAATTTGAGTAACAGTAGATGGAGATGCCAGTTAAATTTAAAACGTGAAAGTATGTAAGCTGTTGCATGCTAGTTGCTATGCTAAACCTGGCATCCTTTTGAACATATAACATATTTGGGTTTGCATCTCATATAGTTGAACCATTTTGTAGTGAAGAAAATACATTATTTATGTATTTTAGAATACTTAATACTGGTTTCCAAATAGAAGTATTGCAGAAAGATCTTAACTTGTGAAAGGTAACTTCCTCTGTCCACTGTGTTCCACTGCCCAGTTCATTCATTCAGACACCAGAAGTACTAGTCACTTTGTGCTTTTGCCATAACAGGGAGGCTAGATTGGGAATAGGGTTTGGTTAAAAAAAGTAGTGATCACAAAACTGCAAAGCAGGATGCATTCTTAATTTATAGGATGTGTGCTTCCTCATAGTCTGTGGCTAACCTGATATGTTAATCACACAAATTTCAGGCTTTTGGAAGATGTTCTGCTCTGCATTCAAAGTGCCTAAGTTAAGCATTCGATTACCCTTGACCTCTCATATGCAGAGATAACCATCTCCTCTAGGTATTCATAACTTAGGCCAGAATAAAAATGGAAACTAGTAGTACTTTTAGATTATTATCTTTGCTTAGCATTACTGTCACTTTGTTGTTTCTAGGCACAGGTCAGATAGTCCTGTAGACACTCATTCAGATTCTGTAGCTGATGGATAATGCATCTGTTTCCTCTAAATTGGCATGTTAAGATGAGAATGTGAGCAGCTAAATAACTGGAGTCAAGAATAAGCGCTTAGCCCTTGCTTGGGTAATCAATCTCCCAGACTCAATAGGAGGCATGCTACAGAAATAGCAGGAAGGAGAATCTGAAAAGATGTGGGATGATTTCTTTAGCGTAAATGTGGTTTCATGTCACTTTATTTCCATGACTCAATATATCTAATATAAACAATAAAAGACAGAAGATGACTGGCTTTCTGAGGGTGGAATCAAATCTGAATAAATTTAACACGGATTTAAGCTGTAGAGAGCTCGAGTGGAACTTTTTTGGGTTATGTCTGACAGTTATTCTGTAATTACTGGCTGGAAAACAAATGTTTCAGCCTTTTTATTCAACAATACTAGCAAGAAAAAAAAAAAGGAAAGAGGGAAAGAGCAAGGGTCATTTTAACCCTGTCCCACTGTTCATAGTTCACATAGCTCTTAGTTTATGCTATTACTGGGGTAAGCTAAGCACCTTTTGGAACAAATAATAAATGTAAACTATATCTCCAGGAAGAGGTAGTAACAGAAGCAGGAGAGAGAATGGAGGGGTAAGCAGTAAAAAGCAGGAGTAAGCAGCTTTATTTTAAAAGTACAATCAAGTAATGTTTACCACTGTTGCAGTGCTTTATCCTCACATCTTTCAAGCTGCCTACTAAAACTGAGGAATCTTGCGTTGAGCATGTCAACTTGCTTGTTTGGAGACTATGTGTGATAGTGCCTGAAGGCCTGGATTGGGACTAAGACCGTACTGTGCTTGGCACAGTACAAATGAGGAACATCAAGTCAGTCCTTTCCCAAGAAGCTTACTAGAGAAAAACCTCGCTGTGATGACTGTTGTGGTTGGGTCTCTGTGGACATATATTAAACAGAAAAAAGTCAGCTCCTGTTACATTAAGAATATAAAGTATAAAATATTCCCATTTCTCTTTTGCAAATGTCTTTATCCATATCGATATATGATAGAAGACAGCAGAGCAGTCTACTGCAGAATATCCATGTACAGAGCATGCTTGTTTTATTTGTCTTGCATATTGATAGTGATTTTAATTGGATTTGGTTTTATTTATCTAGCATATACCACAATCAATTCTGAGAACATTTATTTTGTGGGTTTTTCTGACCAGGATGGAGGGACAGGCCTGTCTGTGCTTTTTCTTGTTTGTCTCCTATCCTTGCCATTTGGGGGTGAGGGCTTTGCAGCTGGAGCATTTTGTGACTGCAGGACTCTGTCACTGCAGGCAGGTTTTTTTTTTACTCCCTAAGTAATTCCTCTTTACATTCTGCTCTGAAATCCCAGTGGGTTCCTGCTCAGCAGTGCTTTAGCTTCTGAATATTGAAACCAGCAGGTACAGTGAGAACAGATTATTTTAAACATCAGAAGAGATACTTGGCTAATGTACATTATCCTCTATACATTGCACTGAAGAGAAAAGCTGTTTCAGAGTCATTTTGGGTACAACTGTTCATGGAAGAGTGACTAGGACTTACAGGGTATGCGAAAGCTGTAAAACAGGAGAGTAATGCCAGATGCCAGGGAAGAAGGAAACAGAGAGACATCTCTGGATTGGTAATTCTGCTTTTAAGATAAGATAGATGTAAGTGTAAATAAAAAAATTTTGCTTGGCAAGGTTGTAAGGTGAGAGACGCTTATCCAAAGGTAGACATTTATGGGTAAAGCATCTTATATTAGCGCCTGTCTGCTGTACAATATAGAGCTCATGCTCATCCTTTTAGATTAAGTTGGTGGCTGTGATACACTCGGACTTTGTTATGTTCAAAGGCTTTTGTAACCAAGTGTGACTTCCAGTGGAAAAAGAAAAATGTGGTAGAAGCTGCATGAGCATATAAAATAGGTTTGTGTAGGTCAAAGAAGCAGAAAGAAGGGTGATTCTGGGCTAAAATATGATAGCTTCTTGTCAAGTCCCTGAATTAATGCTTTCCTGGCAAGCAGGCATGCGTAGGGGTGTATGGGAAAGGAGTAAAATAGATTACAGGCCAGAAATCAGATTCTTCAGCAAGGTGTTTTTCTTTTTCTTGGATGGAAGAAATAGCTGAGTAGTAACTTTTCTATGAAGGTAAAAAAAGCCACCTTTGACACAAGGTCTCTATGGGGAACAGTCGAGAACGTGATAGAGAAAATAACAGGGGAATGTTTTTTAAGGGGCCTGTTTCTTTTTCTTAGGAGGGCTATTGAACTAGAAAACCTCCCTGGGCATACCAGAAAGCATATTCAACTTAAATGTTACTGATACTTTTCTACTGAACCGCCTTGCTTGGTTGTCTGACAAACAGGAAAAGAAATGCGAATTCTGTCAGTAAGGTTTTTTCCTTGCTATGCTTAATTTCTTTGCATATTTAATTCACTCCGCACCTTAAAATAGCTTTCTGGTGTTTGTCTTAGTGGCCCCTTCTAGGTTTATTTGCTTTTGAATTGATTTGCAAGCTTTCACTCACTTCCTTTTTGAACGAAGGTCTGTGGTGATACAGAGATTGTATATCTTCCTCTCTGCCCTCTGCTGCCTTGCTTTCTCTCCTTTCTCTCCAAAACATGTTTCATACAACACTGGGCTCATCAGCTGGGTTTTTGAATACTCCAAACGGAGGAGTTCTGTAACAGGAGTTAGGAAGCAATACTGTAATACAGTTAGCCTGACTAATCAGTTAAATAAAGAATTCAGGCTGCAGAATAGCAGAGCCTTCATGCTTGATTGATGATAACAGCAGCCAACTGACTTACTGCCCTTACTGCTAGCATCCCCCACACTATTAGAGAGAATTTCCAGCACAGTACAAGAGATTTGTCGTACTAAGCATAATGCTGGGGTTTGTAGTGCATGACATCAAAACCCAAAGAAAAGCAGGTCAAAATGGATGACTCCCTGAATATACTTTGAAAAGCAGGAGTGGAAGAGTCTGGAACCAATGCTTGCTCATTCCCTACCTGCGTACTTCTTACCAAAAGAAGTGGACTAGTCTCTGTACTTAGCACAGCATAAAGAATGCCTCTTATTCCTAACAAACTTTACCATGGAGCTTGTTTTGCTTTGGCAAATATCCCAGAGCACAGGCAGGGCTGATTTCTTCGGCTAGTAGAAGCTATTCTCTTTGTGTTGGGGCTTATGGAACTGTCATTATATGTAAGCATGGAATATATGGCGTGAAATAAAATATCTTTTATGGAACCCATAAGAAGGAAAAGTTACTTGTTTAATATAAATAGATACTAATTTCTTTTGTCTTACAGGCTATAAATACCTCTCAAAAAATCTTATTTGCTGTGGCTTTGGGGTTTTTTTTTGGTGTGTGTCTAGTGATGTAAACTTACTGCACTATCCACAAAGCCATCATCAATCATACTGTTATATTGAAGCTGCAAAGAACAGGTTGAGGTGGGAGAACTTTCTGTTGCAAAGAGGAAGATGGAGGTTTTCCTGGATGAAATCAAAATCTGTTTATGAATCTCAGGAGAGCAATTCCACTCTCCTGCTTTATAGGAGAGTAAAGAGCCAGGAATATGGATGTTTCTAACACATACACATAGTAATACAATTTATGGACGCTGAACTTACCAGGTGTCAGGTGTTAGCAGATTGATTGTATTCTGTGTCATTGCAGAAACCTACCTATATGGTTTTTCTTTATAAATATCATTATGACCACTGTTCTCATTACACCTACTAAAACAGGAGAAAAAGGCACCTAAAATAATATCTATAAACTGGGTACTTGGTTTAGATTGATGTAGATGTTTGGAGCGGAACTCCACTGAGTGCATAAACATAAAACATTTCTGTAATCAGACTTAAGTTGCTGGATTGAGATATGTACTTTAATTTATGATTTATGCAGAGAAATTGCCCAAATTGTAAATAGCCGGTGATGCTCTCTGCCCAGAATTTGAGTTTTGTGTTTGACTTAGTACCTGATAGAGAAGTATTGAGCTGTAGTAGTGGTTTTGATTTGAAACTGAAGCTGAAAATTCATTGTGAAGTTGTTAACAGCAGGGAGCTTCTTTTGTGAAGAACTAAATTAGAAGCTTTCAAATCTTTTAGTACTGACAGACTAAACGACCTCAGCAAGTGATTAAGTTTTTATTCTATCACTGATTCATCAACAGTTGTCCTTCCTTTCTGGGTCCATTATTCATCACAAAAGGATTTCAGTATGAAAGGAAATTTACCTTTTACAACTTGCCCTCTCTCCCTGCTTGCTTCATTCCCTGTAGCCACAATCTAAGCCATAGAAATACAATTACAATATTGAATGACTAGAATTTATGAGACAATTCAGTTTTGGGAAGTGAAGTTGCTGTTTATGGTGTAGGGACCTGTCTCAGTGGCTGAAAGCTGGATACTGGTAGCATGAGTGATGATAGACAGCCCTCCATTTACTAATGGGAGGATTGCTAGTTGGACTGTGCTGCATGTTGCCTGACAGTGGTTACTCCTTAACAGTTTCCCTTTTGATCTTTATGCCACATGAACTTAACATCCAGTGTGTCACAGGGAAATCAGGCCTGTGCGTTAATCTGCAGCTCAATCTAACAACCGTTTTGATGCTGTCATAAACCTACAAATTCGTGTATAGCGTAAAATATACCAGATTGTATCTCATAAACTGTTATGTTAATGTTCTGTATTTATGTATGTGCATTACCTAAAAGATGTGAAGTTCTCAAATGGAAAATAGGCTACAATATCTGCTCTGAAATGCATCTGCACTATCTATTTATAAGTGAGGTTTGAACTGATGAACTTGCCTTATGCTGTGCCTCCCAAACAGATGCCAGAGATAGTAGGTTAGTCCAGTTATAGAGATACCATAAATCTGGTACAGCTTGAGATGATCTATGTTTAGTGTTCATCTAAGTAGTACTCAGTGGTGTGTCATGGCGAGGCAGGAAGCCCTGGATGGAGCAAGGGATATTCTGGTTGTGTGACCACTAGGAAGACAGATTTTTTTAAGCTATTTTGTCCAATGAATGCAGTGACACAATCTACTTAGTACTAACTTTTTATATTTTTCAGGCTAGGCATGTCTTATAGGCAGCTCTGAATGGCAAATTAATTTTACTTTAGTCTTCTGTGATTGACTTGGTCTCCTGGGTCTATAAATCAAAACAATTGATGTTTAGCTTGTTTAAAGTTAAATCATGCCCAAGATTTTGGCTCTGATGAATATTTTAGCCATAGAGTTCTGCACCGATGGGGAACAGATGAGTCAGGAAACATGTCATTTTCATTTTTTCTTGGGGAAAATAAGCTAGGGAAAGGATTGTGACCCTCCAGTGATTTCATGAAATGGATGAGTGGTACAGAATGAGAAGTGTCTGGAAGAAGCAATCTCCTCTAACCAGAGTGTTATGAAGTTAGTTCTGGTGCTCTATAAGAAAGTAAAGGGAGGAAAAAAGAGACACAGAATTGTGCTGGTTGGAAATAAGCAGTAACACTTCAAAAACTCATACTGAAGCATTATTGTGTGTCAGCAGTGGTACTTGCTGTGTGAACATCCAGCATCTGCCAGGAACCAGTTCCTGTCCTACTGATCTGAGAGCAATATGTACCTATGCAGGAGTGGATTAATTTCCCATTTATGTTTACTTGCTGTAATTCCATATGGGGAAATGTGCAAGCATGGGCAACGTCTTTGGGAAAACGTGGAAAAGATGCAGGAGAGGGGAAATAAGAGGTACAAAAGTACACTAGAGGTTATTTAAGATCTGTTAAAGAACTATGATTGGTAGAAGTCACGTACCTGAAAGAAGAAAATACAGTTTAAAATATTGCAGAGCAGTTCAAACAGTACAGAAATAAATGAATATTTTTCTGTTATTCTTAAAATGTGTCTTTGTATTTTGCTGTTTCTCTTGTACTTCCACTTGTGGAGATCTTTAAAAAACTTTGCTTGAATCTCTTTGCTAAAGCATCTGTTTTCATCTTCAGAGAAATCTTAGAAATCTCAAAGCCACTCCTTCCTGGTTAGTCCAGACAGAGGTTGTTCTGCCAGTATCCTGCTTCTTGACTCAAGCAAAGGTATCAGTTCTGGGTATTAAGACTTCATTATCAGATTAGAGTGGACTTGCACCATTTTTGGCACTAAAAAGCATTTTATCCAGCAGTATGATCAGAAGGAGGCACAAAAGCATCTGATCTTTCTCTGAGGACTTTTAATTCCTTTATTCGTCCTAGGAGGTATCTTCATAAGATTGTCTCTATGTCCAGTATTTCACAAGCCAGTTTGATCTCTTTGCCTTAGATGTTTCCCAGCTGTGATGGGACAATTACTTTTAATATCAGGTAGCACTTATTTATCGGTATCAATTTCTCTTTCCTTAGCACCTATTTCTATTCCATAATCGCAACCTATTTTTAATATTCAGGATTCAAGCTTAAGGAAGTGGAAATATGGAAACTACTGAGAACAATTAAGTTGCATTAAAATTCACATGAAACATTTAGAGGCAATTACCCTAAACCTGCTGTAATTATAAGGTTAAAAAACCACAGTGCAAGTTCTGCTGACACTCTGTAAGTCCATTTTTCAAAGGAGGGTAGTTTCAAAGCAGCTCTACCCAGATTTACTGGGCTGCTCAGTGGAATCTACTTCAAGGCACTAATCGATTAAACCTATGCTGTTTAATACTAAATTACATCCTTTCTTTCCCAACCTTCTTTTTCTGTTCTGTCTGCTCATGAGTGGCAGAATTTTATGGAGAAAGATAGTAACGTGGATTTTATGGAGACAGTCCTGCAGTTGAGCTAAATGGATACTGAATTCAATAATAGAAAGCCTTCTTTTGCTTGTTCTGCACGGCGGGGATATGAACCCCATGGAGTAATGCCCGTCATTAACTAAAAATATTAAAACCAAGGCAGGGTTTTATATTCTGGGGGCTTTTTCTTCTGTCTTGGTTCTCTAATTGACATCTTGATGACTAAGTCTGGTATCTCCCAGATGTCCTATGATTTTCCCTTATGTACTCTAAGGCCAGACCTATATGAAAAATGCCAGGTTATTAGGAGTAAACATGTCCAGTGTATTTTCTGCAGCATTAAGAACAGTTCATCATACATAAATGTTTACTACTACTACTAAAATTAATAATAAAAATCCTCTAGTAATAGGCATTGATACTACTAGTAGAAGGACTAGTTTTAATTCATCCAGGCAGGCATCAGCCACCCTGAAATATTGCTTGGATCTGCCAGGAGAGGGCACGTGTCACTCAGAGCAGGCAGTATCCCCTGCTGCTGCCCTGCCTGCTGCCATATACTACTGGGTAATTCCAAAGCTGGGGCTATTTCAGGCCCAAAGAAAGGCTTGACATTCTTCCAGATTCTAAGGTAGGTTGCTTGCTATTACGTCCTGACATTCCTCATGGCAGCTTGCCCAAGAAATGTTAAGTGACCACCATAAAAGAGAAGCCTTAGATTAGCTACAAGGGGCTTTTTAGTCTTGATCCTACCGTATCCTAACAGGGTTTCTGGCAGATCTAATTTAATTTGTGCTGTGTGGGGTTAATGGCTTGATAGGTACAACTATATTAATAAATAATTCTTAATTACAAGGTGTATTGAATTGCTAAAAGAGGAGATAATATCTCTTTATGACAATATTGTGCATAACTCAGCTAGGCTACCAAATGAAAAGGGATAAAGTAATAATTTGCACAGTCAGATGTTTTGAAGCCACAGAAGCAGGTTAACAAGATTTGCACATCATTGATTCATCTGTGAGCAGAACTGGAGTACAGGCAGTGAGATCAGCAAAATAACTTGCTGGTGGGTCAATTAAATCTCTCTGGTAAACAATCCGAACAAGTGGATTTCTGCTTCAGGCATTTCCTGCCTGTTTCTATAGCAGTAGCTCATTCACTAGTAGACAATTCTAGTAGTTAAATGGTATTTGGGGGGTTTTGTACTTTCAGAGTGTGCTGTCTATCAACCAAGAATTCACAAGGACCATTGCATTAAATTTCTGAATTATCCCAATTTTAGAGAGACAGAATAAACAGTTAGCAAGCAGAGGTTTAAATGACAGGCAAAATGGAACAGAATTTTATAGTTTTCAAACATTTACCCGCTGGGACCACTTGGACACTGCCTAAGATGGACATATATTACATATATCAAAAAAACAGGTGATTTAGCACACCAAAATAATGATGTGATTTTCTTTTTTAATCTCCCTTCAGTCATTTTTAAATGACTGAAAGGTTTTAAAATAGGTACAAAGGTTTTAAAATAGGTACAAAGATTTGAAATTGTTACTAAGTGCCCAAGCAAGTGCCGGGTGAATTTTATGGGGGGGGTTTGTTATTTGGTTTGGGTTTGTTTGGTTTTTAATGTAGCACCTCTGATGACTGCTCATGGGCCAGAACTGCATTTGGGTCTTAAAGACAGGAGTTTATGACTGACAATGTTTAATATTTTGAATTTACCATGAAGGCTGGGAGTTGGGAGCCAAACTTAATCTCTGTGTCAGCTTAATTAAACATAGTTTAAGGAAGTCATTTCAATACAGAGACATATTACAGAGGAGTGCCTTAGATTAGTTCCACCTATGGTGAAGCATGTAGTAGTCAGGGATATGTGTAGTACTCTGTTCCTGTTGCCTCAGGAAAGTCCCAGGTGATGCCTGAGATTGCAGTGCGCTGATTTTTTTCTTGTCGTGGAAAACATCCAGAGCAAGTTATCAGAAGCTGGTTGCAGGCAAAACAGACTGCCTTGGAAGACCCATCTGAAGTGCAAAATACTGTAAAGATGAGGGCTGTCTTAGCTTGTAAAAAAAGAAAAATAAGAAGCAGTTTTCGATTACATCACATTAAAATGTAGGACCATATGGCTCAGCTCTGTTTAGCTTACTAAAAATACCGTATACTCCAAAATGTGCCTCAAGTTTCTCTTTGAAAACTCTGTGCTTCTCAGGTTGTCATGGGAGCTTATGGCACAATACTGAGAAGAGAGTAAAATAAAAAAGGGGGTTTATTTGTATTGGAGTTGAGGAGGGATAAATCCAAAACTTTGCCAGTATTTCTCCATGAGAAAAGTAGTATAATGCAGTAGAGGGAATATGCAGAAACCTAATACCTTCCATGCTCAAGTGTTCAGAAGCATCCCCCGAATTCGTAATTTGCAGTCCATTATGGATTGTGTAATTCCCTCCCTTTCCTTGCGAAAGAGGTCTTTTCACTGAAAACATGTAAATGTTCAGGGATCTAACAGCAACCTCCTGTATTGCACCGTGTTGCAAGGAGTTCAGAAAACTCTTCCTGTGCAATTCTGTAGTATTTGGGCTGTACTATCAACGCTTGTGCTGTAGCAGAACATCTAGATTCATTATCCAGGATGGCAGCCTACAATCCTTCTGTGTGTAACATTATCCTGAGAAAGTACTACTGTTTGTACTTTTCCTCGGCATCAGCTATTGGTCACTGTTAGAGAGTAGGATTCCAGAGTACTGGAATAGCTGAATTATTTAAGGCCAGTCTTGCACTTCAGGGGACTTGCACTGATGTTGAGTTTGTTCCAGCTTCTACATATTTTTAGATATTGTAGCATGAAATTTCACACCCCCGAAACTGTGGCTACAGGGCAGTAGCACTCATGCGGCCGGCAGCTCCCAGCTCCCACAGACCTAATGGTGTGAGTACAGGGTGCAGTTCTGCATCCGTTCTCTCCTCATTATTTAATAGAACACATGAACTGTCATAACTTTGTTCTACAGAGTAACTTTTTGATAGTTATGCATTTATTTATGGATTTCAAATACAAAAGGGAATAGCTTTGTGTGTAACAAGAGTCTTCACTAGTACTCATTGTCCTGGGCAGTATTAATAAAGAGTGGAGAAATTTAAGTCCAGGGGCTGCTGATGGTGAGCAGTTCTGAGTAAATTGGTATAATAAACTGGAAGGAAGCAGGGCACTTAGAATATCATTTTTAGCTTTGTTCATGTGTTTCTGATAAAGAGGATTTTTTTAATGATCTGGGTTCTTTCTCGATTGGACTCAGAAGAGCAGTTTTACATGGAGGTGGAATAATGTGAAAGTTATGCAATTTTACAATAGATGTAAAAACAGAGCTGTGGCAGGGAATGAGATTTCAGGGTTATGACTGGGTAACTTATATGGCTAGATATGATTCAAGATAAATGCTGTAGCCAGTTTACCTCATTTGATTTAACTGTATCCTCTTTAATGAAATGAAAATATAAAATGATCCAGATACTCACTTGGGGATATTTTTCTCTAAATCAAGAAAAAGTATTCCTCTACCCCCTAAAATTAGTTGAGTGATTTCCATATAACTGTGATATTTTACAAGTCCCACAGTTTCAGATAGAGCTTGACAGTTCTGGTTGCTTTTATTTTGCTCCAACATCCCACTGCTGTAACTGAAAGGTAACTGTGTCTGTGCCTTGAGTAACAGCTGCCTGGGTTATGTACGTGGGCTTATGTTTATCACTGTTGTTGTTTCATCAAACCCTTATGTGTACACTGGATGCAAACTCACGAAAAGGGTCATTTTGAATGAAATGTATGCAAGATAGTTTTATAGCACAAAGTACTGGTGGTGTATCAGTGGAGGGGAAATACTGTGGCTGGCTGACTTGTGCAGAGCAGCACACCCAGGCTGTTCTTCATCCACTGGCTCTATGACTGCTGCAGTTTGTTCTCAGGGCAAGAATCAAGCTGCTCTGTCACTCTTTCAAGTCAAACCTCAGACCAAAAAACCCTGAAGAAATGCTGCCTCCCATCCCCAAAGAAACCCTGAACTAGCCAACCCCACAACCCAACCCATGCCTGTTTCTGTACTGGATAGTGTATTTGATCTAGTTATGTGCTGCTGCATTACATTGTTCTCATAAATAAAATCTTCATCCTTTCCTTCTATTCCTAGTTTTCCAGAGGTAGCCTGGTTAGTTTCTGCCTGAATAGGTTAATTCTTTTATAGCTAATTAAGGTTGTCTGATTTTACAATGCATGATATGCACTGAACCAGCTGATATGGTCTTTTTCCCTTCTCTGATATGAAAAATCAGTGGGGTTAGTGTATCAATTAAAAAGAATATTCTGTATGTTGAAGTGAAATCGCTGAATTTAAAGTTACAAAGCAACTGCATGAAAACCCTGTTCCTTTTCTAAAATTACATAAAATTTCTGCTGTTCCATTATGATTTTAAGCATACTTGAACATATAGGCTTAAACACATTAGTATCTGCTGTAGTTACATGAAAAATGAGGAAGTTAAACCCTCCAGATTCATTTTCACTGTTCAGCCAGTGCCTGCAGCAGGCTTAGGTACTGCTTCAGTCTCTTGGCACTTGCTGCATTGAAACTACAGTTCATGAGGACTATAGTTGCTAAATTTTCACAGAGCCTCAGAAACTTCAAAGGCGTTTGAACATACCGGGTTCTGTGTGCTGGAAATCATAAATGCATGTGGAAATATGTATGTCCTGTTATCTACAGGTTTGAATTTTAATGGAATATTTTCAGTTCCCTTTTGAGCTACTCCATCCTTAGGAGTCAGCATGGTGATCAAAGGGTATGGATATGAAAGTAAAGAACGATTTCTAATCCCAGGTTTTGCCGTGTATTTAGCTTAGATTACATTATGGTGTATCTCCAGTAGCAATTGCTGATGAGAACTTTACTTCCCTTGGAAAACACATTGAAGTCTTAGATTGAAAAAGCTCTGTAAATGTAAAATGTTTGCACTATGATGTTAATAGTGGTATTTCATGAACTTCTTACTGATTAATGGAATTCTCAAAGATTTCATCTGTTTTTTGTGTATTAAACATTAGACAGTATTTTGGGGTTTCTTAGGGATTTCAGACTGTAGAGTTGATGTTGCTGACAGGAGCCTTTGCAGGTTGGGAAGAGGGCTGTGACAAAGAATTCACTGATGAGTTAATTATCTTTCTGAATTGCCAGTTTGGAATGTAGCAAGATGTCAGATCATTTTACTTGGTCTTTTTGCTTCTGGCATAACTGACCGGTAGATTTCAGAAAGGGATTAAAAGGGGTTAATATATTTCATGCTTTCAGTTCAAAAAAACTGGAATCTGGAGATGCTCTTTGACAGATTATCAATCTTCTCTACAGTTTGTTTTCTTCTTTCCCATAACATTTGGGAGGGGGTGGTAGATGCCACCCTTTAGACATGTATTCCTTAGCGTCTCCATTGTATCCAGATTACATATGCATATAAATTAATATATTATATATGCTCATTACAACAGGCAGCTCCTGACACTGAGCTTGCAGTCAGAGTCAGTCTAAATAATTTCTTCTTGCATGATCATGTCATTACAGATATTAAGGACCAACCATTCTCCTGACAGTTGTGCTTTGAATTACTTAAAAAAGTGTCAGTAACTGGAGGCTATTAAAATGCTTGGCTTTGGATAGCCAAAGCTTTGCACATCTATTTTCAGGGCTAAAACATTTGTTTAGGGTTTGAAGGTTCACATGTTATTGCAGCAGACAGACATATAGTCTGTGTGTAGGAAGGAACATGGGCTGCATGATGAGTATGTATAGGTAAGGAACATGGCTTTTATAATTCCAGTTGCTGACTAGTATGTGCTCATCAGTTTTTAAACAGTATATGCTCTTTCTGTAATTTATTCACAATATTAATGGAAAGACCAGATAACCCAGTCAAAGCATGGGTAGCCAAACAGGAGACATAACCTATGTGCATGGGTTTGTAAGGAGGAGAGAATGGCTTGGAGTTCAGGGCAGCAACATCAGAACTGAAAGACGTAGAAAAAAAAGAAAGAAGAAAATAGGAAGTTTTGGGAAGACCTATAAGGAAGCTTATATGCTTCCTGTAAGTACTCTGTTACTCGGTTTTCTGTTTTACTTCAGATGAGTTAGTTATAGCTCCTCAGCAATCAATGAGGATTTAGTTACCTAAATAAAGAACCCGGTGAATTTGGGTCTGAGTTTCTCTTCATTTCATCTCCCAGTCTGCAAAGCAATGCTGGTAGCATTGCACTGCCTTGGAGGCAGCACAGATCCTCTCATGGGGACAGCATAATTACAGATCACAAGGCAGATTTTTGAGGAAGGGTAGCCAAGTAAGTGGGTTTGTTGATTTGGAAAAGGAATTCTGACCTCACTGTTGTAGCAGCTTTGAAAATCACCTGTCAAAGATATACGGATATCACATTAATTGCTTTTATAAGAATCACATTGCTTGTCAAAGCAGTATATTAAGCATGATAAGCCTTGCTTGTGCCTTAAATTCTCAATTGACCCAATTAACCTAATTAGTCATGTTTGAGGGTGGACAAAAACATGGGAGTCTTACAGAATTGAAGCATTCCCTATAACATCCTGCGGGCTTAAATACAATCATAATAATGCATGTTTACTACAAAGAACTGAAGTATCAAATCCATTTCAAGTCTTGGCAGAGCACTGTGTCCAGCAGCTTGGCCATTACAGTGGTTCCATTCAGTTTAATATATGCAAACCAGCCTGTTTCAGTAAATTGCAGCAATAAAACTTTTGTTCCAGCAGCCAAGTTAATCATTTGAGTCTTCAGTGGAATGACTGTGTGTTTCCATTACAATTGGATGGGTTTATGATTGACACACATACAATTAAAATCTGCCCTTCAAAACTGTAAATTGCAGAGACCTAATGAAAGCTCAGTCATATGCTTAAACAACTTGTCATGAAAATAAGGTTATACTGTGACTTTCCCCAGGAAAGGTACTACAACTTGTAGGTCTCAACACCACTGACCACAGCAGAGTAATAGTAAGATTTACTGTGGCCTTAACCATAGGTTTTGATCCCATGTTAATATGGACTTTACTCTCTTATTGATTTAAACCACTGTGGCTTTAGTGATTTCTTTTAATTAACATCTACAGTGAAATTCTGTAGTTCTTGGACAATCTAATTTCCTATTGCCCTCCTATAGAGCTGTGCATGGCTAACAGAGAAACTGTTAGGGTTTTTTTAATAATAAGGTTATGCATCTGCCAACTCTAAGAAAACATATGCTATAGCTTTACCAAAATTTACAAAAATTTATGGACATTTTTGTGAACAGTTAAGCTTTATTTAATAACACAACATTCACTTTGTGTTAATAAAACTCTGGTACAATTAATCAATGTAAGTTAATAGCATGGTTTCAGTCAAGTATATTTGCTTCTGTGCTTTCTCTTAGTACCTGGGTGGCCTCTGGACTCATGAAAAACTCCATCGCCCGTTCTAAGGGACCAAAAAAGTAAGACTTAGATGAGGCCCTGAGGGAATAACAGCTTGTTTTATTTTATCATGGAGACGTGTTAGCATTATATGAGCAGCTTAATATATAGAAGCTTTGCAAGTGTTTTTTCAGTCTACTCAGGGCGATTACATATTCTTGACATCAAGTAAAATGTTGTTTGTTCATTACAATTATTCAAGCAAGTCACAGACAAGTGTATTTTTGTGCAGTTTTGCAAGGCTGATACGGTGTCATTATATCTGATACTATACTTACAGGATCCATTTCATTTCTGGCATATATTTTGAGATCTGAGAAGCACCCATGACCTGTGACACTGTTGTGGCTGTAAATCAAAATATCTTGCTTGTTTCCAAGGTACTTACATGACATATATTTTCTTTTTCTAATAAATACCTAGTCAAGCTGAGGTTTTTTGAGACCAGTATTTTGACCTCATCAGTCCTTAACTGCATTTTCGATGGCACAGAAACCAGAGGCATTACTAAATCATTCAGGAGGAATAATATAATGAGAGAGAAGACTAGCATCTGAACATTCATGGTCTGCCACAGCCTTCTAATGATGGAGTCAGACTGGAAGCTGGCTTTGCAAGTCCTGCAGAAGTGTCGTGACTGTGTATTTTGGTTGCTTAGTTGCTTACATTAAAAAGCAGGCGTTTAGATTAAAAGAACAGATGTGCAGCCATATTCTGTCTCCTAAGTCTGAAGATTACAAATATTTAAGATGCAAATAGGACTTGGGTGACAGGGTATTTGCTTCTGTATTTCTGACAGTTAGGCTTGTTCATCAGTTTTATCACACTTCCTGCTTGTTAAGAGGACACTGCCCAGGCTGGCAGAGCTAAAATTAGATCTGCCAGCTTTTTTACCCCATTGTGGTTTCCCAAGTGGTCTTACTCCCCATTCTGCCTGTGAGCTTGAGCTGTAATGAGCAGTGTGCTTCGACAAAAGGTCCTGTAAGGCACAGTACCTCAACTACATCTGAGACCAAAGAGATCAAGAGTGCAGCACGGTGTACCCACACTTTCAAATGCTATGCCACTGTTAGGTTTTCTGACCTCTTCTGTTCTCATTTTGTTTCTCTGTTTTGGGAGCACAAGGAGAAGAGTTATATAAAAAATTGATTAAATAGTTACATCAGCTGTATACTGATACAGAGATATAAATACTAAAAGCAATGCAGTTTCACACTTACTAATCTTACCAGGCATGTGAGTTAATCCTACTATCAACATGAATAGCAGGAACAATAGCATGGTGCAGATGTGTGTGAATTGTTTACCTGTTTAGCTCACTTCTATTAATCACCTATTTCCTTTCCCGACCTAGTGGTAGCTCTGTAGGACAGACTCGGTGTGTGATTTCTTCGCTGTTAGCCTTATTTTCCTTGTTTTCCTGTGTCGTGTATTTTTTTTCCGAACTGTTTTTCCTCTGCTTGCCACAAAGAAAGTTCTTTGCAGTCACTAAGTCAGTCATCAAAAACATTAATATCAATTGGTCCATTGCTACTTCATACCTTCAAGTGTTTATCAAGGCAAGTTATCACAGCAGCCACATGGAACGCATACACCAAGAGAGACAGATGCAGGGATTCAGGCACTCCTGCCAGGGATTCTGACAGTTCCCTGGGTTTAGCTCCACCTGCACCTTGGCACATGCTCATTGCCAGTTCACACTTGGCACTGCTGCTTCTGTTTAAGGGGGGAAACGTGGGGCTCTAGAGCGCTTTTCCTTGCCAGTGTTTCTGTGTTCATCCCACTCACAAAATTTATTTGGTGTCAGCATGTTTCACTGCTAGGCTTCCCAGCATGTGCTGTACTCTTCAGTACTGCCACTGCTGTGTTTGGTTGGTTAATTTGGCCTTTCAAAGACATCTTTGGTCTCCTGTTTGTGTCTCTGCTAGTAACAAACTGCAGTGTTCGGGGCTCTGAGGTCAACCTGTCACTGAACTGGATTAACCAGTTTACTGTAATTGCCAGATTTCTAGGGATCTGCTCTGTAGGTTTGTAAAAATAGGCAAATACTGAGATAAATGTACCCTTTTTCCCTTCCCCCCCCCCCTTTTTTTTTTATACTGCCCTGTTGTACTCTCTCAGAATCCTGACACTCTTTCAGGTTTTTTCTAGCACATCCCCCTTAGATATTTCTTAGAAAAACTTAGAAGAAGTTGTTTGAAATTAGCAAGACATCAGAGTTTTGGGAATATGATTTGAGTTAATCTCCATTCACCTTAAAAGTAAATGAAAAACCATGTGGGTCTAAGAAATTGCTTTGACTTCTTTACAGCGGGATTGTAATAAATTTTCTATATCAGAAGAGCTTCAGTAATACATGAAAAGGGGATGAGAGCAACACCATAAAAAGGGAAACAGTATGGCAGAGCAACTAATTTTTTCGGAAGCGTCTGGATAACCAAATTCTTACTGCTTTCACCTTTTTAATCCTTTTAAAAGAAGAGGCTGAAGCATTTTTTAGTGTTTAAAGACCAAATTAAGCCCAACAAACTGGTACTATTCAATTATGATCCTTATTAAACTTATGAACTGAAAGTACTAGGAAACAAGCTAGTAAATATATGTATTTATTGTGCTTCAGTTAATACAAGATTATAGGTACTTCCATAACCTTTTGCGAACGTGGAAGCACACACTTCTGGAAGCTGATACCGCATGTTTTAGCTTCTTTTGTTTGTCATGGGAATTGGAAAAACTGCAGTCAAGTATTTGAATAAGTTGGTGTATCTTTAAATAGCCTGAGTAGAACAACTGCCTGGTAGCCTGAGTGTATTAAAATGAAGCATACAGCTTGTAGGAGTTCTGGGACCTGGAATGCAAATATTCTTTGTATTTCCTTCTTCAGTAAGCTGTCTGCTTTGTGTGTGAATTCCCAGCTTGCCAGGGAAGGTTACTCAGCTCTGATCTGTAACAACTACAAATGATTGATCTCTTCTGTCCTTAGGTACTTTTCTTAGCTATCTCTTTTACCCTCATAAAGCAATGAGTTTGGATGCTATTTGTACATTTCTCTGCAATTGTTTTTTTTTTGCTTTAGATTGCTACAGTGCTTCACCTTTAATTTTCACCTTGCTTTATCAAAGCAATTTGTATTAGTGATCTTAACCTATGCTAATATAGCACTGTTTTGTGTGCATGACTGAGTAGAGATGCTACTTTTTCTTTTAATGTGAACTTCTCCCTTCAGGTCATTCATCGTTAATGAATAGTACTTATTGTTTCTCAACAAAGGCAAATGGAAATATTGTTATGCAATTAAATAGAATATATGTAATTTTTGTGTAAGTCAAACAGACATGCTACACTCGTTCACTGTCATCTAGGTACAGATTTCACATCCTTGCAATTTGTACTAGCCCAAACCTCATTAGTGAAGTCAGTGCTTTTCTGGAACATAAAACAGAATTTAAAGAATGCCAGCACATCTGAAATGAACGTAGTTTCTTAGCTTGAGAATGCTCATTAGGTTTAGCTGCATACACATGCATCCACTTGGTCAGTTCTCTGGGAGACGTGTGCATCTCCTACCATCCACAAGAGCACTGTGGGTTCTGCAGGTTTGTATGGGACTTTCAGTTGATCTGAGCTACTTTTGTGTTCTTGTTTAAAAAATCCTGCTTCATGTAAATAACTGTAAGAGTTGGAAATGGAACAGAGGCCTCACTCGATTGTATTTCTTCCTGAGGATGAGAGGAAGGCATCACTTCTGTGTTAGTTTGCAGTTCAGGAGATTGGTGTCTCACTCATGGCTCTGACCTTCAGCAAACTGCCATTCTCTCTGCAATTTCTCCAATATTACCTGTATTTTATTTCCCTTTCTTTTAACTTTGTTAGCATATTAATGGTAACCTATCTATTTATATAGCGGAAGGTCTTACGCCAGTTACAGGGTTTAGGTACCATTGTAAGGGTGACTGCTTAAAGTACTGTAGTTGTCAGCACAGACTAGTAAGACTGATCAGTACAAATATGGACTTATGGAGAAAATACAGTTCTTAGGTTACCGTATAATTTTATTCACCAAATATTAGTTGTTAAGCCTTCTTTCAGGGTGGTTTTCTTCTTCCGTTTGAGCACAGAGAGTGTCCTCAGAAAGAACTGGACATTTTTCAAGTACATACTTTCTGTAAGAAATTTCCCAGCTTGACAAAATATCTGGTAACTGCCTTTTGTTCAGAGTTGAGACCTTGCCAGCTTAATTGCCAAGGCAGTAGGTATTAGCCACTGGCAGTCAGTGCAGCAGAATTAACATGCTGGAATGATGTCAGATCAACACAGAAACATCTGACAACATTGACTGCAGAGTACTTCTGGTTATTGTAATCATAATGAAACTGTTACAGCATTGTGCTGGTTTATAGCAGCTAATCTATGTTGTACGAGTACAGCAAAATATTAACCGTAAACAGCAGTTTTCTTTTTTGTATTAAAATTGTCAACAAAGTTTTCGTTTTTAAAATTTACCTCTACAAATTCCAGCTTGAGTTGGGAAGTCCTTGCTGGAGGAGCTAGTTAACAACACTCTTGGCTTTATAGTTAGACCGTACAATAAATGAGTTTAAAACCCAGCGAGGTAGCCATGACATTCATGTATTAAACTTTCTCCTCTTCATCAAAACATTTTCAAATAGGAGCCAAATGGGAAAGGTTAATTTCTCGGTTCTTTTCATCTACAATTTCAATTAAATATGACAGTGAATTGAGTAGGTCTTCCTCAAGCAATTCAAATACAAACCCTCGGCTAAATTCACAGCTGAAGTCTGCTGTATCTTGTGTTTCGCAGTCAGTGTTGAACTTGGCTGTTCACCCACAAATTCAACCTTTTGCTGCTTTCCTCTTCTCTCCCTTACTTTTGAGATTCTTTTTTACTTGCTTTCCTTTGGTGTCTTCTGTCCTTTCTCCTGCACAAGGGCAATAACCCTGAATAAGGAAACCAAGCTAGGAAGCCATTTCTCACCTTCCAGACTGTTCATTGGACTACTTGATTAGATAGGAAGCTGTGTAATGCTGAAGTTGAGTCTTCAGTAAGCAAGGGTCATTTCACTATTTGTGATTTTTGTGGCTGGGGATGGATGCGCTGAACCACTTTAATGATATTTGTATCACTTGGAAACACTGAAATTAAATTTTGTCTTGTAAATTCACTGTATGATATAGTTATTAATTTACAGGAATGCAGCTAGTGGTACTAGTAACTAGAAACTACTGGTTATTTAGGAAACAGCTCTTCTGTTTCTTAACGGAAGTTCCTCTGGACTACCAGTCCTTGCAAAGTAAAAATGTTGGTCTGGGAGCTGTTACTGAGTGATATTTGTGTCCAGTGGGTGATTCAGCCTAGATTAAAAAAATAACCATGAATTTTATTACAGTCATGAACCTAAAGCTTTGTCTTCAATGTAACTCTGTCCCCAGCACTTGCTGTTCTTATCCTTTATCACTTTGGTTGGTCTAATACGTTGGAAGGCCCTACTTGCACTGCAAGCATTTTGTGGGCCAGTATCTCTCACTTTTGCCTAGGAGGAGTTGAGCTGAGATGTATGAACCTAGCTGTAATTCAGCTAAAACCACTGAATCCTGCAGTGGCCCTTCAGAAGATTGTAAAGATGTGATTTTGGGTTTATCATATACTCAGGCACAAACAACTTCTAGGAACAAGAAGCAAAAGCATATTAAGAGGCTCTTGGTGGTCAGTCGATAACTTCAGTGCTGTTGTCTTGGGGTTTTTAAGCACCAGTTCCAGGCCTAACTGCAATTTCTATCCAGGCTGAAGAGTCATGGAAGTGATTACAGAAATGGGTCTGACTTGCTTTGTAAGAGGAATTTCTTGGAGAATATAACTGGCTGCAGCCAGTTTCCCACAGTTACTGTGAACTTTATTGGCATTAATACTGCATTATCACTCACTTGGGGATTTAATTTTTTTCTTCTTTTTGTCCAAGATTAATTTTCATTATAAGTTTTTGGGAGATCACCTTTGCCTCCTATTTAAAATGAATAAATGAATCCTGTTTCTGTAGTACATCGAAGGTGACTTTTGTTACCCCATGAAGCGCTACTGTATTCCACTGGGTTATCCTTAAGATACTGGAAAACAAAATTAGGTAATTCATCAGTTAGATTAAATGAAACTCCATAATAGCATGTAATGCAACAAAATTCCTTTCAAAATTTGCATAAAAGGTGATGAAGTGCTGTGTTTTAATTTATTTGGGTGTGATGAATTCTTATGGGTATTAGGCTGTGATGTTTAGAATTAAATTTTGTATAAAAGGTGGTCAGCCACAGGGATTTTTGCTACCTAATTCTTGAAACAATGTTCTTGTTAAAGCCTCCATTTTACATACATGTGCAATGTATATGTGCACTGGTGTGGTTTTAGATTCTGTGCATACCTGTTTATTTTTCTGTTCCTAGATGTCTCTGTAATGAGAAATACTAGGAAAGTAGTACCAACAGCTGTCAGTGGGCTCTTGATAGGAAGATTATTGGGCATTAACTTTAAAGAGTTAGGGATGTATAATTCATGGCTACTTGGTGGATTTTGCAAATCTCCCAGTTGTGTACAGTTGCTAATCTGGCTGACATGATGGAAAACAAATCTGGGAAGTACTGTCATTTAGGTTTGCAGCAATCAAGCAACTGCAGTTTTAATGCAATTTCTGTTTGATGTTTAGGAGAAAATCCTACTCCTACATTAAAAACACTAAACTGTCTGGGATTCTTATAAATATTAATTTACTGACATGTCTGTGACATTTCCTTCAGTAGAAGGGATTAGCTTTAATTTTACTTGCTTGTATCATAGCACATTGTGATGAATCACTGTACACTGGCTTTTGTAGTTCTGTGTTTCATAAATTTTCTTCTAATATGCCATGTCTTTGTCAGCACACTAACGTAGTTGAGGAAATTGGTGCATCTCGTTTGCCAAAGTTAGTTCAGCCATTGTTGCCTTAATAAATGATTTACACCACTGTTAGCTTGTAATGACTTGAGCAACATTTTATAGGCTGTTGTACGTTTTCAGTCCTGACATTTTAAAAAGCCACGATTCTTATCCATGACATGCCTGTGTATTGATGCATGGGCTTTTTACTGCCTTTGTAATATCTGTATAAAATTCATTGGCAGTAACTGCTGTTACCCAGAGCATCTATTTTGAAAGGTCTGTGTACCTACCCATGTTGACAGAGCTGTTCAGAGGGTTGGTAACTTCCTGGGCATTTTGCCACTGCTTCTGTCCAAACTTTGTCCGTGTTTGTATCGGCTGGTTTAGTTAATTGTTGCTTACTTGATGTTAACATGCTGATTTACATTGTAATTGAGTAGGAGTTTATAAAGGAACTCCAAGCTCATAAGTAACACCAAAATAGTGCTGGTTATAAATAAATTTCTCAAGATAACTGAGTGTAAACATTAGAATATCAAACAGCTTGTAGTCTTCCTCTTTAGGTAGAAAGCCTTGAGTGAGGGTACAGTGCTGCTGCTAAGTGCATTGTGTGGTAGCTGTGTATGTATCACATCTTCAAGTGGAGAGACCTCACTTCCCATGGCTGTTTCATATGTGTTGATGCGAGTTGTGACAGAATATGTGCCCACATACTGAGTTGTATGATGTAGATACCTCATGTTTGCCATCTGATATCTTCTATAAAAGCAGAACTACATTGTCAGTCAGAATATCTTAGATTTCTCTGTGAAATGAAGTAGCAGTTCAGCAAAAAAGGATAAAAGGTGAAAGAAGGAGGAGCTTAGGGAAGAAGAATTCCTTCTCTCAGCTCCTCGTCTCTTGGTTAACAAAAGTAAATCCCAGCAGATGCAAAATACAGCTCAAAGGGTACTATTCAGTTCAGCCTGTACTTCTGGTGATTTATCTGTGACACAACTCCTGCCAAGGAAAACATACAATTGGAGGGTATGAGCTTCTTGCATTCAATATAGACAAATTTAACTTGGGACCAAGTGAGCTCTTTTCCATTGGTCTCTTTTCCTTTGGTGTAACTCAAGTTGTGCTGTTTGTGATACGTTGTTATAAACAAGAAAGCCTTAAGGCCGATTTTGGGGTCTAAGTGTGTGGTGAGGGCTGTAGCTATGAATCTGCAGTAGTTTTTCTGTTACCGAATAAATTACATGACCCAAATTCTTTATTAGTTATTTTAGTGTCAGAAATGCCTGAAAGAAGTTCATCTGAGTGACAGAAGGTGGCAAAGATACAAGCTTTCTATTCATGCCCTTGGCAAGATTTTGCAATACGTGCTTTTAGTAGTATAGGAGCTGAATTAACAAGTAGTGTGCTTGTCTGTACACACCATTTTATTGTATTTCTCACTCAGTTTGGACTTTACTGCTTGCCTCAGACTTGGCAGTTTTAATTGCACCTATTTCTATGCATGTCACTAACAGGCAGGCTAGTGCAGTGTGAAGCAAGGGCCAGGTAAGCCCACCAAACTAGGGGTGTTTGCCAGTTCTTCACCTATCCCACGGGCTGCTGCTCACACAACCAACCATGCACTAATCATTCTGGGTGCATGTTCAGAAGCTTTTTGAGTAAGGAACCAAGAAGGTGTGATGAGTGCATTACCACCACAGCCCAGGTTTAGCAGGTGATGCAAAATAAGACATTAGGAAACAAATGGTAAGACTGATTGCTACAGTACTTTACATCATGCTGTTTATGTAAAAATACTGATCTGTACACGTGCGATGGTGCAGCATCAAAATGGTTTTGATGCATCAAAAACTTTCCTATGGTCCTATAAGCTACTCAAATTCTCACTGCATTAGAAAGTTTTAATAACTAATTATGTTCACCAGAGTAAGAAAAGAACGAAGTGATTAGGATGCAATTGTGGAACTCACTGAATGGCAGGAAATTGTCTGCTGATGGATGCTTTACTTTCCTGTGCATTTTGCAGTGTCTGTGTCTTGGTGTTAAGTTCCTTATTCTGAAAATATTTATCTTAATTATTATAGCTAGAGACTAATTGTCAAGTTTCATTTTTATGGTCGTTTGTTAGCAAGTGAACATAAAAGCGCTTGGAAGCTCTAATAGTGTGAGTGGGGTAATTAGTTACAAGTGAGGGAGAGCAAGCAATTTGAAAAGGCATTACAGGTTTTTTCCCACCTTTCTCATCTGAGAGCTGTAAGATGCTTGATTAAAATCAGCAGTAAAAATACATTGCTGGAATGAAGCAGCATTTTTGTGCTGAAGTACAGGTGTTTGATTAAATGTCCTGTGGTCCAAGCTGGTGGGATTTTCCCCCCTCTCCCCTGCACTACAGGTCATGCTACCAAATGGACAGCAATCGTGGCTAAAAAGGACTTTGCAAGACAGTACGAACCTTGGCAAGCTTCAGGCTTCCCAGGATTTGGGGCTCAGGCTCTCAGCTGTATAAACCAACACTTGGTTTCCTAATGTCAGTTAGACTGTACTCATGGGAATGGGATGAGAATGGCATGGTCTGTCAGCGCTAGCTGATCCAGTTGTTTGCCATAACCCACGCAACACATTAGGGACTGTTGCTCATGCAGCTACGCAGAACAGTACCCATCTTGCTGGAAGAGGTAGCCTGTGTGGTTTTGAATGTCGTAACTCCTGCTGACCCATCTCCTTGTTTTACCCACCATGTGGATGTGTTATTGGCAATGCTTACTGATGAAAGAAAGGTTAAGTAGCCCACAGCCATAGATGAAGGTTATAGTGGATCTGGGTCTTACCCAGGATGTTACAAGTCAAGACAAATGCCTTAGGCTGCTTGTTGTCTTGATTCTGAATCAACTAAACCAGAACATACTGTTGGAAAAATAGGACTCTAAAATCAAGGGAAGTATTTTTCTAGTAGTTTTCGTCTGTTCCAGGTGACACTAAACATAAATCATGAATTATTTCTGGCTTAAAAATGGGGAATATTTTAATAAAATACATAAAATTAGCCTACTTAGAGGAGGAAGTCATATTCTTGTTGAGACTAAAGCTAAAAGAAGTTAGGCTTCAAAGAAGCCCTCACCTTACCTCAGAAATGTATAGTCTTGTTTTAGCACCAGTTTGGTTACAGTGCATCTGCAGGGTTAAAGGGTTTTTCCTTACAGACCACTGATATATTTATTTGGCCTTACTGTACCTTCCAATCAAAGGAGGAGCAGACAAAAAGGGTCTAATGATAAACCTGTGTTGCAGGCTGGATGGGGAAGGGTAGTGGCATGTCTGGTTTATGGGTAGACTTTAGCCTGAGTGGAGCTAAGCAAGGATGATCTGCAGGAATCATCTACTTGACAAGTTCCTGGTCTCAGAAAGAGGAGGAGGCTGGGAATCTGAGACAAAGGATCCTGCTTGTTATCTCTATGAGAAATTTCTAGGATAAGAAATGCTGTAATGGGAATACTACCTGAAACTCAGACAAAAGAATGAGATGTTAAAAAATGCAGAGTTCTTTCTGGTGACTTTCAAAGGTGAATGTTCCTGCCCTAATTTCTTGTATTTCTTGCTCCTAGAAGAAAAAATGTCAAATGGGATGAGGAGTATTTGTGTAGCCACAGTTGACATTTTTAGAGTCACTAGATGGTATTTAGACCTGGATGACTAAAAATGCTATGGCGTATGCTTATGAAGGAAACATTTTTGGCTTTTAAATGTACGAATCAGTGGGGAATTGAATATGTATCAGATTAAATTCTAAATTTGGAAGTGTTTGCTGTATGCACATGCGGATGGCACTGGGACAGAACTCAAGAGGACTGGAATTGCTGGTTAGCCAAACGAGCTCTTCCTATGGAGTACACTTTCTGTACTCCACAGTTCTGTGGGATTTTCCTGAGGTCTCAGGTGATGGTGGAATAGCTGTTAGAAGTAACCCTTTTTTTGTACACCAGCATGACTCCAGAAGGGAAGGGGGTACCGAGGAGAGATACAATGAATAGATTTCCACTGTATTATGTTGTCAATTATTTAAAAATAATCTCTTCCTTCTTTCCCTAGATGGAATATAAATGTCTTCTTTGTTGTGTTTCATTATTTCTCTGACAGAGTTATCATCGAACCAAGGGAGAATTTGTATCTTAAAGCTACTACAGGAAAGGAACACTATAAAAGGTATTGTTTTCTGCACTTGCTCACCAAGTATTTTGCTGCTTTGTAATTATGTGTGTTCTTAAATCATTGTCCTTTTATTAAATTATCTTTACACTTCCCAAATTTGTTAGCTTGTATGCTATTGAAGGCGTACTAACATTTGCTTTACAATAGTGGTTGAATGGTTGAGAGGCAGAAGGTAGGGGAATACCCATGTGCTGAGGAGCCGAGGCACTGAGGGTAAAATTCAAGTGCCAGCTGAGTAATACAGGGATGACAAGTTTTCTCTTTTGTGACTTCACACCATCTCTGATTACATCTTCCTTGTTTCCCATAGAAATCCTCATTTCAATTCATTCTGTTACTGTGCGACTCCTTCCTATGGCCACATTTACAGCAGGTGGACTCTTCCTGTCCTAAACAGGACATTCCCTTCCTGTTCTCATACTGTGCTTTCCTAGGGTGTACCTGTGCCTGAGCAAACTGTAATTAAAGGCTCTGATCATGTCTTGCATTCCACCTCCTTCTGCAGTAAGGGTCATGCTCTTAAGATGTGTCTTTCTTTCTCTGTTCCCTCCCTGACAACTATGTCTTGGCCTTTCTCTGCTTGCTTAAAGGATGACCACAAGCATTTTCAGCTGCTGTGAATTCAGCTTAATGCTTTTGTCTGCCTTTTAAATCTGGAGGCTTGGTGATGAATAATGGGATTAAATATTAAAGTACTCTGTTTGTTTTCCTGAAATATGGCTCCCTTCTGTGTACTGCTTTATTTTTCTCAGTGTAGGTGGATTACAGTTTTAGCCAAGCATTCCTTGAAAATAATCCTCTGAATAACAGGTATCATGTTACTGATTTTTTTATGAAGATCTCAACATTTTAACTTGATTAGTTTTTAGATTAAACATTGTCTCTTTTATATATGTCAAAACCAAAGGTGTGTATAGCCCACTTAAAGTTCCAAAGCTGTTTGTAGAAAGGATTCTTAACAGTTTACATTGTGTTCACTGTCTAAACTGTTTACTACTTCTCTCCGTTACTCATGTGGTCTTAATGGCATAAAAGTGTTTATTATAGCTGGAATACATTCCTGTTTATACAGTGCAGGATTTTAATTCTGATAGAACAGGGGGGCATTTGGTTTAAGTATTTGCAGTGGTTAGACAGTTAAAGCAAAATTAAGACTTTTCCCCACTCAGCACAGTTATCAGCAGAATGGTTATTAAAAACAGGATGTTTGTATAGAAAGTTGGTTCTTCGAGCAGATTTTCAGTGGTCTGGAAGAAATATTTCTGCTTCCAATTAACTGTAATTAGGCACTAGTGATAGTGCATTCCTGGAAAGAAGAAATATTGATGGGTGATATAAGCTACAAAAAGCATTAAGATTTAGTCAAAGATACAGAAGTAGGATAGCCCTGGAAGAAATGAGGTCAGTGTCTAGCTACAGCTATTTGGAAGAAAATGACCTATCCAAAAGACAATTGATAATGACCCCCTAAATCCAATACTTCCTTGAATTCTTACTGATTTTCAGATCAGTGTCAACCTCAGCACAAAAGACATAGTTTAAATGTGGTAATTGTCTAGTTGAAATGGGAACTTATCATAAGGTCAAATCCAGAAGAGGTTTCACAGGCATGAAAAGCAGGGTAAGGAAAAGGGGAATCCCTAGAGGTTCACTATGTGTGTTGGTATGTTGCCAGTGCCAAGGTTGTGGGGACCTCTGCCAGCCTCCCAGCTGCCTACAGAGCGGAAGGGAAATATGGTACCCCTGTGCTGTGTAGGCGGCTGTAGGGTTGCTGACTCATAGCAAACTGCTGGACTGTGTCTTCAGAGCCACTGATGGAAGAAACTTGCACAAAAATGTCCCTAATCTGATATGAGAAACAGTGAAATAATTCCAGCCGAAGTTTTCCTAAAAGGGAAATTCAGCCTGAACAAAAGATCTACCAGGGAAAAATTCAGCCCATATGTGTAAATTTTGATAGAGCTACAAGCCAATGAATAAGAAGCTCTTCTAATAAAGATATGAATCTTAGTTGTTAAAATTGCTACTTGAAGTGATGTAATAAAAATAGTTTTTGATGAGTGCATGAATGTAACACTTTGCAGATGAAGCACAGCACTGCATTTCTTTTCTGTGCAAGTGAAGATCTAAATGAGTAAAGAATGCATGAGTCTGGACTAATCAATGGGGTTACTATGGCATCTTACCCAATTATATGAAAAAGGCATGTCCTGAACATTATTCTGTGAAGGCTGTGCTGACTGTCAGTTTAACCCCAAAGAAGCCAATATGCTTGGCTAATACAGTAGAAGATGCTTCTGAGTGATAACTATTTCTGCTTTGAAGATTCAGCTATGTCTTGTACCTGGAAACAGATACATGAATTTGTCCGTTCTCTTGACATTGTTTCTGCACCTCAAATGGGCAGCAGTGCTCTGGAGCAGGACAGTTTCGAGTGTGTAATCTGTTGAGAGATGTTACGTGCCAAAATGTATCATATGGAATGATGAGACTCTCCGAAACTGTCACTAAAATGTGTCTTGGTTTTCCTGACTTTATATGTTTATGAGTGAGCTGGATGATTATTCAAGACATCAGATGAGCTAAGAACTTTTATTTTGCTCAGATATTATTTATTAGTTCTCAAATGCATGTTTGCCTTGTAACACTAAAAAGCTGTGGTGTTAATCAGCACAAACTTGGATTGCATCCTAAGCTTACAAGGGTAAAATGAACTTAGATTGCATTTTAAATTTACAGATGCCGACACAGTGAAGGGTCTACCATTGCACATACAATTGCAGAAAGCAGATCTATAGTTCAGGTCTAATGGAGTAGGTTTACTTGGTGCTTCAGGCTTCTAAATTTAGCTCAGTGAAATAAATACTTGATTTAGAATGAGACAGATGTTACTGGGGAGAATTAGAGCTGCTTGTGGGCCTCATTCTGTATCTGCCCTCTTTTTTTTTTTATATTGCTTTAATCTCCCCTTCATTGATACTGTTCCTGGTTTAAAGCAATGCAAGGTCAAAATGTGGTTGTTTTTAATGGGAGAGGTTGAAATACGGGAGAATAATGCAGTAGGATTGGTAAGCAGCTAATAAAATCAATTTGATTTAGTAGCTTCAAGAATTAAATAGTAATATTGACATTGTTCCTTTCCTGTTTCTACTCATTTTCAGTTCCCTAGCAGAGCAATAGAGCAGCCACACAATCCACGCGATGTGGCTGTGAGAGTTAAACAAGACACACATTTAGCAAAAACGGAGAGGGTTTTTGGTTTGGGTTTTCTCCTGAAAGCAGTAAGAAAACCGCAGGGAAGATGCTGATCTGAACACTTCAGAACTGTGATTTTTGTTTTTTCCTTCCACTAGCAGTGCCAGTTTGTTTATTGGCCTAAAATGCTGTGGGTGATATTGTTACATTCAGATGGGTTAAAAGATCTATTTCCTTTTTGATGCACTTAGTTGCATTAATCTTGAAAGTAGTAATTGAAAATGCCCTCATAAACCCTGAGATTGAAGCCCTAGAATTAAGCCCCATTCGTTATTACTCAGGAATGTAGCTATGCAGTTTTATTAGCCTTTCTTCTACTGTAATCTATGGATCTCATTTAGCTGCATGCAGCCCTGTTCTTCTGAAACATAAAAGGAAGGAAATCTCACAATAGCCTGAAATAAATTATCTCTGTGTTAATCTACATGTGAAACACCCAAGCCCACTTCTCTAAAGGAAGATAGTTTACTGATAAGCAAAGCCTGACTGTGTGCTTTGGATACAGGAATTAAGTGGATTTTAATTTTGGTCTGCAGAGTGCTATTTATAGGATCAATTAACTCCTCATGGTTGGGATAAGTCATTTGACACATCTGTTGCTGAGCTGAAATCCTCACTGTTCTGTGGGGTCACAGTTGGAATTTTTCCTCTCATCTCAAACCATGTAGTAAAATGACAATATCCCAACCAACAGCAGCCAGGTTAAATACAGCTCCTTCCAACACCACAATTGGAGTATTTGGAGTAGATGAAGCAGGCTGTTGGTCCATCAAACTGTAGAGCTGACCTGGTCTTTGTTGCTTGCTATTATGTTATTTAGTTCATCTGTTAGAAGATAGCACAATGGTATCGTTCATTAAAGGATTATTATGATCATCTGCAGCATTTTCCAGCCTTGCTGTAGTATTTCAGTTACTCCATTTTGCCAGTGGTCTGGCTATGGAAATTGCTTCCTACCCACTGACTCCCTTGTTCCTGCATTTTGTGAAGTGAAGATTTAATGCTTGTAAATACATTGCTGTTCTTGGCTGTATTTCCCTGATAGAGTTTCAGGCTGCTTTCCTATCAGTAGCTTTTGTCTTAAATTGGAAACCCTTTTGCCAGTACTCAGAACACCCAGAAGCCAAAAAAAGTAAGGATACTTGTATATTGTTTAGTGAAAACTTCTTAAGTATTCTGTGGCAGTAACTGCATAAGGTTATAGCAGTTTGTTCATATGATTGGCTTATTTGTGGCCAAATTGGATTGTATATTAATGAAGCCAAGATTTAAAATGCTAGGGGAGGAACTAGGGAATGAAATTATGAACTATGCTGCTTCTGATCTTTATCTTTCTCTCTTTCTCATTGAAATGGCCCTGTTCTAAAAATACACGTATTGATTTTTTATGGGTCTGCGTTCAAGGTGGCCTCCACAGTAAGGAAGTATTTCTGTTAAAAATGAGATCAGACCCAGTCCATCCATACAACCCTATGCAGGCAGCAATGCCTAGAGAGTTAACGTAACGTGTGATACTATCTAGCAGTCATAGAAGCTTCTTGAGGGTTTTCTCCCTCCCTGCTTGGTTGACAGTGTTCTAGTAAAATGGTTATAGTGGCATTTTCTACTCAATAGAAGTTTGCACAGATTGTCTGCTTCCGCTTGCAGTGGCTCTAGTGTCTGTTGGTGTTGGTGAGAATCAGGCTGAGGTCAGGGGATGTGCTGAGGCTTGGTACATATATCTTCTGCTAAAAGCAGCTATGGGAGAAGTTGGAATCCTCAATAGACATGAATCAGAAAGGGACCACAAAGTGCAATCCATTTTTAAGTAGTACTCCTTATTGATTTCAATGGGGGAGACCATTGAAAAATCAATTACATGCAGCCGCTTTAAAATGCAATGACATGTGTTCTAGGGTGTTAAAGTGATAGCCTATGAGAAAATCAAGCTGGTAGCAGTTATGTTAGGAAAGTTCCAAGGCAGAAGAAAATGGGTCAGAGGTTTGTGAAGCAGCAAATTTACTATTCATATTCCAAGAGAGATAGCAAAGTATGAGCTTATTCAGTTCTTCATTCATTTTAACTTCCAATTTGCATTTTATTTCTATAGAAACCCCCAAAATACAAAGGAAAATAGAAACAGAGGCCTGTTCAGTATAATGTACAGTATTAAGCAAACAGAATTGCTGAAATTATCAAAATATTCTGAATTTTTCCATGAGATTTGTGCACATCATTCAGCTCAGCAGGTTACTTCAGGCTTGGCTTCTTGACAAGGGGGAGGGAAATGCTGTCTTCCAAATGCTACCTAACTAAAGTAGATAAATAGAAATTAAGTTGTGCAAACAGTGATTTTCTTCATGTCGGGAATGAAGTATGAATGATGCTAATATTTTCATGGTTGCAGCTGAGCTGACAGAATTAACACTTACTGAGATAGAGCATTGGCAAGGGGTTCTGTAACGTTCAAATTCAGCAGACACATACGGAAGTCAGAATTCTGCCATCTCTACCTTGATCCTTACCTTTGAGTTTTTAAAAAAAGCCTATTCTACCTAGACACTCATTTGAAAAGGTATGAGGAATGTTTGTTTACACAGAGAATTCACAGTGCACAGCGTGAATTTATAGTCTATCACATACCCCATTACACCTTAGTGTGGACACTTAGTAGGTGTGAGGTAACATGATGCCTCTTTGCTGTGCTGTTTCATGCTTAATTAACACCAACTCTGATGTTTGAAGGAAATGTGGCATAATGAGTGCTCCGTGACAGAAGAGTTCAGCTTGGTCAGTGTAGACAACTTCTTAGGTCCTGGAGCTCTGCTTCAGAAAGGTGCTGTTACACTGTTCTGGTCTATGAATGATAAATTTCAAGGAGAAATTAAATTTTTTTACGTTGGATAAAAGTAATCATAGGCTAAAACATTTACTTTGAAAATTGCCCATATAAAAATACTTCAATTTGTCATTTAATGCATTGCTGAATTATTTATGCTATTATATGTATGCAGTTGTTAGAAAGGTGTTCTGTATTCCTCTAATTTATTTTCCTTTCCATTTGGAAGTACAGTATAGCAATTGAAATATATCTTATTAGGGAAATAGAACAATAGAGCTACAGTATAATTAAAGTTGTGCACGCATAATGTATCACCAAGCCCTGAAAGTACTGCATGGGATTTTGGAAGGAAAACCCAAAAAATTCCCAGTAACTAACTGCTGAAGTGAGGAATCATTACCAAAGGGAAGCTGTAGAAAGATGACTAGTGTCATTTAAACATGTACTGGTTAATCCCCAAGAGAGTTGGTATTAGGTATAAGAAAATGCTGTATTCTTCTTTTGCTAAGAACTGTATCTTTTGTAAGGAAATACGATTGCAGTGTAATTAACTTAGAAGTTAATTAAAGTATTAATTTTTAAAGGGACTGGGAACCATTATGGTAAGATGGGAGATGCTGTGGCGCTGCTGACCAGAGCCTGTTCTGTAGCAAAGTACTCCAGCTGCATTGCGCATACAAAGATGTGTGTGTGCCTGGATCCTTTTCTTGGGGTTGCCAAACTCAGATCATACTAGGATATTCTGCCAATTTATTTGCAGCATTTATTGCTCCTAAACGGTTCCTGCAGGATATCAGATGAAATTTCCTACTGATGTAAAACCTTAAATATTACACATTGACATTTCTTCTGCAGTAATGGAGCTGGTGAGCTGCAGGGTTATTGCTGTGTCCTTAAGATCCAAAGTTCCTTCTGAAGGAGTTTTCCTGTTAGCATTTCCTCTGCCCTTGTTTCTTGCCTAGTTTAAGCCTTGTTTCACAGACTGCTTCTGTCCAAAGGAACAAAAAAACCCTGACCAGGGTTTTTTTTTTTGTTTCTTTTGACACCAGCACAGTATGTCTGTCTGTGCCTATGAGAGAACTACATTGAAATAGCTTTCTTTGTGAATTCCTCATTGCTATTCATTGGTGGAGATTGTCACGTAAGGGTCAAATTAGAACTCAGTCAACCAGAGCAGCAAGGAGGGGAGCCAGGCTCAAGATAGATTTCACCATAAGGTCTGAGAAGCAGTTTTATTTGAATTTGCTATATGTAATAGATAGATATTTTATTTTATTTTGCAGCGTGTTGCTCTTTTGTCTGTAGAAACTGAAATATGCTTAATTTATTCTCTCTGGTCTACTTGACAATTAGTCTTTCACTCTGCCTTCTGACTTTCATCTTTGAGCATATCTTTGCATGGTTTTGTTATATGTAGTAAGTTTTAAGCATAGAATTTACTTCTGTTAGTTTAAGAAAGAGCAGTTTTTCTCGCATGATGGTTCAATGCCCTTTGAGATTGGAGCCACGCAAAGAAAGGCTCATATTTCTGGTAACTTGGCTGGAACACAAGAAATTGTGTTTATGCTGGCTTCAGGAAGGCAGACAGTACCTGGTCAAGCAAAAGATCTGCTAGGGCAAAATTCCTCTCCAAAAATGTTCTATAATATTTGAACCAGCAAAGTGAGTTTGTACTGGCTCTGCATTTCATACCATGCGGTTGCAGCATTTTTGATGTGGTAGTAGCTTAAAACTGGATGTACTGCTTCATAGAACCACAGCTTTGTGAAATGGATTCTGTTCTGTACGTTCTCCAGGAAAAACAGGTATTAAATTTGCATTCACTGACCCAGAGAGGTTTTGGTGCTAAATGTTTTAAGACAAAACAGATCAGAGACTTAGAGCTACACAGATGACCTAATAACCAAAACCTTAACTTTCACTTGGGTTTCATATAGGATTAGATTACAGACAGGTAGAACAAATAAAGGGCTATTAAGCTATTGTGCAGTGTGCTTCTTTTAGAATTAAATGAATGTACTCTCTACCAGCTATCCATGAAATGGTTTTGAGCCATTTGAGGGTTCATACATCAGACATGGGGCCTAAAGTTGCATGGCTATATAATTATTCTCATTTCTGAGATCACCATGTTAGGTTTCTGTGTTTTAAAATGTTTTCTACAATATCCAGTTTTGTAACATTCAAAATCCTCTCTCCACTCCTGAGTTTTCCTTGATTTAGGACATTAACAGTGAGTCTCACAGGAACATGCAAGTATTGACCACTGATAACAAATCAGATTAACCAGTTGTTTGTGGGGGTTTTATTTCCTTAGGAGTCTCAGGATTGGCTTCTCTAAATATTACTTCTTTTTCCTCCAACTTAGGAGGAAAATGGCATAATAAATTATTTATACAACATAATGAGGAGAAGCTGGGAGATGCCTGTGTACAGAAGAGCCTGTAATACCGTATTAACTAACTCTGTCTTCTCTTTCCTCTCTCTTGCAGCTGATTCTGCTTAAGGCTGCTCTCCTGCTCTGTCTATACTTTCCTAGTCTTAGTGGGTGATATGACAGCAGCTCTGACACTCAGACCCCAGTAATCCAGTAGGTGTGTATTGCCTGTTTTTCTCTGCATGCTTTCTGAAACTGCATGGGGATAACAGTCATTTTGTGCTACTCATCTCTTACAGCACTTCAGGGTGAAAATATAATTAGCATGCGTTACACTTCAGTTCCACAGATTATTTAAGCTCCAGTTTTGCTCTTTTTCTGGTGGGTTTTATTCTGTGTAGAAGCACATTGCAGCTGTTTCCATGCATGCTCACAGGCCTTCATGTTTGCCCCTACAGCTGCTGATTTGCTCTATGTACAAGCTTCTTGTTGCTCATCATAGTACCGTCTCTCACCAGCAGGACCTAGTAGACTTGATTTGGGCTGGGAGAGAGCAATAGTGGGAGAGCTGTGCTCACTATTCAGATTGTTGGACCTGAGAAATCTTCTGTGTGACCCTAGAGCCACTTTCCCTCCTACTGGGAGAAGCCTCTGTGATGTTCTGTAGCTGACTGGTGGACACTGCTCCCTTCAAACACAGCTCACTCAAGTACCTGATTGCCTTAGGCAGGCAGAATACTTTGAAAAGTGCAGGGGATTTCAGGTTCTCCATGGCTGTTAGGATTTAGGTGCTCAAATCTCACAGTACTTGACCCTTCTTAATCAAAATGGCTCTTTAAAAACTCTTGACCAGCAGCTACATCCTATATTAGCAAAATTAGTCTGCAGAGTTAACTTACTTTTTTCACAAGTACCATGACTCTGGGCATGTCAGTGTTTCCAAGAGCCTTCAAACATCCTTGGGCATCAGGTGGGTTATCAGTAGGGTGTAGGACCCCCGCCCTGCCTCTTTGCACAGGGGTGATTTTCATCCCTATTGAGCATTTAAGCTGTATTGACTTGTAAGAAGCCTTTTGATGCATTACTTCTTCATAGGAACAGTCAGAAAAAACAGATCCTCTTACTTTGCTCTAGCTCCGGTGAAACACCAATATATTTAGAGTCATGTAGGCAGGAGAGAGATTTGCTGCTGTCAGCATAGCCTTTGACATTCTGTAGGCAACTGTTTGCTGTGTTTAGAAATGCAGCCTAAGGAATAATCTTTACCTGGCTGCTATAGATCTAATATTTTCATTTTTTTATACCCTTTTCAATGCACTTCAATTTATTTACAAATGGTAGCAAATTGCAAGTGGCATCCTGAGTAACTAACTCGTGAGTCAGTACTTCTATTTTTCACCTCTCGTCTAGACTGCTGATAATGTAGATTGTTGAAACCCTGGGTAAATAATTGGGAGTGTGATCAACAGCAAGCAAGTATTTATCTGCTAATAAAGCATTTAAAGTGCAGAAGTCTTTGTCCAGCAGTTCTTAAAAGGCAGTTATTGGTCCTACTGCTGTTTCTGCACAGCAGTTAGGGTTTTTATGGTCACTAATTGTACATCTGAAAATTCAGTTTATTTTCTGCCTGTGTTTTTCTTTGCACAGAGAAAAGCAGCACAAGATTTATGGTTGTAAGGAGGTTAACATTATATTTTCTGCATGGAGATCTCTGTAGCTCTCTAGAGATTTGTACCATTTATAGAACTCCAAATTCCTAGGTTCTCTCATGTGTGGCACCAAAGGCTTCTAGCTTGTTCAGGATTTCCTGAATGGGATCATTTTGAAAGTTACATATCAGCTCAGTCATCAACTGTAACTTTTATTATTAAAGCTGTTACTGCTTCAGAATCTGTATTAGGGGAGGTGCTTCTTGAGTTTTCATGCACTATTGGTAATGTTTTTCCTTAGAACAGAAACTTGCATGATATATTCTAAAGAGAGCCTGGTTTTTTTTAGGTTTACTGTGACTTACATCTTGCAATCTTCCTACATCTCTGCTTGATTCACTTTTTGAAATCGGTCCGTAGAAGTACCCAGCCTCTTGGGCTCCCAGAAGGTAACGGCTGTGTCACATCAGTCGTGTGCTAGGAGGAGCTGGTTTTAGATGCAGACGCTGAATGGCCTGAAAGCTGGACCCCTGCAGGGAGCAATTGAGGAAACTTGAGATCGTGCTCGGCAGCGCCTCTCAGGGGCCTGTCTCTACTCACTAATCCCTGACCCATTTAGAGTCTAGTGTTTCTTGGGCCTGGAGCATCTCCTCATCTTAAGTGTATCAGTCAGGCTGTTCCTCTGCTCTAGCATAAGGGCAGTGACAGTTAGTGACCAGGTAGCTGTTTTTGTAAATTTACAGTTGGAAATGCCCCTCCACCTCAACCCCCATGTATGCTTTTCCCAAAATTTGGCTAGTGCCTGGTTCTGTGAAGTCCCACTTCTTCCACACTCCCTCTGAGGAATCTCTCAGCATGTCTGCACTACTGGGAGGAAAGACAACAAACAGAGCTATCTCCATCTGTGCAAAGCACGGAAGCACAAAAGCAGAAGCATGCAAGTTGGCTGTGCATGAGCCAGCTTAGGTCCAGAAAGTCTGGCTGTGTTTATGTGTAGCTGTGCCAGGGCTAAATCATGCTGAGACACAGCAGGTGAGTCACGCAGTCCTGTCCTGCATTGCACAGGCTGCCCATGAGTCTCACTGTCCTTTGATATGGCTGTGATTCTCCGTTGCAGAAACCAATGTACTGTCTGAAGCTTTTATAGACTTTTAATAATCTAACAAAACAAGAGTGAGTGTGGAAGGTCTCTGGAGTTGACAGCTAGGTCTATATTTGACTGGTTTGCAACACCCGGAAAACCCTTCGGTGGTTTTTGGTTTTCTTTCAGACACTCAACAGAGGTTAAATCAATGCATGAATGAGAAAAGTCACTTCTGCTTACTGGTCTGAAAACAGGAAAACCTTGGATCATGGCTTTATGTAAACATTATGAGATTAATACATGGTAATTCTTATGCTGTTTCCAACATTATTTCATATTGCCCTGATTCCTTTCAGCAGTACCTAGGAGTTAACCTGCCAATAGCTCTGTGGATCATTGTTATTTCCTTTGAAACCAAGGTGTATGCCATTGGGTTTGGGTCTGTTACTTCTGCTCCAGTGTCTTTTGGGTCTGTTTGATAATTCCAGCCATGTATGACAAAAGAAGGGAGATCTTGAGCCTACATAGGAGCTTCCAGTAAACTAAGCATGCAGCTTAGTATCTATTCATTTCCCTCTTCTGGGAACGTAACAGTATGTGACCACATCATCATGAGCTACCAGAGAATCAGTGCAAGAGAGAGACCTGGTAAATGTGACAGTCATGGAAAACGCATCAGTCGAGAGAGTATGCATCATCTAAAGGCATTGAAGGATGAAATGCAAAGCTTCTGGAAAACCCGAGTTTGGTAGTACAAGTGCTCATGGGAATCCTTGTTGGAAAGCAGCAAATCTCTGACAGTAGAAGAATCACCCCCAATTTGCACATCAAAGGACAATTTGTAGGGACTTAAAGCTAGCACAGTGTATGAACTCTTGAATTACAGGAGCTAGAGCAAATTCTGCCTCTGTGCTCATCTCTCAGGTACTCCCAAGTTTTTTAGTAGCAAATGGAAGTAAACCAGTTACTTGTTTAGATTTAGTGAAAGGGTTCTGTTGAAGCCCCCATTTAAGCTTATATTGTGTTGCTGATCTTATGTTCCTATGAAAACATTTTAAATGATGTTCACATAGATCGGTGGAGTTAGTGGGGAGTTTTGCTGCATGCATCATGCAGATGGAGATAGGGCTTTAAATGGAATACTTCATAAGCCTGCTAGAAAAGACATAAGGGGAAAGATACATCCCATCTATCTGGGTTCGCAGTTCTTTATCCTGTGTTGAGAGACAAGCAGCCCTGTGTGTTTTCCATGGAAGCTGTTTGATTTTGGCTTTTTCACTTGTATTATTAGCGAACAGCTGCATGAAGGACTGTTCCATTGGCTGCTGCGCTGAAATCATCAAGCACATTTCAACTGCAATTGTACTGTCTGCATTTAAAAATATTTTCCATGTTACAGTGTACTTTAGAAGTGAAAACTATTTTTAGCTACTGTCTGCTAAACTGGGGGTGTGGGTGTCCATTCACTGGGGAAAAATGGACACCACTGTTTTCTTGTATCGTGAAGTTTGTCTTTAAAAATGTTGAACTTCTCACACTGTTCAAGACAGCTCCCAGTTGTCTGTAGTGAGAAGGACTGTGTTCCTCATTCCCTCCAAAGCCATATCTAAAATAAATCAAAAATGAAGTTTTTGTATTTCTTTTAACTACATTACTGTTTGCACAGTGAAATTAGCTTTGCAGGAGGGATGAAAACCCTTGTCAGAGCATTTTAGCAAAAAGATGAAAGGAATTCAATATAAATTCTCTCCAAGGTGAGCATGGGTTTTTTTCTTTCTTGAATAGGGAAGCCTTGGATTATTTGCTTTTAAGTTAAAATCAGATCAATGGATGGGAAGGCAGGCTTTTCAAAGAGCACTGCAGTTTGCTTCTTAGAGTGAGCAGTATTTTAGTAGGGTGACTAACAATGTGCATTTTTATTTCTAACCTCTGACCTGTGCCCTCCCTACCCCTTTACCTAACCCTTTCCATTTGCCCTGGTCAGTTAACAGGCAGGAGCATTTGAAAGCAATCATGGATGACTATGATATCAGGTCCGCTGCCAGCATTTTAGCATCTGTTAAAGAGCAAGAAGCTCGTTTCGAGCGGCTTACCCGTGCACTTGAGGAAGAGCGGCGCAATGTCTCCTTGCAACTTGAGCGTGCCAATCAGCCAGCAGACCGAATGAGCATGTGCAACATTGGCAATGGTCAGCCACTGGCAACGGCCTGGCAGCAACTTGTCCTGCAGGTAACAGCCTGCTCCTGTTGTCTGTTGCTAGAGTTCACCTATACCAGAATTTCCCATTCCAGAAAGTCAAGTGCATCTTGTTTGTCGTCAGCATTTCATCCTGTGGCTTGCCTTCTGATACCCTGGGGTTGCTGTGTGTCATTGATTGATTTGGTAGCTCAGACCTCAGAGCCTTGGCTTAGAAGCTGCTCTTTTAGCTCATGGGATACTTTTAAACACCTATGCATCCTTGAGTGTTGAACCCTAAAGAGACATCTTCACACCCTCTTCTAAATCTATGCATTTGCTGTATGTATGGTGATGTGCTGATGCTTGAAAAAGATGGTTGAATCATAATCTCCATAGCACACAAAATTTCCATTAGAAATAGTTGGAGTTTGAATAGAGGGAGGAGCATGAAAAGCAGGGATTTCCCTCCTGTGAAGTCTTATTGTTTGTGGAGGGAAGACTTCATAATCTGTTTCTCGTGTTTCTTGAATTAATGGACTTAATTTTAATGATGCAAACTGGCTTTGCAGTAGCCACAGATTTCCAAATATTGTTTTGCTTGATATGTGTTCTTTGACTGTGTAAATGTGCAATGATAAACTACTTACAGCTGTAAATTACTTAAGCTCGCAAGTTGCTCTGACATGCAAGGTAAGTCATGCAGAAGCAATAGTACCATTTGTGAAGGTCTGCTTCCTAAGAAAACATCGTTCAATTCAGAGAGAAACTCTGGGCTGTGGGGATTCTGAAAGTTGTTTCCCAATTACACCAGCCTGGTTTACAATTATACTTGCACTAAGCTGTATTCAGGCAGACTCTACATTATATTATGTTAGCACAGCTCTTCTATTAAGAGCTGCCATGTTTCTGTACGTGTAGATGTTTGAATATGGGACTTCATGTGAAAGGAGTAGGCTGTGCTTTTTAGGCTGAAAGCCTGACAGTAGCTGGTAGGAGCTTTCGGTTGTTATCCTCTGGTTAGCAGCTGGGCTAGGGAGAGGGGAGATACGCTTACATTGTACTTTTCATAGGGAAAGGACAAGCTCACCTTCACTTTTTCTGAATGACTTTGTGCAAAGTGCTTGATTAATAGCTCCAGAATAAAATTCCTTATCCACAAAACTGATGAAGCATGAATTTTCTGTAGTGTTATGGCTTAAGGTCTAACCACTTCCAAGAAAACTTAATAGAAGAGTTTTAAGTTACTGGGGTCTATGTGACTCTTATGGAGGAACACCCCTGTAAGTGACCCCACACTGAATCTCTGTACGCTCAGCTCACTGCCACTGTGCAAGGGGAGCTTTAGTTCCTAAATAATTAACGTTGAGGTTTTTAGAGTAGCTTGTATATGAAATAAAATAGTTGAATGGCTAAATATGTACAGTTAAGAGTTAATGTAAAGTTATTTGTGTGAATTTTCATTAAATATATTGAGGGCCCAGTTCCTCCTTGAATTACTAGAATTAATTATATTTTGTTTAAGTGAAGGGTGAAAGCTGTACATTCAGTCTTATGCAGAATATGTCATGATTTCATCTTTATGATTCAATATTGCATTTCATTGTTAAGAGTACACAAAGCAAAAGGCACTCTACACTGCTGTCTGTAAGGATTGCTCGTGCACTACAGTGAAATGCAGCTATGTGAAGCTGTATTTCAGTGAGGACTGACTGATTTCTGCTGTTTCTGCTCTACTGCTGCCCTATTCAACCTTTTGTTGCAAGTAATATTACAAAATAACTCAAGTGGCAGCTTTCCCATTTGGAAGTCACAAAGGTGTTTATATATGGTCTAGTTATTCTGAACAGAATTTAGGGGAAAAAATGATGGTTAACTCCATTTTATGAGAATGCCAAATACCCTTTAACAATCCCCACCACCAGGCATCAGTTTTCCATGTTGTTTGTTTGTCAAAGTGGAAGCTGTCAAAGAGATTTGTTAGAGAAGTGTGTATAGTCAGGGCTTTGTTAACAGTCTCTCTCAGTACTTTTCTTGTAATAAATGCTCCCAAACTTACTCCCATCTTTGAAAAGAAAATTAAGCTTTTTTCTTTAATTTTAGAAAAGAAAAAATAGTGTATAGGCAATGTGCCAGAAGTGTAACAGCTTCATAAAGTCCTCAAAGACAAAATCAAGGTCTTATGCAAATATTGATTCTAATTAATTCCATAACAATGGCTCCTTGTCCTAGGCAGCCCTTTTAGCCACTTCCTTCAGTTCCTTGACTGGTGAGTTCTGCCTATTCAGTGTGAATTTAGAGTACTCCAGCAGAACATGTGAGCTGTGGTGTACTCGTTGGCATCTGCTGGGAGTGCTAAGGCATTGTGTCTTTTGGCCCCTGACAAGAAGTACCAGGTCTGCAAATGAGCTCAGGGATGTTCTGGGATTGCCAAAAGACACGTGCATGGACTTTGTAATGTTACATTGAGAAAGTGTGGAGGGTTTTTCTAAAAAGTATCTTAAAGTTGTTTTTAATGGGTGAAGTTGATTAATTGGGCACATTAAACAAACCATTAATGGTTTGTTCAGATAGTAATTAGAAATAGCTGAGATGATTAGCTGGAACTTGATGATCTCATGGTCCTGATGATCTTAAGGTCAACCCTAACTATCCTATGATTCTATGATTCCTGAATAGGACTTTTTCCTAGGGGAGGGGTTTCTGGGAAATCCTGTCCTCAGGATAAGAGATCCTAAATATTCATAGAGGTCCTAGACATTGCTGAAATGTCTCCCATTAGTATTAGTGATAGGCTTTTATTGAGGTAGTGGCCAAAGCATTATCTCAGCCCACTGTAGGAGGCAGTGCCTGCCAAACCTTCTGGCCATGCAGAGGTTTTGGACCTATCTCTCCTTCCTGCAAGAGGCAATAACTAGCTACTGTCACAGAGACAGGTAGCTTTAACCAGCACTATTTCTGGATAATGGGGACACAAGTGCTGGGAGTGGTTAATAAGGGGGCAAATACAACTTCTGCCTTGTGTGGCTTCCCCAGTCTTAAAGGCTGCCTTCAGTTAGAGCTTGTTGCTGAGTGTAGCATCAGTGACATGACATAAGGTGTTTCAACTCTAGAAGAAGATCTGGAACATATCTTTGTGGATATGGATACACACACATCAGTGAGGATTTTGAATTGGTCAAATGAAGTGTTCTTCTAGACTAAGAACCTTTTAGCAAAAGGTCATTAGTTTAATCAGTTAAAACCTTTGCATTACTCTAAAAAAAGGTATCAGTGATATTTTAATAACAAGGCTTTTATCTAGTTAATCAAAATCTCCTAAAAATCCTTCCAGCTTTTTAGGATGATTCTGTTCCCTGTTTTGGCTTTGAGCTGTGGGAGCCACACAGCTGGCTATTGCTGTTTGTTCTGAAAGTGCAAATCGGGTTGTACAAAAAGAGCAGAGCTGTCTGTTAATGTGTATTGGTGTTTACTTCTTTAATTTTTTTTAGTAAAGAATGTAAAATAGTATCATTTTGGTTGTTCCAGTATCCCCAGCTGTGGGAGTCTTGGCAGTCTTTGTCTTTTTATCAGTTACCAATGCAGGCATAGTCCAATAGGCATCTATGTCAGTGGTGAGTAGCACTGATAATGTATCTTATACTTGTTAAAGAACCTGGTTTATAATGTTTTTTATGAGCTTGATTAAGTCTTAATACTCTTCATGTGTGAGGTAGTTTAATCTACCTGCTTCTATTTCACTTCTTTTCAAATTAGCCTTCTGCTGCTCTTCACAGCAGAAGCTGAAGTTGGACAGGGAGAAGGTAGGCAAGTGCATGTGTAGGGTAAGTACTGTAGCGGGCTGAATGCACAAAGCTGCAGTGTTATCACTGGCTAGCTAACCATTCAAAGCATAACTTTTTAATAATAAAGAATATTCTCTCTTTTTTTTACTTTCATTAAAACATCAGACATGTGAAACTTACTAAACATAAGGCTATATCCTGAGTTGGTTTGAACTGGCATGTCTCCATGGGTTTCAGAGAAGCTCTGACTAGTCTGATCAGCTGGGAGCTGAACAATGTTTGCATTCAAAGATCCTTTTCCCATTGGTGCACATTGATAATCTCCATTCCTCTTAATGTTTCATAACCAAAACAAAATACAGCATTCAAGAAACCTCTTTTGCCAACAAATACACTGTAACAATACTTTGACTTCAATAATTTTGCAGTGACTATAGGGATCTGAGAGGGGTTCCTGTTATAAGGTAGGTGTTATTCCTCTTCCTACAGGTAGGAAGGCTGTGGGAGTTGCCAAATCTCACATGGTATAAATAACTAACATCAGCTGCTTGCATGCTAGTGAGTCTTACTTACCAGGTCAACTGTTATGGCTGTGAGAAGTAACATAAGTTGATCTGAGAAGTCTTTGCATTGACAAAATCATCCAATAATTAAAAACTTACTGCATTTAACTGTTATTTGCATTCTTTCAGGCTCTCTGCGGTGGGTTTGTTGGGGCGTTTTTATGTTTGGGTTTTTTTAGATATATCATCCAGTACATTTGCCTAAGATTAAAACCCAAATCTATATCATATATGCATATGAGCTCAGGGATGCACAGAGATTGTGTGTATGCATATATGTTAGTATAATATGGATATTCCCACATGCTTTTTACAGAGCCTGTATTTAAAAAGCCTATCAGCATAAATTCACTCTGGTGTACATTTTTTTTCTTAAAATGATATTTTTATTTAAAGCCTGGTGGTATTAAATTGTTAGTCTTGCTGCAAGTTTTATATACATCTGCTTTACTTTATGGAATACTTTTTACACAGCAAACAGTAGTTCCCCTAAGAAGTAAGCTCCATTACACTTCTGATGCCACAGAACTGGTAAGGGCTGCTGAGGGGTAAACAGTGACGGAGCAATGGCTGTTGGTTTGTGGTGTGCTTTCTAGAGAGGTCTGTCAGTCAACAGCATGTGCCAAGAGACCTGTGACGGCAACTCTTAAGTTCAAAATCAGGTTTAGTGACTACTTTCTTGCCCTTAAAGCAGTGATAAAAGAGCTCCTTTTGTTTCCAAAAACAAATTACAAGTTTTGTATCCTGTTTTGTCTTTCAACTTCAATCCAAGCAGCTTCACTGACAAGTTTTTGACTTGGTGTTAGGCCAGCAGCTTCAAAGGTTTCATCCTGTCAATCTGTTATGCTTTTTCATACCATATAAGAATTAGGCTTGCTGAAATTCTTCATGGAAAAGTGTGCAAGTACATTGTATGGGCTGGCATGTCTAATAATCAAACCAAGCTGAATCAGCATGCTGTGATACCAATGAATATAGCTTAATATCTCATATTTATGTAACTGTTACACCTTAGCAATATACATTATTACACAGGCTGCTCACTTGTCACTTGTAAAGCCAGCCTTGTGCATGATTGTGCAATTGCAGTAGATTTAACTTGGCATGAATATGGTGTTGAAGGCAGAACTGAGCTTGTTTGTACCTTTTGTAATACTGTGCACAATAATTTGGTCCCTTAGATGTGACTGAGTCAGACTTCTCTGAAATAGGGTTTGTGATTGTGCCATTTATAAAGGCTTATGAATGATTCACTGAAGTCTGCCCTACAGTCATTTCATACTGGCTTAACTCTTTCACTGCACATCTGGAGTTTGTCACTTTTTCTCTCTGTTCTTTAAACTGGAGGAATATCATTTGTGTGATGCCCAGTATGGTAGGTTACACTGTAACAAATATATCTTGTGTAAGTCCTGTTTGTGGGTTGGTCCCCTTTATACATGGCCATCTTGCAAGTGGGGGAGTTAGAGCCGTGCAGAGTGGTTGCTTCTGAACTAAGGAGGTACACACATTAATAAATTGTTTAAATGCAGATCAGGAAAAAACAACTTAATATAAGTGATGAGCCTTTTGAGTCAGTCTTTTTCTATCGCTGAGGTCATTATTCATCGGCTAAGAGGTACGGTAATAAGCACAGGCTCCAAGTTGTCTATTGTGTTTAGTGTCCTACCTCTAGAACTGGTAAGAACTTTTTTCATGTGTCTCTCCAGGTCTGACATGTGCTTGACCATGTGTTCTGATAAATTGATGTATAATTTTGGTGCAAATCTACCCTAACTTTGTGTTTAACCAAGATACTAATGAAACAGAGTTGAAAGGAGGGCAGACGTGTAAGTGGGAATGAAGAAACTTAAAAGAAATCACACTGTTGCTTGATTTTGAGTTTTTTCCTATTAACACTCTTGCCAAAAAAGACCTGCAAATCCCCTACCAACAAATAATAGCCCAAAAGGCCATCTTGAAATGTCAGTCATCAACAGAGTTATTAAAATCTTATTTTTCTTCATTTTGCAAATGTGATTGTAGCTGCTCAAGGAAAATCAGTAATGGGAAAAAGCTGCAGAATATTCTCATGGTTACAATTTGGATCATTTAATTTCAACTTGTGTTCCAGAAAAATAACACCTGTTTAAAAACTAACATATACATTTTCCTTTTTCATTCTTCTGGGCAGGTATTTTGTAGCCCTAATTAAGCACCTAATTAATAGTCTTTGGTCTTTATGTTAATCTGGGAAACCTGTGACTTCTGCCAAAAAAGGCCATTTTTTGAATGGAGGGTCAGTTTCAAGTAAAAAATGAACTTTAAAGCTCACCAGAACACATGGAGAGAATTTAAAAAAAATACAGTATTATCTCAAATTGCTTTTCTAAGAAACACCATCAAGTTAACCTCTCTGACTTACAGCTTGCGCTGAAATAGCTCTTCTGTCTGTATTTCATTACTTTCATTTAAGATTCTCTGCTCCACACTGACATAGTGCAGGCTGTTAGAATATAGAGACTGTTTTCCAGAGCTTTGATAGTAAGAACATGGGTGCATTCATATTGTATATATCTTTGAACATATGAAGAGAAGAAACAAAAATGGGTTCTGAGCTGCACTGAGTCATTGGCTTACCTTTTTTCCTCCACCCATCTCATACAGAGCACAGTTCAGTCTTTGTGTGTAAAGTTTTATGTAATTAGTTCCTTTTTGTAGTGCCTCTTGGCTTCCTTTTTACATAAGGTATTTCTGCTCCTATCAAGGGACTGACAGCATGGAAAATTGGGGGGGGAGTTGCCTTACAGGTAAGGTCAGGTACAGACAATAGTGCTGTCGGTTCATGACAGCTCCCAGTGTTACAGTACTATTTCCTGTTACAGTGCCAAATACCCAGAAAAAACCTCATTGGTATTTAACCCATGCATGTGCTGCTAGTACTGAGCAGGTTGCAAAATACTGAAAGCATTTGTAGGGATAGTCCTAATTCCTTTATAAAACCAATTAAAACTATAGAGATGCAAGTTCTGATTGAGGGGTTCAGTATGGTTGGGTGTAAGTCGTGTCATGCCCCCTGCTCTCAGCTCCACAGCACTGTAATTCAGCTCTTGTGTTCTTCTGCTGCACAAATCACTGTGGTCGGTTACACACGCACTCGCTATGCCATCAGCCTAATCCTGTAAATTCAGTACCTAAGAGTAGTCTTACTGAATTTCGAGGAATGAGCTGGGTCAGGTTTCAGCTTCTGCGTATATGCAACTATTCAGAGGTTACAGGGGATAAGGAGGGGGGGATTTGGGAATATGATTCCCATGGGAAAAGGAGTTCTTAGATCAGAATTCAGCGTGAGCTGAGAGGTATTTGCAGTACCTGTGAGTCCCAGCACAGTTAGGAGCTGGACCAGAAGCAACTGTTCTGTTGCTTCTGGTTGCTGTTCCTCAGCAACTTTTCAGGGAAATGTGTTCCCCATGCATGAGGTATGATCCTGTCCCTGGCTTCTACTGTGCTGGAGATTGTAACAGTTGAGTTTAGCTTGGAGGTTGGAGCTTTTGCTGCTTTTTTTTAATGGACGTTGTCACATCTCCTGGGTTACAGTGAGAGTCAGGATCTTTTGCCAATACCTCAGCAACAGTGGAAACTGTAAGCAGGGAATTGATGTTCAGGGCCAAAGTACTGCAGATGGCTTGAGACACAGTGACCAAACCAGCCTGTACCTTACAGGGCAGTAGCTCTCTTGGAATTACTGCAAGTGTTTCAATTAGAGACTTTCCAAAGTGACAGTATGGCATGTTGCACCACTGTGAGCTCAAGGAGCTCCTCCTATTTGCCTCTGTGCTGGGATTACCCAGATTCCAAAAGAAATCCTAGAACCCGCTTCTTGTGCTGCAGGAGGAATGAGATAGCAGAAGGCTAACAAAAGAAGTCTCTGCAACAGGCATCATGGTCTGTATCATAAGAGCCTCTGCAAGGTGGACAGCAAATAGTATTCCTGTGAGAATTAGTCTCCTGGTTCTTCTATTTCTTGTTACAGCTTCTCTCCTATGATTAATCTTCAGTCTTCATTTAAGGCCTTACGTGGTAAAAACATGGATACAAAAGTGAATGGGAATATTAGCATCAATATGAGGAACAACCAAGTTTTGACCAGCTGCATCAGAAGCTGTGCAGTGCTTTCCAGAAGGGATTTATTTGATACACAAAAGCACCTAAGCCCCAGTTGTTTGGGGCTCAGATCTGTTGGCATGAAGCAGAATTCACTCAGTCTGGTGTTATCTGAGAAAACTGTTGTGTAAAACTTTATCAGCAAGTCTAGTTTAAAATCTAGATCCCAAAGGATTCATTAAAAAAAAACAACCAAAAAAGACAACCCATCAACTGAGAAACTGCCCCTCTGCCTGGTAAGGGAATGTCTTATTCCTTCCAACACAATGATTTCTTATTTCAAAATCTAATTACCCACTATTCTATAGTTTACATGTGCAGGTTGAAATACATCTTTTAGCTCAAAGACACGTGCCTTTGCAGAAATCTCACTTTTCCTCTCTATCATCAACAGTACCTCACTTTCATGTCTCACACTTCATCTCTGAAGTATGTGCTCTGCAACTTTATATGGTAACTGCTAAATTCCAAAGTGCCATCTAATGTTTGTCAGCAGGACAGCAACTGGTTCATGCTAGGGATTATAACAGTGCAAAGTAATGACCACGTTTCCCCTGAGCATCTCAGAAATACTTTTGCCATTTCATTTGCCTTGAAAGTCTCAACTTCTTTTGTTTTCTGTGAACTTTTATTGAGTGAGGCTTTGGAAGCAACTGAAAGGCAAGAAATGTCTTACTTTCTTTGCCAAGATTTTGGAAGAGTGATTTTCCACAACTGTTATCCTTTCTGGCCTGGAGCTGTGCCAGCTTTAAATTAAAATTATTTAATGACAAATTTACAGTTTCATAATATTTTTTCCATGATTTTACATTGCTTTACTGACAGAACTATGTTTCCTTCGAGAAGTATGAATAAGAGAAACACATTAGAAATAAACTCTACTTGTGTATACCTTATGTAAAGGGGTGTCTAGCTTGTTCTTTGCACGGTGTCTCTGAGTGTTGGAAGATCAGTAACTGCAAGTAATAATTAAAAAATGTCTGAAAACAGGAGCATTCAAATGTAAACATTAAAGAGTCGTATCAGGTTTAACAGGAGTTTTTAAAGAAGCAGTTTTCTAGTCACATTCACCACATTTGCCTCTTGATAATTAACATGAAAGCATCTTGCGTTTTAAAGTTGTGATTTATTTTTCATGTTCTGCTCCTTGTTTATTTCTCGGCTCAGATCTCTGCAGATCAGGATTAATTGTACTGGCTTTTAAAGATTTTTAATACTCTTGTATTTGAATTCCCAAGCACACTCTTAGTTCATGTGGGATCTTCAGGAAGAGAGATTTTAAGCCTTCGCAACACCTTTTTGCACTATATCTCTCAATTTTATGAAACAATTTGTTAGTAATACAGGCCTTGATCTGTATGCGTACACGTGAAGCAGACCTTTATCCCTACAAGGTATTGCACAGGAGTCAGTTGATCTTCGTAAGCCTCTACCCTTGCAGATCCACATGTGGCCACAAGAATGTTTTGCAGAAGCTTTGAAACCAGACAGTTTCCTCTTCCCTGAAGCCCTCTGAGCTTTGGACTCAATGGGTTCAACCTGGCTATTAAACCCAGAAATTTTCAGCAATTTCAGCTGCCTCCAATATCTGTAAGCTCTCATGAACCAACACTGGAAAAGCCCAAAATGAGTTTTGTGTTGGGATGACATTGATAAATGGCTGAGCCTTTCACTAGTTTAGGCCATCTTGTTAGTGGCTCAAATTCTCTCTCGCTGGCTTTGTCACAGTGTGGAGTAATTCACTGAAGTCATCAGTGTGACTGAGAACAGAATGGCCAAAGATGGCCATGGGCAGCCTGAGGCTGCGTGCCAGCTATAATTAAAGCCTTTGATTTAAATAAATGTCACAATTTACTCTTTATAGATACAGATATTAAAACCGAAAAACCCAAACAAAACCCCAAACTGCTTCAGTTTTTAAGCTACCAAATTACAGGCTGAAGAGAGTATTTTGTTAACCACAGTTGTGGTGACTGGGAAATGCTACAGAATACTGTCAGAGTTCATTTTAGGGACTTGATCTAAAATGTATCCTTAGCTGCTGGCACAGTGGCATTTTTAGAATACTGTAGTTAAAGGCTGAAAAGAACTAGAGTCTCTGTGTCTCTAACCCATCTTGATCAGATCATCTTCCTTTTTGCAGCCTTATTTTATATGTATTTCATATACAGGCATCTTAATTCTCTCTTCAGAAGAAAATCCAAACCAGCTTCAGGTTTTGGTTTGAGTAAGATAGTAATTACCATAAGAATGGGTTGATGGTACAGCCAGCCGTCAATCCAGTACATAATAGCAAGCCCCATTTTTGCCCGTTGGATGAGAGAATGACATGTTAAGCTGGTATCTTCTGAGCAAGTGATTGTAATGTGCAGCTCGAAATACAGCACAAATGATGTGGAAAATCCCAAAACCACAACAAAATCGAAGAAATGAAAAATGGTTGATGCTGGGTCTTTCCCTCCTGTGTTTGAGTATCTTTGTTTCCTTTCTAATAACTGCAGCATGAAATTACAGTCACGGTACCAACCTTAAGTTTGATTTGTTTCCCTTGCTGTTGTCATTCTGTTATAAATGTAATGCTATTTTAATTTATCTTCTTAAAGTGAAGGATATTTTTCTATTTTTATCCCTGTAAAATGTGTTGATTCTTATCTAAATGAAGCTGCTGGGAAGAAACATAGGTCATTCATTCAACTGCGACCTATATGCAGTGACATGCAGCTTCCTCTGTCCTTATTTCTAATGTAAGCAGTGCTGTCACCAGATTGTCCTTGTTCTCATCCTGTCATATGACATCTTGGATGAATTGCAGTTGACTGATAATTAGATGTAGCAAGATGGAAGCTGTGTTTGTATACAAATGAAAATCCCCTGAACTTACTGAAATGCCTAAAGGTGTCCCTCTTCAGAAGGCGTCTTCTTCCTCTTTGCCATCTTGTTCTTCAGCCCTGTGATCCTCTAGACCTCTTCTTTAATACTGGATTCTTAAACAAGGATGACACAAAATCATCCTCCATTTATACACAACCGCTCCCTGCTTGAGGCAATCTGGCTTCCTCTCCATTTCTAACCTTGCAGTATGAAAGCCAAAAGATTGCCCAAACCATGTTGATGCCCTACTAGAGTCACTCAGTCATTTTGGAGCAAGAACGAATGTTTTGAAAGGGCTCATGTAACTTCTCAGATATATTAAAAAATGGTGAAAATACTAACTGGGAAATATTTTAAAAGGTATCTTGGTATGTTCTGTTTTCATTTGTCTGTATTAAAATCCTTACAGTAGGGCACACTGACACATCATGGTGTACTGCTCCTTAGATCTCTCACTGGTTTATCTGATACATGAAATTCATGGACCAACATCCTTGGTGTGGAAGCACCTATGTGAATACAGGGTGACCTGTGTGGATGCTGAGACCTGCCATGGGTGATCCATCGGGCCTCTATGGTTAGCTGGGATTCTTGATTCATCTTGTGCCTTCCTGCTCTGGTGGGTTTATGGAAGTTACATATCACTGAAGCCATATGTTATGTTTCCAGGCAGAGCTGTAAACCATTTCATTTTTACTGCCTCTGAGAGCAGATCAATCTATAGTGCAGCACTAGTGATGGAAAATTTTTTAAGGGTGATGGGAGAAAATAAAAAAGAGAGCTTGGCCCAGATACGGCACTGTACTGTGCCATCTTCCAGAGAATTAAATCCCTTCCTCTTTATAAATTCTTAATTTCTCAGTGAGAAGAAAGAAGGTTTTCACCCTGCTTTTGCAGCTGGGAAAAATGTGACAGATTAAGAAATTAAGGCTCATTTAAAAAAAGAGGGGGACAGAAGGGGAGGTTGTGATACAGTCAGCAGTCTGATACTAATGGATAGAGCGTTTGTTGCCAGAATCTGGAAGTTCAGTGTAACCTCAGGGATCTAATCCATAACTCTTATTTAGGTAATTAGTTCTTTTACTTCAGCATTGCCAAATCTCAGCATTCAGCATTCTATCAGCTGGTAAAATATTGCAAGTGGCTGAGAAATAAGAGGAGAAATGAAGGGACTTCAGATGTATTTTTTTAATCTTTGGCTTTGAGTCAAAATACTCTCCAGCCAGCAGGCCCACAAGCATCTATTGTATTTTTGAGAGGAAAATGGTGTTTTTGAATAACAACCTGACTCCAGAAGGTGGAACTTCAACATTCAACAACGCTGATCTTGCACAAATACCTATGGGTTTACAGCTTGAGAGACTTCCTTACGTGTGTAAGAATTGGCAGGTCCACCCAGGAAGGTTTCAGTTGTGTTGTTTCACATGCAGGAGCAGCTACATTTGGTGCCCTATGGGTATAGACTTTATAGTGTCTTTGACAGTGTATAAAGGTCTGGCGCGCATCCATGTGCATGCCTAAACTGAATGGTACTTTTCTATGCCAGCATGGCCTCAACAAAAGTTGAGCTATTTTAGTTTGTTAACTGAAGAAAAGCTGGACAAGGAGAAAGGGGGGGGGGGGGGGGAAGCTGCTGTACAAAAGTACGGGAGACTCATACAAAGCTTGTTCCTTTTGCTTTGCTCTGCCCTTTAAGTATTTAATAACAGCCACTACCAGTTGCCTCTAAATTATTCCACTGCAGATAAAGCATATATATTCTCTCCAGTAAAACAACTAACTTTGCTTCAGCGAAACCTTGTGGAAAATCTGCCACTGCCTTTGTCAACATTCATAGCATTTATTTTTAAACAAGTTAGGATCAGAGTTGGGTAACATAGTTCTGCCCTGTTCTCTGCCCCTAAAATACAAAGGCTTTGCTGTGATACTGAGCTCAGATGCTGAAATTGGCAGTAGGAAGACTGAAACTAGGATTAAATATGTCTGAAACACTCCTTCTGGTCTTTAATGTTAGTATAGGAGGTGCGACCTTTTCATGTTGATCTTGTAGGACTGATACTAATTACCATGTTAATCACTTTGACACTGGAAGCGTGTTTTAGAATTTTCAGGGAACCTGAAGCTGAGATGAAAAGACACTTTTGTGCAAAGGCACCTATTCTGATAATTAAAGAGATTAAATGGTAATGCACCTTCCTTGCTGCTTTCTAGCTGATCTCACTGTCTCTGACTATCCCTATTTTTTAGGGGTAGCCTCTAATTTGATGGCAGTAGCTTTCAGTCCCTAATTACCATTGTTCAGCCACCAGCTGTTACAGGAGTGGATTTATTTATTGCTTTGGTTTGCTGCAGGAACCTAGCACAGAAGAGGAAAACCAACCATTCCCCCTCAGCTGGTGACTGCAAGCAGTGCTGGTTATTAGCACTGGGGGGAGGATGCAGCTGACTGCCTCTCAGACCTGGGTAACTGCTTACATCTGAAGGACAAGGCTGTAGTTCCAACGCTGGTTAAGCATCTCCTCCTGCCGCTTGGTGGGTCCAGGGGGAAAAGTCTTCAGATTTAGTTAAGCTTGGGTTACACCTGCCTACCTCAGTTTCTTTCTTCATAGATTGGATGCGCTAATGTATTTATTAATTACATACCCTTTCTGCAATTTCTTGCGAAGGGCAGGAAGAAGGATCAAATCCTAGAATAAGAAGGGTGGAAGGCTCTCCTTCCCAGGGATTACACAGAGGTTTGCAGCCTGGCTCCCCGTTCAAAGACTGAACAGGAAATCTGGGCACTTCTACTTTACTGGCATGGGCGAAACCATGCTGTATCATGCTGTGAAGTCCTAGATTCTGCTGCACAGTGTGGTGGAAGCAAGGTGTAGCACATCTGGCATTCGTTCTGGTAATGAGTAATTTATCAAGACAGTCTTTCAATGAATGTGAGGCAGGTTTGTGGGCAGGTGAATGGCTTTAAAAAATGAGGTCAGGTGCACTTTGGGCCATAAGCTCCGCTGCATCTGTGTGAGATAGAAAAGGGAGGAGGCTGCGATAGAAGGTGGTCTTTCTCTGCCTGGTGCTGGTGCGTTAGGGATGGCATTAATCTCGAAGTGAAGTATAAAAAGTAAGCGAGCGGGAGGCTCTCCGTTCCTGGGCTTTCCTGCTAGACCTCCCTGTCCCTGACGAGGCAGCCGCGCTCCCAGCGCGGGCGGTACCTGAAACGCTTTCTGCCTCCGTGGCAGTAGCAGGTTAGCGGGTGGAGGGAGGCTGGCAGCAGTCACGTTCTCCCTCTTTGTCTCCGGGATCCAGCGGGGCGGGCTGGGAAGCGCGGGCACCGCGGGAGCGGGGCCGGCACCGGCAGAGGGTTCGTGGCCGCGGGGTCCGGCTCCGTGCCCCGGTCCGTCCGCTGCCCTCCGGCGGGAAGCGGAGCCCGCCGGCGCTCCCGCGGCGCCGGGCGTGGCCGCGGCCCAGCCCGCTGCGGTTGCCCGTCAGTTCCGCCCCCCGGGCCGGAGCCGCCCGGCGCCGGGGCAGTGGGGGGGGGAGCCGGTGCAAAGGGACGCGCGGCCCCGCGGGAGCCGCCGGTGGTGGCTGCGCTGCCGTCGGAGCGGCGTCGGCTGGTTGGGCTGTGCTCCTCGGATGGGCTCTGTCCGTGGGGAGGCGGCTGAGGGGCTCTCGGGCGGCGGGGCTGCTGGCCGGGGTACAAAAGGAGCGAGCTTCGCCGAGGAAAGAGGCTCCGGAGCCGAAGGCTGGAGGTGTTCGCTGGTAGGGACTGTAGAGCTGGCACCTTGCATAAATGCCTGCGGAACTCAGACAGGTTAGTGCTGAACTTGGGTCCTTCCCTGCGGCTCCGGCGGTCCTGCGTGTGCCGCGGTCCCGGCGGTGCGGGAAGGAGAAGGCAGTCAGGGGCTACAAGGGTTTGTTTACTTGTGTCTTGGGGTTGTACCTGGGAACTAGGAGGAAAAGCTGAGCTGCTCTTTCTAATAGAGCATTCGAGAGAGCTTTTGCCTTTGTCCCCGTTGTGCTAACTAGTGAAACACCCAAAAAAATCAGGCCGTTGTTTTTCTTTGACCTTCTCATCCTGCTCAGTGAATCTGGGGAACTCTCTGACATGAACAGTTAGAAATGGTGCTTTTAGAAAACGAAAGCTTTGCTGTTGTGCTTGTGTTAAATGTTTGATTTTCCCATACGGTGTTCCTTTGCTTTCTGTTTGATTTCATTGTTGAACATACCAGAGAAATAACTTCAGGTTTCCACTGTAAATGTTATCTTAAGCAAAAAGCCCTCTTACTGTGATCTTAGCAATTATGATGGACCTGAAGCTTTCGTGCAAAAATATCTCAAATATTACTTTTTACCTTGGAGTGTCATTGGGCATTACAGAGTAAAGCTTTTGCAGACTTGATTTAAATGAATAGAAATCACTTAGACTTCTGTAATTTATAGGTGCGTACCTTGTTAACCTCCTCTGTCTACCTTGCGAGCCTCAGGAAACCCTATGAATTCAGGTGGTGGCAGGGTAGAGCTGCCGCTCACACTAGGATGGGATGTTATCTTTTTCTTAACCCTCCTTTTTCTTTTCCACCTTTTAAATTTAAGCCAGAACATTTTAGTATAAGAATATTCAATGATAATTCAGCACTGATAATCCACCTATGAATTTGCAAGGTTCAGTGCGCTGGAATTATTAGAGGTGCTTCGGTTTGGTTTAGTCGTGCTGTGTTCCACTTGTCCATCTTGGTAACAGAAGGCTGAATCATGTCTTGATGCAAATAGGATGTTGGTTCCCTTGAGGGGCAAGTAGCCTGTTCAGCTGGGCCCTGGAGTGAGTGTGTCTTTGTGGGCAGGCCCTGTGCTCTCTGCCCTGCCTGCAGGAGGTGACCTGGTGTTGTGTGGTGCCCATGTCATGCTACCTGTGGGCTTCTTAGGGAGGAAGGGCTGCATTTGTGTCTGTGGTCGTGTTCATTCCATCTGACCCAAAGTTACTGTACCTGTTGATTTTTAGGCCAATACAGTTAGCAGCTCCTTGGGTTTTTGGTTTTTGGGATCTGGGTTTTTTTGGTTTTGTTTTGTTTTTTTTTTTCTTTCTCAAAACATGAAGAAAAAACCTGGAGGTAAGAATCAGGATGGTAACTGTAAAAATGAGGTGTATAATGTGGTTTGATTTGTGCAGAAGAACAGTATTCTTGTCTTCTGGATTTTCTATTTTGATAGGGGGAAAAGCTAGAGAGTGGAAGATTATAGTTAATCATTTCAGGTCATGCATTTCGGTTCTAAATTCTTCTTCCATATCAAAACAGCAACAAAAAAACCCAAACCTCATGGCTTTAATTTTCATGCTGCCTGTCATAGTTGAGGATCAGACAGATATTTTTTCTTTTCTGATGGAGCAAGGATTCTTGATTCATTCCAAGGCCTTTTTGCAAGTCTGATACCACAGCAGAGTGTTAGAGAATGCTTTGCTTAATTAAAGGCAGTAGTTTTAAACCAGGAGTTGTCAGAGAAATCTGTTGTGCAGTTACAGAGCCTCTAGAAAGTAATCTTTTAGCTTTAATGATCACAATTAAGTAAACCCAAGCTAAATAGATAAATGACTTCGAGGTGAATGGCAAGTCTATACAATTAATAGAGAAAATAATGGGAGAAATACTAGAATGGACTTCTACCTTAACTAAAGACCTTGTGTGTTTAGATAAAGACAGATACGACATTGTATCTAATTAAAAAAGAACCAAGAGTAACTTCTAGCTAAGCTTTTTGCTTCTACTGGGAATAGTCATGCTTCCTGAAGTTCTGGGCCGCAAAAGCAGCATTATAGCTGGGAAGCAGGTGCAATGTACTCCAGGAAGAAAGTCTGAAAACCTATTCTTGGGGCCATGAGGGTGCAGGGCAGGTGGCGCCATCTTGGCATTCTCCCTTGGCCGTTCCTGTTCCTGCTGATGAGAGATGAAGGCTGCTGAAGTTTGTGCTGCCTATCTACAGTCTGATGTTCTGCAGTGGCCTAAAAGTAAGTACTAAGTATAGAGTTGTAAAATTCAGAAGGATCTTGAAGTCTGGAACTGTTAAAATATGTTTGGTCACTATATGACATAGAGCTTTGATCTGGCTTGCCTCAGGGCTGTGACTTTGTAAAGGAGAAGGGAGTTACTTAAAGAGACTTTAGCCAAAATCTCTTCAGTTCTGTGTAATTCCTGCTTCAGAAAACACTTTGCTAACATTCCTAATTCCTACTAATACTAACATTCCTTAGGCACCAACCCGAAGTAAGGCTGCCCTTCCTCAGTACTTGGTCCCTGAAGCATTTTGCTAGAGGTACGATTGTGAAAGAGTATGAACTCTTAGATCTGGCAGGACGAAAAAGTGGTTCATGCATTGCTGACGTATTTGATATGGGTCTGTACCAGTGATGGAAATCTCATGGAAGAAATGTTAATGGAGTGCAGCATGCAAAAGTATCATCATTTTCCAAACAGTTGTGCGAGCCTTACTAGAAAGAACAAGTAAGAAGGGAGCTTTACCTTTGACATGGATCTATATATGGATTTACCTGTGGATTCTCACATATAATAGGCCTGAAACAGAGGTCGGAGGTACTCTACTACTTTGGAGCCAAGAGGTGCAGCAGACTACAATGTTGACACCATCCTTGCTCCCTGTAGTAAATCCTTTGCCAGCAGTTGTGACCTCTGTAGAAGAGCTGGGCAAATGGAATGTGTTTTGGGACTCAGTTGCCGAGATGTTAAACTATTTACAGGAGCAGCTGAGTGGAGGTACATATTCCCTTCTCTAGCTCCTCCACAGAGGCAGCAGTTCCCTACAGGAAGGTGGACATGGTAACTCTTCAGGCAGTTCATGCTTAACTTGGGTGCAGGAACTCAGGTGAGGGAATGTGCCTTTACCTCTTGATAACAGGGGCTTGCACAGTGTGACTACAACTATGATGCTCTAGAACTGCGGCAGGATATGACATGTTGTAGGGTGTGAGAATGGAACTGTTCCATTTCTGAAAATGCAGTTGCAAGAACTGTGCTCTTTTGAGTGCTGTTGGAGGTCTTGGGATTCAAGGGTGTACAATGCCTAGTTTGAATGTCTGCCTGTGTGTATACAGCTTTGTAACAGCAACAGACATACCAAGCAAAGCATTCCAGTGATTCCACTTCCGAAGGCTGTGTTGCTTAACCACCTGTCCCAGGGGTCATGAGGTGAGCTGATGTACAGGGAAAACCAGGCTGGCTGTATTTTGTGCTTATGTTACACTGCAGTTACTAAAAATAAAAGTGGGATTAAGCTCCCCCCCCATGTATGTAGATTCAGTGTATTTCATAATGTAGAAATGCTCATTATGGAAGATAAAATGGGGGGGGGAAGTGCCAGCATTTAATGAGTCACATCTGAAACTGCTCTGACTGGACATTCCTAACAAAGTTGTTTGCAGACATTTGATCTTGCTCTAATTCATTTCTACCATTAAATTAAGGTTTTGGTACTGACTTCAGAAGGGATAGGGTCAGGGCCACTGCAGGAAAATATTTGTGTCTATTTTTGCATGTTAAATAATACAGCATTTCTCTGAATATGAGGATTTAACATGTTCTCAGTATGTCTTTACCTATTCCTGCATCTGCTTCTCTGTTTCTCAGAGTTAATTTCCTCTGTGACTGCGAACTGTCCAACTATATGCTGCAGGGGAACTTGTGAGAAGCTCCTGTGTCATTTGAAGTATGCCACCAAGGTACAGGGAACATTCCCTAATATATTTCACTTTACTGCTTCTTCTCACCCCAAAACTCCTGAAATGCCTACACTAATTTAAGGAGGTGTTACTCCCTTCCCTCATCTCCCAAGATACCACTCTGAGACACAGAATTAATACTTCTAAGATAATATGGATTTAATTAAGGAAAATAAAGCTTCAGATTCCACCACTGCTTGTTCTCCTTTCTGGAAATATTTGTGGTTATGGCTGTGTGAGGTGGGAGCTGCAGCTTCGTGGGGTAGGGACATCCATCCTGTCCTTCGCTGCTGCTGGCTTTTGGTTTCACAATTCACACCAACAGGCTGCCCTCTCTATTATGCAAAGTTTTTGGGACCATTTTGTGGTCAAGGCCAGTGAGTTGATCCATCTTAAAGAGGAATGGCATCTTGAACCAGTCTGTTTAAAGTCCTTGGAAGAGCTGTAACTTCCTCCTGGGATGAAACCGGGAGAAGTGGCTGTGTTAACTAGGCTAGTGGGAGAAGGAAAAGGGCAAGGAATAAACAGAAGCGTGTGTCTAGGATCTCATGTAACTGCTCTTGCTGGTGAAACAAAACAGCATAGAGGTTTCCTATCTCAAATGACTTAGCTTGAGAGCTCAGCAGATATGTAGCTCAGTCAGACCTTCCTGAGGACAGAGCAGAGCATTACAGAGACCCCATTCTTCATGTTTTAGAGGATGCTAGTGAAACCGCAGTAGTTTTCAGTGTGACTGATGTTGTCCAGCAAAACTTAGCTGGGTCCAGCAATGACTTTGTGGAAAAATGGCAGAAGAAGTGAAGGATGTGAATTGGTGGTAGATGGGAACTTTCTTTTGTTTAGCTCTGTCTTCCAAGAGGTTTTTGTTAATGGGAATCTTCCTTTCATAAAAGTGATTTAATACTCACTTCTGGTTTTTTCATAATATTGCAGAATTGTTTATGCTGCAGGAGGTAAGAGAAGGAAATTAATGTTGCAGTAGCTTTACTAGTTGTGAGGCTAGGATAGCAGAGGTGATGCTTAGTTTATGTTTAAATGCTTTGCTTCTAGTGAGAAATGGAACATAGAATTTTGCTAGTAGATTTCCTCTGGGTTTGTTTTTCCCTTTAAGGATGTGGGAGACCTGATGATTCCTCTCTTGTGCTCCAACCACAGAATAAATAGTAAGAGGAGGGGTTTAAGGGTGAAAGTGGCTCCTGAAATAAGTGCTTGAGACTAGAGAGAGGGTTATTTTAAATTCTTGGATAAAAGGAAAACTGAAACTCAGACTGTGGTAGTTTCAGGTTTCACTGTGTCCTTTGTGTCTCATGTATCTCATCAGGTTGCAGCCAGGCTTTGGGATTTCTTTGTTCATTTGTGTGCATGCCTAAGCAGTGAAGAGCTGTAACTGTACCTGAGAGAAGCTTGATGAGCACGCAGAGCCCAAAATCTTCGCTTTCTCTGGGGAGTCGTAATCTTTTGTATCTACAAATGGGTGGGCAGGATGATTCCTCTCTTATTAAGGGGTTGTGATTCCACGGACTTGGTGCTCCCTGTACACTGCAGTAATGTGAAAATTCATTAATTTCAGTGGTGTTCTCTGCCTCTTTGAGTGAAGCCCACACCTGCTTACAGCAGGAAATTGAAATGCCTGAGTTTTCCCTTTTGGCTCATCCCACACATCTATCCTTAGCATCACAACACTTCTCTTTGGCATTCAAAAAATAAAGTGAAAACTGTTCTAAGTCAACCTGGAGACATTTTGAGCTTTGGAGTTTCTGCCTCCGCAAGCTAAATCACTTGGCGCAGCTCTGAACTTTTATTTTTAGTGGAACTTTCACAGCCAGACTATTGTAATGTTCAGAGAAAGAGATGTTCCTGAAAGCCTGAAATGAAACTGGAATGAGAGGGCTTATTTTTATACTCTAGAGAATGTATTTTGACCTGTGTTTGTACATACGTGTATTTTGAGAAACAGAAGAGATGAGAAGTTGATTTAATTTAAGTAACATTACTCTGGATGTGTGTAGTGTAACACTGATCAGAATCACCTGGAATGTTCAGAAGACTTTTCAACGTGCAAACCAATAATTCATTAAAGGGCTCATAAAAGATACGCAGCATACATTGTTTAGGGCTGGAAGACCCCTGAGATAAGGATGGTTCCTGTGTGTGTGATCAGGATTATTCTGTTGTTTGAATTGTAAACTTTTCCAAATTCTCTTAGCAAGTTTTGCATCTGAAGCTATTTGCGTCCCTCAGTTTTGATGATACGATTCAGTGCTACAGGAATAAATGCCCTTTTGGCTTCCGGGCATGGCAGCGTGTGGGCCTTGCTGGCTGGTCTTGTGATGCATTTAGCAAATTCATAAACCAGTGTTTATACCAGCACGCTATGCAGAGATGAGAGCTTTCCACATTTGAATGAGATGGAGTTACTTGATCAAGGAGTTTATTACAGGCTATTGAAAGTATGTTAAATTCCAAGTAGCTGTGGAGGAAGGTTTGATAAGGAAGCCGGTATATAAGACTAAATCTTGTACTTCACACAGTACTGTGTTATAATGTAAAACAAATTATATTGAGTGAAAAAGATGACTTATTAATGGAAGAAATCATGCAGGTAACTGGGTTTCTTCATCAACACCTTTCTGAATCTTGTTAATCACTGGTAAACCAGACCCTAATTCTTTAAAGTGGAGTGGTGGAGAGAAGCTCTTTCATGACACCACTGTCTCAAGGTGGCATAAATTCTATAGAGCAACTGCTCTGGTTCTGCATCAGGTCATGCTGATGTTCTCTCAAGTACATCGTTTAATCCCAGTCACCTTCCTGATATCTGTTAGTGGTTTGTTTTCTTAAACCTTCCTTCTAATGGTAGCAGTGGTGACCAGAATAATTATCTGTTCTTCATACACATTAAATTAGGAGGAATGTTTTACCATTTAAACTTAATCCAACAGATGCTTTATGTTCCGGGCCTCAATTATGTTGGTTATCAGCTCTTTTGTAAAACCAGCAATATGTTTTGGGAGACCAGTGTTGCCCAGCAGGGCTCTCCTGGTGATCTCTGCCATTTTAAGTCTCTGATGAATCCCAGATACAGTTTTTCACAAGCTTAAGAGAGCAGTTCCTTAGAGATGTTTTTTTATAATGCTTGAATGAGGGAACAGTTATAAATACTCTTTTCCTGGGTTGTAAAAGATTTCAACTTAAACGCCAGATGCTGTGAATGTAACGAGCGACTCTGTAAATTGTAGATTTTATTTATAAACTATGTGTTGATGCTGCTTACTATTGTAAAACTCTCACTGCTTTCACAGTATCTGCCTGCAAATTGCTGGCAGGCTTTTTTTTAAGAGTAACTAATGATATTAAGAGTTGCCTTAAATGGAAAGGGAATGATTATTTATTTGGTGATACCTTTGAAAGCAGTATGGTTTCATTACTTCCCCTAAATGACACTTGGCTTGTATATTATTATGCTGTAGTTGTTTTCTCTTGAGTTGGTATTTTTGGTGTGCTGCAAAAGAAATTCTTTACTGTCTAGTTGTTTTTTCCTTTATTTGCTATGAGATCTTATAAATATGGTCATATCTCAGTATTTTGAGGAGTGGTCTTCATGTCATAATGAGAGTTATGGGATCCACTCTTCATGGAAGAGGTGGTTGGATTTCATGGGTGGGGTATTTCCTTCTGATTGTTCTCACCTGTTGTTCATTTGGGTAAAAAAAGTGAGCAGGTGATAAGCCTCCCGTAAAGCAGCCCCTGAGTACCCTGTCCCAGACCTACCTGAAACTGTGTGACATTACTGCAGCATCAGAATGGCAGTACTTAAAACATTCCCAAAAGAGAATTCGACATGCATAATGCCTTAGTTCACATGTGCATTGAAACCTATATAGCTGTGATAATGGCTTCAAAGTGCTTTGCACAGTTTATATGCTGTTGTTTATCAGCTGTTACAGGTGAACCCTACCTGGTTTGCAAATAGGAAGGGAAAAGAAGTCCTGTTTTCCTCCCCAAGACAGGAGGCAGCAAGCTGTGAGGATGGGAGTGGATACCAGCTAAGGCTGGTGGTTGGGTGAGGTTAAGCACACAGTTTTCTGGATGAAGTTTCAGTTAATCAGTTCTGTGTAAATCTTGTCCTAGCCTTCTAGCAATGGCAGGCAAGTTCGTGTTTAATAGAATACATGGGAACTTTGTTAATTCTGCTAGTTATGGCATTAATTCACTTCTGCAGATTGATTGTGTCCTAGCAAGAAGAGTGTTGGAACCCACCTCCTGTTTTTATTTCCCCCCCGTGCTTTTTAATAAGGTTATTTCTCTTTCTGGTTCTTCATTCTCTTCTTCACCCAAAAGAAGCAGACTATTGTATGTTTATAAGATTTAAAAAACTTGTATTTCTCACATTAGCATATATAAATGTGAGTACACGTGTGTTAGATGAGGAACATTTCACATTTGTCCTTAGCAATTTCATCTCGTCTGGGTTGTTCATTCCTTTCTTGCCATGACATGATGTTTTATTACCTGAGGTTAGAATTCATCTTGGTCATGGCGATGCATTTATCTTGTATTTTATGATGTGATCTTATCACATCCCATTTCTTTTCTCTTTCCTGTTCAGCTTTTCATCTGTCAGTGACAGTCACTACACCAGCTAATGGCACAGTAATGCCAGGGCTATGTATTAGTGCATGCCATTGGCAATTTTTAAGGTTAATACCTTGCTTCTATGGTAATGTATTCTTTTTAACAGGTTATTTCTGGAGGGAAGAGCCATTTGTAATTACATCAAAAACAGCAGCCATCAGTCATTTTAGATGTAGGAGATAGCAAAAAAGGCTTCCTTGGATAACATGCAGCAAATGTAAAGCAAACAGAAGGTGACACTACACTCTTCTCTCTTGACTGTGGCACTACAAGGAGGTGCAAAGAAGTGCCAATTCATTATCTGTATAATAGTGACAGAGAGCCCTTTGTGTTTGCAGTTACAGCTTCTCTATTTTAACATACAAACCCAAGTATTTTCCATCAACTCTATGAGAATGTGAAGTGAGAATGAGAATTGTTCAGTTCCATTGTTGAATGTGTTATGGCCCTTTTTAGTATGTCGGAGTAAAAGTGTATTCTTCCCTTCCATTTCTTCAAGGGCTGAATCTTTAAAGAGAAAACTGCCCCTGTATGGGCAACCAGAAATGAGGGGCAGACTTGACCTTTCAAGCTGGCATACACCAAGTCCAGCTATGATTAGAGATCAATTAGAGAGTGCTGCATCAATCCACTGAACAACTCTGAAAATCTGGCAGCTGGTTTCGGTGTGTGAATAGGAACGGAAACATCTGCCTGCAAGTTGCTTTACATTGAGTGTGACACACTGTTAATCCAGTAAGTTTTTCTGCTTCTTGAATTTTGAGACTCCAATCAAAACCATCTTTGTGTTTCATTTACATGGGATCAGTTTATTTTTCTCTTTTTTTCACCAAGCTGACACTAAAATTTCAGCCTAACAGTGCCAGTGCAAACTTTTCAATACTCAAATAAAATGCAATTTTCTTCCTTTGCTGCCTCTACCAAGAGGCATAGCAAATGCCATTTTACATCCCAAACTTGGCTGGATTCCAGAGACTTTCAGAGAAAGCAATACTGGTAACATCAGCATCTGCACTGTGCATCAAGGCTGTGAAGGAAGAGCTGTGTCCACAGCAGCTGAAGTGCTGTTTATGCTTGTATAAATATACTGCGAATGTGTGGGTGTGCTTCAGGAATTGTTGCTCTTTGAATTTTCTTGTTCAAAGAAACTTGGCCAGGGTACGTTGTGTGGATACTGTTTTGGCAACTGGAGTCACAAAAATATTTACAAAGTCTATTGGGTTCATCCCACATGCTCTTATCCCTCCTTCCTGTATTTAAAATCCCCTTAAGTGTGGTGTTCTATTCTTTTAAAAAATCCACAGTTTTCTTTTAAAGGGACAGGGAGAATTAGCTTTCTCCTGGCTGTAAATTCTAGTTAAATGCATTTAAGGAAGCCTTTAGGGTTTAAGGTAATGATGGAAATGCACTGCTTAATCTGTGTTGGTTCTTAATGTTTCTTGTGGCCTACAAGGAGTGCATTTTTAGGTGGCTACAAATAGGGGAAAGGTGCTTTTAAGGTACTCTTGAAATTCAGTTCCGTGCTTTCCTGAGGAGAAATGTCAAGATGGCCTTGTTGGGCACTTCACAGGGTATACCTCAGGTAGCAATTCTATTTTGTGGTTCTGCTTTGTTGTATTTTCCATAAGGTGGTGGGGGTGCATTAGGGAATGTATTGTCTCCTGGTTTCATCCAGAATGGATGCAGGCTGTGAGCTTTGCTGTGTTCATTTGCATGTCTCATTAATTCTGGTAGTACTGTCATAGTCTGGGCTTTAGGCAGGTGCAGGTCTGTCTGAAATGTCTTTGGATTTAGTTGGGAAATGTGAAGGAAAGAGAAGACTGTCATAAGCTGATAATTGCATTGGAAATGAAAGAGTTAAGAATGGAAATCTGATTGCGCAGCTGAAATCTCGATTTGAACTTATGGTCTCTTGAGAGAAAATGCCATTCAGCACCATTGCACAGAGTTATTTCATTCTTAATTTTAATTGACATGTCCCAGAATGCAACCTTCCCTTAAGGATCCGTGCAGTGTGGAGACGTTTGTGAGTCAGTGTGTCTCCGTGTAGGCGATTTCTGTGTTTTAAATTGAGGTCATCATTAATTTCCATTTTGATACCAGCATCCTTTCTGCCTTATTCACTCACTGGGTTTATGAAACATGAATGAATCTTTCCCTAAATGAGATGTTGGCGGCTCAGTGACCTGACTTTGCACCTTTTTTCCCCTCTCATCTTTCTGTCTTTCCCTCGCCCTCCAGATGCCCATTGAACAGGTAGAAGCGATGCTTCCACGGAAGTATTAACCCCTTGCCTTGGTGATGGGGGTGTTTCATCTTTATTGGGAGGGGGAAGGACCTGAAGCAAAAGGTTTTTCTGGTATAACATTAACTGTTCATTCCTCTGCTGGGTTTATTTCCGATTAGTTGTTTATAAGCCCAGTAATAACATTAGAATTGCACATCTCCATCCTGTGAGATATCTTGAGAGAGATCTGCCTAATATATTTTTCAATATTTTGTATTTCAGTACTGATGGCCTTTTCCAACTGAACTGTATAACTGCCTACTTTTGGGATTATCCCAGAACTTCATGAACTTTCTTACAGCTTCTGTCTCTGTTTTGTGTCGTGGGCACGAGTTCAAAGAAACACTTCGCAAATGGCACAAAGCATAACTCTGTCCCATAGTCACAAATGTGGTGGAAAAACTTGTGGTTTAGCGTATCAACTCCTGTTTACCTTGTTTTTAATCTGTACATGAATAGGTGGAAACAACTGCAGGCGTATCTGGAACATTCAAAGTTTCATTGCAGTGTAGGCTTTCACCACCAATTCAGCTTAAAATGGGTAGGGTTTGTGTTATGGGTCTAAATGCCCTGAAAATATCAATTTTCAGAGTAGAATCTGTTTCTAGATAATATTTGAATGTTCTATGTAATGTATCTTTGTCTCGTAGCTGGCTTATCTTGTACAGTCTTTTGCTAGGTGTTTTTTGGAGAACAGTCTTCGTTACCTCTTGGATTTTTTGCATTACGTCAACTCCATTACAGAAACAATGTAGTATTTTGGTTGTTTTGATGACGATGATCAGGCTTCATCTGTGGAAGAACGTTTCAGTTTATGAAGGGTCACTTTCAGTGTTAAGACAGTAACTGAAGTCCTCTCAAGGCTTTGGCTTTTTTAGGTAATAGCCACTGTTCAGCTTTTCAGAAAAAATTGATCAGTAGTGTAATGCAGGTAGGCAATGTAAGAGAAAGGGCATGGTATGATGCATTCCTCATTAAGTGTTTATTTTTTTCCCTGAGCATAAATAGGATGTGGTGTGTTTTAACATAGGAAGTAAGTGGTTTTGTATTGCTGTTACTGCTTTATCAAGGGTGAAGTAAGCTGTTGGGAGTTATCCGTCCTGAGCGCTGCTCATCATGTAGAGCTCCTCACCACAAAAAAATCAGTAGCCTGTTTTGTGGCTGCTTTCTGCTAAGTTTTGGGGACCCCTAGATAAAAGGAGACTAAGATCGCTGTTTTTACCTTTGCAGCTGATGGCTGAGCTGTAACATAGAAATGGTGCTGTTCAATACAGTGTCCCAAGCGATGGCATGGGTCGCTGCCACCTTTCCTGCTTCCTACTTAGGAAATGCCTGTCCCTAGGCTGACAGGAATGTCATAAACTCATAGCTAGAGCGCATAGCCTCCATGAATCTTGATTTGTCATGTACCTGGAATATTTCCTGTATGGAAGCTTTCCAGTGCTCTCTGGATGGTAAGCAAGTGCATTTTACTGCTTGTATGAGGTCCTGGAGAATTTGCTTTTGCCTGATTTCAGTCTGTTTTAGTGTAACAGCAAGGCATGCAAATAATGATCTTCTCTGACCTGGTGATTCTTAGTAGGAATTATCAGCTGCTGGCTTAGTTCTTCTGGGGGGTTTCTGGGCTGGGATTTGGAGGAGGAAGGGAGCTCACCCCTGCGCTTTACCTGTGGGTCATTGAATGAATAACTACTGTGATTTGAGGAAGTGCGTGATACAGAAGAGAAGAAGCTAAATTTAATTCTGTTACCTACTCCTCTGTTGGTAGTCTACTTTGTTTTGAAAAAACAACAAAACCCCCACAAAAACCCATGTCCTTGTTTGCATTTTAAGCAAGGTGAATTAAAATACTATAATCCAGTGTGTTTATACTCTTGTACAGCTGACTGGCTGCCTTAGCTGGGGTGGGGGCTCAATCAATTATTAAAGCATGGACTTGCTTGGTTTTGTCCAGCTTCAGTGCAGAACACAGCCTGCTGAAGTTGCGGACTGGAGGTGAGTATCAGTGCTTTGTTCTCACCGTGGTGCCTCTTGTATATGTTTTCGTAAAAACCTAAAGGTTTCAGAATCTGTTAGGGTGTATGTCTGTGTCTAAACCAGAATGTGTGGAATACTACAAATATACTTTATAGGGGCTGTGCCATAAAAAAATTGTAATGTGTCCCTGTGTATCTGGTTTGGTTTTTCTTCATCTTTCTTTCTTTTCTCCCTCTGTCACAGATACCCATAGACTAAAGGTCTGGGGAAAAAAAAAGATGTTTATGTGCTGCCTATTGTCCAGCCGGAGTGCTTGTTATCGATGGTCACATGCTTTGATTAAATATTTTATAAGATCAGTGTATAGTACACCAACTCTCCCTTCTTTCTGTTGTTTGATTGTGTTTCCACTTACACCGGGTTAGTAATATAGACAGGATTTACATGTGTAAGCTTTTAGTAGATACTTGATTTTTGGACATGCTTTGTTGTGAAAGTTCCCATTCGTTGTGCTGGAATGACAGAGTTTTGAGTAGTAAGAAGGTTTTTTTTTTCCCTCCACATCCTGACTGTACAGTGTTGAAGTAATCTTATATCTGTAAAGAATGGTGTCTCCTGTCCCCTTATGCCCCAGTGTGAGGCAAAAGCCATGCAGGTTCATGCCAGTAGGATAAAATACGGAGGCAGGTTTTAGAAACTGTTTCAACTTGAGTCCTATTGCAGCTGGATGAGGGGTGCATCCTGTGGAAGGACTGTGCAGCAGATAGGGCATGGTACTAATGTTTTGGGCGAACGACCACAGAACTGGACTCCAGCACTCAACAAAACACTCCAAAAGAAATGTAAGAAAGCAGATAGGGGAATTGAGCCTGATTGCACTTGCAGTTTGAATAGTGCAGATCCAGCAGTGAGCACCTTTAACACCACACAGAGGTGGGTGCTCCACTGAACAAGGGAGCTTTGTTCCCTTTGCTCTGCACAGGGAACAAAGCGCAGGTGCCATTCACCTCCTTGTAAAGACAGTTGTTTCTATTCCATTAAATGGTTTCACTACAACTGCTGTTCTTAGCAAAACAGTTTTGACTGTACTGAGCTTGGACAACTCCCTTGCTTTGTTCCTGGGAGTTCAGAGCACTGCCCCTTCTAGGATCAGGCCACAGAGCAGGAGAAAAAGGAAAGGAGCTGTTGGAATGAGTCTTTTTCTGGCCCTGGGTGGAGAACAGTCTGTGTGGAGAGCAATGCTTGCTTCTGCCTGCTCCCGAGTACAACACCGTGGAGCTGCAACTGCGTGCTTTTGGTACTTCTGGTCTGATAGAGAAAGAGGTACTTGATCTCTCTGCAGAGGATCTGCTTATTGTTTTTCTCCTAAAGGTTCCAGTCAGGTGCTACAGAAATGTACAGGAACTTTGTCACAAAATGGACCATCAGCAGGCTCAGTAGATGTTAAGATTCCTGAATACAAATCCATAGTGGCTGAACTTGCGAGCAGTAGTGATTATCCCTGATTATTATTTTGTTGCTGTTGAGTTTTGTTCTTATTTGGGCAGAACTACTTGTTACTGTGTTAGGGTCATTAACCCTGGGGACAAGTGAAAGCAGCTTATTGATTGGGTTCAAGCTCCAGAGTTTCACTGTCTGGAAGCATTGGTTTCTGCCTTCTGCCCGTCCAGGCAGATACAGTGGAATGGATTTTTGTTTCTTTGCTTAGTCAAAGTTCTTTTAGGAGCATCGTTATCTTTAAAGGCAATTTAATTTACAGGAAACATATTCAGCTTCTTGCAGTGCTTGTATTGAGAAAATTGGACTAGGTAATTAATCTGAGGAACTGGAAATTAATTGGGAGGGAAATGGTTACTTTAAAGATGTGATAAATAGTAACCATTTTACTATATTTAGCTGTCTATTGAAGTAATACAAGATCTAGAGAAGTAAACCTCTGTAGCCTGGTAGTCCTTGTTCTGAGGGACAAAACGATACAAAGAGCCAAATATTTCTTCCTTTAACTCACTGGACTTCTGTTAAGTGCAGAAAGCTGTCAGCTGTCAAGAAAAATTGGGAGCTACTGGATGCCTGGCCTGTTGTAATAGGCTTTTGGAAATTTCAGTTTGCTTTATAGTCTTCCAGAGCAGGAAGCCATCCACGTGAGTACATGAGTACTTCATAGCACTGGGCCTGGAGGCTCTGCTGTTCCTTGGGGTTCCGTGATGGCACCCTTCAGGTGCCTCCTCCTGAGATGTCTTTGGAAAGCAAACATAGCAGTAGCAGTAGCTACATCTGGGCTTTCCCTTAAGGGGTAAAATAGAATGATGAAGCATTTGTAGAGTTTCCTTAGTTTTCTGTTGGACTTTGCAATAGATACCCAGTGGTAAGCACAACCATTTGGCATGCTTTGAAATCACTACTGAGTGGAAAAGGTGATGTTGGAAGCAGGCTAGGGGTGTAGTAATGATATTTAGGGTGTTTAGTGGAATGAAAATTCCACGAAAGAGAAAATCCTTTTTTGCTAGATATTACATTATCTTTACACTCCAAAAACTCCTGTAGGTGGCTTAAATGCTGTGAACTGTGAGACTAGATCCAGGCTCTGTGTTAACTTCGGGGTTTTTTGCTTTGGGGGCCAGTGAGTTGCTAACAGAAAAAAAGAGTAGGAGGCTTTTAAAAGAAGGGTGCTGATGGTGCAGCAGGTTATTTTTAATGATGCTGAGTTGAACTTTCAGCCATCTGGTGATAATGGTGTCACTCTTGAATTCAGTCTTTACTTGCTAGAGAAGTTTAATTGAAATGTGATGAATGAAGATTGTGTGCAATTTATCAGTTGCATTTTTGTGTCTGCCAATAACAGGGATCAATTCAGTGAGAAGTACATTAGAGCATACTATGGCTACTGATTTAGAATCTAATTGAGGACCTTCTTTCTCATGAAGGGGCTGTAAATGTCAACATATAATAATACGCAGTGATGTGTCAGTACCGTGGAGATAGCCTGTTAGAAATTATATAGAATTAATTCTAGACAACAATGGTGTAAAGGTTAAACAAGCCCAGAAGTGTGACAGCAGATATTTGTATAGTATTAAGAATATACTGCAGATGTAAAGAACCTACATGAGAATATGTCTCTTAACCTGCATCTGGGACTGTTTGATTAAAGGCCCCTGATTTAAGGGGGGTGATGTGCAGGGCGGGAACCTCAGAAACCTGTTCTCTAAATAAGTCGGGTCACATAGGCAGAAACCAGAGAGGGTTTATAATGATGATTGATGATGAGCTGGATTTCAAGGAGCTCTTAAAAAGAGAGGTTGTGGAGTGTATATTTGTATGGTTTGGCTTCTGAAAGTAATCACGTTAGTGAGATCACAGCAGTCTGAAGGTGTGCAAAGGCAGCTTTGCTAGGCCATCTGATACAGCTGGGGAGATGAGAAAGACTGGGCAGGCTTTAAGAACATCTCTGCTTTGACATCTCTGCTTTTCTGGTCATCTGCTACAGATAATTTTGAAAGATCCTTTGGCGGTTTCACCCGAGAGAATGATTTCTTGAGGGATTGTCAACACTTTGTTATTGAGATAAAGGTAAGCGTATTACAGTTCCTGGATGCTGTGCTCTGCAATGAGGAAATAAGGGAATGTAACTTTGGGGTTATCTGAGTGAAAAACCTCAGTACTTCTGATGTTTGAGAAGTCTGACTTTCAGACCATACCCGAAAGTCTGTAGGAAGAGTAGAGAGATGCTCTGAGCAGGGATTCAAGTGCATTTCTTGTTTAAATCTGCATCCCTTCAAATTGTGACATATTAATTAAATTATTTGGGCTTGTTGTGAATTGAGTAGCTATCTGGAAGACAAACTGTACTGAAGTGTTCCAGTCTTATTTTTGTATCTCTATTTGCTTGTCTGATCAGCAACAGGAAACTCATGGTCTTCTGTGTCATGGTAAGAAAGCAGTGCTGACTGGAGGCTGTTTATTTAGCCCCAAGTTAAGATGATCTGTACTATGCATGCGTTTATAGCTACTGCAGACTTGTTTGTGGGGGAGGCAATTCAGAAAGGCTTTGAGGTTGGTTTTTTATTCCTGTTGGCTTGCTTTACGTGGGGAGTGTCTAGAGAGGAAATGGAATGCACATTTATAATTTCAAAACAGTAGGATGTGTTTTGGTGGCTAAAATGGAACAACAGAATCACCAAGTGGTTGAGGTTGGAAGGGACCCCTGGAGGTCACCTGGCCCAACCTGCTTTCTCAAGCAGGACCACCTAGACTTGGTTGCCCAGGAACAGGTTCAGATGGCTTTTGATTATCTCCGAGGATGGAGACTCTGCAACCTCCCTAGGTAGTCTGTGTCAGTGCACAGTTGCCATGGTAGTGGAAAAGTGTTTGCTGATGTTCAGACAGAACCTTCTGTGTTTCAGCTTTTGCCCTTTGCCTCTTCTCCTGTCACTGGACAGCACTAGAAAGAGCTTGGCTTCATTGCACCTCCGCTCTCCCTTCAGGAATTTATTCATATTGATGAGATCCCCCCTGCTCCTTCTCTTCTCCAGGCAGGCTCACATTCCATTTGGTGTCCACTAGGACCCCACATCCTTTTCTGCCAAGCCGCTTTCCAGCTGGATAGCCCTACTGTGTCCTGGTGCCTGGGACTGTGCCTTCCCAGATGCAGGACTTTGCATTTCCCCTTGGTGAATTGAAAGTGAACCCCAAAGTGAAACTTGGTGAAGTGGAAGCATTTTGGCATATCAGTAGATACTGGTTTTAAACGGTAACATTTGGTCTGAAATCTTGGGAGATGACGGTGTGGGCATGCGAAAATGCAGAATCATTCCAGGTATAGCCTATTTAAATAAATAAAAACTCTGGTGCATACCTGAAGCTCAGATGTTGCTGTTAAAACCGTTCAGCTGCATTAGATGGGCTTGTGTTTATTTCATGCAGGTTGGAGCTGAATGAGAGAATACTGATTTTGATGGTATCTTGTTTGTTTCCAGAGGCCCTCTGTTCAGGTGACCAGCTCAAAGGAGAAAAGTTTCAGTGTATATCCTGTTCAGCTTTCAGGAGATGTTACCGTTCACTGCTCCCTGTTGTTTTTCCAAGAAAGCTGCGTATGGTTTCCACTTGAATGTTGTTTGTTCAGGGAAATCTAATGTAAATAATTTGGTTGTGAAATATGCTTAGGTTTTTGTTCTGTAGTTCCTGACGCAGTTACAAGGATCTTCTAGGGAAACTGCAAATACCTGTACTTTGAGGATCCTGAGAATGCCTTCATTTCTGCGTTTTGGCACTTTTTCAGTTGCAGAAAAGGTCCAAAAGTTTGAACACCATAGAAAAAGAAATATGAATGAGTGGGGCTTGAACCACTGAACTCAGAACCTCTGAACGAGAGGTAGGTAAGTAGGTGTGTGTCTGTTGGGAAGCCTTGAGGGGCTTCCTAGTTAGCAGAAAGGAATAAGCACCTCCAGGATCTAATTGATCTCTCTATTCTGAGGCTTTGTGCGTTCTGAAGGCTTGCCATTGCTGAAGGGGCTGCCCATGCTGCTCATCTCTTGCAACCCCATGAAGCACAACAGCCCTGGTGTTGCTACTTTTTGCTTTTCTTCCCTGCATGGTACACATGAGGAGAGAATATGACTAATTCAGGAGCACGTGAAACTTCAGTTACTGTTTGTGGGTGCGGGGAAGAGCAGCAAGGTAGGAAGACTGAATTCCTAAATTGGAAGCACTATGAGAGACACATTTTTAATTATAATTTCTTGCAGGTCATTGGCAATGATTTCTAGTCCAGCAGAATAAAAAAATAGATGCTTTGAACGCTTTGGACTTCCAGGGAAAAGGTGTGAAATGGAGACATCATTCTCATCTGTCACTTCCTTTCATCTAGTTGCAAATAAAATAAAACTGCATACTTGATAAGGTTTATGCTTCACTCTTGGTCATTAAGTCTAATCATTGAGTGACTTCTGTGAAGGTGGATGTCATCAGTGCCTTCAAGTCTAATGTGACTTTTTTTCTGCTTTGAATATGGATAACCAGCATGTGCCCATGTGAGGACTTCTTCCCTACCAAATTTAAATTGAATGTTTTACATATTCTGTCAAGAATTATAAAAAGATTTGTAAACCTGGATTCACTTGTACGAAAGCAGAGTGGAAAATGCAGTTGTGAGGTGCAATTGGAAGCAAAGACAGAAAACTCAGGCTAAGTGCTACTTTTAGTGACAGTAAGAATTAAGGACATCAGTCTTGAGTTTTCGGATCTGAAGTAGTGTTACTGACATGAGGAGTTCGATTCAGGTCTGTAAGTGTGATGATTTAAGGCCAAATGCTGGTTCTGTTTGTTCTTGTACAGTGACAGCATATCCTCATCATAGGCTAAAACATTGCATTGTACCTGCGTGGTAGGATATCTGTCAGACTTTGAGTGAGAAAGGGACAGTAGTGGTTTTAAGCAAGTTCCCAAGTCACATTTTTTTGTTGCATCTCTAATGGTTTTGGGCATCTATCATGTTGAGCCTGTTTTGTCCTCACTGCGTTGTTCGCTGGCCCATCTGCTCAGTGGGCTTTAATGAGTTCCCACTGAAGTTTAGGGCGATGCCAGGTCCACCAGTACGAGTTCGGGCTGGAAACCCTTAACTCCGTGTGAATGATCAATCTTCCTTTCTGCTCAGAAATGTCTCAAATTAAAGCTGAAATTGGATCAGAATTGCTGTAAGCTGACAGAGGTGGGATGTAGTTCTCTTGTCATTAGTACTTAGGCATTACTGTGGAAGGTGGAAAGGAATAGCTGCAAGATCTTTTTAAATAACCTGAAATTGTGATAAGGATAAAATACAAGAGTTCAGTAACAGCACAAAAATGAAGACATCTGCTGTAGTGGGTGCACTGTCTGTGCTAGCTGCAAAGCTTAATATCTAGAAGTCTTTGACTTTTCCCATTTGCTTGTTTTTTCTTCTGTTCTTCCCAGAATAGGTATTCATTTGAGCCTCATGAGCAGTGAGTCAGAGCAGTGGTTTGTAGGGCACTGTAGAGAAGGCTGGGCATAGTTGTGTACCATTATTCTGCTGTATGTGGTCAGTGCTGGATGTGAGTTCCATGTGTGGGTCTCTGGGTTACCTATTTTGGCATTTTTATGCAGTAAATTTTATTGAAGATAAAGCCTCCGTTGATGGTAATGTCTGCTCTGGCAGGTCTGAGATGAAGACAGGATGCAGTTGTATCAGAAGGACTTAAATTAAGTACCTAGGATCTACTTTTAGTTGATAAATGACAGATGGAGTGGTAGAAGAGACTTGAAGACAGGTTTTAAAAGCGTTTACAAGAGAGGTCAATTGATTGTACTACATCTAGAAAAACTTCACTGTTTCGGTTCAGAAAGTGGTAAGTTTAGTTGTAAACTTCCAAAGCTCACTGTTGCCAATGGAGAATGCAGTGCTGGATGGGGTATATTTGCAGAGGGAGTTGTTGTACAGTAACTGCAGGACAAACATTTAGTAGTTCAGCCGTGCGATTGAGTACGCGCCAGCTTTTAATTGTGGTATGTGGATCCTGCTGGTGTTTCCAGAGGCATTTGGAATGGCAGCAAACTACTTAGCCAAGTGCAGGAGGATCATTGCTGGGGAAACACTCCCTGTGAAATTTCCAAGTTTTAAGGGAATGGAAAGGGTATCTTTTTTTGTCTTCCTTTAAATGTGACACATGCCAATCAAGTGGAGAAATGCCGAGACTTTTCTTGCCTTTTCCTGGAATTGATGTGAGATTTCCATTCCAGGGGTTTGGGGTAATTCCAACTCCTTGTTTCTCTTTGGACATGAAGAGAATATTGCAAGATGATGCTGTAGCAGTGAGGTACGCTAACTGCTGGTGTGTAGCTGTACCATGGCTTTTGGAATTGGCATTGTTACTGCCTGGATAAATGTCTTTGCTTTTCCTTCTTGTGCTTGGAAGGTCCACAAAGAACATTTAGAATGTCCTGTGCCATACGGCTCCCCGTTTTATTTGTTTTTCTAGGAAAAGAACCTGAAGAAAGGACCCTTGGCTGTCTGAGCTGTTCTCCCTCTCTCTACTTTCAATGTTCTATGCCTTGTTTTTATTAAATAGAAGAAACAGTAAAAAAGCCTGTACACACTTAAGGGCAGAGCTTTGCTAGCTGCCAAGAGTCAGTACAAGCTCTAAGAGCCCATCCTCAGGCTGAAGAAGGGTTTGGTACTGGCTCTTGCCTTGGGAGACTTGGCTCCTGTGTGTTACACACAGTAAAGTCTGTTAGCACAGCTGTGGGGAGCTCAGTTGGCTGATGTAGAGGCACCTTTTCCCTGGAGCCATGTGTGTTTCTTGACTGCCTCTATGAGAAGAGAATATCAGGAAAAGGTTATTCCCTGAACTTTGGGATAAGTTGGTAAAACCTGCCCTTCTTTCCCAGTGTGTGACGTGATTTTTCAGTACTTCTATGTGCAGTATCTGAACTGATGCAAGTGCTGAGTCTGCAGATTTGTATCCTAGATAACATCCTAGAAATCCTAGGTCACAAAGTAGCAATATGAAGAAAAAAGGTATCTTTGGACATTGTGTAATGTCTTGCCCCATTCAGGATCTAGTCCAGGAGAGGTGTGCCCCCTTAATAACTCCCCCTTCATGTTATCTCTAAAGACTCGTGCTGTTTGAACTCTGCTGCAATCTCCTCAGCTGGGCACATTCTTCCCAGAGCAGAGAGGACAAGGAACTATAGGAGTTTCTTGTTCTTTCTTTGTAACGATTGATTTCTGTCCCCATCCCTGTAGGGAGGCAGGTTGTCAGTCTTTGGGCAGGTTAAAGTGCCTGAACATTTTGCCAGCATAAAGAATACCTGCCCTATGTAGGCTTAGATGAAAGCAGGCAATGTGCCAGGAAGCATGCATGGCTCTAGGGCTGCAGATTGTACCTTTAGCTTTAGCTGTGTTGCCAGCTACAATGATGCTTCCAGATGCTTATCCCTGTGTATTCACTAGGTGGTAAGAGGCATGGCGCGTGAGACATATGTAGTAAACATTGCCTACAAAGTACAGATGTAAAGAGGTTTTGCATGTGCGTAGGGTGTCTAACCTGGTTCTGCTGGGTAGTAAAAATATGTTTCAGTGCAGCAAGGCCTCCTACCTGCTTTCTCCAAATCCATCTCTCCTTGGCAGATTAAAAAATAAACAAACAAAATCCCACACTCATCTTCTCCCAACCATCAGGCTTTCCTTGTGACCCTCAGAATTCTTCCTGTCTTTTGGCTTATCCGTATTCTGCTCCTCCATCTGTTCTTCCATTAGACTTCTGCTTCTTTCCCCAGGGTGCCTTTGTATACGCTGGATGTCAGGCCTTGCTTGCGTCTTTGGCCAGTCACATCTGGTTACTGTCCTGGCTTTCTTCTCCTTCCTCCCAGGGCATAAGAAGGCTCCATGATTCCTTACTGAAGTAAGGAGAGGGCAAATCCTTGGTTACTTGAAGAGTACAGGCTGAAGTTGTGGGCATGCAGTTGTGAATGCTGTTGAAATTGTCGGTAAACAAACTAACCCTGCAAGCAGATCCTGACAGCTCCTCTTTGCTTGTTGGGGAGCTTTTGCAGGTGACTTCTTCTGCTCCCAAGCTGATGTTGAGGCACCTTTTCCCTGGAGTCTTGTCAGGGTTTTTGCAGGTCTCAGCCTTCTTCCTCTGCTGACTGTTGGGAGGAAACCTTGACTGCCTATGGCCTGTGGAGGTAACTGGTTTGTAGAGGGGGTATGAATGGAGAGGTTATTCATATGTAATGGATTCTTTGTCACTAAAAACCAATCAGCAGCCCCTTATGAAAGAGGATGATTTGCTGCATCTGCAAGACATTGGAGGAAACACGACTATCTCAAGGTTGTATGATGGAGTGATGTTTCTGAAAGTCTGATAAAGGTAAAGTTGTTTGACTAGAAACTCTCTATAAATCTTTTTAAGTTACATTAACCTTACTGATCAGTGCATTTCAAGTTCACATTGCTCTTCTCTTATGTACCCGGTGTTCCAAAAAGCGAAGATAAAAATGTACATGTGTTTAGGCTGAATTTGGTGTCTGAGCTGCTCACTGTCAAATCTGTGTTACATCCTATCCATTTTCTTACTCGGTGCTGAGAGAGTGGCCACACCAAGAAGGGAGTCATTACTCACCTGCAAATCTCTTCTAAAATTGATTTGTTAGCTTATAAAAAGAGAGGAGAGAGAAACACTTACCAAACACCCTCAGCTTGTTGCAAACAGAAAGCATTATTTACTTCATGTAAACCCCTTTTCTGTTTATTGTATAATTTGTCATCATGTCTGTTTGCTTATTAGAAGAAAAAACGGGTGCATGTGCAAAAATAACCTTAAAAGAAAGTGGCATTAGTGAATATTTTTCTCCCAGTGATGATATTCTAGATTACTTCAAAGATGTGTCCTCAATATTGAATTTTGGGTCTGTGTAATAAACTTTATTGATTGTTTGAAATAGATTGGTTAGGGTGCTGTTCTCTGGGTAATGGCATGTCAGCGTGCTACATATCCTAATGCTCTTGGCTAGGACTGAATGGAAGTGACTCGAGTGAGAATTTCCCAGTGACACTAGAGCCTGAAAATTGGCATTGTGCAATATTGTGTGGCTACAATGCATCAGCTTTACCGGAATACAACAAAAACACTGCGTTCTTCTCAGTTGAAAGGAGAAAAGGGAAAAAAAAGGTGGCAGATCTGATTTTTGGCAGGTTTGATTTCTGCGGATTTTACATAGGTGATTCAGAAACTTGAAGTTTTTTACAGAAAGGCTATGGAAGTTAACTTTTGAAATCCTTGTAATGAGTAATTCTTAAATTGCATTAATAGCTATCCCAGTGAGCACACAAAAACATTCCTGGAACAGTGCTATTTCCGCAGTGATGAGAAAACCTGGGACAGGCCTCATCTGTACAAAAGATAAATGACTACCAAAGAAAAAGTTAAGAACTTTTAATAAGATCAAGACAGGAAGAAAAGATTAAAAGATTTGTAGAAAAAAGTCTTGCCTGTTTTGTAATCAAAACCATGTAGGGTATAGCAGGAAGAAGCAAATCAGGTTCCCAAGACAGTGCAACAGTTGGAATGGAGTGTTTCGGTTCAAGAAAAAATGGAAGGAAGTGGGAATTCCTCATGGGAGATAAATCCAGTGAGTATAAACTATTACTTCTCCATCTAACCCAAGGGCAAAGAGATGTAATTCAATAACCAGCCTCTGGTACAGGGTCCCTGACAGCCAATTATAGAGTCCAGGTCTGGGCTCCAGTTAATTGTCTCTGACTCCAAGGTTTGCTGGCTTTTACCATTATTATGTGCTTTTGAGGGATACTTGCTTCCTTCATTGCCTTTTAGATGTCTTTGGTATTATAGTTGTTTGCAGACCTTAAATAACTTGGATATGTAGTTTAAGACTAAAGTCATTAAGTCATGATTCCCAGAAAGACTGACTGACCAGAAAGAAACTGGGAAGCTTTCTCCTTCATCAAGATGATCAGCTATTTAGAGCACTCGGCATTCTTTCATCACATCATTTCCATATGCGTATGTTTTCTATACGTAAAAATAAAAAGCAACCCCACACTGTAGTTGAGAGGTATCCTGGGAATTTCAGGACTGCATTTTTGTCATTCTGTGAGACGGTGACAACAGCAGCCCTTGCTGCTCTGCAAGCAGAAGCAGAAACCCAGAGCAGGCAAAGCATCTGAACCTGGCCTGCTTTTGAGCAGGCTTTGCTACTGCCTTACTTCTCTGCTTGCATTTCTGGAAGGTAGGTATCAGTGTTTATGTAGTTAACTGTAGCTTTTGTACCTCTTTAGGATCACTTTGAGTAGATAATAAACAACCATTCCAGGAGCAGTAATGATGAGAATTGGGAAAAGGCTGAAAGGGTCTTTGCACATAATAGTTTCTTACAGGTGCTAAGAAGAAAACGTTAAAACCTTCTGAAAGTTCAAGTGTGGTACTGGCTGTCAATGCTGTGTTCTAGTTTTAATCTTCTGTTTCAGAATTAGTTGGTACATGGAAACCTGTAATTTTGTCAAATGCTCTGATTGTACCTATACATTTATTGTAATCATTAAAGAGGAAAAAGGCCATAAGCAACTTGAGATTTTTGAAGTATACCTATACCTATGTAGTTTGCAAGGGAACTGCTCTGTGGGAGCAGTAGTAAACTATGTCATAAAGGAGTGAAATATTGACAGGTTTGGGGGTTTCTTTCTTAATTATATTGTTTTTTTAATGGAGTGAAGAGCTGTGTGGTTTTGGCTTCAGTCAGTTAGTGCCAAGCTCGTCATATTACTGATTATATTGAATTTTTTAATGTATGTCTTAATTTGCTTTTGTCACGCTGTTTGATTCCTGTGTTTTCCTGCAACCAGCTCTGATTGCTGAGTAGGCACAAATGGCAATGGGATTCCCTGCTGTCAACAAGTTTGGTTGTTTTTTTTTTTGTTTTTTTTTTTTTTTTTTTTTGAGCAAATGCCTCTTCTTCACTGGGTCACAGAGGGTTTTGCAGTACCCGCTCTGAAACTTCATGACCAACCGCTTCTGCTGCTGCTGAAATCTGGAAACCAGCCTCTGATCACATGAGGATCACACAGTGTTTTCAGTAATTAAATGCCACTATGAAGTTGATGATGGTGATTCTTGAAAAATAAGGGAAGTGATGGGTGTTCCAGCATCAGGGAAGGCCTGATGGTTTGATATTTGCCTTGCTCAGAGACTAGCTTTGTTTTGGTTCTCCTTGTCCATTCCAAACTGCTCCGGTTTGGGCTGGTAAAACAAAGTGGGATGTTTTCTGAGTTGTGGAAGGCTGTCTCTGGAAACAGTTTTTCACTTCACTGGACTGTGGGAGAAAATCTTCTGACAGTTCTGTTAGGGATGGGAAGCTTCCAGGGAAAGAACATGTGTTTAGTTCCAAGCACATGGTTGGTATCCCTAGGGTTGAAGCCATGTATCCTCTTCTGTTGGAGCAGCAGAAGGGTTATCACCCTTGTACTAGTATTAGACAAGGCTGTCTCAGTTTTGGTAGCCTTACAGCTGAGCTGCACATCTCCAGTTCATGGCAGTGCCTGTCTGGTACAACTTTCCTTAGCAGGTAGCTTACAGAAATACTTCCTTCCTTCCTACTTCCAAGGCTTCTCATAAATGGATAGGACCCACTTCCCTTAAACTCTTTAACTTTTAAACATGTTTTTATTCCTGCTTGCCTTCTGTCTTCCTTCCCCAGAGGTAGCCCAAGTGTTTTAGAAACAACAGTCAACTGGAGCTCATTGAATAATTCAACTGTTGCCTGAAGTAATAGTAAAAAGAGGGTGACCCATTTAATAAATCAACCAGAGCTAAAAGCTCTGCGATTTGTAAAAATGTTCATCTGCCCTCCCTTTGAACTACCAGACTTTCTCTTCTAAAACATGTTTTTTTCCTTCTCAGTTGGATTTTCCCTGCTCTGGAAGGGTGCCTGGTCTACCTGAAGTTATTCTTGCAAGTTTTCTGTTAACTGAATCTTTTCCAGAGAGTACTGGGGGTGTTGCTTCAGCAACTTGTGATGTTGCAAACCATTCTCTCCATCCATACGGTGTTCCAGGCTAGCTGTCCTCTCCCTTGGTTACTTCTTAGTATTTCCTATGAGCTTCTGAGATACAAAGATATTGGGGGGGGGGGTACTGAAATAGGTCACTTCATTGCTTCAGAAGGCATATCTTATTCATGTCTGCTTTTGCTTTTCTTTAAACAAGAATTCTCTAAGCGCTCTTTACTTCATACTCTTACGTTGTGCTTCTGTTATCTAAACCGGATCTCCATGCAAAATACTGTCTCTAAGGGACATTGCACAGAAATAAGGCTGTCTAGGGACGTTCATAAACCTTTTGCTAAAGACATTATTCTGTCTGTAGTCTGTGTCAGACTTCTATTTAATCCCATTGGGCAGGCGCTTGCCAGTACATCAGTGTGTTACTGTATAAATTGCTTTTTCATTGTTGCTGTAATTGTGTAATAATCCCTCTATTATACCCACCCAGTGATCACTGCATTATCTTTCTGCTGAGCTGCAGCATTTCTTGGTGCCTGGTGGTGTTCTGCTTGTTGAAATGAGAGGTATTTATTAAATTGGCTTTTCAGTTGTGGCTCAGATGAAAAACTGGCGCAGTGATCAGTTGGAGAGACCAGCTACATGCCTTTAATCATTGTCATCTCCCTTGTAGTCTATTGCTTTTTCTCTTTCTTTCTTTTTTAATGGGCCTTACTTCAATCTATGCATCTAGGCTCATCCTAACCACGTTAGGTTACTGAGGTTTGTGTTTCAGAGGCTGCTGGGGATGAATGTGTGAAAACTGCTGTGTATAAATAAATGATTGTAGGCTTTAAATCAAGGTCTGGGGAGAGATGATCCATTTGCTTCTCTTGCCTGTTTTGACTGGAGAGTTGAATTAGCAGCTAAAATGTGTGCTGTGGTGTGGTAAACAGCATTGAATAGGAGGCTACAAAGATAATCCTCTGGGGACAGGCCGCTGAGGTTGGTACCTTTTGGCACTGAACCTGAGCAGGCGTTCCTGTTGTGTTGTCAGCGTGGGATGGTGGCTTTTTAATACATTTCTGTACCCTTTGAAGCATCCCAAACCTCTTCTTTAATCAAGAGGTGGGGTGCAAGGAGAACCTCTGCTTGATCGTTTTCAGGGGCTTTTGGCTGTTTTTGTTCTCTGCTGTGTTTATTTTTTGTAAGTGGTTGGATTGCTTTTTCTCTAGCTCTAAGGCAGAAAGCTTCTCACTGCAACATGAGGCCTCTTCCCCAGCCCTTTCTTGCAAGTATATTCAAAACTAAACGAAAACAAAAGGCCACTGGGTGTTCTAGTGTGTTTCTCTTGAAACGCGATCAAATTTAGATGAGTTACTCCAGACACAGAGTAATTGAGAGACTAGAACAATGTGTCTGGGTTTTCTTGTACCCTTATCTTCTCTCTAGATTGGGATCTGTTTGTATATTGTGATTCGTGTGCTGTGGTGGCAAGCTGGGGGTTCAGGAATGACTCAGATCCAGAAGAGAAGTTGACCTAAGTTTGAAGAGTTAAAAAAGCACAAAGGAAGTGAAGCATCTCACATCCCTCAGTATACTTTCTGCACTTGAGCTTTGAGAGAACTTATGTTTTAGTATTTGAAGCTTTTCTGCAGATCCACCAGAGTTACAACTCATTCCAGTGAGTAATGGCCTCCCCTTAGAGGCGTGGGGAACTTCTCAGTGGCAGCTAGTGACTTGGTCACTTGCCATCATTGCGAAAGTCGTGGTGAGAAAGTTGCCAGCATCCTGCCTCTGTGACAGGGAAGGACTGGGATGGGGTGAATTATTGCATAATGGAAAGCCTGAGATTATGCATCCATGATTTACAGTCTCTTCTTGGCTTAAACCACCCCCACCCCCTTCAGTAAATTAATATCTTTGTCCTCATCCCCAAACAAAATACTGGTCATTTTTCAAGAGGGAGGTAATGAATGAGGCAGAGTCAAACTGACATAGGAAGGGCAGGAAGTACCAGGTTTCTTTCATTAGGTAGTTCTGAAACAAAGCTCCTCCTGTAAATGAAGCTTCCACTGCCTGCCTTGAACTGTAGGAGGAAAGGACATGGCACTATCGCTGAAGTGCTCAATCTCACGTTTAGCATCAGGAGTAGTTTGGAACACATTTCTTGTTCAAGTAAGTACTTCAGAGGAAATCTGGTTAATTTGGAGGAGTGCTTTCCAAAGAGAAGTCAGATTTTTTTTGTTTTGGTCTTGGTTTAAGCTCCATTTAAAAGTAAGCCTGCCGGTTTCCACAGAGCCGCTTGAATTTTAGTTTCCTCACTTGCCATACCAGCAGCAAGACATGTTATCAAATGTATAACCAGGCCAAGTCAGTAAATTCTAAATGCATCCCAAATTATTTTGTCTGCCTGGTGCATTTTTGAGGTTGCTTAAGGGCTCACTTGAGCGCCTTCAGATGAGCAAGGGAAATTAAACTGGTTTCCCCTTTCCTGCCTCTTCTCTCACCATGATAGACTGATACACTTTGGCTTGAAATTACAAGATGTTCTTTAAAGGTGTCTGAAATAGACAACAGAGTTGGTCTCAACTCCTTTTTCGAAGGAATATGTGTAAATGCTATTTTTTTTTTCTCTTCAGAAACTTAAAAACATCTCTCCCTTGAAATTTGACTCTGGTACTGAAAAATCATCCTTGTCCTGATGGAAAATACTTTGTTACTGTAGGACAAAACATCCAGGAATACGATTTTCGTACTCCATCATCTTGATGCAGCCACATTCATCTAACTGTTCTCTGTACTATTTTTACATTGCCATATTGAAGTGTCTGGCCCCTATGGGGTTGAGAGCATCAAAAGGTTATTATGTTTTAGTGAGTGCTGGCGGATGTGTTCATACAGAAGGCAGCTGAAGCATGAGCCATTCTCACAGTCACGCTGCTGGGTGCCAGCCACACATTTGCTTGTGAGTACAAGTCACTATTTGCTGCTGGTTCCAAAATGCTTTGCTTCATCTTTTATCACCTCCTCAGATCATGGTTCCCCTATTCGTGCTTTCCTGCGCATAGGAGATGAAGTTTCTTGTTACTGTATTTCTTCTTTGTTTATTACAAGTAAAATGATGGTTTTGTGCTGTAGATGGTTGTCTTCTTCCCAGAATTGCATCTGCTTACACTGGTGGGACAAATACTGGGTATCAGTGGAACTTGGGTGCTTTTGAAAATGTCCAATAAACCAAAAAGAAAAATTTTAAGCTTGTAAAAACTCAAGCCAGTAAACCTAAGCTGCCTAGTGACTTTTTTCTATGATTCTATGATTTAATCTGCATCAAATCAAAAACGTTTTATGGGTATCATTCAACCCACTACATAAATAACTTATCTGTAAAGCCACCCTTCTGAGCAACAAAATGGCTCTTTGCTGTAGACAACTGGTACTGGGCTGTTAGTCTGTCAGACTGATTGCTGTTCTGTGCTTGGCTTTCTGACAACACAGGCAAATATTTGGGTAGGTTTCTGTAGGTAACCCCTGACATCCTTCAAATGCAAGCCCATTTTGTTTCAAAGCTTGTGATATATCTTCATACTAAGGCAGTAGAGTGATTTGGATGGCTCCATTGTTGAGCAGTTGCTCTGTTTTTGTGGGAGAAGGATGTGGTATTTTTAACGGAGAAGGATGATGATGATGATGTTAGGCCAGCAGCTTTTTGGCTGCCTGCCTTGCAGCCTGCCAGCAGATCCTGTTGCACAAGCCAGCCTCACCAGCACAGCAGATGGCAAGAGAAGTGCCATGGCGAGCTGTGTAGTAACGAGGAACGATTGCTTATAGTGAGCTGCATCTATTGATTAATTAACACAGAAATCAGCACTGGGGATGCAAAGAAGAAAAAATAGTTTTCCCCAGAAGGATTGCTATAAAGTAAAGGCCAGGAGTGAGCTGGGGAGCTACAAAAAGAACTAGAGAGACTTCAGAGAGGGGTGTGTAAGCATGTGTACAACAGACAGTCAAAATTGGCTGTAAAACTAGAAGAATCTACAAAGTGACACAGTGTTTTCCGGTTAATCTAAGCAGGACTCACGTTCATGTGACTGGGTGAGTTCCTTAGGCTTTGTACTTGTTACCACAGCCACACTTCTCATGTCACTGTAAAGAAGTAGCAGGGTCTGAGATGTGACTGGTGGATGTATGTAGAGCTGGCTTCAGGTTGGAGACTAGAGAACTTTCTACTTCCCTGAGGAAAAGGTTTTTATAACCTATGTGGATGGTTTGCAAGAAAAGAAAATATTTGATAAGTTAATATTAGTGTTGAAATGGGGCTGTAGGATTTTAATCCTCTCACTATTGTAGGAATTAGGAATGTGCGACAGGATGTTTCTGAAATACTTCATTTACCTTTGTAGATGCAGAGTTTTCCTTGTTTGCCAGTTACAAGAACTTCTCTAATCTGGATTGTTGTCTCCTTTGTTGTTTGCTTTTTGCTGTACTTTGTTGTTAGCTCATATTAAAGAATCTGAGAGATGATTGTGTTGATGTTTCCTAGGAGGAAAGAAGGTGCTATAAATAGAACAACTTCAGGAAAAATTGAGGTTAGGCTTTGTGGAATTGGAACTGGGACTTCAGAAATAACCTAAACTTTGAACACTTACAGGCCATAAAGCTTCTAGTGAAGAAGATAAACATATCTATTTGTCTCTGCTGATGGATGCTACTGGGTTAGTTGCTATACATGCCCGTTCCCCAGGCTCTTCGTTATGCCCCTGATGGAGTCTCGTGTCCCGCTTCAGCATCCCGTTCCCTATACTCGTCTTAAAATGAGCAATCCCTAAGAGACAGTGCAAAGTAGACCCAGGTATGCTAAGAATGGGCAGACAGCTGGTGGTAGGGCTGATAAGTGAGACGGTTTATTTTGGCCTTTGATTGAAGGGGGCTGGCAATAAAAACTCCGAGGCAGAGCTCTTGCGAATTGTGTTTGATGGTTGTAAAAGGTTGTTGTTGTGGAAGGGGAGGAAGAAATGGCTCATGCTGATGTATTGGCTGAAAAGCTGGCTTTTCAGAGTTACTAAATGGGAGGCTGAGTGCTTCAGGCACGTACTGAAAGAGATGGATGTTGGGCATCAGATGCTAAGGTAGGATGGGCAATAAAGCGGCGGAGAGAGAATATGGTTTGAAAACACTGAAGGAGATTAGAACAGCTGTAGAAATGGTACCTGCTGTTGGGAGTTTAAGAAATTTTCTAGATCTGAGGACAGCAAGTGCTTTTGGCATAGGAAGCGCTGAGGAAAAGCTTAGGAAAACCAGCTGAATTGTAGCTAAAGTGGAAAGAAAAAGTATGAAGGGAAGAAGACTAAATGAGGGAAGGCTTCAGGGCCCTATGCAGACAAATCATGCCAGTGAACTTAGGAGAACTGTAGCAGTTTTTGCCTTGTTTGTTTCACTATTTAATGCTGGTATATTCTTAGTGCCGTGAGAGGGGATTGCTGTCAATATTCATGGGAGTTCTGCAGTTTAAAGTCCTGTGGAGTTAATCCTTCATATTTGAGTCCAGCAACATTTTGCATTTTAGCAGGAGCCTACAGTGATACGCAACATCTGTGTGGAGCATTGCTGAAATTCCTGATAAATGAGTTCCAGAGGCAGCCTTCCATTTGTGGGACATTTCTCAAAATCTGCTGCACAAAAAGAATAACTTTATCAGCCTAACTCTTCAGTGGCCTGAAAACCTAAAGAACTAGAGTCTCCTTTTTGATGGGAGAGTCCAGAGTCTGTTAGACACCGATGCACTTGAGACTTACTTGCTGACAACTATTGTGTTGCACAAGCACAGCATCCCTGGAGGCGCTGAAACACGGGTGGGATAATCTGTCATAGTCTGTGCTTCAGTTTCTTCTTCTATAAAGTAAGTAGCCTTTAAAATTAATACTGATTTTGAACTTCTCAGGACATAGAAAGGTGGTGATTGTGAATTGTAAAATGTTTTTGGAAGGTGGTTTAATTAAGTTACGCAATATGAATGAAAACAGGGCCTTTATTTGCTTGAGATATCTCCTGCAATATTGGAGAGACATTGCTGTCCCTACTTTGTAGCAAGGTTTCTCCTCTCAATACCATCCAGATGTGTATCCTTGGGGTTTGTCTAAACGTGGTTTTCACTGCTTGGTGTTAATAGCTCTTATGCTGGCTCCCAGCAGGGTCCCTACCACCCTTGTGCTTTCACCTCTGTGTTTATGCACTTCTGTTCCCCTCCCACTGCTTTTTCTCTATACAGCTGCCTTGACTGAACAGTTGAGGGGGGGAATCTTGCCCCATTTACTTTTATGGGAGAGAAAAATGGAGGGAAAATATATATGTGTATATATATATATAAAAAGGAGGGACTAGAAAACCCGTTACAGAGAAATGGTGATAGGAACAGACTTGAAAATCATTAGCCCTTGACTTTTTCTAGCAGCAGAGAATTCTAGAATAGGTAAATCAGTGCAGGGTTAACCATTCTGGAAGTCATCTTCTGTTTAGATACCTGTGGTATTCAAAATACACTGATTTAAATGGAGAGAAGCAGGAAGCTCGGGGCTCCAGTCATGTTCAGTGCGTGCTGTAATGCAGGTGGCGGTACCTGCATGGTCACACTTGTGTGCTGCAGGAGAGGAGCTTCAAGTGCCTGCTCTAAGAGGGCATTTGTCTGCTCTGCTTGTGCTTCTGTTGGCAGGTACCACAGTGGTTTTTAGTTAAGCTCAGAAAAAGGTTATGAGAGGTTTTTCCTTTTTACTGGTGGGTGAAGAAGGAACACTGTGGCTGTGCAGACACGAAGGGATGAAACCAAGTACATCCTCTTCAAAATGCGGAACATGATAGTGTCGTTGCTCAAGGCATTTAGTACTGAAGCCAGTGTAGGAGATAACTGCTCCAAGCCAGTGTGGCCATAATCCAATCCGAACTTCATTTTTTGCCTGATTTTGCGTTGGCCTGAGCAAGTCGAATGTTACCCAATTTTCTGACCCAGTTCTGTTTTGTGCCTCCAGGATAAACTCTGTTGTATGCTTCTGTCTTTTCAAATATGTGTGTTTGAATGTGCTTGTGTGAGTTCATGAAGCACTTGAGAAGTGGGGGAGAGCAGTGTAACACTCAAGAAAAATATCACAAAAGCTTCCAGTTGGATTTGGGGTTGGTGTTTTTCCTCTGGCTTTTGTTTTCTTCTGATGTTACTTCTGCTGGGATAAAGCCATGTTCCTTCACTTGTGCTGTTGTGATGACATGGATTTAGCAAAGCTATGCCTGAGACACACCAGTATATGTGATAGCTAAATGAGGTTTCCTGAGGAAAGGTGTCTTGCATCTCTAAGCTTCCTATTCAGGTTGGGCTTTTCATTTTAGGGTACCTGCTGTGGTAGTGGCCTGAGTTGGGCTGTTTGAGGTGGCTAAAAGATCTTCTAAATGAGGTGTTAAGAAATAAACTGAAGGTAAATCCCACACATTTGTGGAAAAAAAAATACAAACAGGTTTGGAAAGGTAAGAATGGTTTCTGGGATATAGGAGTGTGTCAATAGGGAAGAGCTTGACTGTAACCACGGCTGCTGGTGTAGCATTCAGTGTGCAGCTGCCCATCTGCAGATGGGAATTGATTGCATTTTTTTCTCTGTTTTGTGAAATGGCTGAGAATCTATGGCCTGACTCTGATGGAGTTGTAATTCAGAGATGCCCCTTGTTGCTGTGGTTTATTTATGCTGGTTTATAGCATTCAATTGAGAAATTTATCTTCCTTCCAACATTCTGCTTGCCTGGTACTTAATTGTGCATTGGCTGTATGAGCCAGACTTGGCTCTCAACTCGAAGCCACATTCATTTAATAGAGTTCTGCTGGAGATGAATTTTCCTCTCGGTGCTAAATCTGGGACGCTAGTCAAGTAGGTTCGGCTGGCCTAAACAATACACTAAGTCCTTCACTGCAAGGTCAGAGGTCTGCACAGAATAAGAGCTGGTTTTTAATACCACAGCTGCTCTAAATAATATGTCTACACAGCAGCTGGGAGGCAAAAATTTACAGACCAAGATGGTTACCTTGTGTTTAACATTTTTAATAGCATTTGGTGTGCTGTGTAAATTTGCCCTGGTTGTCTTAACAGTATTTGACTAGATTTAAGTGGGTTTGCTCCGTTGCACCCAAATTACTGTAATTTCTAAGAGCATATGTTTTCATATAAAGCTTGCTTACATTGTACAATTATATTTTTGTGGCACTATTACAATATTAGGTTTTGTCTCCTGTGTTAAATCTGCAGGCTAGCATCCCTAGTGCCTGCTGGAAGTTATGATCTGCATCAGTTGAGGTGCTGAGCATATATTATATTGACATGTAAACAGTCAAGAGTAACCCATTTGGCAGTTGTATACTATTGCTAAATGGAAAATCAGTTTCAGTGCTTTTTAATGATTTCATTATAATTTAAGAAGCTTTTATTTCAGAAAGAGATTGGTTGAGTTACTGTGCTATAATTGCAGTCACAGTGGTACATTTTTCACCCCTTCTCAGAGCACAAGTGATTCTGGGGCTAAGAACTACAGTGCGAGGAAGGGCAATTAAAAGGAGTTATTAAAATAAACAGTTTGTACTGCAGGCATTGACTCCCCAGACCCACCCACACTGGCTGCTGTTTGGGAATACTTGAGGAAAACACCACTCCCTTAGTAGGAACTTGGGCATGGCTGCAGCTTTGTTTTGATTTGTTCCATTGTGTTTTGCCACTTGGAGCCAAGTTGTCATAGGCTTGTCCACCCAGTAAAAGGCTCGAAGTTACTGCTCTGTTTTTATCTTTCTCCAAGGCTCCAGCTATTGCACTCTACCTGAAGATTAGATCATTCTTCAGGAGTGGGCGAGAGCATTGTTTGATCTGCTTATAAACCCTCTTAGGCCAGTACATGTGCTAACTTCAAGTACTGTCTCCTGGAAAGGTGAAGGATCCCCTATTTGAGGTGCACTTAATCATTTGTTAAAATTGCCAGAAAAGGTGTAATTACCCGCTGAGCTATATAAATGCCAAGCTGAAATGAAGCATAGAAAGGTGAAATGCACTTCGTATTTTCCTTAAAGAAATCACAAGTACTGCGCCTTTTTGAAAGGGCGTGGATGGAGGATAGAATTGAGGGCATGTGGGAGGTACAGATGCAGTTCCTCATGCCCTCTTGAAGGTGTGTTGCTCTTGTTTCCCAAGTGAGCTCTGCAATGTATTTATAGAAATCCTGATTTTCAGATGAACAGTTGTTGTTGCAGCTGTATGCAAAATGACTTCAGAAGCAGCAGGTAAGGAACAGGAAAGTGGATGAATAACATAGCAGTTCACATGGTTTCTGCCTTGGGGAATGTTGTCCTTGTTGATGTGGGGAGGTGACCTTTTTTCCTGAAACCAAATGGGAAAATTGGAGGTAACCATCCCAGAAATCCACACAAAGGCTATAGAGGAACTGATGTTAGAGATGGAAGAAGCTTTCACAAAGCTGTGCTGTGTATTGAGCTGTGGAATAATTGAACAGTCTCAAGGGGGCTAGAAACCCAATAAAGCTGCTGGGTAAGGCTGCAGGGGACAGAATTCAAAGAGCAGAAGGTTAGGCAGTCTGAGTGGGTGTCTTCAATGTCTCTGATCTCAGCTTATGCTGAATAAGCTTATTATTTAGATGCTCATAATGAATTAGTTAAACAGTGAAATAATTAACAAAGTAGGCACTTAAATGGTTATTGCAAGTTTTAGAGCTGACTTTATTTAGATCAATGAGGTAGTTCATTCTACCATTAGCCTGCACCCTAGCAAGAAGGATATTTTGTGTTTGAATAAGCATGAACAGACACAGTGTGGTTTTCACTGGAAAGACAGCACAGTGGTTTGCTCCCTTTAGAGGGAGAGCATCAGAGACTGACAGGCAGCTTCTGAAAGTACTGTCTTGGTTTTCTTAAATGTCAGAAAATTCTCAGGCTCTTTGATCCAGTAGTAGAAATCATCAGTTCATCAAGTGTTGATATATACCTTACTGCCTAATTAGATAATGTCAGTAACACAGTATGCCAGGTACTATTAGAACGCAAACAGAAGTTGGTCTGCATTTTGCTATTCTTTGAGCTGCCCTTTCTTTTCCCTCAATTAGTTTTTAGGCCTGAGCTGTCACTCAGCAGAGTTGCTTGCACTAGAAATGCTCATGGGTTCTTCTCGTAACCTCTAGTCAATTGTAGGACTCCAAATACTTCACACCTGGTGACTGGATCCTAAACTGGAGATGTTTCCAGGCCTTCTGGCAGTATTCTAATCTCTCTTCCTGATCAGTATAGGTTGGCTTAACTGAATCTAATGGTCTCTTTATATGTTGGTGGCTTTTATGCTTCTTACTCAGTACAGGTAAGTTAACAAGACTTGCAAGCTGTTTGTTTTAGTTTTCATTCTCTTACACATACCACGTTAGCCCACTGCCTCTCCCAGTGAAAAAGAATAGCAGTTACCAGTGGTATAAACCCCTGACTTCAGTTCTGCAGGTTTTCACTTTATCTGTTGCAATACAGCAGCCTATCTGGGCAAGACTCATTTATTTTGTGAGAAAACGCAAGGGGATTCAGGTAGCTCCAAAGCTGACCAAGAATCTGATACTTTTAAGGTATGTCACAGATGAGATCTTTTCCCCTCATTTTTTCCTTTTTTAAAGAACAAAGGGAAGAAGACTCAGGAAGTTGACTGCCCAGAGCAGTACAGGGCGTGGATGCTGCTGTATATACCCTGTGCAGTTTGGTTTTCTTTTAAAAGGTGTTACCAGAGAGACAAAATGCAGCTGCCATACAAAGCCTATCCCGGGAGAAGGTTATCAGTAAATCCCTAGCTGTGAATTGTTTTTCAGCAACGATAAATCAGATCGCTCAAGGCGATTTCATTTCCCAGACTTGTGTGGTCTGTGTTGAGTGGTAATCTGGCCTTTCCTTACTAAAACAGTCCAGCCATTGGTACTTCACATTCCCTGTCCATCCAACTATTTTTGTTAAAACTTACTTCCCACTGTTCCCAGAAGAGCTCAGAGATCCATAATGGTGACTGGATGGGAAAAACACTTTTGCCATTTGTCGTTGTGGATTGCTCCATCAGGAGGCAAACTTCAGACAGGAAACAATGCATTTAAGCACATTGTATAACGCTGCTTCTTGATTTATTTTTTCCTGTTTGTACTTTGTTACTCTGTATATGAAATTGTCAAAGATTTTCAAAATAGTCTCCTGAATTCCTATTGCAATCATTTATATTAAGGAAAAAATCTTATGAATTTGGACAAACACATTAGGACAGCTGTGCAGGTCTCTGTAGGCTATTGCTGTATGAATTTTATATGTTACGGTTGTCCTTGCATGGATTTTGTTATTATTAAAAGCGGCTTCACACCAGAATAATTGCTCTGCTTTACCAAGGGTTTAATTTTATTTCAAAAGAGCATTGTTTTTCCTTCAGGACAAAGTATTTGCATTGGGAGTTACCCTGAGAAGCTGTAGCTGTATCTTTCCTGTAGTCAGCCTCCAGGTAATGTACAACTACAAAAGACATTGAGAATTCATCTGACAGCCTGAACTATGAAAGCAAAAGTTGGAGTCAGAAACTTTTTGAGAGTTTTTGGTATATTTATACCTTATGCAAGAAGTCACTGACACTTTTAGTCTGGGGAGATCATTGCAGGAAGTTCCTTTTAACTGTCTTGAAAAACCTGAGCAGTATTTTCCTTTTCAGGAGGCTGATGGGTAAAGTAAATCTAAATCAAATGGCTTAGTTCCACTGACTACACAGACCATGGATTTATAGACAAATTAAAATGTAACTGTGGCTTTTTTCCCTTTTCACCAATCCCTAATTGGTATTTCTCCCACTCTCTTTGTCAGATGCTTTTGTGTTCTGGCAGTTGAGATGCATTAGCTTCTCGTGGCCTCCTTGAGTTAGCTCCTCTGACATACCTCTAGAGCAAGAGCTGTCTGTAAGGGTCTGAACTGGTGCTTAATGAAGCAAGAGTGTGTTGCTGCTGTTGTAGGTTGCCTTTTGGGCTATGTCTAACTGTTCCCCTGAGCTGCACTGCAGACATGAGAGAACAAATATGACATCTTTCAAAGGACTGGGCGGGGAGTCAGTGGTGAATGTGGGTCTTTCACCACCAACTGAATTGTCTCTGCATGCAGTGCTTCTTTCAGCATGGATCTCAGTGACTGTGCTTCTAGGGCTGAAGCTGGCAGTACGAATCACATCTTTTCACCTAGTCTGGTTTATATAAAATCCAGTTAAATAACGTTTTCAAATTAGTCCACTGTGTCATAGTTGCCTCTTATGACAGAAGACAACATTTGATGTGGCATGCACTTCACGTACTCAAAATAATTTCTCCTAATCCATGGGGTTTTTTTTATTCAAACCTTTGACACCCCAGCTTTTGTGCTGAGTCTGAAAGACTGCAATTTTTTAATATCTCTATTTGAATTTTACATGATGTTTCTGCTTTTCAAAGCAAGCAGTAAAGAAACAGAGAAAAGCCCAAGAGCTGTCTGTATTTGATTTGCTTGGAAATGATTCATTAATGTCTTCCAGGTGGACAGTAAATGTCTTATGAAGTCTTCCATATCTGCATGCAGGGTAATGAACCAAAACAAGTGCATGAATGAGATCCCCTCAAGCCTGAATCCTTGAAGAGCAAATAGGTGCCTCTAAAAGAGCTCAGCCTAGTACAGAAGGGTGTTACTGAGGTGTGATGGTGACATGATGTTGTGGGTACTGTGGTTACAGCTTCTTCAAATCCTTTGCATAGGCTTATGCTTATCAGAGTGGTTGGAAACTGAAGGTTTATCGTTTTGTTGTTGTTTGCTTTTTACTAGCGTCTGGAAGAGAAATACCTCCTCCTGGATGAAATGTCAAAGGATTTAATGATTGGATGGGGCAGACACTCTGAATTAAAGAGGAGCGGTTCGCAGCTTTAAGAGAGATTTGCTATCTCTCAGAAGGATGAAGTGCTTTACCTAGTTCTGTGTGGCATGTTGCAGATTCCTCAGTAACAAGCGTCCTCTACAGGAGTCTTCCCACCTTTTAAATCTGCTGTGTTCCTACTCACTGCATTGTGCACTAATATTTCATATGGATCACTTTGGAAGTCTTGCTTGTCACATGCCCAGTATAAAATGAGAATATGTTTGCCAGTCAGGTAGTGCAGATCCTGCTGACTCTCATTTGCAGCCTGCTTCACACCAAATATTCTCTGAAGGCAGCTTTCATTTTTGTTCTAGTTCTTATGTACTTGTAAAGAAATTATTATTAGCAAGGCCTCTGAATTAGGAATGTGATTTTAAGCCTCTATAGCCCCTTCTGTTTCCTACCAGCCTGCCCTTGTGGCATCGTCCTCTGTAGGAAGCTAGTTTTGAGCACATTACAATCGCACCTGTGTATATTGATAAATGTTTCTTTTGTGGTGTACTTCAGCCATTTCCTGCAGCAGAAATGTCTTGTTGAAGTTCTACAGCTAGGCTGGTTTCAGCTTCATTTTCTTGAGGATTTGAGTGTGGTGTTAGGACTTCCTCCAAGGCCTTTCTGGTCTTGCAGGAGCAGTTTCTGTCTGAACGGTGGTCAAATGACCAGTCCTTGGGCTTGTTCAGCTTGCAGTAGGCAATGTGGTGTTGTATTGGTGGTAAAACTTTGGAATGCAGCATTTTAATTTTAGTTGCAACTGAGCTTTTCTACAATAGAAGTTCATTTTAGAGTATTTCTGAAAGGGAGCTGGGGCAGCCATCTTTGTTTGCCTCATGGATGAAGGGAGCTGAGGCGGCCATCTTTGTTTGCCTCATGGATGAAGGAAGCTGGGGTAACCATCTTCACCTGCCTCACAGATGCTGTTGCTGGAGTCTGAGTTTACCACTGAGTGTGGTAATCATAGTTGGTAATGTTGAAGTTTCTGACTTGGACTGAGTGGGTATTGTGCACATGAGGGAATGCTGGGATTGGAGACCTGGACTACCTTTGAATCTGCTAGAGAGCCTACCATGATGGTGCTCATACTCCCTTAGTCTGCCAAAGAGATTTGATGGCCTGTGTGCTGTGTTAGGGCATCCAGGAGATGTGGGGAGAGATGGCATTGCAGCGGAGGAAGAATTGGTGAGTAGTTTTCCCTCATGGATGAGAATGCATAACCTGTGGTAGCACATATTTACAAGGGGATGGTTGTAGGGTAGGACTGCTCTCCATCCTGCTGCTACAGTGTGGGCTTACACAGGCTGGTGAAGGATGACTCCTCATACCAGGAATGATCAGAGTTGCAGACCCTGCCAGCTGACACTGATGTGTGATGATTAAAGTCTCTCAGTGAGATTGATAACATTGGAAAAATGAGGTCACTCTACAGAGTTGTGCCAGATGTAGTCAGAATCCAAAAATACCTCTCCTGCACTGATGAAAGGGAGTACGAGGAGAGGAGATGGTGTATTTAAGGGTTAGTTTGGTAGTAGTGACCACCAGCTACTAAGAACAGTAGCCAACCTTGGTGTAAGGAGTATAACAGTAATTGTGAAAGGACCACCTAGGTTACTGCAGGTAATGGGCCAGAAGATGAGCCAATGGCCTCAGAGCAGCATCTTCCTTCTATTTTTCTGCGTATACCACGCTTGTGTCTGAAGTAAGAGCATGTGTCGGGGTTTTTTTAAGTGATTATGGGTTAGAGATTTAAAATGTGTTTTCTGTGATTTCTACATAGATGGACACACTGTGAATTTGTTAAAAATGTGGATTATTGTTTTTGATTGACTGAAGTGTCCTGATGAGCTTCCTTGAGCAATCACCACACCTGACACCTTTCAGAAGTGTTGGCAATAAGAGCTGCAGTCTTAGAAGCGCAGCAGAGATTATGGAGAACCAATTAATTCAGTAGATATTAATTAATAAACACTTTTCCTCTGGAGAATACCTTTTAGTGCATCCACTGTTTGGCCCAAGACTGCATGCATGCGTGAGCAGACAGTGTACATGCTTTCCTGAATTGTCACTTGTTATTTCTCTTGATAGGCTAGGGGCTGCCTCTTCAAGATGGTTGCTGCCAGGCTTTCAGAAAAGCAGACTGCAGTTAATGCTTAAGCTATCTCTCAGCCACCAGTGTTCTCACATATAACTGATGTCAGCACACGCTGGTTTTCACCATTGCCCTGTGGGTCTGCTCAGCTGAGTCCAGCCAGCTCCCGGCAGTCTGTGGTCTCTGTTTTGAGCACACTTCATTGGGGGTGTGCATGTGGAATAACTGGCTCTGAATGTAGCTGGTTTATGTATTGAGGCATATACGTACACTTGCAGTAAGGGGCTGCTGCATGAATGAGTGGTGTATTGTCAGTGCTTTCCTCTTAATGTAAAACAGCTTCATTTGCATCTGTATGTGGTACTGCACCGGCTTGAGCATTGCAGGCTGGATAGTTAAGGGAAAGTGAAGGGCAGTTCAGCTGAATTACAAGCCTCCATTCAATTTATCTTCTTTTAAAAAGAAGGCCACTGGTCTGTCATCAAAATTATATAACTCTAAGAGAACAGTAAGCTATTGCTTGTGTAGTATGGTGGTTGACACCATCTTAAAATCTCTCTACCTAGTCCTGACAATAAGTTAGTTCTCTTCTGAAACTTTTTTAGTAGTAACAAGATAGACATGGCTTAAAAAAAATTTGCTACTGACCATTTGAACTTCCTTGACTGCTGAAACTGCAGAATGGTGCTTAATGCCATAAGCAGTGGATTTCACTGATGATTTCTTCTGCTGTGGTGTTGCTGCAGGTGTGAAGGTAATGTTCTTGAAGCAGTTCACTCAGTGATTTGTTCTTGAAGGGTTGGGGTTTTTTTTTAGCTGTATAAAATTCCATTAGACTAATTATGTGGATTTGTATTGATACTTGCTTTACTTCCTGCTGAGTGTAAAGATAGAAGCCTATTATTGGAATGCAAATAACCTATGATAGAAAATCACCTTCATAGCAAAATATGGCAGCGCTTCAGAGTTGGCAGTGTGCTGAGATGTGACCTTATTGGTAGAGGACTGAACCAGAAATGCTTAAGTTAGCCTTCCATTATTTTTGGGTTCTTCTTATTACATGAAGTACTCTCCATTAAAAAATTATCTTATTTCTTGTGGTATCTGTGCATCTGTGAAAAATGAAGAAATTCCTTCATTTCATGAAGTCTGCAGAGAATGCAGAGGCTTATCCGATCTTGCTTCCTCTTGGAGAAGTTATGGGTATAAAATGCATTTATGATGACAAAGCCATTTTATTAATTACGTCTTTTTAAAAGCAGTAAAATTTCCAAAATATTTGAGATTTAAATATCCTAATTGAACTTCACAGAAGAAATAGTCAAGTGCCTCTTCAGTGCTTCTTCACCATATGTATTTATATGGCTTTTGCTATCAGCTTTTCCTTGGGGATTTTCAATACATCATGATGATGAGACAGCTTGACCTTCTCTTGCAGATAAAATTAATTGTGAATTTGACTATTTTCCTCTTCTGTAAATGACTGGCGGAATGAATGGAGGATGGACACAAATACTGTATGAAGAGGTCTGTTCCCCAGTAGCAGCTTTGTGTTTTGCCTTCCCCAGCACAGCCTACCTTCAGAGTTGTGCTGCTTTGATACAATCATAGCTGCTCACAGTGGGTTGGAGGAAGTAGAGTTTAAGTGTCTTCTGAAGAGCAGCAGTATCTGGGTTAAAGAAGGACTTACTTCAGCAGCTTGTCAAAAAGTTTCAGATTTTTGAAATGGATTAGTTGAGAATAAAGAATCTTTTATTAATGTTTTAGTATCTGTGGTCATGGATAAGTTAGTATAATAGAACAGCAGCTGTGTGTTCTGTTTCCCTTTCTCAAGGAAAACTCTGAAAACACCTATAGAAAGTGAATAGTCAAGAAATGAGGAATTATTTGGTTATTTTGGAACATGATTCGGTGCTTTAATTAGTGCTGTGCAGTATTCAGTCACTTCTGGGTTGTTTATGTGCTTTTTAGTTTTTAATGAAGGACCCTCTCTTTCATTAGTAGAATTTGTTTAATGTCTGAAGTGGTATAGTCCAATATCACCTATCAAAATGTTTCCAGTCATTTTCAGAAGCATGTATAGCCTTTTCTACTTAGTACTTGCAGCCTATATCCTTAGCAGGGAAAATTATTAATCCCTGATGAGTGCAACTGAAATGATACATGAAGTCAGCAGAAATATTTCTACCCAGCAAGCTGGTGGGGTGTGTTTATAAGCCAGCAAACTGCAGTGCTTTGCAAAATATTATGGATCCAAAAGCACAATGGATTAAGTCTACAAGGTTTACAAAGCTAGGATTAAGAATAGCTGTAACATCTACTGCTGAGGTTATACAGAGCGCGTTGTCCGGTATCTTTGCTGGGTTTCCAAACACATTTTAGATATATACTAAGAGCCCGTTATAATATGTTTTTTGGCTTTTGTGAAGTGAATGCTACAGTTATCCTCAGGCTTCATTTAATTTTCTAAATGGAGCTGTGCTCACTTTAAACTGCTTGGCAAAAATATTTCCCTGTTTTTTATGGAGTTTTTTTTAGTGACCAGAGTGGATGATGATTCCTTATTCAGAAGTTGATTTAATTTCTGCATGTGGGAACTGATAAATGGGGGAAGCTGTAAATGCTGGTGTGTTTCGCCACTGTTGACATGGATAATTGAATTAAGTGTAGAATCAGGCTAGTTTTCTGCCTGTGGGGTGTGAAGCGTTCACTGGTGTTTGACAGAATTTGCTGTTTAGATGGATATATTTGTCTTTCCACCCAGGTAGCTAGATTGGTACATTTGCTCTTCTGGACATGTGAACTCTCATCCCTTATAAGCAAGATTTATTAATTTGGCTCCATCCTCGTGTTGTTCCTGCACTGCCCCAGTATTTGTGGCTCAGGGCAGTACTCCCGAGTCTGCAGCTCGTGTCAGGTGCTGAGAGGCTGCATGTGGTGTGGCTGGCACATGAGTTTGTGCTGTGGGAGATGGGTCACGATACATCTGGAGCTGTGCTCTCCGTGAGGGTCTCAAAAAAACCCTTCCTGTTCTTTCCTAAATGAGTTGCTCACACGCTGCTACAGAGCAGTTCAGGAAAAATCAGTTCATCCTGAAGATATATAGAAGTATCACTACATCACAAGCAAGACATTGTACTGTTCCTTGTGAGAGTTCACTTATGTAAAATCAAATGCTTGTCTTCTATTCAGGTTTCTTGCATTTTAGAATCTCTTCCTTATCAGTAAGTACCAGTACAAGATATGGATCTAATGAGAGCTTATTCACAAAACCATAGTCTAGGCAAAGCACATAAAAAGCCAAAGAATGACATTGTATTGTTTGGAAAGCCTTAAAAAAGAATCTTAATATAACGCCATGTGTGGAGAGAGCTACTATCCATCAAAAGATTTATATGGTGAATTAAAGCAGTGTTAACAGGATGAAATATTTCTCTCGTACTTCCCCCCCCCCCCCCTTCCCTTTTCCTAACCACACTTACTCTTCCCCATTATGGATTCTGTCTTTTCTCATTTTCAACTCCCCATCCCCTTTCCCTGCCATGCTTTATTGTTTGGTTTTCCCCTCCCTGGATAGAGTTTGTGCGTTTTATAATGCATTTCTCTTCTGCCCATCTTTTCCTGGCATGCTCCTGTCTCCCAGCATTGCTTTTCCAACTTTGTCGAACTTATTCTCTTCCATGCTTATGCTTTATCTGATGGTAACTGTTGTACTTTGATTTGACAAGTAGAGCTTTGGAGTGTTATGGATTTCTGTTGGACTGTTCTTGAGGACATCTTCATTTGTTAAGAATATCATGAATGAGTGGTTAGTCCTGATCAGCAAACCTGACTCATAGGTTGAGCAGCACCCTTTTTGCAGATATTTTTGTGCTGCTGGGGACTCTGGGAAGGGATTAAAAGGCACTATTCTCCTCTCAGCAACAGGGTGAACCCAAAAGCTGAAACCCGAAGAACAGTTAACCCTTCTAGTGTGTGTTTCTGAGGATGTTTCCAGTGCTGTGCTCAGGGTACAAATCTTGCTGCGGCTAAATTTGTACTGATTTGAGTCTGTCCAACTGTTCAAAAGAAGGTGGGTGGGATGACTGTCTGTTGATTCTTTGTGAGGAGTTGGAAGAAAAATAAAGCAGCTTCATTTGAACTCTGAGAAAGACAGCTGTGTGTATAGATGATACAAGGGCTGTTAATGCTTTACAGAGAACTTTGTTCCTCTAATGCACTTAGGGAGTTTCATGGTAAGAAGCAGTTTATTTCTGCTAAAATTTCAGTAGTGGAGGTGGGTCTTATGGAAGCTGTTCCTTTCATATGAAGGAGAGAAGGCTGGGTACCTGGATGCCACATATTCTGCTAGAACAGATGAGAATGGTATATCCTGCACGTAACAAAGGAGGTCCAACACATGGAAGGCTGGTTTGCATGAAAGCAAGGTGGTCAGTGTTGCCAGCGTGCGTGTAGGGAATTGGGGACTTTGAGGAGTTCTGGCTAGGGTGTAAGTAAGCTGGCTAGAGGCTTACTGACACACCATTTCCTATTTTCAGCCTCAGCTTGGCAGGGCTCCTCTGGAAAAATCAAAGATTCCCTTTTCTGGCAGAAAACCACAACAAGGAAAGGGAGTAAAACACAGCTGTCCTATCCCTGGGTTGAAACAGCAGTCTTGCAGCTTGTCTTGCCAGCTGTAGGGAAGTACAGCATTCAGAGCATGAAGCTAGTTTTCTGGCTGCTGTTTATTAATACCAAGTCCTTAATTTCACCCTGTATGATCTCTTGTTGTTATCTCTGTGTGCTTAATTGAGAAATGGCTCTCTGAAAAGCCCTCTGAGAACCTGTTTGTAAGTGACTTAGATTGCTGGCTCTAGGCCTGCGTCTTAGCTTAATCTTTATCATATTTGAATTCCATTATAAAGTGCCAAACAAAAGCACATCAGAAATAATAATAAAAAAGGTACTATGTAAATAATTGGTTGGTTGACAAGTGCAATTGGATTTTACAATTCAAATGCTTTAATCCAGAAATGCTGACTGCATACACAGTGCCAATAGGAATGGTCACAGTAAGATGGATATTTCCAGCAAGCACTTAGCCAGAGCTGATGTAAAATGAAGAACAACCAGACACATTTAACTGAGAAACTGAGAGCTATTTTGCTTTACTAGTGAAGATATTTACCTCTGGGCAAGCAACTTCCACCTCAGCTTAAATGACTTTTCCTTTCTGAGATTTATGCTCATCATGCTATAATAGTAGTCCTTGCCAAATGGCCTGACTGTTGATATTTAGCATTCTTATTATACACTGCATGGACCCAGTGGTTTCACATAAATTTTGTAGGTGACAGTGCCTGGATAAGTGGCTTTACTTGAAGTACTGCTGGCCCAGTTGAGAAGGGGATTTGCTGTTGCTCACTGGTGGGAGGAGAGGGAATTCCTTAAGCCAAAACCGGTGCTGAGCAGGGAACTTTCATTAGCCCCTTTCCTGGCTGACAAAAATCTCTTTATTATATTGAAGTATAATTTGCTGGGGGGAGCCCTTCACAAGTCTTTAATTATTTGTTCTTAGACTGAAGCATCTTTGGGGTAGTGAAGCAGTCAAGTAGGAGTAGTTGTGTGCATGCACACAAGCACATCTCTGTTTTAAGGTTTCTGACTAAATAGGAACATGTTTCTTAAAAAATCCCGAAAAATAACAAAACCAGGTCCAGCCTGTCAAGTGGTCAGCAAAATTTTAGCATGTAAGTTTTTCTTACTTGCACCCTCACAATTGATACTTGATTAAAATTAAAATATGTGTGTGTTATGTCAGCCCTCAGCTTTCTGACATTGGGACTGGTTAAATTTTTATCTGTGAGGCTGAAGGTTTTTCTATCAGCTGTTGCACCTTTAAGCACTTGATTTGTAATCAAATCACCTCTTGACCTTCTCTTAATAGCTTGGATCTTAGGGCTGGATAAGAGATCTTTCTGATCCTTACCCTCGGCTGTTTTGTTGGCTGTGCTCTGAGCCCACTGCAGTGTATCCACATCCTTCCACAACTGTGGTTAGGAGAGCTGAACAGTTGTCCCATGGTAGTGACCATGCAGATGCTAAGTAGAGATGATGAGATATTCTTACTCAGCATTTTCCAACATACTAACATGTTATCTTTATTTTTTTTTTCCCCTTCTCTTTCTACTGTTTATTGGTAGTTTGACGCTGGCTTAGCAAGTCTGCCTGCTGTCTGTCAGGTCTGTGTGAGGACTGTCCATGTACAAGTAGGGTTTGTAAGCTCAGCCTCAGGAAATAAACAGAGAATGTGTGAAGTAAACAGACTACTGGGGAAAAAAAGCCATTTGTGAAGTCTCTTGGGTAGTTGAAACAACATGGTAACTGCATCGTGCTTGGGAAAATTGTCTTTCTGCTGGAATCTTTTCCATTTGGAAGATTTACAGCAGATGAAGTGGCCTCTGACTTTGTTGGCTTCTTTGTGCCTTTTGGTGTTCAAATGGTCTTGCAGTCATCCAGAGACCTCCCGTGCAGTTTCTTTCCTGCTGTCACGTTTTTGGTCTCTGGGCTTACATAATACTAAGAGCTGGCCCTCTGTTAGAGGCTGCTCACACACTTTCTGCTGCTTGTTGTGTAGATGGTGGTTCCTGATGTGGAGGTTGCATGGGAGGGAAGGGGACGAAATGCAGATGGAAAAGTACAATGTGATTTAACATGGGTGATCTCCTGGGGAGCCATTTGAACTGAAGCAGTCTTGCTCTTTTGGTGCCAAGCAAACCTGCTTTGGTGCTTAATAGCAAGAGATGTTGGCAAGCACATTCCTGTGAGATGGCTGATTAGATTTATTGTCAATCACTTTGTATTCCCTAGAATGAGAAATAATTTAAGAAACAGCTTTCTTGGAATGAAGGCTTAAAAATTCATCAGTGATCTGTTTGTTCTGTCTCCCTGGGTATTATAAAATTTTTTTTGTTGTTTCTTCTTGTGGTGTTCTATTTTGCAACAAAAAGCTTTTTTTGTTGTGTAAATCAGGATCTACAAGCAAGATTGTGCGTGGGTGAGGAGATTAGTTAATTTAACAGTGATTTGATATGGCTGCTAGGACACCCAAATAGTGTTCTGCTCTTGGTCATAATTCTAAGTATGCAGAGACGGTTTACATCTGCCTTGAAGTTGAAAAGCAGTTCTCTAAGGTAGTTTTGTAGCAGCACAAGTGGGCGTGCATGTGTTAGCCTAGAACTGACAGGCTGGGTCTGGCAGGTTTGGGTTTAACGCAGTAGTGATGTGTGTAAGCAGCTAGGGGAGAGTATGGGACACATGGACTGCACAAAGAAACTTGCCAAACTGACGGCCCTTTTTTTTGTTTTAGATGAAGGACCTAGCTTCTGACTCCTGTGTGCCTGTAAGTCTGTGGGCTTGGTATCTAGTAATACATGCATCAGTTTAATTTATGCTCCAAATCCTGTGGGGCCAAGAAGATTTGAAAGCCAAATGTCTGTCTTGCAGAAAGGAGCGTACAAATGAGTCATCCCACACCACCCATAATTGCCAGCATTGTAGAGGGAGCAGGTGGAGATGAAGGAAAAAGCTTGCTGGAAAATTGTAATCCATGATGTAGCCTCAGCCCACTAAAAATCTCCCTTAACTTAGCCTTGGTTGGTTCATCTGAAAAAGTCCAGAGAGGAAACAAGTCAGATCTGTTCTGGGTTTGGTCAAAGATTAGGCACGCAGATTTGCATTGTTTTTGCCTTTGGAAGGTAGTTTGGCAAGTTCACAGTGAACTCTCTGTACAAATATTGGTGAGAAACAGTCATTTCCTGCTCGTTTAGTAAGGTTTCTTAGTGGGCAAACTTTCCAGATAAATACTAGCCATGCTGTTGATAGGACTAGCCCTGTTTCTCTTAGCTAATGCTGTGTGTGCCAGGAATCCTTTCTTTTCTGCCTCTATCATTTTGATATTAATAATCATGGCTTAGGTTTCTGTTTTACTACTTAATCTTGCTTAACCACTGCGGGAGAAAAACAGCTGGTGACTAAGGGACTGAATGATGAATTGTGATACCCTGGTCTAGTTCTAGGTTCTGTCACAGACTTCTTACATCTGGGCCCTGAGGCCTGGATTCATCCCCCCAGCTTTTGTGCTTTTTCGAAGTGATGTTATTTCCCTGCAGAATCGGTGGTAAGAGCTGAATGTGTCCAGGGAAGTGATTTAGTCTGTGCAAAATTTGAGCTGTTTCCTGGAGCTCCTATCCTCCTTTTTAACTAAAGAGGAAGAATTAAGTTATTGTACATTTAGATATCTTGCTAAGGTGCCTAAAGATAGGTGCTGTGAATTTGAATCTATTATACATCCGTTTCCCTACCTGGAAGATGTGTGTCCTTGCTCAGACTTAAGTATGTATTATCACATCTGTTGAAGTTGACTGAGGTTTAATGTCCTGGCATCTTTGGTTAACACCCAGTCAATCTGAAAAGCAGGGCAAGGCATTACAGAGCCCTGAGAGATGCCTTGTCAAAGTGACAAATTGCCCTTTCTGATTCAAAGGACCAGCTTGCATGGCAGAGCTAAGTAGCTACTGGAGAAAGGGTAGGAGAGCATGGGAAAAATACCTTATTTGTTTAGGCCTTACCATGTATTTTTTGTTGTTTGTTGGTCTGAGTTGAAGTCCTTTGTTTTCCTTGGTCTGAAACAGCAGTAGGTTGAGAGGAGCAAAGCCTCTGGGATTCTGCCTCTCCCACTTCTCATTCTTATGAACTGTTTACAATCTCCTTCAGTTTTCTAGCTTTGTATGGAAAAGTTCAGTGGGTCAGCTTTCCCTTTAGCTTCATCCATCATTCCAGTCAATTAGAAATAGTTGAGGGCCAATTGCCTGGTCTTCCATTAACTGAGACACTCCAGATTGTTTAAAATAGCATAAAAGCCCTCTTTGTTGACCATTGGGCAAGCACTGTGATTTCCCTGTTGATGGGCAGTTACCGCGTGGCTGAACAGAAACGCCAGTATGTCCTGCAGTACTTGAGAGATGAATATTACTACTACAGACCTTGTCTGGGTTTTGATTCCTTCTCCTTCTCCTCCGCCTCTTGCTCCCCCTGAAAGGTGCGATGCCTTCAGATGGTGAATTACCATGCCTGCTTGTAAAAAAAAAAAAGCTGCTCTTTGTGGCTTTTCAAAACTTCTGTAGTTGAGGTTTTTTTTCAGTTGCTGAAATGTTCCTTTTTAACCTTGGTGCTTTAAAAGCTCTTGGCATCATTTGTTAGTTGCTTGTCGTGTGTTTTTCTAAAGGACAAAGGAAGTGTGTAAGTGTTCAGGAAACAGTTAGTGCATTGTGGTGTGTGGCTGAGTTCATTCTGGTATCCCGTGCCAGGACTGCCTGCTTTCATTGAGGGCTAACATTTCCCTTATGTTCTGAACTGACCAGCCTTAGGGTAGAGCTTGTGTGAGAGCTCCAACAGAGAGCTTGAAGCTTGTCATAGGTTAATGTGTTTGGGTTCACACTGAAGTGAGCTGAATCCATTGTATAAATACATATATATATTTATATTTAAAAAAAAAATTGTTTAACATGACATTTAACCAGGGAAGTAGTGGAAATCAGTTTATCTACAGCAAAGTATATATTTATGTATTCCCATCTTAAAATCATTGTCTGCTTTAGTCTCCTTTCAGTGCTATATCCTGCCTAGGTTTCAGGATGGGCTGGTCTGTTTTTCATTGTTTTGGAGCCATTTTGCATGGTTGTGCCAGTACTTGATCCCAGCTGTGCAGCAGTGGTTCCTCTGACTGTGAAGAGTTTGGTAGGTGTGACACCACCAATGCTGGGTGCTGAAAACCAGGACCTTGCTGTGTTTTTTGAACTGAAGGAGTGCAGCAGTCCTTGAACATAAAGCTTCCATGTTCTTCCAGAAGGTGCCCTGCCTTGCAGTAATGCAAGCAAGGCTGCATATGAGGGCTTACCTGTTTGTGTTCCTGAAGCATGATCTAAAAACAGCAAGGCAATGTCCTGTACATCTGCCCTTCAGATGATATAGGCTCAGTGATGTGCGTGTGCTGGCTAACTTAGATTCCAGCTGTTGTGCTAGTGAGGTGCACAGAAAGTTCTCTGGACAAATCCAGGTCAGAGAGCACAAAAGGGATCTTCAGGCTGTGGTAAAAGAAGGGGGCTCTGAAAAGGCAGAAGGATGTGATAGCAGTCCGATTTGATTTGAGAGCCTTCAGATGCTGGGGAGCTGGATTTTTGACTGGGGAAAGATCTGCTGCAAATACACCAAATTCAACAGATTTCACTAGTGGCTTTGTTCCTTTTTGGTGTCCTATTGGGATAAGAATCTGGTGCAGATCTCTGTAATATAGACTGCTTTGGTATTTTCTTGGAAAACTTGCCTTTTTTTTTTTTTTATCTTCCTCTCTTCTGCACATGCCTACAGCAAGTAATGGCTTGAGGACATGACTGAGCTGGAAGTGCAGACCTAAGCTGGAAGGAGACCAGCGGGTAGAATATCAGCCCGAGACTTGACTCTGACAAAACCAATGTTTGCCTGCTTTGCACTTACAAATAATCTCATGCTTTTCAGCGGTTGAAGCTTTAATAAGTAATTTAAACAAAGAGTAGTAGGAGGAGAGAGATTCAACATCTAATTCAATTAGCACTGTTGTCCAGTGCCATTAATTATATTCAGACTTGTAGTATGTTTCACATGAGTTGATACGCTTGAGCTTTGTCTGCGCTGGGGTCAGCTGAGGACAAATATGTCCACTGGTAGTAGAATCCAGCCTTTGTGCTTTGCAAAAACCTTCAAATTTGGTATATGACAGTAGCCTGGAGTTAAGCGGTAGTGTTGAATAGTCTGCATTGCAATCTGCTGAACAAAGGGTATCTCTAGGAGAATGGTGATTTGATGTACATGATTTTAGTGTCTTTGAAGAGGGGCTGTTTTAGTGGAAGTAATAATCTCCTCTGATTTTATGTTGTTTCCAGACTATTTTAAATTATTTCTTAGACAGAGAATAAAGAACTTTGTTTACTGTCTTAAAGCAGGATGTCTGATCCTCCTGGGGGAGTTTGCTCTTTAATTTAAAAAGATATAAAATAGCTACTTCGATGGAAATATAACTCCAGGAATTGAAATGATGGTGATTATAGAAGCTATAGTTTTCTAATGCAAAATAAGCCCTAGGAGATGTGCCCTAAATGGTATATCGCTCTTGTTTTTTTAACAAAACAAGAATTGTAGTTACTTTATTATTCTTGCTTATTTTACAAGGTTTGTAGCTGTTTCATCTGCACTTAACTTTTACAGACTGGGGATAAATTTGGTTTTAAATAGCAATGTTAGAGATGCAAGCGCAGATCAACAGGGTAGGATTCATTTGGTACTCAAAGCAGGGAGAAAAGCCATGACTCCTGACACTATGCAATACCTGGATTGGAATCTGTTTTCGTAATTTGATGGTGTTTTGGAAGGAGCCAAAGGTTATTATTTGAAAGAGACCTCATGGGTAATGCTTATTAATGGGGGGGGGGGGGGGGGAAGTATCACCTTGAAATGTGTGCAAGAGAACTCCTGCTGCCCTTTTAGGGGGGCTGTGGGGCCCTGCCCAGCTTAACAGGGGCCTTCTGACCAGAGACTTGGGAGCTCTATTTAAGATCAGCCCTGGCCCTCAGTCCACACATATGGTGTGCTGGAGTACTGGTCTCCAGCCAGACTACATTGATCCAGACCCCAACCTGCAGACTGACTTCCCTGATCCTAACCTGACATAAGCAAATTTGCTTCCCAGGTTGATCTTGAGCCTTCCTCATCACTCCTGGTTGGACCTGACTGCCATCTCAGGTCTGCCCTGATCACTTTGCCTGGGTGCTCTAGAAGTGGGTCCCAAACAGCGAGGCCCCTTCCTGGCCATCCAAAGGGCCCTCCTCAGCACCACATCCCCTAGGGAGCTGCAGACCCTTGATGCTGTCTGTGACACAGTTTCTCTAGTTTGGCTGTTGTGCCCTGAATGTTTCAAAGGGAGAGTCCTTGAAGGAAGAGGGAGCCTGCCTGCAGGAACTCAAGGATCCTGACTGTCTCCCATTGAAAAGAAGTGGAAAGAAACTCCATTTAGATTTGGTCTTCCCAGATGCTCAGATGATGAACAGTGATTGCTGTGGCATGGCAGATACCTGTTGTGCTGGGGAGCGCCCTGTTGTTTGACAGTAGGAGAAGGACCACAGGGTCTTGTGCAGTGTGGCAACAGAAGAGGATTTGTATGGTTGCTTTTACTTTGAAAGCCCTCAGCAAGGCAAATGAAGGAGTGTGTGTTCTAAACTGGAATTGCCTACCTCTGTCAGACAGGGAACTGCTGGTAGGGTTATTCGTTACGGTGTCATGTTCCAGCTCTACCTGGCAACTTGTGTTTTACTTTGAATAATTACACTTACCTGCCAAATGTTTGGCATCTGAGATGTATTTAGCAAAAAAGCGTCCTAAATACTGACTTAAAAGCTGAGCACAGAGAAGATGCTTGAAAGGTGCAGTGTGTCCCACTTTCTGTAATTTTTGATGACCTAAAATCTTTAATGATAGAAACTAAAAACAGATAACAAAAGTTTTGCATCTTTTCTACATTAGTGTTAGCTCATGACAACCCTTAAGTTAGGGATGTGGAGAAAGTACTGGGTTTGGAGATCAAAGAACCATGTCCTTAAGCTAATTCAGGGAGTAAACTGGTGGTATGCTGTCCTCTTTGCGTTCTTCACTCAGTAGCTCCCATAGTAAGAAGGAAGACATAAGAAGATGCAGTCTGGTTAGTTGTCTGTGATGGAATATCTACCTTGAACTTTTTAAGCTTGTATTCTTTCTGATGCTTAGGACTGTCTCTTGCTAACAGTAGTTTTCTCTTTTAGGAATGCAGCTATGTATCTCCCTGAATCTTCATTTTAGAAGCACCCAGAGGATAAAATCTAGCACAGTTGCTCATTTAAAGTCAAGACGGTCTAGTTTGCAATTTGCTCATGTTTAAGTGCCCAGCTTCTAAGATTTCTTTTGCCCACAGGCAGTCTGAATAGAAAGGGAGGCGCTTCCCCCCCCCCCTTTTTTTTTCTTTCATAAAGAAAAAGTTTTGCAAAAGCTTAAAGAGCAAAATATTTTTTTCCACCTTCCATCTCCTCAGGTTTATTATCACAATGCAGACTTTGCTGCTGAAGAATCTAGAGGGGAATGAAGAGATCTAAATTCATGCCAAGATGCAGCTGGAAATGAGGATGATGGATATGTGTGTATGTACATACATGTGTGGGAAGAGAGAGATGGTCCCACCTTGAAGCAGTTTTGGCATTCCATGCCTTGGTTATGAAAAGGAGGTTTACAGGGATAAGGTGTAATGAAAAAATAATCTCTACAAGTAACTGGTTTCTTTGCTGTTGGGGAAGCCGGGGTTGCATGAAGATTTACAGAAGCTCTGAGTCCTTACTGTATTGCAATATTGTGTAAATTCTTCTGTTTAGGGGGAAGCTTTACTGTGGGGTGGGGAGAAGGGAGTTGCAGTTAAAATACAGTATCTTCAAGAAAAATGTGAAGGGACTAATGTGTTTGTCCCAGGAACCAGTTTATCTTCTGAAGCTGTGGGCAGAAGACACAATGTGGCATGTGAATGCTACCATAAAGGATTCAGTGTGTATCGTAAGTTATTTGCCATAATGATTAAGTACTGCGCACTGAAGGAGTGATTTTCTTTGGGATTTCAGAAGCCTTATTTTCGTTGGTTGATTCTGTAGCCTGAGTTACTTTGTGCTTTCAGTAGAAATTGAAGTAGTGCCTGTTTGTATCACCTCTGGTGGTCCAGTATGTGTTGTCTTTGAAGGCTGTCCATGTTCCATTTTGACTGTAATGATTGCCTGAGGCTTATTGTCATAGTCGTGGTTAATATTAGTCCTTACCTGAAAATGAAAGTGCCTTCTTTATTGAAGTTTAAGTTCCAGAATGTCAGAATACAGCTGTAAATAAAGGAAACTGAACAGGGGCATCTCAGCTTGTTCCAAAGGAAATTGCAGATCACACAAGTATTAAATGACACTTGTCACTGTGGAGCTTAATGAGTACTCTGCTCCTGCTCAGTAGCATAAGGTCACTGGGAAGGAATCTGTCCTTCAGGGCTTGTATAAAACATGGCAGAGCAAAAGGGGCAATCCAACTTTCAGTGTTGGGATGAAATGCAATTTTTCTAAATAAAATGTTACAAAATAAAATGTTTTAGTTCCCTGGTGATGAAGCTGCTCACAGATAAAAAATATTTAAACCTATACATGGTTAGGTTCAACACCTGCATGGCAACAGTTCCATCCCATTTTGTTTTTCTGTGATGGGGACAGGGAAACTGAACTTGTTCACGGTGTCTTCTTTAGGGAAGGTGTGTTCACTTTGCAATTTGGGGCTGTCATTCTTTTTTATAATATTGGGGGGGAAGACATGGCTGTGCATGTGTATTTGTGCATGTGTATTTGTGTGTACACTCAGTAAAGGATGTTCTTAGTGTGCCATTTGATGATGAGGTGTGCAAATAGAAGCCCTACTTTGGCTCTGAGGTCTGTGTAGCCCCATACCTTCAGGGCTTATGACATGAACAGCCTGTCATTCCATTTCAAGTAGCTGAGGATTCATAATGCTGGGGAAAAGTCTTATTTCTCAGTATGTAAGCTGGTTCTTTATTGGCCACTTGCTGTGAAGCTTCTGAAATACATTCATCTACTGAAGGGAGCTTCTCTGATTTCTGTGTTGAGGCACACAATTGTGTGAGGAAAAGGAATGTTCAGGCATCGGTGCTGGCTAGAAGCAGAAGGGTCTCTTCGGGCAGCATCCCTGCAAGAACCAGCCTTTGATCTACCTTCTTTCTTTTTAGGGTTTCTTTATATTGTCTACCTGTTATAAATTTTAAATAAGCATATAGCCAGTGAGATCTTACAGACCTCTTGAAGGGAAAGTGTCAGAAGGCATTTCACATAATTCAGCTATTAATCTCTAGCTATCCACTTTTTTTTAAATTATCATTGCTCTGGACAGTTTGACAAAGGTGTCAGTTTAATAGTAGGTCTGGATGGTTTATAGCCTTCTGCAGTCTGCAACTGAGTGTATTTTATCAAGCACAAAGAAACTTATAATGGTGCATAAGATTAACCACTCTAAAAGCAAATGGTCCTGTTCACTGCAGAACTAAATGAATGTTTTCACAAACAAAAATTCCACTCTTCCTATGCTGGGCATTGAAGGGAAAGCTCAAAGCAGGTTTAAATATAAGGTAGTAGTCTGTTAGTCTATGATAGGTTGCCTGTAAATATGATGAAGTCCTGGATAGATGCTTCACATGATTTCCTTTTGCTAAACTGAGGCCAGTCATACCAGCATAGTTTTGCAGCATGCTTTTTTGAGACAGGAAATACTTCTTTCTCTGACTCTGTACTTGCAAGTTGTTGGGTAAAATGTGTTTTTCAATTGAGAAAGCTGAAGTCAATAAATAGTTACGCCATGATGGTAGAAGTACTAATTTTTATTTCTTACCTGCTTCTATAGGAACAAAGCCCCAGTAACCAGACATCAATAGCAATGATGCAAGAGCCTCAAGAAATGGTGGAAGAGACAGTTACTGTGGAGGAAGACCCAGGCACTCCCACTTCACATGTGTCCATTGTCACTTCTGAAGATGGAACTACAAGGAGAACTGAAACCAAGGTGAGAGGTTAATAACCAATGAGGAAGGTGGCAAAATATCATCTGATCACAAAGTGAAAATAGCAGGGAGTAGCCTTAGTGATGACAGCCAAGCTGATGTAATCCTCCGTGTTTCTGAATGTTCTGTTTGCCAGCAAAGCTGAGTTTCAGGGCTTCTTCAGTTTCACCTCCACATCTAGTTTGCTCCCTATCAGCTGTGCTGCCTCAGCTGTTGATTGAGCTGTGAACTGAACAGTAGAAAATATCCAAAACACTAGAACCCCTTCCCAGAGCGTTTATTCTTTTAAGTTTCACTTTGTTTTACTGAAGCAGTTCACAGCATTGCCCTGCAAACACATGTAGTGATACAAGTATTAGATGAGTTGCTAGGGCTTGGAGTAAATTACTTTTGTAGCCAAGGAAAATGTGTTTGGAAATATGTCTTCAAATTACTTACAATGTCCAATAACCATATGTGATTATGCCTTTTTCCTTTAAAACAAGAAGCATCCTCTTTAAATAACACTATAGCGTTTAAATTCTGCAGCAATCTTCTGAATGGCATTTTACTCCCGATGCATGGGAAAAGCTGGGTGTGTTCTCAGATGGACCTGTACCTTGGATTCAGCTGGATTACAATTGTTACGTATGTTCCGAGTTTCCTGATGTCCTTTTCTTCTCTTTTCTAAGATAATTTTGAAGCCTCAGTTGAGCAGTTGCTGCTTGCTTTCCAGTACCGCTGGGACATTAATCCGCCTTATCAATTTGGGTCTTGGAAGTTGAGCTGAAACTTGTGTTAGATTTTGGTCTTGTGAAAGTTGAAGGGTGATTCCCTTTTTAAAAAACTTCTAAACAGTACTGATTTAAAAAAAAAGAGACTGTCCAGCTGCTTTGTGTGTGAAAAGGCATTGAACAGAGGTCCCTGCAGAAATCGGTGTTTATTTTTACTGGCATTCCAGAATTGTGGTCCTCTAAATTATTCGGCACATCAGATCCTCAGGTTGGATTAAATGAACATTGATTTCCTGAAGTCAGTGGGACTGCACACTATGCCATAAACTGAGTATCTGGTTTTATATTTATTACAATTAGTTGAAAGGTAAATATAACTGGCCTATTTTCTCATTGTTGGAAGAAGATTAAGGTCTTAAAAATCAAACAAAAACCCCCACATTTTGATTAACTCTCAAAAAAATCTGATGTATTTAGTCTGTGACTTACTTGAAAGAAATGCTGTTTTCTTTTTAGTGGCAGCAGCAGTACCTGGTATTTACAGGAAAGAAGTGATAAAATCACAGTGGTGATGGACATGTTTATATGTGCACTAATAGTAGTTCAGAGTTTTAGGAGACTGGAAGTACAGCTATGCAAGTGAATAAAATGAGAGCTACAACTGTAAAAATAGAGGAGAGGCCATGCAGTGATCCCTAGATAACAGCACCACATGGAATGAAATTGTTTGAAATAGTTATGCCACTGATAAAGCTGCATGTTTGTCATAACCTAAAAGGTGCGATTTTTGCCTGTGCGTAGTGTAGCTGCTATTTTTCCATCTTCCTCCAGAAAAGGACAGTTGCAGCTCCAAAACAGGAATTGTATCTGCATATTGGAAAAGAACTCTGAAAAAAGGCAACCCAAGAGCTACTGTTCCATTTCAAAGGGCACAGCTTTCTTCTGTTGCTGTAGCTCATTCTAATAAGCAGTGATGTGTGCAGAAAGGGGGAAGGCTGCATAGCTGTCTTGCTCTGCGTTTGTTTCAAATAATGCCCCTGACTTCAAATCACATACTGTCTGTAGGTGTTTTCCCCATATTTTTATTGCTAGAAAGACCAAATATTGAAAAAATAATTAAAAGAAAAGAAAAATCCAATTGTTGAGAAGTGATTCTGGAATGTCAAAACACAGATTTACTTGGCTTAGCCCTATCTGTCAGAAGAGCTGCTGTGAGTTTACTGAGGTGGTAGTTGTGTCTGAAACAGTTTTGTTGTGACTTTTCCTTGCTATGATAATATGGCATAGATCTAACAGCTCATAACTATGAATCTGAGGTCAGATTTTATAATTATTTTTCATTCCACTGGTCATCAACTTGCTTTTGGTTTTGGTGTGAAATGTGTAAATGAGAGCTACTGTCACTGGGGTTTAGTAGCATCAGTTAAGTGTCCAGGAGTTAATTAGTATTGGCTTACTATCACTTCTAATAGGTATTGTCATAGTGTTTTCGTAGGTCATGCTGTTGTATGCGAGAGCCTTACAGAGAAAATTAAGTTTCCTGGTACCTGTGTGCAGTGACAGAATTCTGACCTTGCTGCTCAGATGAGGACAGCAAAGGAAAGCATTTCTCTGGGATGAGAGATGCAAACACATGTCCATTTGGATGCACTGTGCAATAGTGTAGGATCTTTTTTGAACCCAGAAATAGCTGTTCTGTGTCCTCCCAGATTAAAACAAAAAAGAGAGGGGGAAAGAACAGCCTCCAAACCCCATGCAAATCTGGCCTTGGTTTTAGTATGCAGGTACTTTTTATCCTTCTAAAGGAACAACATTTCCTGTTATGGAAATCCTCATATCTGTCTTCAGTAATACCTAATCTGTTGCTTACTGAGGGTAATGTTTAAACTTGAGATTGTAATGCTGTGTTCATTCAGTATTATTGGGGATAGCTTTATGCTCAGCCCTTTTATTTGTTTTTCTTTGATCAGTTAAGGTAGTCAGGACAACATACAAATAAAGGCTTTAATGCTCAACATTGCTGTGATTGCTCAAGGCCTTTTTAAGGAAGGGTTTAGAACATATTTGCGTTACTTCTGTAGCTAGAAGACTCTACAGTGCCAGTCTCAATCTCCAGCATATTTGTTTTGCAATAGATCAGCAGCACAAGATGCTTCCTCCAACAGAGAGACCAGAGATATTTTCCCAATGTGTGTTTTCTTTGCTGGATAGCTTGTCACAGAGTGGTTGGGGTTGAAAGGGACCTCTGGAGATCATCTAGTTCAACCTTCCCAGCTAAAGTAGGTTCACCTGGGGCAGGTTGCACAGGAATGTGTCCAAGCCCATTTTGAATGTCTCCAGAGAAAGAGACTCCACAACTTCTTGTCAGCCTGTCCCTTGCTCTGTTGCCCTCAAAGAAGTTTTTCCTCATAATCAGGTGAAACTTATTTTCTTTCAGTTTGTTCCTGTTGCCCCTTATCCTGTCAGTGGGCACCACTGAAAAGAGGGATGCTGCAGTCCACTAACCATTTTCATAGCCTTCCTCTGGACCCTCTCCAGTAGCTCCTTGTCTGTTTTTAACTGGGGAGCTCAAAATTGGATGCAGTACTTAATGCCATTTAGTATGCACTTTTTGATTCTTCAGAAGTGTCATTTATGCTAAATGCTGTGAATCTTTACCTTGCTGGAGTATAATGCCTCTAAAAATCCAGCTCTTGAAATGAAGCAGAACAAAGGCTACAGATGTGAAAGCTCCTGAATGCTGCTGTTCCTTTATTCCCCTTCCCCCATTGTTTGGAAACCATAATTTATGTAGGCTATTCTCTCCAGTAGTATAGTAAGTAAGCAACCTTATTCTAGAAGCATTGACAGTTTTTCTAAGCTTTTCCCTGCATCTCTGAAGATGCCTGTAGCAGTGAGGCAGGAAGGAAGGCATAATGGAATTCAGTATTTGACATATTTTAAATGGAGAACATCTGCCTTTTCAAAATGAGATACCTCTGAGTAATTTTCCCCAAACTGCTATTCTCTTAGTACTGTATTAAGTCCCTACATAACATTCACTGCACAAAAGATGTAGCAGATAATGCTTCATTTCAACTTTACAAGCTCTCTGGAAGCCAAAGACTTATCATGCTACAACAGTGAAAGTCACCTTGGGAGAGACTACCACTTCTTGCCCGTCAGCTGGAACACTGCCATGTGTTAAGGACAGCCTGTTTGTAAGTGGCTCAAGAGAACTCGGAAAAGTAAATTAGGTGTGTGTTTTGCCTGTGTTAGTTTGCTTTTTTTCTTTCTTCAGGCACCTTTTATCTTTGAAATGCTAAAAGATTGGAGAGATTTAGGTCACTTTTATTCATTGAAAACAATGGTTTATGGTAACAAACTGCAAGATCAAGTTGTTTAATTTGTAGTCCATCCATTTGTGCTTTCTAATACTCGGTAAGACCAGATCTTTCCCAACAGTGATTAACTGCTGCTTCCGCTTCCTAGTACCAGTGATACAAAATTGCTTGTGACAGAAACTCTTCAGTTGTGGTGGTGCCAGGTACCCCAAGCCGCAGTTATTGAAACTTTGCAGAAAATTCAAATGAATTAGGTCATAGAGCAGGAATGGATCTCCAGCAAAGTCGCAGGCCTTTTCAAATATGAAACCTTAAGCTTAAAAATGAAGAGGAGAAATTTGAGCTGTTGTTTTGAAAACCTATGGGGTGAGTTCTTACACAGCATTTAATAGAAAGGTAATAGCTTCAACCTGCTTGGGCTGATAATTTTTACATTCCATTGCTCAAAACTGAGCTCTCAGAAATGTCAGACTGCTTTATCCTTGTGCATTCCTTCTCATCTGTTTTCTATTTTATGACATGGTTTCGACATTTTTTTTCCTCTGTCAGCTTTTATAATGTACTTAATTTATATTAAAAAGGGGGGGGTCGAGAAGGCAAAACAAAACCAAGCTCAGTAACAATGGAATTATAGGTACTGTTTAAGATGATTGCATTTGACAGTGATAGCCCACTCCAACTGAAATCTCAGTACTCTGTCCTCCTCTTGTCTGAGCACTGTGCACTTTGAGACATCTACTTGTACCATCTGCACATGCATTCAGTAAGTCAAATCATTGGATATTTTCATGTTTGGTCTCCTGTTCTTCAAGACAAATATAAAGATGAGGGACAGAAAAATGCGGAAACTGCTTCAGGTGTGTACATCTTTATTTTGTGTTCCATTGACAAAGGTATTTCCAGAAATAGAATTAGTAATAACATTATCATGGATCCTACAGGAGAGTCAGTTAACAGAATAATTGCTGTCTGGGGGAAGAGAGCCATGGGTAGGTCCATAAACCTGAAATGGGAGTGGGGGAGCAGCAATGAAAGCCCTACTCTGCAGTCTCGTAGGAGTTTGTTTGCAGAGGGACTGAATAAGTTGGTATGTTGGAACTTCTTTTTTTACTGCAGGCTGAGATCTTAATATTGTTTACAGGGAGTAAAGAATTGCAAATACATTTTAAGCATACTCAGACAACTTATTCATAGGGAAGTAAATTGAAGATTTCATGTGGTACTCTGTAACATTGAAACAGTTGGGCACCTTTGATTTGTAATTGGGTTAAGACCTCTTTAAACAGGTTTTCTTTAGAGGTGGAAAATAAACAGAGGAAGTCAAATCAGACTTTCTCAAAGTAACTTGTATCTCTAAATTTTTCATTAGAGCATATCTGTAGTGAGGAGTTCATGTTAATAAATCTTTCTTAAGATTGGATGCATGTGGAGGATCAGGTGTCTCTCAGACAAGACAGTCTGCTGGGACTCCCATTTGCAATAGCTTCCTTCTTTCTGGCTAATGCATCCGTATTAAGGAAACCACAAAAATGTTGGGAGAGAAGATTACTGTGTTGTCAGCTGCTCAAGACTCCTCTGTTCTTTTAAGAAATACAAATGAAACATTCCCTTGAGCTGGATTTCCTGAAATAAGGATGCTTGGTTTGTTGGGGTTCTTTTTTACTATTATTATTTATTTATTTATTTTTATTGCTTGGAAACCTAATAAATGGCCCTTCCTCTGTGTGCTGGCTAATTGCTTCCAGAAAGCTTCCCTTTATTGTCCTGCAGGCAACAAAGTCTGTTTATCGCATGATAAATCTTCTGTCTCTGTGCCTACCCCTGACAAATGAGGCATGAGTGCAAATACTCCCTCTCCCTCAAAATACATGACTTGGTTTGATTGCCCCACCATAACACCTTTAGCATTAGTGAATGCTTTTATGCTATGAGAAATGTGTTCTTTAATGCTTCAGTGAAATGTTCCTTTTCATGTGTCTGACGGGGGTTTTGGATTGCCCTGATTCTTTCTACTCATTAATAGGCAAAGCATTCAGAAAATAATAAAGGTGAAGCTGTGCTAACATTGCAGACTTGTTCCTACATGTGCTAGCTGATGCTAAGTGTATCTTTTTGACTAGCCGTAGCCATTGAAAACCTGTCTGTGCTAGTCTTGAAGGCAGAAAAATAAGACAAATTGGGGAGAAAACTGCAAATGAATCTGCTGTATTCAACCGTTCTGTGTTGGTCATATAAAAAAAGTAATCTCTGTAAATACTCCATAGAGAGGATGGTGAAAAAATCAGTAAGGGGAACTGGTCATTATCCAGGAGTTGATTTTGCAAGTGTTCTGAATTTCTGCTTTTTTGTGTATGTACACCTACTGAATATTGGTAGACAAATGTCCTTGCCATAAGATTTCTGTATTGAGTTTCCTCATCCTGTTTAACAATAACTGTGATTCTAAAAACCAACAGTCAAAACTGAGCAAACATCCAGAATTGGCAGTAGACTGCTGGATGAAGGCATGCAGCAGCGATGCCTCTTCTGCAAAGCCTTTGTCCAAGGATGTTGCAGGTGAAAGCTTGGTCCTCTTTTGTGCTACTGCTGCAGCCAGCCATGGCGTGTATAGCAATAGGCATTTTGCATTGTCTGATCTTGACAAGTTTATGGAAAAGTGTGCGTGACAAACCATGCGTGCATGGCAACACAGGCCTTGAAAAGCAAATCTCAGAATGGCATTTAAGATATCTGACTCTTGTGGAATATTGCTGAAAGAAAGAGCTTTGAGCTCATATGAGTGTTCTTCCTGGCATCTAGAAAGCCGCTTCTTTTTTCCTTCCTGGGCAGAAGTATCAATTTCTGATTCATCAGGTTGTTGAAGCAGTACCTTACTTCCTGTTATTCCTGTTACTGGTTCCCAAATTCAAGAACACAAAGGCCCAGCACTTTGCATCCAGTTTTGTTGTTGCTTTGCAAAACTCTCGTATTTCAGGCCTGGTAAATGCTTGTTTTCTTACTCTTACAAGATCACTTATGAACATACTGTTTTGAATAAAACTACTGTTTCCTACTTCAGTAGGAGAATACTGAGCTGTGTTGCCTTCTTAATGTCCACCTCACAAAGAGCTACTGTAAGCTAAGCCAGCTCTCTCTTTTCTCTAAATGCTGTCTAGTTTTATAAATGCCATGACAGTGGTCATGCTGATAACTGAGTGGAAAGTACAAGTATCGTGTGCAGGTAAATAAGCAAAAACAGCTGTTGTATTTTATATCATGAAATAAATGTTTAGTTTCTACTTTCCTTCCTTCTAGTTATAAAAATGTGTGCTTTTAAAACAAGGGAGAAAAGAAGGTTTGGAGGCATGGAAGCTAACATCTTTCCTGATGTTTACCTGCTAACGAAATCCCTTTGGGTTGAAGAGGCAATTTCTTTGGCTCTGGCCCAAATGAGATACTAAGGTTGTGTTGGTACCTGGCTATGCTTTATTCAGCATCGTGATGCTGTTTAATTACTCTGATGGTGGAGAGCCATTTGTGCTGCTTTCAGTCTTACAGGATTTCATTACTCCATTAGGCTGAAGTATTATTTTCTCACAGATGCCTCTAGGAAAAGAAATGCTGTTTGGGTGAATTTTTGCTGTTTGGTGTTTCTGTGTGAAAACATCTGGTTGGAGGACATGTCTGGAGCTGCTTCAAGAGATGCACTCTAATTATTTTGTTTTAGCAGCAGCTTGGCTAATCTGATGCTAATCTAAATGTTTAAATCAGAGGCTGTAGGTCAAAATATCTATTTGGACTACAGAGCCACTAAGCAATCCAGGCATGTATGTTATGGTTGCTGTTTCTCTTGATGTATGCAGTTCAGTCTGTGGCTTACATGAAGAAATATGTCATTTACCTTTAATACTTTAGGAACCCAAAACGTTTCTTAACAATGTTGGTTTGTGTTCCTCCCCTCTCTTTGTGTGATACTCTGGTGGATTGATTCTTTCACTCATCCTTGTGGTGTGTTGGTTGGTTGCTTGGCTGTCTTGTTAGTTGTTTTTTTGTTGGTGGTGATTTTAGTGATGTTTGTTTGTTTTACAGAGTCAGCTTTTACTAGGTTTACAGTAACTTTTTGTAGGCTAAAGTAACTTTATTAGGGTTAGGGTAACCAAGGGTAGATTGGCTTCTGCTGGGCTTTGTATTCTCTCCAAAAGAGAATGCTGATCACTCTGATAAACAGCACAGAAGATGGTAGACCCCACATACCAACCAAAACAGAAGGTCCTTTGCTAGTTTATAAATAGTGGCTTTTGTCCAGCACTGTTTTACGCAGATTATTGGACCTTTTCCCATGAAACCAGAACATTCTTGGAAGCTCTTGATGAGTCTTTGTTCTTACCCTTTAGCAAAAAAACCCTGAGCATAAGGGCCCTCTGGACACTGAACATTCCCAGTTTTCATCAGTTCTGGGAAATAGACTAATTCTGTATTGAAACGAAATGTGATTTATAGGAAGAAAAGATAAAGACGTGTTTGTCTGCAAACGTCTTTAATGTTTTAAACAAGTTTGTCTGGTCCAGTATGTTTAGGGTAGTTGCAGTTGCAAGAGCTCTGTAGCATTAGTGTTTGTTACTGCAAATTTGTTAGTCACCCAAAATTGGAATGACAGGTACCTGCTGGGTTTGTATGGTGATGGTTGGATGTAAGCATATGTTAAAAAAGAAGGTAGTTGTGCTGTCTAAAAGCTCGAAGTCCAAAATTTTTCCATTTGACATTATGGTTTCCTAAGTACTATTGTCAAATTTGAGCAAGTTACACGTCAGTACAAATGATCCAAATCAGACAGGGACATAGTGACTGTATTTCTGTCAAACTAGAGGATGTGATGTGGTATTTGTGCTGATTGCGAGAGGACAGGCTGTGGTTTCTCAATATTTTGAAGTCTGCTCTAGGAAAGATGCCTCCTGAAAACCTTCTGTGCAAACATGAACTGGTGAGATGACTTTGCGCTGCTTGCACACTGTCGCATGGCTGCAATGGTTTTGATTTGCGAAAGCCCCAGAGTGCACTCAGCTCTGGCTCTGTGACCTGTCTTTTATGCTTTGTGATTCTCTCTCCCTGTTTTACTGTTCCAGTTCCCCATGTGTCTCAATGTGTTGTGCAGCAAGGAGAAAATTAACCTGTTTGCTATTTCTTCACAGGTTACCAAAATGGTCAAAACAGTCACCACCAGAACAGTGCGTCAGGTGCCACTTGGGCCTGATGGCCTGCCATCAATGGATGGCTCCTCTCCCATGGGCAGTTACACAGATTCAATAGACAGAAGGTACATGAAGAATGGGGAGCGGTACATTACACCACAAGCATCATCCACATTAAACAGATCTTACAACAGCTACAACGATTCGTACCCTGACAGTCATGAGGGTCAGTATCGCCCTTATATTGGTCATGATGGTTATGGAGATCTATCTGATAACTACGGCAGCTTGTCTCGTGGTGTCAACTACCGTCCTCGCTATGCCTACGTGCCAGGCAACAGTTATAGGCCAGATGATGGTAGCTTCACTTTGCCAAGCAGAAGGGATAACTATGGTCCAGTTGCTCAGCCTCAGGTGCCAGTGGGTAGCAACGTTGACTTGAACCGCTCCCAGCCAGAACGCTTCCAGCCAGAGCCCTATGGACTGGAAGATGATAACCGCAGCCTTGGAGTAGATGATGAAGGATATGAACTGGACCCTGATTATTCCACTGTGAACCGGAGGACATCTGCAGGTGTGCCAGAGAGAGGAAGACCTCACAAAGGAAGGTAAAATGCATTTATTTTTTATAATGTAGCTCTTTTTTGCTTATTTGAACTCTTAATGGTCTGGTAAGTTCTGGAATTACCTGAAAGAAAAACAGGTAGAACTTGTCATTTTGTTAGCCCATAAATGACTGTAAAACACACATGAAATTCAGAAGGGAGTGAGAGTAGTTTTCAAGAACCTTTTCACTATGTTTCTGGGCTCATTAGTTTAGGTTAAATTTACAAAGAAAGAGAGGATCTTGTAGGAGAGGGCCAAGTTATATTTTTCCTTTCTTCTAAGGAGCAGTTGTGACTACATTGTGTTGTCCCAAAGACATCCCACACTAACAAGGTGAAAAGAGAGTTTTGTAACCTGTGAGACTTCTGACAGGTCTGGTTATGTGCCCATCTGTTAAACAAATTCTGAACAGCTGGATGGGGTTCCAGAGGAGCTGATATCTGGTGTTGAAGGGATGCCTTGTTGGATAAAAGCTGTCTTGTGAGGTATTTGACAGCCCTCAGCTCCTGATCCTGTGCTAACCGCACACCCTCAGCTGCAGGTTGTGCAGTACAACCATTTCAGTCCAAGTTGTGCTAAACCTCACTGAAGTATTTAAACATTTTTAAGACCAGATCATTATTTTGTCTTGTGCCTACATGAAGAGGAGATAAAAGCATCTGTTTTGCACTTAATGTAACTTCATTTGTGACCAGTCACAAATTACTTGTGGTTCAGTCCCCTTTCCAAGGGGTGTTCTATTTTATGCCATGTTTTTTGATTTTAGTTGTTTATGCTGGGCTTGCAGCTGTCAGCTTTTTCTGTCTTCTTGGGAAGGGAGGCTTATTACTCAGCTAAAAGTCATCTTCTGAATATGAACTTGAAAAGCTTGTGTATTTTGTTCTCCAAGAAGTGTACAAACTTTTGTGTGTTCGCATGAAGTCATGTCCTCATGATTCATGTTTTGATGTGGAATTAGTTCTCATTATTCTCCTTCTAATTTAGTTTCCAGAGCTGTAAAGAGTCTGTCACCCATCTGCCCCTGTGTGTGTAGATGTTCTTTGGATTTAACACTTCTGACTGAAGCCTTCATTTCATCAGCACTAATTCTTGGGATTTGGGTAGGCCCTTTGGCTCTCTTGTCTTGGAGTGCTCCTACTTGGACATGTTATGTTTTTCATGATTCCTTTCCTACTTTCATAGATCTGTCTTCCTTCACATGTCTGGAAGTTCAGTGGAGTCAGGCACCTGCAAATTGTCATCTACTTTGAAAGAAAAAAAAAAGAGAAAAGGAGAGAGAAAAGGTATCATAGAATGAATCACAGAATAGTTTAGGTTGGAAGGGACGTTAATTAAAGCTCATCTAGTTCCAAACCCCTGCCACAGGCAGGGACACCTTCCACTAGACCAGGTTGCTGAAGCCCCATTCAGCCTGGCCTTGAACACTGCTGGGGAGGGAGTATCAAGGCATAACTCCCAGAACATCCTTTTAAGTCCCTTGTGACATCTTCGATCTTACAAGCTCACCAGCTAGTGGAACCACATCATATTACATAAACACATTAGTGTTTTATGGGGCAAAAGGGAATACCTGCAGCCAGTAGATGCCAAAATACTGCTCAGTCTGTCAGACCCTATTTGCTGCTCCCCTGCATCTACGCAAGTTTACAGTTCTTGTTAAGAGCAGTCAGGCAGCAGTGCTTCTAAATGTTTATTAATGTTTTTCAAACTAGGAATGATGAATAATTAAATGGATTCTTAGAAGCTACCCATTTGCATTTTTAAGGTTTTGTTTGGTTTAAACATGCCTTTGATTTATTGTTCCTTGCAGTTTGGATAGGACCAATTCACAATTTTTGTTTTAGGTTTCTTTTATTGTGAGGGTTTTTTCCATATTAAATATGATCAAGAAGCTTTGACAAGTAATTAGCCTAACTGTGGCAGCAAAATTCAGCTGGTGAGAGCATAAGAAGATTGTATGAGGGGCTTCTTCATAAGTAGTTAATTTTTGACGTTTCAAAGAAATACTTGAACAATTCAAAAGACCTGCATTTCAGATATGCTACTGATCTGCAAGGAACTGAAGACTACAAATAGTGCTTTGTACTAGGTGAGGGTAATTACTACTTGATTATTCCTTTCTAGGTTTTTTTTAAGTAAGTTATTCCTTGTGAAAATGACTAAATGAGCGTGATAAATTGATGGCACCTTTGATTTCAAAAAGTTTGTATGTGTAGAGTGGGTATAACAACACTGTCAGAAGCTTTTCTACATCACACGTATTTCAGCTTGGACATCTTCATCATGCCACAGACAGACTTCTCTTGGCTTTCTGAAAAAACTGCAGTCATTCTCTCGTTTTCTTCCCAGTAAGTGCTGCCCTCATTTGTTAATAGTTTAAAGGTAGAATAAGGATCCTGGCTGTTGGTTCCAAGTTTTGATGCTCTTCTGTCTCAGGGGACTGAATGGAGGCTTTTTATCTGAATTTGTGGTAGTGTATCTCATCCCATGTGATAAAGAGGCTGCCCAGCTGTGTCTGGAGGGGATCCTGGTCAAGGGGATTTCTAGTAAGGTTATTCATTCAATCCCTTGTATGCTCCATTTGATCACAGAAATAAATATCTGTTGTGCTTTCCTTCTGTCATCACCAGCTTTGTTTTAAGCTACTTATATTTCATTTTCAACTGGGGAAGAATGTGCCTCACAAACACCTACAGATCCAGATAACTGCACAAAGGCAGATATTCTCTGTTGGCTCCCCAGTGTTTGTGGCTGGGGATTGTTTCTTGTTTTCTTTTATACTCAATTACTGATACATTATTTTCTGCTCTTGATGGTAAGATGGTACCTGGTTCTTGATGGTAGCTGGTTCTGTTCTTCAGCATGTGCTCTGATTTGGTTAATGTCAGATTGCATAATTAATTGGGGTGAGAGACATTTCGATAGTAGTTATTTAATATTATTCAAATGAACTTGTGAAGGTATTTAAACATCTTTGAGTTTATACCCTTTTTTCTTCAAATGATAGGTTGCTTTTATTAAATCAGGAGGGTTATTATAGTCTTTAAAAATACATAATCGTATGGTGTTGCAAGGTGGTTTATACACAGTCCTTTTTGAAAGAGAAGCAGGAAGTACTGAATATGTTTCATGCACAAATCCCATCCCTACTATTATTTAAATATTTTTTATCATTAAATTGGAGTTAAGACAGATCAGAAAAAAATGGCAAGTCATAATTCATCTCACTTTTAAAATTTATCTTCTGTTCAGCTTCTCATTTCTTGCCTCTGTGACAATTTATTTCCTGGGTGGATCACTACAGTTTGCACTTGTACTGGCATTCATATGGGAGTTTGTTTTTTTTTTTTTTTAACCCCTAAAAAGCCTGGAGCAGCTATTGCCAGTGCTACTATTCCAGACTAGACAAGATATGCATTTTTAATAGTGACTGAATCAAGAGCAAAACAGTTTTCTGCTGTTAAATTTTCTATGGCAGAAGCCTGATCTAAGAGACTGAGACTATATTTGCTTGTCACTTGATGATCCAAATTATTATTACTAGGAAACAAGCCAAATTTTCGATTAAGTAACAGTAGGTCTCTTGCTTCTATCATGTATAGATAGTGTGAGAATATTGCTATCACATATGTATTAGTCACATTCTACTTCTGGTGTCTTTTTTCAGTCTAAAATATAAAGGCTTACATTTGTAAATATATTTTTAGTCAGCACTTCTGGCCTAACTTCACCCATTCCAAAAGTGGTCTCACCACAGCACCTATCCTTAGGTCTGTCTGTAGGCAGACCTCTTGTTTAATGCCCAGCCGTTAAGTGTAATACTAGGATACAGGCAACATTGGGATGTTGTCTGTGTTGGGGCAGGAGTGTATGGACATGCCTGGGCAGAACAAGGTGAAGCAAAATAAAAATTCAGTCAGTTTAGAAAAAGTGTTTGAGTTTTTGTTTTTTTTTTCCTGAGGCTTCTCCTTAGAACTCAGTTGATCTTCTGAAAGCAGAAGTCTAGCATGTGTCTTGAGTTTCATGTGGCAGGAGGTAACATGAGTCAGCTCATCCATTAGCAGCTTTCAAGGGAATTTTGGTGGTTACCCATACAGCCCATAAATCAGACTTGTCATGGAAGAGGATCCGGTCCAGTTTTGAAATCCTGTTGTGTGCCCTTCTGTCAGGGAACAGAGGCTGGCAAAAGTAGGACCTCATTCTGCAAAGTCTTTAGATTTCCTCTTCAGTTTCTGGCACAAGGTTCCCCGCTGAAATCCCAAGCCTTTCTGGTCTTTTATCATAAGCAGACACCAGCTGCAAACTGTGATGAATGTAACACATAAATTGTTGAGGATTAAATGTGTAAGTCCTTCACCTGTTCACTTAAATTTGCCTATGTTGAAGCCACGAGGAAGATGATAAATCTATAGCTCTCTTCCAGTTTTTATCTATGCTAGAATGTGTTTTTATCAGGTCTTTAAGACAGGTGATTAGTGAGACCCATGGCATCCTGAAAACTCAGCTGCCTTTCTACAAACAGATGGAAGGCAAGATGCTTGTAGTCAGCAACTCTGGCATACTACCAGGTCTCTTCAGTCCCGAGCGTAAAGAGCTCTTGGCTGCCTCAGCACAGATGACTTGTATCTGCTGAAGCTCTCATTAGTCGTTCTGAATCAAGTGCCTTTCCCTTCCAGTGTAGCTGCTTTGCTGGAATGAAGGGAAAAAATTGCTTTTGGCCTCCACCAGTCCAGCTCAGGATGATTTCTTTACCCTCTGTGTGTGTAATTGTATTGCTGATTTTATTCATTTTACTTAAGAAACTGTGTTTAACTCTCAAATATATTTATGCCTTTGATTTTTTTGATGTCTGTGCTTCCCTGTTCCCAAGCCCCCTGTTAAATGAGTGGGGCTGGGACTTGATCTGGGGCAAACCATCTTCATTCACGTGGAGAGAGGGGATCTGTCTGCCCAGACCACCAAAGGCCTTGTGGTAGTTCTGCATTGCACTGCCTGGTCAGGTATTTTGCTCCTTTGCAGATGATCTGTTTTGTTAAACTGCCTCCCTTCAGTGCTGTTAAGTGATAGTAAAGCTGGTATTTAGAGCCTCCCTTCTCCAGATTCGATCACTGTATTGAGTCATGTGAACCTGAATTGGTGTGATAGGATACTTGCCTTCACTGAGCTTTCATGTACAGCTCTTGAGTTCACAACAGGATCTCAGAGTTTGTAGATAATTATTCAGGATCTTGAAGAGTCAAGTGTCCAGGTGTCGTGTTTGCTGCCTGGTAAACACTGGGGTTTGTTGCTTATTGCATTAACCAGTGCTCTTGATACTGTTTCATCTTGCAGGGTATGTTGGATCTGACCTGTGGGGGCTTATTTCAGCAGTAGTACTTCTTGTGCTCATTCTTTCTCTAAGGGTACTTGAGAGACACTCTTGTTTCAAAGTACCTGTCTTTGTGTACCAAACTTGTTGTGTTAGTTGTGTAGTCCTGTCCTTTCCACTAAGGAGATGGTCCAGCAGAATCAGGTTGAGATTGATGGGAACAGATTTATAAGTGAATGGCTCATGTAAGAATGGGACTGCGCAAAAATGCCAACAGTTGTTAAAAGTCATTTATGGTTCAGGGTCTGTTTCCTTGAGGATGCTTTACTTCTGCTGTGGGGATGGGGCCAGCAGTACATGCTGTGGGCAGCTCTTCACCCCAGAGCAGTAGTTGGTGGGTTCTGAGCAGAGCTGTCTTCCCCACCACCACCTTCATATTCATCCTAAACCATCCTAAATGCAGCTATCAGTGCCTACAGCACGCAGAATTACAACCTCTTCCTGCAGCAGGAAGCTCTCAGCATCTTCCCATATCTTGTTCTACCCCAGATCCATGTCCTGGGGATTACATCAGAGAGGCAAGTATCATTAAAGCCTGTTGGCTGTCTTTGGTGCATCAGTAGCTTTGTGTTGGAACAACAGAAGAAAAAAACATTTTTAACAAAAAGAAATTGTTAAAATAAGTAGCAAGTTGGGATGTGATTTTTTTTTTTTTGGTGACTGATTATTCAGATATTCACAGTTCCATTTAATAACTAGGGTAGACAATTAGAAGTTACTGTTGTTGGTACTAGAGTTATGTAGTGCTCTCTCCTGTCCTGAGTGCTGCAGTTTAAATTCCTAACAAGTTTCATTTTAGGCAAATGTGGTGAAAGCAAGTAGCTTTATGTGGCTTAGAGGAGAGGAATCAACATAAGGAAGATGGACTCATCTGTGCGGTTCTGTTTGGAAGGCTTCACGGAAATAGTGCAAACGAACTGCATCCCAGGACAGTAATTATCTTTGTGTATTTCCATGGATACAAAGGAGAGAGAAACTTAATTGTGCAGGTGTAACTGAGGTGGTGTACAGTTTCTTGTGAGCAGCTCAGAGGGCTGAGGAGTGTTGACCTGCCAGTTAGCAAGTCAAGCAAGCAAGAGCTGTGTAGGGGGTGGTTATTGAAATTAATCTTCTGCTACTTTTATGCAGTCAGTAAGAATTTAGCTTGAAAGAATTTAACATGAGGATGAGCTTGAAAACAGTTTTTGCTGTAGTTTTAAAGCTGTTTTTCCCAAATTTGTGTATGTAAACCTAGGACTTTGTTTGAGGAGTAGTTAAGGGGTTTTGTTATTTCCTCTGCCCTGTGTATATACTCCAAGAGTAAATGTTTTCAGTGTTGTTACTTTCTTCTTGGAGTGTTGGAAACAGCCTAGTTCTATAAGGGAAAATACAACAGCTGTCCAGACATTGTAAATTACTGTGTAGAGCAAGTACTGAATTATACATACACAAATAACTTCATCGATAAAAGGATTTCTTCATATTCATTGAGTTTTGGATACTGGCCCATTTTTTCCTTTCATTCAGCTTATGGTTTAGAACAGCAATTAAAGCAACTTAAAGTCAGCAGAGGCGCTTTTAACATTAAAAGCATTAATTGTACAAGATTCAGTTCAGTCTCCACCTCCAGTTGCTCCTCTCCCCAGTCTAGTTTAATTAGCAGTCCCTTCAGGATAACAGCAAGCTCCATTTTCTTTCTGAGTCCTAATGATCTATACTTCCTTCAAAATGACATCAGAAATTGTTCAGTAGTATCAGTCAATGGTTAAAATGAAAGCTTATAAGAATTGTTTTGTAGCAATTAAAACTACTTGCTTGACTGAGATCAGCTACTGTCTTAGTATTGTAGTTACCTGTCCAGGAAAAGAAAACTAAGGCAAAAAGCTGCTGCTGTTTATATATATGAATGATGTCAGTTTATGTTCATATCAGTTAAGAGTAGTATTAGAGGGAAAGGAGAATGAAGAAAAATCTTCCAGATTGAGGTTTAAAAAATTGGGATAAATTAGAAATTTGATTCAGCTCCCCAGTGGGTCACTTCAGCTCTTCATCCCCCTCAGCCAGGTTAGCAAGCTGGTGTGAACCTTTGGGGCAGAGCCTGAGAGAGAATTGATTGCAAAGTTGAAAGTGTTTGGGGAGTTCGTAACTGTGAGGTGTAAGTTGCCTTATTGCCCTGGGGGCTTACTCACATATAAAACTGAAGAATTTGTGACCAGTGGTTCACTGTGCACAAGCTTCAGATTTCCTTTTGTACTGCTCCTAAGGGCTTACGTGTTATCTCACCTCACGTGCACTGAAGTTCCTCTGCAAGAGCTCTGCATGTTCTGAAGGATGAAAGGTGTCAGTTTGATTAAAGGATGAAGTGTATCAGTGAATCTCAAAAACAGATGTTGAAGCTGTAAATAAATGCCTTTCCTTACAAATCTCCTGCAGGAATGTTCTGTCTGTTGTAGGAAGTGGTCAGAGGGGAGTGGGGGTATTTTTCTGAAGGTTGCAGATTACAGTTGAAGAGGTGGTTGGTAAAGAAAAAGAAATATTTATCAAATACTGGTTTAGTTATTTTTAAGACTGCAGATGTTTGTCATGTGAGAATGTACTGTGTTAGTATATTTTCAACTGTCTTGATTGTAACTTTGCCCTGTGTGTGAACTAGGACAGTGATACCTAAATATGTGTTAGCTGTTTGTGGTTGATCTTACTTCAGTTATGCACAGTGAATTATGGCACAAGATGGATGCCATTCATTCTAATGCTGTAAACGATCTTAAGAATATTAGGCTCTTAAGATCATTTACTTGAGTGATCCAGGTTAGTTGCTGATCTGGGGAGGAAAGCTCGGAGTACTGGACTTCGTTTGCATGTCCAGCAAATTACTCTGATGTTAAAAGTTGGATGTGGGCCTCTTGACCAGCAGCCTTTTATATGTATTCTGAATTATTCTGTACAAGATAGACTTTTATTACATGCTTGGATTCAGAACTTAAATTTTACATCACCTTTGACACTGTTCTGTATACATTGATGAGTTCAGCATGCTTGTATGAGCATCAGCATGGAAACGTAGTGGAACTTCTCAGACTTGCTGAAAAGTGTCCGTGGTCTCTGCACAGGCCTTGAATGCCGTTAATTACAGCTTTAGTTGGTTGCAGAAGTAGCGGCAATAATGAAGCTCAGTGTTTCCTACTAAATGTAATCCAGCTCTATCATAATTGTTTTGCTGAGTGACCAAAATGAAAGCAATCTGTTTGATGCCTTGCAGTCCCTGTCGTCGTTTCATTGCCAGCCAGACAAACCTTGTGCCCATCCCTGTCCCATCACTGCTTCATACTCAGATATGGTTAATTTTCAAGTTACTACAAATAAATTACTTGAAAGTGTAAATATGCTTGCCTCTAATGATGATTGTGATATTAAAAGGGTTGCTCATAGCTGAAATCTCCATACATAAAATTTTAGAATGGTTTGCGTTGGAAGAGACCTTAAAGATCATCTACAGACTCTGTACCTCTGAGTGTTTAAATGTGCTTTTTTCCCCCCCCCCCTCTTTTTTTCTCTTGGGACTGTTGCTTCTTACAGGGGCTACGATGACCCTATCGAGACAGAGATGGTTGAAGAGAGAATACCTTACCTCCATGGTGGCTACGCAGCACCGCTGGCACAGCCAGAGAGAGGAAGTATGGCTAGTATTGACCGCCTGGGGAAGCGTTCCCCCTCTATTGACAGCATTCGTAAAGACCCCAGGTGGAGGGACCCTGACCTCCCTGAAGTGATTGCCATGCTCAGCCACCCTATTGATCCAGTCAAGTCTAACGCTGCAGCCTATTTGCAGCACTTATGCTACGAGAATGATAAAATCAAAAAGGACGTGAGGCACCTCAAAGGGATACCTATCTTGGTGGGTCTACTTGATCATCCGAAGCCAGAGGTCCATCGTAAAGCCTGCGGGGCTCTCAGAAACATCTCATATGGGAAGGATAATGAAAACAAGGTGGCTATAAAGAACTGTGATGGGATCCCTGCATTGATCAGACTGTTGCGAAAAACAAATGACATGGAAGTCAGAGAGCTAATTACAGGTCAGTGTCTGTAGTTTCTTTAATGAATTATTCTTTAGAGGGGTTCTTTCAGCTTCAGGAACAAGAATTTCTGGAGATTAGAGCCCTGGAGGAAAATGTGGATCACTGGCTGCAGCTGTTTCTTTAGCTGCACAATGTTTGTGATGTCAGGAAGCCTAAAGCAAATGTGTCCTTCAGGAGGAAATCAAGATGATCTGTGAAGGTTTCCCTGGCTGCTGAGAGATGGATGGTACATTTTGGATGTAGCATGCAAATGCATGTGGCTGAGTTACTGAAGCTTAAATGAGTTATAGCAACTTCATTGACAAGTAATTTGCAATGCTCTTGCCCTCAGTGTGTTATAATCATAGGGTAAATTATGCTAATCTAAAACTTCCCATTAATCTCTTATAAAACAGTCCTGCTGCCATGTCCCACTACTTTGTATTGATGGAATGGTCAGTCTCCTCAGGAACACTTCCAGCCCCAGTGCTGTGGGCTCTGAAGCTGTACATAAAGTTGCAGCACTTCTGGGTTGGAAAACTCAGATTTTTAAGGAGCAGAGTCTGCTGTTAGATGCTCTGGGCACAGGGTTGGTTTGTTGCAGTAATCATAAAAGGGAGAATTACTTTTTGAAGTTACTGAGTTCATGCACACTTTGCAGAGAGTTTTCAATTACTTGTAACTCCATTATTCGGCCTGTTTTTTGTTTGAACTTAGTTTTGGACATCATCCAAAGAGTAATAAAGTATATGTCAAGTTTCCAATTTCAGCCATTAAGTGGAATAGGGTGAAAAAGTATGTCAGTTCTTAAACTAAGGAGAAATATATTGTTCTTCAGTCTCCCATAACTCATGGGGAATGAAATGAGTTTCCTTTTCTCTTCTCAGAAGATACAAGGGATGTTAGGATGGAGACCAGGGCAGTTGCAAAGAATTTCAGTGCCAGAACAGAATTTTTCAGAAGGTTTTGTGAGTGTGAAGATGGGTCCAGGGCTGAAACTGTTCTAGCTGCCTGATATTATCAGTGTTGGATTCTCCAGCAGATCCTACTGCAAACAGGGATTAAGCCATTAGAGGTAAACATCGTAATTCTGTAATTGCCTCAAAAAATTATAGCCAGCTTTTACTGGTAATCATAATTCTCTGAAGTGAACAGTGGCCTTGGGTGTTCCAACTGTTCTTCCCCAGCCATTATAGGAGATTTAGCAAACTCTAAGTCTAAATATACAGTGTAGAAATCAGCAGGGGTATTTTAACAGCTCACTAGAAAAGTCTGTTTTGTCAGAGAACCTCTAAGTAGTGTGTGTTGGTTGTGCTCTGACTGCTGTCTATGCTTTGTCTTTTAACATGGTAACTCTGTACGTAGTAGTTGTATTCCATTTGTTGCACTCATTTAGTATGGTGGCTGACTTAAATCTTTTATTTAAAGAAAAATTATCTGTTTATCTACTGGTTTACTCAAAACTTGTTTCTGGAGTGCTGGGAAGTAATAAATTCATTTTTTTAGATTCAAGAAAGGAGAAGCCGATCTATAATTCACTCTGAAGGAATATCATTGTAACACTAAGTGATAATCAGTCACTTGAGATGGGCAAAACTGAACTGGATGTTTACCCTTTTCACACTAAATGGTGATTGCTTTGATTTCCAGTTGATTGATTAGTTTTACAGTTCAAATGCATTTTATTTTGTAGTAGTTCCTGCTCATTAAATGTAGTATTTTTATTCTAATATGGTTTTTGCTATTTAAAGCTCTTTCTTTCCCCTTACTAAGAAACACCAGGAACACTTAAAGGTATTAACCTAAACAGATGTCCAGCAACAGATGATGTGCATTTAATCTCCACCTAACCAGGAATAAGTTCATTCCACTTCTAAAATGATATCATCAGATCCGGTGTGAGACATTCAAGCACCAGTATGGAAGAGTATTTCAGCAATGTCTCTGTGACTGGAGCTGGTGTACTTGCAGTCAGTGTTCAAAGCCTCAGCTGATAATGTGGAATTGTCCATTTGAAAAATGAGCTGCAAAAGTCAGCAGGGAAACCAGAGCCAACTTGGAGCACAAAGAGAGCATCCAGCCAGGGCTGATACAAAAGGGCTGTGTTTTGCAGCCTCAGAAAATTCAGATCACAATTCTGGTGTTCTCATGGTAGAAATCTTGACTTCCTACCTGGGTACTTTTCCCTAGTGTTAAACCAATGTCTACCTTTGCCATGGAAGTTCTACGTTGTGTCTGGAGTGAAATATCTGAGGAGGCAAATAAAACAACAGCATACTGGGTTTGCTTGTTTGTTTCTTTTAACATGCTGCAAATTTAAGTTTGGTATGGATTGACTTTTATGTAGGTTAATATTTCTGTAACTCAATACTAGCTGCTGTTGGAAAGCTGAATTGTAATCATCAACTGGTCATACAATCATAGAGTAGTTAGGGTTGGAAAGGACCTTAAGATCATTTAGTTCCAGCCCCCCTGCCACGGGCAGGGACACCTCACACTAAACCTTGCCATCCAAGGCTATGTCCAACCCAGCCTTGAACACCGCCAGCAATGGAGCATTCACAATTTCCCTGGGCAACCCGTTCCAGTGACTCACCACCCTTACAGTGAAGAATTTCTTCCTTATATCCAATCTAAACTTCCCCTGTTTAAGTTTGAACCCGTCGCCCCTTGTCCTGTCACTACAGTCCCTAATGAAGAGTCCCTCCCCAGCATCCCTATAGGGCCCTTCAGATACTGGAAGGCTGTTATGAGGTCTCCACGCAGCGTTCTCTTCTCCAGGCTGAACACCCCCAACTTTCCCATCCTGTCTTCATACGGGAGGTGCTCCAGTCCCCTTGATCATCCTCGTGGCCTCCTCCAGACTTGTTCCAACAGTTCCATGTCCTTTTTATGTTGAGGACACCAGAACTGCACACAATGCTCCAAGTGAGGTCTTACAAGATCAGAGTAGAGGGGCAGGATCATCTCCCTCAACCTGCTGGTCATGCTCCTTTGGATGTAGCCCAGGATACAGTTGGCTTTTCTGGGCTGCAAGCACACACTGCCAGCTCATGTTCATTTTCTCATCGACCAGCACCCCCAAGTCCTTCTCCTTGGGCTGCTCTGAATCTCTTCTTTGCCCAACCTGTAGCTGTGCCTGGGATTGCTCTGACCCAGGTGTAGGACCTTGCCCTTGTCCTAGACGTGGACAAATGATAAAATAATCCTGCTTTCCAAAGAGATTGGAGTATTTAAATTCCTTTAAAGTATTTCAGATGTCTGAATTCAAGAACACATCCAGTCTTGAAGTTTTGCTTCTCTGTGTGTGGGACACTGCCTGCCTGCCAGATGGGGTACACTGAAGCATTACATGTAGGACATTATTTGCAGCTGGAGAGGGTGCTTCCTGGCAAAAGAGAGCATCAGTCTCATCTAATTTGAGAGTCAGGCTTTGGCTTTAATATTGCTCCATGGCTTCTCATTTACTTGGTAATCTGATGCAGCAGCCACAGCTGTCTAGAACAGTGTGAGTCAGGCCAGCCAGCTGGGCCTGGTCAGTGGGTTAATGGAGTGGGAAAACATCTGCATCAACATGTTAAAAATGCGTAAGAGGTAGATGCTGTGGCAGTGGAGCATGAGGTGAGGAATCAGATGTGTGATGCTCAGTGCTGAATGAGTGAGACTTGATGTATCAGAAGTGCATTCACTTGAGTACTTCCCAGGATGTATTAGGAAAACACAAGGTAGGCACGCATTGACATGGAATGTTGGGAGCATGCTGAATATACCAATATGGCACTACTGCCATATTAAGCAAGTCTGTACCTGCTTCTTTTCAGATAGCGCTGGTTTTAGCAGAATTTGAGAACCTTCTCTGGGTTAATGCCATCTCTGTTTTACTGGATGTTCTTGATGTATCTGCAGATGGCACTAAAACATGATGAAGGTAAGGCAGACACGTGAAGCATGTAAAAATACCTTCAAAACTGAAGATATATTCATAAAATAACACAGATCTTTAATTTGCTTTTAAAGTGTAGAGCCAGAAAATGTCTCACATCCACTGCACTGAGAAAAGTATGATTTAGCTGTTAGAGTGTCTGTAAGTAAATAATGAGTAAAGTTGTGATGAGAAATACTCCACAAAATTCTTCCTTGCATCCCTTTCTAGTCTTGGAAATGTACTGCTGGATTTTCAGTGGATCACTTCCTTGAGACGCAGAGAGAAATGAGGATTAAGCTGATAAAGAGTTAAATCTGTTCTGATTGCAAAATCTGCAAAAATTTGATCTTGACTGATAAGGATTTTTTTTTTGTGGAGGAAATGTTACAGTCAGATATGCAAGACCAAAATTCTATTACGTTCTTTGAAAAGCAATCAGAAGTTGGGAGCTTTGATGAATAATTCTTTCCTTTGTGAGAACATTGAAAGTAATTTTGTTGTTTAACAACATTGCACTGATTTTTAAGTAGTGAAGAATGTGATTTTCCTGATGCTGCGTGTTGCAAACTGGTTTTAATTTAAAAATGATTGACCTTCAACATGCTCTGCAGAGGAAATATTTTGATTTAATAGAGTAATAGGAACTTACAGATTGGTGATCTTACTTAGAATTCACACTTCGGCATTTATGTGTGCTAACATCTTGTCAGCTGATTGGACACCAACTGCTCTTTGAAGTACCATGCTGTCTTGAACTTTCTGATCTCAAATGAGCTTACTCCTTCCATTTTCTAGTAGAAGGCTTGTCAGAAGAAGGCTTCTTTTCATGGTGTGTTCTGTGACAGAGTAGTTCATGTTGAGATTCTTGACCACTAAACTTGAAGAAACAGCTCCAATCTTCAGGACTTAGAACGATACAAACAAGTTTGTCAAACAGATCCATACAGGACCAACATGCAACAAGAAGTCATCGATGGATATTACGCAGAGCGCTTTATTTTTCCCAAATGGTAAACTATTTGGTATGGACATTGATAAAAAATTTAACAGCTTCTGATTTCTTGGTGGCATTGGATTTTTGCAGGTAAGCAAGAGCAGCAGGAAAAAATTTCCCTTGGATTTCGGAAGATAATAGCATTCGTGTTGTTCTGTCACAACTTGTTTAGAAATCTTTCCACAGTTCCTAGGAGGTGGAGATATAGGGAATTATGGCTGTGGCCTGAATCACTTTCATTATTACATAAAATATCTAGCAATGTTTGTAGCTTATAGCAATTTTTAATACAGTTTTACAATGATCAGTACTTTTGGAAAAAAAACCTTGTAGCTATTGGCCCTGCTTAACATGATGAACAGAGCAGAGCTAATAGTTGCAGTTAGAAATAGATAAGTCTATTGCAAATGGTATTTAGGAATAAAAGAATGGTAAAAATATGGGATCATCTTCTGAAAAGTAATAGTTCATCTTTTTTCTCTAGTCCTAAAAATTCATGCAGTCTGCAGTCAAAAGGTCAGTACTTGTAGTGAAAATGCGTAGAAAATTTAGGTACCTTCATTTCCCTTATTCTGCTGTGTCAGTGACTTGATTTCTTTTGGGTGCTATTCACTTGAATTGATTAAACTTGGGAGTTTCAAAACAGTGTTACCAGCTTGTTAGATCATTAATGTTATGATAATAGAGACAGAAAATTAAATTTAAAGATGGATCTCAAATTTATAGGGATTTTAAATTATTTTTTTGCTCATTTTCTGAGTAAAACCTACAGTCTGAATTTGTTCACTAGGTTTTTTGATTTAAGTTTCTCCGGCTGTCACTATTAGTGTCTTTTCCCATGGAATTTGGTTTTGCAAGAACTGAAAGAATGCCAGGGCTTAGACCTCTTTGTTTCATAATTTTGAATAAGAAAAATCTTTTGTCACTGTTTATTTTCTGAATCCTTTCTTGCGAAATATTTTCCCAATGAAGTCAACCTTAAATATTAATTTGTTTTCTCTGTCTTTGGAACCACAAGATTCCTTCATCCTGGTTTATCTTGGGCTACCTTTTTGTTAAGTACTGCACACTGTCCTTCGCTGAATGCTGTTCAACAGAGGGTTTCTTTTGGTTTTCCTCATGCAACCATCAAGAAGAATATTATGAATTTAAGTGGCTTGTCATTCTTTGAATAATTTGAAGAGCTTGTGCCTTTTATTTCCTTCTTTTTCTTTTCTTCTTCTCTACAGTTTGTTGGCGTTTTGTATGAAACGTTTGAGAGATGGGAAGCAGATGAGAAACTGAAAAGCTTGTAAACTGCTGGGGGGGTTTGATTTGAAGAAGGAGGAAAGGCGTTCTGTTTAACTGCAGTCTCTGTTGCCTGGTAGCCGCTCATTGAGATTGACAGTCAAAATGTGTTTGCCCTAAATGGTTTATTGCAGTCAGCCTCTTTATAAAAGTTCCGTGTATGGACAAGAGATCCTTTTGTAGGGCAGGTAGTTCTCTTGGTCTGGATGGGGTTACGAGCATCAGTGAATCTGGCTTGGGTGTGGAAGGTTGTCAGGTTAGTGCTGTTTTCAGTGTTGCAGTCTAGCTGAAATACTGTTGAATCCCAGTTACATTTAGTCTCTTGAAGTAACTGCTGGTGAATGAGAATATAGAAGAGGGAGTTTGGAGGTGGTGATTTTATTTTACACAATGAAGTTGAAGGTAGTGAAATCTAGACACAAATCTTCAAGTTTTAAAGCAAGCAAAAGATTTGAGCATTTAAAAACTTCTTTAGAATCCTGTAACATTAGAGCTTTTGGAAATTTTATAGGTCTTTTTGGCCTTTTAATTATAAGTCTGCCTTATTCTGAAGCAGTGAAGTTTGCCTTTATAGTTTTAGTACACAGGTAACAGATTAGAATCATAGAATATTTAGGGTTGGAAAGGACCTTAAGATCATCTAGTTCCAACCCCCTTGCCATGGGCAGGGACCCCTCACACTAAACTATGCCACCCAAGAGCTCTGTCCAACCAAGCCTTGAACACGGCCAGCGATGGAGCATTCACAACTTCTCCGGGCAACCCATTCCAGTGCCTCACCACCCTTACAGTAAAGAATTTCTTCCTGATATCCAGTCTAAACTTGCCCTGTTTAAGTTTGAACCCATTACCCCTTGTTCTCTCCGTACAGTCCCTAATGAAGAGTCCCTCCCCAGCATCCCTATAGGCCCCCTTCAGATATTGGAAGGTTGCTCTGAGGTCTCAACACAGCCTTCTCTTCTCCAGGCTGAACACCCCCAACTTTCTCATCCTATCTTCATACGGGAGGTGCTCCAGTCCCCTGATCATCCTCGTGGCCTCCTCTGGACTTGTTCCAACAGTTCCATGTCCGTTTTATGTTGAGGACGCTCCTCTAGGTAGGGGAAAGAGGCAGACTCTCAGGTGCAGATGCAGTATGTGTGTCTAAGGAAAGAGCTCTTAAAATTGAAGGTCTGTCAGATTTTGAAACTTAGCTCTTCCATATACAGATGATTTTGAATTTTTGCATTGTTTCCTATTACAATATTTTGCAGTTTTAAAGGAACAAAAATGCAGAATCCTGACAAACACTGTACTAGGTTCCTCACTTGATACCGTCTTTTCCTAATAGTGTGGATTTTGACACCTGTAAATACCAAATGCTCTGTTTAATGATTCTGTGAGGGAGCCCTGACATAGCCCTCCAGAACCAGGGTATTTTGCACCCATTGTTCTCAGTTTGAATCCAGGCTTGCTGCAGAGATGATTATCCTATGTAATGTCCTGGGATTTATTCAGTGCTGGATGTTTGGATTTTGCATTTAGATTTGGAAGCACTGAGCCAGCAATGCATTTATGGATTTAATTGTAATTACTATTTTTATATCAGTGAATCTGATATGCTTAAAGTATTGGTGTGCAGTAACTCAAGAAAGACTGTCTAGTGAAGTATTTAAATAGGGTAGCTTATATGTCAGGTTTTATAATCTTATTGTAAATATTTACTTGCATTTATTTATGATGTATATTTTTGAGCCAATTTGTTACAAGAGGTAAAGGCTTTCTGCTACAACCAAATGGGGCCAGTTAGCACTTTCTGCGTGGTTTTTGGATTGGGGTTTTTTTTTTTCTTATTCTCCATTGTATGGTGTTTTGTAATGACAAAGGATGATTTACTGTAATGGGTACAAAGAGCAAATTAATTTGTATTTTACCTATACTGTCTTGTTTGAAAGCTGAAAAAGTAGGTTATAAAAATTTCATGTGGTGTGTTGTCCGTGAGCGGCAAGGGCAGTAGGCCAAAAAAGTGCAGTATTTTTGTGTGGTTTTAGAGAAAGACTGGAAGAAACATTATGGTGTTCACACTATCTGCCTCAGAGTGTCTTTATTAATTAATATGGTCTCTGAAGTCTGAGCAGATGCCTGGATTTTGTACAGATCACTTTGAATAGGAAACACCAGAGCATTTGACTTCTGAAGCTCTGCTAATCATCAGCCTTTGAGGTTATCGTGTAAGTGCCAGTAACTGCTCAAATGGAGATAATATTCCCGTCCTGACCCTATACGGATATAATACTCTGATATTAAAATAGGCAATTGGCATTTGACACTTCTGACTTGTAGCAGCGAAAACCTGAGTGTAAAGGAGAGTTCCCACACGATAGTGGCCTGTGGTTAGGGTAGTGCTTGGGCAGTTCTCCAGCACATCTGATCATTGCAGAGCTGCAGACACCCTCACTACTACCTGCTTTCCTTTGGTCCAGCAAACACACTTTTGTTACACTGTGTGACAGAAGTTATAGATCCAGATCTTTTTTCAGTCACTTTTAAAGTTGGAAAATCTAGGGTTTAAAACTTAGAGTGGCTGAAAGAAACTGAAACAAAAGATTGCACCTTTGTTGTTCTTTTGTATTTTGTTTTAGATGTGTATAAGAGGTATTTACAATTTGCACTACAATATGCACAAATTCACAGTTGTAATGACATAGGGAGCCTCAGTTTAATATTGTGTCCATCTGCTTAGGAAGGATTTCCTGTGTGTTCTAGGGGATCTAGCTTTTCCATTCTCTCTGATATATGCTGTCTTCACACTTCCCTTGGAGCTCCAAAGTGTACATCCAGCCCCCTCCAAGTGTTGGTACTGATAGTGGTCAAGTGTAACCAGGCTGGGCCAATGCAAAAATTATCTCTGAAGTGAATGTCCTGTTTTAGTCCTAACCTAATGAGCGACAAGTGTCAGGACAATGACACAGGTCTGCTGGGAAGTTCTATCAATTATCTAAGACAGGGTATTTTTAGAGTTCTAAGGCTGTTCTGTTACATTGTTTTGATGTTTGACTTCTGTCTACTTTGGTTTATAATTGAGGTAAAATTGGAAAGACAGGAGTTTTGGTTCTCAGCTTCTTCAAGGAATTGTATGCTTGTGGCACCAGGTGATTTGAACATTGATATTGCCTGTGACAGGAAAATGTGAAAGTATAAATAAGAGGGGAATCTTGAATGAAGTACTGTATTGTGCAGAGGATAAGTGTAAGATCAATGATCCTCCATAAATTCATCCCCGTTTTAAAGACGTACTCAATATTCTTGTCTGCTGCACTGAATGAATTTTTACTTTTTCAGGCATAGCTAGACTTAAAAGTGTATCAGAATTTGTCCATAGCATAAAAATCCTATCACTCTCCAATAGCACATCCCATTTCTGTATTGTAGGACTTGATGACTTCAAAAATATCTTTATCTTGATAAAAGTGCTTCTATGCTTTTGGAAATATTTCTGTTGCAGTGACTGGAATTTCCCCTAAGCAATGTGTTATTTGATGGCTCATCCAAGTGGTTTTGCCCTTTTGTTTAGTTTTTTAATTTAACCATCTAGCAAGTCTGCAAATCTAGTGATTCTGTTTAATCTGGAGATTTTTAACTAGTAGTTATTCTCTTGTTATTTAATAATCACTTGTTTCTTCTGCAGGCACCTTGTGGAATTTATCCTCCTATGAGCCCTTGAAGATGGTCATCATCAACCATGGTCTGCAGACACTTACCAATGAGGTGATTATACCCCATTCTGGTTGGGAGAGCGAGCCAAATGAGGACTCTAAGCCTCGTGATGCTGAGTGGACAACTGTCTTCAAGAACACTTCTGGTTGCTTACGGTAAGGCAGAGCTGTGGCGTGTTACTCTGTTCACCACCTCACGTGTTTCGGATCCATTTTATTGGAAAAGTGTGTTTTCAAATAACTCCCTTCTTGGGTTTAGGCCTTCTCCTATCAAAAGGCATTTTCTTGCAGATGCCGAGGAACTGGTTTAATGGAGTTATGCTGAGTCTGAAACGTTGATGCAGTTTAGCCGACAGCACTTGCGGGCACACTCCTATTTTAAGCTAAAGTGACTAAGGACCTATGGGAAATTATTTAATGAACCTGAACTACTGACCATCTAGGAACACATTTGTTATATTCCTCTCAAAGGAGCCTTTTTCAATTAGAAATTGTATTTGTATTTCTGAGAGCACCTTGAGAGCAGGATAGTGCATGCTAGAAGCTGAGGTCGGGAGAAGGCCTAATGCAGGCTGAAAAACCTGAAGAACCAATGTTCTCTAAACAGTTTTTCATTTTGCTTTTCTTTGAGATAAAGTAGTGGAGGTGCCCTGTTAGATTCTTCAGTTTATGAAGAAGTCAATTAGTTTGAACAAAACTAATAGATTTGGCATCATGTTCTGTTACTCTGAAGTATACTTCTGTCGGATTTCTACTGATTAATGCACCTTCAGAAGTTGGTTCATTTCTGTTTCTTGGGCTTGTGGTCTCCAGATTGCAATAACTATTCCCCTGAGTAACTTCACAAACGAAGAATGTAATGAAAAGTTTTCTGAAAGTGCCCATTACTGAAATTATTTGCCGTCCCACTGGGAACTAAGGTACTTCTTAAGTAGGCTCCAGACATCATAAGTTTTTACTTACTAGTGTCTTATTTTCTAATGGAGTTCTACAAGAGGGAATTAGTCATGTTGGGGGATAAAAGGATTAACTGAATGAATATGAGATTTTCCAGTAAGTGTAGAAAATAAATTGATCATTAGTAGACTAACCTAATCCATATCATAAATTTTTATTAGCATGGTATCCACTGAAACTTCTACATTCCAGGACAGCTGGGGAGGGGGGGTGTGTTTGTTTGGTTGGTGTTTTTTAAAGGTCCTGGTTTTATGCAAAAGCTTGTGCCACTTTGGACATTGTATTCTTCAGGCTAAATAAAAGGGGTGTAGAGCATAGTAGTTCTGAGATACATTAGAGAATTTGAACTGTTGGTGATTAAAAGTGGTCTTGATGCACTTCACATGCATCAGGACAGCAGCCAGTGAATGGTGACTGATTCTGTTGCTGAAGGGGGGGAATATATTTCATTCCTTTCACACCTAGTCTCTGCTGTCATAATCATGTGGAACTATATGTTTCCTTGTGGAAAACTTGCAGCTTCAGTTAAGATGTGAGACAAGGCTGATTTTATGCTTGAAAGTAGTTGCTTAAGGTAGATGGAGACATGATGGCAGGTTCGCAGGGAAAGGTAATCTGAGAAAGATAGTTTGTCCGTGTGTCTCTGTTGTGCCACGGAGAGAGCAACCTTTTGCATAGGAAGGAGTGACAACTGTCTTGCTGTCGTCTTCTTGCAGTGAGATAAAGTGAGTCCAGGACAACAGACAACAATGCAAGAGTAGGCGAGATAAGAGCTGTCTTTTCAGTTAATCATACTTCCAGTGTTGGTGATATTACCATTTGTAGAACACTTCCAGATCTAGCGATAAAAATGGGCATGTCAAAAGTATTTATCATTACTACTGTTGGAAATAATTTTGCATTGTTTGTTGAAATCCTCTGCAGCTCATCCTTAAAAGCACCAGCAAAATAAGATAGTTAACACCATCAGAGAAAAAAACTATTGCAGCCATCTGTCTGACAGACGTCAGTGTTTAAAACCCCCTTTGCCTACTCTTCTCTTGTTGACACAGGCACTTTTCCTAGAAATCAAATTTTCCATGAATGGAGCTTATTGCAGACTATGAACTGTTTACCAATTTGAGACTTAATTGGGAGGTTAGTCCTGATGCTGTACCAGCCTCCTGTGTCCCCTTTGAAAGTGCACCTCAGGTGTGCTGTGTTGTCTTCCACAGCCAACTGAGAGCATCTTTGAACTTCTGAGGTTTCAGATGTCCTTGCAGTTTAGCTTTCTAAGCAGAAGGCAGGTGTTATGCATACGGGACATGTTCATTTCAGTATCATTTTTTCAGTTAATGAAGTTTATCAACAGATGTGGGCGATTTTGTTTCAAACTCCATGACTCACAGCATGAACTGCCAGTTAATTATTTGCCTGCCTTTTTTTTTGGTTTTGACACTGCTTTCTCATCTTTACTTTGTTCTTAATCTGGGTCTCTCCTTTGATAACATGGAGCCTTGGAAACAGTTATTTCAAAATAATTGAAAACAAGTAATTAAAAAAGCCACCTATTTGCCTTTACCTCTTCTTCAAATCCTGATCCATCTCATTTTCCTGTCTTGTCCACAATACATTTTTTCCCTTGTGTAATTTGTAAGTCTCTCTCCTTCCTCACTTTGGGAGTTTAGGTGCTGGTGTGTATCCAGGTCTGAGTAGGGCAGGGTGAATTGTATCCTCTGTAGTCAACTTGGCCTACATGAGCCTAAGGGCGTATTAGTATCTTGTATTAGCAGCACATATAGAGTAGTGCTGCAGGTGCATGCAGGATGGAAGAATGCTTTAGCAGAGGAGTCAGTAATTGAGGGCAAAATCTTAGCAAACAGCTCTACCTACACTTGTATTGCTTTACTTGGGAATTAACTTTGCTAGATAAGAGGCATGATCCATGCACTCTTTTGCTCCTTACCCAAAGTTAAAGAAGTTTATTGGCTTTGTGTATAGCCCTGATTTCTACCCACTTCACAAAGTAACAAAAATCCATCTGTGATGCTTGATGTTGGCTTTAGTCTTAAAGGCCAAAGGAACTATGCTCCAGAATGGATCTGTCTGAGCTGTTATTTGAGAGAAGCCTGAGTATGATACTGAGCAGTGTTTGACCTGGTCATTTACAAGCTGGAAATCAGAGAAAGCGTGCAAAGTGTATCATGAAGAAAGCCATTCAAATACTATTTAAAAAAAACATAAATAACTTTGGGATTGACTATGGTATTTGGTGATGCCCATACCAAACCGCCATACCTAACTGGCAATGCCTACATAGCCAGTAAGAGTCAGAGGAAGAAAAAGACAAGTGCTAAGTTTTATGTTGACTTTGAGAGCAGTGTTTGTTTTAAAGGCTGCTTCTGAAGTCAAGTCTTCTCCCATGATTTGTGGCCACTGTAGGGGTTTCTTGAATCCTGATATCATCTGAAACAAGTGGGTTCTGTGTGCTGTCCTTCTCTGTACTTGCCAAAACTCTCTTCAAACAAATGTTTTTGGAATCCTGTATTCCCCTTTGCAAAATAAAGATTTCGCAGCACAGCCAATTTGCAAACAATGATCTGATGATGAAATTTATTGCATCCTTTTTATGTGTTTACCAAGAAACAGTGAAGTTTTCATAAACTTGGGCAGGTAATGATAATTTTGTTTCCATTCTTATCCTGAGATCAGGAAATAGATGTTTCCTGTTACATTACTGTGTCTTGGTTCTGGGGGCTGCCCCAATATGATAAGTGGATCTACAATGTGCATAATAATTTTACAGCTTAAAATGGTCCCAAGCCTTGTGATAGATGCTACCTTGGATATAGTTCTGTAAATAAGGTGTTCTTCTGTTGTGTCAAACCTGTTGAGACAAATAGGTATGGTAGAAATCCAGGAAGGAACAGTATAAAAACAAAGCAAAGATTGATTTAACGAAATTCAGTGGTTTCTTGGCTATGGAAAAGTAGACCTGGGGAGAAGTAAGGAAGACGTTTGCTAGGAAAATCATTAAATATGTGCAGATATTCACTGATTTCATTTGGAGTACAAGTCCCATGCATTGTATTTTATTCTTTTAGGTGTGTGGATAATGTCTCATCTAGTTACTGCCTTCCCCTGCCCCCCTGCCGTCTTTCAAGTCTTAAATCCCTATTGGGTTTGCAATCCAGAAACATTCATTTTCAACTTGTTCTCCGGTTTAAATAATGTAATAATTTTGTGCATGTAACAAGGCCATTTCATGATCCTTCCTACAACTTTGACCCAGATATTGGGGTGGTTTAGGAGAAGAGTACATCTTGAATTGCTTGCAGGGTGATGGAGCCAAGGCTGGCCCATGTGCATGCAGGCAGCATCAGAGACCTTCTCTGTGTCTCCTGGTTTCTCCCAAGGTGCTTCTCTGCTTTAAAGGGGAAGTGCTGCATCTGTGTTTCAGAGAGCACAGCTACAGTCACATTATATGTTCTGTTTTCTGTGTAGGTATCCACCATGATCTCTAGTTCTCTGGAAGCACCAAGGATTTTAATGTTTTTAAAATGAAATTCATTCTGGGCTTAATTGCTGCTTTCTGCCTAATTACTTTTAATTCTCCCTTGGATTTTTTTACTTCTAAGAGGACAGAGTAGAACTTAGTGGCTAAATTGCCAACTTTCTAGCCTGATTCCTATGCTAAACTGACCTGCTGTCAACAAATGTTAAATGAATTAATTTGCATAGCAAACAGATGCAAAATGCTCCTTTTTCCAGCATACCATCTGTAGTTGCAGTGTTTCTTGTCAGTTCTCCAAGTACACAGGAATTCAGATTCCCAAATAGCCTGAGGGTTCAGAGACCTGGCTGTGGGTGTATAAACACAAACAAACTGCACCCACTTGACTTCCACTAAAAACATGCGTTCTTCAGCTCAAAAATGCACGTAACAGCTTGTCCAACATCAGCTCCTGAGTAGGGACAACCTGGTGGCTAGAGCTGTTGCAAGAGACTTGAGAAGTATGGACTTAATTGATGTTCTGCTCTATTCTGACATAATTGCAGGCAAGATTAATGGTGTAAACCTTTTCATGGTCTAATTTTCAGTTGCCCTATCTCCTTCTGGTTTTGTGAGGTTCAAGTTAGTAAGTGACTGGCTGGATCTGGACTTTGGTCACTGATCTTCATGTTCCTGTCTTTCATGAGGGATTGGCACCTCTGTCCTTACTTCCTTTGAAGTTGGTAAATGCTGGTAGGTAAATGATTTTGAAGTGTTTGATCCTAGAGACAACAACTGGGAATAAGCACTTCCTGTAGGAATAAATTAAGAGTTCAGTCCGACTGAATTAAAACCTAAGAGTTATGGTAAGTATGAGGTACAGTGTTTGAACCATAAGATAAGGACTTAGTAGATTCAGAACCAAAACCATACACCACTGGGATGAGAAATGATGTAAAGGAATCTTCAAGCCACTGTTACTTTTATATACTTAGAAGAAAGAGGACTGCAAGGAGTTGATTGTAAATTATTAATACTTAGAATGTGCCAAGTAGAGGTTTTGGATGAGAATGTGTAAGCCTTTTTCTGAGGATGACAGAGAGCATTAAGGTACATGCATGTGCATCTTGTCCAGTAGATGTAACTTAAGAGTGCTTCAGTCAGATGTAACATTGCTTAATGGTACTGGACTCATTCTTTAAGTCCTAATGTCTTTATATACTTGTGCATATGTGTGTACTTACAAACACTGTAGCATGAATGTGTGAGGCATGTGAAAGTTAAAGAAGGTTTGTCAAATGGAATGTGTGGTCTTGTTTTGACAGAAAAATTCTCTGTGTTCACTGGAAACAGCTGTATGAGTGTAGGAGTTACAATGGTGTGTCCTTTTTTTTTTTTTTTTTTCTCATCTCTGCATGCTGTATTTGAGGAAAGGCTGTCAAAGCCAGGTGCTTATGCCCTCCTTTCTTATTAATGATTAATGTATGGCTTTTCTCTGAAGAAAAGTGCTTGGGAGTTAAGAGTTTTCAAAGTGAATTACCTTCAAGCTCTATCCATCTTTAAATCCTGCAGGCATGATAATGGTATGTGATGACAGTCACATAATATTTGTCCTGCCTGCACTCTTATGTACTTGAGGCAGTCTTCATCTCCCACAAACTGAAGTAGGAAGGCACTTGAGTGCAAATCTTTGACCTGGAAGAGATCTCCAGTAAGAGTAGAGCACAGGAGGTGGAGCTCAGGTGATGCTGCTGCAGTGCTGCCAGCCAAGGTGCCATTGGTGTCAGGGGATCTTTGATTATTGAAGCATGACAAGACAGAGAAGATACAAAAACCTGAGTTTTCAGGGGCCAGCTTATATTTTTGCTGGCTTTTTTACCGGCAGCTAAGTGGTATTTGAGCTTCACAAGACCAGCATTAGTACAGAGCCCTCCCTGCAGCAGCTGCATTTCTCCATCACTTCAAAAAGGTTTTTTGACAAATTTGTCTGATTTTTTTAATCCGTGTTCAAGAAGTCTTTCAGTGTGTGTTCATAGGGCAGTTGTTCAACCAAGGAAGCCCGGACAGGACTTCTTGCAGAGTTTAGCACGTTCCTGTACCACCCAGAGGAGATGAGGGCAGATGCTGGCATATCTCTGTCCACTCACCCACTGTACTTGGAGGTTGGTTCACTCATACTGTTTTCGTACTGGGCATGGACTTTGGGAGACTGCTGCTTGAGAAACTGCAGCTAATGATACTGCCAGCATTTTGTTGTGCAAAAGGTACTTTTGAACTGGACTTTCAGCAAAGAAATAATTTTTGAAAGAGACAACAACTGAACAGAAATTTGCTTGTGAATCTTCACTTTAGAGACAGAAACAGCATGGAAAAGGGAGAGGCTTATCTGCCCAGCCCAGGCTGGAAAGAAACCAACTCACATTAAAAACCTACACAACAGACAGGAGAGAGCAAAGGCAGTTTCTTAATTAGCTTACTGATACTGTGCAGGATCACAGCATATGGCTGTCCTGGGGCTTATATGATGAGCAGAGTGTTTAATTCATGCTAGTAAGGAGCTGTTAGAGTTCCTCCTGACAGTTCCTGATGTTTAGCTTGTAATATAAATAAATTATGCATAGATTTTAGCAGCAGAGACATAACCTAGTTACATGCAACCTTAATGCTTTGCAGTCAAATCTGAAGTATAAATGTAAAGTTTCGCACTAGCTTATTGCCTCTGTCATTACTTAGCAATGAATCTAGGTCCCTTCTCCCTGGGCTATCAGTGAGAGGAGTCTACAAAAAATGTCTGTCACTGTGGTGGTATGAGGAGCAAGACAGAAACAAAGCTCACTGAAGGCACTGTAATGGACATAGTTTGCTTTGAAAGGCATGGGAGCCATGATCCTTTATTAGATAAATACAACCTTGGTTTTGTGTTTTTGAGATTCTTCTCACATTTCAGCAAGCATATGTGTTAAAGCAAGCAGAGCCTCTGCCTTTCCTCCAAGCAGAGACTGGAATAATTTGGAAGCTAAGTCACTGCTGCTGGGCATCATAGAATTCTTGTGTAATGCATTTCTGCATCATTTTGCATTACAGGAGAACAAACTAAGGCCCTCCAAGTAGGTCATGCAGGAGGCAATCAGCATTTTACTGAAAAGGTATTACACTATGTTTTGGATCTAGAAAGCCGCGAATAACAAAAGATAGACTTGACATCTGTGCCTTGTTAAACTGTACTGCTGACTTCTGAGCCCCTGCTTATTGCAGGTAGCTCTTGCAGACAGTGCTGCCATGAGTATGAGACATGTAGTAGGGTGCTTTGTAGGTTTCTTGCTCTGTGCCAGTGTCTCTGGAGCACAGACTAAGCATGTAAAGACTTTTTTGGGATGGCTTTTGGTATGTCCTCTTTCGAGCATTTGACCAACTAAACAAAACCAATCTCTTTATTCACATAGGAGGAAGGGGTTTACATGCAAGGCAACCAGGCTGCCCTGCTGCTTTTCTCTTGAGTCCAGCTGGTGAGTGGATGCCTAAGTGGAGCAGAAATCTCCAATGGGATCTCCTGCCCAGATCTGGGATGCTTTTTCTCAGTTGAACAGATGCTCCTTACCTGATATCACCATCAGTAGAGCTCCTCTGTCTTTCTGTTGACTTCATTTGGACTTTGGCTTCTTCCTATTTTCTTTACCATGTTCTCTCCTTGATTTCCATATCAGCTGTCTGCTGCCAGACACCACTGTGTTGTACAGAGCTGTTTGACTGGTGCTGCCTGGGTCAGTCTGTCTGTGTCACAGGCAGCTTTTTTCTTTTCCTCTCTTATTTTTACAGAACAATGCATTTAATACCAATGAAACTTTCTGGTATTTCATGAGAACTGAAGTATAGAACTCACTCTCTTTTTCAGTGAAATGATGGAATGATTTTAAAATGCTGTATGTTCCTCCTTTGGGGTATTCAGTACCTAGAAATACGCTCAGATTAGATTGGATATTATTAGATTAGATTAGATAAATAGAGTGCATTTACTGCAACTGTTATTTATCAGTCTCCTTTGGCTGACATCCAGATTCAAATTTCTGAATAGTGAAGCAAAATGTGGGTGCCTGAGGGTGTTTTTATAGTAAAGGTCCTGACTGTCAATGTAGGTGGATAGAACAACTAATATATTTAAATCCGACTTGTGAGAAGCTTGTAGACTTTCTCAACTGAAGTATATAAAAGTGAATGTGTGGACAGTGGTGGTGTTAGGGTCTTGGAAGGTGTGCATACTTCCTGTCAGCTTGGCCACAGCGTTGCCGTAACTCAGCCCTCTTGTGCAGTGCCGCACACTGAACCCCCCCAGGAAACCCCAGTCACTTGTAGTACTCCAGTTTGTAATGATCATGGGTATCCTTATCTTCTTCAACAGTGCTGAGACAGACTACATAGGAGCAAATACTACTTTTTAACCCAGCAATACAAAAATAGCTATTGTTGTTTACACTAGTAAAAAGTAGGATTTATTTGGGCATTCTGAGACCCTGCAGTGTGCACAAAGAGGCTGTTGAAAAGAATCCATTGCTGTGTCAGCTTTAGTTCTCAGCCACCCTTCTTCCAGAGAAAGGTGGAAATGTTACTGGGAGGATGTCTTAAAAAATTTCCAGTTCAGCTATTTACACAAAAAAAAAAAAACAAAATCCCCAACCTGTGGTCTTTGTCCCCAGCTTGGTCTCCAAACTAAGTGCTTTTTACAGCCGCTGAACTGAAATTTGTATGTTAGTAATACTCTACCTTCTGGCTGTCAGCTTCATCTGCAGCACTGTGGGATAACAACTGATGGCCCTTTCCAGCCAGGTTGCAGGCACAGCAGTAGTCTCGGAAATAGTAGTTTTAATGTTCAAAGAAAAAAATGTGTCTCTTTGCTTGCAATTTCAAGTTTCTCTTTGTTATTAAAAAAACCTACAACCACACAAAAGGTTTCCACATCTGTCTTTCAGATTGTTAGGGAGAGCACAGTGGGGACATTGCTACACGGTTTGCATTGAAATACTGCAGATTAAGTGCTGTGCATTTAATTACTTTCAAGTCTTTTTCTCTTGAGGATAATTTTGGTGCATGGCACAGACAGTAGTGACAGCTCACCTGTCCTAGAGCTGATGAGTACCAACTCTGTTCTGCAGATGTAAATGCTACCTTCAGACTTATATATTATTAAGACCATTATTTGGTGATAATGATAACTTTATCTAAAGCATGAACAAATTTCTCAGCACATTCCCATCTATTTTCTGAAGTCTTTAGTACCAGCAGGCTGGATTCCTGCCTGATGTGTTTCTATGCTGGTAGGTATTTACTTTTATTTAACCTTTACTTAGTGCTCCTCTGTTTGTTTTCCCAGGCAAAGCATATATTTTAACATCATTACAAATCCTTTTTCACTAGTCATGTCTACAGTCTGGATTCCAAGAATTTGAGGAAGAATCCAGGTCACTCTTTCCAGCTGTAGGCTGGGGATCTAAAATCTCTGGAACAAGATTCATGCTTTACTGTTTTACATAAGATCAGTCATAGGGTTCATTTCCTTCCTATGTACTTTGAGTAACATGGAAAGTAATTTCATGTCTTACTCCTCCTAGAATTATTCTTTTGAGTGTGTTGTGTGTATATTTACAGTAAGCACCTGTGAAGGTTTCTGTGACGCCTTTTCAGTGTGATGTAAGGCAGTTTCTATTGTTGGTTTTAAAATACATTTTAATGGACTCTTGTAATGAAGAACAGGGAAAGTCAGGGAAAGCAGCAGAGGAAGTTGTCTCTTCAACTCTTCTGGGGTTGAAGAGACAAGGCAAGGGAAGCAGACTGTACAAACACTGCAGATGAATGGCAGTTATCATACCACTGTTTTGTGTGAAAGTAGTTTGGGTTGTTCTTCCTCCCTATTCCCACCCATTTGACCAGGCATTCAACTTTATTTTCACTTGTAACAGGATTTTGTCCATCATTTGTGCCTCAAAAGCCGTGCAGAGTTCCTGTTTCAAGTTGTTCAGACTTAAAAAGTATCTTTACCTTCATCTCTGGAGATTCTTGATATCAAACTGTCCCAGTAAGCAAGTCACTGAGATAATGTGTTTCATTCCAAAACCTCTGGGTCATTCCAGTTGTTGCATGACAGTCTCGCTCCTAAGTAACAGTTAACAAACACCTCAGCTCTAGAGTTTTAGCTTCCTTTTCTGTTTGGTGTCTTGTATCAACCACTCCACTGAAGAATTGATTTTCTTCTGATATAAAATAATGCTTGTCTAATGTGTAGAAAAGTTCAATGAAAAACAAAACTGTACCCAGATCTGGATGTTGTGTTGCATATGTGTCTGTTGCATGAGTTTCAGGAAGTTTCTGTCCTGGGTGAGGCTTTGCATTCCTTCTGCGCAGTGTCACTCTGCATGAGATGAATACAAATCCTCTGTTAATGTCTGATCTGTCATCTATTTGTTGATTTTCATCTTGCTTGAAAGTAGGGTATTTAGAAATTTTGTTCTGAAAACTTCCTTTGGAACATGAGTTGCGTCTTTTTTGTATAATAGATGTGTAAGATCCAGAGCAATTGCAGTACAGATGTGAAATTGGAGGAGATTTTTCCTTACTCCTGTCAGTGGCATGCTATTCCTTTGCAGTTTCTTTGCAGTTTTTTTCAGTCCTTTTTAATGGCCAATACAAGCACTAGCTCTCTTGTCCACTTTTGTCTCCACAGTCCCATGACTCCCAGGTGATGTTTTTCAAAGTGGTAGATAGTATAGAGTCTGAACACCGCAAGGCAGAAATGCAACCTGGCATTTTCCTGGGTTGCAGGAGCTTTTCAAGGTTGCTCCGGATCATAGAAACCAACTCTGGGAGTACTTCTGGGATTGACAGATGAGAACTCACTCTCAAATCATACTGTCTTCATTTTCGCCATCCCCACATGGCTTTGTTGTTCCATGTTAGATAAATCCCATGGGCTGCAGGAATTGCATTACCCAGGGAGGGAGGACTAGCAGAATCCCAAGAGTGTTGGTATCTATAGAGCAAATGTTTCTGCATGAGATGCTTGTAAGGATACATTTTCTGAAGTGTTAGTTACAACATAAAAACTGCAAAGTTTGATGGCTGAATAACTTATTTGTAGCATTAATTAGATATTAATTTGATCCTTCAGAGTTTTCATGGTTATTTGTGTGATATATGTGGGAACTTTTTCTTGAGGCATTAATTTTCTGTAAATTATTCTATAGCTGAAGAAACAGCAAGTGATACTGGCAAACCACTGATGCACTTTTATGGCATCAATTATACCCTTATCAGTGTCTACCTTTAATCATAATACAGATCAAGAAGTAAGAAAGCAGCACACAAAATACTGTGATGCTGTTGGTAACTAAAGCATTATAAAAAAATACGCTGCAAGTGTGATAGCGCAAATGTACCGTTGAAAAATCTTATAAATGGGCCATGGGCAAGAAATGTGTGAAGGACTTTTTTGGCAAAATTTGATTTATTTATTTATTGAAGTCTGCAAGTGTTCCTGATGTATTTTAGCTCTCTATTTCTAGGACTTAATGAGGGAATAAGAAATGTGATTCACAGCTCCAGATAAGACCATTTTTAGTGCATTTCTGTCACCCTCAAGCTTAATAGGTAACATTTCACTTTAATAGATGTGCTTGGAGGTGGAGTTGCTATCGTTTATTGTTATAACTCCTGAATAGTATCACAGAGAATTTGAATTCTAATTTCAGTTTCATAAAGACTTTACATTAAAATTCACATTTGGGCTTTTAATACAAAAGGATTACTACAACTGGAGATGGAAGAAGAACATACAGAATTCTCTCCTCCATATATCCTGTGCAATTGTATTTCGATATCCACTTTACCTGTCTTTTATCAGCTATTGCTAGAGGTGAGGCTGTGTGTTAGAATTTGGGGAAAGGATTTATTTATCTGTGCATTTCATTTGTGCTCTTAATTAAAAGTTGATGTGCTGTTACATCAACCAGCTCACACTTAAAGGTCTTCAGATTTTGTGAGGTCTCTGAGAAAATGTGGTGGTTGTTTTCCTAGTCACCTAGTTAACACACCAACCTGCCTGGATGATGGGGAGCAATGGGAGTGGACCATGGTTGATTTGTTAATTAATTGGAGATTGGCAGTTCCTCTGGTTAGTTTAAAAGAAACACTGGCTACATGATCCTGATGGCAGAAGGTAAGGATTGTGTCCTGAGTTTTGAAAGCTAAACCTTACATGAGTCTGAGGAAGTCAGGCACGCAGAAAGGTTGGCTGTGGTGGTGTTGAAATTAGTGCATTTTAGCTTTGGGAGAACTTTTCCATAGAGGTTTTGCCAGCAAGCACTTGTAAGAATCATCTTGCTACTCCATTTCCCACCAAAAAGTCAAAGATACAAGATAGGAAGGGGGGTAAGGGAGGTGGAAAGGCAGCATTTGGAAAATTGATTTGGATTTATTTATTTATTGAGCAATAGCGGGTTTATGCTTATGCAAGGCTGGGTTTTCACTACATAGTGTGCATGCTCATTGGACAAGTGAGGTTAAGTTCATGGCTCCCCTCTAACACTTTCTGTACTCACAGATACACGCAGCTTTAACAACCCCAACTACCTTTAACTGCTCTGTCTCGCATCTTCTACCCACACCATTCTCTTGCGCAATGTCTGGAGAAATTTAAAGCCATATAAGCATACTGACTATTGTCTTTTAGTTTCTAAATGTGACTGATTCAGACTTTGTACTGATTCTGCTGTACACAGTGTGAAAGGTGGGCTTTAAATGTCAAACTGTGGGATGTAATCTGGGTGCAGTAGCTTCCAGTCAGAAAGCTGAGGATACAGAACAGACTTGGAGAACCTTTGTGCAGTCAAGAAGACACCAGCTGTACATGTTGATTCCCATCTGACTTCATTGGAGCAGATGGGGGCCAAAGTGAAGAACAAGTTTATATACAGATGAATTAATTAAAATAGTTTATTGTACACCTGGTTTTATTCAGTTTCTGTGGCCACGAATTCCACTGAGTAGTCCTGTGATTTTGTATGTTTTTTAAGGTGGTGAAAGTATTTTTCAGATTAAAATTTCAGGCTTTGAAATAAAATTTTGGGTTTGCATACTGTTTGCTCTGGCAAATCCTGTCCAGTTTAAGATTTATCACTGGACTCACTAGCAGTGCATAAGAATGGGCTTATAGGCACCTCTGTGACTGTTCCCCTTTTTTGTTCAGATTCAGGGAGTTGCAGATGTGCATTGCCGTATTTTACTGAGATTTAACAGGTTTGTCAGACTACTTTGCCTCCAAATCGTTCATCCAAGATAATGAGTTATTCATAATTGTAGTACACATCGACACACCTTGAACTTTATGGTGAAGGTCAGAGCGCTAAATCTTCCTTTAAATCTCTCTGTTAGGAATGTAAGTTCAGATGGAGCAGAAGCACGCAGAAGACTAAGAGAGTGCGATGGCTTGGTGGATGCCCTCCTTCATGCCCTACAGTCTGCAGTTGGCAAGAAGGATACAGACAATAAGGTAAGTTTCAGTATTAAAACTTAATGGATGTTTCCATTATTTTAGGCTGACATGTTGCACTGGGGTTGACTTCTGTTTGCTAGTACCACAAGTGGATTATGGTTGCCTCAGAAAAAACAGTAATTATCTTCCTCTCATCTCTACCATGATAATCTGTGGTGCTACTGCTGTGGTAACAGCATGATGCTGCTATGTTACTTTTTGTGGCCAATGACATGAGCAAAGGCAAGTCGTTGTGATAGGTGGGGAGAGCAGTCCTTTATCATCATCAGTGACATTATTGCTGTTGTTCTGCATTACTTGACATTTTAAGTGCAGTCTCCAAATTGGAGTTCTGTCCCATTGTATTGTGCTTTGCACAATGCCAGCAAAGGAGTTGGTTCCCACTGTAACGACTTTTTTCGCACCATCTCTTAAGACCTTTAGCACTTATACAGTAAGAGAGTATCTTCAGACATGCAGCAGTTTCACTGTGGCTGTTTTTTTTAGGTGCTGGATTTGATTAATCTTTATTATCATCTCATCCTGCAGTGCTTAAGAGCATATTTATATGCATAAGGAATATCATAAATTTAACCTGCTTAAAAAAGAAAGAGGATGCTATTGCTTTTTAACACCAATAAAGCTTATAAAGCATCGTTACTTTATTCTTTTTGAATCGCACCGTGTGATGGACTGTACAAGGGAATTATAAAGCCCTGTCACTTAATCAGATAAATTTGGAAGTGGATTTTGTAACGACCTGGTGGCTTCCGTTGCAACCTACAGAGCATTGCTCTTGTCAGAACCTGATGTGCTGTGGATTAGCTGTTACAGGACATGTGAGGAATTCACTGAGAACACAAGGCGAAGGTTTTGACCAGAGAAAATTTAATAAAATGGGCTCCTTGGGGATTTAAAGTTTGGAAGAATAAGAGGGAGGTTTGTATTAAAATAAGATCTTTGTATGATCACTTTCCACTGTGTGTTTGATCTTTTGGTGAATTGTATTCTTTATGTAAGATCAGGTGGTATTTTCGATTAGAGAGTTTTCATTTTGAATAGGTGCTATTTATGAACCACTTCACTTCTCGAAAATAAAATCAATTTTAGAAACAAGAAAGAATAAACCTTAATTTAACGGATTTTGACTAAATCTTCCTTGAAAGCTACATTCTTTTCCTGGGGTAGGTGAGCTTTTTTTAAATTCCTCCAAATGCTCCTCTATATAAACTAATGGTTTGTAACTAAGAGGGTGCAATACTACGTATAACACACATTTCCCTGTAACAGTCTGTAGAGAACTGTGTGTGCATCATGCGGAACCTTTCCTATCATGTCCACAAAGAGGTCCCTGGAGCTGATAAGTACCAAGAAGTAGATGCCAGTCAGACTGGAAGCGCAGGAGGCTCTCAGAAGAAGAAGAAAGATGATGCTGGTTGCTTTGGTGGGAAAAAAGCTAAAGGTATGTGTTGCAGAGAGCTTGGCACTGGAAATGGATTTGGGGATAAATTTTGCTGTGTAGGCAGAACTGTGATTTTGACTGCGTGTTTGCAGTGTCATAGCATGTGTTCATCTCCCTTGTTGCATTACTGCTAAATGTTTGGGAATATTTTCCCCAGTTGCCGCAGTTTTGTTTGGCTATAAATAGGAGTGGTGCATGCTGACTGATGACGCTCTGCTGTTGGACATAGGTGGATGTGCTCTGCCTTGTTTCTTCTCTGCAGTGCTGTGTTCTTGCATCTGTCAAATCTATACTCAGTCTACTTGCTTGTCTGGATCTTGGCTGCATAGCATGTGCCATAGCCTCTGAAAGCTAGGCCAGCATGCATTTATCCCCTGCATGGTAATCCTGTGCATGTATCTTCCATGCCTGCAGTCCTTCACGTTTGAAAACAAACTAACAGCCTACCTTCCCACTCAGAACCCAAACATACAACCTCCTAATTCAGTCACTCTTCCAGTAATTTAAATTGCAAACATGATTATGTAGCTTTTAATTGTCAGTCACTTTTAGACCTGTTCTCTCCTCTGGGGCATGAGTGTTGCAAATGAATTTCATTACAAGAGAGCATTAATAGTCTCAGTAACCCTCCTTCCATCTTTCGTTTAGAAAGAGGCACTCAAATTGTATCAGTTTTCTTTGTTTAGAGAAATTACTATTCTAGACTGAATTCAGAGATAATGAACTCCGTTTTCAGTCTAGGCTCCATTCTCCTCATTCATGTGTACTCACATCCTGGCTTACTATTTATAACCAGGTCTGAGGAAGGTTTTGGTCCTGAAGAGCTGATCCGGAATTGTCTGACCTTGACAGACTGTGTGCTGCGCATTACTCTTGCTTTGATCTGGCCTATACATATTATTAAAATATTATGTGTTTCCATATGTGTTAGGGAAGTCATCACAGCGTGAACTTGCTTTTCCAGACTAGTCTGTCACCAGCTAGATATAAACTGTGTTTTTAAAAAAAAATTAAAAAATGATGTGTATCTTTGAATTGCTGGGGGAAACACTGAAGGGAGAGTTTTACCTGCCTGGCCAGCCAGTTCTCACAGTGAGTGACTGAAACTTCAGTGTGATATCCTTTAATATCACCTTGAACATGTGCTGACTCAAGCCTGTTCCCTGCCACTTGCAGTCCCTGTTGTTTTGCTGCTTGAGAGCAACACGGTCAGTGAAAACATTTTTAGACATAAAAGCTATGAGTGTGCACTGTGGGAGGAGGGGAGCGTGCTGATAGTGAACTGTCATCCTCCTTTTGATGATGGTGAAAAGGGAGTGCACTCGGGTGGCTGTCCTCTGTTAAGTGTCTGCCTGCTTCCTCTGGGGCCCACTTTTATTTATCTCCTGTGTCTGTACGCCCCAATAGCTTCTGTTCATCAGCCAGAGCTTCTGATTGTGTCTTCCTGAACAAATTGGTCTCAAAATTGTCTGACACAGAGTTTGAACCCTTCGATTTCAGTGAGCAGTGCAGGCAGTCAGTGACAGCTTGGGTTTGGTTCTGTATGTACAGCAGGAAATGACAATTTCTGAAGTATATTTTAACATTTTTTCCCCTTTTTAAAGTGTGCTGTTATCTAGAGGGAAATCAACTGGTAGTAATGCTGAGATTGTAGCTGGTAGTATGTAGATCAGAAGGATAGAGGGCGACAGGCAACTGTTGTGTAAAAGAAATATAAATTAAAACCCATTAATGAATGTGCTTCTAAAATCGTGAAGAGAAGCTTCCTTTTCTCACTGTTAAATTTATGTGAATGCCTGGTCTGAACCTGCCTTGATTTTCTCAGCTTAGGACTGTAAATATATCAGTTCTCTCCCCCTCTTGTTCACTTGATCTTGCAGTGTTTCCATGTTTCTTTTACTTCATGGTCATTGATCATAGCATTTCAAACACCTCTACAAAAGGGCTGGTCATCCTTCTGTCCCCTCAATTCTGTAGGAACCTTTTTCATTTAATGAAAAGAGGAAGAAGAAAAAGCTGTGCAGAGAAAGATTTTTGGTTTTTCCCAGCAGGAGCCAAAGAGAAAAAGTAGAATATCTTGGTTTGGTTGGTTTTTTTTAATTGGTTAAACTTCTGTAGTATTTTTGCAATACTCGGGTTTTGAACCTTTTCTGTGAAATTCTGGCTCTTTATGACTGTTCCTGTGTTTTTTCTTCCTTCCTGTAAATTTTTGTTTTTCTTTTGCTGCTTTTCTGGTAATTAGAGGAATGGTTCAATCAAGGTGAGTTGTTGCAATACTTTCTTTTCATCATCACCGTAATATGCTTTGTTCAGCTTTCTCATGCAAGGCTTAGAGCTGATATGCAGGTCTTGCTCATGCCACCTTCTTCACTGCACCCCCAGAGCATCCTCCTTTTCATTCCAGTAGGCATGGAAATCCTCTAATTGAGTGAGCATTTGCATTTTGGTCTTCTCACACTGAGAATATTAAAAACAAGGTTTTATTTGTTCATGGTTTAAGTGCAGCAAGGCAATTGATTTGCAGCTGGCCTGATGACCCTGAGAGAGAGGAAGCACCTAAGTGTGCACGTTGTCATATCAAAGTACAGTGCTGCTAGCAGCGTGGGTAGCAGTAGGCATGAAAACTCAGCAGCTTGGATGTGTATTCTCAGGGGTCCTTGGTATTTTGTCTGCTTGGGCACAAATGCCTGGGCTGCTGCATCTTTATTACTGGCACTCAGACTAGCTAGATGAAGCTACCTACCCCAGTAAATGCCTCAAGGGATATGCCCTTTAGTTTCTCATCCCAGCACAAGAAGTAAAATTGCAGTTGGAATACACAAGGCTTGAGGCTGAAGTTTGCCTCCATTGCTTGTTGGCTGGGAAGTTGTTAGGCTATGAGTGCTCTAGAGACTTCCACTGTTACTGAAACTTGATTCAGGGGTAAAGGCAGGGTCATTTTTGGTTTATGACACTTGCTTCAGAACAATGGGCTCTGAAGGGCCAAGCCAAAGGAGGAATGTTAGGGAAAACAAAACCAAAGCTCATTGCACCACCCAACAAATGCTGCTTAGTAGTGTTGTGTAAGACACTGATTGCAGATATGGCTGGTGAGCCCCTGCAGAGGATGGGTCTCCTGGCAAGACAGAGCTCAGCCTTGTTTTTTGTCCCTCTGCTGCAGTCTGGGTTAGTGGGTTTATTAACAAGCACAGTACTGACTGTTGGGGTGGTGTTATGCAAATCTCTCTTCAACTTTTTAACCAGAAAGAAAGTGTTTGGGGGTTAATCCATCAGCAGAAATGGTCCCATTGAATAGCTGTGTTGACTATTTGGTAAAGCAAGACGACATTTGAGGAAAGTCACCAACATTAGTGGTTAATAACACTGGGTCGCACTTCAAAGTGTGTGCTGTGTTTCTGACAGATTGAAAATGACGAAGGTCATGTTTTGGTTATTTCTTACATAATGAAAAGTAGTGGGGGGGAGAGGGGAAAAAAATTAATGCCTCTGTTTACAGAGATGGTAAATTGCATCTTGCACAAGCAAGTCTCATGTCAGGCAGTTTTCCCAAACCACAGTGCTGTGCCAGTTTCTACAGCCAGGTCTCATAAAACAGGACTGTCAGCAGGCATGTTTAAAGCTGTCTGTCTCTTGGCAAAGTTTGGAGCTATGCTTCTCATCCGAGAGCATCCTCTTTTCTCTGGCATACCTCGGGCTGGAAAATCTGGAGAGCAGGGAAATGCATAGAAGGGCAGAAAAAGGATGTTGTATGTCTTTTCTACTGCTAGCGTGGTCATTTCAGCATCCCTGTGCACTAGAATTACTGACAGGTTTGAGTGGCAGAGGGGGTGTTCAGAGTTATGAAGGCTGTTTTTTTATGATCTGGGTCAGGCCAGGGGAGGCTTGCAATTGGTAGGCTCTTGAACTTGCTAAATTTAGTTGCCTTTTTGGAAACTCCAAACCAGTATTTGTGGGTCCTGTGAAAATCAAATGGGAAAAATACCAGCTGGCCTGCAGATTGAAAACTTTGATTTCTAGATGGATTTCTTTTGTAGTGTTCTTACAGGTTGGTCACATCCTCTCTATAGGAAAGCCCTGGAAAATGTGGGAGCTTTGGGTATTTCTGAATCTGGCCCTTGCTGAATTTGGTTAAGCAAGTAATTTGTAGAGTTGAAATCCCCTTGGTCAGAGCTCTGTGTTCTGAATTGCTTCCATTTGTAAACAGCCAGCAGCTTCTAGTTTGAACAGATGCGGTTTTGCCTGCAAGGTGGGTTAGTTTCTCAGAGGGCTGAGAGTCAAACTAGTAAAGGCTTCATAGGAGATGGCTACTGTTTTGCAGTCTGGCCCAGAAATTGAGGCATGGCGACTGAAGATCATAGAGCACAGGTGGAGTGTGCTTCCTTAATGAAAGATGGTTTAGGAAATAGGCAGCTGCTTCTGCATTGCCAGCTCAAAAGATGCAGCAGCCAACAATGGTCTCCTGCACAATCTCTTCCATAAAAAGTTATGCACAAATACATACTGCTCACTAAACATTTTGTGCTAGAAAGAAGGGAGCTCTTACAGTGCCATCACAGTTCTTCAGGGCTAATGGAAGTACCAGATCCCAACCTTTTAATTAGAGGGAACTTCTGAAATGAGTAGTTGTGTTGAGTAAGGTCTGGTTCTCCAAGTAAGTGTTTAAACTTAAGAGGTTTAAACTAGCTAATGCCAAGGACATGAGATTTGGGATCATGTGAAAAAACAGTTTGTCCTGCTTGTAGGTCAAGTGGAGTAACACTTACTGGTCTGAGTCTGTAATCTTTCCTACACTGACTTCCTTCCCTCTGTGCCTTCCCCCTCCCCGCCCGCCTTTGCCCTGCTTTTTCCTGTCAGTGCTCTAAGTGTCAACAAGGGTTTGCAGCCAGTAACTGGGTTCAGCTGCCATTATGAAATGTAACATCCTTTGGTGATGCACAGCATTTTTTTTCTGGCATTTGGTTTCCCAGGCAATGTTTTTCTCATTCTTCCGTGGAGCAAAAACTTGATGGAGGGCTGCAAAGTGCGGCTAATTCCTATCTCTTCCTTTAGGAAAGATAGTTTCCAAAGGAGTGTCATGGTACCTGGCTGCATGACTTTTTGGCAGCTTAGATGGTCTTTTTCATACTTCAATGAAGCAGATTGCTTCAGATGAACAGAACTTCTGGATGCATGTTTTGTTTTGCGCAGTAGTGAAGTTGGCTGGTGTTCTGTGCTGGCATTTCAAACCAAAAGTGTGTGATATTTCCGAAGAAGCAGAGGGGGTGGAATACCACCTTAAGGGTGTGGGTGTGTGTCCCGATGTTATTTCTAAATGTTCATACTGGTGTTTAAAGATATGTTTTGTCTCTATAGTACTGCATGTGTTTATCCTTTTGTCAAGAGGAGAGGCAGGTGGCCAATGAATTCAATGCACAGAAGCTGTACCAGCTCCCAGTTGTAACAGGGCTGGGACTGGGCCTTTCCCATGTCATGCCCTATTCCCAGAAAAGAATCACACTAATTTCCACATTACCTTTTCAAGGACCATTTTCCTTGTTTGCTTTTAATCATCCTGACTGGTGGAGCTTTCAGCCCTTCCTATAAACCCCAATCAACAGCCTGGTAGAGTCCCTGTGCAGAAGCCACCTCTGGCAGCTTCAGTTGTGTTTTGAATTCATCCCGTCACAACTGCCGTCCTTGCTCTTGAGGGAGAGGGACTGAATAACTTGATTCCCCTCCCCCAGAAAATAATTTTGGAAAGCAGAATTGTGCATTGCTGTCGTCAGAATCCATACTGATTCTTGTACTTCCTTCCAAATCTCTCTTTGCTGTCAGTACTTCTCTGATGGCAAGGTGCCTGCTTATCCCACAGCATCCATGCTGCTAACCCAAGGCTGTGTGTCTCCCTGGGGAGAGAAGTAGGGATAAAAATTAACCTTTTCCTCCCCAGCTGTTTACATAACCTTGAATTCCCACCTAACTAAAACTGAAGTCCAGGTTTTGTTCTGCTTTCTGTGAAGGATTATATGAATTAAAACTGATGTCATGGTTTGAAACTGCCTCTCAGTAAATGCGTGGAATTATTTCCACTGCTTTCTAATACATAGTCAAAATGGCACTTTATTGATTGAAGGGCAGTTAGAGGTTAAGTTGTTGGCTGCTGGCTGTACAATATATTATATCTAGGCCTTCCTGTCTGATAGTGGCAACAAGAATAGAGGCTGCAAAGCAAACCTGTTGTTTTTTTGCTCTGCTTTAGCTAAGCTTCGGATCAAAATTTATTGATGAAAATAAATACTGGACTTCTGAGGAAGGGAAATAGCTTAGCCAAGAATGCAAATGGCACAATTTTCCAAGATTTTAAGCATTCTCAGGACCCACTGAAATGCTTATGCTGAGCATGTTTGCAGATCAACCTGCAAGTAGTATGGATGTTTTCCCAAAGTTGCTCCTGCTAAAACCACAGTGATGTAGCTGGATTGCAGGTCAGACATGTACAAATATGAGTAATAGTCTGTGATTTATATTCTGAGTGTATCTTCTCTTATCTTGCAGATTCACATGTCAGTATCTTACCTGTCAGTATGCTGACAGTCTTTTCCATCTGTTGTCTTATTTTTTTGCACAGGAAAGAAGAATGGAGATTTGGACAGGAATTTTGATACACTTGATTTGCCTAAGCGGTCTGAAGCAGCGAAAGGTAATGCTAATGTTTGTGCTTTTGGAAATAACAAGTAGCATGGGAGCAGGAGGCTCTTAAAGGGGCTTGAGACATGAGCGTATCAGGCTGATCTCCTTCTTTTGTATTCAGTTAATTGAAATAATGGATGTGTCAGTGCTTGTTATCTGGTATTCAATACTCAAAAGCTGGATATAACCACATTTTATATAAAGCTGCTGAATGGGTGGAATCTTGTAGAAGCCTATCTGATTTGGTATTAGGTGATTGTAATTCCATAGAGGGGTAAGTGCATGCTCTTTTCCTTTACAACTCCATTTGCAAATTGCCTGCACTACATGTGAATGTAAGTTCTGAAATGCATTAGGTGAGTGTACTTACCACTAAGGTTTTCCCTTCACTGGCATCTCTAGTTCTTCAATGTTACAGTGAATCAGAGAGTGACAGCAGGGAATGAGTTCAAATCTTTTGTCTTTACTGATAGTCTTCTCCTGAGTACAGTATTTCCCCTTGTCTGCAGTGAGCAGTACTTGTAGTTTTCCAAAATCAGGTTGACAGAAAAATTTTTCTGCATTGCGCTATTTTATTTCAGCTCTGGCAGAGGTGAAATCTTTCACAAACAAGCTGCCTTCCCTTCCTGTATGCATGGCGCTCTTTTATTAATTGGAGATTAGGAGATGATTTAGGATCTCATCAGACTTCTTGCAACACTGGACGGTGTTTTGAAACTTTCACAGGTTTTCATTTCAGTGTGTGCAATGTCATTGCAAAGATTCAGCTATTGTCATGGAAACAGCTGCGGTGCCACCCTGTCAACTCAGCCCTGCAGGAAATGCTCTCCCACAGCACCTTCACCTTAGTGATCTGTGAATATCTGCAACTTGCATTACTTGCACAATTTCTGAGAGTATAAAGAGACAGTGTGACTCAGTGGAGAGATCCTTGGATTTGGGATAGCAAAAGTGTGCTATTTAGTGACCTTTATCAAATCAACTGATTTGTGCTTCAGTTTCCTTACTGTTAACTGAGGGTGGCAGCAGCAGAGGCCCTGTCTAGCATCGTTAGAGATGTACTGGTAGTCATTAATGGCATAATAATTACACGTGTGAAGTGCTTGAATTCGTGGGCAGTGAAGCTCTGATATGCAAACTAATCCTAATACATGGATGCATCTAGTCTATTTACCGGCACCTTTTTACAGTGGTACAGTTTCTAGGCTAATGCTGAAACACTGATGTTAATGCACCTCTTAGAAGGTGCAATGCCATCCTGCTTGGGGGGCTGCAGGAATCTTCTTGGTTCAAGGCTGGGTGTTGATTACATTGCAGAGCAAAGAGACATCCTAAGGATGGAGAAGGAGAGGAATGCAAAATACAGCAGAGGGGCGTCAGCACTTTCATTCTTTTCTAAATGTGACTGGAATATAGGTGCCCCTAAAAGGAAAAGATGAAAATCTAAGATTTCTGTAAAGAATTGGATGTTGTGCAACTTTCTTTAAGACAATAATCTGTCAGGGGGCTCTGTCAATGATAGAAGTTCTGTGGCATATCTGATGGGAAATGTATCTGTCTCTCTGAGCTTATACAGCTCTATCATACTCAGTTGCAAGAAATCACACGCTCTCAAGTTTTGTTTGATAATTTCAAGATACCCCTATTTAATCTAAGATGAATAGACTACGTCACTCATACTAGGTAGATTAGGTCGGCAGATTATTCGCACAGCATTTTGAAAGCAGACCTTTGACATGGAAAAAGGCATGAGAAACTACTTACTTGTGTGCTAAGGTAAAAAATAAATTCAGTGATGCATATTTTGTTTCCTGCTAAGCATCTTGTTTACACAAGAGCTCCTGGATATTAAAGGTTCTAACAAGGTTGCTGGGACTTTGAATTGTCAGTAAGATGAGGAAAGTAAAATTGTAGTTTTAAAACCCTTTAAAGCTCTGGTCAGATCTATGTCATGGAGTATAATTGGCTCTGATGAGATCAGCTCTCAGCTGAAGCAGAACCTCGTTACCAAGATTGAAAAATCATACAAGTTTTAATGATCAAAAACACTCAGTTTGAGTGACACAACGAAGTGCTATTTCAAAAATCAACAGTTATAGATTAATCTCTTTCATGTATTATTAAAGCCATATTAAAGTGAGTTTTCAGCTGGAATCTCTGTGGGCAGGTGAAACTGCAGTAATAGGATTTGTTCATGCAGTGCAGCAGATGAACACTGTCATAGTTAAAAAATACTGGGATGCAATGTTGTTAAGGTTCCTGTAATCTTGCAGTTGACATCCATGGTGCTTATCTGGTGGATCTAAAGATGAGGTTTAAAGAACTTTACATATAATCTTAAGTATGATCACTGAGCTTAATTAATAGTGTGCTTACAGTTGCTTGAAAAAAGGTGGACTGGAAGCAGTGAAGTAGTTTCAGACCTATTCTCTATCATCTCTGGAAACTGCGCTTGTTCTCCAAATGACTTTAGTTGCAGGAATCTCTGCCTGTCCTGTAGCTGAACATCATCAACCCAGAAACTTTTGTATTGGGATGTTGGGGCTGGTTAGTGTCTGTGTGGGAGACAGCTCAGGAACACATTCATATCCTGAACAGTCCAGATGGGCTCATGAGCTATTACCTTTTTTAAGTGTTGCTTGTTGGGACTTTTTTCCTGAAATGTGTTTGTCCTGGAGAGAAGTGGATGGATGAAGGTAGTTCTTTTTTCAGAGTGATAAACTGGAGTCTTCTTCTGATTGCATTTGGGTTTTTAATGGAAATCAGATTTTGCTGCAGCACAGTATTTGAGCAGCCCTGAAACCATTTCTAAGCCTTTAATAATTTTATGTGCTAGCCTTTCTGGCAGGGGAAAGCTTCCAGTTCAGGGTTGTTATCTGTGGTAAACTGGATAACGTCAGATGGGAGAACTTGCAGTGCTTTCAGGAGCTGTCTCATCTGATATTAAAAAATAAATATATATGCTCTGACAGTGTCCAGAGTAGTGCTGTCCTCCTGAGGAGAGATTGTGGAAAAGAAGGTTCTTGTTTCTTCCTTTGTTGAAAGGAGCGTATTTTTTTTCTGATAGTCGAAGAGAGAGAAGATAAATTTTGGAGGGAAGTGATAAGAGCTTGCACAGAGCCATATGAGAGAGAACAGCACTCACAAGAAATTATGAATGTTGTCCTCAGGACCTTGCTAAATTTAGTACTTTCAGAAATTGCTACTTCGGTGGAGGGGGGAAAAGTTGTCTTGCTGAAATCCCTTCCCCAATATAAATGTAGGTCACCGATGGTGGTGTTGGCTGTCTCCTCTGCAGTGTGTTCTTTTCTGTGCTATCTCAGTGCAAATGCTGCTTTCTCCTGTGTGCATATTTAATATATAGAATAATGCAATCCCTTTGCTTGGCTCACAGAGTCCTTATTTCTGAGCAGGAATAAGGACAGGAGGCTCACACATTGGGGAAGATCAGAATTAATCATATCTGTGCAGTGGAAAGCATGTCTCAGACGGCAGGCTGTGAGATAAGGTTTTCTGAAAAGAATCAGGATTGATATGTGTCAGCCCTCTGAAGATGTTATAAAGATTTTAACACTTAATCTTCCTGATATTGAAGGTGTTGGATTGTCTGCCCCTGTTCATCAGTGCTGGAACATGGGAGGAGAATGCCCAGAAAGGCAAACCAGCTTTTTATATGGAATCAGCGGATTATTCCTAATTAAAATCCAGACTTCTGTGCTGTTTGGTTTAAGCAAATGCTGTGGATTCTCGTTTATGCACACGTCTAATGGCATAAAAGTAGATGTTCTGAGGTGTTGAAGTTCAGCTATGATTTCAGTCTAACTCATTAGGGAGTCGAAAGTGTTCAGCCAGAAGGAGATATGTGCAGATGCATTTCAGCCTGGTCAATAGGCTAACTCGTTATTTCCTTTACATCAGTTTTTATTTATCTTTTCCATTTTGATTATTTAAACTTACTTCCATCCTAATGGGAATATCAGCTTAGGAGAGAATCAAGCAGAAATACTGAACAAGTGCTAAAGCTACTTATAGTTGAGCAACTTTATTTTGTTGTAGCAGGGCCCTCACCGAAAAGGTGAATTCATTTGAAAGCTCAGCTTTGTGTGTGCACTTACCCTGGTCAGCAGCCTGTGTAGTCAGGGAATGAGATTTTGGGTGAACTTGTCAGCAGGTGAATTTCTTCTGTCTCTGTTATCTGAAATCCTGTCGCTTTCCATGTAGCCTGATGCTGATGATAGATTTTTTTCTATCCCAGAAGGTGAGTGTTTAAATTCACTTATAAATCTTTGTATTACTGCTCCAGGAAATTAGACTTCCTGGCACTGTCAGGGTAATGACTTTAACTTAGTAGATTACAAAAATGCCAGCAATTTGTCTTCACTAACATGTAGTGGGGGGAGAGAGGAACTTCACTGAAGCTTTCCTCTGACTTCAGGTTTGTAATTAAGATTAGCTGCTGTTCTCATTTCACTGCTGTTTTAATTTGCTTTCTTTAAATCTTTACAAGTTGACTCAAGCACTCACCTGCCCTTTCCAGCTCCCTTCAATCATTAATTTTGATTGTCGTATTGTGAATAAGTGAGTAGAACTGATTGATTAATAGCACCATCCACACCCCTCCTGTGCCTGCTAGTGGAAATTGAGGTACTGGGAAGATCTCCTCTGTGAGAGCAAGTAACATGTTCTGGTATTAACATCTTTTAAGAATTTCATGCACATTGTTGAGAGCTGCCATCAGAATTAATAAGTATCTCTTATTTCTGTTGCTTTACCAAGCAAAGGAGTCATTTTGGCACAGTGTGTTTTTCATATTTTACAAAGCAATGAAAGATTTCTCATCTGTCTTCCAGTGCTTTGAGTCAGAGAAAATTTATTGCCTTGAACAGGAAAATTCCCATACGGAACTTTCCCTTGCCAAACTTTCTCCATTCCAGTACCTGTAAATTCTCGTTCTTTTTCCCAACACCTGAATTGAGAATTCAGAGCAGGCACAAGTGATTTTTGTTTCTTTGCATACGCACTGTTTCCATAGCAGACTGCTAATCGTTCTGGAGTACTCCACTTCTATTGTCATAATCTCCTGCAATTCTTATGTTGAGCCACTTGTTTGTTCAAAGCTGGGTTGAAATGTGACAGTTGCTTCCCCTGGCCTGCTGAGCTGTGCTCTACAGGTGGAAACTCTTATTTGTGGTCTTTATGGATCTGTTAAACTTGATATTGTAGAACATAAATTTTGAGTTTAGGGCTGAACCTTAAGGGTTTGAAAATCTTATGGGGAGATGCCTCTGCAATGCGAATTGGAGGTCTGGGAGTACTATTACGTCTTCTGTCTTGTTTCTGCCCTTGCATGTCTTCTTCCAATTGAAAGAATGAAATAGTGTCTTGTTTTCTTAACATGACAACTCAAGCAATTCAAACTAATATCAAGTGTATTATTACGGAACAATGATTATTTTTGTTTCAAGTAGACTGATGGCCTAAGCCTGTAAGAGCCGTAGTCTATACTGACGTATACCTTCTGTGTTTTAATGATGTGTGCACTTCTTGCATGAAGCAGATATGGAGAGGGTTACTCATTTAGCATGGATTTTAAAAGGATTTTTAAAAGGAGTGCAAAATCCTGTTGCCAATAGTTGATATAACTTCCTTAAAACAGAAAATCATTCAGGTAGGAGCGTTGCTCTTTTTACACAGGTTTTTTAGAGAGTCTCTGTAAACTCTAGATGAGCGGAGCAGTGATGGGTGATGGTGACTCGCCTGCAGAGATGAGGTGTTTTTCTTTGACTTCTGATCCAATCCTATTCCCAGTACATACTCCAAGGTACCTAAAAGGAAACTTGCTGTAGGATTGTACCCGATAAAAAGTGTTTTGCAATTCTTGCTTGGGAAGTTTTATGTAGGCCAGCAAGACAGGAGAAGGAACATGTGGAAGATCTATCTTGCTTTTCAGAGACAGCTTTGAATACTGAATAAACACTGCTTTTTTGTCATGATGTTTCCTGTCACTAGCTATTCTCAGTTCTTGCTGCCTGTTGCCAGGATCAGTTGGTTCTTTATGGTAGGTTTATGTCAGACCCATGCAGAGCTGCTGGACTTCATTGCTAAAGCAGTCCTAGTAGTTAGTGATTCACAGTCTTTTGATAAGCTCACCGTGCTGCACAGATGTTGCATAAAATAAATCGTTAGCACAACTCCTGAGAGTCATTCCTTCCTTGTTGTTTTAGTTCAGGTAGTAAGCCTTAAACAGCTTGGCCTTTGAAGGATGTTGTCCATGGAACGACCTCTGTTTCCTTCTACATAACTCATGGCATAAGGTTTAAAAAAAAAACCAAAACAATCCCTGCCTTTGTTGAGCAGGTATTGAACTGGCTTTGAACTAGCTGAGCAGTTAAAGCAGCAGATTTTCACCAGGTAGTGTGTTTTACTTGGCAGGTACCCATGGTGAGAGATTAATGACATGCATGACAAACACCAGCAACTAGACAAGATCTTTCAGGTTTTTATCTTGGTGCATGCTGCTGCAACAGGACTTTGGCAGATCTGTAAAGAGCACAGTTATGGTTTTGTATTGTGTTATAATGCTAGAATCTGGATTTAATAAAACAAAGTGCTCTTTTATGTAGGAGTCAGCAAACCTTTGTGGTGGGAACTAAGTTATATCACGGAGCGTTCAAGGTTCTCTTGTTGCCTGTTTGTTTTATGTTACTATTAATTTTTAGGCCAAATAGGGTTTTCAGTTGCTGCATCCTTTGAGCTCTCTCTTGACACACAGGTGACTTCAGTGCTGTTTGTAGTTCAGCAGTTACCTAGGTATGGCAAGGCTTGTCAACCACTAGAATCATTTGTTATCCACTGATCTATGTAGGCATTGTCTTAGATCAGCATTGCTTGAGGTGAAAGGTGAAGGTCTGCCTTCTCTGTAGTTTACTGTCATTGGTGAGCTTGATCACTTGCATTTGTGTAGACATTTAATATTGTATATTTCTGGTAATTTTTGCAGGAATATTCAGATATCAGTAAGGACCCACAGCTCAACCTTACTTTTCTCAAGTGTGTATGACCTTTCTGAATTCTGCCACTAATTCTTTTCACTTACTCATATGATTCTATCCTACAACACTTTCTTTGGAGCCTGTGAGGAAACATACTAATGATATGACTGACCCCTACGCAGCAACTGTGTACAGTAGTGCTGCCGAGACTCTAGCTGCTCTGCTCTGTGAGGTTTAGTCATTCCACCAAATCATATGAGAGGAATTTGAGACCGTTACAGGGCCAGCTCTCACTCTGTTGTTATCTCTCAGCTCAGGAATGTGAAGAGTAATTCTGGCTTTTTGTTCTGGTAACTGCTACCATGTTTGTCATACTGTTGCTCTCTTGCTTCTGAGAATGCCTGGATGTTGCAGCTTTGATCTCTTGCTTTGTCCATAGGGATTTCCAAGAAAAAAATGTCTTTACAGGTGAGATAGGTTAGACTCCTGGTAAGGTGAAATAGCATTTGCGGAACAGAAAAGCTCTTGCAGCTGTAGCAAGGGGAAGTGCAATGTTTCTGTGGTCCGACTATCCTGTAAATTGCCCAGTTAAGAGATTTACTTTTGTGTCAGGAAGATTTGAGTTGGGAACTTGAAGTGTGCTGCTGTGTGGAGGTCATATACAGCCAGTGTAAACGGGGGAAGAAATTTTTGACCTGTGAAAATTAAATGTCACTAATGCCTTTCCCACCTCCAATATGGACACTTCATAGTGTGAACAGCTTTTTCAATTTTAGGTTACATAGCTTCGAAGTTTAAGCTGAGGGAGCAGTGGGAAGCAGCTGCTGGAATAGGGAGGCAGGAGGTATGATTGTAGTGATATGAAGATCTCTTTCAGCTCTATATTTATTCAGGGTTAAGAAAATTAAGCTTTTCATGAAGTCATAAGGTGGCTGTTGTTGTCCATCCCATCTTGTCTCTTCTGTAATTTGTTTGCCTGTAGAGCTCCTCTTTTTCCTCTTCTACTTCTGTCTTAACAGGTAGAGGTCACATGCAAGATGAGTTAGGAAGGCAGCTTGCTTTCTGAATTGTTTCAAACTCTTCCTTCTGAATGAGAAAAATCTGACTCACCTCTAAGGTGCATGAACAGCCGCAACTATTCCTCCTCTTTATTCTTTTCTTGCATTCTTTCATGTTCAGTGTTCCTCATTGGAGAGGAAAAGCTAGCAGGAGGCAAGACTTTCCCACTCCACCTCTGCGCCTTTTTTTCACCTGTGATTCTCATGGGACTAGAAAGTAACTCCAGTAGTCAGCTTTCAGCTCCTTCTTGCCTGAGGCTGATAACCAAGAATATAGATCTGTTATAGTAACTAGCAGCATCTTCAAAAGGCAGGAGTTCCAGGTGGTAAATTCCCTTTCCAACTTGATGTGAATTTCTGGCCAAGTTATGAATACACAGAAAATAAGACTTACGCATGTGATTATATCATCTTAAACTAGAACAGCCTATATGTACTTGCACAATAAAGTAGCCTATGAAAAACTAAACAGCAGGAACTCCACTCAAGCACATGGTAATTACAGCAGCTACTGAGGACATGGAATGATCTGGAGCTTCAGCAACAGACAGAGCTGAAAGTAAGTCTCATTTTTGCATTCCAGCGTTACTACTGTCTTGCTGAGTGGCTGTACGCAAGTTAATTGCATTCAGATCCGGGGCTATAGTGAACTCATTTGCAAAGTGTCTGCTACTACCTCTGCCTTGACTAAAATAGTGATAGTTTCACTGCTGCTGTGATAACCACTGCAGATGGAGTGTGCATGATCCATTTAAAACCAGCAGAATTCTGTCTAAGTGTTGTGTGTCACAACTGTTGTTAGCACCACAGTGAAAGAAAAATCAAATAAAACCAGAATTTCTGTTAAAGGGGTGGATGGTAGTGCCTTGCTCCAGTGGGATGTTATGTAAATGGACTGAGGAGTTCATGTTAGAGTATTTCAAAAATATCTAGTACTATGAATTGCTTTGTATTCTTACTATGCATATTACAGTTACTGTGCTTCTTTTATGGAGAAGTTCAACTCTATTGTTTATGATGTTTGTATAGATAGGCATATACAGAAACCAACACATAAGACCTTGGAGAGTTTTACAGCCCAGCTACAATATTTGCTTTAGTTATAGCAACGTGTGCTCTCTGACAATGCAGGATCTTAACCCTTCAACCACTGATTGGATTTTCCTATCTATTATGCTTGGGTAACATTTCTGATGATAAAGTAGTTAATGTTGGAAAGTGGTAGCTGTCATATCTTTTACTTTTCACAGCCTTCCCTGTACTGTCTGCCCTAGCTGAGAATGGTTAATACTGGTTTTCTCTCCGCTTTGGTTTATGTATGTTTTTGCCTGTCTCATTTAGCATTTCTGTTCTACAAGCAATTCTAATTGTTACTCTGAAATAGAATGCCTGTTATTACAGAGCGTAGCTCGTTCTGTGGATGCTGCTCAAGGACTGTTTATAAAATGACAGTGCGCCATTAAAGTCTGCCAGGAATAAAAGCAGGAGTTGGTGGGGAGGTGTTTGTCCCACATGACTGTAAGTGCCTCAGTCTTGGGACTTAGTCACTGCAGTGAAAAACTCCATCCATCACTGTTGCATTATGTCAGATTTTCTGCCATGCCATACTCCGTTTCAGTTAAGAGATAACAATGAAAGCTCAGAGACTTTCCCCTTCTCCCTTGCCCTCCTTTTAGCATAAGCATAAAAAATGAGATGATAATTTGCAGAGGGGTACGGATGGGAAAATTTTCCTGGTTGCCTCACCATTGTTATTGTGAAGTGCAAGGAAGAGGAACGCAGCTTCTGTTGGAATTTAGAGATGAAATTTCATGTCAAAATCAATTACAAAAACCCTGTTGCACAAAGTTACGGTTGTCCCTAGTGTCCATCAAAAGTACGGCAGCAAAGTTCTGCTGACGAAGCCACTTGACAAGAGAACAGCGGAAAGCTTCAGAACAGCTGAGGCAGAAAAATGGTGTAATGTCAATTTAAATCCCTTGCCAGATTTCCCAAAATAGTGTGTGCATAGTAAAGGAAGTAGTTATAGCTCCAGGTGAGTCTTTAAAGGGCTGTGCCTTGAGGAGTAGTAGGAATGTGGATAAATTTCTCGGAGGCCTGCGTGGCTCAGGTGCTGTCAGAACTCAACACTAGACTGGCATCTCTCAAATCTTACTTAAAGTGTCTGTCAGGGGTGCTCCATCTGTCCAGTCTGCTATTCCTTTGCCCACAAAAATTCAGACTGATGTCCTGTAATTAAGCATTGAACAGGTTCCTCGGGGAGGTCTTGAAGGCTTCTCTATCATTGAAGGATTTCAAGACCTGACTGGACAGGGACATAAATAACTTGGTCTAAATTCAGCACTGAGTCTGCTTTGAGCAGGAAGCTGGCCCAGGTGACTGTAATTGTTCTGTGTGACTCTTGTTAAGTGATTACAAAGTCAGCCAAAAAAGTATCTCTGGAAAAAACAGCAGCATGGGTTTTTTTAGAGATCAGTTTTTTTCCAAAATGCTTAATCCGTGACAGCTAGCCAGGTGAATCAGGTGGGAAGAAGAATGAGAGTGCCCATTTGCCAGTGGAACCTGGGAAAGGAGCATATATGCAAAATACATCTTAATAGGTGGATCTCAGTTTGATTTTTGTAATGCATACTTTCTCTGGTGCCAGCACAGTAAACCATGGACTTCTCAACACTATGTTAATCAGTCTCTGAGGGTCTGCTTACAATGGTTAATGATGGGGGAGAGAAAGGGGAATAAAAATAAAATAGTTGTGCGATTCTAAACTAATTACGAATTGAGGTACTAGAGACCAGGCAAAGAGGCCTTCCTTATAATGCAGCCAAGACAGGGGAGGTACGTGGAGTAAGGAGTCCAGCATTTTTTCCACTTTTGCTTGAACAGTATTTATTATAGTTAATGGGGAGCTTTAATCATGGAGTTAATCTGAAAATTAAAATAAACTGGACTGTCAAATAACTTGTGCATTCTAAATTGCAGAAGTCACTGATGCTCATTAGTCAGACTGAAGCTGCAGTCGAGTTTTGCAGGAAGGCAAATAAAAGGAATCACAAAATTAAGACTTCTATTTTCTCAGCATTAATTTATAGTGTGGTTACCTGCACAGCTGCTGCGGTCCTATTATCTGACTCATTACTTTGTAAACCACTTTGAGAGATGTTGGATGTGAAAGCTGCTATATAGAGTCTTATTTATTTCGATAACCCTGAGTGCTCTGCACAGGGTTAAAAGCTCCCCCCTTCCCTAACATGACAGGGGAATCATACGACTTAATGTGCCATGTATCTCTCACTGTGGATTGAAGAAAAGTGACCTTGAACTGAGAGGCAGGCATTTTACATTATAAAGCAGACACTTAAATTTACCTGTCAGCCAAAGGCGGGGGAATCTTACATCTGCATGGTTTAGAAAGCAGTGTCAATCCAACTGTTCATTGCTCTGAACCCACTGAGGGTTTGGTTGCTGACCCAGGCATTTTAGGTTATCAGTGTGAATGTTGATCAGTGTGTGGTAGAAAGAAGAGCATTTTTATCTCATCCTCTCAGACCTTAGTTTCAGCCCTGAATTTTCTGTGTCTTGATCATGGGGAAATCTGAAATACTGTAATAGCATGATACATCCTTTGTCTCTTTACGAACAGACCATGCTTCAGGCTTGTTTGGAAGGAGGATATGTGAAGAGCAATCCTTCCACCTCATGTCCAGTTCAGTCATGTTTTCCATGCTTTGGGCTCTCCTTACTTTACTGAATATATTGTTGCTTTTGTAGGAGGCATACAGAGCGGCTTCACATTCTCTTTTACCAGTAGCCGTGGTAAAGTGTAAGTAGCAAACACACTGTGACAGTCTACTGGAATAGGCTGAGTCTAGATAGTCAAGATAGAAACTGTGTGGGAGGGGAAAGGGGGACACCGACCGCTGAAGTGGGAGTGCAGTTACACAGCATTTCAGTGGCAGATTTGGGAGCAGGGAGGAGGTTTCCTGATTTCTAAAGCAATGTCTTTCTTGCTGGTTCACGCTAACAAGCTGGCTAGCAAGCCTATTCCATTTGGAAATGTCAGCCCTTCTTTTCCCTCACATACAAAGCCAGGAACAATATTTAATCTAATGAGTTCTGTTTTGAGACCTCTAAAATCATAAGCAGCAGATCTGTAATCATGATTATTGCATCTTGCCCTGCTGAGAGCTTAAAAATGATGAGCAAAAAAGGCATCTCCTAAGACTCATTCAAAATATGAGCAGGCAAGAATAAGATCTAGGAAAGAATTTGCCTCAATGGGAGCATCTCCAATGACCTTTAGACACTTAGAAAATTGGAAGCCTGCATTCCTTGCATATGCAGGTTTCCCACTTCCCTTTTTGGGATGCTTTGTGCATTGAGTCATAAAACAGTGCTAGTGATCACTGCAGAGCACAAAGGCAACTTGTGGATGTGTAAGAGGAGAGATGAGAAACGTTGAGGATGACTGAGCTGTTAGTTGCATTACAGCATGCTTGGGATTTCTCAAGGAATAAGAAAGTGTGTATTAGGAGCTTGAGACCTAATCCCATTTATTCAATTACGTGAGCACTGCTTCCAGGAGAGTATTTGCTTTCAGGTTAGTGCTAGTGTCTAAAACTAAAGGCTTGGTAAAGGCATGTGTGACTTGGATTTGGGTGGTTCTGCAAGGTCTTGGTTAATAGATAAATCTTAACAAGCAGGTCCTTGCCAAATCCTACAATACCTGCTTGTTGAAGGCAATGTTGAGATTAAACCCACTGAAACTAAACTGCATTGGCAGTTTATTGTGGGCAGATCCCAGTTTCTCTGAAACACTTAAAATTTGGTGCTACTCCTCTCACTGCAGCCTGGACGCCTCTTTCTAGATCCAGCTATGGATACAGATGTCCCATGAGAAGCCATCAGGGCATTCATAACACTGCCTTGCATACATGAGTGATTAGAAATAGGTATAGATAGTAACACAATGGAAATTTTCATACTCTTGAGGAAGTATTTCACCTTATTTACACTTATCCTGACCTTTTCAGAGTTTTCTATAGGCATGAACAACCTCCACAGTAAATGTCAGCTTCTGCTTAGAATCTTTTACATGAGTAGTCTTAAGCTCAGTTTTTAATTGCATAATATTCCCATGAGAAAGCTGCATTGATATTGAAAACTCTCCTAAACAAAGTGGCTATTGGGTTGGAGATCACTATTTCAGCAGTGATGAAGAGGTTTCAAAGAAGCTGTCAGAGTTGTTTGAGGTGGTGTCTATTGTGGCTTTGTAAAATTTCTCCTACGACTTTCTGGTGGTTTGTGAGTGTGGGCCATTCTGGAGGGTGATAAAGATGGGGCAGGCTGCACTTGGATGCTGTGTCGCGTTTCCCTGTTGCTCTTGAAAAACGTCTCTGTGCTTCCTCTTTTTGTTTCAGCCAAGTATCTCACTCAGTGCTACACACTGAGGCCTCAGTTCTTTTTCTGTTTCTTTTTTCTTTATTTTTTTAACTTGCAAGTAGATTTATTTGTGTTTATAAAATAGCTAAGGCCTCAGAGAGCTATTTCGCTCCAGATCATGTTGTCTTATCTCACATTCTTGTCTGCATTTAAGTTTTATAGCAAGATCCGTATTGTCAGGAAACCTATAATTCTACAGGCAGAGCTGGTTTTGTGTTAGTTCTGCCTGTGATTATCAGCTATTCAGACAGTGCATCAAACAGCAGATATGTTTACATCTAGTAGAAACTTTCGTTGTTTTCTTATAAAAGGAGAAAGGAGAAGTACGCCTTCACTCCATGCCTTTGAGGTGGTACATCCCAGTGCATTCCAGTTCAAATGAAGGAGGAGCAGCTTCTCTTGCCTCTCACCATTTGTCCCTGCCTGGATACAGTGCTTGGAGGATGGGTAGAAAATCTTTGTTCTTCAAGGCATTAAGGTTTCTGTCTTCTGCTGAAATCCATGAAAATTAAGTACCCAAATACTGTACCTTGAAAACTGGGGCTGCCAGGTCTAATTTTTGTTAGAGAAGTTGAAGAAAACCTTCTGTTTGTGCTGCTTCCGCTCTGGCCTGACATTTATTTGACATTGAATATATCATATTCTTTTTCTTGGGTGCTTGGGAGGTACTTAAATTGCCTGACAGCAGCATCGTGACTGTAATTGAGACAGATTAGAGGCACTGGGCTGCCTTTGGCTGTGTGTGGCAGCTTTCATAAAATAGCAAGAGGAATTGAAACCCACTTCTGACTTTGGAAGCTGTAGCAGGAACTGATTAGCAATTTCAGGACACAAACAGGATTGGAGGAAGTGTTTGGGTTGGCGTATAATAAATTATTTAATAACATGAAGGGGTCTTTCCATATGGCACTTACAAAATGCTTATAAAGGCAAAATTGCAGAACTGTGCTTGTAATGAATCAAACAGGCTTCCATTATCAGTCCTGGTGATTGGAAATCACTGACCTTTCATTTCTCTAGGCTGAGAATGGACTGCTAGCTTCTCAGCTTGGGTTCTGATAACCTTTCCCCCCAAAAGGTTAGTTGTTTATATCCAAATGTTTCCTTCCTAGTGGGAAGTGTCTGATGTTTCAGTGAGGGTAGATCCACTGGAGAATAGACAGATTTATTCTTCTTATTTGAGGAATTCAAGCTGTGGAGTTCTGCCTTCACTGCCTTAAGCAGACAGCCTCTAACAAGCAACTGCATTGATATGAATAACCAAATACCTGGGTAATGGCTTATGACCATTTATAAGACTTTATATAAAAATCATGATGAGAAGTGGAAGTATAAGTAGACTTTGTGAAGCTTGAGTAACCCAGAAAGAAGCTTTCAAATTGGCTTCCAAGCATAGTTCAGCACGCATGAGCTCTGAAGGATTTGGTTTTTCTCTTGAAGTTGTTTTTCCCTTGGCACTGAAGATAGAACTCCGGCTGCGAAGGGGAGAACCTGACAGGTGCCAGCCCAAGTGGAAATACTGTCTGTCGATCCTTGTCTGTCGCAGCTCTAAGCAGTGCCCATAGCTGATACATCCAAATGCTTGTCAGGAGCATGTGAGCTTTCAAACCAGAGCAGAAAGTCCCTCAGCAGCAGGGCAGTGTTTTGAAGCTCAGTCAGTGGAAACCCCCGTAGTCCCATACCTGACAAAGCAGTCCTGCTTCTGTAAATTCCCGAGTGATGGAGCATTTGGGTTTGCCTTGCTGGTTAAGATTCAGTGCCAGCATCCCAGCATGTAAAGGCAGAGAAGGGCTGATCACACATAGGCTCTAGGTCCCTCATGCCCTGACTCACCACAGGCCTGGTGGAAAGAAATTGCATCCATGGAGGTCTGGAGGAGCGTCGCTGCTGCTTCCAGGCAAAGCAGTGGCCACTTGCTGCAGTCACCCCCCAGCACCGACCAGGCTGCCAGGACTACTGGCTGCTGCTTTCTGGCTGCCAACTCTGCAGTACCACCACATGGGTGGGCAAGTACAGCACTCCCCAGTCAGACAGTGGGGTCCCACCTGATGCTGGAGCTTACGGCTTTGCTCTGTATAGCACTATGGCCTCTGTTTCACTCCACAGCCCCTCATGAACTTTGATTTACTGACCTACTATGTCAGATACAGGTCATGTAGCAGTGGGGAGGGCATTTAGTGGGGCTATGCCCAGCCTCATGATCCAGTGAATTTCATAGAGCCTCTCTTGGAGACAGAAAAGAAGATACTTACAAGGAAGAGTTTTCTGTGCTTTTTCTACCTTTCTGGCTCAGCTTTGTACTTAATGGCACTTAGTGTGGATATTTCAAGTAAGATAAGTACTACCATGTAGGGTTTTTCATGTTGCCATGCAGCTGCCTGCCATAATATGGTTTTTCCCCCTTTTCTGTGCTTCCCTACTTGCTGGGGCTTCCTGGCAGTAAGTTTTATAAAGCTGTTCACCATCTAAACTGTTCTGAATCATGTCAAAATTGTTAATAAAATAAATTTACTGAAGTGGCGTGTGGAGCCATGGCTCCTTTTGCAGTAAGCTTTTCTCTGCAGACAGGTTTCTACGACTGAGCTGGGAGGAAGCTAAAAGCTCGTTAGCTTCCTTGAGTCAGAGCAGCTGATTGGCATCTGGAACTGCAAAGCTGAGTTTTACAGGGGCTTGAGGCCAAGAAAGGCAATTTGGAACACATGATCTTTAGTTAAACACACACCAAAGACCAGAGGAAAGAAAATGGTAGGTCCAGGCAGCCACAAGTCACGGGAAGGAGTCCCTTAACAGTGCTGTTGATTTTTCAGTGATGACTCTAGTTCAGAGACATTTTTGTGTTATGAGGCTCTTGAACTTGTTGATAAGATACTAACAGCAACACCTTGTGTTTTATGACTAGACATAGCTGTGGTGTGTTTTGTTTTTTTTTTATTCTGATGGACTTTCCTTCAGGGAATCACTCAGTGTATCCCTCTTTAATAAACATATTTGATGCAGTAAGCCTTCTACTGGTTGGGCTGGACAATGAAGCCTCTGCACAAGTAATGGCATTGCAAAGATTCTGTCCCAGAACTCAGACGTGTTCAGCTGCATCACATGGCAGCTGTGATCAGAAAAGCAGTAGCATGTTTTACTGAGCTGGATATGGAGGTTTTTTTACCTGATTTTGGTCTTTTTAGTTTAAGAAAAAGTCCCTGAAAACACGTATGTTCTGGCATGTATATATGAATGTACAGTTGTGAAAACACATTTGCTTATATTATGTGAAAGGTATTAATTTTCTTCAAATTCCTAATCCTCATTAGCTTTGCCAGCTGTTTCTCTATTTCTTTTGTTCCTTTGGGAGACCTTAGCTAAATGGAAAAGGCTTGCAATATGGCCCAAAAGCAGTGAATTCAAGCCCTAACAAGGCACAGAGGAAGCAAGTTCCAACCTAGAGACTCCTCCATTTAAAAGCTTTCCCCATTAAGTAGAGAGGTCCATTTTTTCATGCCTCTTGTATCAAGCGAGACTTTATGTAGTATCACTCTGGTACTGCTTCTTTTCAGAGCTATGCTATGGGTTTGAATTACTGTGGTGTCTGCATATGTTCTTGGCTTGTGCTTGCAGCTCTGAGGGCAGTTAGTTGACACTTTCTTGGGCTTCCACATCTTCTACTGGTGTAACTGACACAAATACCAGAAGCCAGACAAGCCAGAGGGGCACAGTGTTGTCATTTCTAGTGTGGATTGTGCAGTCCTTGCTATTGCTGTCTGTGGCTGAAAAGGGTGGGTGACAAAATAGAGCTGATTGGTGCCATGAACAAGGAGACACCCTTCAGGGCATAGTGGTTGGTCACCAAGCACTACCATCTGGGTCCGTTCAGGGAAGAGAAGGAAAACAAGTCAGTCATGTAGTTCTGGGCTCTCGCAGAGACAGGAGCAGATATGTCAGAGGCACCCGTGGTCAGTAGTAGCAGCAGCAGCACTGAGATCTAACCGAATAAGCATAGACATTTGGCCTTGTCCGCTGTTGTTCTAGTATTTCTGTTACATAGCAGACAGCAGGGAAACAACATGATCAGTGACACGCTTAGTATTGATCTTGTATGCAAGGGCCAGACTGCTATCTAAGAAGTCTAATGCAGTGCACATCATCGCTGTGCCCCGTGTCCTTTTGGCTGTTAAGAGGCATGAGTCCTACCTGGAAGCTTCAGGAAAACACTTCCCTGGAGGCAGTAGGCAAGATTGTCGTAGGAGCATTTGCATTGCTGCTCTCCTGTCATATTGATCCACCATCAGCAAGATCACAAACCTGCTAAACCTCATCAGTCTTTTGTCTTAAAATAGAGAGAAGGGTAAGGAGCAACCCCTAAGACTACCAAAGACAGGATTTCTCCTGATTTCTCATGGTAAGGCAAGAGAGTATCCCTAGCTTAGTCTCAGGTGTGCCTGTGCTACGAGCAGTACAAGGACCCTTGCACTGTAGCAGTGTCAACAGTGTCACACTGTGAAACCCTCCAGAGCTGGCAGAACTTTGATGCCAATTAGTTTGCTATTCACTTGTGTATGCGAGCCAGGATTTGGAACCCAATCCCATCCTGAGATTCTGCAGTGGGGATGCAGGGCCTGGGCAGCATACTGGGAGCTTGCAAAACACTGTGGTGATCTGGTTATGGGAAAAGGGGAACCTGTACTTCCAGACAGATCATGCTTTATATGTAGGTCACAAAGCAGAGACTCCAGTGTGAGAGAGAGGGGGAAAATGTTACTTAATGATTGATTTTTAGATACAAATTGCATTTCAAAACAGACTTCGCTTTTGCAATAACATGATTGTCCTGTTCCTGTAAAAGAAAATGCAGTCAATTATCACTGTGAAGTAAAGAAAAACAGCTTTGGATCAGAGAAACTGGCAAGAGAGCCAGTGTTAACAATATGTGTACTGTACTTGGTGTCTCCAAGGTCAGATGCAAGTCTTCTAGGACTAGGGAAGGAAAGCTATTTACATGAGCCATCCATTTTAAACATTCAACCAAAGGGATTATGTTAACTTTGGGTCCAAGACATTGTTGCTTATAACAATGGTGTTTCTCAAAACCAAGCAAACACCATTGCCAAAGGTGATCTACAAATGCTTAAATGTGCTGCAGTTTACCCAGGTGCCTCCTCTGCCTGCTGGTGGAAACCTTTAGCAACTCTTATCTCCTGCATCAGCCTGGCTGCTAGGTATGCCCTGCCCTTCCGTAACAGCACATTCCCCTTTTGAACTAGTAGCTTGGATAGTGCTCTAGTTAGCAGCAGCAGCAGCTTTCAGATTCTTATTAAGAATTGGTCCTCCAGTGCCTTTGCTGCTGATTAGTGACAGAGAAGAGAAGGTTGTTAACAGAACATCTGCAGTTGCTAAGAGACTTAGCTACATATGCTTGAAAAAAGGCTTTGTTATTGGGCAGGGTGTCAAATGCTGTTGAGAGAAATGCTTCTTGCAGGTCCTTTGGAAAGGGAAAGCTGTATTAGTTTTAAAATGTCTGCTCACAGAAAACAGAAGTGCTGGAACTCAGACAAGGTCTGAATGGGTTTTATTTAATTGAACCATCTCTTTGTTGAATTGTGTATTCTTTGAATAAGAAGTGGAATATAACCGACCTCTTACAAAGCACGTGCTGTTAAAGTTACTTTGACAACTTGTGGACCTTGGGAAATGTAAAGAATAATAGAAATAGCAAAAAAGGGTTTGCTTTCCCAGGCATCCTTATTTCTCCTGCGCTGCCTTGCCCTCCAATTTCTTTTCCTCACTGCCTTTCTGTCTTCCCTGCAGTCGGCTCTGCTTGTGTTGGTTTTCTGCTTACCTCCGCACTTGGTAGTGCTGCTAAGCAGTCCTGTTACTTCCTTTGGGGCAGGGGATTGCTTGCTCCCCTTTTTAACTAGCATGCCGTTGCTGCTTTCATTGTGGGAGTACATGTTAAGCTGGGAAGAGTTTATGCAATTTCAGAACTTGCGTGTGACTTAGGAGATTAGTTGGAAAGGTCACACATTGTGGTGTTCATTTTCTAAAAAGAAAAACTCCTCTTAAACATTCTCTCAAGCCTGATTTGAGTCTTGTGTGTCCCATATTATTCTGGTTGTTCTTTTCAATACTATTCAAAGGCTGGTCTGTTTGTCTTCTGAGCTCCTACACAGTGGTGGATGCTGCATTCGTGATTGAATTTCTGGAGTAAGTGTAGTACCTGTCCTGACTTATGCTGTACCTTGAAGTGAAAGCTACAGGGACTACTCACAACTTTCTACCTCTTATTTCTTCTTCATTTGTTTGCTACGCTTCTGTGGTATGACGTTCAGTATTCTGCATGTATCTGCATCGAGCTGCATTCTCCATCAGTTATTCCAAGCATTTGGCTCTGTTGGAGCTGGCTGTGTTTTTGCTACTGTTAAGCCTTTCAATTAGAAGAATCTTGCAAGTTTATGTTGGTATTCAAGCTGCTGTGTGCACGGGTGCTGCAGCACAGCATACAGATGGAATAGAGCTGATGGGCCAGGTTTTTTAAGGATTTGATTGCTGTTTTCATAAAAGTAACCAGTTGCCTCCCCCCAGCCTTCTATGGTTTTTTTCATGGAGTCTTCTGTAAATCCATACTGCAGGGAGAGGAGTTCCTGGAAGGGGAGGGTTGATCTGCAGCACTAGTTTCTTGCTTACATGTTCTGAAAACATTTTTATAGTAAATAATTCTTAACTCTGGTTTATAACGGTTTAACTTGAACAGTTGTTAAATGGGTGAACTACACAGGCTGTAAATGAAGTTACCTGCCTGCTGTTGGCAGAGGGCAGGAGGCCAAGATCTGTGGAGCTTTTCTTTCTTGCAGTATCCAGTTGTTCATTTCTTTTACTGGCATAAGCCTTTACTTTTTGGTTTTCTTCTTTTTTACCTTTGTTTTTACTTTTGGCTACTAGTGGCTGAGGGGCTGCTTGCTTATCCTACGAAGTCTGTTAGTAGATGAGATGACCTTGCTGAGAAGCTGCATTTTGGGCTCCTCTCGCTCCATCTGCTGGCGGCTGTCGCATCCTGCGCTCGGAATTACCCAGCACAGAAGATGCAGCTCCGGGGAAGCAGATCTACCCTTCGGCTTCCATTCTTGGTCAGCACACCCTCAGTGTGGTCCTGGACTGCATCTCTTGGTTTAATGTCACCCCGGAGGGAGTCCAGATGGTGCTGCAGCTTCTCTATGTTGGGAACCAAAGCACATTAAGTGGGAGATTGCCTTCAGAAGTGATCTGAATCAAAGCACTGATGTAAACATGCCTGTGGACACTGCATGGATGAGTAGCTCTCAGAGTTCATGATAGTGATCTGTTATTTTTTTTTCCTAGGGATAGGGATTTTTAATTTTTCCTGCAGTGTTGCCAGTGTCTTTCCAGCTTTGTATGAAATTTGCCTCTTTAAACAACGACCCAGACTTTTTGTGTGGATAAAAAATGAAGCAGCACATTTCTGCTACAGCAGTAGAACTCTCATCTGACCAGCATCCACATGTGTATAATTTCCCATGCCTGCAGCAGAAGAATAAATCATAAGTGGGATGGATGGTGCAGGCAAATAGATCTGGCAGCCTTGCTCCAAATAGTTGCCTGAGTTTGGGATTAAGCGGGTGTATCAGAGATAGGCACCTGGTGCACTAGTTTTGTGTTTCTGCCAGAGTGCAGCTAAGTATAGGCACAGAATTGGCATTGCCAAGATGAAAGCATATAGGTTTGTGGAGGAGATAATCCAGGAACTGCTGCATCATTCTTAGCACAGGGACTAAGGTGGATGAATCAAGGTGGCTGATCAGTCCCAATTAATTCTTCAGGTGTTTTCTGTTCAGGATTGAAATTGCTGTCTGTGCTGTCACTGTTCTTTGGGCAAGTAAAGGATAATCCACTTGGCATCTCCTGGTAACATGAACTTCACGCAGAACTAATCCATTTGCTGAGTTTGAGCAACTCTGCTGCAAAGGAGCTCATCTTCCTTTTTTTCAGGAAGATGAGTCTAATGTAGAAGCTCTTCCTTTGTTATACACATTGATGCCATTAGCTGGGGGGAATGTGTAGATGCAGTAAAATATATGGTTTTTACAATGGCATCAGTATCTGAAGAGTTTTCTGTTTGTCTAAAAGGCAAAAGCGAATATGGTGAACTTGTTTACTTTGCTTTCTGCAATAAATGACTTATCCCCATGCTTTTCTAGGAGGAAACAGTGCAGATTGCAACTCAGCACAAATCCATAACCGATGGAAAAGTCTCATTTATTCCAGGAGAAATTATCTTTTTAACAGCAGTGCTGAATCTAAGCTATAATTAAAACAGCTTTTTAAAGAAAAATAGTGGATGTTTTTTTGTTTGATGTATTACCCATCACTAATGACCCTCTTCTCTCATTTCCATTTAAAAAAATAGGTTTAAGCAGTTACCCGTATATTGCACAAAAGTAGCATTACCTGAAAAAATAATTAAGATGATCTGGAAATTAAGGAAATCAGTTTTGAAGAGAAGCAGGTGCTTAATGGAGGTGAGACCAGCTGTGCCTCCCAGGAACGTGCTTCAAGTGCTGCATGGAAAAGTGTGCGAGGCTTCCACGCAGCACTGGAAGGAAATTTATAATAATTCAGACAAATTGCATCCTATAAATAGCAGAGCTGGATTCATTAGGACAGGAGGCAGATGGAGGAAATGTAAAACTTGTTTGTTTCTTTTTAAGGGACTATAATGCTTATGAAAAGTGTCAGCTTGCTGTCAATAAGGGAAAAACCCTCCAGTGCAGCAATAACTTTCTTGCTATTAGGTTCTCATCTCTGCTAATGAGCAGCCATCCATGCGGGGCATTCATAATACTTTGTTTTAGCAACTCCTGCCTGCTTTTCTCTGGCATAACCAGGCTGACACACAAGTGCTGCAGTACTGGAAGCCTGCAGCAGTTGAGGGGATCAGGAGAGACCCAAGGGAGGAAGGAGTTTCATGTTAGCACTAGCTAACTCCGCTTAAAGCAGTTGCTAACAGGGCAGGGGCATAAATGTAGTTGGGAAGTGGGGATATATGGAATGCAGTGGGAATCATTCACCAAACTAGCTAAGGGGTTAGCTCCAAACCAGGAAGGTACTGGTAATTGGTAGAGGAAATGCTGTGCATTACTGAAGAGAGAAGGTGAAGACATTTTTGAGATGCTCTTACATTAGTTAGTAGGAAAAGAAGAGGCTTTCATGCATGAAGAGAAGTAATGACAAAAAGCAGGTGGGAGGTGCGTGACTGGAATGCAGCTCTGTCCGCAGGAGGTAAGCAGAGGTGAAGAGGGTGTTGCATCTCAGTATTCATACACAATGAGGTGGTGCAAAGAAGGAATAGTGTCCAGTCAAAAAAGGAATTTATCTGACAGAAAGGGCACATTGTAGACAGCACTTAAATAACAGGAGAGGGTGAACGTATGGGGCTGTTCCCAAATGTGATGAAATTATAACTAGGCACTTTAAAACAAAGCCATCAGAGAAAACTGGCTGAATAGTTACATACTGTTCAACCACAAGCAAGTCTGAGCTCCAGTATAGCAAAAGTAAATATTCTGTATGAATATTATCTATTAATGAATATGCCTTAACTCTTTTGCTGATCTGATTTATATTTCAGCAAAGCTTTCTTAAAAGATAACACAGTGCCAGAATTCCAGTTAGCTATCCTAAGAGATTTTTTTAAGGACTACTGTTCAGGAAAGGAATATTGCCTGCTTATCAGTGTTTTTTCTTGAGGATTCTTAGATTGCCAATTCACCTTGTGAAGTGGCAGAGGAAAAAGGTGATATGAAGGACGTATTGGAGTCAGATAGTCACAAACTTATTATAGGAATGGCAAAAAGCTATGCAACTGTTCATGCTTCATGTATTAAGTAACTACAGTTTTTCTCAGCATTCAATATAAAGGGCAATGATCCCAATGCAAGGAGAGGACACTGGAGAAGAGGAAAGTAAGTGGTATGGATTGGCAGGATGCCTTTATGGAATTGCCATCTGTTGTGGCTTGCGCATATCTTTAGGGTGTCATGTAGCCAGCAAGCGGTGGCATTAAAACCAGTCACTGACACAGAGCAGGTTGGCTATCCGGTCCTTGGAGAAAAATGCAAGCGTGCTGGGAGGCATGTGAGAAGCTGAGCAGGAAAGTAGGAGCCAGCACATGGGAGCTCATGGATCCTCATGCATGGATCAGTTTTCTGGTGTGGAACAAAGAAAACCTTGTCTAATTGTGTTTTCTTGCTTTCAATGGGATAAAAAGCCCTATATATCCAGGGGCTTAACATGGCCTGTGTTTATGGATAGTGTTGTACAAGGTTTAAAGTACTGAGTTCTGATATCTTGACTCACGTAGCCCCACAGCTGTACTAGTAGATTTGAAATGTAAGGATTTAATTTCAGAAAGCCTTTAGCAACATGCTAAAAATAATCAATGGGGTATCCACTGGCCAGAATAACATTGTCCAGTCTTCCTGCTCCTAGGCTTGATCCGAGATATCTGAAATACCATAATCTGTGATATGTGCTGGAAAGTGTGCATGTGAGACATGGGTGATTTTGAAGGGAAACTACAGAAGAGAGAAGTGATTTGTGTTTGTAGGTTCCCTGTCTTTCACATAGAGAAGAAAGATAGTCTTCCAAAAAATGCTTCAAAACATGCAATGACTTGGAATGATGGAGTTGTTGCCTAAGACCCCCTTTTTAATGTGGATAGATGGATAAATCCTAATCCTATGGATGAGGAAGGCAAGGCATGGATGGTACTGTCAATTACTCAGCACTTGTCATGGGTTCAGCAGCAGCAGTCATTTTTTCTCCTTGGTAACTGGTGCAGCGCTGTGTTTTTTGATTTGGGGCCTGGGAACTGTGCTGATAACACCAGTGTTTTCAGTTACTGCTTGGTGATGTTTCGTCTGGCCAAGGACTTTCTGAGCCTCATGCTATGCCAGGGAGGAACGGGAGCCGGAAAGGAAGCAGAGACAGGACACCTGACCCAAATTGACCAAAGAGGTTATTCCATACTGCAGCAAGTCATGCCCAGGATGTGAAGATAGAGGGCAGAGACCTGGAAGGGTGTGGTGGTGGACTGGGGGTGCACGGCATGGTCAGGTTTTTGGTGCTGGGGGGTGCACTGGCTGGGTCAGGCTTGGTGAGCAGTTGTATTCTCCTTCTTTGTATTTCTCTTGTATTATTACTGGTGGTAGCAGTAGTGATTTGTGTTATACCTTAGTTACTAAACTGTTCTTATCTCAACCTGTGCGAGTTGCATTTTTCTTTTCGATTCTCCTCCCCAGTCCCGGGGCAATGGAAGAAAAAAGAGGAGAGGGAGTGAGTGAGTAAAACTGCGTGGGTGGGGGGCTTAAACCACGACAGCACTACAAAAGGAAATCCATGGCAGAGCTGGGAATAGTTCTCATTCCTTTTGTGCTTAAACTGCAAAGCTGATAGAGCGTTTCTGGGGATATTTAGTTAATGTGTCTGTTGCTGTCTTGCAGTATGGTACAGTGCTGGTGTGGTTTTTTACCTGATACTTGAACTGGAGTCAGCATTTCTCCCTGCCCCTACCAACTGGGGCTTCTAGTCACTTCGGTATCTTGCATCTTTCTTTTGTCATCTCTGTGTGCAAAGGGGGCGTCTCGTTGGGCCTGTTGTTTGTGTCTGTAAGGTACTGAGATAGATTTGAATGCCAACAGGGAGTGCAAGGTGAATTTGGAACCCAGTTTAGAGATGCAAAGAAAGAATTGTGGCTGACAAAAGTTCTCTTGTCATCTTGTTATTACATGTTCAGGCTCAGCCTGCAGGGCACTGTGTAGCACATAATTTGGAAAATAGCGCAGATTTGGGGGAAAAAATTACTAACCTGGAGACAAGCAAAGGGGCCTTCAGCCCTGGTGAATGTCCTGGGCATGAGTTCCTGTGTGCACCATTTTCAGCAGCTGTGGATCGGATGCCCTGTATATGGCAGAAGCCCTTCCTCCTGTGGTGTAGCTTTCTTTTACCTGTTCTCTTCCATGATTAAATAAAGATATGTTATACGTTTATTCATACATTGCCTTCTCTGCTTCCCTTGCTTCTGCTCTCTTTCCCCACCTGTAGGCTTTGAATTGCTGTACCAGCCAGATGTGGTCCGGCTGTACCTCTCCATCCTCACTGAAAGTCAGAACTTCAACACTCTGGAAGCTGCAGCAGGGGCTTTGCAGAATCTCAGTGCTGGCAACTGGATGGTGAGTGTAGTCTTCTCTTTGGTCTCTTGTTTCTGCTGTGTATGTAAAGAAGTAAAGCCATGTCCTATTATAAGTGTGCTGTTGTTTTGTGGATTTACATCTTTAAAAGGAAGGAGGTGGGCACTTCAGAGAAATTTTTTCTATCTTATTTGCCCACTTAAGATATTTTTCATCTTCTGGACAGATGGTGTTTACATGGTGGAAGTGTCACTAAGCTTGTGATGATTTAACTATGGGCAGGTTTTACTACTTACACCACTTAACAATTGCTTCATCCATTCAGAAAAGTGTGTTGTTAGATGATTAAGTGTCCTGAATACTTAATTCATTGGATTGTCAGACTGCTCAGGAAACTGCACTCCAAAGTGTCCTCTAAGATCCTGTCTGAAGCATCCCCAGTACTAATGAGGCAGTTCTGTTATAGGTATGTCTGATTGCTTTGAGAACCACATGGCAGCCTCAGGATTAGCAGGATGGTTTTATAGCTGTGTTGAATACAGTTTATTTTAAAATCAGTCAGGAAACAGAAGAAAAGCATGAACTTGGAGGTGGGGGAAGATAACAGATGCTGTGGATGCTTTACTGTTCCTCCAAATGACCTCTTTTTTCCTAGTCCAGAGGGATGTGTTCTCACACTGAGGTGTGTACAGAACAGATGCTGACAGATAATGCTCCTTCTATTTCTGTCCTCTTTTCCCTGCAGCTTGCTACACTGTAGTATGAACTTCTATGTCCTTTCTTCCTTGGTGCTTGGTGAACTTAAGTGATGAGTTAAGTGATGCATCACACGACCTAACTAGTCTTTGCAGGGAAAAAAAAACAACTTACAGCAGTGAAATAAATGCCTAGGGCAAGGAAAGGGCAGGTATATGAACTCACAGTACTTTGTGTTGTTTCTTTTCCCTTGTGTGTTCTGATCAGTGGTCAACATACATCCGTGCAACAGTGCGGAAGGAGAGAGGCTTACCAGTGCTTGTGGAGCTTCTCCAGTCCGACTCTGACAAGGTTGTGAGGGCTGTGTCCATTGCCCTGAGAAACCTTTCCATGGACCGTCGCAATAAAGATCTTATAGGTATCTTCTGACCTTTTCTAACCAGGCTGGGATCTTGGATACCCTTGAAATACCTCACATTTTCTGTCACTTGTGCTGGGGTTCATTTTGTGTGGAGTTTCCATCCACATTATCTAAGGTTACTCTGTAGCCACCAAGTGAAGAGCTGTCATCTCAGAATGTAATCCCCACCCATTCAAACAAGGTGGGGTTGGAGAGAAGTATCTGACTTGAGAGTGAAAAACAGATGTAGATGTTTGCAGGAGAGGGGGGCGTGCACAGAGGGCTCAGGGGGTTAAGAGGTGTCTTGTCTCTTCCGGAGCTCTGACTGACATGGCACGTGTGCTCTCAGTTGCACATGGTAATTAACAGAGACTTTAGGCCTGCTGTTTAGATTAGAATGGGAGTCTTGTCCCCTAAACCTGGGGACAGGTTGTCCCTTTTTTCTTGCTTCCTCCTTGGTAGATACTTATAGAAGCTGGACACCAAACAACTTGCTCTTCTTCAAGTTACTTCTTCAGCAGTGCTCACTAGCTCCTATCCAAGGGAGGTCAATAAGCATTCACCTGCCTATAAGCAGGAATCTAGAAAGATACAGGTGTAAGTTGTTTTCCTCTGAATGCCTCTGTATTTAACTGATATATTTGTTTAAACCACAACCTTGTCAGGCCAGGAAATATTGGTCACATGTTTAGGGCCATCATCAAAGTTGATACTGACAAATAGCAAGGTGGGATTCCACCTTAATACATCAGGTCCTTTCTTTAATAGTTCAGAGGTGTAGCTAGGCAAATGGTACAGACAGACACCTGGGAGTGATAAATTCTGGGCTCCTGTTTTTTCTCCAGTACTGTGCACTCAGAAGGCTAACTGCACCCTGGAGGAAGTACTCCTACCTTTGATGGGGGAAGGTTAATAAATGCGTGGCTGCGCACCTTGCCCCAGAAGGCCTATTACAAGACTATGTTGAATAAGCCATGTTCGTGTATTAGTATGAATATGTGGCATTAACAGCAGCTACTGGATGCTTTTTGCCTCAGGCATTGCAAAGTATGATAGATGCTAGCTGTAATATTCTCAATGTCTTTTTTTCTTCCCCCAAATACCTTTTAGCATTCATGATGAAGACTTTTTCTTTGGTATCGACTCTCAATCACCTTGAAATAATGATATGGTAAATGCACTGTTGAGTTACAGTCTTGAGGTTCAAAATGTGTGCATTATAAAGTTTTTTGACATGTCAGACACCTTGAGTTTTATCATTCAGGATGGGAAGCTGAAATGATTATTAGGGCTGACTAATGGTATCTCATCCCCTTATCTAGGTAGTTATGCCATGGGTGAGTTGGTAAGAAATTTGCCCAGCAGGCAGCAGAGATCTGCAAAGAACTTGGAAGAGGATACAGTGGTTGCGGTGTTGAATACCATCCATGAAATCATTACTGACAGCTCAGAAAATGCAAGGTCTCTGATCCAGACACAGGGCATTCAGAAGCTGGTAGCTATCAGCAAGTCGAGGTAAGTGACAGTTGAAAGCGAAATGCATGAAGAGCTCTCAGCAAACAAGAAAATGTCACTGTTTACAGCAGCTTTTGCTTTGCGAAAGTATTCAAGCACTCTAACCTTTCAGAGGCTTTAATTTCAAAGTAGTTAATGTATATGCAGTAGAAACAGGCAGCACCTTTAACAGGTTTACTTGATTGAAAAGTAAATTGAGTAGTCACTTCAATTGTGTTAAGCCATGCTGGGTCCTCATCAGATACATTGTAGAACTATGTATGCATTTAGCAGACATCTGCGTGAAACCAGGATCTTTATTTTTAGTGTAGGGAGGCCTTTTTCCTGTGGCAGCATTCCATTCCTGGAATGCCAGTAATAAAATCTATTTCTTTTAAGTAAAATGGTTACTGATATGCAGTAACTGTTCTGGCGGACGGGTGCTGGTGGTAGTATGAAGTGACAAGTTTTCACTCTGCAGTTCTGTTGAAAACTCTTCTGGCTGCTTTAGAGACAAGTTTGTTCCATATAGTTCAAGCAGACATTATAGATGTTTTAGACATTAGACTTTATAGATAGTTTTCAGCAAGCTTTTGGGAGAGTAGCTGAAGACTTTGTTGGGTTGCAGTGCTATGAAATGTGAGAGCTCACCAAGAATCGAGCCCTGTGTTACTTTATTGAGAGTGCTTGTGTACTGACTTAGTAAAGAATGGATAAAATTTAATTTTCTCTTTAAAAATTGCTTACTTTTTGCTGACTCAGATTGCTTCTAAGGTAATTTAAATCATGAAGCCACTTCAATTAATTGTGAGGAATATACGTAAGTTGGAGTGAAGGTTTGAGAAGTGGCCTGGAACTTCTTGGTTTTGGTTCCCAATAAAGTGGGAGGTTTTGTTTGGTTGGGCTTTTCCTAAATAAATCCAGGCAGGATGGATCTGTGTGGTTTTTGTTAATGACAGCTACAGGACAGAGGGTCACCCTGGCCTCAGTGCTTGCCCAGCAGTACCTGGGAAAACCCAGAAATCTGCACAATTTACAGCTTCTGGATTTTTTTTCTTTTTTGTCAGCAAATACCTGTATGTATGAAGAAGTCACTGAATGATTCCACATATATCTTACAGCTTGGAGGTTCAGAGAATAGCTGTATGGAATACTAGGTATTTCCTGGATGATGTTTTGATGCAAAGAGGTTAACATGTGAATAGTCTTACACTGCTTGATACTTAAGCTCTAATTTTATCTTGCAAATCAGCCAGTCTCCCAGAGAAACAAAAGCAGCGTCTCACATTCTTCAGATGATCTGGAGCTATAAAGAGCTACGAAATGCACTGCAGAAGGATGGGTGGAATAAATCACACTTCCAGGTAAAGGTGCTGGGTCATAGATTTCTTTATGGAAATGCCTGTGTGGAATATATCATAACTTAGTCTAATATTACAGTCCGATAGATTGTGGGCTTTGGTTCTGTTCTTCTAGGTGACAGAACAATGTATTGTATTCTATTTTGTGAAATGTCTGTGCAGGGGGGTTGGAACTAGATGATCATAAGGTCCTTTCCAACTCTAGCTGTCCTGTCATCCTCTGATTCAGTCACAGCATCATGCGTATACTTGCTGGGTATGCTTTTCAGTGGTCTGTGAAATGTAGCTCTAGGTTTTGGAAGTTTATCACCTCGTATAGACCAAACGGCCATGCTTTACTGGAGGAAGAATTAGTGTGTCTTGTCTTAGTTGTTTCATTTGAAACATTCCATGTAGCAGCCTAGGGCAGCCACATGTTCTTGACAAGCAGCCTCCTGATCTTCCCTTGTGAAAAGGTTTTACTCCTTTTACAGATCGACAATGGTTGGCCATTTAGATAAAAAAAAAAATCACCAACAAATCTCTATGAAAATAAAAAATACTCCAGTGCCATGTGCTTAGCAGATGAGGGGCTCAGCAGCATTCCATAATCTCTCTCCGTACTTTCGGTTTGTTTGTTTTTTCTTGTTCAGTTTCCCCAGGTAGCAATTTCATATTTATGTGATTTTTGTGTCCTAGTCTGTTTCTGCAACACCAAAGGGTTCCAAAGGTACTGCAGGCAGGTCGGGCTATGATGACAGCACTTTGCCTCTGGTGGATAAAAGTCAAGGTCAGTTCTGCTCTTCATCACTTTTTCTGTTGTACTTTGCTTCTTTTATGGATTTGCCACATCTGTGTTGTGGTGTGAGGGGGTAAGAGTGTGTCCACTGTCCCAAAGCATGTGGTCCTGTTCAGCTGGGTATGGGTAGTATTCCTTCGTTTGTGAGATGTACACTACCGGTGTTGTTTTCTCAACTTGTATGCAACAAAACCAGTTAAATCTTCTGGGAGAATTTGGGATGAACATGAGTTGGCACTTTGAAAGGGGAGAGCAGCCTTGTTTACCAATGTTACATATTAATAAATCTCAGCTAGGCAGTGGCCTTGGCCTTACCACTGCCTAGTACTGGAGTCTTCTCATTTCTAAACAAACATGTCTATTTTAGTGGTGCTTCTTCCTCTCCTGGGCTGGTTTTTCATTGGACTAGGGTTTATCCAAACTCCAGCTAAACCTGTCCTCTCTGTGCTTTTCCATGAGGCCTCACGCAGCCATGCCAACACTGGTGTAGCTCCAGCTTTAATTTCATTATGATTGCTTTTTATCTGAGTCTGCTTCTAGTTTCTAATGCTCAGATGTCAAAGTTTCTTCTCAGAAATCCTTAGTCTACTTCAGCAGAACTTGCCATGTTGCACTTTACTTGGTCTAACTGCAGATTACTGCAGAAAACACAGCCCCACGCTCCCCTGTCTGTTTCCACCTTCCCTTCCTCTGATCAAATCTGGCAGATGATGCAGACAGAGGATGACTGCAAATCCGTTTGCTGATCTGACAGTAAACTTCTTGTTTTCTTTTTGGGTTAGCTTTCTGTTGGCTCAGCAGGCTGCCGGATTGAATTGTGTCCAGTGTGAAGCCTGCACCCTTATGTATTTTCATTTTCTTCTATTCCGGAGAGACCAGAGAGAGGCTGTTAACGGTGGAAGGTAGTCCAAAGCAGAACTGCAGTTTCTGTTATTGCTTGGAGAGAGGGAGTTCTGTATTACAGTGCCAAAGCAGAAAATAGAAGGATTACATGAGCTCTCTGGAGAGCTTAAATCAAACTTTCTGAATGGGTAACAGTTCAATAGTTTGGTGGGGTTTTTTTTTATAAAAGTCTCTGCATTCAGTACTTTATGGACCTTTCTGATCCTGTAACTAATGTAAAACTACCAGGTTTCGAGAAAAGCAAATGTAACTCAAGTCATTTCACCGTTTCTGTTTTATAGATAACGAGAAGACTGGGAGTCGTGATATGATACCTATGGATGAACTTGGCCCAGGTGAATTCAGCCACAGATCAAACTCTGTCTGTTTCGATCGAGCACACTGTCACTCACAGGAAAGTTCAACTATTTCTCTAGGAGATATTATTTCAGATGGATAAAGCTGACATTTAAAAGCAGGACATTACCTTACAAAAGCTTGGTTGTCATCTTCCCCAATTTTTTTTCCTCTTAAATACCTGTAGAGCAGACACACCAATTTCTCCATTACTTTAAGCATATGTTGAGATGTGCTGACCTAGCTTTTGTTCTAGTCTCTGGCCCTTGAGGTGGCTGGATTACAGATCTAGAAGCCCGGGGATTCAGAAGGAAAAAAGAATTGAAAATTTACTTCAGTGTGCTACTTGTGTTTAAATCCATTCTACCTTTGTTTTCTGTAGATAATGCCAGAAAAAAGTTAGTGTGTATGATATTCCTGGCTCCACTTTTCATTTATCTGCATCTAGCCAAGCCTGGCTTTTCCTGTAGATAGAGAACAGCCACCTACTGTCACTGAGGTGCTTTGAGATTGATAAGCTCTGTAGTTTAAGACGGGTACAGGTAGGGGGTTTTTTGTTTACTGAGGTAGGTAAAGGGCTTGTGTGGTCTCTTGAGAATTTGCTTTACTTCTTCCAGCTGACGATATTTTTATTTGAATACCTGTATTAATGCCTCCAAACAAAACTGTTTGATATCCTGCTATTGTGATGGTAGCTGAAAAAAATAGCAAGTTACAATCAAGCTTGAAAGCCAGGCATGTTCTGAAGTTAAAATGAGAGGTATCTGTTACCTTTTGTGCTCTTAGAAGAATGGGATGCCGCCTGCCATGAATCAGCTGTCCATGTGAGTTTTGCCTAAGGGAACACTGAAACATTTGTTCTCACAATGGAAGAAAATAACTTGCGAGAGAAGATTGCCTGGCAGGATAGCTGTGTGCTCACAGGTGCTGCAGCTTGGGCAGTGCTGGTGGTTTATGGGTTCAGTATTAATTGTTGCGTTATGCTTTCAGGAGTTATTGGTACAGCTCTGAGTACAAGATGAAATGCAGATTAACAGTGTGTGTACAACATCGGCAGATTCTCTGGGCTGTTCTGTTCTCCCATTTTTTTATCACTATTAGAAGACGAAATCTGTCAAGTTTTCCTGACTGCAGCTCTTGAATGTCTTTTAACTCCAATAGGACTAACTTTGTGCTGTTTCAGAGGTCAACTGAGAAAGGACTAAATTATCCAGTGTACTATTATTAATTCCAAGGAACTGGAATAACAACTTCAGGCTCCTCTAAAAGCCGCATATTTTTTGTCTCATGGGTATACTTACATGAGGAGCTGCTCTAGACTGTATTTTCTGATTTTAACTTCATTGTGGTCTTCTGTTCTGGAGGTTTTGTTCTCTCTTTTTCCACTCCTGAAGGGTGGAAGAAAACATGTATTATGAGTTACTGTGGGATGCACTAAACAGCCTAGTGCAGAGACAGCACACGTCTGCCAGACTTTATCAGCTCCCAAGAAGGGACTTTGCACCAAGTGATCTGAAAGTCATCAATGCTTATTGTCAGGGTGCTGCCTGAGGGTGACTGTGACCCTGGGCTGTCTATAGAAGCAGCAGAACTGTGATCTCCAGGCTGTGTGCCAAATCTGAGAGTTCTGTGCCTCGGTTAACCTACAGTCAAACAAGAGCATCCGGCAGCTGAAAATTGTTCAGACCAGACATGTAGTTCAGATGCTGCTGTCCTACATGCTGATCTTCAGGTGTAACTTTTCCTTTCTCCTCCTCCTCCTTTTTGATGGGGCCACAGGTTTGATCTCTGTAAATTGAGAGCTGTGTGAGGGCACAGATGGACTAACACTGAGCAGGCGTTCAGTCTTGTAATTCGTGATGACATGTCCCTGCCCATGGCAGGGGGGTTGGAACTAGATGATCTTAAGGTCCTTTCCACCCCTAACTATTCTATGATTCTGTGTTGCCATGGAGTGAAAGGGAGATAATCAGTGAAGCAATGCAGAAGACAACAAGCAGAAAGTTGAGAAAGAGGAATAAAGAAGCCAAGAATGGGGTATGCCTCTATTGACTAGTATAACTTTTGTTTATGCATTCAGTTGTATTAACTCAGAATAATGCTCTAAGGTATCATTTTATGCGACTGAAACAGAGTTAATTCCGATCACTTCTTAGAATGAATCCGAAACATAGGAGAAGAAGTATTTTCTAATTTCTTTGGAGAGCTGTGGTCCTTTGGGCACTGAAGTATTACTTCTCTGATGCAGCCTCCTTGAAGATATTTGTCATTTTATTAGGTCAAATCATGAACTTACCATCTCCACTCGTGTTTATCTTGACAGAGTCACAACACAGTGCGTGGGTTTTAGAAACACATATTCCATTAGTGCTGATTTTTGTGGCAGTGTTGGCATTGCAGACCACACAGCAATGGGCTGACAGTGTGAATTGTGAAATATCTTGGAACTTAGATATGAAGAGCAAAGTTTTTGACCATTCTTTTTTGTTAGAGTACTGTCACTGTGCTTGATCTTCCTGTTGCTGCTGTCCTGCCTAAGCATGGGGGGGAGTAATTTTTTTAGTGGTATTAAAGATCTGCTTTGCTTTTAATATTTTGCGATTACAATTCTTACTTCTGACCTTGCTTCCTGGGAAGTATCACAACTGCCAGGCTTCGCTTAGTAGCTGTTGCGTTCTGGGGGTAGGTTAAAGGTTTCCGTTATATCATGGCAGTTCATTTAAATTGTTTGTGGATCTCCCACGATGATGGCACTACAAAAAGGCAAAGTGATCTGTTACATCATTGGGAGTATGTTGTCAAAAGCTACTATTCAGTTATGGTAAGCTTGATTTCTCTGGGGAGTCAGCATGTTTCCATCATTTAAATACATATGTGTGAACTATTTCGTCATAAACAAATGGTGAATCTGTAGATTAGGATATGACTTATCAGCAGTATTCATGTCTGTCATTTGAAAGAGAACTAAAGGTCATGCATTCTTCCACAACTGCTGGCTGGGTAGCAGGCTGCAGCTGGTAGCCTTTGGGTTTTCTCTTTTTTGTTTGAAAGGAATAGCCAAGAATGTTAGGCATCTTCATTGTCAACAAGTAATTGTTAGTAAAGCTCTATGTAGCAATTATTTTCATGCTTCAAGATCTGTGTACTACATGTGTAACAGTAAAACATTTCAGTTATTTTTAGGCAGTGCAGTTAAATCTGTTACTATCCATCCATACATAAATAGATACTACTTCAGGTGCTTGCTGCAGGCGTGTGTGCACTTGGATTCATGAGGTGCATAGGGAAACTACAGCCCTTTTAAGACTAACCTGGCCGTGGCCGGCATAAACATCTTTTAGGTAGGGCCCTGCTCTGCAACTGCGTTTGGTCCCAATTGGTCTGGCTGTGTGTGTCATGTGTGCAAACAGTGCCTCTGCCATGGGAAACCCACAAAAAACATAACTTACTTTTTGTTAATGACCTGTTGTAGGCAAGAAATAAACTGAGAGGAGCATTTTGAGTTTATGTAAAACCTTTTTGTGGTATTCTAAGAACTCAGTTTGTCAGGACATGAGAACATTAATGATCCCTCAGTTATGTAGGGGAAGACAAAAGCCTACAGGGAGCTACAAATTTGAGTGTCATTTACTTCAGATTACAAAGCTGTCAAAGCAGAGCTCAAGGGGATCTGTTTGTCACTGATAATAAGGAAGATGTGGTGTATCAGGAAAATAAAGATCTGCATTGGCTGACAATGATTCAAAACAAAGGTTCTGAAATAATTAGAGCCATTGCTTTATAAAACACTCTCACGCTTTCCTTCCTTGTGTTCCTCATGCTTTCCGATTGTTTCTTAGTTATCAGGAGAAAAAGCACCAACAGGTGCCGCTTTGTAATGAAAGACAGTCCAAGCACAGCAGGGTTTGCATCAAGATTTCTTCCAACTCGACAGGCCCTTTTTCTCAGGGCTCTGAAGGGGACTCTTCTAAATCACTGTCATGTCCTGCTAGTAGTGGTCAGGCTCAGGAAGAGCGGGAACATGCTGCAGAGCATTCAGAGAATGAGCACAGCCAATTAATCAGGCTGCTAAGCAAGGAGCACAAAATTTGGGCTGAATTTGGAGCTCATTAGCCACAGGGCATAGAGATGACAACTTGCTGCTTTCCTTGGGCACACTAAGAAGTGCAGCAGGCTGGGATGAAAACAGGCCTGCTTGCTAATGAATGTCAGCATCTGGCAGTGCTATAAAAAAAAGGGCTTTTCTGTTTTGTTTTTAGCTGGTAAAAATGCAATTTCAGAGCTGGAGCTCATGTGAAAAGCAGGCTGCCAGCACCTTTGGGTTGTGATGGTTTATTTTCCTGCTTCTTTGCTGAAGAATTCTGCTTGCATCAGCTATGTTTCTGCTCTTATTTGTGCTTCATACCTGTCATGTTATTTCTCCTCAGACGGGTACTCCACCATCGATCACCGGGACAAGGAGCGCAAATACAAGACCAGTGATAACACAGGAGATGCCTCAGAGAAAGAACCTTTAAAAGTGAGCTTCCTCTTACTGCTGAATGCTAGTTAGTGCCTGTAAGAGAAAGGAAGCCTGGTGTCCTCAGCAAGAAATGCAGGGTAGTTACTCACCGGGGGGCTGTAAAGGGGTTTCGGGGTTTATTTTGTAACTCGACCCTTGGCTAACTAGAAACAAAACCAAAACGCTGCTTTCCAGTGTGGGAGCAAATGCAGGCAATCACTGTATTGTTGTAAATGGATGAGGTTGTAAAAATAGAAAGTGTTTGTTCTGTCACCCTTGTCCAGACAGCATTCCCTAGTCCTAAAGTGTGTAACTGTACTCAGACTTTGTTCCGAGAATAGTCACTTCACATTGTCACACTGCTTCATTGTTTTCACCAAGGGAAGTAGGTGTGATCTTGGGTGTCTGTCTGTGTACAGCAGGGTGGTGAACAGTAGTCTTTTCTTCAACACTCATTCACAGTTCTGATGGGCACGGGCAAAGGAGATGGAGAGACATGCATAGTCATGTGTGGCCTTCTAAAACAAACTTAGGCAACTTTCTAATTAAAAGACTCTTACTTCACAAAGCTCTGTCCTGCGGGTTGTGTACAATTGTGGCTTAGTAGGCTCTGTGTAATTTCTGTTGCATTGCTATAGCTTCTCAGTAGACCTTTTAAAGAGAGATTATTAATGCCATGAGCATCAGTTCTCCCTGGCCTTGAAACAAGCTTGTGTTTTCTCTGGGGAAGTAATTTCAAGGAGAAAGAGGAAGATTTGTTGAAAGCAAGAGTCAGTAGTAGGAAACACTATTGTTAGTCTATAGAAGGCTGTCCTTAATAACCTTCAGCATGTTGTCGATAATATCAGAAAATCCAAGTGATTCATGTTGAGTGAAAACAAACTTCAGAAAATTGAAAGGAAAACCCACTGTTATTAGGGGCAAGGGAAATAAAGATGTGATTTGGAGAAAAACATTTCTATAGATTATGAATTACAAAGGTGTCCTGCTGCATCAGTCTGCCTATATTAACTTGCCTGGTTGTAAGGCCAGAGGGTAACCCAAATTCAGCCTGTGGACACAACACAGTTATGCGCTGCCATGCTGTCGACTGGGTAGAACTGAGTAGCTGCTACTCATCCTTTTCTCTGTGCTGTGAAACAAATGTGTCTGTGGGGTCCTCTGGCTTGTGAGCTCTTGGGTAACTGTGACTCTGAGGCTCAAGAGAGGCCAAGAACCATGGATACCAATGGCAGGGAGGTGCAGCCTTTTGGCTGTTGCAGATGCTTTTGTCAGTATTGTGCCTTTGCTTATCTTGTTTCTTCCTTTACCACTAATTTTCCCTTGTGCTGCTTTACAAGCTGACTTGTTTGGTGGTTTTGTTTTGATTAATCTGCTCTGTTTTGCCTTTAACTCCTCACCCTGTGCTGCAGAATGACACAAATAGGAAAAACATTAACAGGAGTAACAGGGCTTCGGTGAATCTGGTGGATGCCCGTGACATTAAACCCCAGCCTGTTGACTCCTGGGTCTAATTTGCATGCATGGTAGGTCCTTTTAATGGTAATTGGTGCTAGTGATTAACTTGTCTCGTGCATGATCTGTATAGCTGTGGAAGCTCAAGGCTAACTCCTAACTGGGTCCTTTCAGACAATTGAAAATGCAGTTAAAAAAAACGGTGTTTGTATTATTCAGTGTATCTTTAATGAAATGCAATCAAACGCCACTGTTTGATTAAAAAATAACCTGTCAAATAACCAGGCAGAAAATTAATATTGTGAATGATTGGTTGTCAGCTGAAATGTGAAAGATTTCTGCTGTTAGGCCAAGGAAATGAATTTTTTAATACCGTGTTCTGCTTCCAACCATGTTTTTTCCCCTCTGTGCTCATTATAAGGATTAGCCTGAGACTTAAGGAAAAGCATATCCTTGACTATTTATGGATGTCCCCCGAGGTTCCCATGAATTGCACAGCCCTGCCCAACTGCAGGAAAGCTGCTGGCTCTACACAAGTTACTTTGCAAGGAGAGGTGATTTTGGTCACACAATAAACAATGACCCACAACTCCCACTTCTCAATTCTGTATTTTATTTTTCCTATCGCTAAAGAAAGGTGCCTTTTTGTTGCTTTCTTGGTCTCTGCCTTTGCCACCTGCCAAGTTCCTCCGTATTGTCCCTGGCCTTTCTTCACTCCTGCCACTGCTAATCTGTCTCCTGCTGTCTTGCTAGACAGCCCTGTTACCCCGGTTATACCTTCTGGCACTCCATCAGATGTTATGCTATGCTTGGAACAGCAGGTCTTGTGCCCCTGGCTATGGCTGAAGGAAAATCTTAGTGACTGTCAGGAAGGCACTGGGCAGCTTTCCCGTCAGAGTAGACAATAGGCCTCTAAAGGCCCAAATTACAAAACACGAAGCATCATCCACCCCCATAAATTCTACATGGAAATAATTTGCATTAGTGGGACAGAAAACTGTTCTGTGTTTTTGGGTCATAGTGGTGGATTTTCTACCACCCCCTTCTTTCTTTTAAGAGTCTAGTGTAATTGTGAAGTGTTTACAGATTGTTTCTGCTCTGGGTTGGAAGCACCTCCCCAGAGCAGTCTTTCAGCATTACCAGGTACTCTTACATAGCCAGGGAGCAGACCTGGCACTGTTGCCTTCCCATAGCTAGTCAGTACTGCGTAGGCAGCCTGGTTGGCTCAGCCAAAGAGCAGGGATAAGTGTATGTGAGTAGTGCCTGTGTACTTCACTCCTGCGCTCCTCCTCTGAGCAGTGAAGGTTTATAGGTGGGGTACAGACCCTGTGCTCATTTTTTCCCAGTCATACCCTTTAAGCAGCCCATGTATTGGGGATAGGTTGGCATTTCCAGTTGCTGTCCTAGCACAGGAGATCACCGAGGTCATGTTACTTGCTGGTGTTAATCAGTTTTGACTTTATTTTGCAGGGCTAAAGTCCAACCACGTGTTTGTTTTTTTTTTTTAATTGAGGGGGAGAAACAAACATTGAATTGACACAGAGGATCTCATCAGTCACCACTGCCATTCAGATTTGGAGGGCGCTGCATCACTGACCAGGCTGCAGGTTCTGGGAGGATGTGGGGAGAAAACACAATGACTTGACAACATTGCCAACCCCGGAGCACCATGCCTTACAGCGAGACAATTTGCTTTATAACTCAATTACATTCCCACCTGAAAATAGCCACCACCTCCCCCTGCCTCCCACTCCTGCAAGAAGAAAGCAAGCAAGAAAAGAGAACCCAAGCTTCCATCTCATGGGCTGCGTTCTTAGGTGACTCGTAGTGTGGATGGTGCCAAGTATGAGAAGTGAAGGTCATGTGGCAGCAAAGAAGACAGCTTCTCAAGTGAAGGAGGGACTGAAATAATATCGTAGGTGTAGCCATGAAGATAATAGCACTTTTCTGGTTTGGGGGTCATTGTTTTGGTGTTTGTTTTGGGGGATTTCTTTTGAACTGTGAAGCTAACATTTTTAAAAGCTTTTGGAAAAATGTTTAGGTTTTCTGTTATTATTTCCACAGAAAGTGCAGGAGTGTTGAGTTGGGTTCATTGGATTTCAATAAAGGGAGAAAATGCAGAACAAAAACTGTTAAACGCTGGTCAAATGAACTGGAGAGTGGACAGCAAAACTGATGCAAGCTGTATAATCTGCTTTTAGAGTAAGCTATATCATTCACAGTGCTATATTATCATTATAATCTGGTGTACAATACTTCTGCCTTTTGAATTCTGTAATGGCTCTGTTTTTATTTCCACATACTGAAAAGCAGTTTATTGAGGGTTTCAGGTGTCCCTGGTTCAGAAATCTCTGCTGAGAATGGAGTTGGCTGGCTTTTTATATTCATGTTCTCAAAGGTTGCAGTAAGAGCTTTTACATTTTAAATGTACCAGTATTACATTGATGATGATTAACAATTTCTTTTGCCGTAGCTGTTAACACAGTGGAAGGAAATAGGAGCTTTTCTTTAGGGTGTCTCATTTTGAACACACTATAAATTTTAGATGGGTCTGTCACTTATATTTGATAGTAAATTTGTCACTGTTGGATCCATGATTGCTTTGGGCTATAGATCCTGATGAAGAATGCCACAAAGGGAACTGTTTTGGTGGGTTTTTTATATCATCATTATTTCTGTGTCCCTTTGGTTTTGTTTTGACATTTTATATTTCATTTGATGTGAAAACCACCCATGTGCAATGGTTCTCCTAAAAGATGCCAAGGCCTGCTTTTTGTGAGGGGGAATTTTTCCTTCATGAGAACATATTCTGCATGTATGGTATCTAGGTAACACCATGAACTAAATGACTTCAGATCACTGATTTTCTCCAGGCATTGGTCAAGGGAGGGCAGCAGATGAGAATAGGAAGCAAATGTCTCACTAATGGTATTAGAAGACTTCTGCTGATTTTATTTGGTTGTGACTGTTCTGTGATGGCCACATTTAGTTTTAACCAAGCTCCTAAAAAACGGTGTGACTGGAAAGCACAGTTTTGAATCTAGCAAACATCACTTGCGGTTTTCAGTGCCTGCCGTTTCCTTTGTAATTAAAAGGGGAAATACCCAACAACCTCATCTCCCCCCAGATATACTGTAATAGTAAGCAGCTAAAATTTTTGTAAAAAAACATATAAAAACTTAAAAAAAAAAAAAAAAGGCAAGTACCAAGAGCTTTGTATCTTCTTGAGTATATTAAAAATTTGACATGGATACATATATATATATATAAATAAAAAAAATCTATATATCTATATATATATATTGTTGTGCAGAGGATAGGTTAACAAAACCATGTAAAGTAGTTTGCAGGAGAGGGAAGCATTTGTTGATTCAGGGAAAAAGACTGATGCCAGAAGCTGTCAGTGATTTGCATGATGTATGTGCTCCTCCACACCCTCCCTTTTTGACCCTCATCTTCCAGGTACGTTGCAGTGGTCACTTCTGGATCCTGGGAAGGTGAAGTTGCTTGGAGCAAATTAAGGTAGCAAAGATTTGGGTTTTTTTTTTCAGCTGCATGAGAGTCCTATTGGGCCAAAGATGCTCAGCAGATCAAGGGAAGCAAAGAGATACATCTGTGATGATCTGTGTCAGGGCAGTGTCTCTATGTGTAGACATGAAGTGTGGCAGTGAAACCAGATAAGTAGTCTGACTGTATATTATATCAATGGTGCTCTTTTCATACTTGTTCTGCCAATACGCGGAGACCCTTTTAACCAAGCTACACAGAAGAGTTTTATATCACTTTTGGTTATGTACTTGGTGTATTCTTTTTGTATATGAAAGGATTTTTTTAAAAACGTTCAGTAATTAGCAATGGAACCTGCTTTGTAGCTGACTAGAACAGTGTAAGAGAAGGGCCGTGCTGTCAGTCTGTCCCTGATCTACTTCAAACCATATATTTACCAAAGGAGCCTGAGCAAAAGTTCACTTAAAATAAAGACCTGACTGCTGAAAGGAGTCTCTGCTAAGACTTTGTGATTTAGTTATTGTACAACTACTTCAAAGCCAGCAAGAGGTTAACAGAGAAAATTGCAGGAAAGGGGAAGTGAGGAGACGGGGGCCAATTTTATGTCCATGACCTCCTATCCCAGATATCACATGGCTCTCAGTGGGGCACTGCAGGGACACTCAAAATCTGGATTGGAATCTGTCATTAGTGGGCTGAAAACACTGAGGTGTATTTGAGAGGCAAATTCAGACGCTACCCCACTTCCCCCCGGAAATCCATTCTGTATTTACACCGCATCCTGTGACAGGCAAAGCTCCCTGTCAGGTTAGATGGGCTGCCCAGGGTCATTGTAGCAAACTGTTTTCCTGGGGGTAAGTATTAATGGCAGCCAGCATGGTTGTGAGCTGACAATGTGGCTTGTTGTTGCAGAAAAGCAAAGGATGTAGGAAGTCAAATACTGAGTCTGTGGGCCAAGACTTCCCCCGGGAATCACGTCTTATCCCCTGTCCTTCCCATACCTTACAAAAACAACTGATTGCCCAGTATGTAGCAATACCCCATCATTGACATTACTGTGGCTTTTTTTCTTCTCAACAAGCCGTTGTTTGGATGTTGAGGAAGGAAAATGGATTGGGGGGTGATTTGCATGTGAGACTGTCACCTTGTCTTACCAGCGCACCAGCTGAAGTTCAGAGCAAGATACTTTGAAGCAGGGCTGGTGATTTAATGTTCTTGATATAATGCCACAAGCTCGCTGGTGGGTTGTGTGCCCACCCCTGCCCTTACCTCTCCCATTGTTGGTGCAAGTGTTTGACTGTTTGAGCAGGGATGTTCTGGGTGGATGAACCTGTAATTGTTGTATTTTGGCAGCAGGGACTGTATGTAAAGAAGGGAAAGTGGCAGTGTGTGTTACTAAAGCTGCAGTAGGGTCTAGTTTATCCTGCTAAAAGGCAGGCAGTGCTTTTTGGGGCTCAGGTGTGTGACCTCCTTTTTTCCTGTTGGATCCACTGTGAAAACTGGAGGAAACCTGCCTGCAAAGGGCTGGGGAAGAAGAGATTTCTACCTGCAGAAATTCTGGTGGGAGGGATGGTTGTGAAAGGAAGCGGTGGTGTTGAAAGCCTCCTGATAAAGAGGAGGAGCATATTCGGTGGCCCAGTTGAGGCTGTGATAACACAGGGGAGAGGGAAACTCCTGATGGTGTGTAACTACTGCAGACCTTCCTTCCCAGGAAGGTTTGCACATCTCCCAGCATCCTCACTGAGCTGTGGGGGTTTAAAAAAACAGTGTCTCAAGAGTCCCCTGGAGAAGCATCAAGTTTGGTTGTTGAGTGCGTGAGCAATTGTACTTGTGCTTACAGCTTCTCAGGTTGGTCTGTCTGTCTGCAGAACCGCAGGAGGAGAGAAGAAAGGCAAGGCATAAGGACATTTTGTTTCTGTCTTGGAGTTCAGTAGCAATTTAGCCATCAGTGTAACTTGACAACTCAAGATGAGTTGCCAGCTTGAAATGCTCCCCTGAGAACAGCTTGGGCAGCCACAGGTCCTGGTCTTCTGGGCAAAATACCTGCCTGTGCTAGTTCTACCCTTGTGCACTCAGAAATACTAATTCTGAATGCGTTTGTATCAGGAAAGCAAATCTTGTCTCTGTTGCCAAAACATCACTAAAGGGACTGACCTGGGGACTAGGAACTGCCTCACTGTGACACATCAGGGGGTGGCATGTTTGTAACAGCAGATTGGTGAGTTCTTGACAGCTCTGAGGAGTAGTTTTCAGTAGTGCTTTCTACCACGCAAGCCTTGTGCTAGCAAAGCAGTTTTCACTCCTTGAGCAGTTCCATGAGGTTGAAGGTGGGGAGTTACCTTGTTGCTTGCCTTAAAGTTGAGCGTGTGGGCTCAGCTGCCTGTGAGAGGTGCATGTTAAACCCTGCGAGTAAGCAAAGCTGCAGAAACCAAGTGTGAGTGCATTAGAGTGGTTAAAGCTTTTGCTGCTGTGCGACTGCCTGCTCAGTGACAAACCAGTGTGCCAGTAACTTCAGCCAGCAGTTTTGTGCTGGGATGGAGTCATGCTCTCACAGGTTTTGAAGGTGTTTATACAGGCGTAGTTCCTTGCAAAATTTCTTTGTTTTGATACGCCTGAAATCTGGTGTTTCCTTCTCTTTGACAAAGAAATTCTCTGGTTTATTGGTACAGTAACTAATCTAGTGCATTTAAGGGAAAGCTATTACAAACCTTTTTTTTTTCTGTCTTAAGTTTTACCATCAGGGTAGGATGTTCTGAAGTCCAAGGTGAGGAGGAAGATAGTGCAGATACTACAAGGCCTGCCAATCTGGTTCTTACTGTTCAGTAAAACAAAATAACTAGACTAAGAAGCTTACTGGTAATTAGTAGCTAATGTGTTTGTAACTATCATGTGCCTTAAAATTTTCATGGTAGGAGAATAAAAAGAAAATCAACAATGTGTTTTCTGTAATACTGCTCAACATTCTCTGTAGTTTAGACTGGTGGGATTTTGCATTGTATTTACACTGTACTATAAACTGAAACTTAGAATGGTTTGATTTTACAAGTATGGAGAGGAAAAATTAAAAAGGTGGTTTATGCTTTTCATAGAACAAATGTTACCATGACAGAATGTATTATTATTATAGGATCTTTCCATAACGCAGACAAGTAGAATGCTTGTTAGAAACCAGGTATATAGGATAACAATTTGGTGTGTTTTCAATAAACCATGCCTGGAAAGAATACATGTGCCATTGGTTATCTTTTTGTTACGTCAGGTACCTCAAATGTTCTTTGGCTTTGGAACAGCAGATTTGTGTGGCAGGGGATTATTGAACCCTAGCTGAGTTCAGTGTACTTGGCGTTAGTAAAAGGTCAGTGGTAATGAGGGCAACTGGAATATCCTCCAAACTTAGTAATGCTCCATCGCTGGCAGTGTTCAAGGCTGGGTTGGACAGAGACTTGGGTGGCATGGTTTAGTGGGAGGTGTCCCTGACCATGGCAGGGGGGTTGGAACTGGATGATCTTGAGGTCCTTTCCACCCCAAACTATTCTATGATTCTATAGCTGAAAATATTTTGATTCATTGCCATGTGCTGGAGTTGCAGCGTGACCCTGAACTGTAGATCGTGGTGGTTTTGTCCTTTTTAATATACAGTCATATTTCTGTGGGAAAGACATCTGCATCACCACTTAAAGGCCTGCACATTTGGGACCACAAGCCTAGCTTGCTGATGGCTTTTCCATTTGGGAAGTTAGTAACCTTTCCTCATTTGGTCATAAAGTCCATGTAACTTTACAAAGATTTCCCATTTCTGAAATATGTGTCAGTATTCTCATAAATGTAAGTGTAAGAATAACAGAAAATCTTTATTGCATTGATGTGCGTTTTTTGGTTGACATAAGAAATGGTTATTTTGGGAATGCACCAAATAATTTACATTTGTTGCTATGTGGGGGAGAAAAATCCTGATACTGAGAAGTCAACCATGTGTTTGAAGTAACAGCTGGTTGCTGACAGATCTCAATTCTTTTTCAGACTGCCTTCCCCTGGCACGTTCATCTGTGTTGGTAAGATCAGTAGGGAGGCTGCACCTAAACACATCGCAGTGACTGCCTTGCCTACATGAAGCATGGCAAACCCCAGTAAGTCTTGACGTAGTGTCTGTCTTACAAGTAGAGTGGTCAGGTTTTCTTTGAGTGAAAAGCTAGTACCAAATGTGCCATTTGTTCAGTTCCTGATTGTACCATCCACAGCACTACTGTAAGGTTCCATTTACTCGCAAATGCTTGCAAACAGCACTTGAAAGGTCATCTTAGGCTTGCCTTCCCTCTTTATTTCAGATGTCCTGAATGCATCCTCAGCAGTTCTGTAAAATCATCTCCAGGTTCTGTTCTTGCAGCTGCAGGATTTCGTTTCACAAGTGCTGTGGTAAGACGGGGGTTCTGGGCTTAGTATCATGCTCCTCAGTATTGTCAGTGTTCTGCTGCAATGAGGAATCTGTTTTTTTCTTTATGGATACACTAATACAGCAATGAAAAACAGATCTTGTAAGTAAGGTACTGAGCTAAAGCAAATATGTTGTTTCTGCAACTGACCTTTTGTAGCTGTCAAAATTATTTCATTTCCAGCTTATCACAGGTTGGGCACATGGAAGCAGTGAGTTCTGCAGGTGAAAGGTTAACCTGGTAACAACGGGCAAGATATATCACAGCCCTCATTTGTTCCAGGTTTCAGCAGTGTCTTGGGGGAATATTCTGTCCTCAGAGATCTCTTCCCCAGTGTTTTACTGTGAAGGTCTCTGTGCAGCTGAGGCACAGCAATGGCAGAATCTCATGCTGGTACAAGCTGACAGAGGCATTTTTTGCAGTGGGAAGTTGTTTTATAATGGGATCGTTACCTGTGGAGCCAGAGGCAAAGACTAAAACTTTTACTATGTTTAATGTACATGCACAGCAAATGTAGTTAGCTGTTATTTATAACTAATTCCTAATTGATTGACTGCTCAACAATGTAAGCATGCAGCACTGCATTATGTATATTTTGTAAGACAACACCATGTCTCTCTGAGGTAACAGGCTTTTGCAGAAACCAGGCCTCTCTTTCAGGTGTTGCCTGAGTCATGAAGAGAACCTAGAGAGTAGCTGTCATTTGGAGAATAGAACTGAATTACCAGTATCTGAAGGGGGGCTATAGGGATGCTGGGGAGGGACTCTTCATGAGGGACTGTAGTGATAGGACAAGGGGTAACGGGTTCAAACTTCAACAGGGGAAGTTTAGATTGGATATAAGGAAGAAATTCTTCACTGTAAGGGTGGTGAGGCACTGGAATGGGTTGCCCAGGGATGTTGTGAATGCTCCATCGCTGGCGGTGTTCAAGGCCAGGCCTGGACAGAGCCTTGGATGACATGGTTTAGTGTGAGGTGTCCCTGCCCATGGCAGGGGGGTTGGAACTGGATGATCTTAAGGTCCTTTCCAGCCCGAACTATTCTATGATTCTATTCCACGATTTGTGACATGAGTTCTGAGAATTTGCTGAAGGCAACATGTTGTTTTAAGGGAGTTCTTTCCATTGGGAGCTTTCTATCTGTGGTACACTCTCAGTGGGTGCTCTTTAAACACATGCTTCCAGCTCACAGTTGCATACCGATTTGTGAAAGAACAGGTTGTGTCTTCTAACTGCAATAGGCTGATGTTGCAGTAACACTCAGCAGGTTTTTAGAATATATTTGAATTGGAAGATCCAGTGCCCACCTTTTGGTTCTACCAGAATTCAAATCATTACTTTATTCTGAAAAGTAACTCTTCTCCCAGGGAGGTTTCACATTTATGTGTCAGTGACTCCAGATCATATTTGCTCAACTGACCAAAAGCCTTTTTTTCTAGTTGTCATTCATGCAAACTGAGTCAGGCTTTTTACTTTTCATCCCTTGCCACCGATAATTAAGAGCATTTCAGAAGCGTGGTCAAGTGGAAAAAATGTTCTTGGTGTGGAATTGGGTAAATAATCCGATGATACACGCACTGTGTTTATTTTCACAATTTGCCATGTGGGAGATACTTTCTAATGAATTAAAATAGCTCTTTTATACACAAAGGTGGCTGTTATATTTGCACATGTATTGCACATGCATTACTCACTAATGCATCTTTTGAAATATCCATGCTAATTTGATAGTTTCCCTCCTTCCCCTGGTTTTCTCGATAGTCTCTTGGACAGTAATTCTGGCCATTAACTAGCAGTAGGAATGTATTTTTCTGATCCTCTCTTGTAAAGTGGAGAACATTCTACCCATTTACTCTTTTCATATCCTTCATGTGTCTGAGACTTTGGTTTGTTCATCAGTCGGTGTGAAGTGCCCTGCTATGGCAGGAGTGTCTGGTTAGGTGCAAAGGTGTTTAAAGCTAGAAACAAAAGAGGATTCTTTGGAATCATGACCTTACATGAAAGAATGACAGTCAACAGTTTGTATCCAGATTTCCCAGTATGCTCTGGAAACTTGTGCATGTCAGTCTGCTTGATGATTATTTTCTTTTGCAAGTTTTGCACAAATTGCTTGGAACTTCCTGAAGGACTTTGGCCCGGTGACTTTGAGTTGAACCTGGACACTAAGAGGACATGGTGCTGAGCAAGCTTACAGAATAAATCAACTTACAGCGTGAGATGGAAGTGTTGGAGCTCAGGGTTTGCTCCTACACAGGACAGCACAACCGAGTCACAAGGGGCTGCCTCTGCATAATCTAATCCAGTATAGTAAATCTTGTTTTTCTCAATGTGACAGAATTTAAATTGTTGAAGAAACTCATAATGTTGCCTTCTTATATTGCTGTGAAATGCACACTCTAAAGCTGCCTGGGTCACCATGCCTTTCTTGGTCCTTTTCTAAGCTGCCTGTCACCTGAGTCTGTTCTAGTTTTCCTTTATACTGTGGGTCAATCCTCTGCTAGGCTCATGATTGGTGTCCTGGAGGTAGATTTTCTGTAGCACATAGGCCAGGAGAAGGCACCATTTCAGTAAGGTGAGCTGGTAAAGGAAGAAGCTGATAATAGGTCTGAAAGAATCCATAATGGGAAAATGAGAATGATTATCCCTGATTTTTCACTCTCATTTTCAATTGTTGGATCTTTCTGTGGCTGTTGCAAGGCTGGAAATCCCAAGTGCAGTGCAGAATTCATGGGAAACAAAGGAAGTCACATGCCAGCCCTATTGTTTGTTAGGGTTTATTTATAAATGCGACCATTGCCTCATTATATAATGACAGCAGGACATGCCAGAATGCCAGTGGATTTCTGCATTGTTCGGGTGAGTGAGAGACTTCATATTTGGGTTGTTGTCTTCTCAGGGACAACCCTCACTATTCACATAGTGTTATTAGCAGTGAGGTTAACCAGGGTGTGCAGCACCCACCTGGTAAAACCCATTCTCTCTGGTCCTTATTTTTATACAGCATCTTAAACATACACAGCACTTCAGAGTAAGCAGCTTGTCCTGTTCCTAAAAAGCACATACAATGTCTATACAATATAATGAGGGGATAAGTAAATATGAGGGGATAACCAGCATTTTCTTAAGGTCAAATATTATGCAATTTTGGAAGTTTTGATATTCCTTTGGAAAGAGCCTGCTCCTTTTGTTCTCTGTTCCTGTTTTAACCTATTTACTATTCCAGTTTTCCCTGCCTCTGCATGGACAGATTAATAATTTTATTTCTTTGTCTTCTGCAAAATTCTGTTCTATTTTCTTACTGCATGGGTCTGTCTTCTTCCAGTGCGTGCCCTTCTCTCTCACATAGCAGTGATTAACTTTGCAGTAACGATGCAGAAGCGTATCTCAGCACAACAGGAACCTTCATTGCATTAAGTAGCATGCTGGTAATTTAGCAAAACCAGGGCTCCTGAAATGGTCTTCTCACAACACACACGCTTTTTTCCACTCTTGATAATGATTAATCAGGTCAGCTTGGGGATACATATCTTCAGAAGTTGCAGCAACTTTCTCCACCTCACCCTAAGCCCAAACTGTGGTTGATCAGGTTTGAGTTCAAAATAACACCGTGTTGTTTGATGACCTGTTGGTCAAGGCAGTGTGCAACACCTTGGGTTTGCTGAATTATGTGAAACACTGGAACAGACCCTTGAGCAGTTACCCTACTTACTCCTGATTTTGTTTTCCGCCTGGTCTAAAGTGATCTCCACTAGCACTTGCTTTAATTACAGGCTCCGAAATACAAAAAAAAAACCCACCCCAGAATTTAAAGCATGGAAAATTAACTTGTGCAGTTGCATTTACATAGTTGAGTATTAATGGCCCTCTTTATCCCAAAAACACAGCCTTTTCCATAGCATCATCAGCTTTCATATATTCCAGATGAGATGGGTAGTTAGTGCATTGGAAATGGGAGTTGTTGCGGATGTAGTTAAGGAATTCTGGAGCTCCTGGGATGATGACATTGTCGGCCAGAAGAACCGAGCCCTTCCTCAGCAAGTTGCATTCCTAGAAAGAAGAGAAATTGCTTCATGGTGGCTGTTAAGCAGACACTGGCTTGAATGTAATGTGCTTTCATGTTAAACCATGTCAAGTGCCTGCATCCAGAACCCCATCGTACTACGGGTTTGGAAGGAAGAAAAGACATGGGAGAAGCTGCGTAACTCTAATCCTTTGTGGGCATGTTTAATATGCTAACTTTTAAACAATCTCATTAGAGATACTGATGACATGTCAGATCATTCAGGTCCTGAAATAGCAAATCAAGTGCAGTGGTAGTGAGCAGTTTGCTGCACAGATAGTTTCCAACTTACGTCTACATGACCAGAAAGATGGTTTTGTTTTGGCTCTCATGCTTAAGTTTAAAAACTTTTTTAATATGGCATAAAACTACTGTAGTAGTTCTTAAGGTCACCTGAGAGACTGGCATGGCCAGTCTGCTTGGCCAGTCTCAGCAAAACTCCAAAACATCTAAATGAATAAGAGCTTTTCTGTGCTTGTTTTCCTTTTACCCTGTACTTTCTACCGCTTTGTTCAGGAGCTGGGCATGAAGCGGGGCTTTTGCACAACGAAGATCACTGACACATTTCCACGAGGCATAATTAACTTGTAATGCTCACTTCCAGTACAATGTTTATCCTCAGTTAACCCATAAACCTAATTTTTCTTGGTATTTTTGTCTAGCAGAAGTTGCTTATCTGAGCTTACCAGCTGTTTTAAAACAGTCTGTAGTTAATCAGGCTTGTTGTTATCCTGTGGTTACAGGCAGCAGTTGTAGCCAAAACAGGGGGGTGGGTTTTGTTGCTCCCAATACATTAGAGAAGTTCTGTTGATGAGAGTGCTGCAGATACTGTTCAGCTTTCTGCTGTTGCCTCTGGTGACCCCATACTGGTCAGCACAGAAGAAGCAAGTTTAGAGACAGCAAATAACCCTCTGGTCCATTTCTGTTGCAGAGCTTATAGAAGCCTACAAGTGACAATATGCTGTATTTTCCACTGGTCGCTAGGATTTCAGAGGCTTTTTCTGTCAGGAATGCTGCCTTGGCCGCTTTTGGTTTATATTTCATCTGAATATTTTACATTTCCTATTGGATATTCACATTGCACTACATGCCAAAATTGCATGTTAGGAGGTCTGTAACATCTAAGAAAACGTGAATATCTTTTCTTCATCTTTCTCCTCTTAATTTTATAAGGGATTTTTGCAGCTTTGTATCACAGTTGCATCAGACTGACCCCTGTGATGGAACTTAAACTACCTGTTTGTTTTGGCTGTGTTGTGAAGGTTAAGCTCTGATAAGGAAGCACCAGCTCTTCCCAGTGGAAAAAGCTCAGTCGTCCTTACACAGCCAGTTTAAAAGAAAACATTCTCTGGGCACAAGATAACTGTAGGAAGGGAACAATTTGTAAAGTCAATACTGGCTGTCCATGTAACACCAAACAAATTTTCTTTTCAAACAGCTATCTGGAGGACAGGCCTGAAATTGGAAACCAGGGGAGCCTGGATGAGAACATAATGTGGATTTATTTGTGAAGAAAACAATTGCAAAGTTACACTTCCATATGTACAGGCAGCGTGGACAATCTTACCAGCCCACAGCTCAAAGCTGGAGAGCGTATGTGCTGTGTTGACAGATACAGATGTTGTCAATCTCAGTTATTTAACACCTGAAAATTCCTTCCTATCCAGAAGTCCTCTAGGAGTTGCTTCATCTATCATTGCCCACTGCTGTTACACGTTTTGTAATGCTTATAGTAATAGTTAAGGCAGGTTGGGAAGAAGGAGCATAATTTTTCCACAGTCAGGACTGGAGGCAGTTGGACAGCACTTCCCAGTGAGTGCCTGACTGGGGCAGTCTGCACTCCTCCAAAGGTTGTTTTGCCACCAATTAGGTGGAGCAAAGACTCTCAGAAAGATGATACCCAGCTGTGCTACCAAAATAGCGTTTCATTCAAAGGCTCTGCTGGCACAACAGACCTTCAGCAAAAAAGGGGTACTGAGGAAATTAAGGAAGTGGAGCTGAGATATGCAGGTCCTGAGTCTCACCTGCTCCCCGGAAAAGGATGGGTTTGGGTCAAATTTTCCAGTTAGTGACCATGTAGACACTCCTAGGGAGCTTAAGACCCAGACCATGCACTCCTTGAGCTAGGATTGTTCAAGAAACAAAATGGTACAACAGTATTTGCCAAGTCCTGAGCTATGTAGTGTCAGCAACTGTCCCTAACAAAAATTTGGGATCCTTTCCCCAGAATCTTGTTTTCTTGTAAGGTTTCTATTTTGGCTGCCATTAATCATTTTACAGAGGATTTAGTCCTTCACAAAGAATACAGGCCTCACAGACATCAAGGCATTTGCTACTTTACTTTTAAGACTGAAATTGTGCAAACTGACCTGAATCAGGATGGTGTCTGGTGTGTATCTGTCTTTCCAGTGGTCCAGGAAGACAAAATCCAGAGTATCCACTTCATATTTTTTCTTCAGCTGGGGAATAATTTCCTCTGAAGGGCCTTCTAGGAGTCTTACCTGAAATGCAAATCCATCTGATCAACTGAGAACCATTCAGAAAAAGCACGTGCCTCTAGCTCATTTTAAACTGTGGCCAGACCAAAAGAAGCTGCTGCACATTGATTTGTCAAGCAAGAGCCATATTCTGTGAGTGGAAGTAAAAAGTGGGAAGGAAATCTGGCTGGTTTATGACTCATAACTGATCGGGAAATTAAATCAGATGGGGAAAAAGCAATTTTAGATGTTGCTAGTGCTTCAGGTTCTCTTCAAGAAGTCAAGAAATGCATTAGAAGATCGCATGGTGGGATTTATTTCCTCTGGTTTTATCACCTGAAGTGATTTGTCTAGTCGAACAGACAGGCACTTCTTCGGCATGAATCCCCTCACCTGCTGTAGATTTCTGCCTTGGGCTGAGCTGGCTTCTAGCCTGGAAATAGCTGCATCCTAACCAACTGCACAGTCAAGACACCTCAGATTGCACAAAATCTATATATGCATATATATATAGCGACCAACTAGATTTGGGTAAGTACATCTCATCTGAAGTCCATTGCATGTAATGCAGCTGTTCTTTGTGAGCTGTCTCACATAACAAAGAACTTTGGAGAACAGCCCTGATTATTTTGGTCACACACACCCACACCCTTGGCTTCAAACTATCCCAGCTCTCAGCTGGGTCTGCGTCATACTTGGGCCCCTCACTAATGCTATCAAATTTAGTTTGCTTGTGTAAAGCCACAGATGACCTTGGTCCTTTTCATGGACACTGGTAGCTTTTTCCTATGATCAAGCCTGATGATTGAACTCCGCATGTTCCTAAACACTTAGGGTGTTATACTTGCTTGACAAGTAAAAACCAAATGTAAACCCATTCATGTTGTTTCTATGGTTAAAGTCCCAATCTTCATGTATTGCTTCCTCATACCAGTTGGAGACAAATGGTATTCACCTTATCTTGTACTCCAGCAAACTCAAACATCTGTTTAGCTATAGCGGCAAATTCTGGGTTGAACTCCACAGTGAGAAGACGAGCTCCCGCCTTCAGCAGCCGAGCAATCCTAACTCCTGAGTAGCCACAGTATGTTCCCAGCTCCAGTGCAACCGATGGACTGACCTCTTCCACTGTCTTGTCCAGAATTACACCTGCATAAAATGGAAATATGTTTCAGTCTAGATCACATACAGAAGAGCAAGTTAGTGACGAGAAACTAACAAAGTATACTCAGTTGCTAAGCACATTCAAAAATTAAGGGATGATGTCAAATTATATGCTATATTCTTTGCAAAGTGACCTATCTGTGATCAAGTTGATCATGCAAATTCCAAGTTTTGATATTCAAACTTTCAACTGCTTAGTTTCAAAATATAAACATTTTTCAGTGAGGAAGTGCCTGAATTAACTAAAATACTTAGTGTTACAAAGTAAAATGCAGTGGGTTTGTCTAAGAATTTATTGCAGAAACTAGCCATGTTTGTGGAATATATAAATCCTGAATTTTGAGTGCTCGTATTTGTTGCAAATGTTACATGCAGTATACAAAGTTTCTTATCCTATCTTTGCATGATACAAAGTTTCTCATCCTAAATACTTGTTTTTAAAGAGAAAAGAAAAATGTAGTTATAAAGTTCCAAAATAGTTGGGTTCACTGGATGAATTTGAGGGACGGAAAACATCAGTCAACAACAACAAAATGTTACCAAAACAAGTGGTAAGACTGTGCTATATTCAGTCCTTCTGAAGAAAAGAATTTATTTGTGAGAGAACTCTGACTTGTATGGCTGGAAACTAGATAACTGCGCTGGAAAAGTATCTGAAGGGATCTTACAGTGAGCCATGGAATTTTTCAGTGTTCATATAGATTTCATTATCTGGTATTTTCCTGGACATCATTTGTTTATGAATAGTACGATGATGATGCTTGCTTCTTGGCATCACGTGGTCACTCCCAAAATCTTTGGAACTAAAGACGAATTAATGTTGATGGCTCTGACCAGAGGAAAGGTCATCTTGTCAGAGCAAAACTGGAGTGAAACCTTTAGGAATACAAGCCCAGCTGATCAAGGTTTAGAGCTTTAAGAATTTCCACTCAGCCACCACCCACTGTTGTGTTGCCCTCAGCACCCAGCCTGGTATGCAGAGTTTCAAAAGCTGTACCCATGACAGAGAAGCTGTTCCGATGCTTACTGTTGTATTTCATTAGCTATATTAATCCCAGGCTAAGCAGCTCTCCCCTGCAATTCCCCAGCAAGAGGTACTTTTGTGTCTAATTCATAACGTGAACATTTTGCCATTACAGTTTTTTTAAAGATTGTCACTTTCCTGCAGCTAAGTTAAAAAAAAAAATGCTTTGTCCACGCGTTTACCTTTAGGAAGCAAGAACAAGGTGATTTACTTGCTAAGTACTGCAGCAATGTCTGAGACTGCTTCTGTGTATTACACGGGTAGGATTTTTCCCTTCAACGCTGATTTATAACTTGCATGCACAACATAGCTTAAACTACTTCACGCTCCCATCCCCCCCATCTACTATCTTTCAGTTAAGGATCCGAAAGTATTTCACATAATGAATTATGCCTTAAGGGCAGCTTGTGTAAGAACTGAGGTATAACCCAACCTAGATTTTCCTCATAAATTGTCACTCTATGCTTACACAATTGCAATGTACACAACACACAAACCCAGACTGGGTCCTGTGACTTCCTGGATTACTCACTGGATACCCACGAGGCTGTCCTGGTGTTTTGAGGGGGAGGGCTGAGGTTGGGGTTTGGGTTTGGTTTTTTGTTTTCTCAGCAGATAGAAGTTACCATGTGAGCACAATAACATGTCCTGTAATGCACTAGTCTTCAAGGATTGTTCAAGTGCTGATCCCTGCTGCAATTACCTTTCTCACTGCCCACGTTCATGGCCCACTCTTTCTGGGAGCAGTAATTATCTATAGCATCCAGCACACTACAGGGATCTCCTCGGACTGCATTCTGCAGCACAAAATTTAAAATCCTCTGTTCCTTGCTCTGGTTCATGATTAAATTGGTTATCTTCTCCCGGATTATTTCATTCCAGAGAAGGGCAGCAGTGGGGTTTCTCCTGATGAGTACCACAAAGAGCAGCAAAATGAAAAGCAGGAGGAAGACAATGAACAAAAGGACTGAAGAGCTCTCCAGCATCTGGAAGGAAAAAGAAAAACAGCCCAGGGTTAAGGTGGCACGGGAGAGAGCTATCCTTTTTGTAAATACTAAGTGGAATAACCCACAACCAACCATACTTGAACAGCAAAACAGAGTTTAATTGTGGTATTTTCTAGAGTAGCTGAAAATTGCTCTCTGTCACTTGGTAATGGATGGTGCTCTGTGGCACTCCCTTTAGAAGCCAGTTTTACAGGCAGTCAACAAGTAGCTTTATTTAATGCTCTGGTCCCTTCCCCCACACAGCTGTTCTGTCCTGGCTTCATGCATGCCACTGCACAAGGAGCCTCTCAGCATCAAATCTGTTCTCTTTTTTCAGAGGATTTAAAATCTTAAATCAGAGCCTGCATGTGATCCCTCTTTCCTGTATTTTTGAGCACTGGGAAACTTCTAAGCTGGCCTTGGTGAGAAAATATGGAACATCTCACCCTTTAGTTTTGAGCACAATTATCAGCAGAAACTGGCCACTGTCAAGTAACATTCTGTTTCAAGCCACTCTGCAGGCTTTGAGTTCCCACCCTGCATGCAGAGCTCTATGCCACCACCTGCCCTTCGTGCATGCTCTGCAGAGAAGCTGAGCTTGATGTTTCAGCAGGACTCCACCTGCCCCTTCCTTTCAGAGCCAGCAGCAGAGGGATCCAGGTGGAATGTTTTACAGAAAATAGAAGCCTTTTTTCTGCTTATAAAACCTTTAACACAAGCTGTTAATCTGAGAACCAAAGATGCATTTCTTTTTATAAAGTAGGGATGTTTTCTCACTGATTGTAAAAATATAAACCGAATCCCTGAATCAGAGAAGAGCTCACACTCACGAAATAGATGTACGAAAGGACATGTTGTACTTCTCTGATTGGCCAGCTCAAATCATCTCATGGGATTGTGCCTATTCTCACTCCGAAATTCAGTGTAATAGCTGCAGGTGCCTGTGTGTGTGCAGCATGGGCAGTGTGTCTTTTTGAGTTTAGGGCATCTGAACATAAAGCTCAGCAGATGAGATGCATGTCACCCTATACAGATCAAGCAGTAAATCCCATCAAAGCCATTTACTCTGATGGATTTCAGATAAGCTAGTACACAAGGAGGTGCATTTACCTCCTTGCAGGAGTCACAGCACAAAGGATCTTATAAAGAAAGGGTTCTTAATATTAAGCAATTGATTTAGCCTTTGACAGAGTGCCAGACTAAGAGTTTTGATTTGCCTGAGGACTCTCTGTGTGTGAAGTTCCTCTTGTACAGCTCAAAACATACCTCATTTCTGATGATGCAGCTTATAACACCTCTGCTTTTCCCTCTCTCCTTCCCACAAGCAGAGCTGACAGTTGCATGCTGGGAGGACAGCACAATTTGGAATGTGCTGCAGTTAGGATGAATGACTGCCAAGTTCATTTGTTCTTTAAGTCTAATTAAGCATTTGACCACAAGTCTAAAGGAGTCAGAACCAATTTCTTAACCTCAGGAGGCTAGATTAAGTTGCACTTCAAAAAAACTGTTACAGAACATAACACAACTCTTTCTAGTCTTCGATCCTTTCTATGAAGTCTTTTCCAGCTTGCTAAAAATGGTGAACGCCTGCACTTGTATTGCACTCCACAAACCTTCAGCAAAACCAGTGCTCTAATAGGAGCTACAACATCCTCAAACTTTTGGCCTAAGTTGCCCAAAACCAGAGGTAAAGGGGCTGTATGATTAGCCAAATATTCCCCCAGCTCTCTTCCTGCCTGTTCCTGTTCCTCCTTTTTTTCCCAAAATTGTCCCAAGAAAATTGTAAATGTTACGTGTTGTCAGACCTCCATTCTGCAGTAGGAGTTGGCACATACACATTACACACAGGAAAAATCTATCCCACTGCTTTGAATTTTTAATCATCATGCAGAACAGACTTTGAGTTTAGAAGATAACTGAGTTTCCATGGAGATATTCTCATCAGTGGTGTTTGTTCACCCATCCACTTATCTTAGTTGCACAGCAAGTATGATTTGTTTGGAGCAGTCAAAAGTCTATTTATTTTGCTTTTAAGTAGTAACCACTGTTAATGCTTACCTTAAATGCTTTTCTTGCAAAGTCTGACCTGAGATATTTCCTTTCAGGGCTTGTCAGCATCATTAGCACAGAAAAATCCTGCTTCTTGGACTTCATGCACTTTATTTCCTAGCTAATAAGAATCTGCTTCTCTAGCTCAACAGGATCATCAAGGCTTAGATGTCATTTTTGCTTCTTTCCTTCTATGTACTAGTAGCCCTACTGATCAGGCCTAATTGTCCTATGCCTTCCAGGTGGGACTTGTGCTCTTTCTAGTTCTACGTGAAGGTGGACAGATAATGTCGAACATCAAGAACTTGGGTTGGGCCTTAGTTGATTGCATGGTCATTGTTGATGGATTTGGATTACTGATATAGTTGAGAGATGATTATTCTGGACTGTGGTGAATGACTGGAGCCCAGAAGCTGTCTACTGATGCCAGCAGGTATCTAGCCTTCCTGCCTCTACACAAGGGAAACCGCATGAGCCCTACATACCAGTGACTCACTTGGTGGCAGTTCAACTGTATTCAGGTCCCTGTAGAACTGAAGTCTGTTGGTTCAGAATTATTTCATACTGCTGCCAGACATAATCCTCTGGTTACAAAGGATACGCTGGCATCCTCTGAGTACAACTTGCCACAGGCTGTTGCTTTGACACTGAGATTCTGCCAGTGTGTTTGGGGCTGCCTTTAAAGATCTGCTGGAGAGCAAGAATGGATGATATCTACAGGTGTATTTGCTTGAAGAACAGCTTTCCCCTATTGGTTAGTGTAGATATGAGACCATTTGCTGAGATTTCTCAAAACAGGGAGAGAGATCATCTGTAGGCTATCTCAGGCCCACTCAGGAATGCTGAGATTTCTTTTACAGACAGGGAACAGATTGTGAAGACTTATTTTTATACCTCAACAAAAAGAAGCTGCTTGACAGTAAAATCCTACCCCTCCATTTTCACGCTGTTACCCAGGCATGGAGGGGTATGTCAGCAAACCAGATTTCCATTGTCTTATTTTTCTCACACTGCTACAGGCTTTATATACCAAAATTACAAGACATCACATGATCAGAAGCCCACATATTAAAGAAGGACAGTATCTTCCTCATCTGCAGCCTGTGAAATGCTATTTCTTAACATGTCTCTGTTAGCCAGAGCAGAACAAAGCAATAAGTTTGCTGATCTTGAACAAATACTTCACCCTTATCCTTCCTTGGACGGCAGGATCCTTTTAAGGATTTTGTTGTTTTAAAAGAGTACACTTTGTGTAGAGAAAGGCTCCTTTGTTTGAGATGTACGTGCCCTAACTTTTCAAATGCATAGACTGTACTTAGGCTGCTGCAACCCGGCAGGTGTAGTGTGACACCCTGATACTAAGATGCAACTAGCTTAACTAAAAAGGTGTAAATTGGGATATACTTCTGAACCACACAGATAGCCAAAGCCGCCTGTTTCTTCTAGCCATTTCTTATGCAAAACCATGAGCAGCCCTTTAGCTTCCCTGGAAGGACAACAAGTGATAGTTCTGCTGGGCCACCTGGAAACAAATTTTGCATATTCACCTTTGAAATCTTATCACTTCAAGTTCACCCAAGAATGCCCTCTGAAGGCAAAACACTGACCTACATTTCTCTTCTAATCTAGACTGCTGAGTGGCTGCTAACACTGGTTTGTTTACATGTTTCCTGTAGCAAGACAAAAAAAGCTACATGCAAAAGCTCAAACATATGTGACAAGGGGATGGTCTTAGACCTAAAACTTAATCAAGGAAGCAATTCAGCTTGGCCATTCCTATGATTTAAGTGCTCGGAGGGATCCATTTCTTACAGTGCCTCAGTTAGATCTTTGCACTTGCGTCCTACATGAATGCTGCCTCGTAACAGCAGAGACCACCTGCCTCCACAGATCCTTAGAGGTTGCTCACAGATAGCAGCAACCTATATCGCACGTGCTGCTTTTTTCCGTTCCTAGACAAGTTCACTTGGTTTTGCTGTACCAAGGAATGTTTTTCAACTGTTGCGGTGGAGGGGTTATGCTTATTAATGCTGTGTAACACCTCAGTGCCTTCATAAACTGTCATTATGGGTTGTTCACAGCAGAGCTCCTTTAGGAGACAATCATCCTGAAAACCAGTTTCCAGAGAAGGTAACTTTAAAAAGGAACAAACCAGAAATACCTTGGTTTTCTTTTCTTTTCCTTTTTTTTTTCTCTTTTAAACACTGTTTCTTTTTCAAAGTTTGCCCCTCTTAATTTCTGTCTTCTCTAGATGTGAGAATAAATTTTGTGATAGCAGGAGACTGTAAAAGCAGCCTGCCAAGAGCAAGATGCATCAGTGATGGTCATGGACCCAGAGGGAAAAGAAATCTGTACCAAAATAGGTAATTGCTTTCATGTTCTTAGCTGAAAAATATTTGATATGAGAATTAAGTGTGTAATTCAACTGATTTCAAACTACCATTACCTAAGAGACAGTCATGTTATGACAGCTTTAGAAAATGCAACTGTAATTTTAGCTTTAATGTGGATTCATGAGATTCATTAAATATGCAATAAAACTGAACTTGCACATAGTCAAGTTTCCCATAACCACTAATTACAAGGCAGTTGCACTTATTATTTAGGGCTTGTACTGTGGTTCCAAATACACAGCTTAGCACTGCAGCCTCTTCTGTGCATTAGAAACACCATGATAAAGTAAGCCTTCTCTTTGAAAACTAAAATTTGAAGTGGAAAATAGTAGGCAAAATAAAAAATTCAGCAAGGGAATAAAGAGAAAACTGGAGGGATAACATTATGAAATTGAATGAATAACATCTATCCCTAAATCTGGTTTTGAGAAGACAGAGTTTAAAAGAAAACATTAAAATTTCATGCCCAAACCTGTCAAAGTACTGACGAGTCTTTCTAAAGCACTGGGTTATTTTCTTATGCATCTAATCTTACTCATTTTGGCAGGTTTCATAAGACCAAATCATAACTTCGAAATGCAGTTCAGCAGTTTTCCCCTGTTGCAAACCATAACCAAACTTGAATGGGAGTACCTTCAGCTTACGGAGATTTAAAATGGCACTTTCAAAGAAAGAAGCAAACAGGAATTGTGGGTATCTGCTGTCCCAATTTATCTGCCCTTAAAAATTAAATACCTAAGTCATTCCAATGGCCATAAACAAAACCTCAAGAGACTGGCTCAGTCCTGGGCATCTATTATTATGCTAGTGGTTGTTTAAGTTAGGGGATTCACTACTCCCTTACTATTATAGGAGCTCCAGTTTTTCCAAAAACATAAAAATGCCCATGTGATGGTGCACAGAACAAGACATCCTGTTCTTTATTCATGTATAGGTGACTCCAGCCATTTCACCACAGGTTACAATAAGGGTCTTTCAGTAATGTTATTTATCAGTCCTGGTAATTACTTCCAAGTACTGTTAAAAAAATCACTGGTCTTAGAATTCTCTGAAGTGAAAAAATAAGGATTATAACGATTGGTAACATCAATGTTTAATGTAACTCCAAGTCACCAGGTGAATTCTCACGGAGATTTTTCTCAGTGCTTCATAAAAACTGTATGAAGTTTTTGTAACACTGTTAAAGTGTATGGAGATTTGGTCAAAACTACTGACTGCCACTGTTTCTCTCACATTCCAAAACAACCCCCCTCTGCTAAAAGCTGATATTTACAAAGAAGAAAAATGAACGTTGAAAGTAAACACCTTTAAATGCTCCGAGTTTTAATAACGACATATGACTTAGTGAGTTTCACACTTAGTGGATTAAAAAAGTATTAAATTTGAATATTTAACTATTCTGAAGCTTAGTTCATTATGAGTAATTAACAAGGCTTTATTTCCTACAGATGCAAAAATAAGATGACAGGTATTAAAATACTTGGGAAGTTGGAAGCTGTTGGATAGAATACTTTTCCAATCAAGTTGAATCCTTATAAGCCTAATTACAGAAACTCTCATTACAGTTTTAGCTTGGAACTGATACTGTTTTGCTTTGTACTAAAAATGAAGTCCTAAACATAACCACAAAAAACACCCTCTTCCACAAAACCAGCATGTACATAATTCTGCTATACCCCAGGACTGGAATGAGAGTAAACTTTGTGATCCTGAGTCAGGGGGCTTAGGATTGAGTCTCATCTCAGCAATGTTTTTTTGATTCGATCTTGGGTGAGCTGTCAGGCCTATGTCTTTGTTCCCAGAAGAGTAAGTTTAAGTTAGCACTACTTCTATAACTTTCAAGGTAGTTGCAAAGCTGAATTCTTCTTTGTCAGAAGAATGCCTGCTGTGGATATAGGGTTTAAGTTCAAACTTTTTAAAAGCTTCTCCTGAGATTATGCCTTTAAATATCTCATACACTAAAGCATGCAGAGGATTTGCATGTAAGTAAGGACATGTTAGCTCTTTCAGAAGCAGTACAAAACAGTGCAGAAGAGTCAGCACATTTCTACGTATATTTTAACGATGTTTGTTGCTCTGCACTTGGAGATCTGTGCCATGTCCTGACTGGGACTGGAGTCTCTGACTCTCTGTCCTGAGCTGTCCTGAGTGAGACAATATCTGTTTTGTGGCATTTTGCTTTTCTTGATCTTTTCCCAGAGCAAAAAAGGCAGAGTATTTTGGACAGAAAGTCTGAACTAACGTCTTCTAAACACATTGTATCCTGTTGCTGTAGGCAACAATTCAATAGCTTGGTAATTTAGTACTTTTAAAGGTCAAAAAAAAAAATCTTTTTACCTCCTATTCTTTCATTATTATGTATTTTCAAATGACGTGCAACACTGTGAAGAATAATCAGCATATTGCCAAATGTGAATAGTTTGTATTTCAATGGAAACTTAGTCTGGGAATTTGACATTCAGATTTTCCACTGACATAAAAACAAGCTGAACAGACTTTATATAATTTTTCACTACATAGTTCTTGTATGAAATCTAAATTTCCATTTTCCTAGGTTTTTTCCAGATCACTATAATTCAGCTTCACTACCATGACTACAAAAATTCTGACTTCTGTAAATGCAAAGTTCTGATCATTATTTTTGTCCCCTTAGGCCTTTTGTCTTGTCCTTTTTCCTCTTCTCATGTTGAAAGGAAAAAAATACAGGTTTCTTCTTTCTGAATAAAGGAAAAGAACAGAAAAGTGCCTACTGCCTACTTAGTTGCTCATCAACTAAGCTTCATAAGGGTGCTTATATCCATTCTATTCATTTCAATTCAGATAACTGCTACCCACTTAAAACTCCCTTCACAGTAGCCATTGTCTAAGTGGTCTTCAGTGCTATCACCCAGAGGAAAAGGTTTATATAATGGCTATGTGCCCCATAAAGAAGTGCAGGGTTTAGAATAAACTGGCCACGAAGAGATGCCTCATTTCCATTCAACAAACAGGTCCGTGTGGATCTGTAACTTTCTGATCCAGTCTGGCCTAATCACACTGTAAGATTGAAAGTCACAGTTTGGGGTGAGAGCATTCTTCAAGGATAAGAAATGCATTTCACCAGGCTTTGATCAAAGACAGCTTTTCAGGAATAAGATCTTTTCAGGTACTTCTTGGAAGCATTTGCTCCTGGTTGTTGTTATTCCCTCTCCAGAACATTAGATGCATTTGTATCATTTGTACTAGTGTTTGAGGCCAGTGATTGTCATAGCTCAGCTGAACTGTACAAACCCCACCTGGGAAGCAGTGGACTGCTAAAAGCAGCAAGTGCTCTGCCCTGGCAGCACACTACGAGCTGGTCTGCAAAAAGTTTTTTTAGCTGAGACTTTAACATGCCCCATGGTGTAAAACTACCTCCTGCCGATTGATTTTGCCCCAACTGGAGATCTGGTGATCTGGGAGAAAGTGCTGGCAGAGGAAAGACCAAAATTGCTAGCTATCCTCAGCATAATCACCTGCAACAGACTTATTTTGCATTCTCTCTTTGTACCACAAAGATCAAGTGCTGAACCCTCAATGTCCCAAATCCCCAATGCTTGCTCCTGCCCTGCTTCCAAGGCTACCAGCTAATCTAGCATAAATCCGTCTCTCTCCAGCACAGCTTTCTGCTCTCCACAAGCTGCTCTTCAGGCCAAGGGGAGTGCACAAATGAAACCTGTTAAACACTCACTGAAGGACCTGAAAGAGTAGGAAGGAAATTGCTGCTGAAATAATGGCTTATCTCTATGGAAATGAACAGCTCTAACAGGCCAGGCAAGGTGGGATCACCACAGCACAGCAGGTAACCAAAGCACTGCGTGGGAAGAGGCAGCATAACTGAGACAAGCTCAGGGCATGAAACCTTGGCCTCAAATCCTGAGAAAATGCCCTCTCCAGAAAACTAGCTGGAGTGGCAATAGAATGTCTCTTACTTTACCTAGAAACTGCTTTCTGAGAAATCTCTTCTAAGAGTTCAAGCAAAACTGGTACTCATTAAGCCTCACACATTAAGATCTGGTTTCAATGACTCCTGCCAAAATTATGTTTTTTCAGAAAATTCCAAGTCAGTTATAATTCCAGTGATCCTGAAGGATTGCTGAAAGACAACAGTGTGAGACTGGCAGAGATAAACCTGATACTAGCTGCTAAAAAAATATTGATAAACTCGAGCGACAAGTAAATTGTTTGCAGGGTTAATATGGTTAAACTCTTCTTCACTGATGCAAACTAAAGCTGTATGTTGGCAAAATTTTCTTTTGCATTTAAATACTGCGACTGTTGTGCAAATGCATGATAGCCTGAATGTGGAGGCTTTGTGAGATGAGCCCACAGCTGAGCAAGCAGAAAAAAAGTAAGGGTAAGTGCAGCTATGAAGTTAAGGTTGTTTATGTAGATCATCGGTATGACATGTGCTCGACAGTATGAGGAGTTTTCTAAAGGACACAATGTACAGAATGTCCATAAAGGGCATCAGAAAACTACTTCATGAGCAGCAACTCTGCTAGCAAGCAAAAGTACAAGCTTTTTGTCTGTTCTTCACAGACATTTTGCTGTAGCAGAACTCCCTCTTGAGAATGAAAACTCCCATAAAATACAGCTGCAGCAACACATTTATTAAAGCAGCTATTCAGTCAAATATGACTGAACTGAAGCTTGACTCGCATCCAGCTTTTTCTTGAATACAAATGAGCACCGAATTCCAGCATACTTATAGCCATAAATTACATTTTCTATTTAGCTGGGGTTGTCTCATTTCTGTCATCTGTCAAGGTTTACAGTACACTATAAATGCATTACACACAAATAAGTCCTACTCTTTCTTTGTGAAAGCTGTTGCTGCCCACGGACTGGCTTCCTGACAATGAGTACCAGTCAAAATGTGGAAAACACCGCTCCTTTCATACTCGCCACTGTTTAAAACAGAGACAGTATCTACAATAGCAAATTGTGTCAAGCCTGAGAAGTAAGAAAATATAAATAGGTACCTTTACTAGCAGAAGCTGTTCCCTCCGATCTTTTCCTGTGCTGTTCTGCTGTGGATTTTATAGAATAAGAGTCCAAGAGCCTGCAGTATTCAGTCACGTTCGATCACATCACAGGAACAGCTTATCAGTCCTGTTACACAGACTCTAAAAGGAGCGGTGTCCTTTTCTCCAACTCCTCCTTTCACCAGTTTCTGTGCTCCTTAAAGGTGCTCGGTGCTCTAATAACCGTAGAGAAAGCTGTTCATCTGTCCCCTAATGACAGTGTTCTTGTTACTTAGTTACAGCACAGTGAATGCTGACAAAGTCAGGTATGAGCCAAATCTGCGCTCAGTGTAAATGCATTGTGTTCAATCAAGCAACTCCACGAATGAATTTGGCCCAAGGGATTCATTTCTTTTTTCAGCTCAGACTGTGGCATGCCTCAGCCAGTGCAGAATTTGTAGAAGCAAGACCTAGGCATGCGGGTTAAATATAGAGTGCTGCTGGAGGGAGGAGAAGTATGTATAGCAAATTGCTTAACAGCAACTACAGAAGTGCAATCAATACATTATAAATAGTACATTTGAATTTGTGGAGCTTCTAGGTGGAAAAATATTCTGCTACAAAAAGCTCTAAGATAAAAGGATTACTCTAATAAACCTTGTCCTTGGTTTGACTGTCTATATTGTTTCCTTTGAGGCAGAAACAATATAATCAAGCTGCAATTATATTGCACCATAAAAGAAAATATTAAGAAAAAACCAAAACCCCCAAACACAACGTGGTGGAAGTTCTCTGCTGTAATCTCACTACAAAACTCAAACCTAGTTATCAAGTGTTTGAAAAGCTCTAGCCTAGAAACTTTTAAAAGATTTTAAGAGTTTGTATTACCTGTGGCAGAAACAGGAACTGAAGATCTGAAAACAGGCTTTGTCACATGAGGGGGGAGTCCTTGGAAGAATGAGAAACTACCTGAGAGCCCTCTAAGTGGATGAATTGAATAAAGAATTGTGGGAAAATGAGGTAGGTGAAGATCAAAGTGGTTTTAGTAAGTCAACAAAACATAACTAAGACCCTGCATGATAGCACAGTACTTAATACAGATTAACTTTGAAGTATCCCTCCCATGTGTAGCAGAGATTTAGTTCAACAAATAGTTTTCTTGTAACCTAGACATCAAGAAGAACAAAGAATGAACTAAGCAATACTGCACTCCAGCTTCACTGACAGTAGTTTCCTACCTGGTCAAAAGCTGGCTCTGAAAGCATGACAGGTTATGTCTGCATGATCCCTGATGCCACCCACAGTTATCATTAACTAAGAATTTCTTTTACTGCTGCTCTGTGGGAAAAGAGCTTGAAACAGCCAAACTTATTCTATGCACTGACCTGGATCTGTAAGCTATTCTTTGGAGCCATCCTAGCAGTTGACTGTAGCTATCTGTGAACTGTTGGGTGGTATCAGCCCAGCTTATACTTAGGAGCAGAAATTTGTACCAAGACTTACCAGACTGAGCAGTGTCCTCTGACAATCCTTTTAAAAGACTTTGAACCTTCAGCTGAATCATATTATTTAGGCTAAAAGCATGGGAGGAGCAAACTTGCTTCTGTGTGCCCACAACTGTTTACTTTGATGATAAAGGCTGTGCCTGCAAGGTAACCCTTTCTGTTGTCTAGATATTTAATTAGCTAAGTAAAAATGGTGAATGGCAATAACTGCAAATTAAATAAAGGCAGAGGCTCAGTTAGTTAAACCACCCAAACTGTGAGATAATGTCCATAAGTTGCTTCCAAGTTAGTAGAAAGTTGAACATTTGTAATACATTATTATGGTTGGTTTTTTTTCCTCCAAGAGAAGTTTCTTTGGTAGGATGTTAAACATTGGCTTATGCCTTTATTTAAATCACTTTTTGCCTAAGGCAGTGCCTATATATGTATGGATTTTTTGTAAGTTTCTATTAACAATGCTACAAGCTCCAGATGTATAAATTTATACGATGTTTGCATGACTTATCTTTGTCTAGACAGTAAAAATTTACCCTGATCATAATACATCCAGGTTAGAGAACTGTGGAGAGCTATAAATATATCAATTTTTATAAATGTTTTCATTGTACAAGTACAATTTTTGTTTGGGGACAAGATCTTAAAAGATGGATTTGGTACTGCAGAACATCAGGATCCTGCATTCACAGGGCGCATTTATGGGAAGATGTAGGCCCAGCATGTCTTAGCTTGGGAGCAACCTCACACAAATGACAGCAGGTCAGAATAACTGGCTAGTTCACACTGAATAGCTCTGACAGTTGACAGAGTTCAGCTCGGATCTGTTTGTACAAACTTGAGTAGATATTGCTAAAGTACAGAGCTCCCAGTCTCAAATGGAGGCTACACAGCTGCCATCACGTGATGCAATGTGGCAGTGCTATCCCCACTTGCTGTGCATAGCACGGAGCCAGAGCCTTCCCAGTAAATCCATGCCTGGCATAACAACAAATGGCATTCCCTTCTTCTAAAAATCCTGGCCAGAGACTGTTTTTTAAAAGGCTGAATAAAGGGAGACAGGAGAGCTAGCACATTATCATAAACCCCACAGATCATGTGAAACAATGAGTGGAAGAAAATTCTTTTGAGCTTGCATTTTCAGAATAGCAGGAGGGATTTTCTTTTATGTGAATTTGCTGTTTTCCACAGTCAAATTAGTTTCTCTTCCTGAGAACTCGTAAAAGAGGAATTTTGAGAAAGGAAGCATCACTCATGTATGAATCAGGAAACTGCTTGGAGATATCTAAAATAGGAAATAGCTGAAAGAGAAGGAAGATGGGCAGCAAAACTGTACTCTAAATTTTAACAAATAATACAAGTAATTAGGCTGGTTTGTATTTATTGTGCATCTTGAAAGCTATTACGTAGGCTGAAAAAAAACACCCCTTCTTGCTTTCAAAGACTTTATAACTCCTTATGAAAACTCTGAAGCTCAGTTAAACCTATCATATTTCTGTCTTTTCTCCCCTCACTTTTTTGGTAACGTATGTTGAAGCATTTGAATGAAGTTAAAATTTGAACTTGTGTTACTTGAAGCTTCATCTGTTTCTGCAGGTTTTTCCCCTCACTTGCAATCTATTAGTTGTTTAGGAAAAACTATGAACAGAAGATTCTGTGTTAAGGAAGGAAGGAATAAAATAGCACAGATTAAATTCTGAATAACAACAAGTCCTACTCTCAGACAAATTTCTGACAATAAAAAAAAAGCAAACAAAGAGGGAAATAGCAACAAAGCCAAAATGTTAAAATATTGCTGTTGGTTTATGAACCTGTGCACAAATGTTTCCAGCACAGGAAACACTGTTAGCTGAAGGATGTATTCTTTGTCACAAGATGTCCTTCTGGGCACTTAGCATATATTAGAATGGTTGGTTTTCTTTTAGAATTACATTTTAAAATGGAATTTAAATTACCTCATGTAATTCCATCATGTGTGTAATTTTTCTTAGGTTACTCAATGTAGTTGGTTTAGATATATTTACAGATCTTACATTAAAATTTATTAGTTACTGGCATATGATATTTGTCCCATCCTGACAAAATGTTGTAAACTCTGTGGACTTCATATGGAAATCTGATCACCACCTCGATCTCATAAACCAACATTAGTCACCATCTTCCTTTATCAGATTGACTGAACTTTCTTAAAGGATGATTTGTCAAAGCTCTTCAAAGCAGTTATTAAAAATGCAGAAAAATACAGTGGAGCTGGATTGTAAGTAAACAGCGAGAGATTTCTTTGTGCCAATGAAAAGCAATACCCAATAAAATGTAATATTGCAAAAGTCTTGCTACACAAGTCAGTTAAAAAGGCTTAAATAAAAGCAATAAACATACTCCTGTTTACCCAGGATCTGTGCCTTTAAATAAGGATCCTCACTTGCCAGCATAACCCCCACATTGGAATGGTATCCATGTATTTCGCAATTTGAATCATTAGAAGTTTTTACTTTACTTTGGAAAAACGTCTAAGGACTGGTGACCGCCCCTCCCCTGCTACCATTTGTTCTGCCCTTTTTGTAGCTCTGGGATATGGGTCTCGCAGTTGCCAGCACCTATGTCACTGTTTCCACTTTTGTATTCACCATTTGACCTGCCTTTCTTCCACATGCTTTTTCTCTCCATCCTCTTTCCTCCTTAATGCTACAAAGACACCATGCTACACACTAGTGGAGGAACAACGCAAGCAAAAGGAAAAAAAGGGGTAAAATCAATCACAAGAGAGCTGGTAAGAACCCCAGAAAGTCCTACCTCATATACAGATCTCTTAGTTCAATCAGTGATCCAGTACCGTTCACTGACAGTCATGTAAACTGGTCATTAAGTCACGCCACAAAATGCAACTTCTGATATAAACCATTTCCCACCCCACCCACTAAAAAAAGAAGTGATATGATGACTTCCTAAGAAGGTATCTACCTGACAGCTCTCCTTCTTTCCCCCACCCTGCTGGGCTGCTAATCTGAGAATACAACACATAAAGCAAACCATGCCAGAAAAACAGGAAAGACAAGAAGATGTGTTTGAAAAGTAAAAATTTCTAAAATGTTAGGTGGAAAAAGGCATTTGGTCCTGGTTGTCTTCATGAGGAAGAATTTGAGTAAGCCATTGATAAATGTAACAAAAGCTGTTTCATATGAAGGAAAAAAGTACAGAATTCCAAACTGTCCTTAGACTAAATTAAAAAAGAAACAGTCTGCCTGTTAACAGAACCAATTCATGCCTTACAAAACCCCTATTTTTGTTGAATGGATTTATATACATACACAGTGGTGTTTCCTTTGCACTTTTAATACCACACTGTTTAAAGTACGTTGAATAAACATCTCCCCCTGGAAATAAACCAAACCACATCTAATGTATTAAGTTAATTTATGACTGTAAATACGAGTTGCTACAACTGACAAAATTCTGTGGAAATGTGATGTTAGGTCTGATAGCTATCTTGTAAGAAGGTTTTGTAATCCCAAGCTTTGAAAAAATATGCTTGCACTGCGGAAATGCAACGCTTTATGTAAAAGATTCCTGACGCTAAAATGCATTTTCCACTGAAGGACTTAATGCTTGCTTTCTTAAAATAAATTAATACATATATTACATATTTATGTAAAAAGTTACATCACTAATTACTCTGATCAGCTTAATGCTAACCACAAAAGAATTAAGAGAATAGAAAGCTACAGGAGCTTTCTTTTTACAAAGACACATTAGAAATCACACCTGATAACCAGAATCTGCCTCTGATTCCTGAGAAAGGTTTTTCAAGTGCAGCACAGACACACCTGCTCAGTGCCGACTGCAGCAAGTACCAGTGGCTACTCCTTTTTTTGACACTGTCACCATGGGCAAAACCTATTCCTTGTTGCTGATATCTGCCTCTGTCAGTCTCAGTGATGAAGCTCATGAGAATGTGCAAGAACAAGCAGGGTGATGTTACACAGATTTTGTACTTTCCTCGGAAGATGGCAGTTGTGACAGGAATGCCTTAGCCTGTGGAACTGCACAGTGTTTCATCCTTAGCTGTGAGATACAGCCAGACGGCTGGTGACACCCCAGCTTCACATGGTCTGGCAGTGGCACAGAGGCACCTATTGATAGTTCCAACTCCCAGATGACTTAAGGATGTCAAGGGAAAGCAACTGTCTCACTTTCAAGTCAGAAAAGAGAGGGGGTGTGCTGATGTGTTTAGGAACACACAGACATCTAAAAGATGCTACAATCTTGACACTGGTGCGTAGGCTGTGGTTCACAGACTCCAAGCGCTGGAGAAAAGATGATCAGTAATGTTAGTATACAGTGTGGTTGTTACAATGGATACTTGGCCAAATTCCTATCCTTAAAACAGTTCACAAGCATTACTCCAAATTTATCACTTTTTTTTTCCTAAACTGCCACTTAGGTGCTGTTTAAAGGTAACTTTTTCTATCTACATTTAAGGCCTTTTCTTATTAGCAAAATACAGTAATGCTGCAGGGACATTTCTTTACATAAACTTGTTTCTTGTTTTGGGAGATTTAATTCTACCCTTGATCCTACACGTCTGAACTAAATGCTGTGTGAAGAGCTTATGTTCAACACTGCCTGATTCAATTCAGAGTAGTGGCTAAAATTAATAGCTAAAGACAACTTTGCCTACATGTACCTAAAAAGCATAAAAGATTACTATCTGAATAAGCTGGAGGTTTCTTTAATTCAAAGGCCTCTCAGTATGCTCTAGTCATGTCTGTCCACTGCTGCTGCAGTGGGTAAGAGCATTTTTAGTGATACATTGATTCGTGCTGCAGGAGGCAACAGAGAGGGGTTTGCCTTTTTTCGTTAACCAGCAGTGACACTGGACAAGTCATCAATCCATTTACTAACGTGACAGTAATTTCTGTTTCATGTATTTTCAAACATTAATGAAAACAAAATAATCAGCCCTACACTGGAGGCGATGTTAGTTCTACAAGACTTGAGTATATGAAATTCCTGCCATTGCTCCTCGGCTATGGACCGAGTGACTGATGGTTTCTGAAACAAAATGGCTGGATGCTGCCCCCTTGTGAGCCAGGCCCTTGCTAGGAACCAGCTGAACCAGGGCTGCCTGAAACGGTTTTCTGCCGCCTAGCTCCCTCTCACTAAGAAGAAGTGGCAGATTCCTTGTCCCAAACTGCAGTTTGCCTATTTGTCACATACGAGCAGCAAGCTGGGTCACTACCGTGCTTCAGCAAAGGCCAACAGCCAGGAAATCTGAATTGAAGTGGCATTGTTCTCACCAATGCCTACTTTAAGCCCTTTCCCCTTAGCCTGCCACAATACATACAAGCATTAATAACTCAGCACTGCCCTTCTTTAATCAACATCTGGAAAGGAGATACTGCTGAAGGCTGTGAAGCATCAGCAGTGCTCTGACAGGTCATCCACTCCAGATACCTCTGCCACTGCAGTTAAGCCCTACGTTAGAGCTGGTGGTGCTGGTCTGGTTCACTGACCTGTGTAACACAGCCCGCTCCGCCATTTCCCTTGAGGAAGCTCCCTCAGGCCCGAGTCCCTGCTGCCTGCTCTCAACACTGAACAGATCTTAGCCACAGGAATAAAAACTACATCATGTGTTGTCTGCAATACCTCATGGAAGGGAGAGGCTTTATCTAAACCGCCTCATTAGAGGTTTTTAACTTTCAGTCTGCATGCTGCACCTGAGGACGGGGTGGTGTTACAGTGGGACATGCAGTTCCAGAAGGGAAACAAACAAGGTTCTGGTAAAGGTTCCGCGCAGTTGCCGTTTTCCTCTTTTTTCCCACAACGCCCTCCCTGAACCCCTTCTGCAGCAGCATCTCGGGGGGAAGCCAGTCAAGCAAAATGTAGGGGCTTCCCCCTCCAACCGCCTGATTTTAACGCAAACGCTCTTGTCCAACGCCAGAGGCTGTCTGCCTCTTAGCAGGCCTCCCGCAGCTCTGCAGCGGCTCCAGAAGCCCCATCCCTGGCGCAGGTCGAGCGCTCCCGCCGGCGGGAAGCGGCTGCCTCCCCTCAACGCCGCGGGCGGGGCGGCCCGCGCCGCTCCCCTCACGCCCCTCTCGCGCTCCGCCGCCCTCACCCACCCGGTGTCGCCGCCCTCCACTCAGGCGCTGCCCGGCCACCTCGCAGGGGTCCTGGCTCGGCGCTGGGGCCCTTTGCCGTACAGCATGGCGACGCTGTGGCGGAGGCGGGAGCCTTTCCTGGGAGTGTCAGGACGGCTGTGCCGTACGGTGCGAGCCCTCTCAGGTATGGGGTGCCGCTGGGCTCAGGGCGGGCGGAGCCCGCGCCTCCGCCTTTCCTCGCGGGGAGCCCTGTCCCCCCGACGCTGGAAGCGCCCTGGAGGGTTCCCCCGAGCTCTCCCCACCGCCCGGACGGCGGGAAGCGACCCGCAGACGCTCTGCTTGAGCCGCCACTGACGGGACCGGAGGCCGCCTCCCTCCTTGGAGGCGGCACTCCCCTCTCTCGGCGGCCGAGGAGGGGAAGGTGGCGAAGGGCCTTCAGCCGTTATGGCTTCCAGAGCCCCGCTAGCCCCGGTGCGTCCCGGAGCCCGTCCCTCGGTCCCTGCGTTGCTGAGGGAGTCCCGGGCCGCAGGTGGCTCAAGGCCTCCTGCGCCCCGCGGTGGGGCTTTCTGCAGATGTAGTGGGGCAGCCCAAAAGCCAACCCTTTCCCTCAGGCTTAACTCCAGCGACAGGGGAGTGTCAGCCTTCCCAGCCCAGTGTCCACGTGAACTGCCAAGGAAAGTCCCCCAGCCCTGTGGTGGTACTGGATGCTGCGGGCTTCAGCTGCCCCCCCGACTCGCTGACAGCTCTGAAGGCAGCGGTTGTCCTGATGCCCTTGCTAAAAAAATGAGTTATCGCTCACCTGCCGGCTTCTCCTGCCGCTTCAGAACAGCTCCGGGAGCGTGGGCTGCTCTGTGGGAAGCCGGAGGTGCCAGCTTCCCTCTGGCCTACACCCGTGCGATACACTGCTGCTGGGGCTTTGCTAGTCTGATGAAGTGACCCTCATGAAAAATCTTTGTGTAGAACTTGCTGTAATGCAGGGGCAAGACCTGTACTGAATGTCAGTTGCAGCCGTCTAATCACACAGAAGATGCTTCTTGGAACATTGTGTAAAAATCTAATCTATTCCCTGACTTCTTTTGGATTGCTTTATTTCTGTATTTCATTCATAAAACCAGACTACAGAGTTTAATTTGAGAATGCTTTGGGACACTGAAAAAATACAGTGCTCTAGTAAAGACAACCTAAATCAGCAATAATCAGTTGTAAACAATAATGTACTTTTTGGTACTTACCTTTTACCATCTTCCTTGCCTGTTCCTTTTCCTTCACTTTTCACATCTTTTTCACAGGAAAGAATGAGTATGACCTTCTGGTAGTTGGTGGCGGGTCTGGAGGCCTTGCTTGTGCAAAAGAAGGTTTGTATGTGTAAATAACAAAGCGTTTAGTTTTAGCTTAAGTAGTATTTATGGAGACTAAGAGAAGTGTTAGTGAGAATGCTAAGCTTTTTAATAAACACGTTATACTTCAGTCCCTGCACGTTAATAATTAACTCAGCTCCATAGTTAATCTGCAAATGAATTCACACCCTTGGGTGGGTTGATCTTGTTTGGCTTTCCTGTTAACCTTTAAAAAAGTATTTCTTTTGCCATGGGAAGGTGTAATAAGCTTTTATTTCACTGTTATTGTAAACAGTGTTTTTGTTTTATTGTAAACAGTGTTTTAGTTAGTAAACAGTGTTTTTGTTAGTGTTTTATTGTAAACAGTGTTATTGTTATTGTAAATACTCTGGGTGCCTCCATAGACACTGTGTTTTTTAACTACACAGTTTCTTATTTATGTGTTAAAACAACAGTCCCTTCAGACTGTTTCCAGGAGCTGTTTAGTTGCTGTAGAGAACCTTGCCCCTTTGTTACTGAATGTAACGCACTCAAGAACCCACAGGTTCCTTAAACATCTCATTTGGGGTCAGATTGCATTTTGGAGGTTGGTGAAAGCTGGAAGCTGTAGTCTAGATCCTTTTAAATGCCTTTTGGAGAATCTGCTGGCTACATAGGCAGCCTGGATTCCTAATCTGGCATCTTGAGTTAGACAGTAAAACCCACCAGCTGTCATCTCCTATACTCTTTATCTTTATACCCGTGCTACTAAAAATATTTAGGTTTGTGTGGTTTTCCCTCCTCTAAATACCTTGTCTTGTTTTATGTTTAAAGCTGCTCAGTTTGGAAGGAAAGTGGCCGTTTTGGATTATGTGGAACCTTCTCCACAAGGTATGGAAGGGAAATACTAGGAGAATATTTGGAAATGTGTATAAGATGATTGCCTAGGTGAGCACATTGCTCCAGGCAGCAAAGTGGCCAAACCCAGCCTTGTTTTATTTGCTTTTAGTAAAAGTCCTTAAGCATAGCTTGTTGTACTGCTCATTCCTTCCAGTGATGTCCCGGCTCTGCCTGCACATAAAGGTTGTTAGCAGTATTTGATATTACCTCTTGTAGTAGACTTTGGACTTAAATATGTGAGAATATTCTGACAAAGTGTCATTTATGATTTCTAAAAATTATAAATTTTGTCATGTTGAGTCTGTTCATGTCCAATATGTAAAATAAGATCTGCAAATGCAGATAAGCAAATGTGAAGTAACTGAATCTTCAGAGCTCTGAAAAACATCTTGAGATGCTTTGAATTTTAGAAGAAAAATACATAGAGGTGTGTTTTATTAAAACAAGTGAACATAAACAGAGTTAGAAATGGAACTGTATGAGATAGCAAACTGTGTGTTGTTTCAGAACTTTTTAACTAATTGCATGAACAACCTAATTCTGTAAGTAACCCAACTACATTAAGTTACACTAACCTGATGCATTTACTTTTCCTTTCTTTTTTTTTTATTTCCAAGGAACCAAATGGGGACTTGGTGGAACTTGTGTGAATGTTGGCTGTATTCCTAAAAAGCTTATGCATCAAGCAGCCCTTTTAGGGAGTGCCCTTAAAGATGCCCAACACTATGGCTGGAATATAGCGCAACCTGTTCATCATACCTGGTAAAGATTATTGCCCTTATCCACTCCTATGTGCTGCAAATGCATAACAACTTTTCCCAGTTGGTGCTTATTTAGGGACAGTTAGGGAAATTAATTTTGCATTAAGCTCTTTAGACTGCTGCTTGTTTAAAACACAGGTCTGTATTTACTGGTTTATCAGGGCAGATATGTTGATTCGGATTTGCTAATTTACTTTTGTAACAAAAAGCACTGTGGAGCATTTTTAGTATCTAGCAATTGCCTGTATCTTCGAGTAAAAATCTGCATTTGTAACACCATGACTTCATGTTCAGTTTCTTGTTTTGTGATAGGTCTGTGATGGCACAAGCTGTTCAGAATCATGTGAAATCCTTGAACTGGGGACACAGAGTTCAACTACAAGACAAGTAAATAAAACTTTACAGTTTGTCTTTCTTCTCCCAGTCAAGGAGCTGCTCTCCTCTTTGCTAGAATTGCTGAACTGCCTTTGGAGTTTCTCATTAGAGCCAGTATTTTTTTCTGGGGAATAGTAGTTGGAGGTGACCGTGAAGCTTTCTAACAGTTCAGTGATCACAGAATGCTCTCTTGAATCTGAAGAGGTTTTGCATTAATATGAAGCAGTCAGGACTTTTTCAAGGTAATTTCAAGCTTGTCCACGAAAATTTATGTCATACAAGCCCACAGATAACCTTACACCAGAACAGCTGGGGTTCTTGCTTTCAGTGCAGAAAGATTTTCAGCAAAAAGAGAAATTATTAATTTAATAATATATTAATTTGACAGGTACTAGTCTTGTGACTCCTGCTGAGTCACTATTGTATGCTCTCAAATGTGCATTTTATTGGTAATGTTATAGATAGCAATGCTGTGGATTGTGGAAAATGTATCATTTGAAGAGGTCAGTAACCTGATCCCAAAGCATGTTATGAGATTAGGTACTCTGCTGTGTAGAGGAAGTTAACTGTTGTACAAGAACTGACAAATCATGTGACAGAGCTGCAAAGAATCCTATGAAATAAGATGTTTGCTTCCTTTTACTTTTCTTACCTGTTTGCTGTCCTTCTTATCACTTCAGATACGGAAAAGGTAGCTGATTGTGTCTCATTTATATTCATTGTTAAGTGTGCATTTTTGTTGCTGTTTTCTTCTAAGCAGGAAGGTGAAATATTTCAACATGAAAGGAAGTTTTTCTGATCCACATACAATCCGTGGTTTAACAAAAGCAGGTAAAGAGGTGAGCTGCTGTGCTGTGAACGTGTGTCATTCACTTCAAATAGTTCAGGTCTTCATGTGTTAGGTTTTCAGGCCAGTGGGGGGCTAGACTGTACTTCTGCAAATTGTTTTAGGTATTGAATATTATTTTGGTGAGGAAGATGTGCATTTTCCACCAACAGAAGATGTTCATGAACTTGACTGTTGCCTACTGAGTCCCTAGCCTCTAACCTGTCAGATGCCATTACTTTTTCACTACAGATGGAAATACTGAGACAGAAGATTATTGTTTTGGGTCATAGTTATACTACTTTGATAGGTGCTTACAGAGATGTGAATAGGAGCATCATCTAATGGCTCTGAGCATTAGATCAGTCTGAGGTGTTTTCCTCCTTCAGCTTTCTAATACAAAACTGCATGTGGGAGGCAATTATACTGAATGCCCAGCTTCAAGTAACTGGGTCACATAACAGAATGGTGGCCATTTCTGCATATCTAACAAGAGATTGGATATGCATTTTAACACCTTTTTGAGGGAAATTGTATAAAGTTACTGGTTAATACTGGCTTGAGAGAGCAGAAGGGTTTTGGGGTAGATGCCTAGCATTTTCTAAAAACGTCACTTTTGAAGTAGCTTAACTCCTAGAGGCAGAATTCACTTGCTCTGATCTCTCTGTGTTTTGTCCTAAGCAAAAAATTGATTTTAAAAAGCTGCCATTTGTGCACAACTCTTGCTTCCAAGTAGTCATCAGAATCTTGCCCGGCGTAGGAGCAATTGTAAGCTGATGTTAAAGCAAAAACTGATACAGGATATGCAGGGAAGCACCTGCATGTGTTAGTTTATTTTATCTCCATCCTTTTTTAGTGCTTTGCTTGATTAGTATGTTATATAAATAGCATGCGGTAGTGCCAGCTTTTCACTTATCACTCTTTTGTACATACATAAAATATAAAGACAGATGAAATTATTTCAAATGCTTGATTGTTATTTTGTATGTTTGGTCATAGACTATTGTTACTGCAGAAAATATTGTCATTGCTACTGGAGGAAGACCAAAGTATCCTACACACGTAAGTTACACTTGCCATGTAACAACTCCAATGGCTTTACTGGTTTTGTTGCAGATGATAATGAATATTTGGAAGATAAAGATTGTAAATACAAAGTAAGACATGAGAGATTTTTGAACTAGTGTGAAAAATTGTCTTTTATATAAAGCACAGGCTTTTCAGAAAAACATTTCCATAGAAAACAATTTGCAGCAGTTTAAGTATATTAATCTTGCTTACAGCTGCAGGATAATTCAGGTTGGAAGGACTCTCTAGAGGTCATCTACTTCAGCCTCCTGCTCAAGGAGATTGGGGTCAGCTATTGAGTGATCTGTGAGATCAGATCGTGTTGCTTAGGGCTTTTTGCAGTCAAGTTTTGAAAATTTCCAGAGATGAAGACCTGATATCTGTGCATCCCCAGATACATTCCCCTCAGCCTACTGGCTATACTTCATCTAATCAGTCCAAGTTGCTGTTATCTTTATTTGCTGCCAGGACTTGTATTGTTGATTCAAAATCTTACCTGTGTGATCACAGATCGCAGGTGCACTGGAGTATGGAATCACAAGTGATGATCTGTTCTGGTTAAAGGAATCTCCTGGAAAAACGTAAGTTATCGTACCATGGCTTTTGTAGATGCTGGTATTTGTACTGTATGGCAAGGTGAAAATGTTCAAATTGCCTGTTATACACCAGTTTTTCTGTCCTTTTGTTTTCTTTCTGAGAATTTGTCTTGCTATGCGTCAACATCACACTACCAAACTTCATTAGTAACTAATAATTGGCCACCGCCCCCACCCCGGAAATTCCCTTCTAGAATCAAATTAAATACGAGCTTTCACCAGCTTGGCTTAAGGCAATTTGTTTGCTGTAGCAATTATACCTGGAAGTCACAAGAGGGCAGCATGAACTCAGACGAAGGGTGTACTGTCCCTGTTCTTTGATACGGTCTGTATGAAATCGCTTTTCAGTTAGGAAAGAAACTCCAGCACTCTTAAGTGGTGCCAGTTCTGATGACAGAAGAAAATACAATGAGACAATTGGGTTACTTTTGCCTTTTCTTATGTCCTTGGGAGCTACTTTTTAACTAAAATACTAAAAAATTGTCTTTAATAGAAATACTAAAATGCCATAGTCTTTATTTCTCACAGCACGTAGTGCAGTAAGATTCTGACTTTGCACTACAGGATAATTTCCTTATCCAAATAATTGTGATAGGAGATACACATTTGCTAGCATGGGAGTCAGGTAATACCTTTTTTCTCTTTATTGAGCAATTCTAGAAAAAACCAAAGTATACATAAGAAACAGAACTGAAACTATAATACTGGTGTTTTGAATGAAAAGAGCTACCATTTATGGCTGTGACTTTCTAATATAAAAAATGCACTGTGTTAAGCTAAACATCAAATAGATAAACAAGGGTCCTTGCTACAGTTTACAAAGGAAAGTAATTTTGCTGTTGTTTGTACTATATCAGTCACCTCTTGAATTTTGAGAGTGTGATTTATGTGAGGAATTTAAAAAGACCCAAACCAAAACACAAAACACCAACCCCCCCAAAAAAAACCTAAACATAAGATTTATCCCTGGAAGATGTTCCTGTGAAAATGTGGCTTTTGTCCAGTTACTGCTCATGCAAGTTGTAACAGTGTAATGTGGGAGTCGAGTGTTTATATGTTACATTCCTGAGACTTAGTCAAAATAAGCCTGCAGGGGCTACAGTAGCATTTCTGTGCTTTATCAGGCTGTGTCCTTGCAAATGAAGGAGGGAGTTGTTGAAGGTTTGTTTCTGTCGGGTTTGTTTCTATTATAAATATTCCCAAGGTTCAGTTTAACACCTTTTGTTTTTCGTCTGAGATGTGTTGTACTTACTCTTTCTTTTCTCCCTCTCCAAATGTACGTATCTCAGCTCCAGATTACGTGCCTGGGGGTTATAGAACTGTCAGTCCTGCAGTTATTCATGTTAAAAAGAAAGCAAACCATTAACCAACTTAAAAGTCCCTTAGATATACAAATAGTGTGAAGAAATTCTCGCTACTGAGATGAAGGCTTTTGGCAGAGTGAATTAGAAAAGATGCCTTGAAATATGTTCAGAATGAATGAGAGATTGAGCAGGTGTGAAGGAGGTTAGGTTCTGCTTTCTTAACTTTTCTGTTAGACACTGACAATGCCCAGGGACCCTCTACTCTGTAGAAGAAATTGTGAATAATGTGGGGCTGATACTATTGAATAAGTGCCAGCTGTCATCCAGTTTTCAGTCTAATGAGAAAGAAGAACAAACATATACCTACCCACATTACAGATATTCTCATTCTACTTTCTATTAATCTCCAATAGATAGTTCCTTATGGTTAGCATGTGGCTTTTTGCAGCACTTCACAGGAGCTACATACTTAAAGAGAGGGTGATCATCCATTCGCAGGTGGATCAGATGCCCTTATGCTGGTGGAAAAATTTATTTCCTACTATGTTAAATTGTTTGCCAAATGTAAAATCCAGACTAGCAGATTTTAATCTCTTTAGTTCAACTTGTTCTCTGTACACCTTCAGAAATTGTATGTTTTCATTATAGGATAGATAGATGTTATCTAGGGTCCTTTGTGAGAAAATGTGTTATACTGACTCTGCAATCCCTGGGGCTTATGAAGCAGCAGCCCCCATGTCTGCACTGCACTTTTCAGAAGTTTAAAAGCACCTCTGTTATAACTAGGAAATGGTGCAGGTTCGTTCAGGGTAGGATATAGGCCACAAGCCAGTGTTTCATGTACTATTTTTGCTCTGCTGTCAACACAGTATAGACTGTGTATAAAGAGATTTCTAAGTATTTGACTTGTTTCTGTCTTGCACTATTGTGAAGAAATAACTTTCCTAGGGATGTGTGGCTAGTCAGTGGCAGGGCCAAAACAAAAAGCCAAATTTGCTGTCTCCAGAGCTCCACCATGCCTCTAACGTTTGGCTTTAGGTGCCATACATGTTCACATATAAAATATTTTCATTTTCAGAAGTTTTTGGTGTTCTTTTATGAAATAGATTTCTGTCTTTGTGAGCATGTATACCAGTAGTGTTCCTGATAACAGGGAGGGGGGAGGATCATTGCTTTGTAAATTTGAGTTAGAACTGGAGAATGATACCTCATTATAAAGGGACTGCAATAAATGAACCACTTTGTGTTAGCCTCCAGTTTGTATGTGTTTTTCCATGGATTTAAGGGTTTATATTTATTTTGTGAAGCACCACACCAGTGTATGGTCCTTAGCCATGAATCAAGCAAAACACAGAATACAAAACAGCATGGGATGTGTAGGCCACGGGGTGATACTTCACATTTGTTCCTCCTTGTGATTTTGAGTTTGTATTTTGATATTTCAGTAAATTTCAAAGCTCAGGTAAATGTCTGAAATTCCTAGCTTTCCAAAACACGGTTAGCAAACGACTTCTTCCATACCCCAAAATCCAAAGGTTTTTTTAATGTTTGTGGCTTTTAGAGAGACCTGCTTTAAAAAAGTTGCTCAAAATAAATGGAAAATAATATGCCAAATATTCAGGTGGATTCTGCATCTTGTGGCGTTTTTTTAGTTGCTGGTTTTTTGATGAAAAGTTCTTAATAAAGCATGGGGATGAAAGGTCTTTATAAAAATGCATTTCCATAGATGAAAATCATAGTCAGAAAGAGCCTCACATTCCACACTGTTCTCATAGTAACTAGAAATTTCGATTCCTAATGATGCTTTTTTTCCTAATTCAGATTCTTCACAAAAGACTTTGTTGTAAGTGGAAATATTATGTGGAATGCATCTCCAAACTGTGAGATTTTAATAAGTCTGCATAGCACAAGAACAGCAAAGGAATGTGAGTGCAGCCTGTCTGGCAGATGAGTGTCAGTTTTCTTAAAAAATAATTAAAAGTATGTATTTAATAAATATGATACCTCTACAATTTTTGAGATACAATGAAGTCTGACAAGATTGCTGCGCATCTGTATGTTTTTATGTTGCCCACTGTCTCAGAGGCAGTGGTGCTGAGATGCTGTAAAGATGAGGTATCAGCAGTAACAGGCACTGTGGGAAAAACCTGTCAGTGTCCACTCCAGATGTTTCCAACAGAGGTGTTTCATAGAAAGCAATTGAAATATTTGTGAGATCTCTTAACGCTGCTGGTTTCTCTTGAGTTGTTCATGGCTTTTTTCACTTTGTCTTTCAGAGTATGTGTTTAAATTTCTCTTTACAATATAAACCCAATTCTTTATGTCTTACAAGCCTGTTCTTTTTTTTTATTCTGTTAATAAAATAAGCCCACATGCTGGTAATACCTCTGTCTGTGGAAGTGGACAAGCCCTGCTCGCTCTTTCTTTCTAACACCACTGCCAGATCCACCCCTCAAACCTGTAGTTTTGTAACTATACATACTTCCGAAAATTATTTTTGGTTGTGCAGAGATAATGCACAAGCTCATTTCACTGCTTTATTCTTTTTTTCTTGTTATGTAACAGGTTGGTTGTTGGAGCCAGCTGTATCCTTTGAAAAAGCTGTGATGATTTATGGTTGTAAGCAGCATAGCTGTCTTTCCTGTGAAAGCTCAGGTTTCAGAATTCCTTTGCTCATGCCACATAGATGAGTTGATAATAGAGTAGTAATGGTTTTTTATGCAGTAACATCACGGGAATTAAGGTCAGCTGAGGATAAATTCTCAGGATCTTAAAACCAATGTGATCTATGAGGAAAATGTTGTAAGGCTTTGGAGTTTTATTCTATGCAACAAAAGCAAGCTGAAGATGTCTGAGAGAAGAGAACTTGCTATGCCTAGGTAAAAAGCCCACTTAGTAGTATACTACCCTTTTATATTGCATTGATATGAAATTATTGTTTCTATTTCCTTAACTGATGTTCACTAGATGTTTCACTTGAGTGTGCTGGATTTTTAACAGGCATTGGATTGGACACTACAGTAATGATGCGAAGTATCCCACTTCGTGGATTTGATCAGGTGAGTAAGGAATATCTTACATCTCCTTATAAAGCAAATATATTAAAAAGTGTATTTGATTTTTTCTTTTTCCTAAAGAAAATGTGTCTCCAAACATGTCCTAGTATGTGCTTTCTGAAGAGAAACTATATATGTATTAGCTGTTGTTTTTCTGTACTCTCCTGCCTAATTAAAAGCAGGATTGAAAAGGTTGGGAAGCAAGGGAGGGATTTTTGCCACAACTAAAAAACATTGGACAATCTCTTTAAAATAATTCTAAATTTCTAAGAGTTACAGATATTTAACACATAGTTCAATGTGGAGTTCATTATTATGACTATAAATAAATCACTAAGCTGAAAGTGTGTAATGATATAGGAATTGAGAATCTTGACCACTTTCAAAACAGTGGCAGTTATAATAGGTAAAACAAGTATATAGTGATTTCAGTAGAACTACCAACTCTAAGCTGGAGAAAATTAAAAGCAGAAACTTTCAGGCAGGGAAATTAAAAAAGAAAAAAGTGTTTTACAATTGGGAAAGATTTTAAAGAATTTTATTGAAAAGTATAAATGGTGATGGTTGTGCTGACAAAACAGAAAACGGTTTTGGCCAGAAGTCCATTCCTGTATAACGAGAATAAAAGCAATTACAAGTAACAACAAGAAAAGGCAACAACAAAAAAGGGTTTGTATGGGATTTGTGTCAAAAACATAACTGCTTAAAGAAGGAATAGAAGGTAGTATAGCAGGTTTAGGCCAAAAATAGATTACTGGATCCAGTAAAGGTGTTACTTGGATGTGAGACTGTAGCCCCTGCTCACAGGTTAGAGGATGTCTTTGATGGCCTGCTAGTCCCTCTTGTCCCTCAATCTGTAGGGAGAGTATGTTAAAGGTGACTGTGAATCTTCTGTCCCTGCAAGATTTGATGTTAACACTACTTTAAAGGAAAAGTTTCTGTAGGGTTCTTAAAATGAAGAGAGTTCTGGGGTTTCACTCACATATGCAGTGAACTTTTTCTTTGAAGTTTGCAATTTTTATCTCAGGCAAATAACTTTGGCAGATGGCAGCCTCAAGAATGAAGGCTATGTCCTGTTAATCACGTGGAAATAGTGTTTTCAGAATGGGAATGAATGTGTGTTAACTTAATTATTCCTGGTATTATAAATTAGGACTTTCTGTAATGCTTAATTGCAATAATGCAGAGCATTTACAGACTGAAGTTGGTGAAAGCGTAATAGAACCATGGCCTTGTTTTTAAGAACTTCTTTGCACACTGAGTGTGTAGGAAAATCATTTTCATGTGTAGCAGCACAGTTTTTGAGGAGGGTATATTGCTGTTAGAGGCAGCAGTGACAACTACCACTGCAGGTAGGTAGTGACAGCTCCTGGTTGCATGCCAGCCACTCCCACTTTGAAGTGGCTTCCTTAAAACTAGTAGTAAGTGTACCAGAGTTTGCAAAACATTGTGTGAGAATGTGTGTTCGGATTTGCACTCATCATTGAGGAAATCTACACCTGTGACAGCATGAGATCTGAGCAAGCAGGGAATGGTGTTAAGAGTGTGTGTGTAGCACTTCATAAAACACAGTAGGGCTGTCTCTGAGAACTCAATCCTTTGTAGGCAGTGAGAGCACAATGAAAATTTCAAGGTTAAGAAAACATTAATAGAGATAAAACAACTGTGTTCAGTTTGTAGTCACATTGAGTCTGATGGAAACTGGTTAGCAATCACTGGATAGTGAACTGTCATGTTTCTGAGGAGATAGAATCCTGCTGTTGTCTTCATATTAGTTAATATCAGCTTCAAAAATAAAGTTTTGTAAGCTGAGAGCTTGCATGTGGCTGTTCTGTGTGAGTGGTTTTTTGGTAATATCCTTTAAGTACTAAACACATCCTTTGACAAAGTGCAACCTGAATTACTTCAGTCAAGAGCAATGACATCTTTGGATAAACCTTTCAGTGTACTACTTCACTACTTGACTGTGGTGTGGCATCATTTCAAACAGGCTCTTAGGACAAAAGTATTATTTCCTTTTTGTAGTAGAACTTTCCAGGAAACATTAGTGATTGATTCGTAGTCATTGCAGAGAAATGACAGGTGTCATGGCAAAGGGAAATATTTTTCTTCCGTAGCTTTATGAAAGTATTTAATTCTCATTGAGCTGCCAGAAAATGGTAACTATGGTAATGTTAAACTGAATATGCTCTAGATGCCTTTTTGTATAAGCAACAAATTGATAAAAAGCAACTGTTTTATTCATGTATTATCTTTTTTAAATCAATTTGAATATTCAGGTGTAGGTGCCTCTTGAAATTGAGTTGCAAGTCATAGTGTAAATTATTGTGTTGGCAAGGCATAGTAACTAAGTGACAAAGAATGTTGAAATGTGCGGTGTATTTACTGTGTTTTCATGAAGACAGCTGAAGGAATGTTTCACACTAAAAAGATTGTGTATCTAAGAATAATTTTCTTTTTTCCCTTATCAACAGCAAATGGCATCTTTAGTAACTGAGCACATGGAATGTTATGGTACAAAATTTTTAAAGAGATGTTTCCCAACCAAAGTTGAAAAACTGGAGGGCAACAGATTGCAGGTGACCTGGGAAAATACGGACCTGGGCAGAGAAGAAACCGATTGCTTTGACACAGTGATGTGGGCAGTAGGTAAACTTGATTATCTTAACATTTATATGCAGTGCTTTCCATTCTGAAAATTAAGTCCCCTCATCATTGTATGGGGCCTCCCGTTTTCTGTACATATTAAATATTTAGTGACATGAACATTGATAGCGTTTTAATTCTTTCCTTGCTTGCTTGACTTGTTCACTTACAGTCTAAAAACACATGGAAGTTACGGTGAATGGAAGAAATCCGTGGTAACTACTTTAGCATGAGGTGCAATAAATGGCAGACCATTTAGTCTTCCTCACATTTACTAGAGGGTGAGAGATAGAATTGCAGCAGCCCCTGTGGTGCAGATAGTGTTCTTTAAGTCCATACTCTTGATTTTTTCATGGAGCTATTTGCTGTAATTTCCTGTTTATCCTGTTCAAGAGCCTTCCATTTCTTCTAGGATTTTTTCTAAACTGTGCTGCTTATATTTTTTACTGTTGCCGTCATCTAATTCAGAGAAAGTGAAGTAATTGTCCCTAAAAATCTGAGTTAATTGCAGGAAACCTTGGGACTTAGGGCTTTTTGAAATCTGGTTAGGAACTTTCACATATCAGACCCCTCAGAAGTGACATATGATGCCTAAGTTAATCAGTTTTAAAGAATTTTTGTGACAAATGGCTATGAGCGTAGTCATCAGAAATGGGAGTTAAATCAGGTTTTTTGCCTCCTTTGAGTCAAATACTACTTCTTGTGAGGACTGACGTAGTAAATTATGTATGGTAGAAGGCTTCAGCCCACAGGAACAAAAATACTCTTTGTATTGCCTCTCTAAGCTACTTGCTTGTTGCTGTTACGAGTTGGCCCTCAGTTCCTATAATGGTTCAGATGAACAGCAAGCCTGCCAGAATAGGAGACCTTTTGCCTTCTGTTCTTATAAAGCTTTGGGAATATCTGGAATTCTAGGTAAATAAAGGATGGCTACAGGTGGTAGTGATATTCAGCAAGCAGATAATATATTGTGGACAAAGTAAATAGGCTTAAACTTACTGCCCAAGAAATCTGTTCTGATGCAGAACAATCAGTTCTACTAGCAGCTTTAGTAATTCCTTTAACTGCTTCATTTTTATGCTGTTCTTTTTATCTGACACCACTGGTTTAGAGTAGTGGCAATAACAGATAAAGTTAAATTCTTATCATCGTAGAATAGATCCATTACTTTACAGCTTTTTTATTTTGCCCCGTGGACTAAATCTGTTGTCCCCTTCCCCTAGTTAAGTCAGTTTTATATCTTCCTAATACCCCAAACAGAAAGCAGGCTGTGTATTGTGACAAACATTTGCTTACTGTGATTGCTATTCTCTTAGAAATACAATGGGCTTCTATAAATTGTGGAAAAAGCCTATAATAATGGCTTATGCTCACCAGAACCTGTCGAAGACACTAGTGTTTACCAGGAGCAAAAAAGATCATGCTATGTAGAGATGTGGCAACCCTGAAAGCTGTAGAATAATATTCATGAGATGAGATAAAAATGGTTCCAAAAAGTGGGTTTCTAAATGTCATATTGGATTTTTCTCAAGCTTTCTGGCAAAAGTACACTGAGAAGAAGTCACACCTGTGAAATGTCAAGTCAATTTGTTTGCTTTTGTCAAGGATGGAAAAAAGAGCTATTAAATTGAAATAATAAGTATATGACCTTGGTTTAGTGTTAATTATAATGAAATAAGGTTGCATGATATACTATTGCAACTCAATTGTAATGTGACTCCACTCACTATTTTGATAGGGCGCACTACATATATGGTAATTTTTGTCACAGATTTGAATTACAATGGATTTAGAAGCTGCAAAATTAATAGTTTGAAGGTTTGGGGATTTTGTGTTGATTTCTTTTTTCCAGTGTTCATATTGGCACTCTACTTTTGAGGATTAAATGCTTTAACAGTTAAGGCTGGTTAATTGATGTGCAGTCAATATGATTCATTGTTTTGCTCCCTATCAACACACCCACACCAGGTGTCTCAGATAATAGGCTGGGAAACTTGGTAGTGTTGAGGATTTCCTGTCTGCAGATGTGCCAGTTACAATACTGATTGAAGAGAGTCAGCTTGGAGAGTTAGTTAAAAGCAGCTGCTATTGTTAACTAATTGTAGCCTGAATTATAGTAGATGTTTCCTTAACTTTTGTAAAGCACATCATGGAATTTTAGTGGGATTTTATGAATAATGGTAAAAATATTTACTGACAGTGGCACATAGTTTGAGTTTCATGAGCTACAGTATTATCTCCTAATGTAGGCCCTTGGAAAAATAATTATATTGTGTTTCTATGAAGAGTTTTGTTTCTCTTCTGGAATATGTGATTTTCTGCTTGCATGAATAAGCCAATAAAAGCAGGCATGGTGCTCTCTTTGCTTTTCCAGGAGGTTCTTTGAACTCTCAAAATATTTGAGGGGGAAACAAAAAATTAAAAAATCTCATTTTGGTACCTTTTAATGTAGTTTAAAGGTTTCAATCCAAAGCTTTTGTAGGTAACTCTTGCAGGCCTGTTACCTTGCTGAGTGACTGTACTGTTATATTCCAAATCAGTGAAACAGCTCTTTCTTGACCTATATTTGATTCTGCCTGTTTAGTCCTGTAATATCCTTCTGTCTTTTACTACTCCTCTCTTCTGCTTTTGTGAGAATTCTCTTCAAATGATAAGTTTTTGAGCTGGTTTTTTTTTCATTCAGTATGGAACCAATAAACTTTTAATATTTCATAGTAACGCCTCTGCTCTTAAGGACACATTTATATGTTAGGTGCCTGATATACACAAACTGCAAAGGAGTGGTAAGGGTGTGCATGTACAGACTGCACAAGGTCTTCGTCCAAAGAAAAGGGTAGAGATTGATGCCTTTACAAACAGATGAATCTGCTGAGTTGCAAAGGACAAAGTTTCAAGAGATCAAACTTTGTAGAATGGGTTTGTTTCAGCTATTGGAGGACTGAAACCTGTGAATTGAATGCTGCAGTTGCAACACAGCTAATATATAAAAGGAATTGGAGAGCAGTATTTCCATTTGAATTTCCAATAGGTGGCAAAAGATCACTGCTGTAACCAGAATTTGATTATTCACAAAGTCCATAGAAAAGATGCTAATGAGGTCTTACTGTGCAGAGGAGCAACACTGAGTTGATGATTAAAATAAGTAGGTGTTCACAAAATATCCTAGAATTAGTTTGACAGAGAAAGTGAAGTAGTATGCTAGCAAAACACAGTAGTAGTGTAATGTGCTACTAAAACAGAAAGAGCAACGACCAGCAGCAGATTTTAAGTTTAGCTTTACAAAGAGATTTTCCCTGATGACAGCAGCAGAACAACCATTTTCAAGTTCCATTGTACTCATGAGCTTAGAGGAACACCACTGTGTCTTTGAAATAATATCATCTTTGCCATAAAAAAGAATTATAACTTTAGCTGAATGGGTATCAGGTGTTGCTCATCATGGGCTATCATGCATGTTGTCTTTCGTGTCAGACTGGCTGCTTGGCAGGTTTATTTTCTAGTGCAGTAAAATGAGATAATCACTATTCAGTATCAAGAAAGGCTTAAGTACATAACTTTTTTTTAATAGCAGTTTTCTTCAAGTCTTACAACCAAGTCAGTTTGGATTAACTAAGAAAACAAATTTTGTTTGGAGATTTTCTTTGAAAAGTCCCATATAGTAAAATATCGCTGTGATCTATGAGCATCTCTCTGCCAACCCCTATAGAAAAGGGGATAGGCCTTAGATTTGTCTTTGCAAACAAAGGTCTTTAACCTTTGAACCATTCAGTGAAAAATAATGCACCTTTTTTGATCTGAGACAACTGTTAATGCTAATGTGATATGGTTTGCCGGAGCTCTGGGTCTTTGTTCTGAACTTCCCGTGTCTCTTTCTCATTACTTTTAATTCATTACTGTCTTGGCAAGGTGTGTTTTCTGTAGTCCTAATGAAAACTGTCATTCCCATTGCATCAGTCAGTGCTTTTAGGTTGTTTCCCAATATCTAGTTTTAGTGACATTCAGTCAGACTTTATTCAACAGGGCTATTTTTAATGTTCTAGTAATTTGCATTGAAAGAGGACTGGATGGTACTTTTTCCTTCTTTCGTTTAACATACCCATAATCTTTGAGTGTAACTCTTTTGCTGCTTACTTTACTAGCTTGTAACTATAAAAAGCGCTTCTTCCTTCTAGGAAAAGTTTAGATGCCTGGCTGTGCCTCTAATCTGTGTGTGAGAGAATGTTCTGGATTCAAACCTCTTTTCAGAGTTGATAGGTCATGGCTAGCCTTTGTCTGAATGGTGGTATGCATAAATAAAAATAATGGTGGAAAATGCTCCAAAGTAATTTCATGAAACCAGTATAATTACTATGATACTTTCTACAGAACACAGGTTCTGTTCACACATGAATGTCCAGGAGATTGATGCCAGTGACCTCACTTGGGAATGGTTATTGGGTACTATTTTGAGACTACAGAGCCATTATTAAGGCTATACGAAACCTCTAGTTAAAGCAAGCGTAGTGTGGGAATACTAATGTGAAGGTGAACTGTAGCTTTCTTCTCAGAAAATGTTTCCAGGCCACTTTACCTTGTACAGGACCTTGAAAACAAAACAAATAGAATTGTTGGAAGCCTGTTGCATGCCATAAGATGTTCATTTGGTTGCATGTCACTTGGAGTTGCTTTGTTTGTTGTGGTTTCCGTAGGGCCGAAGTGACGTCTCCAGATGCCAGTAACTTCAGATGTACAGCGGATGGTGATGGTTACATGTTTACTGAATCCACCATGACTGCCACAAGCTTTTTGCTGAGATGACGCCTCTATTTTTTAAGTTTTACTAGTCAATGATAGAAGAGATAGTACAGCTTAGCAGACTTGGCAAAGAACCAGTTACTGTCCCAGCCCTGACTAAGGGTCAGGTTTTTTTCACAGTGAAAGTTTATCAGCATGAATGAAATATTCAAAAATGTCCTTGTAAAATTGGTGCATGCTGTTATCAGTGTGGTAAGGGCTCTGAACTTCTTTTTTTAACCTTAGTTAATTGCACTGTAGTCAATATTTTCTTGTAATCTGGACATTAGTTACATGGAATGTGTCTTTATTAGTCATTATCATCTGGCTATGTTTTAGTGAACGATTTGTGGGTTTTAAGGAGGGGTTTAAAGGTGAAAAAGGCAGTGGACTTGAAACTGATTTGGGGAGTGTCAGGCACCTACAACAAGGTGGGAGAGAGTACTAAGACTGGGAACACAGATGAGATTTTGATTCAGGTCAAACTGTGGTCAGATTGGGTAAAGTTATGAAGTTATGTGTCAAAATGCCTATGTATAGGTAAGAAGTGAAGAAGACTATTGGGCTTAAGTTTTATTCCAGAAGAACCATCCTGTCACCCTGCAGTATACTCACAGTGGCCACCTGCAGTATCATGCCTGATAATAAAATGCTTGGTTGGCTCCAGTTTGGATTTTTGAAATGCTGGGGGGCAAGCAGACATTCCAGCTTCTGTGATTAAGACGCTGCAGAAGACCCATTATAAAGTTCTGCTGTCAGGTGCACCTTTATCACCCTGGGAAACCTTACTGTATGCAAGAGTATGCTATCACCCATCACTGCTGCTACTTACTTGACTATGCCTATTCCTGTGGTTTCTTCTCAGTTTAGCTGCTTCGGTCTCCTCTGTTGAAGGTTCTGCACCTGAAGGTTGCAGCAGCCTGATACTGCCTTCACCTTAATCTGTGTGCAGGTGTGATTACCAACCAGAGCCCATCAGCAGATGATAGGACAGAAAGGCCGTATCACAGTATAACCAGCATAGCATGTGTCAGAGATGGGTGCTTTAAGCAGTCTCTTGTCGCTCTCAGTAGCTAAACTGGCTGGTAGCCCCCTTCAGAATGTTGTTAGATTTTACAAAAACAGATCAAAAGGTGTTTTTTCTTTTAAAGTGAGAAGTGAATGGGGGCAGTCCCTGACGGCTGGTGTCTATGTGGTTTCACAGCTGTGTGGTTATTGTATGGGTTTATTGAAGATGAGATTGTGATGTGGTATTAGAAGTGCAGGAGGCAGGTAGCATTTTTAAGGGTCAGATTAGAATGGCACTTTTCGTCTAGATGTCTGACATAACATCTTGCTGTTTTGAATAAAAACTAGATCTAGTCTTGTGTCTTATACAACCATACAGTCCTTGTTCTGTAGCAGTTTCAGGGCAGTGGACATCTTCAAATTAAAAGATTCTGTGCTGGCTTTAGTGGGAGGGAGGCAGGAGGCCATCTCTATGTTAGGTGCCTGGTATGATTTGGGATAGTTTTGTACTGCCCTCTTGATTTTTCAAGTAAGCTGTAAAGGCATGCTTTTGTGAAGCTGTAAATGTAAAAAATTTAGAAGTTATGGGTATAAATAAATGTTCTTCTGACCCAGCACTGCTGAGAAATTGTGGGAACTGATTCTATAATACAAGTAAAGTGAATGTTGGGAAATACCAGAATTTCCTGAAGTTGACATTAAAACTTACCAAGACACATTGGATAGTCATGAACCTAAACTACTGAATTTGAGGTGAAGCAAGATCAGTAAGTGTAATTCTGGCTTATGGAGGTGAGCCAGCATAGGGCTGAAGGCCAATAAAGCTTCAGTTCAGTGTTTTAAAGCTTGGTTTTTGCTTTCAGAAATAATATTTAGGCAGTAAACTTGAGAGAGAAATTTCACTATAAGTAGCACCACAGTTTTTGTAACTCTTAGCTATTAATACCAAGCTGTGCATATGTTAAAATAGACTGGAATTGAAAGGTTAAGTGTTATCCTGCAGATTTGATAAACTCAGCTGTTGTTGTCACAGGTCTTTAAATGACTCTATTGACAGTTTTTGCTTTTTTCCTCTTTCAATGCCTGCCATTGCGTGCTAAGCTTTCTCTTGGCTCTGCCTCGCAGGAAAAACTGGAAACTAGAAAACCCCATTAGTTGTCCATTTGCAGAATATCCAGGCTTTACTCTCAATACACAAAGAAATACAACGGTAGGAAGTTGTTTCACATCCGAGCCAAGATAAGGTCCTGGAGGTTTATTATTTTTGTTGCCCGATAGCATCAGGACTGGGGAGCAGGGGGCAGAGAAGGAACAGCAGATCAACATCCCATGGGGACAACAGAAGGGAAGACAGACAGATAGCCAAGTGCCGACAGCTTCAGTCAGTACTCCCAGAGGAAGTGTTGGTTTCACCAGATGAAATTAATACACAGAAGTCTTTACAGAGGCATTCAGATGTGACATTGTTTGAGGGGCCTGGCTATATGGCAGATGTATAAAGCAGTGAATCCTATGTTTACATATAATTAGGTCTGTATTGACAAGCCAGGTTTTCCTTTTGTTTAATAATTTCCTACATTAACATCAAAGAGCTTGTTTTTGTAATGAAAACACATTTCCCTTTTAGTTTTGCTTTGCTATAGCTCTGTATTAACATCAAACACAAAATCATGACTCACGCAAAGGAGACTTATGTATGTAGACGTAGATATATCCGTGTTCATTTATAGCCTCTAAAAAATAGATGCAATGTTATAAAATGTCCTTCATTTGGATACATTGAAGTAATCTTTTCTATGCTATCCTGTGTGTCCCTACAAATCTGGGGAGTACCTGATAATTTCACTGTGCTTATTAACCTTTGAATACATTTGAAAAATTGGATGGGATTTAAGATTCCAATTTCTGGGTCAGGATTTGCTTTCTTAGATACTCTATAGAAAGCTCAGTGCAACGTTAAGACTTTGGTGGTCTAAGTGGTAACTCTGTGCAGAAAACACACCAAAATATATTTTTAAACATGAGATAATTTGAAGTCATTGGAAGAGAAAGCTGAAATAAAATCTAAGCTTGGTGTAATTTGCTTCGCTTGTTTTTAAATCTAAGATAGTGTTTCTAAATTCTAGGAATAGTGTTTCTGAACTCTACAGAAACAGCTCAGATACAGAGTTTGAGCTAAATAACGCAGCATTAAGGACTTGAGAGCAAAGTTGGTAAACTTTTTCATTCAAGCTGAGGGAACTAAAAAAGCTTTAAGAGAAGTGTATTAGCGAGAAAAGAGGATTTCAGAATGTTTAACATTGAACAGCAGTATTAATTTTTACCCACAAGTGTGCACAACAAGCTGTTTGTATATACTGAGTGCCATTCAGTTAATGTTTATGGGACATTTTCAGTGTAGAAGTTGCTTAGTTGTATGTATATTCATGCTACCTTAGGAAACTGAACTTAGAATGTGCATCAAATATTACAGTATTAAAGCTTTGCACTTTTTGCAGTGGATGTTGTCCTGCACATTTTTAAAGGATAGCTTTTGCTGAAATAGTCTGAGCAAAGGCAATAGTAATAATGCTCCTTTCACAACGGAACTCATATCCACACTTTCCTCCCTTACAGCTTTTTCAGCATCAGATCAGTTTCGTCACGTTTCTGCATGGACTGTCAAAGAGCATGAAACTCTAGGAAACCTGCAGTGGAGGATTCCAGCTTTCTACATTAAGACTGCTGAAGTTTTCCAATAGTTTTTACCTTTTTTCTTTTTTTCCCCTCTTAAGGCCGAGCCCCTGACGTTAAAACTCTCAATTTGGATGCAGTTGGAGTGACAACTAATTCTGAAACTGGAAAGATCATTGTTGATGCCAGTGAAGCTACTTCTGTTCCTCACATTTATGCAATTGGCGATATAACAGAGGTACTGAGTCTACATAAACTATTTTACAATAACAGGAAGCCAACTTTGTTCCTGACTAATAACTAGTCCCCAGACGTCATCATGCTCTAGCATATATCTTCATGTTTTGCTCTTTTCGTTTTGCAGAGCTGTAGTGTTTATGCCAGCCACCTGGGTCAGTAATTTCCTTCACATGGATCTTGTGAAGTATTTCAGCATTAGGTATTATTACTGATGTTTATCAGGGAATGCATTATTGGTCATAGGCTAAGAATAAAGTCTTTATCGCTTCAGTTATCTTTCTAATAATGTTTTTATCACTTCAGACATACGACTTCATAATGCTTGTGACTGCCGAGTGAAAGCAGCTCTTACATTCTGAAGCTCAATACACTTACTTGGAATGACCATGACAAGTTCCTCTTTTAGTATTTTGGAGGCTAATTGATATTAGACCCAAGGCAGCATTTCTGCTGCCTGACGCAGAATGCTTCTGACTATAAAGTATCTTCCTCGAGAATAAGAAAAACTAATTGCTGCAAATACTAATGCATTTTACTTCTGTTCATGATTTATGAATGATTATAACAAGTAAACATGAGGTGTGGTGTTTTGGTTTGGGGTTTTTTGTTTATTTGTTGTCCTTTGATGGTTTGGGTTTGGGTTTTTTTTCCTAAAGGAGGGTACATTATAACAAGAGCGAAATTATTTACTTATTATAGGTGCAAAACCAGAATTCTGTGAGCTTAATCCACTGCCATTGATAATCTACAGTTACTTGTGACAAGAATGTCTTGTCCTGATCAAAGTGCACTTAAATACTTTTAAATCCCTCAATTTTCAGTTTACAGAAGAACTCGGAGTATCTTCTGTAAGTTGGGCATCTTCAGACGTTGTCTTCGTAGATAATGTTCGTCTGGATTCTGAATTGTACTGTTATAGGAGGATGTTTTCATCAGCTGCCTGCTGTTCCTGAAAAATAAGGGCAATATGCCGAGTCTAGAGGCTGAGCATTGCAAAATACAGAATTTTTTCACCTGTTTTTGAACTTAGTGGAATTAAGCACATGCCTTCCTATCAAGATTGGGTTTGGTATAGTGAAGGCATCTGTTTTGAAAGTCTGGTAAATCTAAATACTGTAGCGATATCCAGACACCATATATAGTATAATTTGAGAGACCCTTTAAAGATTTCTCATTCTGCTGTGTTTGAAATCTTTTAAAGGACTCTCACATTTACAGACCCTACAGGTGCTCTGAGTTTTTTGAAGAGATGCAACAGGTTACGTAATGTCTTGGGAATAGTGCTGCAGATTTCTAACTGAACTCTGGAACTGCCATCTCATAAATCTGATGACCATTCCTGACCTCTTCCCCCCTGTGTAGACATGTGTTTCTTCCTGTCTGTCTCCATCTTCATGCGAATGAGTTGCCATTTCCGTTTAAACTGAATAAAAACTCTTTCCTGCTCAGCTATTTCTCCATTTTGTTTTTCTTACTCTCCACAGCTTCTCTGTCCAGTCCAGTCACTCAGAGCTTTGGGATTGTGTGCAGTTCCTCTCCTTTCTTTTAACTTCACATACAGGTTCTCTCTGCTGTACTTGTCACTTTTTGTTCTGGCTTATTTCCTGAAGTCCTCTTTCTGCTCACAGTGACCTCCTACACCTGCTTGTCCCTGATATATGCCTTGGTTAGGCCTCCTGCTTTCCAAACTTTTCTTTTAAGTTTCATCCAAGAAGCAGTTATTAGAGGCAATGCTGGCAGGGCCTTGGATGCTGATGCTTATTTTGCTGCCAATCTGCAATGTTATTTTGGGCAAGTCATTTCCTTTTGGGTGCTTTTTGGTTTCTGCCCTTTGAGGATTTACTTAAGTAAGAAATATAAAGTTGGAGGCAGGATGCTCTTCTCTTTCCTACTCTGGATCTAAAAAATCAGGTCTTCATTTATTTATCATTTTCGTTGTTGTTAAAACTTGGATTTCCTTTTCCTGCTTTTGTCCTTATTAAGGCAGATTTGAACTTGGGTTGTTTAATAGGCACTTCTAAATGTAAGTGTTAAGAACAGCAACATAGTTTTATACTGAGTTCAGTGAACTGGGGGAAAAGTGCAGTTACATCAGTGCTCTAGAGAAATATTTTCCTAAGCTTTTATCTGCATATGGGCTTGATACGGCAGAATTAAAGAAATCACAGTATAGTACTCATGCTTTAATACAGTTTAAAGATAGGAGGAATAATTGCTGTTATCTGACTCCACTACAGTGTAAGCCATGAATTCCACTTGCTAAGCATTAAAGTTTATTTTAATTCTTAAATTATTTTTTTTAGCACAATTAATTTAGATAGTAAATTTCATTGGTATGGGAACCAGCAGTGAAAGTTCTGTACTGGTGCACATCTCAAAGAACATATACACAATAGAATCAAGTGCATTGTGCTAAGAACCACAAAGCTGTAGAGCTTGGTGTGTGATACTTTTTGGGTGACACCAGTGAAAGAGATGAGGAAGGGGAATCTCGTTTCCTGTGTATGAGCTTCTTAATATTGCTTATAAGAATAAATTATTTTTTCTCCAGTGTTCCTGTTCAGGATTTCTCTTTGCTCTGCTCTCTCCCTGTTAGAGTCTCTTTGCTACCATGAAGTGCTATTGCTCACACCTTTGCAAGTACTTCTCAAGCCCTCCTCCTCCCTCCGTTACCATGTCACATGAACGGGCATCATACTGCTACCAAATAGCGAGAAGTACTTTTTTTGTTTTAATTGAGTGCCCTGGCTCCAAAGGGAGTGTGAGAGGAGAAAGGTGAATGCTCAGAATGACTGTTTTCATTTGCGACTCATACCCAGCTGGTACAAATGGGAAACTATGTGTGCATGGGTGTCTTATTGCACTTGTGTATAGCAAATGGAATCCTAATGTTATCCAAGCTGTTCATTTTGAGAAAAGGGGGAAAAAAAACCCATTCCAGAGGTCAGTCGGTTTGTCTCAAAAAAGCTTTTCAAGGTTTGGTAAAATATTATTTTCAATTAACAGGTGAAATTGCATTTAGACATTTTCATCTTCTGTGATCAGGATGAGGAAGATCAAGCTGGAATTTTAGTTTTAATTTACTTTTTTCAGTGCTGATATAAATGCTTTGTGTTAAAATTCTTTCTCCAGTAGTATTCTTGTTGAAAAGCATGGCACACACTATAGAGAAGTTCTCAGAAGGAGGTTTGTCATATGGTCATGCCACTATACATCTGTCATATTTCAAAGAGTGTTATAACAAAGATGTGTAGAGAAGGTGGAATGTACAGTATGTTGCTTTGAATAGAAATGAGACCAAAAAGAGTTGTGTTAGAACAAATACACATTACTTCAAAGCTTTTTAAACTCTCTTAGGAGCCATCTCGTTTAAATGTATAATACATTGGAGGGTTCTTAGGAACGATTCATATCCATAATAATCAGCAGGGTAGTTCTACACATGACTGCAAAGTGAATGTTCATTTCAAATATTTACCAAGGAAGGTCTTTAAGTCATTGTTTATGAGAAATTGGGCTTTATCTGCATGGATGTTTTAGTAATTAGTTGGGTTTTATGGAATGCATGGCAGTGCTTTCACAATTTTATCTCTCGTTCCAATCTTCTATTCATTTCTGGAATGCCAAAACAACATCTGTATTTCCTGCTACAGAAATGATTGGCAGCCATGTTTCGGGCAAATGTGGATAAGAAAAAACAAATGGCAAATTTCATCTGGTAAATGACATTTACAGACTTGAAAGTCAGAATGTTGGATTTGAAAAAACATAACTTGATGGATCTTAGGGTGAAAAAAGGGATAGATTTGCAGTGCTGTGGTTTTTCCTGAGCTGTGGGGAAAAACAGGTTAGTCTTCATTAACAATTAGATTGTAGTTTCTGTTATGGGGTTAAACGTAATGTTTCAGTTTGGGTTTTTGCAAAGGAATTTTTAAATTAAGTGGTTATTAATACATGTAAAAACTATAAATGTATATTAATATGCATGGTACATGAAGTCCATGGTAGCTAATACCATGTACAGAATCTATTTAGCAACATAAAGAAAAAGATAAGCTGGGAAAGAGGAATGGATTCCAGTAAACACTAAAACCTTCAGGATAATGAAAAAAAAATGATTGAAAAACTTGAATGTGTGTACTGGGGGAATGCTTTATTTTTTGCTGGAGACTATTTTTGAGGGCTTATTGGATTACTGTTTCCAAATGGGGCTTTGCAGGAGTGTGGCAAGCTTTGTATCTAGATAGCACCTGTATGAATCAATACTTCACACATTTTATGCAGTATTCTTTATTGTCCCACAAAGATCTTTCTCAGTTACAATTATCTTATGTTTCTACATCATTCCTTCCAGATTTGCAACTTCTTTCATCATCTCAGACAAACATCTTGATGATATGTCATAGATGAACTCTTAAATAATGTTTTTTACAAGACTTATGAAATTTGTTAGGTCTTACTGATTTACACAGACTGCTCTTCCTTGGACTTCAAAACCATTCCTATGAAAATGCCTATTTGAATTTGTAAAAACTTCCAGCTGCCTTAGGACTAGCACTGGAATTCTGATGCTCCAGCGGTATTGTGCCAGCACTCAAAATAAGGATTCTGGCACACTGCATAGTCTTCTTTAGATATAAAAGGTAGGTAGGACTCAAGGCTTGAACTGGACCATGTCCTGATCATATCCTGTTATCATTCCATTTCTCACTTGCAGAAAGTTAGCATTTGCCAGTAGCAATCCAAGCTTGTCTTTAATACCAGAGCCTGAGACTGGGACCAACTCGACTTATAGTTGCAGTGCTAGGAGAGTAGTGTTCCACTTCTCCAATACAGGGCCAACATAGGAAGTCAGTAATAGTACCTACAAATAGCTAATTTTTGTGCCTGTGTTCTGTAAAAATGTGTCAGACAACTTTTTTAAAAGGTCTGATGTTATAAAAACACTGTTGCTTTATTCTAGGTTTTTCCTGCTTTAAAAAGACCATCTGAAAAATTCCTTGATGGCTTACTATGAAAAGAAAGGGGGAAGTGAATGGTTAGCATATGAATATCCTCTGCTTTTCCCGAAGTGACATGATAAGATACAAGGTTTTGACACATTCATGGCATTTGTTCCCCCCCTTCCCCATTAAGACAGGTACTGAACTTGGAGACTTAAAAGCATGTTTGGACAGAATTATTGCTGTTTGGAGCCCTAGGTACCAGGGTAAAATTCCAAAGATTTGGCCTTCCTCCGGCCATTGTCCCAGGAGAAATCCTTGGATGCTACTTCTCTCTTAGTTAAAACAAAGCTTTGTGCTCTCTTCTTAGGGCCGTCCTGAATTAACACCCACAGCAATATCTGCAGGAAAACTGCTGGCTCGACGTCTTTTTGGCCAGTCTTCAGAGTTGATGGACTATGACAATGTGAGTTGTCATTTCTTTTTTTCAATAATAAAAGCCGAATTTTACACTTTTTTTTTTAAGAATCTTTAAAGAAATTATATTTTGTCCTCTGGAATCTGGAATCTAGCTTTTACAGTAGCTAAAGTAGATGTGTGTGACAGAGCTACAATTCTCAGGCATGCAGAAGTTTCCCTTTCTGCATGCTTCAAATGGTTCAACAGTAACACTGTTTCCTCTCAAATAGGTACCTACCACAGTTTTCACTCCCTTGGAATATGGTTGTGTTGGATTGTCGGAAGAAGCAGCTGTGCACTGTTATGGATCAGATAATGTTGAGGTGTGAAAGCATTTTTAATTTTATAGCTGATATCAGAAGTTTCATTGTTGTGTCAGGCAAAATTTTGTGTTAAGGAGTTGGTGTCTTCAGAAAAGCTCAGGTCTGTGAAAGTGTTGCAGCAGGTCACAATGAAAGCTGTTACCTAGTAAGCTTAAAATTGATAAAGTGTGACAGTTTTAAACTCGCTGACATTTTAATAAGTTATATTTGCAGTATCATTAAATATTGGTTATGTTCCTTTTAATTGTCAGAATTGCTGGTCACATTCTTGAGTCTGAATTTTTGGGATGTCACCAGAAATATTCACACAAGCTGCTAAGTGTCTTCATGGATACAATGTCTTGATATAATATGCCTAAGTGTTGTATATTGAGAAAGAAATCCATTATGGCATATATTCACACCCAGCCCTCTGTTATGAAGAATGAGATTGTGATACTCATGATGAAGAAACTAACAAGCACTATATAATAAGACAAAATTCAAACAAGTCACCCTTGAAAAAATATGTTGTTACCTTTATTCACTCATCAAAAAGACTGTCAGCATATGACTCGGTTAGCTTTGGAAATACAAAATGCAATAGCTTACTTCCTGTCCAGTCAGTTATTAGTTTTGTCTTTTATGATTCTGAAATACAGTTTATACTTAAAGTATCTGTTCCAGAACTCTTATCTTGGTTTGTTCTCAGTTGATTAAGGCAGGTAATTGGTGTGTGTGTGTGTGTGTGTGTCATAAGGTGCTCCTGTTATGTATGTTTTGGAAAGCAAGTTCAGCTGATGGATTTAGCTTGGAGCCCCCGGCAAAACCATTAATATAAGAATAAGCATTTACTATTCAGAGTGCAAGAATTACAGTTCAGGTTGTCTTGTCACATGCATTATTATAGATATGGAAAGCTTCTTGGCTTGCATTATTTTCAGTAAACAAGGTATTAAATTTTTGGAAGAAGGAACAAAGTAACACTTAATTTGGGACACTGATTTGAGTAACATGATTCTTTGTGAACTTTTTTCCAGTTTGTTTTTAATCTAATGGTTCTCTGAGGAAGTTCTGTGTTAAACTTCTCCTGTACTTTCCACATTTTTCTTTAAAATAACGAACGGGTTATAAATAAATCATTTTTTTCTACAATATTATAAATGTGTCATAATAATAGTCATTATGGTACTAAATAGTAGGTTTTTACATAATAGTACTCTCTTAACACAAAATGTTGGTTTTTTTCCTTACCAGGTATTCCATGCGTATTATAAACCTTTAGAGTTTACAGTGGCTGAAAGAGATGCAACTCAATGCTATATAAAAGTGAGTTTTGTGAGCTTTTAACTTGCTTTTAACTGAAAACAAGAGATATGATACAGCCAGCTTCAAGAAGGACTGTTTGGCAAAAATAAACCCTCTCAAGATGGATGAAATATTTTCTTGGTGCAACCTGTCTCTCTAGTCAATCTTCATCTGTTTAATATTCATTACATATCCTACTGCATATTGAAATTGCTTTACAGATATTAGAATCTTTCAGAGCTGACATTCTGTTGATTGATACCATCTTTGAACTGCTTTTAAGATGCTAATAAATATTCAAATTTTTCTAACTCTATTTTGTAACATACGATTTATGTAAATGCCTTAGTAGCTTGCCTTAACTTTCCCAAGTACCAGTGCAACTAAAGTGATGCTACTTTCTAGCTATTCCCTTTAAATTATGCCAATTAAAGTAAATATTTGAGGGTAAAGTAGTAGTAGCATAATAATCGCTGGACTATATTGAATATAGTTAGAAAGAAAGGGAGGGGAGCGAGTGAGTGGGTAAAACTGCGTGGGTGGGGGGCTTAAACCATGACAGTTCATTTGGCGCCCAACGTGGGGCTCGAACCCACGACCCTGGGATTAAGAGTCCTATGCTCTTTGGCCCAAGTATCTATCAGGTTGTTCCAAAAATGAGTCCCATTTCAGTGCTGCTCCCGGGCACAAAATTAAAAACACAGTGCTGCACCAGCTACCAAGGAGGAGAAAAAACGACTGCTACTGCTGAACCCATGACAAGTCCTTCCTAAATTCCCAAAACACATGAACAGACATTAAACTTGAGAGTTTCAAACTCTGTTGCAAGAGGCTTTTATCTTTTAAACTCCTTGATATTTAAAGAACCATGTCAAGATTGCTGCTGTTCCTGGGACTCCTAATGAAAGAATCCAAGCGCTTACTGAATAACAGAACCTATTAGATTAGTGATGATTTAATGCTTGATGGGTGGACAAAGGGAGAGACTGGCTTTCTTTTCATAATTATAAAGATGGTGTACTATAAGGAACTAAACAGTTTTCATTAAGTTCTCTAATAAAAGTTAAGTGACTGAGGCCCTCCCAGATACTTACTAACTCACCTTCATCTGTGGCTGCTTCCAAGCCTTACTCCTTTTTAGGTTATGTGACTGATGTGGTAAATGTATCTCACCAAACATACTGCTGTAAGTGTTTACTGACTGAATCAAAAAGGCACAAAATATTCTGTAATTGGTACTAGTCATCTTTGGAAATACAGCTTGTTAGCTAGTGAGAATAAGTGCACGGGATTGGGGAATTGCTAAATTAGCCACTCAGTGTCAAAATAACACTAGTCTGGTTACTGGACTACAGAAGGTATTTTGAGGATTTCATACAAATGACAGACAACAAAATATTCAATTTACCACAAACTGTCATTGTCAGTGGCTCCCAGAAGTCTGAAAGAAATACAACAATAAAGCTTCGATTCAGGAAAGTGCTTAAGGACAAGCATAAAACCTATTGAAGTCAGTAAGTCTTCAGCAAGTGCGTAAGTTCTTGGCACACTGGAGTAAACAGCTGTACTAGGATCTCAGGGCACTTCAGTTTCATTTAATTCAACTTCATGCCTTATCTTTAAATGTTCTAAGAAAGGATCTCTATGTAATGTATTGTTTTCAGATGGTGTGCTTACGAGAGAGAGAGCAACGAATACTTGGCCTTCATTTCATTGGACCAAATGCAGGCGAAGTTATTCAAGGATTTGCTCTTGGAATCAAGTAAGTACAAAAGAATGTCTCTAGCTTCTAAAGCCTGCTATTTAAGTTATTGTAAGATTATAAAAGATAGCTGCCTAGTTTTGGCAACACTAAAAAGAATCCATGATTTTTGTTACTTTTATGTAGTATTGCGCATATTTTCACTAAAAATACTGCAGTTCTTCATTAAATTGTACTGGATTTAGTTACTGTAATACTGGATATAGTTAAGGAGCAACTGAGGAAAATATATTGTTGGCTTGATATAGTTAAAGCAAAAAATAAAGCTGTGCATTAACTTACTGATACAAGTTTTCTCAGAGTGTAGCTTCTTTTGCATTCTATGCACAGGATAGGAAATCACCATATAGTTTTCCAAGTTACTTCTTTAAAAGGATATTTGTGTTCTTCAAAAAAACCTTTCTTTATACCTGCCAAGCATTTTCTTTCTTAATCTCATCTTTAAATGTGCACAGCCATGGCTCATCAAAGCTCACCAAGGACTTGCGTGAATTTTTATAGTTTCGGGGTTTTAAGCTAACCATAATGTGATAAGGTAGGAAAGAAACCTCTGTAGGCTGATGGAAGGGGAGAGATACTTTTGTCTGGAGCTATCTGATAATTGCAGTAACAAGTTTACCCAAGTAGATGAACCTTTGTGATTTGATCTTGTTTGATTTTACTCAAATATTAATATAAAAGTTCTCCCTTGGAAGGAATAAGGAATGATTGTGTGTCCTGTCTAGTCAAATGGAGAATTCCTACTATGCCTCTTGTGTGCTACAATTATTTCTTATTTGTTTTTATATTTCCCTTCTTAATGCTGATTCACATCTTCAGAAATGTTGATTTGTATATTTATATTACTAAATTATAGTTTTTAACTCCTCTTTGAAGAAAGTAGGCTGGGACACAAGAAATCAACCCAAATTGTGGTGTATGTTCATTTTCCTAAATATCATCATCATTTTATTGCAATTTTTTCTGTTACAGTTGTGAGTGACTAGCATAAATGAAAAGCAGAAAGGATTAAGAAGGCAGGACCGCAAGTATCATGTGAAGAATATCTTGGAAATCACTGATTGCAGTATGCCCTCAGTACACATTTTCAACATGTGTTTGTAGTCCATTAATTGCCAGTGGTATAGATTCTAGAACTACATTTTTTAGGATGTCATTGTTTTGAAGTTTTATCCAAAATAACCAGTGAAAAGGAAGCACATGAAACTGGAGTGCTTTTCTGCCTTGCCTGAGGGAAATTAAAACTTTAGCCACAGTAAGAGGTTTTCAGCAGGTCAGATTCTTGTATTGGTTTCTATTGTATTTCACAAATCCAGAATTTTCAATGTGGAACACCCATTATAAGAGCTGCTGTTCTCTTTTGTCAAATGTTAGGTCTTACTTCAGCCTCTCCAAAGGATGACTTTCCATCTTCCGTCCCCACTTAGCACTCCAGTAACATCTGTGCTTAGCGGCTATTTTTTGCTTGTTGGTGCTTTTTTGGATGTAGGAGGAGAAGACATCTTTGAAGACAGCAGACTTCTCTGTATTTTGTAGAAGGAGAGAACATTATTCCATAGAGAGCTTGAAACAATTCTTAAATTTGGGGCAATTTCAGCTATTACAGTATGACCTGCCAGGAATAGCAGCTTGAAGGAAAGTGATCAAGTCTAAGAATATTATTGGGACTCGTAAAGGAATTAAGCTAGTAGGATTTTAGCTCCAGGTTTTTTGGTGGGGTTTTGTTTTTTCAGAGAAAGACTTTTTCCTTCTGCTTATGTTATTGATAATTTCAGTTTAAGCACCAGAGTTTCTCTAAGATCATGGAAAAATATTCTGGTATTACTTCCTTCAGCAGATTCTTTCCAGCAGCACTAATTATGATTTTCTTCCTCTGTGTGTATGTGTGTGTTTTTCCATCTAGAGTCAGAGTTGGTGAAACTCACATGTATGTACAAGAAAAGCTGAAGGCTGCAGTTTTCTCACATGCTTTTGCCATAGGCTCAGTTGTGACTTGGGATAAATTGCTTAATTCTCTTTGTCTCAACTCTGATAGCAATTTTTCTCTGGCAAACAGTGTTGTGAAGCTGGGCATTTAAATGTTGTGTAAGTGCCTGAGAAATAATAGCATTGTTTGAAGAATAAATGAACTCCTCTTCTGATAAATGGATAAGGGCAGAATTGCTTTGATGTCTTAGGACATTCTAGCTGCTTCAGGTGAATAGTGTTTGACTTTGTGAATCTTTGGTTTGGTTTTTTTTCTGTAGATGTGGTGCTACTTATCCTCAGCTAATGAAGACAGTTGGCATTCACCCTACTTGTGCTGAAGAAATTACCAAGTTGCACATTACAAAGCGTTCTGGCTTGGATGCAACAGTTACAGGCTGTTGAGGTTAAAAATGCCATCCCTGGAAAGAAGGAAAAAAAGCGCAAAATATATTTGTAAAGAAAAGGGGCACTTAGACTTAGGAACAGTTTTAATGGTTCAAGTTCCAGGAATCTTTTCTTGTTCTCCCTGTAGACATCATTCTCTTTCAGCCAGATTGTCCTCACATCATCACAGTTCTAAAAACAATTCAGTCCTGCTGTAACAAGTCTCTATTTCAAAGTGCCTATAACTCTTATCTTTCTGGAGCCAGGAATAATCACAGTTTTATATAGGTAAATATCACTGAAGCCATTGACATCTGAGGCCATCTACAAATGAAGCCATTTTCATTTGAGTTTCTCTGTTGGCATGGCTGACTGCCAACAGAAGCATCTCACATAATATTCATACAGATCCTAGGAACTGGGCAGGACCTCCCTTAGAATTTTGGCCATAAGACTTTCTCCAGAGTGCTTGGGTACTTCATTACCTATCCTAATCGTGAACACTGAGGTGCTGTACTCACCAGTAGAAACAAGTTCCCAGAGTGTGTAACAATGGGTTAGCAGTCATCTTTGGGTTTTTCTTTAAAATGTAGTATATACAGTAATTTAATAGACAATCACTTATCACTGAAGCTGTGCTGCTACTGAATGAATCCCAATGGATTAATCAGTGGCAGCCCGGTCATAACGTTATGGTGATGACTGAGAATGAATGAGCTCAGAGGTGTTAAAGAAGAAGTTGAATTTTATGGTGACTTCTCTGCCTACTCTTGAAATTTCTAATTTAGTTCAAATTGACACATCTCACAAATTATTGCTTGAACACCATATATTAAGCAACATTGACAAGTAGAATCAAAACTGCTAATAATCCAATTCATGCCACATTTTCTGTTTTATAGGATGTGGAAATCTGGCTGACACAGTGATATATTTGTTGATTGGTTTTTAAGATTTTCTAACTGATGAGGTGGACACTGATTCTGAATGGATTTAGGTCTGGCTTTAATAGAACATGTTACTGAAGGGACCTATATTAAACAATGATCTAGAAAAGAAATAGTCGTGCTCAGAATAAAGATGGAAAATAAATAGCTGCAAACTCGGCTTTTTAAGTATTGGCCAGAGTAAGAAAGCATTATCTGTTGCAAATTTCTGCTTATGTTCCTGCTATCCAGAAGGGGGAGATGCTGGCTAATTTGTAGCAATGAAGAATCACAAATGTGATGGTGAAGCTTCTTTTGCAGAACTCGGTTAAATAATTAGCCTGACAAAGGCAAACACAAAATAAACTGCACTAAATTTTCAGTCCAGGTTGCAGTTGTTAACATTTTATATGTGTAGTCATGTATTTCTTGCACCCTTTACGGTAGTAAAAGATCAGCTTGAGGTGAAACAAAGGCATCCTTTTTGCAGTTAATTCATATCAGTGTTTTTGTGTGTGGAATTCAGTAGTTCCGTAGCTATCATTCTGCTTGTTGCACAGTTTAGAAGTATAGTCTGATAGTCATGTAGATATTTGCTAATTTTAATTTGATTGCCGTTTCACTGCTGCAGCATGCAACACAGACAAATGGTTGGTTTCTTTCAAGGGTGGTATCTTTTTTACTATGATGAAGAAATCATAGTAAAACTGAGAAACTGTTAGACAGCTAGTGATCAGAACTTCCTTCTAAAATGTGATGTAACAGCATTTGTCACACTGTCACTGATAATAGAATACTGCATTTCTAAAGATTTGTTCTGACTTAACAACAAAAGAAATCTTAAATGCTTTCTTTAGAAAGTTTCCTGATTTGTGATCCATATTTCTGGTCCGTAAAAGAGGAAGGAGTGATACAATTTGACTGCAGGTGGCATTCCCTATGAGATCTGCTGATGCTATTTTTCATCTGTGAAGTTATCCATAAGTTTGTAGTTGAATAAAGACGTTCTCTGAATGGAAGTGTTGTTGAAACACTACCTGAATGTTGCAACTGCCTTTAGAAGAAATGATGAAAAATGTATATCTGTCTATAAATGTGTGCATACCTGTGCATTCAGAAGTTGATTTCCCTTATTAAAGACCTTCTGAATACGATGCTGCTAAAAAAACCCTACCAGATTTTCCAGCTGTTTATACATTAAAGAAATTATAAAAAGTTCATGGTAAATTGAGCTCTTTTAAAACTTAATATTTCAAAACTTTGACATTCTGAGCATTGCAGCTGACAGGGATTTTGCTGTCAGAAACATCCCACCTGTGACTAAACTGTAATGTGTATGCATGCAAGATTATTTTTTTCCTGGTGATTGCCTATTACAATTCCTTTTGTACCCATAACTGGTGTTTAGCCATGTGTCAGCTGCTTCTCTTCTCTGTCCTACCAATGCATCCAGCAGACTGAGGTGTCTGGTGCTGCAGACAAATCAATGGAAAGATGAGTTAATTTCATTCATCATAAAGTTCCAAATAATGATTTGGGAGAACAAGTAAAGAGTTCTCAAGGAAATGCATCCTCAGTGTATGTGGGGTGTGAAACTGAGGCATGTCATCATTCTCAGGAGTAATAGAACTGTATTTGTTTTAGAACTGCTGAGTTGTCTGCATGAAAATTGATCCTGGATCTTAAACAGCAGCCTAGTTCTGTTACTCATTTAGTGGAAAATGTTGTTGCCCCCAGTGTAAAATTAAACATACATTCATACCTATACAACCCTAGTGTGAGCATAACAGCAAGACAGAATAATGGCAACTACTGTGATTGTGCTTTTTTTCCTGAAGGATTCACTAGGGATGGTCCTTAAGAATTGTTTTTGTAAAGCCTGACTGATACCAATTGAAATGGCTGATGTACAGCACAAATTACTGACTATATGTAAACACGTGAAAAAAGAAATGGGAAAATTTAGTCAGGCTTCTTCTCAGGATGCCAGCTGATGAGGACTTGTTTGTCAAACCACCCTGTGGTGCAAACAAGTCTGAGCGTTGCTGGGTCCCTCATATATACAATCCCAATATTTATTGTGTTGTGAATTAATGAATTAATAAAGATATTTTTTTCTAGTAAATGCTTGAATGTATTTATTTGATTTTGTTCATATGACTTATGCTGGCAAAAGATTTCTTTTTTGATCTTAACGGTATTTCTCTTGGTTGAGATATTTGTTAAGGAAACGAAGTAGACAGACGTTTTAAGAAGGAGATGTTGATACCTCTCTAATGTGTAAACTGAGTAGCCATGAAGATTATTTCAGGCTGGATGACCTTCTTATTTTAAATTTAAACTAAGAGAATCTCTAGACTTGGTAAGTGTGGTTTCAAATACTCTCCTGTTTATTCCTGCTAATGAGGTCTAACAGGTATTTTCACAGTCCATATGTGCTGGCATGCTTCTTGAAGATTTGTCAAGATAAACTCCTTTGAAATACTGTGCAGTCAGGATATTGCCCAGGACTATATACTGTATTCTACAGTATCTATTCACTTTGGGTTTTAAACTAAAACATGTAATGGAAAGAAAGCATTGCAGCGCAGCTAATTAGTAGCTATGGGTACTGCTATGTAAAAGTGTTGGAAAATGAATGGGGAAATGCCTAGCAAAATGTATTTTAAAACTCTGGGAAAATTTTCTGTCAGAAAAGAAAGGGACTACATTGTTTGAATTCATGTCAGTTTTATTTGTTTAAATCCACTTATTTTGATGAGAAGTTCCCATTAAGTCTGGTGATGCTGAGCTTCTGAAACAGGCTAGTTTAATATTACCTCAGTATATGCCCTGGATTTGATGCTGAGAAGGAATATTGACTTTATTGTATTTAAAGGCATTTTTACTTTTGCATTTTTAATCTTTTAATTTTCTGGAATATTTCATTGCAGGTTCTAGCTAGAAACTGTGACTAAAAAAGGTAAGCATAATTCCTAATTTTTGTTGTTATTCCTTATTTTCATGTACCACTTAATCATAGATTAATAGAATGGTTTGGGTTACAAGGGACATAAAGCTCACCTAGTTACAACCCCCTGCCACAGGCAGGAACACCTCCCACTAGGCCACGTTGCTCAAGCCCTGTCCAACCTGGCCTTGTACACTGCCAGGGATGGGGCAGCCACAGCTTCTCTGGGCAACCTGTGCCAGTGCCTCACCACCCTCCCAGTAAAGAACTTCTTAAATCTAATCGAAACCTACCCTCTTTCAGTTTAAAGCCATTTCCCCTTCTCCTATCACTACGTGCTCTTGCAAAAAGTCCCTCTCCAGCATTCTTTGTAAGTTCCCTTTTTGTACTGGAAGTCTGCTATAAGGTATACCCTCTTCACAAGGCCAAACAACCTCAACTCTCTTAGGAGCACCTCATAGGAGAGGTGCTCCAGCCATCTGATCATCTTTATGGCCCTTCTCTGGAGTTTAATATACTGCACTATTTATGTTATACTTAATGGTAGCTTGTTCTGAACGCTAAAGTATTATGTACAATTAAGTTTTGCTTTTTCCCATCTATGCACGCACTATATGTCATTACACCTACTGGAAAATGTTTCTGCAGTTTAGATCATTCCAGATCAGGAGCTGGAAAAGATATTTCAGTACAGCAGATACGCTTTTGTTTGCTTGCTAGCACAGTTATTCAGATAAAAACATAGATGTCATAGTGCAATGTAAAGACTTCTGAGTTTGAAGGGTTTTCTTCAGAGGCTCATGTCTATCTAACAAAGTAGGCAATTTTTTGCCCGTACAAATTGCCATTTGTCTGAATCTCAGTGAAATCAATGTATTCAAAGTTAATGTTAGCCATTAATTTCAGTGGGATGCAAGTATGTGTCTTAAGTGCTTTGTTAAAGGGGAATCAATAGAAGCATATGCCAAAATGTCTTTCATTATTACAGTTGGGGAACAGGCTGCAATTATGATTCAAAACATAAAAGGTACAATAGACATCTATGATTAGGCAATGAAATATGCCTTTAATAAGCATAGTGCAGACAGTTTGTTTTGCAATAAGTAAACTTGTATAAAATTCATTGACTTTTTCATTCTTTCAGATCTGTGTGCTCACTTTTAAAAGAGGTTTTTTAGGTTTATGCACAAAGTTTTCCTGATGTTCTTCCAGAAGAAAGGCTGGGTTTGCAAGCATTTATTCTAGTGCCAAACTTGAATTTTACTGGAAAAGAGGAAGGAGCAGAGCAGACTTTCCCCTTCCCCCCCACCCCCACCCCCCAGGCAGCATACAACAGATACTCATTTTTTTAAAAATGGATTATTTCTGTCCACTACATGTCCAAGGGCTAATTATGTTTCTGTTGTGGCACTCAAAGGCAATATTGTCAACTCTTCTTAGTTGTAATCGTGTACGTTGAGTTTTGATGAGCCAGGTGAAATATCCCCTTCAGCACCTTACTGCAATTCTTGTCAATCATCTTGCCATGAAAAACATACATATTACAAAGGCTTTGGCAGCACTGCATCTGATTTCAGTCTTTAATCTTATATGCACCTTAAGAAAACCCCATTCCAATTACTGACGTTCTGTTTAGGACATGAATGGGAACTTGCTTGCTGTGGGAAACAAAAGAAAATTATCTAGTGTTTAATGGATATAATGGAACTCTTTGGCCATTGCAGTATAAAGACATAGTACTAAACCACTGATCTAGGAAGTAAGCAATTAGTAGTACAGTGGACTGATGTAGAAGTGAAGCAGAATATCTCATGTGAATAAGAAAATGCATTTTTACTATCCTGTAATTATAAAAAACCTCATTTCAAGCACTGGTAGAGTTAGGAGAGTGTCTTTTTTTGTAATCCTTGGACTTCCTTTGCAAGGAGTGCTGTTCACTAAAGTCCATTTTTAAGCATGGTACTATGTGTGTCTTTTGTTGTTGTTTCAAGATCTAGCACATCTAAACTCTTCTGGTCCTACAATGGAAAATTAACATCATCCCTAAGAAACTGGAATATAAACTAATAAGGTAGGTTTCCAGAATCAGATTGCATCAGTCAGAAAGATATAATACGAAGAGAAAAGTGGATATTCCCTGGGGGGGAGTGTGAAATGGAGACCAGTCTTGTTTGAACAAGGTGCTTTGCATTGTTAGTTAGGTAGAGGTATTGGGAGTTGCAGCCTGTCAGAACCAACATCTTCAAGGAGGGGGTGGGGGAAATTTTTTCCAAGTAAAAGTCTCAGCAGTTTGTGGTATGTCCAATATACCAGTACAATAATTTAAGGAAACCCTTTTATACTCCATGAAAGATGAACTGTAAAGATACGCTTTCTGCACTTCCTCCTCTGTTTTTATTCAGATCCTTCAGAAAGACTGTTTGGATTTTTTCCATCTTCTTTCCCTTTACTTTAAAACAACATGGAAATCAGGCTTGTTTTTCCTTGTTTCAGCATAAAACTGAACAGCACATTCCCTGTTCTTAAATCTTTCATGAGGAGGCTTCTTTTTCTCAAGGCTGTGTGAAGAGTTAGAATTAGTTAGTTAGGTGGTAACAGAACTCAAATGAATCAAAACCAAAAGGACTATACATATCTGATCAGGCTTTGTCTCTTAGAATATTATGTAACTCCGGTAAAATAACATTCCAAGGGAAAGAAAACAGTGAAAACAGACTGCTTTTAGGCTGTAAACAAAGAATCAAGAAAATAAATAAATGTTCCCTTCTTTGCAGGCTCCCTGTGTGACCAGGCCCAAATACATTATTCCATGGCATACTCCTAACAGAACAGTCAGAACTGAAAACTTGTTTTATTTTTATCTCTTACTAATGTATGAATGAACCATAATGCAGCCAACCAATATTCTATTCACACTGTGTCAGAGCAACAGGTTATGTATCAGCTTTTGCCTTTATGCAGGAGAGTGAGCTGTTGTACATGACACCTTAGTTAGTAATGCAATTAGTAATGCACGGCAATCTTTATTTAAACACCTTTGTTCGACTGGGACAAAGGATTGAGCTGGGGCATTTTTATTTTATCTTTATAACCTTCCTTTTCGTCTCTCTCAAAGGATCAAGAGGAAGTGTGTTAATATTCAACTTCATACGATGGCAATTTGTACAAACATAGCTGAAAACGTCAGGAAACTCAGGCATTTTACTTAGAGAAATGGAGTCAGCTGATGTTCTGCTGGCAAGAGACTCCTGAATTATTCTAAAGAAGCTGTTAGGCACAGTAGTTTGGGCAGTAGGGTGATCATATCATATTCTGATAGCACTGTTCAGTTTGTCTAGCTTAGATAAATGATTCCCATAATGTAGAAAACAACAATTATTAACCATATAACAGGAAGCTATTTAAAGAATACAGGCTGCTTTAGAGACTTAAGAAGTGGGTCTCAGATGGTCAAAGGAGGGTTTTTTTTGACTCATTTAATTTACACCAGTCTGGGATCTAATTGAATCATGGGAATGCTTTTGATTTTTGCCTCTTTAATTATCATTCACTTTATTTCTTAGACATATTTCAAATGCAGGAAAAATAAGGAGGAGTTCTCTTGACACTTCCGACTTTGCTTGCATTGATTTCTGGCCTTATTTATTCTACATATGTCATGATAGCTTGAAGTTTCAGGTCAGGACTTTGGTTCTTATCCTTAATTAGGGATTTAATTGTATTATTCCTTGCTCCTTAAATTTTCCTTGTTCTGTTTTTTTGTGAGATGCTCATTCTATTTTACTTAGCTACCTTTACCCCTGTTTAGGTGTTAATAAGTGAATTCGCTTTGGATAGGGCAAGAGCCCAGTGTATTTGTAAGAGGGCGTTTCAGGATTTTCTGCTTGCATCTTCCTTGACCTCCCTTGTACTTTCAAATCTGGAAATGCCAGAGGAGGTAGGGGAGGTAGTTCTAAATCTAGAGGATGTAGTTCTAAATATGGCTGGTCCTTAGCTGTGGTATAGTCCCAGTTGAAGAATAAGAGACCAACTGTTTGTGTTTACAGTTGGATCTTCTGAAAGGCATCATCTTTCCTTCGTGACAAAATGTATCAGATTCACAAGCTGTGACAACAGTGCCTCCAGGTTTCCATGACAGTGGCAAAGTGGAACATCTGATGAAATCTGCTTGTGAAATGCAAGGCCACCTTCTCTGTCACTGTGGTTAGAGAGATCTCTATGGTCTTGCATTTTTGTATGTAATAGCAAATTCTCAAAGTGCAGAAGGCTACCCTAGAATGATGGGATTGTCGCATGTGTGTGGCTTAAACATCCTTGTCTTTCCACTTCATTGTCTTATGCTCTAGATCTGAAAGTCCTAATATTTTCCAAGTTCACAAGTTGGGCGAACATTTGCTTTAAGCTATTGAGTTGATGCCTAAGAACAGCGGAGGGGGATGTTCACTTAGATCTACATTATTAATTGAAGCACTCTCCCTCACTGTATTTCAGTGAAGTGTAGCCAAGAACAACAAGATAAGAATTAATGCGACAAGGGAGTTTCTCAGACTGTGCCGGTGCGCATTAGCTTGGCTGAAGAGAAAAAGAAGCTGATACTTGAGTCTTCTGAGTTGCGAAGGGTCTGGTCAGTCCTTGAAGGGGAAGCACATGAATGGCCCAGTTGTCATCGCATTTTATTTTTCCTCCAGCTTTGACTAATGGTGCATTTCCTCTGGCCTCCCACGGGCTGTCCGTGGCTGACTTGCTTTGTCACTCTTCACATATAGTCGCTGCCTTTACTGTCCACGCTGTTCCCATGGCAGGGACCTGGTGTCCTCTACAAAAACTCACAGGCACAAACCATCTGTCATTCGTCCCACTCCTCTTTCAAGCAACCACTTCCCATATTGTGTGGCCTTGCAGGCTGAAAGCAGCCTGCCTCCCACCCCCCCTCCCTGCATGCCTGGAGTACATGCCAACTCCCTGCTTGATAAGGGACCTCCCCTTCTGCCTGTAAAAATACTAATGGGCATCTCCCTGTTGATAACCAGCTCTGCCTTTTTATTGTGTTCATGGGGTGATAAGTTGTCTGGATCAACAAGGAGTTGTCCCTTTTGCAGGCAAAGTAATTAGGGTCAAATTAGGTGTGAGTTGTGGTATCAATCATTGCAACCACCAATAATTTGTAGTGTGCTATGGACAAAGAGAAAGGAGTCTGGAGAACAGAAGGAGAAATTATTGTAGGGCCCAAAGAACCAAAGTGATCAGGAAGAAGGGAGGAGAGAATGGCTCACTATGTAGCATGTTGAGCTAGGCTGTATTCTCTGCTGGCTTTGGTCTCCTGCGCCTGTGAACTGTAAAATCATAGAACAAGGTAATTCTTTAACATCATTTGAGAGTCCTAATTAATCCATTCCTGGGGTGTATTAAGGAGAGGAAGAGACCTGACTTTGCAACAGAAATAGTTCATTTATGCATATATTGATGGTATTGCACGTCACATTGTTTGAGATGTGGCCTCCCCAGAAGCATGCTCATGGGACTTGTAATATTTAGGTGCTCTAGGAAAACCTGCAGCTATAGCCATTGATGCAGACTAAGCTGTGCCTAAACCACATCTGTCAAATGGGCAACACTGACAGTACAGTTAGATATAATTTTATCTATTAAAATAAAACAAATATACAAGCATCTTTTCTGTATGTTTAGTAAAAAAAAAAAAAAGGAGCAATTTTGTTGCTTTATTTCAAGTACTGGCTTTTGGAAGATGTCATAATCTGAATCTCTAACATGAATTATATAGACCTAGTCTCTGTTGGAAATAAGTCTGACAGATCTAAATTATACCTGGAATTTCTAAGCTGAAAATCCAGTCCATCCTTCTGAGGCAGCACTTGACAATAAATATATGACCCATGTCTAGAAATTATGTTCTCTGAATCTTGCCTTTTCCTACAATATAGCTTAGACTCAGTGCTTGGGGATACAACTTCTTGGATCAGTTGTTGCCAGTTCTGCATTACAGCAGTTTTGTGATGATTAGAAGAAAGCAATGTAGATAAACCTTCAGCCTATGTATATAAACAGTGTAACCGGCATGAGCATGTTTTTCCAGAACCATTAACCAAGTCTGGGAGAAGGCAGATGCAACTCAGAGGTCAAACCTATGAAAGCAAAGCCACTTTGACATACCAATAGCTCTCTGTGAATTTGTTCTAACTTCAGAAACTGGGGAGCTTCAAGCAGAGAATGGGAATGGAAGATTCTACAACACCTGCTGAAAAGCTTCGGTTTTGTTTTCTGGGGTGAAGAGCCTAAATTTTGTGCCAAAAATGCAAAGCTGAAGGTGTGCTGAATTTGCTTGGAAATGCTGCAGAGCTATTTTCATTTCCTGTAACTATTGCAAGGTTGGCCTTTTTCCATGGCTAAGTCCCAGTTCTTTGCTAGCCAGAATGAAGTGGCAGGGGAAACTCACTTTCTCTTTCATCTTACAGTAGGAGGCAAGAACCAAGACTTTGAACCATTAATTCCTAAGTCTGTGGCTTGATTTGCTGCAGTAGAAACTGTGCTTTAAGGGTTCTGTCTTCTCATACCAAAGCTAATTGTTAATTGCATCTTCTTTTCTCTAGCCACTGCCACAAGGAACGACTGCCTTCTGTGCTGTTGACAGATCTGCCCGTCCGATATCAGACACTGCTCTTTTGCCATCTCAGTTTCATAATTGCCTCTGCCTGGGAGCTAGTGGAGCAGCCATGTTGGGCCAAGCAGTTCTCTGAGGAGAATGATCGGTGATGGAGTGATTCCCTTCAACATGTCTGGGACACTGAGGTTGTGTTAATTTTTTATCTTCCCCCCATATTTCCCCTTGCCCTGCTCTGAATTCTGAAAATTAATCATGGTATTCAGTATGGACAACACACAGAGACAATACTATAGTAACTTGAAAAAAACATTTTGTGGCACTGCTGTGTATCTCTTTTGTCAAAATTGTGAGGAAAGATGATTACTACAGGTGGCAGAGGCTGATGGATGACCATCAGAGGGTACATAGGGAATAAATTTGGCTGGCTCTGCCAAATTTCTAGTGTTTATGCCAGTAATACTGTTTCCTTTTCTCTCACTACTGTCATATATGTAATTTTGCTGCAGTTTACATACTGGCCTCCCTCCTGTGCTTGAGGAAGAAGCAGGTATGGGTGATACAGTTATATTGGCACAAAACTCTGGAGATGTTGTACCAGCACAAAGCAAAGTTTGTCTGGAAGCAGCTTACTCTGAAAAGTGTCTGCAAGCAGTCAGATGACCATGTGGAGGATGGGTTCCTAGGACTGGATCTCGGCTGTATTGAAAATCAGCTTTGTATTCACATACTTCCCTGAAATATTCTGTAATAGCTGATTTGAAGAGTCTTTAGCAGAGATCATATTTCTGGTTTGGGATTCCCATTATACATCTTTCATTAATACAGGGATTCTCCGCAATCAGAGACCAGCACCGCAAAACAGCTGGATCCATTTTGGCTTTGACAAGGGGCATGGGCATTTTTTTATATATATTTATGGCTCTCATGAACATTCAGAATGCTTTTTATAAATATTAAAAATAATCAAGGGTTCTGGAAAGAATTCATACTACATTGCCATCATCTGCAGGAGTTCTTCCATCTTCCTCTAGAATATGGATTACTAGCTGACACTATGAACTAACTGATCCAGTCTGGGAATTTCTAGCTACAGCTAGAGGAAAAGGGAGGCTGTGAAGGGAATTGGTATCTCTTGACCATCAGAGAGAGCAAATATAATGCAGGCGGCAGCCTGGCTGCCCCTGCAGCAAGTCAGAAGCAAGAAGCTTGCAAGCAGGCACCTCGGAAAGCTCCCCTGAGTTTTGCTCTGCCTTCTGCACCCGCTGTGGTTACTTGGTAGGTTACTTGCCCTGCTTGTCTTGAGGTAGCTAGAGTTGAAGCATATGTTTTCCATTTAGAGCTTGGAGGATGCCCAGGTCTGACTTGGCATGCTGTCTGCACTGGGCATCAGCAGTACAGATGTGGAAACCACAAACCCAATTAATATGAGCCTAGGGTAAAAACTCAAATAAGCTTATAAATAAAACCAGACTCACAGATTATTTGTTTCCATATTAGTCTATAATAGACCCTACTCAATATGTTTGTTTTATTTGGTTTGGTGACCGACATAGGTATTTATATTTCCAATAAAAATTGAAATCAGAATACAACAGACGAAGTAAGCTTAAATTATTTGTGCAGAAGATAATTGCAACTGTCTGAAGCATGTAATTCCTTACATGAAATGTTAGCCTGCTTTGAACAGAGATGTGACAAACTCCTCAGTATTTAATTTGCCATTCCTTCATAGCTCCAAATCGTGCATTTATATATTAAAATGAATTCCTAAATGCACTCTAATCCTCAGTGAAAATTTCAGAGGTGTTGGATAGCTTGGTGGGTCCAATTCTTGGTGTAAGCATCATCTCTGATCTTGGGTGTGTCCCTCAATGATCCCCATGTTTTAGCTTAATCCCCATGTCTTTTTTCCCCTGCCAGTCTCCTGCTGAGCTCTGGGCATGCTTGAGGACATCCAGTGCTTCTTTCCAATGCAGGTAATGAAACCATCCAGAGAAGAGAACTCCAAAGAACTCTCCAAGAAGTTTCTTTAACAGTGCTGACAAATGTTTTACTCAATGGAGGAGATCTCTTCCTGAGAGCTGCTGGCCCTTTATCCAAGGTGAGATCACTTTCATTCAGCTCCATTTAAGCACAACTGTACTAGAAAAATCTATTGTTTGGCAGCAGTAGGACATCTAGTTTATTTTGCCTGTACTATGACACTTAGGATAGGACACCTGTGCAAAGTCTGACAAGTCTTTGAAGTGAGACTTACTGTACCATTGCCTTATCTGTGGTAGGTAGTATCTGCAAATGATCAATTAAGCCTACCTAGCTTTCAGACCATCCCAAGGTGATGAAACTGGAATTGTGCTTCTCTCTCCTAGACATACTAAATGGATAGTAGAGGGAAATAAGCAATTCCACATGCTGGTTTGGATCTGTCCATAGGCTGTCAAGGGAGCCTGCAGTTCTTGCATCTTAGTGGGACAAACCTGAACCTTGGATAAGTATTTGCAGTGACTTTTTGGTGCTGCTGGGACTCTTAAATGAGTAAAGAAACAGTGCTCTCTTCCCATCTTTGCCTTGCAAAAACATAGGGAAAAACTCTTGCACCCTTTGTTAGGACATCAGTGCCAGAGGAAAGACACCACCAGTTATTCCATTCAAATGTCCAGTTTTTCTTTCTGGTTGTTTCTCTGGGTTCCTTTTTTTCCCCCTCCCCTCTTCAGCTGGTTGAGCAATGGCCTTTTCCTATGAAGCAAGTTTTCAGCTTCACAGTGGTCCTGACTTCTCATTTTTTGAAAGGCGAGAGGGTCACTCAAAGTAAACTCTCTTGGGCTAGATGGTGTTTTCAACATGGAGATGTTGGAGGGCCACTCTGTGCTGTCAGCCCAGAAAGGCCAGAAGATGCCTTCAGACTCCCCAGGTGCCTCTGTGTTTGTTTTCTAATGTTATTTCACATACAATATCATTAATATTATGTCCAAAGCCTGTCTTTTTAAACAGAATCAATGCATCTAACCTATTAGTCAGCCACAGGGAAAAAGGAAAGGATGAAGTCAACACTGTAAGGAATTAACCCTTTACATTTCCCAGAGAAGAAATAAAAGATATGACCTCTTTAAATTGCAAAGAGAACTTTATTGTTTTCTCTCACAAACTAGTGGAAATAATTCCTCTCACTTTTGCACTCAGATGTAGAATGCAGCAGCTTGTGTCCTGCAGAAATCATCAAAGACTGGTGACTTACAAGACATCATTCTCTTTCTGTGGTACATGCCATTGAAGGGCAGGAAATTTGCCTCCAACTCACTTTTTTCCTTTTTTTGAATCTTTGTTTTCCTGTGGTCTGCTTCAGGTACTGGGCTAGGCTGTAGACACAATTAGAAATATAGGCGAGACTGCATGGAGCAAAGTGTCCAAGTGCTGAGTGAGTGCCCAATGGGCCGTAGCAAAATGCACAACCAAGTCAAAGAAAAATGGAAAATATTTCATAAAATTCATCTTTGCATCCCTTTTTCCTCTCTTGATATATGGCCCCTTATTCACAGCTGCCCGGGCCCTGGCCCACGTATAAATATGTCAGTGCAGCAATGAGTCGGAACATGGTCACAGAAATGCCGGCGGCTGTTCCCAGATAAAACGCTGAGCTGGAGCCGAGGCGTTTATTGTAAATAAAGATCAAGGCAAAGCAGCAACATTTCTGTTCAGCTCAAGCCTGCCAAGGTTGCTAGTCCAGCTCCTTTCAAGACTACCATATGTCCACATGGATTTCCCCTTCCAGAAAGTGACATGTTATCCTTCTGACAGCTCTGTAGCCATTGCAAGTTCCTTGATACTTTGCATGTGGTGCTTTACAATAACTTGGAAACACTGGTGGCAGATGAGGCAGTGGGAGCATGTGTGGGCATGGAAGGGAGAGGTAGACTTCCAACTGTTCAGCTCTAATGCTGCTGTACCTTAACAATAACTTTGCAGGGCCCAGGACACATTAATGCTTTTTTTTGTTCTGCTCAGTAGAGGGCACTGGATCCTATAAATAAGAATTGATTCAATGAAGTGTAAAGGGCCTGATAGCTTTAGCAGATGGGCTAATTTTTTTTCTTCTGGATACTGGTGGTGTGGAAGAGAAGTATGTGGCCCTATCTGCTGCATGCCTATTGACCAAGAGGCAATCACGGCATGTGTTAGCAAGTGATAAACTTGTCTTTTACGTGTATATATATTTTTACTTAAATGAAAGTGGTAGCTACAAAAATCAGTCATCTGGAAATCAAGTTGGCCAACATCTGGCACCCTTCTGAACAGCAACACCAGCTGACACAACCTGGGGGAGATGCAAGTACCTACAAACTAGAGTCCAAACAGCCAGGCTGGGATGGAACCTGGTTGAATTATGCAGGCTTGACTCTGCAGTCCACAGGGGAACTATAGGAGTGGTCTGAGGGGAATGGTTGAATTAGGGAGTTTAAGCCTTCTTTGTAGCTCTTGATCCAAAATTCCTACAATTTCACTACAAAGTTAGAATTTTTTTTCCAATTAGTTCATCTTGTTCTCAGCAACAGCCACAGACAATGCACTGTCAATCTGTTCCACTCTCCCTATTTCATTACTGAGTTCCCTTTGCTATGTGCTGGAGTTTGTGTTTTCCTCACTGATGGTTGAGATGAGCTGTAAACCAAAGGGACTAACAAAACAAATGTGTGGAATCTAGTTTTTTTCAGATGATTTTTTAAAGTTTAGATGGCTCTTATGCATGTATGTTGTAACATCATTCTTTTTATAATGGAAGTTTTAGTGCTAATAAGTAACATTAAAAAAACTTTGTAAGCCTTCATCTGGCACTGGTCTAATATGTTGAAGATTTGGCACAATTTACTTATGTAATTCAAGAATAAGCTGAAATTATTCATTCTCCATGCTGATAGATGCTGACCTTGAGCTTGACTTAGGATGCTTCACTTTATATGACAGCTACAAATAGAAGAAAATTGAATACTACCCTATTATACGCTTTAGCTCTGCTGAAGAAAACTGCAAGCTGATGTTTTCCAAAAAGCAGCTAGTTAGTTATTGAGAGTTTTATAATTCTATAGCAACACATCTCACCACACCCTACCAATTGCCAGACCCAAACTAGAGGTCAAATGTGCTGGAAAACATGGCAGTAGCTTCCAGCATTTGCTGATTCCTGAGCTTAAGGACTCAGGCATGCCTGCCTTGCGTAGCAGCAAAGTTTCAGAACTTGGAGAGAGGAGCTGCTTTTCTTTCACACACCCTCTCCCTCACAAGTCTGAGCTCCTGCCTGTGCCTTGGCAATACAACATATGGTTCAAGAGCTGCCCATGCGCCACAGGTGGCTGGCCCTTGGCATGTAGTGCTGTGCCACTGTTCCCATTTAAATCAGATAGAAGCCATGATTACTAAGGGTTGTGGGTTTGGTTCTTTTATTAATAAATAGGTCAGCAGGCCCTAACAGTTGGCAGCCATCTCCAATCCAGGAGCTGCGTGATGAAAGGCTATATTATGGCAGGCTCCACTGTATCTTTTTATCTGTCCTACTTGGTACAGCATGTTCCAGGTGGAGACTGGCATGATGCTAGTGCTAAACCCTGCCCTACTGCCATTCCCTAGTGACAACAGCAGTATCCTGGCTCTTCATCCCATGTTCAGATCCCAGCTCCCTTTGACTGCTCTGAAAACTACTGCTCCCGTCACAGTTCTTTGTTATGTGGAAACTTGCTGACTTCGGCACATTATTCTGGGAAGGGAGATCAATCCCTTTTAAGTTCTTTGCAAGCAAACATGCTCTTGACATGGTTCCTATAGTCTGTAGTAGGTTAAACCAGCTCTGCATTTTGTAACCACCTTCCACTGCAGAAGCCTGATACTGTACCTTCATTTCTGGTATTATAAATCATTATTCCCTAACATCACTCAGGAGAGAAGCAGATAGATGATAAACATGGCCATAAGTTGGTTCAGTAGCAATTTCCCGTTGCAGTTTTAAAGTGTGATTTTTTAAATATATTTAACAGATCCTTGGCAGGTTAATGGGGACAGGAGACTTCTGCTTTATCCCCTGGAGCCCTGACAATTTGAGGTGTTGTCTGGCTCAGCTCCTAGATGTGAGAGGAAGGAATAACTTGCACATCTCCCCAGTGATTTCTTCATGTTCACTGGTGGCGAACAGACACGATTCACTCCAGAAGGTACGGTTGAGTGCTCCCAGGGATCTTTCTGCTTAGCAAGGTTGGTAGCATCAGCTCCCACAGAGCTCCCCAGAAGAGAAGCTGGTGTCAGCCTCAGCTAACTCTCAGATGCCTGACACCAAACTGTGTAGAGTTTTGTTAGAAGCCAACTGAAAATGTGGTGCTGTTATTATCTGACACTGGCTGAAACAAAAGCCAAATGTTGATGAATGTCTGATCCTAAAAGTAAACAGTTTGATTTTTTTTTTTCTCTTCTTTGCAAGTCAGGGGCCCTCTAGGGTTTTATCTGATTTTGGCAATCTCCGCACATTTTGGGGCCTGGAGCATGGTTTTAATTGTTACATCACAAAAGTTGCCAAATAACGTTGAATGCTCCTTAAAAACTCTCTCAATTTTATGGAACTTCTCAACAGCTTGACTAATACAATAATTACTGGAACTCGGCTATGTTGCCTAGTGGCAAATGGAATTTTTTCATAATGATCCTGTCTGTCGTTAATAGCAGGATTTGTTCTTTCTCTCAGCGGGAGAGAGGCCAGAAAGCCATGGTATCTGTCTTTTTTAATGACAGGCAACAGCAAACGGATAAAATAATCAATTATATCTACAGATAGGTAGATAAAGTATAATTCATCATGTCGAAAACAAAAATGTTTTTAATTGGGCTGTTAATCATTTTGTAATTTTAACTAAAAAGATGGGGGCTCCACTTTGTGCCCAGGCATCACTAGTATTTCATACAGCATTAGCTGATCTTATTATAGCTTTAATAATAGTATTTATTACTAACTGCCAAAATATATAATGTGATTTCTGCTCTCATTAGCTGAAGCCTTTGCAGTGATAAAGGGGTGCCGTTTTATTTTTCTTCTTCTAGAAAGATCCAGAAAAAAAGGGAAGGTGAAGGGTGTTCAGGTGACTAATCAGCTGTTCAGATTTTCTAGCATATGCTGATCTTTCTGTTTGATTAGGAGTACTAGTTTACAGTACATGTTACTGAAATGATTTTTAACAGCAAAGCACATAAGCAGATTAGTATAACACAGCAAAGATTGGAAGTCGGGAGTTTTGATTTCTAGCCACACCTGTGTTGCTTTGTGGGAAGCTGGGCATTTAATCCCTACTAACTTGTTCTCCCTGTCTGTAACGTTGGTATTAAGTAGCTACCTCATCAGGCAGCTGTAGAGTGTGTAAGTGTTGTAAGATTCCTGAATATTTGTAATAAAGTTGGCAAACATCTGGATGGATGGCTGCAATAGCAGCCTCTCTGACAGCTATCTCTTTCAGGGAAAAAAATGGAAGTTTATGGCTGGACCTAAATCTTCCCCATATTATAACTGAAAATGTCTGCTTCATTTCAGGATCAATGAGGAATCACCTAGCAGTAAAATCTCACAGCACTGGGGTACCTTAGCTGTCTTGCTTTTTTGCTATTACTCGTATCAGTGCCATGAGCAGATACCCTGTGTGGGACCAGATCTTTATTTTACTTAAAAATCCTACATTAAAAAATGTCAGACGTGCCAGGAAAAGGGATGTTGCGATTCTTGAGCACCCCTTTGCTTCAGATACACTGGAATTATGTCCCTGCCCCTTTGCAGAGGCAAATTAATCTTCATTCCATTTAACTTGGTTTCCTTCTGGAAAGTTCTACCTACCTTTAATCAAGAACCAGCCTCTGGAGTACCTGTCTGGGAGCACAACATGCACTTAACGTTGTCTGGCAAGGGCAGATTTCACTTTCACTGATTTTGGCTATGGGTTTAATTTTACTTCCGTAGCGTCTCCTGGTGATGCATGTTACAGAAAGGGGCAGGACTGGCCTCCCTGTAACTGGATCCTTCTCAGGAGGGGGGAAATTTAGTGGCTTGAGGGGAGTTTTTACAGGTCTAATGGCAGGATTGAGGCTGTATTCATACTGGGAAACAGGGAGGAGAGGCTCTGGGGCTGGCTTGCCTAAGCAGAAATAAATCGAAGGTGCACGAACATTCAAAAAATTCTCAGAGAGTCGCATTGCACGATTTAATGGGCCTGGTGCCTTCACCTGTGCCAATTTTATGTGACTCTTAACTCTGGCGCTAAATAAAAACGAGACTTGCTCTAATGACATCAACAGCCTGCAGTGAAGCAAATATGCTGCTACTTTGATACAGATCCCCTTTTAAGAAGGACACAGTAGACAGCCAAGGCTCTTTTTCCCATCTGTTAGGTGAATGTTACAATTCCCTGCTCAGAAGAGTGCTCTGAGCAACACTCCTCTGCTTTCAACATGGCACTAAATGATTTTTAATAAGAATATGGTTATCTGCTGCCCCTGTTTTGCCACCTTGATTTTAGCCGCCTTCTCCATTACATGAAAGGTTGGAAAAGTGGGACATGAGTTGGCTGGGGGAGGGGAGCAAATAGCACGGCAAGGGTGTTAAATGAACCAGCTGTTCTGTGTGAAGTATCTGCTTTCTAATTGCTTCTGTTGGAATTCAGGGAGAAAAGGCACTGGCTACACTTAATTAATAAGGCAGGACTCACATAAACTCCAGCTGTGAGCACAGGACTGGTCTTTAAAGCATAAGCTCAGGAGGTGGGGTAGAGAGTTTGATTTCCTTGCACTAAATCCCATCACATGCTGCTGTTGGGGTGTGTGTGTGTGTGTCCGTCCGTCCACTTAAGCCTTTTGGTTGGTCTGTCTGAACCAGACATGAGGTATCTGTTGCTGTCCACGTGCTCTACCTCAAGAAAAATGACCTGTCCTGAGAAATCAAAGGTGTGAGGCTGTGTTTCAAGCTAGGGTGAAACTGCTGTGTTTTCACTTGAGTTTGGAATCCCTAAAAAGTGGGGATATTTGGATCAAAGGGTTTTGTTCAGACTTAACAGAAGCACGGGCTTTTGCAGCTGGACCCAGATACAGGTTTGCCCCTTGGTCCTCTTTTCTGCCTTGTTCCAGAGGGTTTAGATTTGGCATCCTGTCAGCATCTCCCTTTCATGTGAGCTCTGCCTCAAGAGCTTTGCTGCAAGTGTAGCACTGGTGGAGTGGTTGTGCAGCTGATGCCTCCAGACTATGTCCAAAGGCCATTTTCCAATGATCCTTTTGATGAGAACAATGAATTTTTTTCTGTTTGAGAAGGACCTAAAAGATTATTAGGAATTTCCCTGAGTTATAGACAGCGCCCCTGGAACCTACATGAAAATGTGAATGCCAGTGTTTCCCTGCATGGTCCTGCTCCAGGTCTTATGCCATAAGATGCCCCTAATAACCAGTGCAAGGTCTTTCCATTCAGAGCACAGCAGTACTGGGGCTGTGCTGAGACCAAAGTCATCTTCCACTTCCCATGGGATGGCATCTCTGGATTTCAAAGCTTGTTGTTTAAGTGTGTTATGCTAGGAAACAGTGGAATCAGGAAAAAAAAAAAAAAAAAAGTGGATGGGATGTTCCCATGTAGTTAAAAGACTGTTTTTCCTCACTAGCTGTGGAGGGAAATGAGCTTCCTGCTTAAGGTGAGGTGTCATTTGCTGGATGGAAACCTTTGTGTCCCAGCTGGCCTGCTCCTTTTGGTGCCACCACTCAGGGCAGGTCTCTTCCAGTGTGACCGGTCTCTCTCCCAGGCCCTCTCCTTTCCTGGCACCATGCTCCTGCTTTGCATCAGTTCTGACACTCCTCAGATGAGTGGTGGCGTCAGCACAAGGTAGGGGACATGGCCATATAGCTGCAAATAGGCTGGGAAAGGAGAAATGCTCATTTTGGCACATTGGGCCCAGCTGTTTGTTCTCACCGCACCCTTCCTCCCCAGGCTGGAGCTGAGCAAATCTGACTTTCCATGTCTCCTTTCCCCTCTTGCTGCTTGGCATCACCCACCACCTTCCATGAGCTCCAAAAATGCAAGAACCCTTCAGATTTCTGGTCAGAGCCCTTTGTTGTTTTGAAAGGTGAAATAATCCAAGGCTTAAGTATCCAGGAGGTTTTTTGTGTTTCAATGCTCCTGATTTCAGTGACAGCTAGGCCTGATGTAGCACTAAACACACAGATACTTCAATAGCCCCAGTCTTTTGAGGTTGTTGCGTGGAGCTGGGCTTCCCACCCAGAGAGAAAAACAATTCTGGGGTGTTACAGCATGTTGCCAAGCAAGCAAGGTGGGGCCTCACTTTGCAGAGCTCTATAAACAGCAGTTCTTTGTCTCCTCCATTTCTTTTCACCCTGAACGTGTTGCTATTTTCAAAGGTTGATTTCAAAGTGCTGATTCGCAGCCACCAGCCGTATTGTTTTAGGTGAGGAGATTAGGGCTGAGAATGTTGTGGTTTTGTAGTGAAAAGACTTCATTGGGAATAACAGCATATTTGACATGAGATTGTTATTTATGCTCAAATAACCATCTCGTTTAAGCATGAGAAGTCTTTTTTTCTTCTTTTCAAGTATAGCTCAATCATGTATGAAGACAAACTCCCACTCAGCCTCCCTTTGCCCCTAATACTTCTATTTAATTCTTCTGCTCATTACTTTATGATTTTGTCCTTGACTGGAACATTTCTCTCTTGCTCTTCCTTACATGCACCATTAAAGAAGAAAAGAACTTATATTTAAAGCTCAAGCCTTGTATATCTCTTATACCATAAATAATGTTTCATACAGATTCTAGGATTATTAAATCCTTCTTGTTACCCTCCCTCTTATTTTTACAGCTCACCTGATTAGAGGGGACATACTCTTTCAAAACTTGTCTTAACTATTTGTGTTTCACTTTTGCAAAAAGACAGGAGAAGACAGGAGCTGGCTGTGTGCATTGCTGATCATAAGACTTGCCATAGGAATGCAAGCTTGTCTGCAAGAGAACTGATGGTTGGCATGGAAAAAAACTCCAGAGGAAGCTCTGTAACTCTGAGATGTAGTTGACTTTCTAAATACAGGCAAGTCTACAACTGGAATTGAAATCTATCTGGGGAGAGAAATGCATCCAAAATATATTTTTTTGGGGGGGGGGGGGGGCGGGCACTGGCAGGCACATAACCAGTGAAGGGAAAGCTTTGGTATAGGGATATATTGTGCTCAGGTAGTAACTGATTTTGGACAGCAGTAGGAACTAAGCCATTGAGCTCTGTGCATTGCCTCCCCATAAGTACGTATCTGGCTCCTTCTCATACCAAGACCAGGCTTCTGAAGCTCAACTTTCCCCTACAAATGCAGCCAAATCGGCTGCCACAGCTTGCTGAGATCCGGAGACTAACAGCACAGAGCTGCTCTTCACTTTGCTTGGTTAAATCTGCTCAGCTCAGACAGTACCTTAGGGTTAGTTAGGCCTTGCCAGTATTACAAACCATGGAGGTGAGCAGGGAGAGGAAAAATGCCCCTGATAGAGACAAAGCTAGTGAAAAGTGCTGAAAAGGCTCACAGTAGACAGCCTCCACAAGAAAACTATCTCCTCCAATTAGTCCATGGTCATCAATGAGGCAAGTGTGTCTGCCTCCTGGGCCAGACAGGGTGGTGTTTTAATAATAGGCATAAATCTATTGTGCTTTTCTCCTTGTGACCTAGTGTATTGTGTCAGGGCAGTGCATACCCCAGAGAAGGGAGTAGAATTTATGTGCACAATAAAACAATAGAGCTTCAGTGATATCAGCTGTTTGACGAACTTTAATATGCATTTGCTATAAAACAGGCAGCAATTACCAGAATGTGATACCCAAATAAAAATCCATGATCCATTTGTGCGACAGATCTTCAATTTACTCACATTCATGTGAAAGAGACACATAAAAATGATACCCATGCTTAAAACCACTTAGAAGCAGTCTTTAAGACCCCACAGTTGCAAGTGATACTGCAGTACTTAGCTAATACTCATGTTTCGATGGCTTTGCCTTCATGATTCTTCCAGTGTTTCCTTTATGTTTTCTGGTATTTTGCCAAACACCTGTGAATCAGTGCACAACAAATATTCCTGCCATTTAATTTAGCCTTGCACAGAAAGGCTATATTAGGCCTGATGCAGACCTAATCCCAAACCTCTAAAGAGGTTTAAGGCACTCTTGTTTCACCTAATCCCGAAACCTAAACCAGAATTATTGCAAACCTCCATAACACCACAGGAATGGGCAAATAAAGGGTTTCCACTATGAAATTATTAGAAGGACACAGTGTATCTTTTGGATTTGAGACCTAAGGTTTTACCTAAGGAGCTTGGACTGTCCACAATAAAAGTGTTTATTTTGAAGACAGGAGGTTGAAAGGTTTATTTGACTACAGGGCTGGTTTTACCCCTCCCATCCAAAAAAAGAAGGGTGATCCCCTGGAAGAGTGAAAAATGGGGAAAGGGATGAACAAGCAACAAGGCAGGGGTAGCTCAGCAAAGCAGCTAAAGAAAATGAAGCACAGGTTTCTGTTTAAGCCTCAGTCATGGCCCACTGTGAGAAAAAGCAAAAGCATAGCCCCTCGTGCACGACTGGGCTCCTGATTGTTGAAGTTCCTCACAGCAAACATGTAAGGAAAGAGTTATTTGTGATATAATAACATTGCTGCTGTTCAAAATGGGGAATGTGCTGTCTTGAGATCTCTTATTGATGGGAGAGAGCATGTAAAAATGTGCACTGAACTGGAACTTTCAATTACAAATTGCATCCAACTGTAATAAATTTGATCTTGCATTAATTCATGTTAAATTAATTGGATTCTGTCATTTCTGAATTCTGGTAACCACCTTATCTTGCCATATAACTCATTATCTTTGTGTCATGAAAGGGGTATTTAAATTTCAAGGCGACTGTAGGGAATATTAATTGTACCATAGTTTAATAAACATTTAGCTCCTAACAAATTAAAGACCTGGAAGTATACTGCACATGTGGTTTCATTATGCGTAGCATTTTATAGCAATGATCTGATGCTCTAAATCCCTTAAATCGTTTCAGCAAAACATGTAGGGAAATACAGGGCTGTATTTGTACATTATACAATACTGAAGGTATTTATCTGTGCTTAGGACATTCCTGATAATGAGCCAACACAGTGTACTGCGTTTTCATATCCACTGAATGCCATTTAAGAGCCCTTTAGAGCAAGGATTTAGGAATCAGCATTCCTACTGATCAGAGGTTTGACATAATTTGCATAGAAAAGCAAACCCCAGATTTAACTTCACAATATCACAAATAAAAATGGAACAGAACAGCACTTACTTAACAGCATTGTGGTACTCTAGGTGTAATTTGCCTTGAAAGACTCTGGCTCCATAGCAAAAATTGTAGAGAAAAAAAACCAAAAAGCATTAGTTCTATGATGTACCAATCTTTCCAGCTGGAATTATAGCAGTATAGCCTTCTGAGAAGCTACATGAATGACAAAGCTTTTATCTCCTAGCCAGGTGGCACAAGCAAAACATGGTTTATTTGCTTTCCTTAAGCAAGGCTTGGTGTAGCTAGAGCAACAGGGGGCTCTTAACAGGGGAAGACTACAACTTTCTGCAGTGCTGTCACGTGTACATGCCTGCACTGAGCTTGCCATCACCTGTCTGAGGCCGGGGTGGATGGGTATGTCAGCAGGGTGCAATTCCCATCCATGTAGCAGCATTTTTATTCTAGTAGCAACAATACATACTGGGTGATTTGGTGCAATTATGATACCTAACCATTAACTATCATTTGAAACCATGTCAGGAGGCAACTTATCTAATGAAGCTCTCCTGCAGAACAGCATCTGGAAAACAAAGCGTTGCTTTGTCACACTGACAAATTCAGGTGTATTTATCCCAGAACAAATCCAGACGGGCAGTGGTTGCCAGAAGAGGCAAATGAACTCAGAAACACGGTAACTCCGAGCTCAGCAGCGCAAGAGAGCCCGAAACAGCCAAGGCCTTCCCAGCTGGTTCGGGCACTCCTCACAGCACCGCAGCTCCTTCACACGTCCAGCTCTGCCCGTACAGGGCAACGGCACGTGCCAAGCTCTTCACCCGCGGTGCAAACAACGTGCCCCGGGTAAGAAGCGGGAACCGCCGCTCCGCTCCACCCCGGGGCCCGCAGAGGGGCCGCGGGCCGCACGGCCGACACCGGGACACCGCCGCGCGCGGACAGCGCATGCGCGCTTCCCCGTGACGTCAGGAGCCGCCCGCCCGCCTCACGCGGGTGCTCGGCGCTCCTCTGTGTGTGCCTGGTGCCCGCTTAGGTACGGCGAAGGATCGCCGATTCATCGCTGTCACGCTCCCTTCCCCGTCGGGCGGAGCGGCGCTCGGTGAGAGGCGGGGGGAAGGAGGCGGGGGAAGGCTCCGCACAGCCCCGCCGCCACGGGGGGCGGGGGCTGGGGCTGGGGCTGGGGCTGGGGCTGGGGCTCGGGCTCGGGCTCGGGCTCGGGCTCGGGCGATGAGGAGCGGCGAGCAACGCCCGGACGTGGCGGCGGCGCTGCCGGGAGCCCGCCACTGGGCGGCGGGGAGGAGGGGGAAGAGAAGGGACGGGAGGGGGCTATGTGCGCGTGCGCGGGGCAGTCGCCATGGCAACGGCGGAGCGGCCGTGCAGCGCCTCGGCCTGCCGCGTGCGCGCCGCAGAGGCCGTTACTGCCCGCCCGCCTCGCGCCTCCTCACACCGGCGGCAGCGGCCGCGCTTGGCCCGCCCCGGGTACCCCTGCGGTCACCGGCACCCAGCGGGCAGGTGGAGCGTGTCCCGGGCGGAGGTCGGGTGGGGAGAGACCCGAGACGGGACGAATGCTTGAGGGAGATGTGGCGTCGGCGGCTAACGTGAGGCTTCTGGTAGAGAAAAGTAGTATTTTGATTAAGGTCTGCGCCTGTTTAATTGTGGTTAAGTCACTCTGAAGCGGTTTGCCTGGAGAGGCTCCATGCAAGGTCTCCTGTGGCAGCTGTAGCTCTAATGCCTGGTGCTTTGAGTTCAGAATACAAGCCATCAAATACTTAATATCAGTGAGCCATAAATACCAAACCTAGTTGTAATGGAGTTTACAATTCTAATGTATTGAATTTTACAACTCTTTTCGTAATCCAGTGCTTTTCTTTTATGACCAACAGAAATGAGTGCTTTCAAGGTGTTTAAAAGTAACTGATAGCAAGCAAGCTTACGCAAACACTGCTTGAGCAGATCGAGGGGAGGCAGATAACCGCACCTGCTGAATGTTGAACCTAGTTCTGCCCTTGGAAAGCACAGCCTCAGCTGGCTCACTGCTGCTCAGTGCCTCCCGCCACCATCTGCAAAGTTGTAACGACAGTCCTCAGGAAGGCTTTAAAGTGCTTGCATACCTTTCTGTCGAAAGCATTTTTAAAAGTAAAACATGCATATTGTTAATAATACATACAGTAATATGAATATCAATATCGTATTTATCATCTGGATAGACCTCTGATCAACCTTGTCCGGTCTCAGCTGACCCTGCTTTGAGCTGGATATTGACCTGCCAACCTCCGGGGGTCCCCTCCATCCAGAGTGATTCTGTGACTGCATAATTAATACACTGTAATTTCATAATGCAAACTTCAGATATAGCCCACAGAAATCTACAAAACTAGTTTCATTTCAACAGATGACTTGAATCCCTAGAGTTTTACTTTTGATTACTATGAGAAAGTGAAGCAAATATTGATTTAATGGATTTTGCATAGATTGAGTCACTGATGGGGAAAGAAAAAGATCAAGACTGCTCATCTGTCTTCATGCAGTACATAAACCCGGTTGTGCTGCTCCTCATTCACAAGCGGCAGCGCTGGTGTTTTCAGTTTTCAGGAAGTGGGGTTTACTTTTTGCTCCCTCTACTGGCCTTCTGTTTCTGCAGCGAAGGATTGCACAGTTACTGAGTATGTGAGACGCAGTCTATGGTGCAGGTATTTTCTACATGGGCACTTTGTTTGCTATGTAGCATTTTATAGATCTAGCTGGTGTGCTGAATGTAATTTTGCGGTGTTTGGATGATATCTGCATACTGATATCTGACATCTGTATTCTTTCACTTTTTTTCTTCTCAATAGTACTGGTGGTTAGAGATGAAGAAAATGCCTTATACAACTCCTTTATATTTCACTTTACAGTATAAAATAATCTAATGGCTAGATTCAGTAGCTTCTTTTTGAAATGAACGAGATATAAAAACAGGCGTAGTGTGTGCTCTGGAAAAAACAGAGAACATGAGAGTTGGAAATCTGTGTTTAGGTTTTACTCTTTCTCTGGGAGCCGTTTTGAAGAACCCTTCTCCATGCTTTCAGCGCACTTTCTTTGTGACCTGTCATACTTCCAAAGCTCCTTCCACCAACCCCCAATTTTAGTAGCATTTCTGTGAGGGTTCTAGGGAGGGCTTCATGACCAGGAAGCATTTTACTAATAATTTGTCCTGTCTGCTTAAGTTATATGGAGTGCAAAGGGCATTTTATTTATTTTTAACAAAATTACTGCATTTTAAAGGAACTACTGGAGTAACTTCTTGTTTTCTAATGATTCCCAGTAACATCTTTATTGATTTACAGGTAAACTAGTTTTTTCTTGTTCTAAGAATATCCTGTGATCATGAAATCTAATTCTGTTTGTTCTGGCTTGGATGTGTCATTATCAGTTATAAAGATTCTGCAGATGGAAATTATGTTGGTGCATGCACAGGAATAGATGCCAGTTTCTAGTATCAGGTAGTCTGGGTTTGGTTAATTGGTCTACAGACTTATTTTACAATATTAGAATTACAATATTAGAATTGTAACATACTAGGGAATGGATCTATTGGCTAAGTACGTTACACCTTTGCTGGTCCCGTTGACCGCTTTAGAATGTCATGAGTTTCTTTTTACAAAGAAAGGCAAGCTCCTGACCTGTACGTGTTCTTGCATTCTAAATACATAAGTGTTTTGGCTATCATGTAATACATCGGACTATATTGTATTTTACATTTGCATACCTTTTGGTTTTGAGTACTATTTCTCTGCAAGCTCAGCCATAACAACATACTACTTTATTGGAGCAGTTAGAACCGTAAAGCAGTTGTCGCTAATTAGTTTATATGGGATATTCAGTGCTAAATATTCTGTTTTTCCAAAATTGCATTCTATGAAGCACTGTCTTCATTGTGGAAAACTGCTACTCTGACTACACTTCTATAATAAATTGTTTTGTTGTAGCTACATTGGATTATAGATCTGATTTTAATCAGTAAGATTTCTTAGATTGTGAAGACAAACTTAGTAATGATTAAAATAAAAGGTTGAACTTTCCTTTTTGGACACCTTTTATGAGTTATAGTGCTAATGCATTACTTTTGCATGGACTTCAAATATTTTTGGTAGTACAAATGAAGGTTTCATATTAGTAATGACTTGAAAACTACCTTCACTACTGGTTTGGTTTTGGGGTTTGGTGGGGTTTTTTGGGGGGGCTGTTTGTCTTTGATTTTTTTTGTTTTGTTTGTTTGGGTTTTTTTACTGTTTTTTTTTATTATTAGTTTTTATTATTAGTTTCTGTTTGTTTTCCCAAATTGGTGGTCTCTGTGGAGCAGTAAAAGTGATCACAAAACAATGAGAACTAAATCTACAGAAAAACCTGCACAATTTTTGCCCAGGCAGGCCAGCTTCCTTTTGAGCTCTGTACTGGCACAGTTGTACAATAAAAAGTGGATTTTTTTTTTTTTTCTGTTCATAAGCAATAAAAATAATTTCACAACTGTAATGAATGCACTTCCTATGGTACATTTTAGTTATATGCAGCTAATGATGGCACAGCTCGGCATTCCAAACTTGTTTCAGTAGCATTTATGGCTTGGTGTAAATGCTCATATGTCATAGGATTATTTGAAAGAACTGGAACTTTGTGACATGTCAGGTTTGCCATGTTGAGAAAAGTGGCTCATTAAACAATAGGTGGTAGTTATCAAGAGTAGATTGTAGTGTATATTTGGGCTAAAAATATTAGATAGTTAATCAAGAGATTTACTTAAAAAAAAGGAGGTATTACTGGATGTAATTTAAAAAGGCATATATTAGCCTTAAAGTTTTCCAGACCACTAAACTGGAGAATCCAGGCTATGATTCAGAAGCATTTAAGATATGAATTAGTCTCTTCTGCGTCTCAAAAGTGAAAGTTGTAGGGAAACCACCTTTTCTATAAATGGCTTTACCAGCACAGGTTTTTTAGAATTGTAACATCATACTGTAAGCAAATTAGGAGTCTTTGGAGCAAAAATTCTTTTAGTCAGCAAATTTCTCTTTCATGATTTATTTTTAAAGGTCAGAAGGTAACCGTTACAGTCAAAAAATAGTAATTTGTACAGGAAAACCTTCCCAGATGAGATGCAACCCTGTCCTAAACCTCTGTGTTTGCAGGCTGTTTCCCAGAGCTGCTGGGCGACTGTTGGTTATAACATAAAGCGAGGCAAGAGCTATTTGGAAAGAAACCTAGATGAATGCTTTGGTTTGGTTGGTTTTGGTTTTTTTTCCTTTTTTAATCATTCAATGGGTTTTGGTAGATGCTAAATTTCTTTGATTTAAGGAAGGGAAGGAAGGATTCTGCCTTAAAACGTACCAGATAGGAATCTTAGGACAGACTTTTTGCACTTAGACAGCTGGAGCAGCTGTAGATTCCCCACTGAAATGAAAATGCTACAATTCAAGATTTAGAAAGGCAAAATGTGTGACCAGAGCATTAACTAGAAGGGTCATATGATACCAAAATTAAGCTCTGTGTTTATTATAAAGAAAATCCTAGTTGTAGAAGGGAAAAAAATGAACTTGTTCCACCACTTTCTTTTTTCCTCAGGAGAAAACACCGAATATATCCTAGGTAATAAATCTGGTTTATGGCTCACATGAGAAAGGGTGGAGAAACTCCTATTATTTTCTTCCCAGAAATTGAAATACACATGAGCTAACATGGGAGACACTGGGATTTTCATCCAACAAATGCACAGCTGGCTTCTGCTTTTATTATTTTTCTAAGTCTAATAATTTTTCATTTGATTAGCTGGTGGCTGACAAAACTATCACTTGCTTAGTGCTTTGTATATTTAGTAGAGTAGATGTGATGTGAAAAAGATATTGTGATACATACCCAGAAGCGTACCCCAGCTTGTTCAGTTGATGAGAAATTTCTACATGCCTCTTCTTAAAATGCAAGTTTTTGTCGTCAGGATTTGAGTTTGAATGTCAAGAAAGTAACTTCTTGAGAACTAGGAACAGGAGAATTGTGTAAGCATTTGAGGGTTTGGGGTTTTTAATTCACGTTGTAGAGCTGCATGATGCTCTACACATATGAATAAATTGTCAGGAATAAGTTGACAGTCTTCAGTGCCAATATTGCCATGAGAAAGTGAGGAGTCTATTTGGGGGAAAAGTCCTAGTTAGTGCTAGGAGGTAGGAGAAGTAGACCTGCAAACAAGATATATTGAAGATTTTGAGTGTACACAGGATGAGTTGTGGAGAAGACACATGGACACACTTAACATGGGTTGGGTTTGTTTGGCACTTTTTTTAAGTGAGCACAGCCATAAATGTGGGAGAATAGAAGCCATTTAGGAAAGAGGTTGCTCAGAGCTGTGTCTGTGCAGACCTCTGTAAAGCTGTGGATTCTCAATTTGAAATCAAGAGGGAGAAGTACCTATCACTAAACTTCTTTGTGTGCCTTCTGCAGAATAAAGAAAATGTATTCAAGAACCTGATATCATGACCTGTTTTGTACTGGCCATTAATACCAGGGACAAAGCAGATTGATTTCTTCTGTATTGACTCTCCTGGTGTGTAAAGTGCTGAGCTATGTTGCTGCCTTTGTTATTCTGCACAAAGCAATGCTAATATCTTCATTAAGTCCACAGCAGAGGGAGAAAAATGCAGTTTTATCACACATTGGTAGGTCTCTGTTGTCCAAGCATTTAGTGGGATTCTCATTGTTACTATCAAAAATTCCAAATTAACTTGACGTGTTCTGGAGGCAGGAGAGAATGTAGGCTGCCTGCTTCCGCTTGAACATCGTGTGATGTCTTCTCTGGTTTTAATTTGTATTAATTTATAAATGTTAGATGTTCTAAGCCATGTAAAAAAATTTAAATGAAATGATGTTGAAGCTACAGGTTCATTACAAAGCCAATCCTCTACCTAATTTGAGGTCAGTTTTATCTCCTTTTGTATGGTGGCTAGCTGGGGAAGGAAGGATTTTATAAAGATTTGTAGAATCTGCATATGACATATCTATGTTCTGACCAAGCTTCATTGCTCTCACTAAATAATTGTTGACAAGTTCAAGCTCTATTAGCTAAAAAGTTATGACTTTGCTAAACGCCATGAGCCAGTGTATTTTCACGGATAAGGAAAATGACCTTAATAGAAAAATATGAGACTACTGAAGTGGTAATAGATTATAGAATCATAGAATAGTTAAGGTTGGAAAGGACCTTAAGATCATCTAATTCCAACCCCCCTGCTATGGGCAGGGACACGTCCCACTAAACCATGCCGCCCATCACTCTCTTTTGGTTGTACCTCTTTTCAAGACTTTCTGTCTGCTAGGATCAGAACACTCGGTGTATAGGACTGTTGCTTGGGGCATGGAAGTGTATGAGTCTGTATCAGTGATGGCTTGTTCCAACAGGATGTTGCCCAGTGCAAGGGCCCATGTAGCAGTCTCTCCAGAAGAGGTATAATCAGTGCAGCCAACTTCACTGTCTGCCTCCTTTTTCCTTCATCTACCTTGTTACAATTTGCATCTCTGGCCTGCCAGTATTTGGATGTTTGTTCTAATACATTTTCTCTTCTGTAATGGGCCTGTTTGACCTTCTGAAGCTGTACTTTGAGTTCTTGCACCTGCATTAGACCATTTGGTTATTTTGTCCTCTGACATACGTGATGATGCCACGCTGGTTCCTAGCTGGGTGAACATATCACTGTGTGACTAGAGGGGATGCGCTGGGAGCGTGCTGGTTAGTAGAAGCCCTTGGAGCAGAAGTGGCTTGCCATGGTGGTGCATGCTTTCCCTGCAGCACAACACCATGGCCTTTCTTTTGCACTCTGATCCCTTTCTCCAGGTGCAGAGGGCTCTCCACCTGACTTGCGTTAAGTTGCAGAGAGGGAGAGAGCCCATAGTGCTGTACAAGGTAAACAGGTGGTACACAGTCTTAACTGCAGAAAGGTCTGTAGCCTGGTACTGTTACACAACATTTACGCTCTTTGCGTGAGATTTGCCATGTCTGCTCTTGGGAACAGTTTGACCTTATTGGACAAGGCTCTCAAATTTGAGAGTAATTTGGAACATGTGAAACATTCAGGACTTTTTAATTTTTACTTTTTTCTGTTTTTGTTTTTTTTCCCCTAGTTGTGTGTTTAGGTTCCCCACCTTTCACTTCAACAATTGAGGGTGTTGGTTACTTCCTCCTGTGTTTGTACAAGAAAAGCTTTTTATAGTCCGTTTTTCCAGTTGGAGTATGTACTTCCTCCATTGCAGCTTAACACATCATTCTTCCCACTCCCTCCCAACCACTGAAGCTAATGGAAGACCTTTGGGGTTTTTTTAACTTAAAATAAAAATGGAGCTGTGGGGTTGGGAATGGTCATTATTCTTGCTTTGAAATGTGTTCTTCGACAAGTTGTGTTTTGCTCTTGGTGAAGGAGGAGCATGTAAGGAAGCAAAGAAAAATTGTCTACATTTAGTTTATAGGACATTTAGTTTGTACTGGGCATTTCCAGCTCAGTTTTTGTTTAGTTGAAAACCTACCTAAAAAACCAAAACTTTGTCAGAAACATGAATGGGCTGCATTCTATTAAAAAAAAAAATTGAGGTAATGCCAAATGTGAAGAATTTTTCAGTGTTGTCCATCCTGGCTTCTGCAAGGACCACAGCTGAGGTGAAAGCAGTCTAGGAGCCCAGCTCCTCCAGTGGAGGGGCGTGTGCAGACATGGCACTGTGGACTGAACTGTCTCGCTGCTTCACATCTGTAATATTTTTAGTCTGTATATAACCTTTTATTTTTCCCAAGTGACTAGTTTTAAGGTGACATGGTAACTCTCAGGCAGGCAAGGCAGAAATTTATACTTCTCTTTTCTCATACATTAGCTTTACTATAAGCTTGCAGCAAAAAAGTGGATCTGAGGGTTGCAGAGCTGAATTGTGACACTGGGCCTAAGAATCCTTGTGCCTTGAATCTCACGTCTCACCACGGGATGGTTACGGTCCTGACAGGTCATTTTTTAGTTCCTTTTGTATTCTGTGATTAGCTGGTAAAAATAACGTTTTAAAGGCTCTTGCTTATTTTATTGCTCCACTATTAAATAATTGACATCAGCACTTAGAGTTTAATTATAGTGATTTTATACCATGAGTATTCTTTAGTGCCTGATGGTGTAATTGAGCATTTTTATAATAACCCCTTATTTTTAAAATTTTTTGAAATTTGTGCCTTCCTGCTTGTGCCCATTAAATGTAGTTATCATTATCTAGTGACGACGTGTGTTCTTCCTAACTAAGATTCTCTTCTCTTTCATGCTGATACTATCTCCTTGCTAGATTATTCCTGTCCCTAGCAGCACCTCAGGGCAGGAGTGGGAAGTAAATGTGTCCCATATGGCTGCTTTGACATCAGGTTTGGGTGTGGGAAGATGGGAAAGAAGAGACAATGGGGTGGAGCAACAGTGGGGTCTTCATGCCAAATCCTTCCTCACTGTCATATAAGTAGGGCAAGCAGAGGGGGAACAGGGCCATGGCTTTTTGTACCATCAAGGTAGTTAGGAGTAACGTGGGAGTACATTGCATTCAGGTCAGAGTGAAATTATTTATTCTCCCATGTGAGAAGAAGGGAGCCAGGGAGGAACTGTGACTGAGTCACCCGCTCTTCCTGGAGCGCCTCCTGGGGTGGTGCCACTACATGCAGCCCAATACAAGACTGAGCCTGAAGGCTTGAGCGAGCTGATTGCAAATATTTCACAGAAGTCTTATTTTCTGGTAATTACTTTAATATGATTCAGTGTTTTCTCTTTTGTCTGATCTTGTTGATGAGCCTTCGTGCCTGATCCTTACCCCGCTGTCATGGGAGCAGGGCAAGCATTCCCACACCGTCTGTGCTGTTCCTGCTGTTTTCCCTCTTGGTTTCAGTGGCTGTGAGTAGGTGTATTTTGAAGTATTGTCGTTGTTAAATATAGCAGACCAAGAGTGTGTGCTTACAGAAGAATGGCTGATCCTGGACCTGATCTTGTGAACCCTTTGAAAGTACTAAAGTGGTTCAAATTAGTGGGGATAGGGGAGTTTGCAAAACTGGGTACAGGTACTGTTTGCCAGTTCACGTTCATAGCGATTCCCAAAATGAGAGCTCCTGTGGGAACCTGGAACTTTGTTTCTGAGGCAAGTGTTGTGTATGAACTGAGTCCAAAGCACCCAGTGCTCAACAGATATGTGAAGAATGGGCAGGATTTAGGTTCCAGTGGGTCACCAACACTATTTACTAGAGACTAGTAATAATAGTGAACAGACTCATTCCATTCCCAGATCTCTAGGGTTTTAAAAATCCAGCAGAACCAGCAAAATACATAAAGCCCAGCCACTAAAATCCAGCCAAGTTTTGTAAAGATTACAATGGTAGCTTCAATTAAATATGAATTGTAAACTTTAAATGTACAACATATTTAAAAGGATTTATTTTGCCAAACCATAAATGTACCACTGACTAAACCAAGAAATAACAGATTAAGAAATCTGAGTTTATATGGTTTAGAAAAAACCTTTCAGATATTTTTAATGCTTTTCTTTAACCATGTGATTCGTATTTAATCCTGGTTAGACCAAAGTCATACATACATATCTTTGTAGCAGGCTGTACATTTCTCATAAGCAGTTGACTGGTCTGTGTTATCATATATGTTCAATACAGATGGTGGAGAGAGGTGTAAAGTGCAACTCACTTGCATAATCTTTTGTATGGAGTAGAAAAAAAAAATCTGTCTCATACCTACAAGAAATACATAGGTGCTCATAATTCATATTATCTCATAAAATTTAGAAGAGCATTCAGAGACTTCAAGTGCAGGTAATGTATATATAAAACCTCATCCAGGAAGAATTTATTGCCATAGCAGGTATAATGTACTTTGGCACAGACTTCTTCCCTGAAACTAGTACTTGCAAACTTGAAAAGGGAACATACCAAAGACCTTGCAGGTTAAACTATAATCTGGTTTTATACAAAACACATTATTATGAAGACTTTTGTGTTTGAGAGAACTAAAGCCAGTTGCTAAGTTAATGTTCCATGGCTACTGCAGATGTGTGCAAATATCTTCTCTATGTGAGTAGTCTCTTTAAAATCAGTGTTGGTTTAGTGGTACTACCTTTGTGTAATTGCTGATGTATGTAAGTATTTTGGACCTTAGTGGAAACTGAAGGAACTGCAGAAACTTTTATATAAAACATTCTGATGTGTAGTATCTAAAAATTAGTATCTGCTTTGCAGAGGTAGTTCACTAACAACTTCATGAAATCCAGATCTCATTTCCTCCTGCAAGGACTGCAGTGGGAACATGGGGCCTTATCTTTCTCTCCACACTTGGACAAAACTGCCAGATTAAGGCCATGGGATCCATCTGTCTTGTTGCCATTTTAAGGCAGGCATTTCTGGATGACCACAGGGAGAGGTGGCTCTTGTGTCCTGGTAGGTTCGTGCTGTTAGACTTGGGCATGTGGTGGCATAAGCAAGGCTATGGCAGGGCTGTGGTTACTTTGCAAAGATGTTGTGCGCAGTCTTCAGGAGATTTCAGTTCCATCTCCTCAGTGCTTGGGTGGCTCATGCAGCTGAAAGAAAGATATGTTTCCTTTTGGTCTTCCTATAGGGGTCTAATCTCTTATTTTCTTTTGAGATTATATTGTGCACATGTGCTTTTGTAATTGTTGCCTCTTTTGACCCACTTTTACTTCCATGAAAGTTAATGACATGAAATGAAGGCAACCCATTGCCACTCCCAAAATTTCTTCGCAGTATAAAGTAACCTTAAAATGGGGAAGGTTCTCATTTACTGTATAATATACCGCTTAAATGCATGTAGCTGGGAATGGAAAGAAACAGCAGCTGGCATGATGTATTAGAGGAATTTTGGACCAGGACAATAGGAGAAGCTACAGGGCTTATTGCTATAAAAATGGCCCAGAGCTCTCAAGCATTGATGTAGAACAGATAGGACCTTTAAAATTCTTCCCCAAAAGATACACATTGGTATAGGGAAGCAGTTTGCTAGGCTTGGATGGACAGAGAACATTATCAATTCCTCTGGTATTTTAACTAGTAATTCCAGGAAGTCTAGGAGTTTCAGGAAGTGCTATTAAAATATTATGCTATTTCTTCCGGATGTAGATCCTTGGACAGTACACTTATACCTTTTCTATTGTCATGCCCTGCAGCAGAAATCCTCAGCTATTGAGAGCAAAAATCACTTCCTTTGCCAGGTGTATTAGCTGGAATTATATCTGTTGCAGAAAGAAGTAACTTCTCTCTTGAGAGTGACCTGTGATTTTTGAGGTCAGTAAAGATTTATCTCGTTGAGGATGTCATTTTGCTACTAAGGAAAACCTCACTGGGCTCATATATGACATACTGTGTTCAGTTCTCTGCTTTTCCAGATGAAGCTAGTGGAGTTAGAGATGGTGCAGAAAATGGCAGCTGGAATGATAGAGGTAAGTGGAGTAACTGTCACAGGAGGAGAAGTTGAATGGGCTGGTACTCTTTAGTTTAGAAAAAGACAGATACTTATCAGTGAGATTTACAAAATCATTAGAGTGATGAAAAAGTTGAATATATGAAAGTGTTGCCCTCCAAATCCTACAATGCAAGAGCTAGAGGGCACTCAGTGACTGTAGTACAAAATCAGGTTTAAAACAAATAAAAGGAAAAACTTCATTTTCTGAAACTTCAAGTAGTGATTTTTTCTTTTTTTTTTTTTTTTTTGCCACAGGGATAAAGGCAACGGTAACAGCAAGTTGCAAAGGCATCAGGCAGTTTCATAGACAGCAGGACTACAAATGGACAGTGAAATTATATGCCCTTTTACATCACTAATACAGCAATTGTGCATGGAGGAGTAGGGGGAGAATGGACTGCAAAAGCAGTCAAGCTTCTTCTGTCTTTTCCCCAAATTGCATTTCTAAATAGCATGCCACAGTTGCATTCAGGATATTAGGCTAGATGGACCAGTTGTCAGACCCTGCAGGGCAATTTTTTCTGCAGTTCTAGAACCATACAATATTTTTTGTTGAAAGGTTCTTGTTAGTACATTGAATTCTCACAGGATAATCAAGAAAAAAATGGTAGCGAGTGTGTGAATATTGCATTGTTGATACCTGAAATATTAATGTATTTTAAAGTCTGATCCATTGATAGTCAAATGCCTGCCTGTTACTGTACATGTTACTAACATGGCATTTACTTGGAAAACGTACAACTTGGAAAATTAATTTTAAGTTTGTGTGTTTATTTTTTTTGGCAGTGAGTTTTAGTTATCTCTGAAGTGAAAACCTATCCAGGTGCAGTGAAGCTGTATGGTGCCATGAGTACTTTAGCAGGATGGTATGCAGGACAAGTATGTAGGAAGCTGAATTGGAGTAGTTTCTTCACGCTCCAGTACTGTGTGCTACTGAGATGTCTTTGTGCTAGTTCCAAATAGGCTAAATTGAGAGAATGAGACAGAAGAAGGACTTTGGGCTGACCACATCTGCAGATCAGGGGCTCAGAATCTAAGATGTGATCTCTGTTCCAGGCTCTGGGCTTTAGTGACATCACAAAGCAGTAATGACATCCCTGCAGGTTGGGTCATCCTCCCCATGCATACTGTTCAGTGCCTGCACAACTCCTGATCAACCCCTAAATATTTAGGCTACTGGTTCTTATACAGTAGCCAGCACTTTTATTCTTTATTTTTAAAATCTATTTAGTTACTGTTTCTCATTAACATCTGCAGCATTTAGAGGAGACCTGCAAAGAGGAAAAAAAGAAACAACCAACTCACTAATTCATTTTAATATAGGACATGAAAAGTTCTTTAAAATGTTGTGGGGTTTGGGTTTTTTTTTTGTTTGGTTTTTTTTTTTTGTAATAGAAAATAATTATCTTTTGTGTGCTTTATTTTTTGTAACCTTAACCGTATCAACCACAGGACATGGGCTTTGTTCACATGGAGACTTTGAATATTTGTGTATCTATCTTCTCTGCTCTGGGCACAAGGTTTTAGTTGAGATACTTACACTAGCCATAAAGTACCAGCGCAGCTCAGGTCGGCTCATGGTATCAGCGGGAGCTGGTAGCACTTTGCTGTTGATGAGAAATCCGGTGTAAACAAATCCTCACTAGTAGTCTCAGATGTGCTGTTGGGAAATATGTTTGGCTTTTAATCAAAAGAAATTGAGTGGTTTGTTCTTAAGAGTATCTATTTTATTCTGTTGTGTCAGTTAAATGAATGTTAACACAAATGAAGAGCTTAAAACTGACTAAAACCTCAGCTAACTGAGCTTTGGTTCTGTGAGAGTTTCAATGTCAATCTCGTTTTTGTTTTCCTGTTTTCTGGGGAAGTACTTCAGCTATAAGGCAAAAATAAACAAAATAAACCTTTTAGATCTTCTTCACACTTAAATATATTTGTACATATTCTTAGTTACTATTTACTTCTTGCAAATTTATCTCAATCTGAAAAAAAATCAGATGTATTGTTTTCTTAACAAAGATTTGACCTTCATCTTTGTAGACACAGTTTCACTATTTTTCCTCTCAGCATTTAGTTCAAAGGAGCACTTCTAAGCACACAGGCAAAACCCAGTTCTATTGTATAAAATAGAGATGTGTGTTTTATATCACGGGAGTTTAGAGAACAATGCAAAGGTCAATTGTGTTGCTTGCTCTCCTGTCACATGATGTGGGTGTGTATATGAATGCATCCCTGGAATTCCACTGTGGGATCTGCATCTTTGAAGCTGATGCTAAAATTACTGCCGAGGCTCTTCCAAAGGCGGATACTGATGAAGATTCAATGAAATCGAAGGTCGCCAGCCTGGTAGGCGTTGAAAGGTACCTGGCTATGATACTATTTCTGATTTAATAATGCGAATGGGAGGCTAGCCCTTTGTAATAATTAGGACTAATTACTGAAGAGGTGTTGACAGATGGGCTAAGAGGAAACAAACTGCCTTTATCCAGTGGCTTAGAGTCAGATTACTAGTCTTGTGTTATCTGTTTCTCAGAAAGTAGAAGCTTCAATCATTCACTAAGTCTTCAAAGGGGAAAGGGATCCTAACAATATACAGGATTTGGGATGAAGCTATGAAATGAGGCTTTGACTCAAAATGGCTAAATTAATCTCCTTTCCGTAAATTATCATACTTTTAAAGTTTGAGTTACAGATGGAGAAGTCTGACTGTAGTACTGAAAAATACGTTAAATCAATATTGATGACTGTCCTGTTGTTATTTGTTGTCACTACTCCTGCTCATGGATTAGTCTAGACTCAGTTCCTTGCTGTTACTTATATTAATACGAATTCTTTGATTCCCTCTTATGCCATGCGTGATACCTGCCTGAAATGGAGACAAGGAAAAGTATTCAGTACTCTTATGTTGTTTGTTTTATTCAGATATTGTGTCTGGTCAAAAAGCAGAAAATACATCTGCCTGGCTTAATTATAGTTATTTACCTTTTTATGAGACAAGATCATTAATATTTTAGGGAGAAACCAAATTACGATCTAGTGGCATTCAGGCATTTACTGAGAAATTCCTCATTGAGGTAGAGTTTTCTTAGAAGGTATTTCTTCTCTCCTTTTGGATGTACATGCACATGAAGTAAGTAGATGCGATTGTCCAATGGAAGTGCAATTAGCAAAGACATTCAGGGGTTAATGCTTTGTCCCTAGAATGAGACTGAGTGTGACTTAGTTTAGGCAAATGATTTAAAAGTCCAGCAACCCTCCATCGTCATCAAATGACTGTTTTTAAGTGCATTTCTTTCCACTCCACCATATATTGGCCCTGTTTTTCTGAGAAGTATGAGATAAATAGAGTTGCATTTGTAAGAAGAGGTAGCCTTCAATTATTTATTTACTTTTAACAAAAGAGGCCTTTTAATTAGTGTTTAAATATTTATAACAGTTTTATTGTGCTGTAAAATCAGTTATACTTTGATCTAGATTTTCTGGTTTGAGATAATAGGGTTGGTAAAAGTTTTCTTAATGAATTTGGTCAGAACATGACATAATCTGATTATCTGATGAAAGATTGACACTTTAGTTCCTGCCAGCATAGAAGTGTGGTACAATAGGGGACTATTCAATGCACATTCAAAGATGGGAGTTCAAGTTCAGCTACTGTAGAATTGTTCAAAGTTTCAAATTAAGGCAGTAAAACAGTTTTGCATTTTTCAGTACATTTTTAGTCTGGAGTAGTTTATTGTGGATAAGAGGAATGAAGCTTGTTGTTACATGTGTAAACTATGTAACTCTGGTTTGTAACTTTGGTTTTAATTTCTCTCCAGTTGCTAAACAAGTTGTTAGCCTTGCTCCTTAAAACACAGAGAAAACTAAATGACCAGAACATTGCAGATCTAGGAGGCAGTGCTAGGAACTGGGAATCAAGCATCAGTCAACTGCTGTTAAATGTAGGACCAGCTTTTTATTAATATCCCTCATGTTATAACAATTTATTTAACAAATGATTACTTTTATCTCAGAGCCTTGGAGATGAGCATATTTAATTAATGTATTCTACATGCTTATGCAAAATGAATATAGACTTATGAAACTGGCATGAAAGAACAATTGTGAGGCTGTATCTGAAGTATAAGCTTAGTCTAAACTGTTAAAATAAACATCTTTTTATTATTATTATTAGATATTCAGGTAGTATTTACCTTGTAAATGTAATTCCTGTTTGCACTGGAATCATAGTGATCCTTATTAGATTTCTTGGACTAATTTGCTCTCCAATAACTTGGCTTATCCAAATGCTTATGCTTTATTAGATGGGAATCCTGATAGAGAAAAGGACACGTACTGTTCGTGATTAAGCTTAAATTTTGGGGGATATTTCATAGCATAAAAATATTCCATAATCTGTAGCTTTGAGTCATATATTTGAAAGTTATATACATAACACTAAGTCTTCCCTTTTTTAGATACTGAAGGAGTTCTTACAGAAAGTAAAATGTATGTACCAAATGGTATGCTCTTTACTGAAATGCAGTTGCTTCTGACATGGAGAGTTCATTGAAGGATTTAAAGTTTTAGCCTTTGGGCTAGAAGGAACCTTCAAAAATCCGTGAATTGATGCAGATTAAAGTACTATGTGGCATGTGAATCTCACTGGCTGTGGAAGGGGAATGTCTGTGCCTGGAGTCAGTGAGTAAAGTCCTAACCCCAGTTCTAGTGACTGCCACCTTAGGAGGTCACTTACTGTTCCTGCATCAGTTTATCTACAAAGAACGACCCGTAGTAATGCTGGTCTCAGAGACGGACCATGGTTTACACAGAAGCAGAAACCTTCCAAAGAGAAAATGCTATATGAAGTACTGGTGTAAAGACTGAATCCTGCAAACCCTTCTTTGTGTAAGACACCTTACCAGTATCATCTAGCAGTTTGGGCACATTAGATCAGATCCAAAATCTGGAATTTGAAACATGAGCAGGTACAAATAGGAATTACCTTTAGTTATTTAATACTCCTCCTGTGTTTACATTAGCTTATCTCATTTATTATTTGCAATTTCAAAGTATATTTTTTAACTGTTAGGCAACTACGCGTTGAGAATATAAGCATGGCATAGGAAACAGGTACAATACTTTGACATAAATGTATATCCCGCTGTGGCAATGCTGGTAAAGTACTTGCCCTGTTCAGTCAAGTGTGGAATCTTATTTTCCCTCTTTTAATGAAGATGTATTTTGTGAAGGTATTTTGTACTTGTCTTAATTCCATTAAATGTAAACTGCATGATTAAAGTAAAGGAAGTATTTTGGAAAGCACTGTCAGCGCTCAGTTTGCAGTGCATTTTAATTTAATTGCCTACCTCTGCAAGGCATCTCACTCTTGGTAAGGCATATACAGTAAGGGTTATTTCATAAGCGGGAGAAAGCATACAGGCAGAAACGCGAGCAGGAGTTTTAAAAGTACATGTAAAGTAGGTTGTTTTATTGTGTCTTCATAAGAGTCTCTACTCAGTATCTCCTCCCACCAAAGAGGAGAATTCTCCAAAGAGGAGTATTCTCCTCTTTGGAGAACTTTCTCTTTGCAAGAACTATGAATTTCAGGGTTGGTTCATATTCAAAGAAATTTGAGGGCATCTGACTGTTAAACAGTAGTCATGTTTACTTTGAGTATGCCCAACGCAAAATAAAATACAACACTACTAAATCCATGTGTAATCAAATATTAACATATATATCTTTGATCAGAGTTTAATCCAAATATAATATTTATAAAGTAGGAAAATAATTTATGTACTTTTGTTTTAGTTGAATCTAAGATAATGGTGCAAAATTAAAATGCACTCTTGTAAAACTTACTGACATACTGAAATTAATGTAATTTTTAGGTAAGTATGAAAATGATTTTTGATCTATTCTCCCTTATTTTTGAGTGTATCAGGCTAGATCCCAAGCAGAGCTCAATGCCAATGGAAATAACTCCATTTCTAGCAACTCTGGATATGATTCTGTTCATCAGGAAGCAATTGATAAATCATTGTGTGATGAATTTTAGAAGCATGTTAATTTACTATAGGTTATATTTTTATTATGTAATATCACATTACCTTAATACAAGAAACTTTTAAGTTATATTTCACACGTTGAAGAAAAAAGGGCAGTAGTCAAAATGTCATGTGATTTGTGCTATGTTTCATGTTCCTATGCCCTGTGGGAGGAAAAGAAAAGTAATAGAACAGACAAATAAATAAACGTGGTGTTGAAACTGGCATGACAGTTTCTGCTCTTGCACAACGGGACTGCAATCAATTTGTTGTCTTCATTGGTCAAATGCCAGAATAACAGTATAATATTATACAAGAGTAGATTAATTTAAGTGTAATTAAAATGGAATAAATTAAATAATCATAAAAGTTTGTCATGGGAAAAATATGTGTTTAGAATTAATTAGTTTTCAAATAAAGTGATATTTTAATTGCTCAGAGTTACAGAATCCATAATTGCAGACATATAATTCTGGCCCAAATAACGTCAGTTGCTGTAACAACTTGATGCATTTCTTCTCTGTCAATTCTTTTTAATAGTTTGTTACTAAACAAGATTATTGCAGGAATGTCTGCTAAAATGTCTGGAAGATGTTTAATTAAGCCCATGCTATCTGAGGACATTATTAGCTCTTGGAACCAAAAGATTTGTAGCTAATGCTGCACTATGCAGCACCCCTAATTAAGGAGGATGGGTAGACAGAGCCCCATGGCTGACAGATTGCTATGCACCGCTGAACCAGAGGCTACTCAAAACAATCATTTGATGGTCCTTGGCTTATTAATTTTCTGCTAGATTACAATGATTTATCAAGTGTACAAACTTAAATTCATTTGGGATCTGGTGGTATGCTATATAGAGACAGTTGTATAGATACTTCTTTTCATTTATATTGTGCATTTCCATATTCTTCAAGTTTTCAAAGTGTTCAGGCATTTGTTGTCTTTGTTTGTTTGCATTAATTTTATGGAGAGTGTGTTGCAGAGTTGAACTATTGTGAGCTTTTATGCCTGCTTTCTTTCTCCAAATAAGGCTGGCTGTAGATATAACATCACACTTTACCAAGCAATTAATGGTTTCAGAAAGTAAACAAGATGGGTGTCTTTTCCCTCATCTACAAAAGGAACCTGTTTATTAAACACTAGAATTTCATCTGATTCAGCTGCATTTCATGCTGAATTTTAGACTCCCCTATTAAAGGCTAGTGCAGTGACATGTGAGGCAGTGGTTCTCATGTTTTCAGACACCACATTCTTAGCATAAATGTATCCATGATATTCGGCTGTCTCCAAAATGTTTACTTCAGTAAGATTTGCAGTGCCCAAAATGTTTAACTCTGCTAACAAAGGTCAACCAGCTGATAGCTGAGGGCGAATATGTCAGAACAAAAGACCGAAAAAAAAATTATCAGTCCGGCACTGTGGGAGTATTAGAATGATTAATGTTTATGTTAATTTATGGCTTTTACATATTGATTAATAGCTTTTTGTTTCAGTGACCAAAATGTGGAAGTGGCAATGAGATCCATATGCTAACTCAGTGTCTTTCAAATAATTACTGTAATTCTTAGGTTTGTTCCCAGGCTGAATTTATGTTTTCATATAGAAAATAATTATTGTACAGTGACTTCTTAAAAAAACTGCAGATGGAGGACACAGCCTGGGTTTCGTGTTCCTGAAGGTGAAACACTGACATCTGTATACATTTTCCTTGTAAGCTTCATTATTTAAAATCATAATATATTGTGACTTAGCCTCATTCAGTCGGGGGATGCTTGGAGTCAAGAAAAGGTGTTAACACTGTGAGGAGCCATTATCCGAGTGGAAGTCATTAAAAAGCTGTTGCATTGCAGGATGGTAATTAGTCATTTTCTGTTCCCATCAGATTTCTTGGCATATCACCAATTGCTGATAAGCAGTTTTGTTTGCTATCTGTCCATTGACTGTTACAATTAAAATGTGGAAACTTTCATCATTCATTGTCTAAATCTTAGGAGCGAAGGTAATTTTTTGGGAGCTCCTGAGAGGGGATGAACTCCTAACTTCCCTTGAAGTCCATGGGAAGTTGAGGTTCTCAGCACTTTTTAAAATGAGACTTCTGAAGTGTTTTTCTGAGCAGGCAGTCACTGTTAGTCATTGGAAATTATTTGGTGGCTATTTAGAATGAAAGCTCTGATGGCATTTAGTGTTCCCAGCTATAAAGGAAAGGCTCTTGTCAGCTGTAATGTTGGCTGTGTGGCAACAGGTTTAAGATATCAACTAATAAAGGATCATGTAGCTCCATCATAGCCGTACATTCTCTTTGACATTGATTTGTCTCTAACTAGCAAGTTTTGCAAGCAAATTCCATCTAGAAGTCTAAATGCAGCATCTAGATACTGTATTTTCCAGTGGAAACACAAGCTCATGAATGCTCCCATGAATGTACGAGTCCACCACTGTGATATTTTTTCCTTTTTTTTTTCCCCTTTTTTCTTTTTCTTCCTTGGTGTTGTTTTTTTTTTAGGTTTTGGAAAGTGAAATTTATGTGAAATATGTACATCACTGTGCCTAATCGTTACTTTGGTAGTTATAGGTAGGTGGTAATAGGGAAAATAATGAATTTAAGAGAAAGCATTTGCTTATCCTTACTCCTGAAAATTAAGAGTTCTTTATTAGTATATTCTACTGGTTAAATCAGAAATTTCTGCTAATTCTAGTTTCCGCTGGAAATCAATTTCTAGATTTTAAGATTTCTACTGATTTCTAATTTCCACTTGAAATTTATTTTTAATTAGCTTTGAAGAAATCCTATAATACAATTTGTATCTCTGTTTGGCACCAAAGATAGCAAAGGGAGCTTTAAACTAAAAGCTGTGCTGTTAGTTGACTGAATAAATTTTCATACATTGTGGATCTGTGACTTTTGCAGTTATTTGTTTAGGACTCCTACATCTCTTAATCTGTGCAGTTGCTATACAACCTTCTACCAGTTTTACTTTTACTAGTGCATATTTCTGTCTTTGCACACAACAGATATGGTGTGTTTCGGGGAACTGGGGTACAAATGCAAAGAGCAGGCTGCCTGGCTTTATACTTTGGATTTTATCCAAAGTGGCTGTTTCATTCTTCCTGAAGTGTTTTGTATGTGTTAGCTTGTTACAGGACACAAAAAGTATTTCTTTGCATAGTCAGTTACTTTTCACCTCAGGTATAAAGAGATTTCTTCAGATGATGGTCTTGCAACTTCCCTTTCTATTGCTGACTTCTCTGTTTCAGTGTGTTCTGTCAATTTTGATATGTACATGCAAAATGAGAAGCTGGGCTAACATGTATGAAGAATTGTTTCCCAAACCATATACCTGCTTTCAGAATTTTTATAATCAATAACCTATAAAAATTTTGCCATCAGATGAAGTGAACTTGAACTCATTGTCTGGCACATCTTTTAATTATGTATGGAAATGCTACTCATAAATGGGATCTTGATTTCCACTTCTTGGAAGTGCCGTGTAACCGGGCAGCATTCTGTGTCAACCAGGGATATCTAAGATGGTTCCAAGTCCTGCTGAGTTCTGGCGTAGTTCAGTGAGATGAATTGGGTGCTGTTTGGGACCCTCCTGATCTGTTTTTGCTACTCCAGCAAGTCACACATCAGCTAGGCATAGCTTGCTGCACAAGGAAGGGCCATGGTATTCACAGGCAGCTATGTTTTAAGGGTGTTGTTTGGGCAGAGGATATTTCAGTTTCACCACTATGTGAAACGCAGTTGTCTGCAGTGGCTGGACACATGAAAACCACATTTGGAAAGCTCATACTGCAAGGGCTACCTGCTGTATTTTAATGCTGGAGATTGTGAATGAAATGGAGTTAAACAGATGTGTTTGCACTGTGCTAATAATTTGGGATAATCTTTTATTTCCACCGACTTCCTCTGCAGTTGAAGCTAGTGACCCGCTTCAAAACACTCATGCACTAGAGCTATACTATGCAGTGTGGCAGAGGGTCACAGAACTTGAGTGAGTGCAGGTAGGCACAGAAGTGCAGGCTGAAAAAGGCCTTTTGTATGAATGAGAAGGGGGAAGAACAATTTATTCACATCTTTCTCTCATTCTTTGCTCTGATTTTTCCTTTGGGAGGGTGGCACCTGGTAGACTAGGAATTCTCAAAAAATAACAGGGATTTCATGTATGTATTTGTGAGAACACCTGGATGTGTTGAATATTTTGCAGTAGTAATTATGTCTGCACACCTGCTGGTTTCTGTCCCAAATCAGTTTGCCAGACATGCCTAGAGAGATTTATTTCTCCTATACCTGAAAAAGTTCTTTTACCACTGAGTTTTTACTACTCTAAATAAGCCTAAAGAAAAAAAGAGGATTTTTTCTTGTCTTTGCTTGAGCCATTGATATCTCAAACTGAACTGTGGAGTTTGTAGGGGGAGGCAAGTGTTTGGATGATATTTTAATAGCAATTTGGTTTTGTTTCGATGTGTGATAGAAATACAAATGACAGGAGTGGGAACAAGAGAATTGCTGAATTCTCCTGGAATTTTTCCTGTGGGAATCTGTTAATGTTTTTAATTCTCTGAGAGATTTTCCTAAGGTAATCCTTTTGACATTTACATATTTGAAATGACTCTCATTAAATAAAAGCTTACATCAAATGTTGAAGTGATGATGCTGGAATACCACTGCATAGAAATTCAAATGGCTTGAAGATTATCCTAATTGCAACCTAAACAAAATAGGTTTTGTGAGGGATATTAATAACGAGCAGTACCTTAAAATAACATAATCTTGAAGGAAACTCAGTTGTTCTGGTGTTTAATAGAAACATTTTTTTTCTAGAAAAACCCTTTTTGGTATCTATGTGTGCTGTGCATAGCCCTTTGCTAACTGAAACACTGATCTGAACAGCTGGGGTTTTCTCTCCTTACTCACACAGCAAATATAATCTATGCAGGAGACCAGGGGTTTGCAGTGCACCCTGTGAAAAGTCCTTCTAGTAGCCTGTAGCATATGGGAGTATAGGCCAGCCCCTGAAGGAGGATGCTGTTACCAGCACAGGGAAGGCTGGAAGAAATAAAGCATCTTTTGAAAAACAAGAGCATGATGATGAGGTGTTGCATCTCTTACTGGTGATACCCTTGTTGCAAACAAACAGTGCTGTAAGCAAAATGATTCGTGTTTTTTAACAGACTTCCACAGGAGGCAGGAGTCATAGCATGAGGATATCTCAGGTAGTAGTCTGGCCCTGAGACTCTTAAATGAAGTTTCTTCTATAGGTTGCGCTTTGCTTGTTCAAGCCCTTGAGCCAGATTGTGCTCTCAGACCAGCCTAAATACTAAGCAAATTCACTTAATTAAATTTGCTGCAGATATCCTCACTTAACAAGAACAGATTGGTCCCCCTGAGGCGAGATGGAGTTAACAAGAAAATAAATGTTGTGCTAATTAGAGAACTCATTTTCAGACACCTGGGGTGAAACTTTTAAAAGTCCTAGAGATTTAGGATTGAAAATTCATTTGAAAATGAGTCTTAGGCTTCTAAATCACTTACTTAGGCACTTCTGAAAAATATACCCAGGGGCTTTATCCATTCTACAGTCATGATATTTAGCATGTTTGTAGCTGTCTGCTTAGTAAAGCATGTTATAACCATTGTCTATTAGTATCAGTATACCACAATGTACTTCATTATTCCTGTAAATAGAGATAGTGAGCTACCTGGTGAGTTCAAGGTAGGCTAAATGTCATTTTTGTGAGGATGCTGAAGTGTCAGCAGGAACAGAGGAATACTTTCCTGGAGTTTTTAAGTAACCAGTGCACCAAATTTCCATCTGTTTGCGATTCATTGGACTTCCTGTTGATTTAGGTATGTAAGAACTTTTAATTAAATCTTGGTTTTAAGTGACTTGTCCATGCACATGGATAAAGAAGATAGCACAGATGCAGTTTTATAGTTCAGCACTTGCTGGAAGAAAAATGAGATGCTTAATACTGTCACACTGCCATTCATCTCCTGAGTCACAATAGGAATTTAATAAGGAATCATCTCATAACCCCGGTAAGAAATGACATATGCTCAATATGAAGCCCAGTTTCCAGATTCACATATCTGATTAGCAAAAAAGCAAGCAAAGAACCAGGCTCCAAGGAGCAAAACGTCACTTCGTGTGCTTACAGCTTGCAAGTGTGTTCTCAGTAGTCATGTTTTGTTCCTGTATCCAGCCTGAGAATTTTTCTGAAATATCATCCTTGTAAAGACATGCATTAGTAGCGTCTGTTTCATGCCAGGTAAAACCCTTCCCACAGCCACGCACACACTTGCTGTCTGTCAGCAAAAACTTGTGTGTCAGTAATTAGAAAAGTGCTATTAAAACCCTGCCTTGTAATCCCAGATAGCCTCTGGGTTGACTCAGTTCTATTTTGTCTTCCTTGCTCAGTGCAGTAACCCACGATCGTTGCACTGTGAAGAAGGACCCCACTCCTCTGACAAGCCGCCCAGCTACTGTTCTATTTACATGGTTCTACAGAGTGACATTTTGAGGGCAATAGCATACAGCTGTAGTGTCCCAAAGAGGTGGCCTTTGGTGACAAAATCCTTAGTCTAACAGGTTTACAACAGAAGTGAAACATGTTAGAGATGGGCAGTCAGGAGCTGGATCTCACTATGGGGGAGAACCTGTACATCGTGTAATCACCTGAAAATTTACTCCAGCCTGTCAAGATGCTAGATCATCAGGCAACATCATAAACCAAATGAGTCAGGGCACTAAAACAAGGAGGATATCCACTGATCTCATTATTTTCATACCTAATTACACAGTGCTATTGAGGGAGAACTGCACATTATGCTGAAGAATCCCATTTCATCACCTGTCCTAAAAGATGATTGTGTTTAATTAGGACTTACAGATACCATGGAGATTACCGATCTATAAACACTCAGGGTAGACCTGCAAATGAGGTGCCATAGCAAGTGCATCCATTAAACACAATTCAAAAGCTGATGCTAAAGTGAGATGACAAAAGTTGAGCCATTTTAATTTACTATTTGACTTTTAGCTCTAGCACTTTGCTGCAATCATCTGCAATTCCTCTGCTGTGAACCAACAGACAGAGAAACATTTGCTGATCTTCCTTTACTGAATTTGGAAACCTTTTTCTTTAATCCGGTGTAATATATGCGTGAATGGGAAAGAGTGGTGACATCTGTAGTGGTAAAAGCTGTCCTTTTCTGTATGAGGTCAGGTCAGCAGAAAAGAAGCAGAAATACATGCATGGCTAGTCACAGATAAAACAGTAAAAACTTTTCATGGTGAAAATATTGTAATGCATGTTACAGTGCATTTTCCAATGAATTGCACGTTGTACTTACAGTCAAAGAAGCTGCTGGTTACCTTGTCCCAGCACAGGTCTGGGGGGGCACTTGCAGCAGGGCAGAACACAGGAAAGTTATCCTTGTCCTTTGGTGCTTGTGCACCTGCAAACTGTGCCTGTGCTAATGTGAGTGGGAATATTGGGCAAAAGTGCCAGATCAGTAGGAGTGTACCTGCCTGGGTCACACCAGCTATCCCTGTGAGTTTATAATCAATTGTCCTTCACATTTCCCATCTTAGACAGGGCACCATGCTTTCCTGTGCACTTGCCCTGTTCTGTGCTGACTCAGATCACATCTGAGCTGATCACATAAAGCTGAAAGCATCCATCTCTCTTTATTGATCTTTTGGGGATTACGAACCCCTTGGAATAAAGTGTTTAACACAATAGTCACTAAGTTAGTGTGAATTACTGAGGTGTTTTTTTTTTCCAAGTCACCACGCTGGAACAAAAAACTCAAGCATTTGGAAGTGATGGGACTCTTGTGTAAAAATGATCATAACTAATCTCACCTGAAATGCTTTTCCGTTGATATGTTCACTGCAGTGCATCTCTGTAAATGGCTGTGAGTGGAAAAAGCAGAGGTAGTTCTTTTATGGGGAGGAAGGGGAAAGACTTGCCAAGGGGCTAAGTGGAATGATAAATCGCTTGCCCACTGAAATTAGGGCTATCCAGTTTCTTGTATTTTGCAGCTCTTCCCTTTTGTGGCAGGGAAAAGAGCTGAACAATTTAGTATTTCCAAGTATGTGCGAGGTGTGTGCACATGACTAGCTCAGCACTTAACTTGCTTAAAAAGGAATGCAGCAAAAATCGGATTTGACAGCTGCTTGATGTTAAGTGGAAATACTTTTCTATTGCACTGCATTGCATGGCAAATAGAAATAACATCCAATTAATGATAACTGGGAAAGGGAAGTGACTAGGAAAACCAAATGTCCCGATCAGAATATATTTAAAGTTGTCATTTCAGTTTAGGCTGCCTTACCCTGTGTGACATCTGTGTCATCTTCTCACTCCCCCAGCTCATCACTCAGATGGCTCTGCCACCCCCAGATCCACAGTTTGTTCTCAGAGGTACCAGTGCTGCAGTCCACACTCTGCATTTCTCCTGTGGAGGCCAGGAGCCTGATGTCCCTATTCTTTTCTCTGGGTAAGTAAACCAGGATTTCTGGCTGAGTTGAACATTATATGGACATTTCTGTTTGAAACACAATTTATCTAAATAATACATTGTATCTGGAGTAAACAAAAAAATGCCTGGTTTGTGACTGAGGAGTGTATTACCTTTGTACATGCAGCTTCAGCTTTGGAAAAAAAAATATCTAAAAGTATCAGATTGTCTTATCAGACAGTGGCCTCACTGAAAGCATCTGTTCTTACTGCTAGGTCTGAGAATGGGCTCATCCATGTCTGGAACCTGAAAACACGCAGAGTGGACACAGCACTGGATGGCCATGGGAGAAAATCTGTCTACTGCGTGGAGACAATGGGTGATAAAAACAGGCTCCTCAGGTTAGCAAAGCAAAGCAGACAAAGCCTGGTGAAAGTGCTCTTGTCTCTGTACTGTATGTGATTGAAGACAGGGGGGGAAAGAGTCTTTTATTTGTGGAGTCAGTGAAAGTCTCTCCAGTGCTTAAGGAAATGTAGAGAAGTACAAAAATACAGAGAAAGCTGCAGAACAAAAAGTGGAAAAAATGTGATTAATTTCTTTATGATGTATATGTGATGACATCATGACAATTGGGGTCCATAGTGGCTTTATTACTGCACTGAGATCAGGTGAGGTCTCTGGGTAAAGGAAATACAGTTGAAGTTGATAGGTGCTTCACAACTGGTTCTCAGGGAAGATCAAAATTTATATACAGAGGTTATAGAGAGCAGAGAGAGAAAAGGTAAGGAAGAGAAGAATCAGAGTTGGAGAAGGGAAGACTGAAAATGAGCAAGAATGCTGAGTTGTATGCCTTTGCTTTGTTGCAAAATATCTTCTGTTCTTGTTTAGCAAGGGAAGGGGAAGATTTGTGTACTTTGGATTAGACAGGTGATCTAGAGTAGATGCCAAAGTGTCTGTATGACTAGGAGGTGTTCTGACATGTTTATCTGGAGACGACATCTCTTATAATATACAGTGGAACTCATTAGCATTTATATTTGTTATCTGCTTAAGTGCAATTATCAACATTCTCCCCCATAAAATCATACTGAATGAGCATTGTTTGTATAATTATAGAGTTTTTCCATACCTCTGTTTTTGCTGTATATTTATAACAGTTCACATAGCAGTGCAATTTTAGGACAGCAGTTACCTGTACTTTTTCCGTTCTAAATGAATCACAATTCCTCGCAATACCCCATTGTTCGTAGGCCCAGTGCTATAAATATTTGGACAGCTTGTCACTCAGCTGAACAGCAGGTGGGAGTTTCTGTATTGTTGTTGAAGAAGTCTCAACAGTCTGTAGATTTGCATCTACCTCTGTTTTGGTTTCATACTTCCACAAGGTGATACTGCTAATTAAACCAAGAAATGGGTAAGGGATTTTTCATGACTCCTTGTCCCAGGTGATAACATAAGGACACGTATCCTGTGCTACTGTAGGTTGTGGATTGGAAGCTTTGTTTCAGGGACTGGGGTCATGTAAATCTGTAGTAATTAATGCTGTGCTCTTTGTCTGGTTTTACTGTCTGGGAGCAACACACAGACTTTTTGGTGTGACGGAGAGGTGTGCAGAGGAGTCGGTGAGCTGCTGTGGTGAGGCAGTGATGCAGATGCTGGTTCTCTGGTTTTGAATGCTTTAACCACAGTGTTTCATTGTTTAATTCCTGCTACTCACTGCACCACCAGTCCCTCTCTTGTTGTGTCGCCACATACAGAGAGTTGTAAGTCTTCTGTGCCCTCCCTGTGGCTGTGGGAAGTTGACCATTGTGTAACTGTAGCCTTTTATTTATCTTTGATGTGGTCTTTGTTGTCTTGCTATTTGTCTTTCAGATGTCAACATACCTGACATTTCTACTTCATTGCTAGGGTGAAAGTGTTGAATGTGTTACTCTCTGGATACTTTTGTTTCCTTTTAGGTTAGCTCTAATAAAAATACTTACATTTTACCATTTATGATGAATATGCTCAAATAGCCATGAAACTTCAGAAATACATACACACATATAAATAGCATACCTGTGTTTGATCAGCTCTCTTTTCACCAGGAAACATGGCTAGCTGTGACTGCAGGGTACCTGACTCCCCCTCAGGCCCTTCCTCCTCCCAGGAACTTCTGAACCTACTGGTCAGTTGTGCAGCCAGCAGAAGGGTGGTTGTCTCGGTGATTCCCAGTTCCCACCCCATCGATACCCCACAGAAGCTGTACAAAGCTCACTCCTTTGGTGCATGTTAAAGACTCTACTTTGAGATACTAGCCTGCAAGAAGCCAGGCTTTCTCAGACCTGCTGCTCATGGATAACTTGTTTTACTGTAACAGTCAGGGTCGTGATCAGAGGATCTGCCTGTGGGATTTGGCAGAAGGACGGACTGCAGTGATGGATTCTGTCTTTATGGAGAATGTGGGATTCTGCAGATGCTCTTTGTTAATGGTGGCACAGGGACGCTGGCTAATGGCCATGGCAGCCAAAGCCCTGGAGGAGGTAGGAAGTGTTTTTGTTTTCTGGGAGATTGCTTTTGGTTTTGAAAGGAGATAGTTGAGAAGGGGAAACTTCACTACTGCTCGAGAGAGGGCAGAGCAAGGAGCCTTTGGGGGTCCTAATCACTAATTTTACCTGCCAGAAAGATGACTGAATTCTATAACTCAAGCTCTGATAACAAGGATACCACCCCACGATTGTCTAACACGTAAGTATTTGCAGCTGCTGCTGATCTAAAAATGTGCAGTTTTTAAAACTCTTCTGGTGGTGCTCAATACTGTCGAAGGTGAATAAGAGTCCTTGTGGGAACTAATGGTCAGAAAGTCTGTCATCAGGTGGAGGTACTCATCCTCCATCTAAAGTTGAAAGTCATGTTTGGTGAGAGGAGGGGAGGTGTAGGTGATTTGTAATGCAATACATGGTCTTTCACCCCGGGCTAATTCTTTAACTGGTACTTTGGCTGGAAATAGTTGAATCACTATTAGCAGCCAGAAGTTTGCTCAGTGTGAGATAATTGTAGGGTCCATTTCAGTTCCTACTGGGTAAGTCCAGATCTAAAACCCATTATCAGAATCACTGACTGACAGCTTTGTCGGCAGTTTCCTCTTCTGCTTTGGAGAAATTGTATTTTTGTTTTCTTTGAAGGACTATTTGGGGGCATCACACAAAAATTAATTATTTAAAATACTTGTCATCAAAATACCAAAAATGAAAAAATAAAAAAGTGGCATAAATACGAAAAGGAATATTGTTGCTAATTGCAAGGTCAGATGCTTTTCTGGACTATGGGATACATATCTTGAAACTGAAAGTTGCATATTTTATAGGTGAAGTCAAAAGTGGGAATGGTGCCTGTATTGCAAGAAAATGCGAATTTTTTATTATTCAGAAGTTAAGCACATATTTAAGTACTTTGTTGGCTAACAGCCAGAATGTTCAGCCTTTTACAGAACTGAGTAAGCCTGTAGACACAACCACTGTACCAGTAAATACAGCCATTCCCATACCTTGTCCTGATCAAACAAAGGCCTCTCTCCATTTTACAGCAGTGCTCAGTAATACTTCAGTTAAAAAAGAAAACCCGGCAAGTGCGTTCTTGTGCCAGCCAGAGAAGAGGTTTTGTGTCAGGCAGAGAGTACAAACACACACATTCTGGTAATGAACAACTGAATAACCACCTGATCCAAAGCGAAGGCGTTTACCCCAAAGTCTCTTATAACTCATCTCTGTTTTATTTTTATTTCTGTCCTTGGGCCCTGCAAACTGATTATGATTTGCTGTCTCCTGAGGTAAGAGTTCCACTCTGTGTATGAACCTTTACATTAGAACTGTGTCGGGTTTCAAGACATTCACATAAACTCCTATAATATATAGTGCTTCCAAATAGGCAGCACGGTGTGAGACACAGTACATTTGCAGCTTATGATTAAAATTAAGACTTAATAAGTGTTTATGCTTGGCTGGTGCCCAAAAAAAGAGTAATTTTGTCTTAAAGCAGGTTCAGTCCATAAATAATGAGATCTGAACAGGCATTTATTTGTTCATGATTGCATTTAAATCACCAATTATGAGTTACATGCACTTTTTTTGCCAATTTGCCAGAAACATGTTAAAAGCTTTATTAATGTGAAAAAGGGTGTGTTTCCTTGTGGCCAGTTTTAGCCACCCAGGAACACTATTAACCTCAGGCAAAGGCAAATCTTTCTCCTATTAAGCAAAACCAATATAAACAGAGAACTTCAAGTTTTAGGTTACAGTTGTCAAAATATATGAAATAGTATTTATTTCTAAGGCTCAGTTGCCTCTAATGCAGACAGTCTCTGGAACTGTCAATCTAACACAGGCAGCTCATGCCTGCTGGCCTTCTGCAGAAAGCTTTTCTCGTCTTTGTGCTTTTCTTTGTCCTTTACAAGCCCAGCTGAAGCCTTTGTACCAGTTTGTCCATTTTTAGTCAAGGTAAAGTGAAGGAGATGGGATTTTTTTCTTCTAACCCACAGAATTGTGTTTATCACAGAACACTTATCCTTCCTTATCACATAAAAATTACAGTTTCAGTGTTGTCTTCGAGGCAATGCCCTTTGGAGAGCCAGTGATGAAAGATGCAAGATGAGAGCAGGTCACCATATTTATAGCCCATTTCCTGCAATAGCTAACTTGGTCATTATGTTGATAGCAAGAAAGTTGCCAAGAGAAAAGCATCTTTTGTTAAGAGTGTAGCTCCAAAGAACCAGAATTCCCAGATGGGGAATTCTTTGGTCTGTTCATAGGTTTGGTCTACATCTTTGCTGTAGCCTCCATTCCCCAAATCTGGAGGATAGTTTCCTGCCCCATTGCTAAGTGGCTTTAGGAAGTGTATATTGTGTTTGTTGACTTGCACTCCTAGAGTGCAGCTGGCTTTTGGCAGGCTAGCTGACAACCCCTAGAAATAGGAAGATGTTCTGGCAAGCTTTGAACTAAAGGTATGGGATTGGAAAGCCATCGCAGCTGCCGTGGTCCTGACTGATGGCTCCCAGAGGAGCCATATTTGTCTAATACCTCATCTCAGATGCTTAAGGAAATTCGCGTGACTGGGGCTGTCCAGCAGCACTGTTGGGCTTTTGCACATTCTGAAATAGCCCAGAATGGCTGGTGGTGCTGGATTTATAAAAGGTTTTAAGTCCTTTAATTTTATGAGATAATGCAGACCATTGTTTATTTAACTAAAATAAAAGATCACCTTAGTGATTAAGTATGCATGTGAGAAACAGCATGCTCCTGGCAGCAAGTTTTTGATACCTAAGAACTTCTATTTCTCCATAGTTCCAGGCTGGGGAATCAGCCGATAGTGAGACACTGCTGTGTCAGTCAAGAGACTCGAAACCTTCCTGTGCCAAATTGCAAAGGCAGACTCCCCTGATCTTGCCTGCCATCATCCTGGGGTGGAAATGAGCTACTTCCTTGGCAGAGGAAAGACTTGCCCAATGCTAAAAAAAGAAAAAAGATGATCCATAATTCATTGCCATCAGTGCGAGTAACAGTGGAAGCTGCTGAGTAGACAGAGAGCAGGTGTTTAACACAACATTGTCTGACCCTATTCAAAGCATGGTCAGACAGTGTTGTGTTGAGCATACGTGTGTGCCATCCATACTCCAGCCTGCATTAGCAAACTTTGGTTTACATTTGTTAGTTCAGTCAGCTAGTAAATAAAAAATCCACCTTTGATATATACATAGTGCCCGTGCAAGCTGTGTTACCATGACAGAACAGAGGAGACAGTGCAAGTGTCCACGAGCACACATAACAGAAAATTAGCCACAGAGGTGGAAAAAGGGCCAAGGGAGAGGAATTGGGGAAGTATTTTCAGCTGAAGCAGTCTGCAATATCATCTACTGTATGCGCAGTATCATCTACTGTACAGAAAGAGCATGAACACGGATTAACTAGAAGGGGGAAAGAAGAGGATGTGTTCATTCCAGCAGTTTTGTCTGGTCTTTCCTAAAACAACGACTATTTAGATAGCTGTAGATTCCCCTACAGTTCCAACTTAACATGCATTCCTGTTTCCTCCAGACAGTTTTTACTGGAAGAGCTTATACTAACCTTAATCACCTTAAAAGACTTTGTGTTTTTAACAGCAGAATTTTGACCTGGAGCTGGACCAAATACTCTTGTTTTCCTGATGTCAGGTTCAGGTTTTGGAGCTGCCATCCAAGACGTCAGTCTGTACCTTGAAGCCAGAGGCGGGTGCCAAGCTGGGCATGCCCATGTGTCTGAAGTTATGGCAGGTAAGGGAAGAGCGCCTGCTAATTGTGAAATGTTTTCCCTGTGATTCATTTTATATGAAGAACATGAATCTTTCTTCACTTGGATTTTGATTTATTATCAAACCAATCAAGTAATTATACTATTAAAGGGGGGAAAGATTTGTGAACATCCTTAATGTAACTTTCAGAGCTTTCCAAGCTTTAATGGAAGATTTGCAAATGCTCAGGAAAAGCTTTGTATCCTTAGGATAGATATGGTTTTTGCATCAATCAAGAGGAAAATGAGTGACTTACCAAAGCTAGTTGTTTGATATGGTTTGTCACTGCATTAAGAACGATGAGAAATGATTGGGTTACTGAAAAACAGCAATTTTAATGGCAGGTTACATTCACTTCAATGCCCTCGGGACAAGGAAGCACTCTATGAACATTTCTGTTCCAGACATACAATAGGAACAATATTTATGGTGGTTTTGACTTTGGACAAAAAGGTAAATAAAAGCAGTTAGTGGAAAAAACTAAAACCCTAAACATACTTGCAGAGAATCAGCCTGTCATGTTTATGGGGTACCTACGATGAAAGCCACGTAATACAGAAAGGTGGCAGTAGAGGGAGGAAGGAGCTTAGGTGATTGGCTCTAAATCTGAAGAGAATTGATGGCAAAGCTGATTCCCAGTTTAATCAGTTGGCTGATTCCCAAGCACATACTGTTACAGGACTGCACTGCCATCCAAGCTGATGTCAGGCATGTTATTCCTGCAGGTTCATCTGAACATTTATATTGGTTTCAGTTGAAAAAGTTATCAATCAGCTGTGAATTTGAGGCCTTAGTGTCCTCACACAAGGTCCTGGAGTGACTGAAGTCTTGGGGAATTCAGACAAAACTAGGAGAGGCCACAGTTCAAGTCCCTGTAATGCTGTAATTAAAAACTAGGAAAGAAAATGAAATAGACTGATTAGGCTTTTATTAAACAGAAAGTTTCTCCTAAAAATGCAATCAGTGTTCAGTGCTCAATGAAATGAATGGGGCTTTCTGTCTCCTGGACATTTTTTAATAAGATGAAGATAACTGAGGAAATGATCAGTGTTGAAAATTTTGTTGCCTTTATAAAAAGTCCTCTGTCTTGCCATGTTTTCTACATGCACTAATATTGCTGTTCCTCTAGGAAGTAGAGCAGGTGCAGAGTCTTAATTTTATGTAGGCTTTAATTTTGTTGCCAGTGGGGATAAAGTGGAGAACTGGGAAGAGGTAAATTATTCCATGCAAATTCTAGCTTGGGAAAGTCACCACAACTTCCTAGACTGCAGCAGGCCAGGATAGATAATCCCTCACAGTCTCACAGCAGGGCATGCTCTTTTACAAATGAGTGCAACTCAGTTTAAAAGTGTGGGGGAGGAGAATACTCTTAAGGGCAAATAATTGTTTGTGGTGTACCAAAGTGATGCTCTGCATTCCGTTCTGTGGTTTCAGTGGAAGCGGCACACTGAGTAACCCTGTGACCATAAAAGCAGAGGAACACGAGCTAACCCAGCTGAAGCCCTTCCTGTATAGAGGCCATCCAGGATTCCTTTGTGCATTACTGTATTGGGCAATATAGACATACCCAGGAGATGAGCTCTCCCCAACCCATCGCCTATGGGCAACATGTTGCCTAAGAGATTATTTGATGTTGCTTATGGCACAGTAAATTAACAAGTTGAAACAGAAGCTAACTTGGAGAGAGCCACTTAATGGTCTGAAGGAAGTATGCTTGTGGTTGTTGTCCAGCAAGAGTCTGGGGGCTATGGCCATGTATCATATTGTTCTGCATGCCAATAAACAAAGATCCATGTACCAGGGAAACTGCACCTTACCAGCAGCACGATGGATTAGAACGTTACTATAGAGCAGAAGGAAATCGAGGCTTAGGTTAGGCTTGTAGATTAAGCCTCACCAGCTTAACCTAAGCAGTTAAAAAGCTTGTGGCTGTTTATTTTGTTGTTTTGAAGCTTTCGCCCCTTATTTTACTAGGTCTGTCCTTAAATGTATTAGTTCGTACAACAGGTTTTTGCCTTGTGAATGTTCATATTCCTAAATACGTTGTGCCTTCTGCTTCACACCTTCCTGCTATTACTAACTGGGTGGAGCAGGATTTGCAGGAGTAAGGATAGGTTTCCCTTGAAGTTTTTGCACTCCTTGGGGAAGGCATCATGTTGTGTAACAGTGCAAAAAAAAATTCAACAGGAATAATACATGTAGAAACTGGAAATGCAGAGTTATTACTTTATATAAACTACAGCAATTATTGCTGTTGAGCTGACAGCAGATCACCTTTTCTTCCTTCCTTGACAGTTATCCAAATGCAACAATAAAGTGTTCTGCTTAGGAAGAACAATGATTTATATTTTAATTTTTCCACTGAAACAGATCATGAATGGAGAAGACTTTTCACCAGAAGTGTCTGTTATGAGGAACTGCAATAAACAGGCTGTTGTGAAACCACTGCCTGGTGAATCCAGGCATCAGCTTGAGAGGTTCCCTGATCTTTCAGTGGCTTTTATTGTTGAAGTTCAAGTACATGTACTTATCAAAATGCTACACTTCATACAGTTAGGAAACGTTGGGAAGAAGTAGTGAGGAGACCTTCAGTTCATAGAAAACAACACTTTGCTTTCAAAATAGGCCAATCTTAAATCTCACTTGCAAGTTACTGGGTTTCAAATCTAAGCTGAGATACCCACAGCACCAAAAAACCCAACAACAACAGAAGGTTTTGCTTTGCTTTTCCCATAATGCTGAGCACTCGCTCTTGTCTCAGTGAGGGTTATAAGCACCTATGAAAATCAGCTGTCTGGTGCTGAGTAAGTCAGAGGAGCTGACCCTGCCCACCCATATCTTGTGGTGTTGGCTCTACCTGCTGTAGAGCCCCAGGGCTCTGGAGTTCTGTGCTCATAGAACAGCAGTACAAATAAGGGGAGGTGAATGGGGTATGACTTTGTTTTGCTTTGAAGGTTTTACCCTTTACTGTATGTAAATTAAACCTGGGATGTTTGTATCATTCAGATTTTTTTTTTAACTTTTAAACCCCAGGTGCTCTTTGTCCAAAATACCTGATGGTTTAACATTAATTCATGTGTACTGACATACATTCATTGCTCTCATGTTTCATTATTTTAGCAAATCAAAAATTTGACAGAGAAATTATGCACGGTTCTGGGCGCTACAGGAGACCTTCTCTGTGGGCCTTCCTACCCAGAGCATGCTCCTGACCTTCTCAAACGAAAAGGGATCTTAAAGCAAAGAATGAGGCTCCTGCAGGATCCCAGTTCAGAAGGATGATGTAGGGGGGTTCCCTTTGCTTTCCTCCTAGGAGGCAGTTTTCTTCTCCACACAGTGAGATCCATTCCTCGTTTAAACACTTCTTAAGGCTGAATAAATCTGGGGAAAGAGCATGAGGCTTTTACTCAGCAGTCCTGTTACCCAGACCACCCATCTCTTGTTAGTTTAACTTCCCCTAGAACAAATAGTAACCAGTGGAAGAATTGTCTGGACCATTAATAGAAGCATTGAGCCTTTGGCCACTGCAGGCTGGTATCCTGCCATTGGCAGCCAGCAGGTTTGAAGAATTTTATTCAATAATGAAGTAAAAGGCAAGTCTTTATAAATGTCCTTACACTTAATTTTGAATTGAGTACGAAGTAAACATATCCTGAAGGATCTGAGAGTGTTTGGAAAGAGCTGAATAACCTGGATACATTTCTTAGACGTGCCTACATGAGGTGGTTGTAATCCCAATGTTTGTTTTGGTGTTTCATCTCGCACCAAAGAAACAGCTGGCATTAGCAGATGCCTGTTTTGTAGTTGCTTTGCATTAGGGATTTGCATCTTCACTCACATACCCAGTTACTGCTTATGGGGTCATTAGTCTTTTGGCTGGAGCAATGATGAATATTTTCCTTAAGTGTGACATGTAATCCAGTAATGTTCCCTTCTTTGAGTTATTTCAGAGGCTTAAATAAATTAGGTGTCTGCCCAGGGTGCTGTGGCCCTTGGCCTGTGACATCATTAATCAAAATAGTTCTCAATTGGTTACAGTGGGACTCGGGCGCCTGTTAACCCCTTGCGACTCACCCAGAGATTCCTTACAGGAGGTTCAGTGTTTACCTTGAAGCACTGTGGTTCACTTGGGTAATTGATCCCTATGTGTAACCCTACACTTGGTAGTGTGAAACTGGAATCTTTGGGCATGGCACTTCTTTCAGTGTCTGTGCGGGTTTGTGTAGGTTGATAGTAACTCGGTTGCTCTAAGGATTTTTTTTAAGGAGCACAAAGTTCAGGCCATGAAGTAAAGCTTCTGGAAACTTCAGGCAGCCATTCTTCAGGTGCTGTAGAGGTCAACAGTTTGGATTCTCAGAGAGAGGTTTTCTCTGTGTGTGTATATATGTACACGTTAGATACATATATATGTGTGTATATATATACACATAGACTTTATGTGTAGGTATAAAAATAGGTGCATGTCAGCAGTTACCGAGTAACACTTCATGTAAACGGATGGACTACAGAGCTTTGACATTCAGACTTGTAAACTTTTCACTTGTTCAGCAGTCAGCATTTTCATTTATTTTCTTGGTGCTTGGGCTGGAACCTACCTGGGGATGGACATTTTCCTAACAGACTGTTTACTTTTCAAACAATTTTACTTTTCCCTTGATCAGCTCAGCGGTGGTTCACAACCTTTGCTTCTGGCTGGCTATGAAGATGGATCAGTGGTCCTTTGGAATTTGTCAATGGGAAAAGCATTGAGCCAACTTGCTTGCCACCAAGAGCCAGTGATGAGCCTTGACTTTGACTCGGAGAAGGCCAAGGGGATCTCAGGCTCATCTGAAAAGGTGCTTAGCATCTGGAGCCTCAATGAGCAACAGAGCCTCCAGGTCAGGATCATTGGCCCTCTAGTGTCATTTATCCCACTTTGCACTAACAGTTTGATAGACTAAAAAAATATTTAGTCATGAAGAAGAGTTGTTGCAGATCTCTAGCTAATTAATCACAGACTGGTTAGAATGTCTGTGCTATGTGACTGGACTTAGCGCAAGATGGTGAGGATTTAAAAAAAAGGGCAAAAAACCCGTCTCACATGTTTCTGGTTTTACCAAAGTTGCAACAGACACACAAGCCCAGCATTACTCAAGCCATTGCCTCTGTATCTTCATTTATCACGTTAGTAGTATTCAGCTCTCAGAATGTCCTAAACATTATAAATGAGTTACAAAAATGAGAAACAAAGGATTGATTTTCCAAAGGTTCTGCTTGAATGGTTAGAGCTTTATTTCCAACGTGGGAAAGACAGAAATATTCCATGACATATTTCACAAACAAAAAGAGCAGGCTAGCACAGCTAGCACTGTGAGGTTTAGGCAGCCAGCATCCTTTGGCACCTTCAGGGCCTCAGCTGGAGACAGAGAAATCAGTTCATTGGATATACCGGTGTGTGTTTGAGCTCTGCATACCTGGAATGGCTGGGTTAGAGGTCTCACAATCACCAGTTCAGGCTATGCTAGTGAATGGCAGTAAATATTACTTAATCTAGACAACGTTAGCAAGTGTTCCAACAGTGCCAGGGGGTTAAGTAGGTTTTAAGTAGGTGTGGAAATGAAGTGCATAAATAAAGGCTCATGAAAATTAAAATGGCCCATTCATAGCCTCACCACTGCCAAGTGCTTTACCCTGTATCAAGCAGCAGTTGTCCCTTGAACACACAATGAAGAGTACCCTGTATGCCCCATACCATCCTTGAGAGGACAGCTGCTGGATATACCAATCCATGAAAGAACAGTTATTGCTCTTGCAGCTTTTTTTGGACATTTTTTAGGTAGTGTGGCGAGTTAGCACTGTTTCCAAATGGTGCTACTGGAAGAAAAGCAAGTGCTTGGGCAGCCAATGATGACTCGTCACACTGGGGCTGCAGTGAAGGCGTGTAATCTGCTGGGCTTCACCACAGCCTAAACAAGCGTATATGGAGGGGTAAGGCATTAAAATCCCAGTACATGTAGCATAAATGCATCCAACTGAGATGAAGTTTGGAGGACACAGCACTCACTGAGAATGTCTGAATTTTACTAAGCAATACAACACGTAGTAAAAGAGGCACACTGGATGCTGAATAAGTAGCAAAGGTATTCTAAGCCAATATGATAGAGTTTTAGCAAGTCTGATACACAATTGTCATGGTTTTGGGGGTGGGTTTTTGTCATGTTTTCCCTCCCCCTGCCCCAGCCGTTCTCCACACATCTGCACTTGGTGTCCTTAGCTCAAGGAAGCAGAAGAAAGGTGAGCAGGTAAGTCCCAGTGAGAAACGTGGTATTGAGACTAGTCTTCTAAAGCCAAGGTGTCAGAAATCTGACATCATGACAGGCTTCTTAAAGCTTCACATACTCTGGTGTTAATATATTCCTTCGTTTTAATTATAGCAAAGCTTTTTCCCAGATTCAAAGAAAATATTGTTCTGCACACCACATTTCAGTTATGAGTTACCCATAATGCAGGGCTACAGGTGTGACTCATGGGGAAAATAAACAGGTTTTCACCTGAAATATTCCAGGTATTGTTTTCCACAGGGTATTCACGTTCCCAGGAGATGTCGGATTAGTTACATCTTCGGCACATCACGCTCTGAGACAGTAGTTTTTCTCAGAATAAATTTAAATGCCAAGTATTATAAACTGTAAGTAATGTTTCTGTGCTTCACACGGAATATGAATGCCGTAATAAAACGCATCTTTCATATGAGCAGTAGAGATTGTCAAGGACATAGATTAAGGTTTTTTTCCACTATTGCATTAATAATATAAACCAGATGGGGATTTTTTTCCCTGACATTCCAGGTACCTGAGGTAATGGTAGACGTTGGAAAGCCACTCAGTGGCACATTATTTTTATTCTAAAGGTTTTAATAAGTAACTGTGGTGCAGAGCTATCTGCGATGGAGAAATAATGACGCAATGATGGTACTTCAGCTCTGTTTTAAGTGGCAATGTTCCAGTTTGTCAATGAATAGATGATGAAGGTAACTTCATAGTTTATTGCTATGGGGAAAGTTTGGTGTATTGTCTTCTACAAGAAAGTTGCTGAAATCATCGCTGTCAACAAATGACTGGATTGATTATGAGCCTCCTAAATTGGACAAGATAGTGTAATTACGTGATGATGTTTGCAGTAAAATGTAGGAGGTAAACAGCTTCTGCAGGTGAATAAACAAAGCAGAACTGAGAAATCTGATAATCGCAGGAGCTCCTTTGTACATGGCAAGAAAAAAATGTTACAAGTTGCAATGTAAGTGCACAAGTTTTGGTGGTTGGGTTGCTGAGGCTTTTCCCTCAAATGCTGAAGCTGAGGCTGCTGCCATCTTGGCTATTCTTCCTAATAAGAACAGGGCTTAAAGACATGGTTTGGGTGCAGGAGAGGGAGGTTTGGGATTAACAAGAAAAAAAAAAAAAAGAAAAATCCTGGCTAGCCTGTGTTAAAGAGGGGACAGGAGGTGGGTATCTGTTGGCCTCAGCGTGTCAAAATACCTCTGCATCTGCTAGTAGATGCAAGTGTCCTTGGTCATGACTGCGACTGGCTTAAAGTAGCTCACCTGTTTTTACCTCTTTGTTTTCTTAATTACAAGCTGGTTTTCGGGTTAGGAAATTGTGTTGGTTTGCATTTGGCTACAGTAGTTGCCCATAAGTGACTGGATGGCACAAGTTCTGGCTCTAGGATTTCAGCCTGGCTGCATATACCTTGAGCAAGTTGTTCTACTTTGTTTTGTTTTTCTCTCTCACCTCTTGTATTTGCAGATCATGCACAAATGCCCACTGTTCCCTCATGTTCCATAGCCAACAGGCATCACCATTATAGGCTTCACTTTCAAGCTGTAGCTTGCTGATGACATGCAATTTCTCCCAGTCGCCCTGATTTTGCTGTATGGCTTTTGCCCACATAATGACAGTAATGATGGGAAGCACCACACCCGGGATTGGTTATAGCCATTAGCTAATAATCTCAGTTACACAGTAAGGCCCAGCTTACATGTGCCAGGCTGGTGATGTAAGTAAGAAATCCATCCCTTGCCTACGTGCATACGCCAACAATCCTGCTGAAGCCACGCTGCAGTAGCCTATCTGGGGAGCATACATACCAGCAAAAAGTACAGGTTTTGCAGTAGCAGCCCCACAAAAAGGCCCAAATACAGCCTCCTACTGCTCATCGGTGTTATAGTTCAAATGATCTGTAATGAATATATCCTTTTTAACCCTGTGCCAACTATGCATCATGGACTGTCCCTTGAGAAGGAAAGCTACTTAGCTGTAAAACATGCTTGTCAATTCCTTCCCACCTCAGAAAACCAGCAAATACCACACAGCTTATTAAAACATGCACTGAATTATATTAGGCTTTGGTACAAGATAGCTACAGATTCAGTCTGAAATAGATGGTGGCATTAACAAGTCATTTCCAGTTGTGCTTATAAATAACAGCACTTCCAGGTCCATATGCTCCAAAGGTGTCTTCCACACTGGGACAAAAGCTGGGCTATTACAACACAGATGCACACATGGGTGCACGCACACTGGTGCCTGCACTGCCTGTGCTTCGGCAGCAGACTGCTGACTAATACAAGTTACATGAGGTGATCACAGCAGGAGTGTATTACATTGAGCTTCAGGAGAGACGTCAGTGAAGTGGAAACTTTTCTTTCTAAGGGCTAAGTCCTGTGCAGCCTCGGTGCCTCCTGAAAGAAGCTAAGTGCCTTCCTATTTAATTGTGCCCCTCAGAAACTTGTGGCCCGGTAGTCTCCAAACAGTAACAAAAGGCTTCCAAGATTGAAATCAATAACTTGGTCATAATCCCCTTCTTGGAATTTGGTGTAAATAGAAGTCTCTTGGGAGGGAGTGCTAGAAATACAGATTTCCTGACACTGTAACCTAATTCCTGGAAGCATTCCTTTCTCAAAACTCTGATAAATGCTACCACAGCTTATTGGTGCTTTTGTGAGGGGCCACAGTAGTGGAAGCAAGTAGCAGGTAGTTTAACCTCAGCTCAGTATGGGAACACTGCAAAGGCAGGGAAAATATCTGGCCATAGCACTGAACATTGCAGCTCATGCAAGAATAGCTTGAAAAGCAAAGCCGTGTAGTCTGGTTTTCAAACCTTAACCCTGAGCTTCACTTGTGACAGAATATAAATACTGTCAAATGCGGTATAAACTAAAAACATACACATGATGCTATTATTTTTAGATAATGCTGCTGGAGATAGGATCAAATTAAGATCTTTTCCATCTCTATGATTTTTCATCTGCCATGTGGTGAAAAGCTCCCTGCTGCCTGTGTGATAGCAATGTATATTGCTGGTCACTCTGCCTTCTAAAATCCCCACAGGTTCCTTTTTCTTCTGTTTTAAACAATTAGAGCTCACCTCTTAACTTTCTCACACAGGTTTACAAAACACACAACCTTGTCAACGCTGGCATATCCGATATCACCATCCGTCCAGACAAGAGGATTGTAGCAACAGCAGGGTGGGATCATCGCATCAGGATCTTTGGCTGGAAAAAACTGAAGCCCTTAGCGGTGCTGGACTATCACACAGCAACTGTCCATTGTGTGGCCTTCTCCAATCACAGAAACCCCCGGGAGAGACTATTGGCAGCTGGCTCAAAAGATCACCGCATCAGTATCTGGTCAATATATACTCAGACGTGAATTGTTCTGCACTTTCAGGGACTAGGAAAACAAGATTGGTGAAGCGTTCTTTACACTGTAATTCAAACCTGGATGTGGAGAGGTAGTAGAGTGTATTTCCAGGCTGAAGTGAGAGTCTGGGTTAGTTCTTACGCTGCTTGTTCAAGCTGCAAGCTTTAGTTTTCCAGAGAGGAAATGAACTTTTTTAAATCTGTACCATGCAGAGCAAGGCCAGTCACAAGTGAGGACACAGGACAAGTCACTCTGAGTTGTGCTACGGGCTTTAAAACAGCTTTTCTTCAGCAGGTTGCTGAAATAACTCGTGCCAATATCTTCTTTTGTGAAAAAGGACTGGAATCCATCAGACTGCCATGGGGGCACAATATGGAGCACAGGATCACAGAATGGTTGGGGTTGGAAGGGACCTTCAGACGTCATCTAGTCCACACCCCCTGCCACAGGCAGGGAAGTCTGTTTGTTTGTAAGGCATTTATGTATCCAAAAATCTGAATCAGTGTAAAATGTCACTTGTTCTTGAAAATTTATACCCATTAAACCACCCCCAGTGGTTTCTCATTGTTACTTTTTATTCCCCATAACTGAAAGGCTAGCAGAACAACCTTGATTTGCTCACACTTCTGTCAGTTTCTAACTTAAACCAACAGCCAGGAATGTGACTAGGGATGGCCTTTGGCATTTATGAATTTCATTATGTCTCCTGTCACCTCGACCTTCACAATTAATCACAAGAAAGAAAGGGGTAAAAAAAAAATCTTCCCCTGCACTGCGCTGCAAAGCTATGTAAAGCCTTTCAGAGCCAGTGCTAAATCCTTTCCATAGACTGACTAGCTGAAGGATTTAAACTCAGCAATCCAATTAGCGCCCTTCTCCTTGGAGAGTTTAGGGGTAGGTTTCAGCATGGCAAGGCTGGGATTCAGCTACACAACTCCCATTAACATTTAGGGGAATTGCATGGATGAATCCTTATCCACACAGTGCGAATGGCTCCATTAACTTGCCGGCTCTATAATCATGGAAACTGAAATTCATCCAATGAAGGGTTTTTTCGTTGGAATCATGAAGCAACATTTGCATTCTTTTAAACCATACACCATACTCTTAGCAATAGACATACACAAGTCTGTTCATGGACATCTCACTGTTGTATTCCCTCACAAAGTTACAACTGAAATTAGTAAGGGCTGGTTTGTTGAAAAGGAGATGGCCTGGAAACCAGAAGTCAGCTTTACAGCCTGCAGTGTTCTGTGTCCAGGCTATGCGCTCTTGATACTTTACTGGAAATACTTGTTTCTGCCTCTGTACAGTGCTGAACATCAAAGAAAAAGTCACCAGAATTGTAGTGAACAGCAACATCAAAAGACTTTAGAAATCATTTCAGGGAAAACATAGAAGCAAATTAAGGTCTGGGTCTGCTACCCAGCTGCGCTTTGCAGGCAGAGAATACTGTTGGACTAAAAGTCTTAAGCATCAAGCCCGATGTTCTTTCCATTAGACACAGAAACAGGATACTATTGCCAGGCTTTTAGAAATAAAACTTGGCCTTACACATTTGGGAGTGTGATGACACTTTAAATAATGCATTTCTTTGATTATTTCTTTACTGTTCAGTAGCTATGTGGAGGATCACATTGCTGTTGAAAGTTAAAGCCTAAGTTTGAGTGATCCCAAGTCAAGGGGAGGTGCTGGTGTTCGTTACATCTACCAGACAGAGTTGCATAGATGGTAAGTGTGCGCTCCGTCATCCACCCCCCACCAGGAACCACCTACTCTGGACACGAGGCTCCAGCCAGCAGCCTTATAGAGTGAGGCAGAAGCCTTATCCACAACCTGCTCCTGGAAGAAACCTTTTCTTCTTCTTCCCATTTCCTGAAGTACGTCAGAACTAACATAGATAAATAAACAAATAAATACGGAAAACATTGTCGTGTGTGGTCCAGGGACCCATCAAAGAGAGTTTGCAAAGGGATTTCCTTTTGGTTGTCCTGTCTTGTCCTACACCACACATGAAGCCTGTCAGGCAGCCTTGAGATTGGTGTGTCCCTTCTGCGTGGGCCTCTTGAAACAGAACTGGGTGAAATTGTGCTGAATGAGAACAGTCTCACAGTCAATTGATTTTTAAAGGACCCAACCCAGTGGACACGTGCTGGGACTTCAGTCCCCTCTCCACTTAGGTTATAAAGAAATCAGTTAAATATTTAATTATCTAAGTAAGTCTCCATTTCTCAGGAGAATGCCCTGCCCTGCACTTTAACCTGTGCAATCACTACACCTTTTGAATCAACAACTTTGAAGTGAGAGCTGATGATGGCCTATGCCCTAAAAAGCTTTGTCAAGCTGATGGTTGGGCACTGTCCTAGAAGGCTGGAAAAACCAAACCCAGGTCTGTATCTCCCCAAGCACAGACTGTAGGTGTCCTTTATGCCCAGCTTCAACTCTGAAGTACAGGGTTAGAGACACAGCTGCTATTGGGATTTTGCATGGATCAAAGCCGGGAACACCTTCTTGAGACTCTTGGTACAACAGGCGTGGGACTGCTCAGGGCTGGAACCAAAGGTGCCTTTGGCCCATCTGAAAAATGTGGCTTCTGAGCACCACTTCAATTGCCACAGCTTAGCGCAACAACAGCAAACCAACCACACACCAAACCAAACCAAACCAGAGCAACAAAACAAAACCAAACAAAAATCCCAAACCAACCAACAAAACCCCCAAAAAAAGAAACCCCAACCATCAACACATGGTCAGTCCCTGTGCTGTGAACCCACACTCCGTTTCCTCTCTCAGCTGTGCATCCCAGCTATTAAAAGTTCCTTCTTCTCCCTTTTCCTAATGGATTGGGAGCTGCTCTGCAGTGGCCCTGGGAATAGGTGGCTGGCCTGGAGCATGCCAGTACTCCAGTTCTCCATGGCAGCAAATGGCAGCCTACACTATTGGGCAATTTCCACAGAATGGAGCTGTAGGTTTAATGCTCCTCCATCAGAAAAGCAAAGGGAACACAGAGCTCACCCATCTTGGGCAAACTGGTTACTGTAGGAAATGAGAAGGGCCAGGCCTGTGGTCCCGTCAGAGAAGTAATCACTCTTTCCTCTTATCCTCCTGACAGATGAAGGCAGCTGTGCCACCAGAGAATAGTGTAAGAAAGAGGTGAGAAGCCAGTTTTAAGACTGGAGTGAGGACTGAGGTGCAAACTTCTCCAGCATTTTGGAGCAGCTCCATGCTCAGCACAACCCCATTCTGAATGCCAGTTATGAGCACCTAACACCGCAGGGACACTATGAAGCTCCAAGGCATTGGTGCAGCCTGGCTTCTGCTGCCTGGCACGGGGGCTGGGGACTGGCTCACAGCCACCTCACACAGTTCTAGACCTTGCATCCCAAAGCAGTACACAAAATGCATCTTTAGTGATGGCCTGTGCATCTTACATCCACTGTGGGAAACAACTTTTGATGAAAATACTACGATATTGGCACAGTGGCAGATCACTAGCAAGAATGGATTAATATCCCTCATCTTAATAAGCGTACTATTAGATCAGAGCCTGAAAGTCAGGAACTCCCGAGTATATTATTTTATCTGAAAAATCTCTTTTACTGTCAACATTGGTGCCTAAAGTAATGATGGAGACTCATAGATTTCTAATAGGGTTTTTTGGATGAAGATTACAATGTGCCTTCACATCCAACTTACCGCCCTTTGCTGGGGTTAAATATTTATGTTTGTCTCACTAGGTAGATTTAAAAATAAACTTAGTCATGCAAGCATAAATTGAAAATGAAGGCATGAACTGCAGCTGGAATCCTCCTAGCAGGCAGGCACAGAGGTAAAGAGCTCCATCAGCTTCAAGAGGAAGGACCCACGTTGCAGAGCTGCTTCCTATGCTTGGGAATACTTCCTATATTTAGGAATTCCTATACTTATATGTGGCATCCTCTACTTATTTACTTCCCATTACCAAAGCACTGCCCATGTGAAACTTGCACATTGCAATAATCAGTCCATTAACACCTTACATCACCACTCATTCGATTTCAACACTCCGTGAAGGGGTATTTTTTCACTTGAAATTAGCAGCAAGACAGCATCAGTTTGATCAAGAGTTGAGCCTAAATACTGTAGTTTGAATGTGAATTACAGTCTTCTAAAAGTTTATTTGCTTAAGGAACTGACCTGGACTTCCCCACAGTAGAGTGATTTCCAACAGGAAGGACAGTCGGTAAAGACTCTCAACACCTCTATAGACTGTACAATACAGTTGGTTTTGTCCGACTGCATCTGGGAAACCAACAGTGCTTTTTTCTAGGGTAAAAAAAAACCAAGAAAAAAAGCTCTTTGCAATTGCACCGTGGGCACGGTTATCACTCAAGATTGCAGCTGAGTTGACAGCAGCAAGGTTGGGAGTGAAGAGCCACCTTAAGCTGCTGAAGTGAGGTCTGGAATCTCACCTGCCAGAAAGGAGCAGGGCTAGCCTGTACCTGGCCTAGAGGAGTCAGGAGTGAAGGTGATGACAGCTAAATTATTACAAAAGGCTTCCTCCTTAGAATCACCATCTTTGGCACTGTGAGAGGGGGGAAAGCAACCAGCATTCGTAAACTAACAGAAATCAATCCCAAACACTAGCATTTGTGCAGCAATTACATAGAATATTCATCACCACTGCAATGAATGGTGATCTCTGACCCCCCAACATGTTTTGCAAATGAATCCATTAGTTCCAACCCCTTTCTCTGATCACTACATGAGCCATGGGCCATGCAGACCTGGGTGTAGATGAGCAACGGAAGAAGAGATTAATTGTGTTTGTAGTAAAGAGTGAAAAAGGAAGTGGGCCAAGGGCCTGCAATGAGAGTTGTTTAATTTAGCCCTGTACAATGCAACTGCTTTAGTAAGCCAATAAATTACTCTGCAGCTTGACTTGGAAAGTTGCAAAGGTTTGAGTTTTAAGGAGCAGATTTTTATAGTTAAGTCAATACTGGCTTCTGGGCTGCTTTGGGGTTTAGCACATTTAAGATGCATCTACAAAGCCAACTTACAAATTAATAAATCTTTCCCTTAATTCAGTCTGCCAAGAACAAAGATAGAACACTGACTGCTACAGGAGCCATGTTTGTGATGTAAACCAAAGGGCTGGGGATTAAACAAGGATTACCGAATGCTAAATCAATGTGTTTAGTTTTCTGGCTGTGTGTCTGTGGTGTGTAAGTGTGGATCATTGCATCAAACATGGTACATGACTGCCTGGATTAATACTAGACAATGTTACAGCAATGCAGAGACATGGAGTTTGATGCTTAAGCATGACCAGTGTGCTACCAAGAAGGCAATGGTGATGACTACAGAATGGGGTTTCTGTTGGTTGTTGTCTGAAATTCCGGCCTGGGTCCCCGTACTAGAGTAATTTTTCCAAGTAAACCTGGCTGTGTTTAATCCATGCCCTGCTCTCCTGGGGCATGCTGGAAGTTTCTTGTACAACGCAAAGAAAACGATCATGAATTAAGACCATGAAAATTAAGACTCAGAAAAGAAGTTAAAATTCTGCACTATCAATCAGATACAGCAGATTAAAGAAGTTCCACTTCTACAATAGACTCAAATTGAAGCATACCAATTGTGAAACTTAACAACAGCAGCAAAGTGAGTGTGGAGCAAGTAGCCATATTTTAGATACCAAATTGTTTGCCCCCTGACCTCATCCCTTTTGGTCAAGACAAGACCAGCAGCCAGAGTCCAGGTTAGTCACAGCTGCCCTAGTGTCTGGTTGTAGCTACCATCACCCTTATCAAGCACCACAAAGTAACAGGTCAGTCTGGCTTGAGCCATCCTCTCCCCTCTGCATTTTAAAGCTATCATCAGCTGCATTTATGCTGCCTACTAAGAACTTTGTTCCCAAGTAATGATACACACCCCCAAAAACACTCATTGCTCATGTCTGAGGGGGGAAATTTTGTTTTAGCTATTGGTGTTTATATATATCCCTTCAATACAATCCATCACAAAAACTTCATCATTGTAATGTACTATTAAAACACATAGTGGGACCACAGCAACGTAATCCCTCAGTTGTGAATGTTTTGCTCATCTGAGTGATAGTATGAAACGTATCTATATGTTTCATACACAAGACTGTGTACTGCTTTATTCTGGCTTATCTCAGAGGAATTTGATTTGCAGTATTAGAAGAGGATAAGAGAAAAGAGGGGAATGAGGGAATCAAAACAAAGAAGCAACTTGCCCCTGTAAGTTAAGTGATCTAAAGATTCCAGAAAGCACAAAGGTCCTTGAAGCAGAACACCTCCAGCAAGGCACCACATTCCTCATGGGAAAAGGATGAGGGTGACGGGGAGGAAAAGTTCCTAGAATTAGCACACAGTGAAAGGTTTGTCTTTCTAAACCTGTACACCAGCTCATTTCAGTTTCAGACGTATCTGCTGCTGAACCCCCGCACCCTTTTTTCAAGGTGTTGGAACAGCTAGGAAATCCCACAAACCACAGCCTCCACCTCTAAATACACCTCTGTGCTCACCCAGAGGAGCGGGTGTTTATTTCTCTACTATGAACAGTCACAATGCCAGCTGTTACAGTGCCGTGGGAGATAGCAGCGGGAGGGACTGGGGTCTGGAAGCAGCCACACATGCTGAATTAGAACCATCCCAGAACAATGCTGTCTCCTTACAGGGCAGTGACACGGCAATGAAAAGATACTAACTCTGTCAGTTGTTTGTTACAATTTGAAGTTGTAATTTAGAAAAGGAAAATTTAAAAAAGGTAAGAAAAGTAAAAAGCTGCTGCATGAGGATTGCTGTTACAGCTGGGTGCCATTTCCTCCTAGGTTTTACACACAGTATATGTAAATTGGGGCAGCCACAAATACAGAAATCCTTTGGCGCTTTCTGGACAGCAACGATGTCTCCTTCCTATCAGCAGCAGGGTTGATAGATCCTGATTATGACCAGATCAGGGAGTCCAGGGAGGATGTTAAACTGCTGAGCCATCACTCTGCTCAATAGCTCTGGCATCTCATGCATGCAAAGGTACATTTTCCAGGCACCTATGGCACCACTTGCTATAAACATGTTCTGACATACGTAGAAGGAAGGTTGGTGCATTGGGCCCACACAGCTAATTTCGAACATGGCAGAGAAGGTGGACATGGCATTTGTCTTGATGGTAACTAAAAAATTGCTGATAGAAAATCTCAGTGATTCATGGATACATTGTCTGTGCATAGAAAAGAACCTTGGCTGCTTTTAACATAAGGCTTATGGTAGGTATTGTGTTTTCAGATTTTTTTGCCTCAAATATTTTGATGGCATGCAGACTTGGCATCACACTAAATAGAGACATTGAGTCTTTATAGTATTATCTCTTGAGCCCATCTGGTTTGAAGCAGCTGACAACAGGCAGGAAAGGGAATAAAATGAAAGACTCACTTCATGTTTGCTGAAATAAAAGAAATGTGTAAGGCAGTGCTCAAATAAAATCAGCCTGGTTGGAGAGCTGCTGCACTCCCCGCTCAGCACCCCTCCTCTGCCCTGCTAAGATGATTGGAATGGGACAGCTTTGCCCGCAACCCCTCCACTCAGCGTGAGCTCTCCCTGCCCACCTTTGGTGCTCAGTACCCCAAAAGGCAGCTGAAGCAGCCAGGCTGGAGCACCAAAGGGGAAGGGGAACCATCTACCCCCAGAATGGGGGACAATGGGAGCACTAAGCAAGCGGAGTAAAAGAGCAAACACAAAGCCCTTGTCCATCAGCCAAGCTAAAGCCACTGAGAAAACTAATAGTGCAAACACCTCAAATGAAGGAGCTTCTCTAACTTTTATGTGTTGTTCATTCCATCTTTAACTTCCTTTTGCAATTCACATGCACAGCCCAAGGATTGCAGTCTGAGTACGTGAGCACTTGGGCAATTCACCCATTGCAGGCAGGTACAGAGCACAGCACTAGCACCAGAGGTGCCCTGCCCTACCCACTGAGGGTACCAGTGCTTAGTTACCAGAACCAGCTACAGTGAGAGTGTATGTGGATGTAGGAAAACACCCCTTCCTTCTCCATCTACCAATGACCACTGGCAGCTGTTTACACAGGAGTTACAGAACACTCTAACCGGAGCTTGGGCTAGCCCAAATGTTCTGGGGCACTTGCTTTCTCAGTGAGGCATGCCGTACAAAATGTTTGTCCTCTCTCAGAGGTGGTGAGAAGCCATCCTTTATCAGCTGCAGAATCACTCCAGGAACACGAGACGGAAGTTGCTGTGTAAGTCTGCATGATTTTACACTATGTAGCAGCTTGCCTGGAAAATGTGTGTGCTCCATTCCCCTCTATACTACACCATCTCTTTAAAGAATTAGGTCCTAAATGTGACTTCGCTGGCTTTTTTTCTTAATCACTTTGTTACTAGTTCAAATTTATAATTTAACCTAAATAAGAGTGACTTATTGTAATTATTTTGTATAGGCTGCTCTTCATAAACCTTTTTTTTTTTAATCTGGAAAAACATTTAATTTCCCATATGGAAAGAACACATTTATCATATTTTACTCGGATATACTTGGCCAACTATTGCCCATATATGCAAAACATATGTGACATATTCAAGGCTGAATTTCATAAAACAAAAATGCCATGAAATGTGATATAATAAATACATTACACAAACATATGCGGCCAATTTATAAAACTATGGTATCTTTGGTAAATTTATAATAGGTTATTTCTATTAATGGGGGGGAATAAGGGCATTTTTCTGGCATATGCAACACATACAGTACTTTACATAGACTGCCTGAAGGGAGGTGGACCTTTGCAAAGCAGACTTGTACATGTATATACACAGTGTATATGGGGCATCTCCACACCTTTCAAACTTATTTATCTCTTTAAAACCAGCCCTTGCTTTTTGCAGCGATCGGGTGTACAATGGGCAGAAAAAAAAAAAAGAATGAAACAATGTTCTTGGAAATGAGAAAGCCTCTGATACACTAACTGGATTCCCACAGGTAGTGGGGATGTTTTGCTTTAACCTAAGAACACTTCTTAAGCACACACAGCGCTCATGATAATGGTTAGTAATAGAAATCTTTGGGGGCAGTCACTTTCATCTGATTGCGTCAAACACTCCTGTAAATAGAACATCTGACTGATCAGGTCAATCAGAATAATCAAGTGAAGAAAAAACCTGATACATTTAGAAAGAAGTTACATGCCTCCACATATACATATATATATACATATACATGTCTCTGCGCTAGTAGGCTGCACTTCCATAACACCAGCTTATAGCAACAGCTGAATTACCACTGGCTGATTATCCTCAAATTCTAACTCACAGATTACTGCCTTTCCCTGTTTGCGCCTGTGTGCTTCAAAGACCAGACCTTTGCTTTATAGAACAAATCTATATTTTTCTCTCAGATTGCATATTTGCAAGCCCTGGCCACAGTTCTGTAAGTGTTCACCTTCCGGGTGTGCACGACCTAGCCTGTGCGATGCGCAGCTCTTCCCTCTGGAGGGAGCCGGCTCTTCAGGCACAGGGACGGTACAGCATCGCGTCCGCTGGAGCCAGGGTGCAGCGGTACCCGCGTACCCCCAGAGCCCATCTCCCCCCCCCCGGGGTGACATGGCCTCTCCCGTCTACACAGAGTTAAACACAAGTAGCTGGTCAGACCATTGCACCCACCGGCTCAGCGCTCTGCCAGCGTAAACGGGTTTGTCTTCAACCCACCATGAACAATAGAAGCAAAAGCAACAAGAACCTGCACATGTATGTGCGCACACACACCCTTCCCGCACCCGTCACCCTAGCCGTGCTCAACAGGCTCACAGGAACGTTTTGAACTCCTTGGACGAAGCTGCCAAAACCTGCTTTGCAAGTACTGCTGTGTTGGCTCCCAGAGCTGTTCCAGGCAGCAGGGCTTAGCTTCTGCCCCCTAAACCTAACCTGTGGGCACCTAACTTGTTTCCAGCGGTTATAGGGATCCCTTTACTTAGGCAGAATGTCACACAACGTGAGTGAACTGGCTTGTCTTGTTCCTTTCAGACCAGATCCCTTGGCCAGGGATCCAGGCATCACAAGCTGAAACCCTCTTGCTATAAAGGATGAGGTCTATTTGGCAAGGTGAGGTGGCTCTGGGCCATGCAGCACCACCAGCCATGGCTCCTTGCAGGGATGCACTAGGAAGCTTCTAGCCCCTGGGTGACCCCAGTTGCCTGGTGCCTGCACAATGCCTTTTTATGCTTACTGCTTACTTTGGGTCATTCTCCACCCTGCAAGCTACTGTTACACAGACTAGCAGGAAGGAAGCCAGAGTACTTGTTCCTCTGGCAATGACCATACATATGCATGCTTGAGATTGACTCAAGAGATGCTAATGCCCCAGGATGCATCTACTGGGGACCACCTTCACCGTCCCACCCAAAGTAATTCCAGTGTCTCCCTGAAGAGGAGGAAAAATTATAAAGAACATCCATGAAGTGAGTAAATGGTGTGCACAAACCTGTAAGCACATGGAAGTCTCACCCCCATAGCTCCTGTCCTACCTGTGGAAGACACGTACTACATGCCTTAACCGAGTAGTCAGGTCCACTAGCAAGGAAAAAATAAAACCACCAGCAGCAAAAGAACATTCCTGAAAACCTGAGCTATCCCAGTGTGTAGGGTAAGTAAGTGATCAAGTGAAGACCTGCTTTATTTCACCTGTGAGTGCCTAATTCTGTATTTATCCATTGAGGTAAGCGATGCAGTTTTCAGACTTTTAGAGCAATCAGTAAATTCAGCCTGTGCTGCTGGAAAATGGAGCCACATGGCTAATTTATTCTCTAGCCCTGTTTGGAAGAGACAAAGGGTGCTTGTAACCTCTCTGCTGGGGCATGTTTTTGCAGCAGCTTTCAAATACAGTGTTATATGTGACTTGAGGTGACCATAAGTGGAAGTATTGTCTGAAAATGCTGCAACATCCTTTTCAAGTGTGTGCCATGGACCTCGGTAACAGCATGTATTGAGAGAAGCTTAAACATCCATGTAATCATACAAAGTCATTTTCCAAATAAAACTGCAATACATAGATAAGGCATGGCCTATACATGACATGGTGACTAACTGGCTGACAGGTAACATGAAACTGAAGTGTTACATATTTGCTGTGATTTTCAAAAGGCTTCTACTGGTCAATGTGCAGTGATATGGGGGTGTTTGCTTGTTTGAAGTGGATTTTTTTTGTGATACAAAAACAACCCTATTTGGTTTCCATCCAGCAAGACAGACATAGCCATACAAGGAGAAAACAGTAGTCAAAGCCCTGAGAAAGCTTGATTTAAGGACTAAAACATGACATGAAATGGACTGCTACAATGCTTGGTAATAACCTTGCATGTTGGTGGCCTAAAAGCAAGGCTAGAAATACCATTTTTTTAGTCCAAACTATAGCCTTCACACCACTGCATGGTGTCGTCTTCCCATTCAGACACCGGAGTTCTGTAGCGGTTCTTCTATAGTATAGAGAACAGACTAGGATAGAACAACCTGAGAGTCCATAGGCATAGTGTGAAGTTCTGTGCTCTTCTAACAGAGCTAAACTGAAAATCCTACCGTCAAGGCAAGGGCCTTGAGCCACTTTCTGTAAGAGCACAGTTTAGTCCTGGTGTCCTGGGTCACGCAGTCCTCTCATCTCTTGTGCAGTGAAGTATGTTTGGAAAGGTGTGCGGCCATTCTGCACTTCTTGCAGCACACTGTGTATGTTTAAGGAAAGCAAGTGTTTACCAACACGAATGTATGGTATCCATTCCGACCTGGGACCCCAATCCTGCCAAATAGGGCACAATGACAGATCACAACCATGGGCAGCTCCAGCAACCAGAGAGAGGGAAGGGAGGGAGCAATCACCTATGGAAATTCACTCTTTCCTTGGACTTAACAACTCCAGCTTAGTATTTCTCCTTATTTAAATAACATCATTTTGTAAGGGAGGTTCAGACTTCAAAGCTGCCAAACTGAAATATATACCAAAATAATCTAACAAGAAAAGGAAGAAAGGAAGAAAGGAAGAAAGGAAGAAAGGAAGAAAGGAAGAAAGGAAGAAAGGAAGAAAGGAAGAAAGGAAGAAAGGAAGAAAGGAAGAAAGGAAGAAAGGAAGAAAGGAAGAAAGGAAGAAAGGAAGAAAGGAAGAAAGGAAGAAAGGAAGAAAGGAAGAAAGGAAGAAAGGAAGAAAGGAAGAAAGGAAGAAAGGAAGAAAGGAAGAAAGGAAGAAAGGAAGAAAGGAAGAAAGGAAGAAAGGAAGAAAGGAAGAAAGGAAGAAAGGAAGAAAGGAAGAAAAGGGAAAACATTTATAAACGTCACTGTCCAATATCTTTTCAATTTAAATGAAATAAGATTATCTACATATATCTACAGATATCTACATGTATCTACACTGTTTGCAGATATGATTCTTTGGTTGTCTTCACTTTTTTCCTACACTGCAGCTATCAAGAACAAAAAAAGGTGTTTTTATAACCTTTGGAAAAAATAATAAATATAACAACTTCATTAAACGTTTGACCAAAGCTTTGGCACTAATCAGTTTACAGATAACAAACCATACTGAAAACTCTGAAATAACAGCGGCAAAGCAACAGAGCACATCCAGGAGCCATTTCCCACTGACTAATAATAAGCACAAGGCTATTTTACATCAACCTTTCTGAGAACATTAATTATGGTTTAGTCAGTCACTAAGAATCTCACAATTCACTGCAAATGTCAAATAAAATACATATTTCTTGCACAAGTCTTTTTCATGGATCCAGATATATGGGTGCTTTATAACAGAAAAAAAAATGCATAAAATACTCATGTTATCCCATATCCCTTCTTAAACCCTTCCAAAAAGTTTTGGAAGCCCAAAGCCCACTGCCAGAAAGAGAATAAAAATTGCTATTAACACTGCCATCAGCTCGAGGGAAAGATTATGTTTTAAAAGGTTTGTAGTGGAAATGCACAAACATGGATGAATAGAGAACTTTAAAGAAAACAACCCCCTCCTTTTCATAGAGTGGTGGAAGAATGAGAAGTGTTCATAATACTGTATTCCAACACAGCTGAGGGGCTGCTCAATACCTTCTCTGAACACAAAGGGACTGCCACTTGGTGAGCATCAGACAAAAAACACAAGCCAACTGTCCTAAAACACATCACCAGAGAAACTGTGATGAACAGGCCCATCCTTTCAACGATATGGAAAGACTACTACTGAAGGAAGATATTAAAGGGGAAAACAGAAAAAGTACTTACCAGCTTTAAGAGGGGAGATGCAGCAAGCAGGTAGGTGCAGAATAGGTGCTTTGGGTGTACTGCAGTTTGGGTTAAATATAAAGGGTGAGGCATTTGGGGGGAAAAACCCTGAAGTTCCTCTAAAAGGCACCTCTCAATGGGAGATCAAGAGCTCGGGGAAGGATGTAGAAAGGCAGTACTGTGAGGCTGCCTGGGAAGCAGCCAGCTCACAAACTACTGCTGAGAATACACAACCTAAACTCCGTGAGTATTCCCTCACCCCAGGCTGGTTTCTAAATCTTAGTATCCATTGTTGTGAAAACCAGAAGATGTACACGGCATGCTCTTGGCCATGGGCTCTTCTCAACAGCTCCAGAAAATGCTGTTGTGGTTAAGCCGCCCCAATGAACCCCAAAACTCACGGGCAGGTCGGGACTGGAGGGGAAGTGGGCAGTTTGTTCTGATAGTGAAGATTCAAAGTGTTCCCTTAAGCTAAACTGCGCCTCATCTGACAGTCCTCACAGAACCACCTGAGCCGCCTGCAAACGAGACCAAGCATCCCCCAGCCGAGACTCACACCGACCCGTGCAGAATTACACTCTACCCCGGCGCCCGGTGTCGTCGGTGCCCACGGCCAGCCCCGCAGAACTCCCTGCCCGGTGCTAACCGTACCCACCCCGCTGGGCTGGGAAACACCCGTGGCACCGCCAGAACTGGCGGCAACACCAAACCTCCATCGGAAGACCCGGCGGGTGTGTGAGAAGGGGGCGAGTCACCTCACCGCTGCTGCTCCCCGTCCTCCCACCGCTTTCAGCGGTCCCCAGTGCCCGGTGCGCCCGGGGGCACCGCATAACGGAGGAGCGGGGGTAGGGTGAAGGTAGAGAACGACATATGGCTTCATTTATCAAAGTGCAGCTGCGGGTCACACCGCGGTGGACAGCACCGGCGCACCCCGGTCCCTCACCACACATCGCCTCGCGGCCCGCCGACGGGTGGGGAGCGGGACGAGGGCTCCGGCTTCCTGCGATTGGGCTGGCGAGTGTCGATCAGGACAGGCTGGCCTATCAGCTCACTCGTGAGGCGGGGAGAGAGGGAAAGGCGGGAAGGGGGGAAAGGACGGTTACGGCCGCCGCCAGTCTCTCGCGCCGCCGGTAGCCCCGTTATCTGGGCCCGTAGTCGTAGCTGGCGGGCGCGCCGGACGACGAGTACATGTTGGCAGCCGCCGCCGCCGCGGCCGCCGCGTTCATGTGGTGGTGGTGGTGGTGATGGTGGTGGTGGTAGCTGTGCCCGCGGATGCTGGGGAGGGGGTAGGGCGCGGGCCGGCTCTTCGCCCCCAGGTAGTGGTCGTAGGCGGCGGCCGCCGCCGGCGGATACTTGTAGGGATGATGGTGGAGCGGCTCCGAGGCGGCAGGCTCCAGGCGCAGTTCGTGGTGGGGAGGGCTGGGCCGGCCGCCGCCCGCACCGCCCAGGGGCACAAGGCCGCCGCCGCCCGGCAGCGCGGGGCTGAGCACGCGGGACAAGAGCTGCTGGTGCGCGGCCTCGGCGTGCAGCGCCGTCCCGCCGGGCGCCTCCCGCTCGAACTCCCGCCGGCTCTCGGCAGCATCTGCGGGAGCACACAGCGTCAGCGCCACCGCGCAGCGGCTCGCTTTAATGCACGGAAAAGAGGGGCGCGACAGTAAAAGCGAGGCTTGCAACGAGCGGAGTGCGCAGCGGCATGCTGCAGGAACCGGGGCTTGTGGGACAGGACCTTCTGACTGAGATAAATGGAGCTGAATTGACTGACAAGCTGGTACACGCCTGAAATTTTTGCAATTGTGTAACACTAAACAAATACAGACTTCCCTTTATTTTGCAGGCCTGGAGTGTGTTGGAAGAAAGGCCCTTGGTTGTCTCTGCAGTTGTTTGCTCTGCGTAATGGAAAAGGAGTCAATGGGCAGAGGTGCTGTTCGACCTGACTGAAGCTCCTGAATGGGAGCAGGTCGGCCCTGAATGCGCTGCTGGGGCACGTCAAAAGGGCATTGTGAGGACAGCCAGTGGCCATCCTTGCATCCCTGCCTGAAAAGCTGAATTTGCTGCCAAAGAGTCAAAAAAGAGACCCTAAAGGAAGAGGGTGGTGTGTTTTAAAGCAGCAAAGTTGTTTAAGCACAACAGCTGTGAGTCTTTTAGATTTAGGGTGAATGAATTAGGCTATGAAGGTGGCTATTTTTGTTAAATAAAATAGGTGGTGCTGCAAAGCTCATTAGCACTGTAGCTGTGCCCACTGCAGGCAAAAGTACACCGGCATGGTAAGCAGGGCTGGCCCCGAGCATGCATGCGCTGTGGTCCCGTGTGACAGGCTGGCCAGGCCATCGCGGGCTCTCACCTTTCTCAGTCCCATTCTGGTGTGCTGGGGAAGAGACTGGATTCCGGGATCTGGCAAAAGCGCTCATGAGAGGAAGGGGCCCTGGCCTGTGATTCCTGGGCCTGGAAGAATAAAGGGAGAAGTGATACCAGTGGTCCAACAGAATGAGCACTTGGAGTCCTGCTGAAGTGAGTTGCAGCTGGCAAAAAGGGCACTGCATCCTCTGAGCTTCCATGCAAGCCTCGTACAGATGTGAGCTGGGCAGGTGCATGCAGAACTGGGGTTGAGTGTGGGGTGTAGTGACAGTCAATATTAAGACAAAGCCTTACCAGTCCTCAGGGTCACAGTCTCTGAATCCCTTGGCGAAAGGGTTGCTGGCAATCTTCAGCTGCGTGATCTGTAGGGAGAAGCAGGGAAATGTCTCAAAGTGGCATACACACCCCCCTGCTCAGACAATAAGCATGCCTCTGAGCTGGGTTTGGGAGCTGGGCATGCTCTGCCACAGAGCACAAACATGTGCTTTCCCTCTGTTAGAAAACGTGGGCTAGGACTCTATCTAATAGGAGTTCAAGGTGATGGGAGAGGCGGCTGCATTGGCTGCAAGAGCTGTGTTAAATGCACTTGTAAGAAAATGCCACATTATATGGGTCACTACTGGAGCAGCTACGACAAATCACTGGATAAATCATACTTATGTATTTATTTAATTCGACTGGAGAAGGCAGGACATTTTCTATATTTAAGCAAATCCATGGATAAAGTAAGTGATTGTGAGTTTCCGGAATGGGTTGAAAAACAAACTTTAAGCCCCTCAGTGACAGTTCCAGCCTTAGAGGTCAAACTGATAGAAAGCAGGAGAGAAAGAGCAGCTGTCCGGAGCCATCAGCAAATGCCAGCCGGGAGAGACTCGGAAGCCCCTTAAAGGCACAGTCGTGCTCTGGCTCCGGCAGGGACCCCGGGAGATCCCGGGCCGATGCGCGGGAGCCGCGGCAGAGGGTGGCATCAGCTGCAGCCCCAGTGCAGAGCGAGGCGGCTCTGAGCAGCTCTGAAAAGCCCCAGCTCTGAATCCGTATTTGCACTCGCGGCTGGGATTCCTGCTCTTTACATTACACTAATGCGATTTAAAGAAGCAATTGGATTAACTGCTGCCCAGAAATCCGCACCAAATTAGGGTGTGTGTGTGTGGTTGTTTTGTTTCGTTTTTTAAACATGCAATTGTATTCTGGGGAGGAATTGACAGCTACGAGTTTAGAGAAGTAAAATCGCACATTCATCCTAACAAATTGAGAGTGACATTTCGCAGCGGGAAGCCTGTAGTTTCCCAACTAGCCCCAGCCTCGGGTAATGAGGTCCCCCCGGCCCGGGGGGAGCCGGCCGTGGGGCTACAGCTCACATCGCTCCAGTGTGCAGCGACGCAGAGCTCAGCTCAGCTCCCCGACAATCGGAATAGGGTTTAGCAGATGGGGAGGAGGCGGCGGGAATCCCCCCGCCCCGTACTCCCGCAGCCCGGAGCAGGGCACGCCTGCACCGGCGGTATCTCCGCGGAGACCTCAACCCGGTTTCGGTTGCCCCGGGCCCCGCTGCCTCCTCACTCGGTGGTTCTGGTAGGCGGTCACGGCCGTGAAGCGGGTCTCCTCGAAGACGAAGGTTTTAAAGTTCTCCTCCGCGTATTTCTCGCTGTCTTTCCGGGGGTCCACGTAGACCACGTGAAAACGCGGCTGGTATCTGTGCATGGAGTTCAAAATGATCTGAATGATAAAACGAGCAAGGAGACAATAACTGATTCAGGCGGAGCATGGAGAGAGGAGAGCACAGCCCCCGCCCTGCTGGCTACCCTACCCGGGGGGTGGGGGGGGTACGGTCAGGGACCCCCCAACGGGAACCACGGCACGGGGCGTCTGTGAAACCTCGCCAGGCAACACTTACATGCCCGTTGTCATCCAGCAAATTGTTGGTCAGTTTGAGCTTATCGAAGGAAACGATCTGCTTCATCCACTGCGCCCCTTTCGCTGGGGAGTCGGGGTGGTAGTGCACCCTCCCGGGGGTGGCGGGGTCGGCTTTGCCGGCCACCAGCCAGGAGGAGCTGTGGAAGGCGTACCTGCCAGCGGGGAAAACGCACCCTCAGACGCAGTCCGGTGGCTCCCACCCAGCACCCCGCTCCCACGCAGGATCCAGCCGGGGAGGTACACCGTCCCAGTCCTCCATGTCCCTGTGTGTCCTACAGCAGCGAGTGAGCTCTTCTCTACAGCCAGACTCGTTGAGGGGAGAATTAATATTTTAGCAGGTCGCTAATGGAACTGGCAGGAGAAAAATCTGCAGGACGGAGGAAATTTATAGCTACCTGCACAGATTTGGAAGAGAAGCCACAAAAGCTCCCCCTTCCTCTAAAAAAAAAAATTTAAAGGGTGAAAGGGAGCCCTCTATACAGTAATATTCTGGCTTTCAGTGAAGACTGGAAAGTTATGCGTAGATTAATAGCAGATCCAGAGTTTAGCAGCCTTGTTTCATTCTTTCAAAGTACATATTAAACAGTAACATTTAAAACAGAGAAACCAATCTTCTATACACGTGTTTACTTTAAAAGCCAGTGTTTGCACAGGGGGAATTAGACACCATTGGACTTGAGCAGAAACATTACTTTTTGAAGATATACTCAATTGGATGTTATATATCCCACTTCCCTTGACAAGCAAACATTTCTAGGACGCCCTGAGAATTTGGATATCTGTCTAAATATTTATATATTGGACCCTGCGATTCCTACACGGCTGCCTGCTCGGCGTCCTGATCTGAAGCTAAATACATAATGTGCCTTTCACTGTCTTCAAATTAAAGGGGTGCCAAACCAGACCCCATCGCTGCCTTGTAAGTCACCAGCTTCGAAGGCCTTCCCACGCTGCCACGGGAAACAAGGGCAGGGTTTTGTGGCTCAGATGGCTGGTGCCCTTTGCAAAGCACAAACCCTACTCTCTTCACCCAAGCACCCTGTGAGCTCCTTGGCAGGCATGGTACAACCTTGCCGAGCCACTGGCCCCAGCCGAGAGGCTACAGCACTCGAGGACCCACCGGGGAATATTCATTAGGGAGCAACGGGCTTTTGCCGGGTGGAGACATAGAGCAAGCAGAAATGAGAGGGCTTTTCTGGGAAAGACAAGGCAGCTCCTGCCCGGTCCAGCCGTGGACATTGTGAGAAAGCCGAGGAGTCCTCGCAGATCTGTGCCCAGTGCAGCCGAGCCCCTCCCGGTCCCAAACTTGTAGTGGTGTGAAACGGACCCTGGGGCAGCCACATCCCACGTCTTCTCCCCAACTCACACCGACATGTGTCAGGCCCAGAAACGCATCCCCGAGTCCCGGGGATACAGGAAGTGAGCAGCGACCCTCCAGCTCCCATAGCACTGACAGCCGCGGGATGGGCAGCGTGCTACTTACCGATATCGCTTGTCATCCACAGGAACGAAATCCATGAGGAGCATGTAGTCAGCCATAGGGTCCATCCCAAATATCTTCACCTGGAAGGTGGGGAACATGCGCCTGGCACAGAGAGGAGAGAGAGAGCAGAAATGAGTTGAGGGGCAGTGGGAGCCCTGAGGGGCTGACACAGATACCCGCACCCTCCCTGACAGGGGGTGCTGTGAACGGGAGCCCCACAACCCCCCCAGTCCTCCAACCTCCTGCTGCCCTGATTCCTGCCTGGTTGCAATGTTCGACCCCCCCCCACAGGAACCGCTGGCCGGAATGGGAAGAAAAGATAGGTGCTGCCAGGCAGTGTGCGGAGAGAGGCTGTCGTGTCCCCTGGTCCTCGGCAGCATCCAGCAGGACGAGCCAGGCTCTGCCTCTCCTGTCAGCTCCTGGACCGTTTGTGTTGGACACCCAAAATGTCCCACCGGAGAAGGGGAAACAAGTAACACCACAGCCTTTGTCATGGGGAGACACAAGTGAAAAGAATTTTCTCCCCGCGGTTTACCTCATCCTTTTTCCAGCTGACCTGATTTAAGGCAGATGCAAGGCATTACCCCGTCTCCAGACACACCACACCGAGCCGTTGGCAGAGCCCTGGGAGGTTCAGGCAGCCCGGGGGGCATGTCTAGAACCTCCTGCGGGCAATGTGAAGGTTCCCAGTTCTGCAACTTCTCCCCCAAACCTGTGCCCGTTTTAAAGCAGCAGTTACAGCAGCACTGTGGTCTCTGGGGCCAGCAGGAGACTTCCTGCAGCCCGGAGGGCAAACACACCCCGCGGAGGGCAGGGACTAGAGGGCAGTGGGGATCCCCAGTGAATTTGCTCTCGGCTCCACTTCGTTGTCAGAGCCCTGTCGAGCTCCCTGTCCACGCACCTTTGCGGGACAAAATGAGAGCGCGAAGGAGCCCGGGGCTCCCGGGTACGGCCGTTGGCCCGCCGGGGCTGTCCCTGCTGCTCTAGTCTGCACAGGCCCCAGGAAACCACAAGCTATAGCCGGGGGCGCGGGTCCCACGCTCAGGGAGGGCAAGATCCCTTGGAGGAGCTGTGGGGAAAATGCGATCTGGGGTAGGCTAAGGGATGGGGTCGGTCACCCCCACCTCCCTCTGCACACTCCGGGGACAAGGCCTGGCCCGCGGCTCCCTGGCGGGATGCGCCCTCGCATTTGGGCTCGTTACGGCTTCAGTTTTGTTTGGTACACTTCTTGTCCCGAGAAGGAAACGAAGTGAGAGGCAGCGGGCGGCATTTCTGAAAGCTGATTTGCAGCCGTTGAAAAACCAAACTCCCAACACCACCAGTAAAAACAATCCGGATTAAACCCGGACACGGAGCCTCCCCTCGGCTCATTCTCGAGGCGCAGGGCCGGACCCGCCGTGCCTCTTCCCGCAGCTTTTTTGGTTGTGTGCCTCTGCTCTTCACCTAGGACAGGCTGGCTGCCAGGGCGATGGGCAGCGGGCTCTAGCCCCGCAGGTCCTTCAACCCCTGGCCTGGCAATGCCAGACAGCATCGGGATCAGGCGCTGCGCCTCTCTCTCTGTAACGCTTTAACAAACCCTGATGGACGTTTTCAATTGCTCCCTCTGTTGTTATTATTTTTAAAGGTGTAAAAGCCCCCATTAGCTCCAGTTCCGGTGTTTCTTGTTTTAAAACTTAGTTTTAAAACAAACAACCCGAGATGATAAGACCCACCTAGACAAACAGCAGGGCCAGCTCAGAGGAGCTGGGAGAGAACAGGCTTCGCAGCGCCTTCGCCGAGCCCTTCTTTTCCTGCTGGTTATACCTCTGTTTCCCCTGTTTTTACCCCCTGTCTGGAGATCAGTCGGTATCAGAAAATAAGCGAAGAGGAGGGGGGAAAAGCCTCTCATTCAAATCGAACTGGTTCATTTCCGAGCCCTTTTGGAGTGGGATATTTGCAATGCTTTCACTGTCCCGGGAGAGCCAAGAAAGCCAGATCGAAGAGCTCCTGTTTGCAGAGAGCCTCCGCCTGGAGCCTCAACGACCTTTTCCGCTAAGGAAAGCAGCGCCAATCCCGGCGTCGGGCTCAATGGCCGCGGCCGGAGACAGCGGGCTGCGCAGCCCGGCGCCGAGTCAGGCACCAGCTGAGGGAAATCACTACCGGGGTCCCGCAGCGCCGCGCCAGCCTCTCCGCCCGGTATTGCGGGGACTTTAGTAAATTGCTAATTAAAAGCTAAACCAAACAACCCCTCCACCTTGCGCATATACAGAAACATTCATTGTTTGCACCTTCGGGACTCTCAAACCACTGGAGGGAAAGCGGGAGCGCACTGCCGCGGTCACCGCTTGTGTTGGGCCCTTTCGGAGCGGAGCCCAACCGGCAGCGCTGCGCCCTTCTCCCCGGCGACGGGGCTGCAGCAGCGCCCGGGGCTCCCACTGCTGCCAGCCCTGCGGCTCAAGGGAGAGCCGGCACCGCGGGGTTTGATAACTTGTTTTTCTTTTCTCCCCCCCGCCGGATCGTTTTAAACCAAGGGAAAAGACCCGAGCCCGAGCAATGCTCTTGCTCCCCCTAAGGCAGCATTTGCCTGGATCCCGCGCGGGGAAAGCTCCTCAGCTTTCCCCAAGCCGCCGCGGCCACGGCGTTTCCCGAAGACTGCAGCTAAATGCAGTAATTAACAACCATGATTGGGGCTTCTCTTCTCCCCCACAAGTTTTGTTGGTTTCTAACGCGGTTGCATCGACCGCTTCCTTTGTTCCTTGGCCGGGAGCTGGGTCCCGGCCCGCCGAGCCGAGAGTCCGGAGCAGGGCCGAGGAGAGCCGGGCACAGCCGGGCTCGTTATGGAAGAGCTGGGAAATACAGAAGTCCTGGAAAACGTTTCAAGGTGCAGAATGAGGGTCTTTTTGCTTCCCCGCCGGCGGGAAAAGTTCCGCCCGTGCTAAAAAAATTAGTTACAGGTATCGCACGGGTTGGTTTGTTGACTTTTCCTCCCCGCCCCGTGCCGCCGCTTTCCGCCCTGGGAGCACAGTGTTCTCCGCAAACACGGATCTAAGTCCCGTGTGGGATAACCGAAAGCCGAAAGCTCCCGGAGGAGCACAGCGCCCTTTCCAGCGGGTGTGAAAGCCGGCGGCGGAGCGCACGGCGCGGCTCCCCGAACCGGGCCGCCCCCCGCACACCTTCGCCTCCAGCCTGCAGGAGCCGCGCGTTCCTCCCCGCAGCACCCAAGGCCTTCGGGCCGCAAGAGCTCGCGGATTTCGCCCCGGGAGAAGCGCTAGGATAAAATGACGGCAACCGCCGGGCCGAGCCGCCCCGCAGCTCGCCCTTGTCCAGCCTCGGTTTTCCCCCAAACCAAGGATTCACAAGCCCCGGCGTGCCAGGGCGCCCGGGGCCGGAGGGAGCGGGTGGAGAACAGGGCTGCTCAGAGGCTCCGCACTGACCTGCCGGCCTTGGTGACGATCATCTCGGTGCCCAGTTGGTTGAACTCGTCCCACAGCGCCTTCATCTCCAACTGGACGCTCACGTTGGCCACCTTCGGGTTTTTCTTCACCGGCGCCTTAGCCGCGGCGGCCGACCCCACGGAGCAGCCCGAGACGGCGGCCGGCCCCGCGGCGGCTCCCCCGGCGCCCTCGGGCTGCTCGGGGCCTGGGGGTGGCGGATTGGCCCCGGCTGCCGCCGCCGCCGCCCCGCCGAAGGGGTAGCCGTGCTGGGGCTGTGGCGGCGGGTGCGGATGCTGCTGAGCCGTGCAGGGCTCGTAGTGCGGCGGCTCATGCTGTCCGTACGGGTCCCCCGGGGAAGGGGAGAGGTGGTACCCCCCGGAGGCGTTCAGGCTGCTCAGGCTGTTGGCCGTGAAAGCTGCAACATCGCAAAAATGGGACAGCTGGGTGAGCCAGGGGCTGGAGATAGCTGAAATCATTCCAAAAACAGGCGGTCAGGGCTCCGCTCCGGCTCCCGCTTCCCCCCCCCCAGCTCCGCGCCGCTCCGTGCGGCCCCCGCCTCCGGCCGGCTCCGCGGGGTGCCCTCCGCCTCCTCTCCTGCCCCGCGCCCAGCCCAGCGGGGCGCCTCCCCCTTTCCGCTTTGCTTGGCCCCAGCCCCGCTCCCCCCGGGGCAGGCGGGGAGCTCGCTGCTCCCGCTGCCTGCCTCGGCTCTTCTTTTTTTTTTTTCTTCCTTTTCCTTTTTTTTTTTTTTTCCCCTTTGCAAACCCCAGAGATCTGCCAGGAGCCGCGGCGGTGCACAGCCCGTGCGATCTCTGCAGAAGGCCTCCCTCGCTGCACACGATTTGGGACAAAGCAAACTTCCACAGACACTGCTTCCCGCCTAACATCCCCCCCCAAAAAAATAAATAAAAAAAAGGAGGAGGGGGGAACTCAAAGACAGAAACCGGTTCCTATTTCCGTGTAGCTGCCGTGCTGCAGGTAACGTCCCTCGCTCTGGGGCCACGGCTGACAGGGGACAGGTAGACTTCGAGTGGCAATTCTCCCCTTATTTTCATCCCCAGGCGAGAGAGGGGGAACAGTCGGGGACCAGAGCAAAGCTCCGGGTCCGCGCCGAGGAGAGCCGGGACGGCCCCGGCCGAGCAGCCCTTGGGCGCCTGCTCGAGAGGGCCCTGCGGCGCATGACAGGCCGCCCCGGGGATCGGACGTTTCCTTAGGATCCCCTCCGACGCTGAAGGGCTCCTCGAGGTCCTGGGGGTCTCTCGAGTTATTTCCGCAGCAGTTCCCAGGCCGGACAGCGGCTACAGGGCCGGCGGGAGCCGAGCCCCGGCCCGCCGCTGCCCTGGGCACAGCCGGCGCAGTCGGGGGATGCTCCAGCACCTCCGAGGAGACGCGGATCCAAGCGGCAGAGCCGTCGGAAGTCGCCACTGGGGTACGGGCAGAGCCTCATTTTCCATAGGAAGGCTGAGGGGGCCCGGCAAAATCTCTCTGGCTGGCTCCGCGGACAGGCCGCGCTCTGTGAGTTCCCCCTGGCCCGGCCGCGGGGCCCGGGACGCGTAGAAACACCCCGGGACGCAGTGGCCGGGATCCCGACCCACGGCCATGGGGGGCCGAGCGCAGCGCTCACCTTCCATGTCCCTGGTGACGGTGCTGAAGTGCATCTTCTGCGGGCGGCAGCCGGGGCGGGCGGGCGCACTGCGGCCGCCGCGCCGCTCCTCCAGCTCTCCTTTCCCTGCTTGCTCGGCGGCGGCGGCGACTGAAATCAGAGAGGCGATACTGAAAGCATTTGCCTTGGGAGACAGAGGGCTGTTTTCGTCCATAGGGGAGACACCAATGCAGGAGCAGCAGCCGCGACAGCCTCCCACCACGAGCCCCCCCTCCCACCCCCTCACTCCCCTCCTTTCTACCACACCATCCAGGGAGGTGCGAGAGAGACCCCCTCCTTCCAGAGGGGGGGGGAAGGGAACCTTAAAAAAAACCAAAAACAACCAAAAACCCACACCAGAAAACAACCTAAAGCCTCAGTGTCCCCCCCGGGAAGGGCGTTGGGGAGTAAGAAACTTCCCCGACTCCTTTGCAGGCAGCACCGAGCACCGCAACAGCTGGATCGATCCCTGTCAGGGAGAGGGGACCGGGTAGGGAGATGAATAAAGAAATATCCCCACGAATTTCTTTCCCCAGGCTCTCGGTTTCTCTCCCCTCAACTTCGTTCCCTGCAATTTAATAATTTATTTTTCTCTTTTCCCTTCCCCCTAGCCACCACCTTCTGCTTCTGCCCCCCCCCTCCGTCCCCTCCTTTCCTCCTGCACGTAGGGAAAGTGTCTCCCTTATAGGCGCTTTCCCCCATTCAGTGGCTGGGAGGCATCACATGGAAGCCGGGGGTGTTTGCCTGCAAAAGCGGCGGCGGCAGCGGCGAAAGCGAAGTGAAACTCCTGCCGAGACGGTGTCAAAGGGCTGGGGAGGCCCTTCCCCGCCTCCCGGGCACGGCGAGCTGCCGGCGGGGAGGGATGGGATGTGCTTCGGGGCGGGCGGAGGGGTCGATGGTGTCAATCACGGCACCGGGAACCGGCAGACGGGAAGGGAAGAGCCGAGCCCAGCCGAGCCGAGCCCGGAGTCACGCTGCGGATGTCCGGCACCGAGAGGGAGGATTGCTCCCTTCCTCCAGCCCTTATCCACCACGGTGCCGCAGGCTGCCCCGGCTCGGCCCTGGGACTCGCAGTCCGAGCGGCAGCAGCACCGGGCCGGGCACGTCTGGGCACGCTGAGGGCGCAGGTGCAGTCTCGCCGGGGCAGGATGTGACCCTCCAGTCCAGGGCCACCAAACCACCAAAGCACCCGCCGGCGTTCGAGCTTTTCCTTCGCCGAGAAAAGCGGAGAAAACGGAAAGTAACGGCGAGGCTGCTGCCGAGGGTTTGCCAGACCCGGCGTGAGAGCCCTCTCTGCCGGCAGCACCTGCACGGCCCGTCTGGACCGGGGACCGCTCTCCCCTGGCTACCGTGGACGGCTTCCCAGGTTCCCCGCCCTACCCCGGCGAGGGTGAGGCGCTACTCACCGCCCGGCACCAGCCCTTCGGAGCGCCGCGGCGTCCCCCGGGCCCTTCCTCCACATCGGCGCTGGGCGAGCCCCGCCGGGCCCGGCCCGGTCCCAGTCCCGGTCCCAGTCCCGGTGCCGGTCCCAGTCCCGGTGCCGGTCCCAGTCCCGATCCCTCCGGGCGGGTGGCTGCACCGGGGTCCCGGGGGATATGCCCCGATGGGGCGGGCGGAGCCGTGGGGCGCGCCGGTGGCTACCGCCGCGATGGGGGTTGCATAACCCGAGAGATGCGCGGAGAGCCGGAGTGAGCAAGCGGGTTATATATAGCTGCCCTGTCTGTAGCCTGCGGGGCTTGATTCTTCTGTTGAAATATTATCTTTGGATGTGGTAAAAATATTTGCAGAGAAAAATCTAGACTACTCTTACATATTTGAGCATATGTTCCTGCAGCTAACGGCATAAGGGCAGAGTGTGACACGATCGGTGTTTTGTTTCTCTGCTGCTGCTGGCAGCGGGGTTCCCGGCCGGGGCACTTTCTACCCTGAGCTCAGGGACACTCCAAACAGAAGAGTGTCCCAGTACTGACCCACGCTGCTTACCTGGCGGCAATACAGAGAAAAGGCGAAGGGATTTCGTTAGGGGACCTCGGGGCAATATCGGAGGAAAGCGAAGAGCCACGGGCGCGAGCTGCAAGACGCCTCAGGGAGCTCAAGGGCTGATGTGAACAGGCACCAGCTCCTTCCTCGAGGTGTGCCCTGTTCTGGGCAGCCTCTGCCCCAGGAGGAAGCAAAATTTCCCCTTCCTTGAAAATTAAGAGAAGAACCCGAAACCAGCACCCCAGAAGAGTCGGGGTTGCTGCCCTTGACTTTCTTGCCCGCACCGTTTCCTAGCTTTATCTGCTTCTCCTTCCCTGCTCCTTAGGTAAAGCCCCAGCTGGAAGCAGCGCTACGTCGAGAACTGCCCGGGCAAGGACGAGCCCCTTGGCCTTCCCGGCAGGGTCGTGACTGAGCGGTCTCCGGGAATCGTTGTCAGCCGGTTCTGGGGCCCCATGACCCCTGAGACACCCTCCCCCCACGCCCCTCTCCCGCACCCCCACGCGTGAGCAGCGCCGGACAGAGCTGAGTAGAGGGGAGAGCGAAACCAGCCCTGGCTCCCACGCGACGAGGGAACCCAATAGCGGCAGAGCAAAGCCGAGGGAGCGGGCGGCACGGCGCGGGACTGCAAACGGCGTTATCCCCTCTTCTGCATATCAATATGGCCTAAAACCAGAGGCCGCCTTTGCCAGGCGTCTCGCCCAGCGGGCGCTAGTCCCCTTCCCCGGTCGTTCAGCATCGCCGGAGTTCTGCAAGAGGGGCTGCTAACCCTGTCGTTAGCGAGGGCCTGTCCGGGGCTGTGCAAGCGTCCCTGGGCCCGGGAGAGAAATTGATAGAGCCCGGAAGCTGTCGGAAGGGCACTAGGGAGAGGGCCAGGGGGGCGTTCTGCTCCGCTGGGGTGCTTCTCACACCTCGGCAGAGCAGGTGGGAGAGGAGGTCGAGGTTGTCCCGCCACTTCTCCGCTGGGAACGGCTCCGCTCTGCGGAAACTCTAGGCGCTGAACGGGGAAAGAAGGTCAGGACCCCTCCTCCCTTCTCTGCGGACGCACAGCTGCTTCGCCCCGAAACGCTCGGGCGTCGGTGGTGCAAAAGCCTGTGGCGGCAGCAAAAAAAGCAACGTGTTCCAATGCCCCCCACGCCCCGACGGCAGCCCCCATTCTCTGGAGCCCGAGCAAAGCCGCTGTTCTGCCACTCCACTACCTTCCCCGGCCCCGGCGAGGCTTCCCCACGCAGCAGGTATCCGCTGCCGCCCCCTCCTCTGTTTGGGCTCCGCACCTTGCAATCCCCCAGACCTTTCAGGCGTGGCGGACCCCGTGGGCTGTTGCCTCCGTCCTCCCTCTCAGGGATTTCCCCTCCGGCACCTCTCCCCACGGGCCGGGACAGGTGCCCCAGGCGCGGACGGCCGTGTTCCCACCGAGCCACGGCTCTCTTGCTGTGGAGGTGCCCAGGTTCCCCAGGCCCGGTTCCCCGCACACCCTGCGTTCGGACTATGCTGCAGATGCGCCGCAGACCCGACGGGTTGGCGCCGCGGTCCCGGAGACCGGCTGGGACACGGCCCCACCGCCCGCCGCCTTCCCCCTCTCCGCCCTTCGCACTCACCCCTCCACCCGCATCTCTTCTCTACGTCCCTCCCGCGATCCCTCCTTTCTGCCCGCTCCCCCGTCCCTCCCGCCCCCCAAGCCTTGCGCCCAACGGGCCCCAGGCGAGCCCAGCCTGCCGGGGGGGTAGGGAGGCGGGCGCGGACTCTGCAGGGGAAAGGGGGGCGGCCCCGCACGGCCTGGCTTGGGCTTGGCAGGGCAACCCCAGCTCCCCGTTGAACCGCGGGGGGGTCAGCGGCAGCGAGCCGGGGCTGGGCCCACGCGGGATCGGGGCAGCGGCACCGCACGCGTCCGCACACTCTTATTTCTCGGTGCCCCTTCCAGATAAGCAGCCCTGCGGAGGGGCGCCCTGCGTCTCCCGGCTTCCCTTCCCGCGGCTGCAGCACCGCCCGCGCGCTGCGAGCGATAGCAAAGAACGGTACGGGAAAGGCTAACGCTGCCGGTAGCGGGGTGCAGGCTAAGCAGTAGCAATTCGTAGAGGTTTCGCTAACGGGAGTCGCGGATTTTTTCGAATTCGTAGTAGGCGGGGAGATAAAGAGGAGAGAGGAACAGCTCGGCAGGTGAAAAAAAAAAAAAAAAAAAGCCTGTAATTCCCGCGGGTCCCGGGAAAAAACGGGGATTTTCTGGCTTTTAATTTGAGACCGTTATCGGTGACTACTGTTATTACAATTACAGTCATGATCGTTACTACCACGACTACAGTGACTATTAGTATTATTTTCAACTGGCGTTTGAACTGTAGGAACTGAAATTAACGAATTCATATAACAAATCTTCAAGTCAAATGTGTTAACCAAGTATCACCAAGAAAGACGCACAGAAAGACAGAAAGCAAGGCAAGATAGACAGAAAGATAGAAGAAACAAAGAAAGAAACAAAAATAAAGAAACAGTCCGAAAGACAGGCAAAAAAGTAAGAAAGAAAGGAAAGAGAAAAACGATTACGAAAAAACGGAAATAAAAGGAAGGAAAATAATGGAAAGAGGAAGAAAGAAAAAAGACAAAGACATAAAGAGAAAGCAAAAAGGAGAGTCAGGAAAAGGCATCGCAAAGACGGGCAGACCGATAAGGACAGACGAACGAAAAGCAGATCGAGGCGAGCGGCGCGGGGCACGGCGTTCGGTCAGAGTTGCTTTGCCCACCCGCATCCCCGCACCGGGAGCGGTCTGGTCGGGGATGCTGTCATCACGGCTCGGTGCCAGCCGGCGGCCCTGCGCGGGGCCCCGCGGGTCCCATTTGCGCCCGCCGGCGCTCGCTCGCCCCTGCAGCTCTCAGATTTCCCCAGGGCGCCCCGACTCCACTCGCCCCCGCTGCACATTCTCCAGACCCCCCGGGGCCGTCCCGAGCCGCTGCCCTCCGACCGCCGGCCAGCCCGAGAGACGGCTGCGGGTGGCACTGCCCCGCGCCCCGCCGCCCCGCGCCCCGCGGCCGCTGCTGCGCGGGATCTGAGCCGTCCCGTCCGGCGCCGGAGCGGCAGGTGCGCGGCCCGCGGAGCGCGGCTCGTCCCCCTGCGGCGGGCGGGAGCGACACAGGGTGGCCTGGAAGTGTGACCTGAGGCCGCACTGTGAGCGACTCCGGCCCGGGACGCCGCTGACGAGGTCCGCGACACCGCAAGGCAGCCGCTCTGTGCTCCGCCCGTAGGCGCGTTTGGGGGTCGGGGCAGGGAAAGGAGGGAATGTTAGGGGGGAGAGAGATAAAGAACAAGAAAGAAGAGAGGGGAGGAGAGGGGAGGAGAAGGGAGGAGAGGAGAGGAGAGGAGAGGAGAGGAGAGGAGAGGAGAGGAGAGGAGAGGAGAGGAGAGGAGAGGAGAGGAGAGGAGAGGAGAGGAGAGGAGAGGAGAGGAGAGGAGAGGAGAGGAGAGGAGAGGAGAGGAGAGGAGAGGAGAGGAGAGGAGAGGAAAGGAAAGGCAGAGGAAAATAAATACATAAATAAAAAGAGTGAAAGAGAGAGGGAAGAAAAGAACAAAAGAGAGATAAAGAAAGAATGAACGAATGAAAGAAAAAGAAGAGAGATAGACACCTTGAGGAAGGAAGCATCCAATGATAAGTAATTATTGCTCCAACCAGCACAACCCTCATGAACAACAACTGTTTCCTTGCTAATGGGCTGTGAGGCACCTGGGGTGGGAACGCTGGAGCTTGTGGGGCTCCGTGGGCTGCCTGACGCCGTAGAGAGGAGCCCGCGGCTGAACATGGGACTCTACGGGGCCAGGGGAGCAGGACTGGGCTCCTGCACTCCTCACACCACTGGCTCCCGCTTGCCAGCCTTGGCTCACGTTATTTGCCATGGGGATTTCAGGCTGGTTTTATGGGGTCACTTGCCTGCAGATCCCAATGTGGAGATCACGCACGGGGAAATTCTCAGAAATAAAACTGTCAGCCATTCTCCCGCAGCACACAGCCGGTGCGGTTCTCCCTTTCTCCCTCTTTTTAATATTTATTTTTAATTTTTTAAAACTTTTTTTCTTTTGTTTTCCCTTGACAACTGCTCGTGCTTCTGCAGTGAGGAATCTGTGCTCTCCTGCAGTGCAGCTGTGTGGCCCACGGGTTGGGACTGTGAAGTTTCTGGGACCCCCACCCAGCACCAGAGCACAGAGCTTCCTTGGGAGCTCTGGGGTAGCCTGGGCAAAGGGACCTGACAGTTTGGGTCATTACCTGGGGCTCCCCCAGGAGCCCACCGGAGCTCGTCTGGTTTTGAGTGCATCAGGAGCCTCTTCTAAAGCCAGTCACTCTCTGTCACTCCTGTCCTCATTAATGTTCATTAAAGCTGTCAAAAAAGCTCTGTACAGGGGTGCTGCTCTGCTGCCTGGGGCTGACACACGTCTGACGCTTACTATGTGAGAGTGAATTTGTGCCTGTTCTCTCTGGCCTGGCCCTTTCCTAACTCGCACCCCAACTCCAACGAGGAAAGGGAACTCCTGCTCGGCTGCCTGTGCTCCCTGAGCGCACAGGGAAATGGGGCTGCAGCTACGGGGGAATGAGGAGCTTTTAGTTTGAAAGACAGACACCCCCCTCCCCCCCCCAGTGCTGAGGTGCCCAAACCGGCTCAGTTAAAGCGTGTTTCTTTATCACAGCACAAGTCTGGGGAAGAGCGGTAAGGAGCACTGCAGAGCGCAGGAGGACACCGCCGCTGCGCTGCATCCGGAGGGAAAGCAGCTGCCTTGCTGCTTCTTGCTAGATCCTTTCTGTGGAGCGAGAGTCGTTTTCAAGCCATCCACTTGCAACCGAGTCGCTAGAGGGAAGGGGAGGCATTTCTCCATGACTCCGTTGTGGTTGTTGCATTGAAGGTTTATATTCTCTTGGTCCCGCAGCAGCATCCTGTGCAGACATTTATTTTGGCTACAGGCACCCTGGTTCTCATTTGGATGCAGTCACTGAGGCCTGACCCATACAGGCGCTGTGTGCTGGTGGAGCTGCTGCAGCCATGCAGGTTGGCTCTGGGGGGTCAGTTCCATACAGCGGAGCCCAGATGGTGCCACCCTGCAACGGGACTGAGTTAGATGAGCACAGTCCTTGCATGGAGAGGCAGTTACTGAGCTCAGTCACTGTCAGAAGATGAGGCGTCCTCCAAAGCTCCCTGCCTGCAGTTGCTTTAGATTGGCTTGTAAGGGTTTTTCCTTGAAAGGACTTTTTTCCTTTTCTGTTAGGCCAATAATATATCCCTGACATTCCTTGTTGTTTTGCCTTGTCCCCTCTCACAGCAAAGAAGAGAGCAAAATCACTTGTTCTGGAGCTCATATTTTTCATGAGATTTCGGTGTGGCAGATGATGTTGTATATTAATAACCAACACCACACACTATGTCAGCACAAACAAATTAACACAAACAATAAAACCACAGGGCTCAGCATGCTAATGAGAGGCTGCACAGTCTGCAGGGCTCCTACTGGGATAAATCCTCTCTCTATGTTGCTGGCTATTTCGTTGGACATGTTGCAAACGTGACCCAAGCACCAAAAGGAACAGATGCTTCAGCTGATGTCAGCTGCTTCTTCAAAGCCAATCCAGCATAAAACCAGACTAACTCCATCCTGGAGACTTTTCTTCTTGCGTCAGTACTGGAGCTCTACCCTCTGGAATGCATCCAGCTGAGAAGCAGCGGGCTCTGCACTGTCACCAAGGGCAGATTGCTCATGTTAACGTCATACGGGAGAGTGCAGTCTTTGAGAGCAGAGACCAGACCTGAAGATTAGCTCCGGACCCTCCTGAAGCCCATGCTGGCCTGCAAAAAAGCAGTGCTGCTTCTGCTGGCCTGCTTGCTCTGCTCCTTTCTCTCCTTCTTCTCCTTCTCCTCCTTCTCTTTCTCACTATATCCACTTGTGGATGTGCCTGTTCTCAGGGGATTTTGTGACCTATAGGTTGTTAGCTCCATTTGCTATTTCCTCTTACCTTAGGAAACACCTTGCCCCTTTTTGTAGCATTAGTTGCATCTCAGTCTCTTTCTGTGCAAGCAACAGTGATGGTGTTTAGTCACCTTCGGAAAACTGGCAATGAAAAGGATCCAGGATAACCTTGTCTTAGGTTTCTGTAAAATTCATTTATTGTATTTTTAGGTTTTGTTATATAAAATGACACTGCACCATTTGTAGCTCCTCTCTGATGACATCTTAGTTAGCTCTTGTACTTCTTACTCATTAATTCAATTTCCCCCTTTTTAGTTGAAATGTCAGGCTGGAACTGATCAGGAAACCAAATTCCCATGGGTTTTTTTACGTTTCTTGTGATTCTAAAGTATAATTTTTAATGGGAAAGAGCGTTTGAATCTAACCTGTTGGCACACATGTGGCTGATGGATGAGGAACATCCTCCTTGTTCTACTTGTCTCAGAGACAGGGTTTAGAAGAGATGCTAGGGCATGCAGTCAGACTCCCCAGAGATGAGAAGCAGCGCAGCTGTTTCCTTCCTCGCAGATTTTGCTGGAGAAAACTTGGCCCTGGTGAAGCCAGTAGCAGGACCCCTGTCATCTGGGGAAGGCACATGTGTACAGGGACCCGATAACATGTGTGGGGCCTGAGCTGTGCTGGCCCCTGGCTTTGTGGGGGCCCTGGCTGCCACTGGCCATGGAGGTGAGTGAGAGATCTCTGCCTCTGGCAAGCACAGCGCACTGCAGTCCATGGGTGCTTGCCATGGGCCTTGGGGTGGGAAACACCACACCATCATCCCTGCAAATAGCATGAACCAACTGGCACTGAGGGGTGGTTCGGTTTCGGGAACTGCCGATGCTCATGCCTTCCTCTGCAGAATTAGCACAAGGACAGATTAAAGAAAGTCAATTTCCTTTCTCATTAAATCAATTCCTTCTGGAGCAAACAAAGCCACGAGTGCAGTGCTCTTGTCCTCCCGTGATCTTGTGGTTTGCTCTGGCTGGAAGAGGCAGCTTTGGAAAACCCAAGCCCATTTCCTGCTCTGTGTGCTGAAGTGTATATCCTCGCCTCAGCCCTGGAAATGCTTTGATGGATATTATTAGGCACGGAAAGCATTTGGAGCTCCTTTCTTCCGTACAAGCTGACCAAACTGCTATGGGATGAAAGAGGGGCAAATTGGAAGGGTCTGTGGATGTTGTGGGCAGGCTGCCTTGCTTACGGAGTCCAAGTTGCACTGATGCCTGCAATAGGGACCACAGCAAAGCAGCAACAGGCCAGGGTCGCTGCTAGCCCCTGGGGCCTGGGAACACCTCTTTTATACCCTCCTGCCAAGGGGCAGAGCTGTGATGGGGCTGCACCAAGCTGATGCCAGTGAAGCCTGACTCCTGGCTGCATCTAGCCCCATGCAAGTCACCTTGGCCTCTATCCATACACCAGGTCCAGCAGATCCCATTCCCTTCCCCAATCCACCCTCATCAAATCCTACAAGTAAGGGGAACCAGCCTTCTGCCCCTCTTGCAACAGCCATTGCCTGCCCGGCTTTGTGCCACCATCCTTGCTCCGACCTCCAGCCATTGGGAGAAGGATTCTCTCACTACTTTGAACAGGAAAGTGGCTGAAAAGCAAAGCCAAGCAAAACCTTTGCTTTGTGAGGGACTGGAGCTCTGATGGGTGTTTTGCTGCTAACACAATCAAGAAATGACAGTGCAGAAATCTTGGGGAGTGAACAGCACTTGTGGTTATTGGTGAAATCCCATATTAGTAGAAAGGTCTGGTAAATGGAAGCAGGAGTCGCTCTGACTACAGCATCTGTTGGATGTGGAGAGTGGTTATGACTCTCTCCAAATACAATGCACATGTACTGGGGAAAATGACTGCTACAATAACAGGAATAAATCTTAATAGAGACTTGGGTGATAACAGACACCATAGGGGAGTTATCAAAATGAAAAACATATGGCAGCGTCTCTGCCAGACCTGCATGGAAACCCCTTGGAAGGACTAGCAGACCTTGTACCTGAAAATGACAAAAGAGCAAGGGAGACAGTGACAGAGGAATGGGGCTGAGGGAACAAGATAAATGCCATCATCATGCCCTGCTGAGAAGCCAGAGCAACAGGGGTTTGGTGTCAGCGTTCTGCTGCATATCTCCCTTCTGCACAAGTCTGGGTCTGAAAGCTACCTGGTTTGACAGTCTTTCCCACTTCTCTCAGCTTTGGCAAGCCAAAGGGCTGCAAGTCAGGCTGGACAGGGGCCTATTTTGATTGTGTTCAAACAAGATCTTGACTGGGATTACTTATTAGGATGAGATCCCATTTTCTCTGCCTTTGAGCAGTAAGCAGGGGCAAGACTGGAAGAGGAGGAATAGTGGAGGAGGAAACTCAGGGCCCAGGGAAGTTCAGGCACAGCCCTGGGCCTGAATGGATTTGTTTTCCTGCAGTTATAGGAGCCACAACCTGAGCCCAGACTTCACGGTATGGCAAAGAACAAGAAACGGAAAGCTCGGCTGGAACTGACAGTTTCTTGGCAGGAAGCAGCAAGAGACAGGACAGAGAGACGTTAAATGAAATCGCACTTTCTCTCAAGCACTTAAATGTCTTCAGCAGAAGAGAAACCACAGATTAGCCAGACTGCAGAAAGCCAGCTTTGCTTTGCTCTGCTTGAGAGCAGCCTGGCAGGTGATGGATAAACATGAGTACAGCAGATACAGAGCAGGTCTGTGCGAGATGAGGGTATTGTTTGTCCCTTAGGTTTGTAGGAGGGGAGCAGGAGGCATGAAGAGCATCCCCAGGATCCCTGGGGCCAGAGGAGGTGTCCAGCCTCCACTTTATCAGACCCTGAACTTTGGAGTTACCAGGGAGGTTCTCCACCATCATGGGGATCAGCCATTGCTCCCTGATTCTGTTCAAAGGCTGGGCCCACACCAAAACCTGACTGCTATACAACACTGGGGCAGAGCCCAGGGCAGAAGGAGAATCCCAAGCAGGGACCATCACCTCCTCCTTCACTCTCAGAGGTCACTATGCAGGCTACCATTATCCAATCCAGGGCCAACTTGACAACTGAGAATTAAATAGAGAAAAATTCAAAAGACAGCTGAGGAAGAGGTTTATATTAGTGAAGACACTCAGCATGCTAGCGTTAGATGACCAGGGACACCAGCAGTAAATGGAGATGTTGTTATGGTAATGAAGACAAGGCTGGAGGGAGGACCACAGAGAAGACCCTAAGTGCTTAGTGCCTCTAAGCTGTAAGGGGCTTTGCCCCTGGCTGTCATTATTTTAAATGCATCCTTAATCTCCAGCCTCTGGTTGGGGCAGGTGTCTGAGGACACAAGATACATCAACTCTGGTGCCTGTCACAGCAAAGACTGTCCCGAAGAGAGTCAGATGTGATCTTGGCTACACCAATCATCTGCATTGATATAATCCAGGGCTAATAATCCAAACTCACTTGTTTGCTTACAGACAAAAATAATCTCTGTCCAGGGGATCAGCAAGGAGGAGCCTGAAGCTTTGAGCTGGTCTATTCCAGAAGCAGAGAGGCAGATCCCTCCCTTGCTTCTGCAGGCTGGGACTCACTCAAGCCCATGGCCGGGATAGTCACTGGGATAGGACTGTCCCAGGGACAGGCAGGCACTGCCTGATCCCAGTAAGGCTGCAGAAGCCTGGTTTTGGCTCAAGCTAATGTACACCAGGCAAAAGAATTTGGAGATCAAACAGCATCTTTACACCAGACCTGGCCAGAAGGTTTGCTTCATTGTGTGCTTAGTCACCATAAACTAGCCAATAAAGTACTAATAAATGGTCACCAAAAATTACTTCAAAAAACAGAGTTTAACAAGATGAAATGAATTGTTAACACTCCTCCTCTTCCTTGTACTATAAAACGTGTCAGGTTTTATAGGTGACGGGTGAATACAAAGCTCTCTTCTTCTTGCAGGACGGGCAGCATGATCATTGCTGCCTTTTTCCATGAGTGAAGTGACAACCCCAATCCCGCATTGTCAGCACAGCCCCAGTTCCTGCTTCTGCTGCTGACTGGGGACCCCTCCATGAGGCTATGGGCACCCCATGGTTGTGGTTTCAATATACTGTGTTTCACCCTCTTTGGTGATGGGAGCACTGTGGTGACAGCCTTTCCCTGCAGCAGTCACAGCGCTGTCAGGAGCCAGACAGTAAAACCACAGGGCACTAAGCTGAGCTCTTGCGCTGAGAAAACAGCCTTTCTAAAGGTTTAGAGGACCACCTTCATGCGCAGAATGACCCCCCCATGTTTAAACCAAACAATCTTGACCTCTCTCTGAGTTTTAACCACATAAAAGCTCACCTCTTGGACTCTCCATTAGGTTTTATGATGTGCTTCCATATTTAAATGGACATGACTCACACCAGGGTTTCTGCTGTGCATGTGAAGGAAAGAAAAGATGAATGCCAGATGTTTTGTATGCATTACTTCAGGGAGCAAAAAAGGGGGAGTAAAGGAAATTAAATGTTGGGCTGGGCTTTCACAGCTTCCCCTGTTCAGGTGAGCATCAGGCTGGTATTTGAATTTGCTTTAAAAGCGCAGGCTCCTCACCCCTGCCACACTCCTGGTTGTCCTGCAAGCACACAGTTCCCTCCCTCCCTGCAGCAGGGGATTCAATTTGCTGTCAAAAGTCTCCTGGCCAAACCTGGCGGCTGTCACCACCTCCCTGTTTATTTGTGGAGCAGGAAGGGGCTAGAAAGGGTGGAGGGCAGCCCCACTTTGGGGTGATGTGTTTCCTCACCCAGAAAACAGCAGGCACGGCAGGCGGGATGGCTGTGTGATGCAAGGGATCTGCATAGGCAGGGTTCAGGGTGCAAGCTCTAATCCCTGCAACTGGAAAAACATCTGACAAGCTGCTAGCCATCCCCACTGGCTTACAGCTGCTTATTTGGGCTCCAGTGGCATCGGGAGGTAGGAAAGGCTCAGCAGCAGAGCACCTTGCAGCCTTGCTCCTGCTTGTTCTGTTACCCTCCAAAAGGGCCTGCGCAGAACACCGGGATGTCATCACCTCAACTGCTCCACTCCAGCCATGCCTACCCTGCTCTCAGAGCCAGCAAGAGAGCACAGGGTCTACAGAAACTCAGCACAGCTCATGGTGAAAGAGGGACCACTCCTCCCGTTGCATCTTTTCCAGCATGGGCAGATGCAACCTTAAAAACCTGACCAGCTATTTGTGCTCAGTCCTTCTCAGCAGTCTCCTCCTGGGAGGGCCCAATGCTCCACATGGCCTCTCCTCCCTGCAGCTGGCCAGGGGACTGACACATCAACATGAAAGGGGTCCTGCTGCTCCCAGCCCAGGCGGGCTGTCCCACTGCAGACAGATGAGGCTGAAACTCCACACTAAGCATGTGTAAGGACATTAAGCTGTTGGAACTAAAGGATAATTTGAAAAGTATTTTTCTTAATACTGGCATTAGGTTTCCCCAGATTTGCAGTTGGTAAAGAGAAAAAGAATGTCCTTACTAAGGGAAAGCAAGTGAAAGCTGAACTGGGGAGGAATTAGGGAGTGGTGGATGTTCAGAGCTGGGTCCCCTTGCTTGGCTCAGGGCTCTGCTCATGCTTTGGGCAAGAAAAAGGCCTGTTCCCAGCACAGACCCTGCTCAAACACCCTAGGGGTCATTGGCTTTCTTTCACTGGCAAGCTGTAACACGGCAAGACAGAACCAATGTGGCCACACACGATCTCATGCGAGCAAGAGCATCCATGATGCACCCTGCCTGCACCGAGTGTAGGGCAGCACTCCCATTGAGGCCCTGGTTAGGCAAAACCTCTGTTTTTCCAGAATTGATGAACTGAAAGATTTTTCATCTTCATATCATGCAGAAAGTCCCTTTGGGTATCTGCTGAACTTTGCAACTTCTTTATACGGCTGCTGAATGACCCGGTCATGAATAGAGAGCACAAAACACTGCAACTTTTACTTCCCTTCAGATTTTTAGACCTCTCTCCTCAGCTGGGTAAATCAGTGCAGTCAGTGAGATCAAAGCTGCAGTTACTGCAGCTGCAAGTGGCCTCTGGTGAGTTATGTTAGTTCTCAGCACTATCCCGTTACCTCACCCCACGGGGATGGGAGCCTTTCCTGATGCATTGGGACTGGCCAGTCGTGGCCTATGGTGCAGCCTCTCTGCTGCCTCTCTGCATTCCCTCCTTTGCCCCTGCAAAGGTCCCGGGGCCACAGGCTTTGCTCTTGCCTTTGTTTTCATTCCCTGTCTTTGCCACCATGGGCCAGGGCAGTGGGTGGGATGCAGGGCCCAACTCTGCAACCCAAGCTCCTGAGTGCAGGAAGCTGATAAGTTGGTGGCTCAGGGAGCATGGGGAGGCATGGTGCTGGCGGCGGGGCATCAGAAGAGCCTATGTCCTTCATAGAGGAATTCCTGTGCCCTTGCAAAATGCCTGTGTGAACGGAGGCAGGAAAATTAGCTGCAATATGGCTTTTTGTGATCTCAGAGAAATTGCAAAAGGAAGGAAAATAAAAAAAGGTTCAGTTTTCCTTTCTCTCCCCTTCCCCACAACACTGGAAAGGCTCAGGAAGTACCCAGCCATCAGGAACAATGTGAAAAAACCTGGTACCATTTTCCCTGGTGAATCTGGCAGGATCCCAAGCAGGGACCGTAAAACCTAGCAGAAGCGGGGCTCCCTCATGCCCCTCATGGGGAAACAAGGGATGGGCTTCCTCCTATCATTTTCCTCCTCTCCCTTTGTTGAGCCCTGCTATCATGTCCCCAGCACAAGAAGAAGGGATGTCTCACCTTGCCTGGGCACACCAGGGCATGTACAGCAGCAAGGGCTGGTAGGGACTTCCCGATGAGCATCCCATGTCTGACCCAAGGGGGAAGCAGTGGCTTGCAGAAGGACATGTGCGAAGTCACTCCGTCAGCCTCTTGTACTTCCCATCTCACCCCCAAAATGTCTTTTGACTGAGCATTAAAGCTGCCCAAAAGCTGTCTCATCCTGAACTGCTCATGTCGATACAGACACTCTGGCTGTGACAGTGGGTGGGACATGTCCCTGAATACGTTTCATCAAACCTTGCAAGAGCTGCAAACACAACAGTGTCTGGGCAGAACCAAATTTACCTCAAGCCACACTTCTTCCCTGCCTGCCCTGCCTGTCTGGCACAGCTTGGTGAAGAGGAAAGGCAGAACCTGATTCCTGGTGTCACAGGCTTGGTGCACCCCTCACAGTGGGATGAGGGGTGGTCTGCAGACAGGCTGGGCCTGCTGAATCCCTATGTTGGGTGTGGGGAGGACCCAGGATGGTGAGGAGCCTCCATGTTTCCAGGCAGCGTGCCACCAGGAGCAGGCTCCACAGCTCAGCCTCTTCCATGGACTTGCGCATCTCCATGGCTTGTGTGTAAATGTTATGCTTCCCCAAATAGATGCTTTTCTGGGAACGTCCCATGGCCCTGTGGAGGCTTGGCTGGCTGGCATCGGATGACCAAAGCTGTTGCGTGCTCCCATTGTTCCCCAAGGTGGTTATTAATAGAGCACCGTAATAATAGGGGATATTTATAAAACACCTCCGTGCCTGGGAATCCAGAGCAATTCACAAACCTATGCAGGTCCATCTGTCAGCCTTGACCTGCTCTGGTGATCGACACAAAGGGAAAACGAACCCTATACCCCACTGAATGGTATGAGAAATGTGTGGGCTGGAGGGGCCGCTGCAAAGGTCTGGTGACATGAGCACCAGCACTACAGATCTGCAGTGACACAGGGGCAGGACCACCCTAGCCCTGGTCAGCTCCCTGCCAGCAGAGTGAAACCGGGAAAGGTCATAAATGCGCTTCCCCTGGTCCCAGCTTCAGCCTACTGCTTGGGGAAAGAGAGATGCTATTAAGAAATCAAAGCTGGCATGGTCCATGGCAGCCTGACCATACCAAGGCTCCCCAGGACTATTCATGGGGCCAGGGCACAGCTGGCAAAGGAGGCTGCACTGTTACCATTGCATTTCATGCAGGGTTTGGTTAGATGGACCCATATGCTGCCTTCCCATGACATCTGGACCATGGGATCCAGGACCAAGCTCTGGGATAGGCTGAGGATCTGCAATTAAATAGCAAAGTTTCACTCTTGCAGCAAGCTCTGCAAATCACCCAACCCCTGTACAGGAGATGCACCAAAAATGCACACTCTTGCTTAGCTTTATAGATGAGAAGAATAAAATGAGGCACAAGATTCAGAGCAAAGCCATTTCCCTGTGCTTTATGCGCTGGGGCCAGGGGCAGTGCCTGGGAGCTGCCAGGTAGGTGTCCAGGCACCAGGCACAGCCAGGACAGGGACTGGATGGAGTGGTGCACAGGTAGCCTTGCTGTTGCACTGTTCCATCAGGATCGTAAAGCCCAAACAAATTCAGTTCTTCCCTCCAGCCTCACTTGAGGAATTAGAGAAATGAGTCCATTTATGTCTTCGCACAGGCAACTGAGCCTGGCAATGACCTTTGGTCACTTCGGAGTGGGGCTGGATTTGAAATGTGAACCAGAGACCAGGAGGTGAAAACCTCCATATCCCATTACAAATCCCTGGGGATGCCCAAGGCTTGTCAAGTCACAGTGCTTTGCTGCTTATTTATTACTATTTGTCTATGACTGTAGCCACTGCCAGGGCTTGTGTTACTGCTGGGGCATTGGTCAGCTGCTGAGTGGCCTCCAGGGCCAGCTCGTCTCCCAGCAAGGCCAGAGGCTAGGACCCTGTAGTGTTGCTCCTTGATGCTGGGAAAACACATTGGTCCTTCCCTGGCAGCAAGAAGGAGCATCATGGGGGGTGACATGGTCCCCAGCCATGAGGAGATGAATTCACCCTTTAAGATAATGAAGTATACAGCCCTATACAGTAAGGGATCCAGCTAAAATATCTCTGAGCCATATTATAGTGAAATGAATTCTACATAGTGTATATGCAATATTGTATACTGGCTTATTCACAACTAGACAGCACTTGCTGTTGGATTATTAAGGCTTTAAGATAGAAAAATCCTCTGTCTGGCTTGAGATTGTCCTTTGAAATAACTGCAGAAGACCTGCATTTATTCAGCAAGTGGTTTGACTGACTGTCCAAGGAGACTTCTAACCTGTCAGGTAAAAGCGGCTTCATGAGAACAGCAAGCTGGAGACAGTGTGGATTTCTTTAAAAAAAGACTGTATCTCTCTATAAACAGAAAATTCCCTTTCATCCCTTTTAAGCCTGTTTCACCCCAGTCCTTCCCACTAATCGTCTTATTTCTACTTTCCTGGGCGGCAGTCTCCCCAGAGGGGTTTTGCTGGATCTGCCCTCTAGACAGAGGGGCAGCTTCTTATAGCTGAACAATAGTGTTTGCAAGAAAATGGTTTATAGAAGAAGTTTTAGCACCCCTGTGTGGCATCACTCTGCTATGTGAGAGCTGAGCAGTGCACAGAAACTGCCTGAAGCTTTGGGGAGTCGGCAGCAGCCTGTGTCTGCTGATGGAAATGTGAGCCTGCCGGGAGGCCAAGCCCAGGAGGTTTTCCCATTAACAGCTCAGCCCCTGGGGAAAGCTACAGACCTTCCTCAGGGCAGGGATGAACACTACAGGGCTCTCTGAGCTGGGGTTTCTTGAGCTACAGCAAGATCACTTGAGACAGGAGAGAAAACTGTATGTAGAGAGCATGTGATGATAAGCTTACATAGATCCATGTGTCTGTGACATTAAATGCTTTACAGCAGAAATGATGATAATTAACTTTCTTATGATGTGGGACGGCTGATGGAGGATGCTGAGCTATTAAGAGTCAGTGATTTCCATGTAGATGCATGGACTTTGCTGCGTGTAGATGTATGGGCTCGGTTAAGTGATGGGTTACATCCTAACAGGACTGTGGTGATTTAGGAGATAAAGCCCCATTTTCAAAGGTGAGAAAGTACTTAAGTGCATGTGTGCTGAGTACCCACAATTTTGCTGTCTGAAGATATCCAGACACTGGTCAGTGATGAAGAGAGAGAACCAAGACCAGTGAAGATGAATCAAGCAGAGCAATACTGGTCCTGATCTCCTGACTGGTTTACTAGTTTCACTAGGCACTAGCTGCATTAAATAGGAACACTTATACACTTCTGCAGATGTGATGTGGCCTGTCAGAATCCTTGCAGTGTTTTGAAAATACCATCCCAAGTCTCACTACCTCTCAGTGGGATTTATGCTATTAAGCCAGTTCTGGAAACACCAGCCAAGTAGTGTGCATTTCTTCAGGGTCCATTTGAAGTGCACCTCCAGGTGCCAGTAGAAGTGTGAAAAGCAGCTCCAGCAGTGAGCTAACCCATGTGATGGTGGAGCCAGATCTCATGTCTTCTCAGCCTTTTCTGACTGGGAAGCTCTTTTCCTTGCAAGGCTCCTGTTTAGTGCTGCAGCACATCCTTTTAACATTCTCAATATTTCTGAGCAGCTAAGTCCCTGCCACCAGTAGAAAAAAACCTATGGGAGCAGAAACAGTGCTGAGTGCCAGCTGCTCAACAGACCAAATATATTCTGACAGTTGTTCATCAAGAGTAAAACTACAGAAAGCGAAGTGTGGGACCGTAAGAAAGTGCAGCACAGGTCTAGTGCTGAATAATGGAAATTCCCAAGAATGGGGCTGTTAGTGGCTCTTCATTCACAAAGTTAATCCAATAAAAAGAGTTGTCTTGTGCAACCTTTCCAGTGCAGCAGCCAATATATGGAATAGGATTAACTTTGGGCTCAGAGTGAGTACACACAACCTTTGTATCCAATGCTGAATTATTCTGCTCTGGCGCACTGCTGGAGTCTGAATTTCTTATTTCCCATTTGCTTTCATTAGAAGAAACGTAACTGTGGCCAACTTGAAATGATCACCTTAGTGAACACACAACAGAAACTTCTGGGTTTCACTGAAACACAAGTTAGTCAACTATAAATGATGATTATGTTGTTTAGGATCCAAAAATTTACATTGGATTCTAGTTCAAATTATGTATCTGTTCCAAGTGTTTGTTTTTGTTACTTGTGTCAGGAGTAGAGTCCAAAATACCTAGGACTCCATAACAGCTTTGGGAATATCACATTTTCATCCCAGTGGCTGGGTTGTCCTGTATTGATTTTAGACTTCTCGAAAACATGGACAAAGGATAAACTGGCTCAGTAGGAAAAAAAAATCACATGTAAAATCTCTTTGAAACAATGAAAGTATGCAGCTGTTGCAAAATAAGCCACAGAAAGTGCTTTTCTTGGTATTGCTGTGCTGAGAGCTTCTGTTTCAATGCCAGGTTTTAGCAATTTCCACCTTATTTCATGCTCTAACAAACCTACAAGAGTTTTGTCTTGTCCAAGGTGCCAGAGGAGACAAGCAGCTCTGAGGATGAGTGGAGGCAGGAAAACACACTCCACTTTAAGGGCAGCACTCGCTCTTGCTGTGTGCAGAGGGAGATCTTGGCACAGGACAGATTTCCTGTAGTTACTCTGTGCCCAAAGGCTTGTACAAACCTCCCCTTTGGCCTGAGTCAGCTTTGGGCTCCTTTACTAAAAATCTGCCTCTTTGCAAAATCTTTTGTCCAAGGCACATGGTTACCACTCATAGTGCTGCCTCTGGATCCCATGTGAGCCTGGGCATCAGCCTGCCTTCCCCAAACTTGTGGAGCGAGTGAGGCTTTAGCAGATGTCCAAACTGATGCTATCAAGTCAAAGTGTCAAATTCCCAGGGGAACAGCCTGCCCTGGCAAGGGAGGCAGGCTGGGCCGGGTGCTGCTGGTGCTGAGAGAGGGTTTTTGGCTTAGCAAGTTCGGCAGGCATCTGGCAGGTATTCACAGGGTCAGTGGGGGGCTGATCAAGACAAATTTGACTTCCAGCATATAGAGAACATCAGGCAAAAGCCTTGTTTTTACTGCCATATCCAGTAAGAAAAGCTTAGCAGTTTTGGGGGGGCAGACCCTGCCTTGCCCCCAGGGCAATGTGCTGTGCCCCTTCGAGCAGGGGTCTGGAAGGAAGGGCACAACAAAGAGCTGCTCAGCTGATCCCAGCTTTACCTAGAGACCTTTCTAATCAAGGGAAATCCAGAGGACAAACGCCCAAGCAAAACCATTGGTAGCTGTGACTGAAGAAAACAAGAGTTTGTGGGAGTTATTTGGGGCCCAAACAAAAGTGCCTTATGATGGTTTTGCAGGTCCCTCTTCAGCCCCTATGATGCTTTCCCTATGAGTCCCTCTCTACAGAAGACAGGGGAATAGGTACAACCTGGGGCAATGACAGATTTTCAGTGTATTTCTGAAAGCCTTGGTTTATCTTCTTCTGCCTTGAATTATCAGGGCATCTTTGGATACAGAACTCTTCATCTCAAGTGCTTGCACTTCCTCCAATGGGTAGGGGAGATGTCTTGGTGAAGGAGAGCTGATACAGAGCATGATGCGTGCTCACCACAAACAGAGGCATCGGATGTCATCTCAAGGCCAAATCTAAGTGTGGGTAATTACATTTCCCCATTTAAACTGCTGGCCAGTCTCAGCTGGATAAAATGTTCCCTTCCTAGCTTGAAGTGTTGCCATATCCTGGGAAACAGCTGCTGTTATGAAGTTAGGGGGCAGCTCTGTCTGGAGAGGACTGGCATACTTGCGGCACCCGGCTGCCTAAGTCCAGGTACCTGGTGGCAGGAGGCAGCTCTGCTGAGTGCTCACTCATGTGCTGAGAGCTCCAAGAGACTTTCTGGGCTCTGGGATAGCTTGAACCAGTGCCTGGCTGGGGAGGAAGCACTGGGAGAGAGAAGGGCTCAAAGCCAACTGCCAAGTAAAAAGCCATCGTTGCCTAGAGCACTGCCTGCAGTGGAGTGCTTGGTTTGGGACAGAGCTAGAGGCCTCTACCCCATCTGGGTGCCCATGCTCCTTGCAGACCATGCTGCCCCAACTGCATGATTCTGGTGTGGCTAAGTTTGCAAATGAGATGAAGTCCAAAGACATCCGAGTCAAAGACAAGCTGAGTCAATGGGCCAGGTTAGTGAAAGCTGGTGAAATACAGACTCTGCCCTTTTCCTTCCTTGCAGCCCTCGTGAACTGCGCGGTCTCTCAAGCAGGCCTTTATAAATGATCAAAGCGTCTCTGTGGCTTTTCGGGGGGTTGAGCTTCCACTCACAAACCAAGGTCCAGTTTAATAATGTAGCTTGTTAAATAAACAAGTGGCTATGCAGAGCCCCAGCACTGACGATGGAGAAGATCCGGTGTTCTCTTCCCACTCCAGCGCCAGCTGTTGATGGACATCTGTCTGTAAAACATTGGGCCTTTTATTGTTTTTAATGCAAGAAATGCCTTTTCCTGGAGACCACCACTGAATACTGCTTTGCTAGAAAGGCTCCTTCACAATCCAAACAGAGAGCAAGTGAGCATAGAGGATCCATTACCCAAAAACTCAACAAAATCTTCCTCACCCATGAAAAGTGTATGCACAGCGGAGGACGATCTTGGGGATGGGGCTTGGAGGAGGGGGAAGCTGTTCCTGGAGGGTGGTGTTCTGGGACCCACCAGAGGAAAATACTTCAATTTTTCTTACTGATAACTCTACTGCCTGGCTAACAAAAATAATCCCTTATTAAAGATAACAGGAATCTGGCTTGTATAATGCATTCATACAGATTGATGTGCTTCCAGTTTTCAGAGTTTCTATACCCTCAGAGAGACTAAAAGCCACAATATTGATATGTTGAGGGGGACAAGCTCCCTTGCAGACACAGTTTAGGCACATGTTTTCACATGTGCATTTGAATTACTGGGTTTAAATCTGATCTCATCCACCAAAATAATTGTCAAGGCCTTAACCTGCCTGAAGAGGTGGCCTATTAAGCCTTGCACACACTGGGGAGTCAAGGTGTGCATGTATATAACAACCTCTTCTTACTGAAGGCATGAAGCCACACTACCTTAATTCTCATCCTTTTATTAGAGATTTGTTTTACTAAGAAAATATGGAAAATGCAAATGCCAGTAATATGTTCCTTTAACTGAGCCAAATTCCACATACTTCTGTGCTCTCAGATACCTTCACCAGCAGCATTCTTTTATCTAGTGTGCAAAAAGCACAGCAGGCTCTTAGAACAAGAAAGCTTGGCAGAACCACTGCTACCATCCCTGAGGGTGACTGTGCCAGAGTCCCTTGCTGTGGAACAGAGGTAGCCAGAGCGTTACAAAAGCACTGCACTGCCACAGGTCATCTATAGTCACCTTAACACTGCCATACATGCCCCGCATCTGTTTTGTGTGGGAAGAGGTGATTTCAGCCTGACAGGTAAAATCAGTTCTTATAGATTGGTCCTGGAGGAGACATCAGTGGTAAGATAGATGCTAAGTGCTAATGAGAAATGGTCCATCAGAACTGGCAATGGCCCCAGCTCTGAGGTGGTAAATAACCCCAGCACTTTTTTGGCAGTAAAGCAAAAATCTGGTTTCTGTGCAATGGTCAGCAGAGGAGAACTCAATCAGAGCAACCTGGGGTATGCAGGAGGATCTCAGGCAGAGGGCTAATCCAGGGATTGTTTTACTGCCTCACAGGCTCTATGATCCATTTTCGTGCCCGGAAAAGGTTTACTTCAGCATAGGAAAGTTCCACCCATCTCAGAATAGCTTTGGTTTTCCAAAAGCAATTTGATGTCCTGCCTCTTAGCAAGTGAAATTGCAGCTGAGTGACATTCTCACGTTATAACGGGACAAGCATGGCCGAAAATCCTCTACACTGAGGAGTACTAATGTGCAGGGTCACCTTGTCACCATGGTGAGGAGATCCCCATTTGGCTCCAATGAAGGCAGGTTTGAGAGGTGGCTCAACCCATATGGCTCCTTCCTGGGACTCTGCTTTCCCATCCTGAGCTCCCTTGGAAATGGCATGACCATGAAAGTGCAGAGCCCGGATGTCCATCTCCCAGCTCCTTTCATTCCTGTTTTTCACAGATGAAAAGCGTGATTTCCTCCTGGTAACACCCAGGAGCTGGCAAGTTTCAGCCTGGAGTGATTTCTTTCATTTTTTTCTCTCTAAAGAGCTGTGATAAAAATAACCACCAGGAAAAAAGAAATCAAGCACTCAAAGGCTTGAAGGCCTGACACAGCCTTCATTCACAGGAGCCCAAGGAGCGACAATACCATAATAAAGATCTGAGGTATCACCAAGAAAAATAGGAAGCAGCCAAAGAAATAAAAGGTCACTACAAGCTCGCTGTAAACACCCTTGCATTGCACATATCCTAGCTCTGCTGGGTTGATTGCTAACAGGCTGGAGTGTGACACTGCATTTTCGGTGCTACAGGTATTTATTTTACACTCTGGCTCTGAGTCTGAGCCTCCGAATGTAAAAACAATCAGAAGGCTGAAGTGTAAATTCTCCCTGCTGATTTATTTACTGTTGTGTTTTTATAGCACCACATGGCTCTAAGTTTGCACTGGGCCCATTCAACCAAAACCCATGTCATACACTTCCAGAGAAATGAATGACTTTATAAATTCTCTACAATAATAATCCCACATACAGGAATGCATGCAGAGAACACCCAGACGGGGCTGGAATGTTTTAAGAATATAATATTGTGCTTTTTTGGTCAGGGAAACACATTTCTCTCAGGGATATGTGGTGTGGCCCAGGCTCCAGCCCTGTCTGCCTACCACCTGTAATAAGCCCTTTGGGAGATTTCAGTTCAGGCCACCCAAACTGTGAGCTGGGCAAAGAGACATCAGCACTACGAAGTTAACAGCCTTAATGAAGCCCGGCCCAGAGGAGACTCAAAACATCCACAGTGGGGAAAAAAAGAGAAGAAAGAAAAGAAAAGGCTTTGATAGGAAAAACATCTGATCTGTGTTCTCTAATCCTTGCTTTGTTAGTTAAAGCATCTTTAAAGGGCTTAGTACCCCTGGAACAGGGACCTCTTTCTCTCCCTTCAGAAACACCAATTAGAAAAGCAGGAAACTGCTTCCAGAAAGGGGGACTCTTTAAAAGAAAATTTAGTTTTAGCTCAAGGGATCTGATTGCCTCTTTTTCACAAGCTATTATTTTTCCCCGTTGTGTGGCTGAGCAACCGTTTTCTCCAGGGTGAGAAAGCAGCTCCTTGTGCTGATCCTGCTGATGGAATGCCAACACGGTGAGGCAAGGAGAGGGAGATTCACGGAATAAAGGGATGACCGTGGGCCATGCTTGCCCCTACCCTGGGGAAGCAGAGATGCCACTGCAGCCCGTGGGGTCTAGGCCAAGTAGCAATCACCTGGCCAGTGGTGGCTGCTGCTGGGAGTCCCTGCAGCAGGGCTGGACCGCCAATGGCCGTCCTGCCTGACAGCCACCCTGCCTCGAGGCTGTCCTTCATCCCAGGCTATATCGCAGCCCTGCTCCACTCACAGCTGTTATGTATGATAAAACCTCTCATCTCCACAGACCCTGTTAACCCAGAGCCTAGAAGGGAAACATCTGAACAGGCTCCTGGCTCTGTTCATGAAATTCCTGGACATAGTCCATGCTAAGATCTTTTTCTCTCTAGCAGAGTATTTTCCTTTGGACCTCAGGGATGTTACAACAGCTGTTTGTAAACAGTTCGCACACAAAGTTAGCAGAGGGGGGAGCAGGGGAATCACATGTCAACTTTGTCCTCTTGAACATCTAAAAAATGTTGCAGCTACATTGGCACAGCCGTGGCAGATTTAAGGAGCCATCTGAAAAGGCCAGTAGCCATCAGGCAGCTGCTCATGCCTGCGTCTGCCTGCGGACACACATCCAGGCTGGAGTGGGACTTGGGGATGCAGCACTGCTGGAGGCATATGTTGCCTCTACTTGGGTAGAAATTCATGTCAGAGCCAGTGGCCAGTTAAAGACCGGGAGAAGGAGGCTTTCTGAGGAAGAAAAGAGGCAGAGGCTGGTAAAAGCTGAGTTTGAACCCATGCCCTGACCCCCCTCGCCCCAATCCAGACCCCCTTGCAGTATCCAGCATTGAAAAACACACACATACCCTGGGTCCTTCCCTGTCCTCTCCATTACAAGTCCCTGCTCAGAGCCAGCTGAGCATAGACATCCTGCACCATAATGGGGGGAAGGACAAAATCTTGTCATTGCTGCATAAAGGACTTCTGGAATTTAGAAAGGTTTTGGTTCCCTATCAGCCTGAAATGGTCTGGCCCCTGTGGGAGCTCAGTCCCATTGTGCAAAGCTGCTGCACTGGCAATACCTGGAGACTCCTGGGCTGGTGCAAAAAGGGGGAATCTGCAACAATGTGTGGCCCTGACACAAGACCTCAAATGTAGGTCAGCAGGAGCTTGTCATCCTCAGGAAGAGCCACAGGGGCCACAGCAGAGGGCAAAACAGGGCTGGGGGCATCTGCAGGCTGAAAAGATTTTCCTATCTCTTTTTCTTTTCAGGGTGCCCCTGAGACCGTGTTACCTGCCATCATTTCTAGGAACAAGTGGATTTTAAGATATCTTTAAAACTGTGTCCAGCAACAGCTCCTATCATGCATCACCCAGAGTGCATCTGAATAAATGAAAATGCAGCTTTTTCCAGGACAGTGTTTGTTCCCTTAGGCTCTTCCGTCTGGAGATACCTCAAGCTGCCTGATTTTTCCTCCTGTCACAGGTGGCACAATGCCTCTTCGCTCCTCTCTGCTGGCCCTGACTGACCAGCACTCTGTGCTGGCACAACCCAGCCATCCTGACAGTTCCTTCACTGTTTTTTGGAACATAATGGATTGGCACAGGCCATCAACAGAACCCAGATTTTTTCCTTCCATCCTTTTCTGGCAGTCTTTCAGCTGATGCTGGGAGGACCTTATTTGCTTTCTTCTTCAACTAACACTTTCCTTTGGCATTAAAAATACCAGCAATGGTGCTGACACTGGCAACAAGTTTAGAATATTTTTCCTAGCTCCAGTGAAAAGGTGAGTTATGACTCACAGTGCTCAGCCTAACACCAAGTAATTCTGGGTGTAGATGTGTGTAAGGTGTGAAAGTATTTCGTGTGCATCTGCTGAAGCTGCTGCTCATTTTATGATGATAGGCTGCCCAAACCAAAACACAGACAGATGATGTCCATGACTTCTGCAGATCTCTGGCAAACACTCATCAGCAGGAACTAACCAAGATGGGACAAGGAGCTTTGTGGACTCTTGCTTTGGTGCCAGATTAGCACCAAGCATTGCCATGGAGGATCACTGCAGTTTTCTGCAGAGTGCCAGATGCCTAGCTGAGGATTGAACCACATGGTCCCAGGTACAGCCCTGGTACGGCCCTGGATGCTGAGGCTAGGTTAGGATGCAGGATGTTAGGATGTGCAGAGATGCTTATGGATATCGCACCCCAAAGCAAACTGACCAAAATGTACATTGCAAATAATTGCTTAGTAAGAGAGGAGAAACAGAACATGGAACTGGCCCTTGGGATTTCCCAGAGCATGAGGCAGAGGCAGGGAATTATTTTTACTTGCTGCCGACCATGTCCACTTCCTGCTTTCTCCTCTCACAGCCAGAGACTTCGCTGGGTACCAGACACATTCTCTCCATTGCTTGCTGCCACTCAGATACTGCCTTACTTTTGCTGCCTGACCCCTCAGACTGAAACAATACAGGACATGTTTTACAAGGTACTTCTGCAGTGGTGAGGGAGAATTTGTAATTTTATGGAGCTTGCAAATTGAACTTGTAAAGTCCTTTAAAGCCTATAGCTTGGGCATTTCAAACTACTGATTCTTATGGATAAAGGCCAACAAGGGCAGAGGTGAAAGGAGCCAAATTAATTGCTGATAGTACTGTAGGCACTGGAGCTTACACAAAGAATGAGACTGGGTTTGTTTAACCATTAGCTTTACCAAATTAGCCTACCTGGTCTACCTTGCGGCTCTCGAGAGTCTCCCAGAGCTAGTTACATCCTTGTGTGGCTATGTGAGTGTGAAGGATTTGAGTCAGCACAGCTGAGGCACTGAAAGGACCTGAATGAAATGCTTTTGGCTTGCACTTCACCAAACACAGTGGCATCCATGAGACAACTTACACCTCTGGCAAGCTTTGTTTATATGCCTCAAAGGTTGGGGTGAGCACTCCTGGACTATGACACCACAGGAATGTAAGGTACCTGCTGAAGCAGCCCCCACAAGGAATAAATAGCCATCTATTGTAAATCACCAACCATGAATGCAATTGAAGGCAAATGATAATAACGGTGAGTATTACAGCGGAGCTTCTAATAAAGCCTGCTCTGTGTCCTGAGCCAAGTGCTTTACCTGCCACTGTGGGCTCTGCAAGGTAATTATTCCACTGGCAGCTGGGATGATTGATGGAGATATTCATTAAACACAAACCTGACACTTTGCTCTCTAAGCCCAAATAATCCAACTAGGCTGTCTCTGAATAGGGCACCCTCCCCTCGGCACGTTTTTAATGGGGGGTTTCAAACTAAAACCAGCAGTCAAGTACCAAAGCCCAGACCCAACGGGGGGATCCTGGCTCGCTTCTGAGGGCTGAGGGCAGGTGCTCAGGCCAGAGCCAGCTGTGCACACACGGACCCTAAGCAGAGAGTATTAGGCCGTGACAGCTGCAGCTGGCTCTGAAATAAGCACCAAGCATGAAGAGATTATGATAGATTTTACTTGTATTATGAAACTGATTTTACATCATATACGAGGCAAAAAATGTCTGTCCCTCAAAGGGATGGAAATCCTTTTGCAGGGCCAGAACCGCCAACAAAGCCAAGCTCAGGGCTGCTGGCAGGGGTCAGGCTAACAGAGCATCTTCTCTGCACAGCGGCTGATCTGCGGCGTATGGCACAGAAAAGAGTATCTGTATCCAATAGTCTGGCTTTGATTTGAGGGAGAAATAAACTGCCTTTGATTCTTTATCTTGTCTTAATAAAAACAGTTTTAAAATTTCTTTGCTGTTTTTGACAGAGAACCAGGCTGCTTTGGTCCAGCTGTTTTGGTCTGCAGCGTCAAAAATAGGGGATAAGGTAAGAAGGTCTCCTTTTCTCTTCATCATCACCAGCAAATGATATCATTCACACCAGGGATGATCATGTTGTGTTTGCTGCACTTCAAGGATGGGGCTCTACTACAAGGCTCCGGGCTGCTGGCAGGACCTGCCTGTCTGTATTAAGGGTCCCTGCTTTCAGCAGGTTTGGAAAGAAATGGCCTCAGAGCAGAGGGGAGGCTGAAGTGGTGGGATCTCCAGCACAGCCCAGCCCAGGGCTCTTTCTGTCACTGCTCCATGAGCAGGGAGGTTTGATCTGTAGTCAACAATTCCATGTGCCATACAGACGTAAGTGTTAATTCATGAAGAGATCAATTTTACAGTGCTGAATAATAGTAATGGCATATCTAGTACCACCTCGTTAGTCCTCTAGTACCTGCCCCTCATGAGACCCCACAGCACTTAAGAGAATAACAAAATCCAACTTATAAAAAATGCTCTCTTAACTTTTTTACTAGTATCTCTGCACCTATTAAAATGTCACAGTTGCTAGTAAAGAGCTTCTGTTACTGGCAAGATGCTCTTCCGCTGGTTGTGAATTTTTATGAGTATATTGAACTACGTGATTTGGGACCAAAAGGGACATGGACTCATTTCTGAAGCAGACCATTATGTGTGACTGAAATAGTGCCTAACTCTCCTTTAGTTAATACCACAAAACAACATGTCAAAACTGAAGAAAAGCTTCATCATAAGATTAAAGCACCAGATTATAACTTCAGATGTTCTAAAACCTTGGCTGACATGTCTTAATAAAAGGAAGTACTGATTTTGGACGCCATAAAGTCCCTGCAAAAATGCTGTTAATGTTTGCTGCCATCACCTGCAATTACATTTATTTTTTGTATAACTCTTCTGGGAACTGGCAGCAGGCATGTCTTGGGCAGTGATCAGGTCCCAGGACAGCTCCTAAGCAGGCAAAGGCTCTCCAGGTGAAAGGAAACTGTGGGGTCTCAGTGGAGCAAATAGCAGGTTTGTCTAAGGATGGAAGGTGCAAGTCACAGAATTGGAAAACGGGTTAGAAAATGATGACTTAAGCACATGATCCAGAGGAACGTGTCAAGTGGAGATGCCTTGATGGCCCATAAGAGGTTTATCTGAATCCTTAGAAAGCTTTAAGGGGGTTTGTCTTTCCAGATGATCCATCAAACAGCCCTGCTGTGAGAGAGCAAGGAGTCTGCCACAGGCAGCTGGCGCTAGTGCAGCCCTTAACTGCTCCACATTCTTGCCCTGCCCCGGGCTCGTGCTACTGTGATACAACTGAGTGTGGCTGAAGAGAGCAGAGCTGCAATTCCTTGCTCTCAAAATACTGGAAAAAACAAGTAGGGTAATAAGACTGAGAAATAAGAGCTTGTAAATTCCCCGCTGGATATGGGCAGGTATTTTAAGCCTTGCCTGCCACCTGAGTGATGCTGCTTGGACCAACTCTGGCTAGGACTGTGGCAACAATCTTGATCCTAAAATGATGTGGATGTGAAGGACCAGTTTTCCTTGTAGCCATCTTCATTGTCCATAGTAAAAAATCCTTTCCCTTTGCCCATGATCAGCAAGTGAGGGTCCCTTCTGCAAGCCTTACCCAGGGCACAGCAATCCCCAAAAGTCTAAGCAGCTCTTCAGATAATTCAAGGGGAAACCCCACAGTTTACACAAAGATAACCTCTGGGTCAAGAATTTAGAGTGATCTGAGCCACAAATTGCTGAGCAATAGGAGTGTTTCTCGTGCAAACTTGCTTTGCTCTTCCTTAAGGCATTGGCCACTGTTGGAGACAAGAGATAGGCAAAGTGGAGTTGTGGTTGGACCCAGTGCTGCCTCTTGCCAAGGCCCTGGCTAGCACAGGCAATGGTGGGAACCAGGGTGTCCAGGACACTTTGCAGGGCAAAAACTCCCAAAGCTGGATATTTTTACTTGCTCTTGACTCCCTTTCAAAGCCAGTGAAAGGCTTGTGGTTCCCAGGGCATGTCTGATCCCTCTGGGATGGTCCCTCACTTCCTGCATTAAGCAGGTGTTGGCTGCAGTGCCTGGGGAAATCTGCCTGGGGAAGCAGGATGCATCACGGCTTCAGGCTCCCCTCATGGCACTATTTAGTCATTGGGGTTATGGGAAATAGCCTGAGCTATCCAGGAACTGACAGTGGGACCCCATCCTGTTATCATGCTCTATGATGGCCCATCAGGAAATGACATAAATACCCTCATTACTCTGTGTCTTATTTTTCATCATTGGGAAGCACCTTTCTGTTTTGTTTCTGCTGGCGGCAGGTGACCAATTGCAGTGCCCTGGCTCCCCACATCCTGCTGGACAAGGTCTGCCTCTGTTCCTCAGAGAATCAGGCAAAGGATGTGCCTGTTTGCCAGCGTTTTTTCTTGCTGCCCCAGTGATGTTGCCTGGGCCAGGAAATAAACCTATTTGGAACGTGGCAGGAAGGCAGGCTTTTATTAAGCTGTTTTTGTTGGATGTCTACGTCAAGATGGGCACTGCATCAGCGGAGACAAGTGCTGTGAGAATCTGTGTTCACACAAATGTAGCTGTTTTGATGCAGAGTGACTCCAGGTCACTGACTCCCAGCAACTGACCCCTTCCCTCTTGGAAACCTGCATCTGCCTGGAGTGACCTTCACCACAGCATTTTTAATCGAACATGCACACTTTGTATCCTGCCTATCCTGAGGGAAAAGCTCCCTTTCTTTGCATCTTTGGAAATATATTAAATAGTACTGCAAGTTAATTGCCCTCTGAGAGTTATACACCAAACTGCTAGCTAGGAGAAAACGAGCCTGCACAGTGAATATAGGAAAGACATTCACCAGGTGGATGTTGCTGTCTTTCTCTGCTCTGGTCACAAGCTCTTTGAGGACATCAAGATAAATAACATGGGTCCAACCAGCAGTATGCACAAAGCAGGCGCCAGCCTGAGACCTAGGAGAGAGGAGCCCTCTTGCTCTTCTCCACTTGTCCTGATCCGAACAACCCAGTGCATAAAGAGTCACAGAGAACTGTCAGAGGGTGATTTTCTGATTTACAGCGGGACTGTGGTAGAGTATTTCTAGCTCAGTTAACAGCTGTTTTGTTAACTCCTAATTTCTCCCATAATCTGTATATTTTTGCCCCAGCTAGGGCATAATCTGTGATATGTGATGGAGAGCTTTGCCATTAATCATGTGCAAGTGAAAGTATAAACTGGTTTTATTAGTTTTCAGAGTGCCAGGTCACACAAAATAACTGGAGCATGTGCATAATGTGTCCTGAGCAGTGCCTCCTACCTTTTCTGGTAAGATAGCACGTCGCACAGGAACTTGCTTCATCTGCGTCAGCAGCAGGACCACAGACTCTCTCATGCTACTGTTGCAGTGACTTTTGCCTGCACTGTCATACTGGGGTTTGGCTGGGCAGTGAGATGGGCAGCCTGAATGTGGAGATATTCAGGCACTGCGGGACAGTACCAAGGCATAGGGGAGGGAACCACTGAGTGACAGTTCACACTGGGACATGCACTGGTGGGGCCAGGATACTACCACTGCTGGGACCCTGGAGCAATGTGTTTGAGGTCCACAGCAAGGGGCAGATGCCACAGAAAGACTTCAGATGCCTGGGTGGTATTTGCATGCCACTTTAGCAAGTGACTTACACGTCAGTGTTGACAGCGAGGCCCTCTTTGCTGTAGGACTCCCCTTCCTCCTAGCTCTCGCCAGCCTCTGTGTGGATGAGGAGTCCTCACCACACAGCTAGCTTGGATGTGACCTCACTCACCCAAGGCTGCAGGAATGAGAAAATGCTGGCAAAGCTCAATAGAAACAACATGCACAATCTTGGGAGCGAGTTCTACTAATGGGGACAGTCTTAAAAACCCCAGCTCTAATGGGAAGCCAGGAAACTGTTAAGTCTCAGAAACCTCTTCTCAGCTGGGGACTGTCGGCACATGTGATGAGGATGGCATGGATAATATATCTTGATGCCATCCCAGGGCCACATGTCATTTTTAGCTATACTTTTCCTATACAAATAAAAAGGGAGGAAGATGTAAATGGTGTCCTGCTCTTGTGCTTCTTAAGCACTGACTTTCCTAAAACTTCAAGAATCAAAAATTGTCTCTATATTAGTTGCAATAGCATTACTGGGACTGTACTGGCACTACATGCTACATTGGCATTTAGGATGGTCTACCTACTCTTGGAAAAGGGTTTTTTTTTCTATTAGTAGAGATTATAGATAGGAGAAACTAAGTCAAAGGAGTTGACTCAGGAGCTGACAGGAGCCCAGCCTGTATCTTTTGAGTGAGACATGAGGGATGTAACTGTGAGACAAGGGAAAACTCCTGAAATAATTTCACTGCAACCCAGCATGCTCCTGCATCTGAAACTCAGCTGTTCTAGGCAAAGCTGTGCCATGAAAGAAATAGTGACTCAGCCCTTTATGGGTTCCACTGCATTTACGTTTCCTATGTGTGAGCATCCCTTAATTTTTTCTGGAAGGAAAGGGTGTAACCAATTCATTACTGACCCTGGCAACCTTGGTCTGCATAGGATGCTTCTGCTCTGTAACTCTAGAATAACGGTGGTGATTATAAACACATGACAGAGATGGGTGAAGGTGGTGAAAACCATTGTAGTCACACATGGGGCGATGTGCTGATGGATGGCCTGTGGTTGCAGGATCCCAGGCTCTGGGCAGCCTGCTGAGCTCCCACACACCGCAGGAAAGCCCCAGAGTGGCTCAGCAGCTTTCCCTGCAGGAATTCAGCTGCCCCCACGAACGTCCTCCCAACACGGAGCTGTTGCTATTGGGCAACAAAGAAAATATAATATTGCCTCTATGATATGTTGTCATCCAACTCCCAGATCAGAGCCTGTGATCCTGCACATGCAGTCTAGACAGCCAGTGTCTCAGTCCTGCAGCTCTCAGCCCCTGGCTCAGGAAAGCCAGAGCAGCTGGAGCACAAAGTGACTGGATCGTTTCTGTGTAGTCCTGGCCCTCAAAGGATGGGCAGAGACCGCGCAGGTTCTGGCACAGACTGGAGCCACCTTTGGGCTGGCTGCATCAAAAGGAGCGTGACCAGCAGGTCAAGGGAGGTGATCCTGCCCCTCTACTCTGCCCTTGCAAGACCTCACTTGGAGTATTGTGTGCAGTTCCGGTGTCCTCAACATAAAAAGGACATGGAACTGCTGGAACACGTCTGGAGGAGGCCACGAGGATGATCAGGGAACTGGAGCACCTCCCGTATGAAGATAGGATGAGAAAGTTGGGGCTGTTCAGCCTGGAGAAGAGAAGGCTGTGTGGAGACCTCATAGCAGCCTTCCAGTATCTGAAGGGGCCTATAGGGATGCTGGGGAGGGACTCTTCATTAGGGACTGTAGTGATAGGACAAGGGGTAACGGGTTCAAACTTAAACAGGGGAAGTTTAGATTGGATATGAGGAAGAAATTCTTTACTGTAAGGGTGGTGAGGCACTGGAATGGGCTGCCCAGGAAAGTTGTGAATGCTCCATCGCTGGCGGTGTTCAAGGCTGGGTTGGACATAGCCTTGGATGGCATGGTTTAGTGTGAGGTGTCCCTGCCCATGGCAGGGGGGTTGGAACTAGATGATCCAACCCTAACTATTCTGTGATTCTATGACCTAACCTATGCTAGCTGTCAAACCCCTGAGCTTGATCTAGTATCATAAGTGGGCCCATGTCCTCTCCTAATTTTAAATATCCTCTCTTGATCGTATTTGGATACACAAGTTTTGCTCAAAACAACTTCCATTCTTCATAATGCCATCAGAATAACCTCAGCATGAGAACCAGATGTGGTTCTCCTGTCACCCATTCACTCGTACATAGACTATTAATCTGTGCAGGGGTGTGTTATAAATGGTTTGATATGTATGTAAATCCCAGAGCTAGAGTGTTGTTCTTGGCAGCTTCATTCACAAGCTGATGTGTAAAACTCTTTTCTTTGAAGTCTGCAAATAGTTTGCTGGATCTCAGCACCTTCCATATGAGCTCATGGGGACTCAGTATGAGAGAGATGGTCAACACCAGATTAACTTGCCCCTTATTTTGGGGAGATATCAGATCTTTCTCCCCCCTCATTCCAGATTAATGCAGTTTTCTGGCTTGCCCCAGTTGCCCCAATGTTTGTGAAACAGCTGCAGGTAAGACTCGTGACTTGTCTTGCTCTTTTGAGGAGTTTCACCATGATTTTTCTATTAATCCCTCATTTTATTTTACATTTGTCTTCTGATTGCACTTGCTTAGACAAGCAAAGTGAGAGAAGGGATATATAACTTTGAGGGAAGAGAATCTGGTCTGAAACTCTAGGCTCAGTACATTTGGATTTTCCTGGTTTTCCCTTCTAACTGAAAGCTTGCAAACACTGAAATAATTTACATTTGGATTATTTATGCCCAAAGCATTAGCAAGGAAAAAAAAAAAACCCCAAACCTGGATATTTCAGCCAAGCCAGCACTTAGTATGAATTAGACCATTGTCTAATTGAGTATTTTACTTTTTATGCACACTAGGACCTGTATATTAAGGGAGAAACAAGAATCCTTTTCTGGTATTAAAAAATAAAGAACTGAATCATTCATACTGAAAGGAAGATGTTTCTCCTAACACTGGCAATCATCAATTAACTTCTATGCTTTGATGCATAAGTGTTTCTAGCATACCTCCATCTATTCTGCCTATTTATCTCTGCCTTAACAAATGTCATTATCCTTTTTATACACGAAAATGTTTATGTTCTTTATATAAAATGGCCATTTATTATCCTATAGCCCTCTGGTCACTGGATCTTTTGGGAATTATTTCCATGATCTAGTTGCTACAACAGAAAAAAATTTGTTCTTATCATGTCCTCCTTCCTTTTGCCAATGGAAATAACTAAACTCTCACATCCTTAAAAGGTCTCACATAGGCTCTTTTGTAACTTTCACTGGGTTGGGAATTATTCTTGCAATTTCCTAGCAAATGACTTGGAGCTGCTGGATATTTTTCTGTTGCTGAAAAGAGGAGGGGGAGTGGGTGCTCCTTACTGCAGATAGAAAGGTCTGAAGAGCCTTTTGAATAGTTGCTTGATATTTGTGTCAGTGCTTAAAACACACTCTTGCTTCCAGCCTGGACCCTATTTTTCTTATAAAAACACTCCCTGATTTGTTACCCATCTGCATCTGCCTGGATTTTTGTTGGCTAAGTGTCCATGTCCTGAGATGACATCATGGACTATGTGAGGATTTTCTCCTTACCTTGAAAAGACCTTTAAATTTCCAGAGCCAGAAACCCCATAAGCATGGGCTGCTGGTCAGGCTTGTTTTCATGTGCAGAGGAAAGGGGATGCTGCAGATTGGCTATTGCTGGAGGCTTATGTTTGGCTGTGCTCTGGCAGGTACCTGGGCTGAGATCACGCTGGGGAACTTCAATTATGGCCAAGTTGGCGTGAGAAAGGATAATCTAATTTGCCCTTTTTCCACTCAGCTGTTTTCTGGGATCTGTCAGGTGTGTGTTCTATCAGGCCTATCTCTCTCCGGCTCCCATGTCAATGCTCTGAGCACCTCAGACACATCCCAGATACATCTACCCCATGTGGGAAGCTCATATTTTGATTTTCACAAAGTGATGTGTCTACTGGAACTTTTTTCAAGTTTTCAGTCCATTTATGACTAAGCTAGACTATCTTAAGGTCCTTTCCAACCCTAAGTATTGTATGATTCTATGGTTTAAGCTAGAAAACACTTTAAGCCTCTCTCAGGACTTCATTTGTGTCTGTTCTGGTCTTAATGGTCTGGGCATGGGATGGCTGCTTTCTGCTAGCTCTCCTAGTGATCATCCTGGCTGCCACAGTACCATTTCATCTCTGGAGGGTAGCTTGCATTTCTGTTGACTTTTCTTTGTCCCTCCATACATCAGGCCAGGAGGTACAGTCAGCAAAGAACAGTCTGTCTCCAGGCTTTACACCCAGTTGCAGGGAACCCAGATGCGTCTATGTTAAAAAATTAGGGCTGAATCCCCCATGTTCAGTACTGTGATGATGCACACAGATTCCCTATGAAGTCCAGACAAGAAACACTAATATGTCATGTTAAAACTGTTCCTAAACCTGGAAACCCAACGAAGGCATCAGCTCTCTCTAGGAGGATGCTCATACATGAAAGTGTGACATCCAATGAAAAAGAGATTACCAGACAAAGAGCTCTGTTAGCTTCTTGCTTTTCAGTAGTTATGGATCATGTGTTTAACAGATTTCTGCTCTATTGTCCTATAATTCCCCTCAGCAGAGAGACTTATTTTAACCAAATGGACCACATTTTTACTTGTTTTTCTAAGAGAAAACCATGTGTGCACCAGGGAAGTTTTTATGGGCTATGAAGGAGCACTTATAGGTGCAAAGTATCAACATTCCTGTAAAATTAAATTAATTACCTGTTGGGAACAAGGATTTCTTTTTTCCTTGTGTAACTCAAATTCCTAGCTCTGCCCTCCAGTTCCCTTCAAAACTGGGAACTCGATCAGATTAATCAAGGCTAAAGGCATTTCCGCTTGCTATTCAAAACATTGCAACTCCCCTTTGTCCTTATCATAGTGCTGTTCAATCACTCACTGCCATAGTGGAATGGGCTTGGCTGGGGCACGGGGACAATGCGTGTGCTTCCTTTGACTCAGATCTACTTTCCTTCTCTTTACAGTCACTGTAGCACCTTCCATTGCTCAGAGCCGAGAAGTAAAACCTACTCCACAGGTTGGTCAGAGCTGGCAAATGGACTTAGGAAGGAATCTACATTGTAATTTCACTCAGGCTCATCTGTCCTAAGAGGTCTGTGCCTCATTTTTGCCCTGCTTCTCTGAGAAAGATGCATGATTTTGCTATCCTTCCTTTTTATTTCAGGTGGCATCAGCTATAGAACATGGGCTGCCATCACATCCTTTCCTTTTGTTTCAAAGGAGCCCTTAGCCTATGCCAGCAGACAGCTCCATTTTGTCAGGAATATGCTCAGAATTCAGTGATGAAGCTTAGAGTATACTGGATATAATGATCTGGAAGGAGGGAAAGAAGGAATAGAAAAGAGAGATGGAGGAAACAGGAAAATGCATAAATCCAAGATGCTACTTCAGATTACAGCTGGGGAAAAAACCCTCTTTAGAAACATCAACCAGTTCCTCAGAACATATACTCTGTCTCTTCTGATGGCAATACAGACTCAAGAGCTGACTGCCTAGTTGTCATTTGTACTCCTGAAAGCTATTTGAAAATTGAGGGATTTCATAAGTTCATCAGTCAATTAATTAAATCATTTAACCATAACTATTTAGAAAGCACAAGCAAAATGGTGGAATCCCTAGCAAAAACCTTCTCACTTGTTAAAACCTTTCAAGGATCTGGACAGCAAAAGCTTGGCCAATATAGCTTATACGGCCTCCCATGTAGCAGTCATCTGATCACAGCCTTCACAAACATCTCTAGAAAACATGCATGTGAGAACCTAAACTGCAAAGGTGGGCTGACCACAGCTATGTACCATGTCCCCAGGATGACACACTCTTCTGTGCTGCAGACTGTCACCCTTTGTGGTCTTTGCAGCACTTGCAAGTTACAGCCATTAGAACCAGATGGAACCACTTAGAGCTAGAAGTCATATATTTTTTTTCTTACAGTTGGCTCTGGAGTCTTTATGTAGTTAATTCAGGAGGTCACCTGCATTAGAGATGGAGAAGACTCTGTGTCCCCTCAAGCCCCCTTGAACAGAACCCCTCCTTACAGTCCTATGTGCAATTGGTGCCTACAGAGTTTTAAATATCCTGGATATGGGGTTTCTCTCACTTCTCTTGGAAAATGATTAGAACCCGTCAGCTGGATGTCCTTTAGTTTCAGCTTATTATTTAGCTTGAGCATACTCATAGTGTTAGTACAAGTCTGGAGTCAGGTGTATACATGGATCTGAGCGGGCCCAGTAGGAATTCCCTGCTGGGATGGTCTGACTGGGGACTGGACAGTGTGCATTTGCGTGCAGGAACTCGGCACCTTTAAGACAATTCTGCGGCCCTGTTCCTGCAAGAGGAGGAGCTTCCCCCTTCCTTTTTGTCCATGTGACACACACTGAAGGATCCCTGAAATATTAAAATAAACAGAAAGCTTGACTTGCAGAACCTGTCTGCTAAGCCAGGAATCACATTTCTTGCTGCAGTTTCAAACTGTCATCCAGAGACTTGTAAAACGTTGACAAAACCCCCTTTGCCCCCAGAGCTTTCAACAAAAACAACAGCCCAATACTTGCACCCATCCCTGAAAGAACAAATATATTAGTCTGCTCCTGCTTCATTCTCCTTGCTTTTACCCTTACAAAAGGAGGAGCTCTGAGCATATTCTCCTTTGTATTTCAATTCCTTTTCCATTCTTTCTATTATAGCTGATTTAAGGATTAGAAGGCCCCAGCATGCCAGATGTGGGGGAAGCAAGCCTAATGGATGTAGTAAAAGAAATGTAAGGAAACCCCTGATCTAAAGGCCCATTTCCTGCTAACTCTCATCACTGCCTGCTTTCAATAAGGAATGCATAATCTCTTGTTCAACAGAGCACTGCTAGTTTGTAAAGTGGGACTGCTCTGAGGCTAGCTTAGTACTACAAGGTGTAGTAAGGCACAGAATTCCTATGAGATATAGACCTCTAACTAGATTATAGATGGATCTGAGCAAATATTACATATATGCAGGCCATGTAAGCTCCCTTCCTCAATGACCTGCAATAGCCACCACATACACACACAAGGATAGGGTGGGGTGTCTTTGGACCCAGGAGTTCTGTGGCACAGTCAGGAACTGAGTCCAGGTCTGAAGGATGACTGTTTCTGTTCTGCACAACAGACATGCCTGTTTCTTCACCTTCATTCTAAGAAGATGCCTGCTCCGTTTCTATTGTGAAAAGACAGGTATTTCCCTAGATGACTTTGTTTGAAAAAATCCGAGTGAATGGAAATAATGAAGAATATCCATGGCTGGGAAGTGAGCTTCATAATACCTGAAGCGTTTTCTTATCCCCTAACACTTCTTGGTCCTAAACAGATATTAAGAAGGATGCTGGAAATGTCTTATTTGACTGAGACTCTTGTGAGTGTATGTAGGGTTTTTCAGGTGATGATGTTTGATGGATTATATCCCAGAGCTTTCTGTCGTCGTGTTTGAAAAGAAGGTTCAGCTTATCTGCCACCCACAGGAGCCATCAACTCTGAGGGCGAAAAAAAGTTTGAGTCATTTCCAAAGGAGCTTGGTGTTCTTTTCTACACTTTGCCCCTCAGCAATCTTAAGTAGTGGGATTTGAGAAGGTGTTTGATATAAAAGAGCAATTTAATTCTACATCCAAGCAAGCCAGGGGACACTATCCCACCCCTAGGACCAACAAATTTTACAGCAGCTGCTCGCAGAGTATCCCAGGTTAGGTGCCCAGTGCTTTTAGTAATTCACAATCAACAGCTGGTTTTAAAACAGGGGTTTGTTTGGTGAAGAAATACTAATCATACAGACAGATGTGTTCTTTCCTCCTCTGGTTTTCTTAGGGGGTGCTCTGTCAGCTCTTTGAACACACAGATCTTGCTCATCTCAGAGGAAGGACAGAGGGGCTATAGAGCATACCCATCTAGCAGAACCCAGCTGGGGCTGTTGGACCCCTTTGCTGAGCAGGAGCATTATAGGATCTCTCCATATTGCCAGTCTACAAGAACTTTGAGAGCTGAATTGGAAAGCTGGATACACCCAGATGAGACCTGCAGTCCTTTTGATGAGAGGAAAGGCAGAAAGATGTCAGACAAGAGATAAAGCCTTTCTAAAGCAGCAGAGATGGGGGGCAGCTGGCTGGACTGTGGTGCCCTGGGTTGGGCGGTTGACACGTTCCTGAGGATTTGTTCTTTGGGATTTCTTCCTGCTTCTGCAGAACACTGTGCTGTGCACAGCGGATGCTGAAACCAAGCATAAGAGCTTTAATACCAACGAGTCTAGTGGATTACTTCAGGAACTAACCTGATTTTGCAATAGTTATAAACCAAATATGGTCTAGAAACCATCTTAAAGTGAAGACTGAGAACAACTGTTTCTGCCGCTTCGGGGAGAAGTACTTACATTGGTCAAAATAATCTAAACAGTCTCTACCTCAGTGATAGGATCAACAAAAGATGAGAACTGGGCTGGATTTTAGCAGTAGAGCTATTGTAATCCCCTGAATAGGACACCTTTTGCCCTGGGGATGTTCAGTTCAGTTTAAGAGTGGACTGCCCATACAAGCCCCAGCTACTGAAGATGCCAGAAGAACACAGACTTACAGAGGAGGTGATAGATGATGGGACAGAGGAGGGCATAAAATTGTAGGCTTTTATTAGGTGTGGATGATAACAAATGTGTTAGGCAATTGCTTGTGTTTGGCATCCCAAGAAAACTGACTCCAGAGCCAGCACCCAGGGAAATGAGCTCTCCAAACTGTAGCTTTGCTAAGAATGTAAGTAAGCTCTTTCTTTATCAAATGATGCAGGAGATCAAGTGAGAGAATTTGTTTCAACTGAACCATCAAATCATTGTTAAGTCATTGCTTGGGCTCATCTATGCACATAGCAAAAGCATCTGTCTGGCTTGCTGGCCTCCGTAAGTGCTGGCTCAGTGGTTTGCACAAGTGTTGGGAGTAAGGTGTGAGATGCTGCAGTGAAATTGCCAGCTGACAACTTCCAGGGGAGCTCAGGAAGCTTCGTTCAGCCTGTTCCCTCTCACACTCTCTGACTTCCATGACCTCTCCACAGATGTGTAAATGGCACCTGAGAGGCCTGTGTGCAGAGCTGGTAATTTGTCCTCACCCAGTCTATCCCCCACCGGTACACAGAAACATGCTTGGTGTGAGAAACGTGTCCCTGGCACAAAGCCAGGGCCCAAACAGACAAAGAAATAATGTTTACCCCCAGGGCCTTTCTGACAAACAATAAAAAAGCAATAGAGTCAAGATAGATTACGCGTCAGCTAAAATACTACCTCTTCCTGCCAATTCATATAAAAGGAGGCAAAGCTGCCCTTCATGCTGAACTAAAACTTCGGTTAAAATACTCAAGGAAAACAATCATTTAGACAGCATCTTTCTTTCTGGCCAATGACAATAATATTCTTGTTAAATCTTTATTGCGACAGTCTGCTTTACAGGATGCAGCAGGCAGTTTGGTTGCTTTGAATACAGTTGCACAAAGGAGCAGAGGACTTACAGCCCAAGATGAAAAGTCTAGTGATAGCACCTTTACAAGCAGAGGAATTGACTAAATCCACCTCTGGTAGGTGTAGTAAGCAGCTTTAGGTTAGCTGTTTGCTTCTTTCTGCCCTATGAATACCCACTGTCAAAGGGATCAAGGAAACCATTGCCACTTGGGCCTCAGGCGGTTTGATAAGTGGGAACCCCAGGCTGCCTTCACCTGAGCCAGCAAACAGCATGCCAGCTACTAACTGGATGCCTGTGCTCACCTGAATGGGTTCTAACCACAAGGAGATGAATAGGCACCGTGTGAATATTTTATTCAATAAACTTGGCTCTGCTGTTGTGTGAAGGGTGAGGCATGTGATTTATTACTTACAAGAATTCGGACAGCCCCTGGCTTAACGTGAAAACACAGGCAAGTGTCAGGAAATTACTGAACTTTACACATATGATTATCAATTACTTTTATTAGCAAACAATTCTGGATATCCTCCATTTTGAAACAATGCCACTGGCCAAGCAGAGCAAAACACTTACATGGGCCTAACGTGGCAAATCATACCCTACATTTGCAAATAACCCATAGTCAGAGATTTGTCTGGGTAATATCAGTGAGAGGCAAAGGTTCTGCTTAGAAACAGATCAAGAAAAGGGCTTGCACTTCTGCAAAGCCTGGGTAAGTTTTCAACAGGCACCACCTATAGCAGTGTTCATCACAAACACAAAGTGACATTGGGCCGTAACTCACTCCACTCACTTTGATGAGCATTGCTCAGAGTCTCTGTGCATGTCTATGCCATCGCATGAGCTGACAGAGGAGAAATATGCCATTTCCAGTGAAGAATATGACCAGACAGATGAGACAAGCTTGAGATAGCTTCCTTGGCTTGGCAAACCTGAAACTTCCTATTACAGAAAACTACCCTCTGCACTCAACAGATCCTAATTTTAAATACTGAGCTTCTATGTTAGTTATCAGATGAAAATGAATGTTTTTGTGAGTCAGTCAGATCCTATTTACAGCCCTCCATACTTGTCTAAACCCACAGATCTGGCAAGAAGACAAAATATTTACTCACAAGCATCTGTACCTGAAATGAAGAGTTGAAAGTGGCAATTTAAATTGAGTATTTACTAGATTAAGTAGGATCTATTTCAACAAAGGCAACGGAAGCATGGAGTCCTGGCTTTCCCAAAGCCCAGGGATGAAGTTTGTACACTGGAGATCCAGTAATATGTCACACAGTGCACTGACACTGGATATTAAATTCTGCATAAAAGACTCACTCGTTTTGCATGAGAGTTCAACACTTGGTGGTGTCTTGCTTTAAGAGAATGTTCAGATCTTAATTAAGCACTTAAACATATATATAATCAAGCTGTTCAAGGCCAAACTGCAATGGAAACTAAGCCACTTCAGTTTAATGGAAGAGTGCAGTTATCTGGGGTTATTAACATAACCACTCTTACCCTGGGTGAGAGGGAAAATAGAAACTACCTTTCAAAGTAAGAATAGCAATGGAAAACTAAGAAACATATCCAGAAGTAACAGACCCCATTATAGCCATGTATGACCAGTTCCTTAGTTCAGGAAGCACTTATAAATACCTATATCTGTTCAGAATTTGAAAAGAAAGAAAAGTGCTGTATTTGTATCTTTCAGTGATAATGGCACCCTCTCTGGTCCATCAGGAACTGGGGAGAACTTTCAACAGGAAGCAGTCAAGTGCTTTCAGGCAAGCAACAGTGGGAGTGGTATGGCCTGTTATTGTTGGGTTTAAGGAAATTTTAACATGAGGGAAATTCCACGAGACTGAAAAGAATTGCAAATTGTGCCAACATTTGAACAGGGGTAAAAGGGAAAGCCCAGGTGGTATTAAGTCAGTTAATCTGATATTGATTCTGGGTTCAGTTGTGGCTGATACTGGATACAATCACTGAAAATTTAAAGGCAGTATATTTCATGCCAGTCAACATAATTCTGTGGAAAATAGGTTTTGCCAAACTAGCGTTATATTGTGTTTTTTTAAATGGAATTACAAGCTTCATTAATAAAAGTGCTTGAGTCGATACAATATAAAGAGTTTTTGTAAGGCACAAGGTTCGTCTGCAAGATATTCTGATAAAAATAGTAAGCACTTTACAAAGCAGTGTAGCACTTCTTAAGTTGATTACATTTGGGAACTAATAGAACACAAAATGGACATAAATGAGGAATTGTGATGAAGTGGAGCTGTTCCTGGTACTGTCCTAGTGGGCACTACTCTCGACCAAATAGTTTTTCTTAAGGATATCGAGCCAAACGTAAATTTAAGTAGGGATAGCACCTAGAACTGGCTCAATAAGTGAATGTGGTAGTTGGCAACAAGGATGAAGAGCAGCTCTATAGACTGCTGTGGAGCTCTGGCTCATTTAAACAATATACACTTGAATGTGACCAAATGAAAAGAAAACCAAACAGCCAGGGTAAAAAATGGAGGTCCCATTTCTAAGATGCCCTAAAAGCATTAGAAGACACCTGGGGAGCACAAGAACATCAGTGCAAAACTATGGCTAAAAGCATTTGAACTCAAGAGACTATCAGGGAGAGATGAAAATGATATTATTGTTGCCTGAGGAATTAGGAAGACCACTGCAAGAATATTCTGTCCTGCTCTTGGATCTACCCTTCAAAGGGATGTGGAAACAATTGGGATGCACTCAAAAATGTATATCTAAATGAGACAAGGTTTGAAAATTCTGCCAGTTAATGAAAGGCTTGTGGAAATTAATCTGTGTAGTTCATTGAGGAGAAGCTGAGAACAGCCTGTGAGGAAGGCTGCAGCATTTTCTGTGCTCATTTGCACTTGGAGTGAAAACAAGTTTTAAAACCTGACATCCTTCATGAAATGGATCTCCTGCTCCCTGAGCTGTTCTCATCACAATGATCCCAAACTCTAACAAATCCTATGCCAAGGGTAACACGGAGCTGAATTTTAACTGAAGATCGATTACATTTCTTTCTAGGCAAGTGATTTGCTGGTGTGTGCAGCTACAGAATTACACACCCTGATGTCATGAACAATTTCTCCTTGCACCCAAAGAGGCCATGTGGCTGAGAAGTGGTTAGAGAAGGCGAGGACTAAACTGTGAGCATCCTGGGCTCTAATCCCACCTAAGCCCCTGCTCGATATTTTGAACCTGAGCAAGTCATTTAACCCTCTCAGCCCCCAGCCCAGCTGTAGCACTGTGCAATAGTCAAGCTCTTGCTGAAAAACAGATGTTGTGTCTCAGCTGAGCTTTGCGTTTCCAAAAAGTAACTCAATGAAAAGACCTGCTGGGGAATGCAGGCAAGCGGATGAATGGAGACTGTTGCAAATACTGTAAATTCACACTGTGTACATGGATTCTTAGGGATAAAGGGGGAGAGGGTTTTCCCTGGTGATCAGTTTATCCCAATAGCATCCTCAGCATTAAATTCACAGTGACAGCACATACAGTGCTGCCAGCAGCCAGGTTGGAATGTTGCTCATTGACAGCCTGGGCAGTCCCGCTGCCTCAAGCAGGGGTGGCTGGTGAGAAGAGCTTTCTTGCTACCAGCTGGCATGGGGAAGAGCAGCAAGCCCTGCCACTGAAGAGCCCTCTGTTTCAGTTCTTGCTTGTCTTGTATGTCAATATTTAGTCACTGCTGTGGAAAAAGCAACACATATGCAAAGGGAAAAGTAAAAAAGCAAAAAAAATAGATGGGGTAAAGAATAGAAAACAGTATTTTCAGGCACAACTAATTTGACTGGTTTTGCCCATTTGACTCAGGAATGTGAGTTGTTTTTGCCATATGCCTGCAAAGGGAAACAGGAATTGAGAAGGGAAGCGGTACCAAACTGTTTATTTGAAACTGTGGGCAAGAGTGGGGGCCAGAACTTCTGGGAATCCCATCAGGCATCCTCTGTGTGCACACAGCTCCCTGGAAGAGCTGCCTGCAGACAATGTCGCAGCAGAGCTGTTGTGTTTTCAACTACCTTCCCTTCTCTCCAGGGCTTATGGATAGCTTCATGTCTTCTTGGAGGAGTTCCCTTTATGATGCTAGTGCTTTGGGCAGGCCGGACTAGAGCTGAGGGTAGGCAACAAGGACCAGAGACATATGCAGGAATCTGAAGCTCACTGGGTTGGATGTGGAAGAATACAGCACCTCCCACTCATAGATACAGCTCCTCTACTTTCGGGTGGGTGATATCTGAAGGGTCAAACTGGTATAATGCAAAGAATTCCAAGATTAGATGCTGGAGGCCAATACAGAGGAGCTGTGACCATTAACATCAGCTTATGTGTCTGCCCTGCCCTGCTTCAATGTACACGAAGCTTGTGGGCTGCACATCTCCTGAGGGTTTTTCCAGTCATAGAATCATAGAATCACAGAATAGTTAGGGCTGGAAAGGACCTTAAGATCATCTAGCTCCAATCGCCTGCCAAACCATGTAACTGAGTTTTGCTGCAGAGATCTCTCCATCCATCAACAACAAAGGAGCAGTGGAGATGTGGGGCTTCTGACCTTTCTGTTCATATGCAACTTCATTGAGAAAACAGTGATATCAAAAAGATAATAGTTAAAAGACTTTTTCTTATGAGACCTATTATACACTGGTTACAAATGAAGTTTCAGTGAGTGATATAAAAAAATGCCCATATATTTTAAACTGCATTTAAATTGTTGCTGATGATATGTACCTGCTGCATAATAAAACCTGAATGACACTGGGAAAATACTGGTTTTTAATTAGGACATAGAAAAACTCCGTAAGTTTTACATTTGAGTTATATTCAATTTTGGAAAACAAAACAAAACATGGTGACTGTGATCTCCAATGTGTATTATTTGCTTCATATATACCAACAAATTAGGGGAAGCTTCCTGTGTTTCTGTTGTTTAAAGTAGAAGAGGGGTATCTAGCTGTGATTTGGAGGAAAAGCCATCAAATACAGTGAAGAGTAGTTATTATCTGTTGCACTTGGCAACGGGTACATCCTGAATAAAGATACAGGGATGTGCATGCAGAGACCTGAGGAAAAACCTAACCTGAAAGAAAGGTCAGCTTGTGCTGCCAGTTAGGGCTGCAGGGTTTGTTCTGCTCAGGCTCTAGTCTTTTCAGTATGACATTATCCTTTGTCAAAAAATGTCGAGTCTCAGTGAAACCCTGGAGAAAGGGGAGACTGCAACACCCCCAAGGCCTTGGCAATAGATACAGAAAATATGTGTGTGTGTTTAGATCCTTGATTGCAAAAGAAAAATGGCATTAAGTTGGCAGAGGAAAGGAATTTTATACCTGTCAGTTTTTGCACAGGTCTGTAAATGGCAGAAACTTTCAACTTCTGCCAGAAAAGCATCAGGGTTCCCACATACAAAGCCAGAGAAATGATATATCTAGACCAAATACGAGAATTTGGTTTTGATTTCAATACAGTCAGTCTGGATATAAGAGCTGAATAAGTTTGCAGAGACTTGATGTAATCTAAAATGGAAATAATTCTTGATATAGAGGGTCACATATTACATTTCTGCACGCAGATTAGCCTGCGGCTGATAAGCACCAACATAAGCCTCTTTAAGAGATATAACGAAAAGCTACACTGGCTTACAATAACTGATGTTTGGGAAAAGTCTAAGGAGTTAGAATGTTGGAACTGGAGACCAAGCATCATTACACACAAGACAAAGATGACCTGAAGTTTTGTCTTCCCCATGCAAGTGCTCTCCAGGTTCATGGGATGATATCTGTGCATTTTCTGCCTTCTTACATGGGTAGGAACTATTCTCCCTGCTTGGGCCAAGTGGGGGTTGCAAACCCCAGTCATCACCAAACTGGTCTGTTGGCTCCAGCTCAGCAGCACTCAGGGACTTTGAAGTAAAGTCCTGAAGTGACCTAACACCACGGAGGAAGGTACAAAACTGCCCTGCAGCAGATGCCTGGTGGGATGCCCTTTATGTGGGTCTCATGGTGAATCCTGATTAACTCATAATCTTCAAGTCCTTCCACAATTCAACAATTAAAGACAATTAAAGATAATCTTTACACAGGTGTCTAGCCACTTGCAGGTGTTTCTAGGATTCAAACTAGTGCTGCTGGGTCTTCGGTGTAAGGAGATATGTGGGTCAGACTCTAGGTGGGTATCTAGGGTTGCCAGTCACCTTGTCTGCTCTTCCCTGTGGCTCTCCAATTTCCATTAAGAAACTGCAAAAGGAGCTTTCTGGTTTCTGTGCCATGTTCCCATTCAGACCAAGTGAAATCCTTTATGGAGAGGGTGTGTAACTTGTGCCAGGCCTGCACTGTGAATGTTGAGTACATGCAGTCCCTTTTGAATCACAGGAAGTATGTAAGCTTTGGAGATTATCAGCCCATTATTAACATTTCAGAAAAATATAAAGTGGTTTCCGCTTTATCTGTTTACTCTGTGGCTGATAAAATATTAACATTTTTCAACCTCCACTGAATAATCCCTGGTCCCCATATTCCCAGACAATATGGTGTGTGGCTTAAACGGATCACCCCAAATGAAGCTGTTTCTCTTGGCCAGTGTCATACAGGAAGCCGGTGAGAAAAAGGTTGTTTGCACAGGATTTAAGCATTTAAAAAAAAAAATATGAAAACGTGATGCTGAGGAAAACATCAGGCAAGTAGTAAAAGTGCTTTGCATGTGCGCAGCTGTTTCCTGGACATTTCTTTCTATTGCAGGGGCACTTGGTTTACAGGAAATTCCAGTTCACACACAATGCCAGTCTCCCCAGAAAACGGGATCTAGGCTCAGCTGTATTGATCTGCTTTGTGCAACTGGTGGTGGCGGCAATTTCACCACCTGCATGCCCACAGGCACCACGGACTGTTTTGATTTGATCCTAAATGGTTTGTAGGAAATAGTAGTAAATTTGCTTCCATCTGCTTTATAGCTGGGCTGTTGTTTCTCATGGTTAGGTTTAGACCTGTCCAGATTAGATATAGGTCCAGATATAACTTAGCACCTAAGCTCTCAGAGCAAGTAGCTGGCCCTGGGCTTGTGCAGCACATGACATAGAGATGTGCTTATTGTGGGAGTTCCACTGGAAGGAAGCAGAACTGCAAACCCATAAGCCAATGCACTGGCACAGGCTGAAGGTCTCACAGCAGCCTTCTCTGTACATCCAAAATTTGTAGCAAGTTGAGGAGTCCTGAGAAATTCATTGCTTCTACCAGCTAAATTTTCCGCGCTGTTTTTCCAGCTTTAGAATAGTGACAACAGGAGATGGGCACAGACTCTGGCAAGCCTGGGTAACTACAGATTTCACATTTTCTGTTGCATAAAAACCCTAACATGCTCCAGACACTGTTATGGCTCATCACATGGCAGACCCAGCCACATTCAATTCTCATCCAGAGATGCTGGGAGCAAGACAAGTGCGAGCAGGGTTAGCTGGAGTTCCCATTCTGCTGAGTTGGCAGAAAGCCTTGTAGCTGCAGATGCAGGGGGACTGGGATGATAAATGGACTTTGGAAAGCAACCCAAACATGTATATACAAATTAGTATTTAACATACAGTTGTTATTTGCAAATTATCCCCTTGTGATTTAGCTCTTGAATGAAAGCAACTGTGTCAATTGAATAAACAGTAGCAGAGGGAGCTGCAAGAATGCACCTATACTCCCACCCACAGCTGTACCCTGGAGAGTCCCTATGCCAACCCTGTACACACATTCACAAGGCACGCAGACCCCTTCCCAAGTGTGCTGCGAGAACCATCAGCTGTGGTCTCTTCTCCCAGCCTACCAGGCACTGTAAGCCACGTGAGCCACCCTTGTAAGCCACTAGCCCCTAAGTCAGGGGACTGTGAAGAAGGGGCTGATGGCAAGTTGCACTGTCAGCACACAGGCTGCTGGCGACAGGGAGACAGGCGGCCTGGTGTTTTGCCACATGGTTTGGTGGAAGACAAGCTGGGTCACTAGCTCAGGTTTTTAATGGGAAATGATGTCAGCGCAACACATGAATCATAAATAATTTGACACCAAAAGGAACAAGCCACAGTGGCCCAACATCTGAGCACCCGCCTCAACATCCGGACTGACACAGTGCGCTTGACGCAGCAGACTAAGCACTGACGTGTGTTGTGAACCCTCCAAAATCCCAGAACTCCTCCAAACCTCGACAATCAAAATGACACCTTCCAGCCTGGCCTGAGTGTGCCTGTGCTGAGAGCTTGCACTGCCCCTGGGCCTCTGGAAGGGAATGTGGCAGAGGTGAGGAAATCAAGGCTGGGCAGCATAGTGAGCATCCTCCATACATCCTCATGGTGCAGCCAGCTAGTTAGCCTGCAAGGCATTGGGACAGCATGTTCCAGCTAAGGAGCCTGCTTGCATTCAGCAGATGTGAAGAGCTGGTCAACAGCTGCCTCCTGCCAGTGCTCAGGACTGTGCAAGGCAAGCTGAGCACCCAGATGAGCTCTGCATCAACTGTGCCCCACAGGGACCTACAGGGAGCAGCACAACTCACCATCCTCTCCCTGACCCCATGGCAGGGATGGAGTTCTGACATACCAGAAAGGTGGTTGTTACTCAGTGGCCTACATTTTGCGGGTCAGGTTTTTCCACAGCCAAAAAAAGAGGAAAAGGATTATATTTCAAAATAGTTTCCCTTCTCTTTGGAGGAAGAATCAGAGGTAGAGCCAAGCAGCTGCTACTATGCATGATTTAAGGAGATAAGAAGCAGCAGCAAGAGGTAGAGATTGGGATTTATAGTATCAACCCTAAAAATAGCTGTTTAGAGAAAGCCTAAGCCTGGCAAAGTCTCACTGGGAGTTGCCTCATACACAATGGCTCAGCTCACCAGATGGAGTCCAGGTGGGGAAGATTTAATTTTGAAGAGCTTGTCTCCACTATCCCCACTTTAACCTAAGGTACCACTTCACACCTGAAGTCAAAGTGGCTCAACCGCTTGTGTGGATGTCCCTGGGAGACAGGTCACACTGAAATACACTGAAACAGAGCTGTCAACACGGCAGCTTACACTAGTTTATAAAAAGAAAGTTCAACTGAAGCCAATATAGCTTCCTCTTCAAGCACCTCTGAGCAGGGAAATGACTTGCCCAAGCAGGTTGGTGGCAGACACGAGCGTGGAGAGGGGCTCTCCAGGCTGCGTTTACAGCCAAACCCGAATGACATGCCCAAGTTGGCAACCAAGCCTGGAAAGATCATCTGCATGTTGAGTCTAGTCCTCTGCAATAGCAGACAACCGTGTTATATAAAACCATTTAACTTTGCTAGCTATGCCACTCATCCCTTCAAACCTACCAGGAGTGTTTTTAGACCCTCTCTTGTCTGCTGGCGTCTTCTTTGCTTTCCTTGCCAAAATGCAAGTCCCTAGGGCAGTGGGACCAATAAATACACATTCCACATCCAAGCAAGAAAACCCATCTGCTCTGAGAAAAGAAATATAATGACAAACCCGAGTGAAAGTGAGAACAATACATATCAGAAAGCTGTCAGCTCTTCCACTGGAGATGAGCTTTCTACTTCCAGTTGCACTGCATGTTACCCACACTGGTGCTGTTGCACTGGTATGTGTTGTGTGTTCTGTACTGCAAGAAAAAATGTGGCTTTGTAAAGTATCTGGTTTAGAAGCTGGTTAGAAGTTGATTTGCTGCTCAAGAAAAAATACTTTTCTGTTTTCTTTAAAATCTTTCCTTGATTAGAAAAACCCCAACTGTGTTTCTTTATAGTAATAGGAGAGGGGCAGATACTTTCTAAGGGAAATCTTGATGGTAAAAGAAGAAGGAAAAAAGATGTTCCTTCTAGGGATTTCCAGGTAGAGGGAAAACAAATTATTTTCCACTAAAGGAATATGAAGGTAAACTGTTTGATCCATCCCGTGTTTGCTTGTCTTTCCCTCCCCATTCACTCACGATGCTGAGCATCATGCAATGCCCATCTGTGCCCTGAACTGTCTGGCTCTGAAGCTGTGTCCTGCCCAGCTCAGCCAGTGCCTGTGTGATGCACCAGGCCTGGCTGCACACCTTGTCCTCCTGCCGGCAGTGGCAGAGGCGCACTCATGATGCTGGTTTTGCTCAGACTGTCCACATGCTGTTTCTAATAAAATCTGATCTCGTTCCTTTTGATGCAGACGACAGGAACGGGTCCTGGTTTAAGTCACCCTGCCGGAGAGTGCACACTGCAACCGGCCTATGATAACACTGTGGAACTGGAGAGAGGGACTCAGGAAGCAATAAATCAACTCTGCTGAGTTATGACATTGGTGACAAAGGAATGGTTTCTCCTCCATCAAGCCCTGCTGAAGGTACTTGGTCTTTGAAGGCATGGCAGGGGCTGGGCTTGCAGACCCTGGAGTGGAGTAAAGGGTGTTTATTTGTCCTATATGTACTCAGGAAACAAACAGTGCTGCTGTGACTGGTTTACATACAAACCTAATAAATAACATCAATAACACTGAAAACCTCTTTACTTTGGTAACACTTTGAGGCCCCACTGAAAGTCTGTATGCCACTAGACTGGGATTATACAGCCCCCTAATAGGAACTAGTTCACCCTGAAACAGGGAAGACAGATAAAGAGTAAGGAAGGAAAGCCAGGGCAGAGAGCAGCTGAAAGATGCTCAAGGTCACACACCAGCTTGTTGCTTCAGCAGTCCTGGTTCTGTGTGTTACTCACTGCTCCCCACACTAACCCCTCTATCATTATTTACACTATGAAAGTACTTGGGTTTGAAGCCTCTTAAATATTACCTGACCATTAAATCCCATGATGGAGCAGAGAAGGGAAGAGTGAGACACAGGGAAGCCAGAATCAGTGTCCTGCAAAGCTATAGCTGTCAGAATCAGCCCCTCTTGCAAATGTGTTCCCAGAGAAGACACAAGGCTGGTGCTTGGCTGGTACATCATCTGAGCCCTGAGTACATTTTGAGCAACCACATAACAAGCATAATTTTTCATTGCAGCCCCATAGTACTTCCAAAAGGGAAGCATTATGACCACAGTAACTTGTCACCCACTGACGAGCTAGGGAAACAAACTAGGAGTCCAGGTTGCCAGGGGTAACTTCTACCCAATAACTTACTGTTGTATCACAATAAAATAACAAGATGCCCATATAGTGCTACACGGCATCAGAGACTCATTCCTAAAGGGGGCTGCAACCAGAATAAGGAATCTGGGTGGAAAAACTGCAGCAGGGAATGAAGGCAGACAGGCTCGTTTGCCCACACACAGAAACAGAGCCCTGTGGCTTTTAGGAACAAAGCTCAGGGTGATTTCCTCTGTGCTGCCCTTACTGAAAAGCTGAAGGGTCCAGGCCAATGTAACACGAGTGCTGAACCCGCACACCCCGGGACAGGCTGTACAGAGCATGGCTCCCTCCAGGGGCAAAGGCTGGGGTAATACACCATTTGTCTAGCTTGTCTATGTACTCCAAAGCAAATAACTAAGCATGCATCTTGAACTCAGCTTGTAAAAATGACATGTCCCCTTTTTACAAGAGTTTTCTTTGTGATATTTGCTCAGACAGAAGGTAAAGTCACACCAGCAGAGCAAACAAGAAAAGAGAAGGAAGTCACAAGCAGTGAAGATTAAGGAGAATGAAGGCTGTCGGATGCAATCATGCCACCTCCCAGTACGAATCTATGCACAGTGCATCAGAGCTGCTACAGCCCTGTGTACAGCAGGCTACTAAGCAGATCCCAAAGAGCTTGTTTTCCTTCTCCCAGGACAAAAGGAAAGTCACTGAATTGAATTCAGCATGAAGATGACACAGATGTATATGAAAGCTGGGCAGGGGACTTTCCTCATTTACACCACTTTGAAGCTTGTGCAGCAGTGCCCATGTCCCTGGGAGTGGGGACAAACTAAATATGAGTCTCAAATCTGATGCATTTGGGTCAGGCAATATCATCACAAGACACACAGCAATGCTTACAGGCACAAAGTAGGCCCTGTGCAAGCACAGCAAGTGCTGTGCTTTAACAGTCCTACTTTCCTCAGAGCACCAAATTCCCGATGCTCCGTTTATCCCAGCTATGTTCATGAGGTCTGAACTGCTCAAACCTACAGCACCCTTTGAAATGAACCTCACCTTCTGTCTCCACCTACACGAGACTGATCCTATTAGGGTCTCAGTAACCATCTGCAATGTTATGTGCTACATAGGAAAAGTGGATCAATCAATTCAGGAACTTGCTTATAAATAATATTAAAAGTACACACATGGGCAGGCAGAGAAGTAGAAGAGGCATCTCTGTCCCTAGGGAACTTCTGGCTCCTGTCCATGGGATTTTCACAGAGCACTTTTATCTCATTAACATTCTGTTTTTTCATGAGCCATGAAGTTATTTTCCATGCATTAAAAAGATTCATAGCGCTCTCAGCTCTGAGCAAAGCAACCCACTGAGCATGGCCCCAGACAGAAAAAAGGGAATGAGAACAAAGCCACCAACTCTGTGGTACCCTCAAGCTTGATGCTAGAATCAGCCTCAACAGCAGGATTCGGGGTCACCAGGCAGACATTATTTATGGCTCCCAGCTCTGGCTGACACCAGATCTGAGGAGCAGCACCTTTTTTCCCGCAAGGGGAACCCCTTTCATGCCTTGCACTTGATCAGCATTTTTGTGTGTGTCTCTTGAGGAGGGAGCACACCCAGCCACACCACTCAGTAGAGTGACAGCTCATCTCCCTCTTGGGGTCCACCCACACCTGGCTATGAGCCTTCTGTGCATCCCCTTAGACTGGGGTCAGACAGTGTTGAACACAACCTAGGGCAGAGGGAGCTGCCCCATACTCAAAGCTTCTCTCCATCCCTTCTATTACACAGACTCCTTTGCAGTACCCCGGAGCTGCAAAGCTCTCAGGGCAGAGTTATGGCCTACTCTTAAGCTGCTGGGGCTCCAGAAGCCTTATTTGGAGAAAAAGTCTAAATACTGCTTATTTGGAGAAGGCAGAGGCTGGAGGAGTGCCTCTTCCCTAACCCCTACTCAAAAGGAGGACACTGATGCTCGCTTGCCAGCCCTCTGCAGGCTGCAGGTTGCAGGACCTGTCAGTCCTCCTCCAGTCCCTTGTCAGCAAGCTGGTCCATCACTCAGTCCTCAGCGCCCTGCCACCTTCCTCAAGCTGCGTGTTTTCACACCTACAAAACTCCCAGCAAAATATTTGAACAGCTCCTTCTCAAAACACCAGGAGATTAATATGAGCCACGTGGAGGACATCTCTCCTAGCACAAGATGAGGAAGGTGCAATGAGTCTCAGACTACTAGTAGGTGCCTCTTTATTCTTCCTGGCAGCTATGGCCAGAGCATATCTCTGTGCTGCCACTTAGGAGATCTTAATATTGCATAAACACATCAGCTGTATTGGACCTGTGCCTCAGCCTGGGATCTTGACACTCTGTCTTTATAGGTTCAGACAGGATCAGTCCCCAGTAAGTGATGGAAGGGCTCTTCTGCCCAGTTGGTCTGGGCTGCATGCACCCTTGTCTGTGGCTGCTCTGTCACCCTTTCAGCTCTCTGCTCCCTCCTTCTGTCTTTTCCTTTCTGAGAGTGTTGATGTTGGATCAAGAAACACTTCTGATCAGCTTGTAATAAATGAAGCACAGTATTTTAGCTCCAAGAAACTTTGGAGAGACTCACGCAAGGCTAGAATTTGGCTTTTATTCTGAAAGCCAGGCTGCAGAAAAACCCCCTTTGAGATCACTTTGCTATTACCTAGGTTACTTCTTCCCACCCTTTGGCAGGAGGCTACAGCGCCAGAAAGTGTCAATTTACTCTCGCTATTGGGCCAAGAATATCCCTGGTACAAATTTATTACTTTTAATAGGGTTGGGCCTTTAATTCCTAGTGCATACTTGTGAAGAATTTTGGCTTGTCACTGAGGAGTAGGAATTATTTTCCCCTCTACAGGTAGAGGCAGGTCCCCCTTTGGCTGAGGGCTCTGCACATCCCGAGAGCAGCATTACTGCAGTGCTCCCATAAAGGGGATTTGAAAAGCCCATGCGCACCTGCCTGTGCTGAAAGCCAGAAGCAGAATGGCTGTTTAGCACACAGGTTTTTTTTTTTCTTATTTCTTCCCCCTTTTTTATTGCTCTGCTACTAGTTGAAGTGCTACTGGGGGATCAAATCTGCCCCCAGTCCCTTGGGGAATTAGACAATGGAGTAAAGGGCTCCTATAATGAAGACAAGGCACATTTGCCATCAAAGTCACTAACAGCTGAAGCTGGGACTAAGGTTTCACAGCAGATTTTATGACTTCTTCCCATTTGTGAAGGGATCTGGTTTAAGTGCTCATCAGGCTCAGATAGCTGGGGTTTCTGCCATGCTTCTAGGCACACAGTGCTGATGTTCTCACTGCTGTAAGAACTGCTGTTGTTGACTCACAGTCACTAATCAGGCAAGTGGCCACCAATAATGGCAGCCCATTAAACGTGATTCTGAGAGAGGCTTGTTGGCAACTGGAAGGAATCTGCCTCCTGCTTTCCAGCTAACTCAGTGTGTGTAGGACAAATCTGGGCTGAACGCAGGTCTTTTCAGATCACAAAAACATCTGCCCCACATGTAGCAAAAATCAGACTGAATGAAAGCAAAGAGCAGAGATGAGCACGGGCCAAAAATCCACCAGCCTGCTGATGTGCCACCTGCCACCCACTGCAGTGCTCCCAGCATTGCAGCCTGCGAGAGGTGAAGGCATGGCTCTGACCAAATGCCCTTCTGCAGCACAACGGGCACGGCCAGGCTGACAAGGTCAGCAGCTCTGCTCATGGCTCTAAGATAAAGCCCCAAAGGCTGAGCACAAACAAACTTTGTAAAGTCAGGAGACAGAAGGAATTTTGCTGCAGTTTTTCATGTTACTGAAAAGTGAACAAGAGAAGCCATTGCTTTTCTTCTGCAAGGAACAAAAAACAGACTCTGTGATCAGAAATCCTCTCTGGATTTTAGTTAATAGGTGCCCCAGCCTCATCAGATCTACAAAGGAGGATTTGTGACACTTGGAAAAGCCCAAGTAATAACATATGGAGAATGAAAAATGATGAAAATTCAAATGTCTGCCTCTGCCGCCCTATCAAACTCCTCTGGACACAGTCATTATGGAACTTCAGTGGATAAGTGTAACAAAAAGGGTCTCTATTCTTACAAAAGCACATGATGCTTACAGAGGTCCTGTCTTCCCAGAATGAGAGCTTGGCAGCCCTGTTCCATTTTTTACAAAGCCATTTCTGCTTTTTATGTCTTTGTGTGTCTCACGATGTTGTGTGCACATCTGAGAGTCTGCACAGACAACCAACAATCCATTCACTTGAGACCCTCATTTCATGGATACTGCATAAACTGGTCTCCAGATGGATAAAGCTGCACAGGTTAAATAGCTAGTTACAGTACATAAAGTCTACATCCACTGTGCCTACAGGAAGCTTCTCCTTTGTTTTAAGTACTTTTTTCTCTTTCTGAAGAAGGGAAAGGTAACTGCATTCACATCCCAGCTTTATGATACAATCCTAGTTTAATGGTAACAATATACAAAATCCTTCCTATTTTACAGATAACCACATGCACTTCACTGCTGTAGCAGGGAGATTCAGTGCCTGTGCCTGGACAACCTGTTTGTCCTAACACACTGCCACTTGGACTTTGAATAGTTGATTAAAATAATTATCAGCTGCCATTAGAAAATTATTTTATTTTCTGGTTCATCAGATGCAAGATTCTAAAACCATGGTGAGTGATGGTGATAACAGAGCTTCCATGACTTCTGCAAATGCAGGGGTCTGGTGTAAGAGACTCAGTCTCTGCCCCACAGGGGAAAGGCAGGCAGTACTCAGTTGTTGAACGTGCATGGCCTCCCAGGCTGACCCCAGCACGTGCTGCTGCCTGCCCCATTGAGGCTCATGGAGGACGCAGGGAGAGTTACAGTTATTACAGTGTATTTGTGTGAGAGCTAGAGGACAGAACCACAGATGTGAAGCAAGATCAGAGAATAAAGATCATAGAATAATTTGCTAGTGATTCTTTTTTCCTTGTTGTTATAGAATATCAGAACTAGACCACAATTTTCTACCCTATATTCTCTGAAAATTCCTCACTGTGGTTTCTTTTCATAGTTTATCCCTAATGGAAAGAACTTCTAGAACTGTAACTTGGAAAGGAGTGAACATCCCTTACAAAGTGAACTGCCTTTAAAAACTGACCTCGTCTTTGTACATTTAGAATAATAATGTTTCTCTTTCAAAATCTAAGGTTGGGTGCCCCAGGCCTTCCTGTGGAAGGGTGCAGTGCTGTACAATGCAAGGCACATTAGGTTCAGCTCATGGGTTGGTACAAAGCTGGACAGACAAACAGAAATAGCCCAAACAACTTTCATCCTAGAAAACTCCACTTCTTCTGTTGCTCTTAACAGAGGACTGAATATGCCATCGTGGTCTTCATTAGCCAAGGAAACACAAAGATCTCCCCAGCACCCTTCAGCATTGAACTTCCTCTTTAAGCTACCAGTCTTCTTTGCTTTAAAGGAGCTGACTGAGCACAAGAGTCAATATATGGTGCCTTATCTACAGCCTCAATTAGGAAGAGGGGATAAAGATCAGCTCTGGGTTGAGATAAGGGTAATAAACCTGATAGCTGACAACAGCAAAGAGTAGCACAGCTGCCATGCTAACTTTTGCAATGATAGCTCTGTAAAAGTTTCTAACACATTAATGATCACAGTCATACCCACTCATGCCCTGAACACTGGTCAACATGAACTAAACTCTGCTGTTAGCCCAGAAAAGGCAAGGCAGGTCTCTCTTTCCCCTTTTTATTTCTAAGCAGATTTCTGTTTTTCAACAGAACATGAACAAAAACGAACACAGCAACACACTTCATCCTGAGGTATTTGTAGCTCAATCTGAAGTGAGAGGTAACAGGAACCTACTGTATTCCTGAGACTTTTAACTCACTCTGAGGGCTCAGGAGACATAGAGGAAGGGGACGGGTCAGGTAAGTTTAGCATTTATTACAATTATTTCCAGCCTTTTGCTCTGTATCACAAATAATTTACTTCTATCCAAGTGATTACAGTTAAAGGATTCTAGCATTGTCATGTAAGTCAGTACCGTTTGTTTGCTAAAAATGCAGCAGTTATTTTCTTTACTTGCTTTTCTTTAAGCAGTTCTGAGGTATTTAGGCAAGGATCTAAACTCAAACCTTGGAAAAGGAGATAGATTATGTGAAATGTAGCATGTTGGAAACCCCATGGTAGTTAAGTGGTTGCCTTGGAGACACATGCTCAGAAGATAAAGGAGCTTAAAGCTAGAAAGTTCATGGAAATTATATAATGAATTGTTTTCATCTGAGTCTTTTGCCTCTGTGTGTATGTGCGTGTGTCGTTTTCTGCTGGAGCAGGAGGAGCTGCTCCAAGATGCGACCTCCACTCTGACACCAGGCAGATTTTTCATTATTTTCAAAGAGCAAACAGAACAATTTTTCTTAAGAGTGGACACCAGAACCGGCAGCAGCCTTGGGACAGACCAACCACCTCCCTGGGACACCTCACTGGGGAAAACAGCTTTGAATCTTTCCCACGCAGCAAACTACTGATGGGACAACCCACAAGAGCTTTGGAGAATGGGAGACATAAAACTCTGCAAACCTGAGCTGACCATGCCTGCAAGGTTGGGCCAGAAATCCCTCGGAATTTCTGGAACTACCAGATTTTTGGAACTGCCCAGCCTGTCATGGTTGTTTCTGCAGAAGCTACTGGATGCGTCTTTGCCAAGGGAGAGTATTAGCAACATGAGTGATATTGTTATGGCTCTGTAGCATAAGCAAAGTGGAAAAGCTCTGGCTTTACTAAAAGAAAATTAGTATTTAAGAGTGTCTTCAATGTACAGGTGGTTCTTTATTGAAATACAAGGTCATAGCTCCTTGTTTCAAAGCCACAGAGACGTGTTATAAAGTCAGCAGATAATGACATGAACACAGGACAGACATTAAAAATGAGTGTATTCTTCAATACCTGTGGCATCATACTGCATCATTTCTTCCTCCTCCCTTTTCACTGTGGAGGACCAATCAGTCAAGAACAGGAACAAAATGGCTCCTACCAGACAAAAAGAGGAAGAAGCTGAAGGTCTGGGAGGCTTCACTCTGGGCTGGGCCTAGAGTGCTCTGCCAGCCATTAAGGGCAGCAGCAATGAAAACACATTGAGACATCCCTATGGTATGCCTTCTTTCCACTGCCAGCTTTAAAAATGACACTGATGTAATGATGTGGGCAGTCATGGCAGGGGGTGTAAGGCTCAGTTGATGCTGTGGGTTGAATTTCTTTGATGAAAACTGCTCTGATTATTATTATGGCTGGGAAAAAGGGTGTTTAAGAAATTAGGTCTGGAGGAGAAGCACATTTGTCTAAAAAGGGGCTTTGAATTTTACAAAAAAGGTATGATTTGTGAAAGCTCATGGTCTAAGGCCAGTAGGTGCTTCTGAAAGGATCCAGAAAGCAAGAGGAATGAGAATGAGACCTGGCAATTTTATATTCCAAGCTTCTAGAGAGATGAGCTAGACTAGATGTAGTGGAGATCCAGAATCTGTCCCCAAGAAAGCAAGTTCTGCAAGTAATTTAGTTTCTTTCATCAAATGTATATAGCAAGAATGTGCCTTCCTGCTGTGACCTAGCTTTCTGCAGATTTCATAGTGAATGTGTTTGGAAGCTTCCACGCTTGACACTTGGTTACCCATTTCATTTCATTAAGTGAAGAATATTTTCAAAGGTAAAGAAAATACAATTGCCAGTCCCTGATGGAGCTACACAGTCACAGGCAGTTAGTGCTATCATTTCTTCCTGCACTATGGAAATGCTGTCTCTTTAGTGCCAAATGGGTACATCCCAGGAGGAACAATTCCTACAGAGGCTCACTAGTTTGGTGACTTGTTCCTACCCACCACCTTTCATGAGTCATTTTTAAATGACTCATGAAATAGCCAGATCTAATCTGATCTTGACTGAATCTGGACTGTCCTACTCACTGTTTTCAGCCATCTCTTCCATGAAAAGTTTTTTTCTTGACAATGTTGTGCCCTGCAACAGGCGTATCTCAGAGCACTGGATATGCTCTGGACCATGGCATGCTCTTGCCTGTAAATAGATGTGAGGAAGCAAAGAATTGCGAGGCAGGAAATAGACACTTGGCCCAATGAGCCTGGCCCTTTAAGTTTATCTCAAATGCACCTCCTTGCTTTGTCTTTGCATCTGCAAATCTCCTTCTCCTCATAAAAATGTCTAGCTGTCTCTTAAACCCATTCAAAGTATTTGCTTAAATGACCTAAGTTGGCAGCAACTCGACAGTGTTTGGGCTGGCTTGAGTGACTTAATGCTACTAGAATCCCCTGTTTATTTTTCATGTTGCCTGCAATCCTGCCATGCTGGGCTGGGCTGTAGCAGATAAACAAGTCCTGCTCAGCCCACAGGAACCATCCACAGAAAACCCAGGGCTGCCAGAAGTGGCAGTGCTGACTCAACATTCAAAACACTCCCCATGAAGTATCTCTGGACCATGCTCCCTGGAGCTTGGGTAATGGTGCTTGTGGAAGAGCCATCTCTAAGTGGACTTCTGAATTGGCTTTAACGTGTTTTCAAGGTCAGATAGGGAGTTTCTGCCACCATCTTAACTTCTCTTTGCTAAGCACATTGAGGAATCTAGTTCTAATTTGGCTGGTAGTAGATTTTAAACAGAGTTAAATAGTAAAGATTTTGTGATGATTAGCTGGCTTTTGTGCTCCTTATAATTTTTCTTAGGAGAAACATCCACCTGCTTGTTCTAACCTTAAACTAGCACTGCCATTTGGCTCATTTACCATGGTTCCTTCCTCCCTGGTGAAACATCAGCTTCACACATCTGCACAGTCCTAATGTAACTCTGCCTCCCACTGGAGTTTACAGTGGATAATTCGTTTTCCCATATCTACTCTTGAATTGCTCTTATTGATGCTGCTGAACACACACTATGCCAAGAGGGTTGTAATCACATTTTCCTAGCTACCTTTCCTGTGTCCTGGGGTTAAAACTTCATCAGAGGATGTAGAGCCTCATCCCTATGCACCACTACCTGAGTACCGATGGTTATATATAACATGTAAGGCCTTAAAGTCACTAAAATAAATACTTCAACATCCAGCCTTTTGTCTTTTGTTACAATTCATATTCTTGACCACACTGTGAACAGCCAGCCCTGTTCTTCTCTATTAGCTGCCTGAGCGTCAGCTGAACTGCAGCAGAAGGGAGGTGGGAATGAAAAACTCCAACCATAACCTCTCCACATTCTTAGGTTACAAAATAATCCTGCATGTTCTTATAAACGTGGCCTCGCTAAGGCAAAGTGATCACTGATATGAAAACTTATCTGGAATATTAGGATCTCTTCAGTTCTGGTTATTTCAAGATCCTGTAAATGGCTGGCACATGGAAAACTCCCTTTGCTGCTGATATAAACCCCATTCTCATAAAGACTTGAAAAAGCTATTATTCCAGTTTTGCAAATAAGAAGACATTTAAAGCATGTAGAAACAGAATCAGTTTTTTAATAATTTTTTTGCCCCCCTCTAATTACTTTTTGTAGCATTTTAAATGACAGGGTTCCTGATGCAGGGTTCAACAATCACTGAAAGACTATTGCTATTTGAGGTTTTTTGTTTCATATATTTTGAGCATTGCTGATGTATTTTATGTCTACAGTTGCTATCCATCTACAAGCATGTGCCAATCAGTTTTTTCATCTTGTTCTTGGATGCACCCATGCTTTGTGAGAGAGGAGACCAGATCCTGCTCTCTCTGGAAAGCTTAGCTCTAGCTCATTTCATTTGATCTATAAGACTTGCTTTCCATTTTCCCATTTGACTCCTCTTATTGGGAAAGGTCCCTGTGTGTACTAGGTTGTGCTGATTAAAGCTACTTCATCATCAGTCTGTGTACAGAATATTGTGTATTCAGAGAGATGCCTGCAATGCTGCAAAACACATTTTCCTGTTGAACAGTAAATCCCAATATGTGAAAGCCTGGATGAGTATTTGCCATAGCCTTAAGCCATTTCCCAGAAACTGCCTTTTATTTCATCCTGCATTTGGATTCCACATTCACTTCACCCAGCCTCTTCTCCAGCTAAAACTCCCTCAACAGGTTGATATTAACTAATGCTACATCAAAGAAAGTCTAAACCTCATTTAACCGTGCATAGGGGGATAGGAAAGTTTTCAAGAAGACTAACAATACATAGCAGCTAGTCCTAAGAATCCCTGTGCACGGCCATGAGCTTGCACAGCCTCACCCTCCCCACACATCTTTCCCACAGTTGGAGAGCTGCAGCTGGTGCCACCCTTCCTACACAGCGAAGTTATCCCAGGATGCGTTTGTGGCTGCTCCCCGGTGTGCAGCTGTAGCTGCTAAGCCAACGGGCACCCAACTGAGGCTCCTACACTCATTTAGCTCATTAGACTCAGACAGCTGTAGATTACACAGAGAACAACAGACAGACAAACCTACTAGGGAAAACTGAAGAGAAGGCCCCAAGGATGGCTGTGTTGTAGTATTGCTTCTCCTGTTTCTACACCACCATTTTTGGCTTGCTCCTCTGTGTCCAAGTATTTCCAAGCAGAAATCCGATCTGCACATTTGGGTTCAAAACAGGCCAAGTTCCTGTTATAGCACTGCATGTGTTTGGCATCCAGATCTGCATGGGAAGGAAGCTGCCTTCCACAGCAGGGGATCTGAATACCTTTAGTGGATTTAAACATCTTGGCCTTCGTCATGGAGACCTGAATGTAGCTTCACATCCTGCATAAGCCAACTGCAGCAGGCTCCCCAAAAGCAAGGGGGAGGCTGGGAGAAAGGAAAGAAGGGAATAGCCTTCATAGAAGAGCTGGAAAATAAGAAAGGCAGAGTGTGCCTGGTTGGTATATGTTTTTTTCTACTCATAATGGCAGATAAATTACTGCCCTCCTTCATGTCCCCATAGCAGGTGTGTACAAAGCAGCTGCTCTTTGGGCTCTGTGGCCCGAAATGGCACATGCACGTTCTACCTACACCCCTGTCACAGCTGTTATGAAATAAATCTCTTAACCCACTGGAAGGTGGATTCCCCCATCATGTCATGGGGAGAGGTATTTTCGTGGGGAGAGGAATGAGAGGATGGGAGGGAACAGGGCTTTGCAGCAGGCAATGTTCAGAGCAAGTCACAATCCTGTCTCACCATCCAGATGTTTCTAGAGACACCAAACCAGTGCATACCAAACTCAGGGCTTCTCATTCCCACCAGAAGGGCACTGCATGAGGAAAGGATATGTTCAGTGTTTAATCTCATTTACTCCTTAGCAACCAAAAGCTCCCTGTATTTTCCCATCTTGGGGGCTTATGTGCGACCCCCTTCAGTGACATTCTCCTACCATGAATGATTAAGGAATCTGAATCTTTAAAAATTGCCAGATCCCATTTCTATTTTTAAATACAGCCCTAGAGAGAGAGGTAAGCCCGGGAGGCCAAGGGATTTTAGTTAATGATCCCTTTTTATGGGGCAAAAAAGCAGTGCTAGGAAAAGGAGATCTAGGGCTATTTCTTCCCTCCATGCCTGTGCTTTGCAGACATATAAAACATTTTCCATGTTTTACCTGGCTGTGTGTATTCACTAGAAAAGCCTGCTGGGCTTTTGCCCTGGGATGTATCACACAGCAGGATGTCAGGTCTTAGAAGATATGTTCAACACTGGCCAGTACTAATGGGAAGAGAGGATTAGCATCGTAATTGCTGGGTGTAGCTGTGCCAGCAGTGACATCCTAGCAAAGACAAGGGGCAACTACTTCAAGGTGGAACAAATATAAGGCTAGTTTGAACAGGCTCCTCCTGAGAGACCTGCCTATTTCATTGTCTTCCTATTTTGGGAATGAATGGGAATTTGCCTCTCATTCATTAGTAACATACTTTTATCCTAATGAAGGCAAAGTGTGGAGGGTTAACAGCTTAGCAAGATCAGTGCTGTGCAGGACTTTCCTCACCTAACAGCTCTCGAGAACAGATTTGAGTGGATTACTCAATTTACCTGCAATATTTTCCTTCCTGCACAGGGCTGAATGTACCTATTTAGATTTATAACTCAGGGCCAACTCGGTAATCAGTCCACTACAAATAATAGAGATGAGATTCAGTGTCTCATTATCTGGGACGAGGAGGTGGGATTACAAACCATGAGGCAGGAGAAAACAGCCATGGAACATGGAATGTCCTTACAAGTGCTGCTTGACCTTAAAGCCTGCAGGCTTAAGGAAAGGAGAGCGCAACCAGCAGCTGGAATTCAACTGCCCGAGCAGGAACTGGAAACAAATGAACAGACTAACTGAAATATACCTTTCCTGATCTCTCTGAATCAACAGCATGCTGTTTACAGTAGTGTACAATAATATTGAATCAAGATTTGCATGGACAATTTCTATTCCGCAACACAAGATAACTTTCCAATAACTTCTTTTTTTTTTAGAGATACAAAAACATTTACTTTAATGATAATGAAAATAAAGTCAGTAAAATCCCTTTGTCCTGTCGTTTCAATCAGATAAATTATATCTACCAACTGTTAGAAGGAGGATTAACTCGGGCTGACATTTTTTTTAATGTACTATGAGAAACGCCCTGAGGCCAAAACATTTACAGGCCAGGTTTTAGTGTATGTTGATCTAATAGTTTCTCTGAAGAAAATGTCTTTAGACCTGGCAGGTGTGTATTGGTTTTCATAACTTCAAGTGTCTACTAGCAAAGTTTTAATTAACGGGGTTGTACGCAAAATATTTCCAGTGTTGCAAGAGTGAGGAACGCAAGAGCAGGACTCCCGGGTTCTCTTGCCAGTTGCTGAACAGGTCATGGTAGATAGGACTGTGGTAGCCTTGCCTCATTAGCCCATGGCACTTCAGTTGGTGGGACACTATTGCCTCTGATATCCAAGCGCTCTTCTGATGTATTATTTGCAAGACCCCAGTCCTGTTCTGTCAGGTACTGCAGAAACTGTCTCTGCTATGGACTAAAGGGAAATACAGGTGCAAAGAGATGGGCAGACTTGGCTGAAGTCACCAAGCAGGTCTGGGACAGACCCAGGGACAGGCTCGCAGGTGCCCTAACCATCCTGAGCTGGCTGTCCACCTCTCCCCATTCCTCTTGGGGAGATGCCCACTTTTGAGGTCTGTGGTAGAACAGGGAACTGTTCTAGTAGAACAGCTCAGCAAGCTGCTTGCCTACTGCAAATATAACAAGAGAAAACACTGCTTTGAGTTTGCTTTGCCTTTTATCAGAGACGTTAGACCACAAGAGATAAGGTTATTAGCAAAAACATAATGCTGGTGCTCCAGTCAGATAGTGGTGGAGATAGACTGCTTATCTTATCAGCTCTTTTATGAAGGCTACCTCACTGTTACTATAATTTTCTGATAATATTATATACAGAATTGATAGCATTTTATTTTTCCTGGGCAGGTTCTTTTCACTTGCCCTTTTCTAAACGTGTTGAGGTTTTTTTCCTCTTTTAGTGAGTGAATTTTCCCTCTGAAGTCCTCAGTTTGGCTGCTCCATTTTCTCTCCTTCAGAACCACTTAATCCCAGTTTCAGGTTGTTATGACTGTATTTTATTATAGCCCTTCTGTTGTCCCTCTTTCAAAAGAGATGCTGGTCTAAGCAATAGGTTTTCAACTGTGACAGCAGCAAATGGGATAATTTGCACTTAATCCAAAACTCCATTCTTTATCTGATAAGCGTTTATTTAACATGGATCATATAGTCCTTTTGTATACTTGCGAAAGACCAACTTCATGATTTAATTCCTGTGCATTTCCACCGGATGATTCCCTCAGGAGAGGAGGGTGTGCTGCTCTGCAAGTACATGGCTAGACAAAGCTCTCCTTCCCCTGCCATTTCTGTGATGTCTCAGAGAACTGGATAGGGGGCTGGGCCTGGAGTCCAGGGCCGTGCAAGCCCAGCTGCTAGGCAGCCTGACTACGATTTCCTCTGTGTCCAGAGATCCACATGCCTTGTGTGTGTAGAATGGTTCTCTCAGATTCTTTCTTTCTTATCAGTACCACTGTTCTTGAATGCCCTCGTGTTTTCTTCTGCAAATATCCCCAGACCCAGCTCAGAGCTGTGCTGCTTGATCCCTGTGGCACTGGACTATGATTCCTCTATGCAAGGTGCCCTGTTTAAGCCAGAACCACATCACGCTGTACTTTGTCTCTCTGCAGGAGTCTGAAGTTTAACTAGAAGTTTGCTTTTATTAAATTACATAAAATTAAAGGCATCAGTGAGCATCAAAAACCTCTCTGGTGACCGGCTTGCAAAGGCAAGCTCCTTGAAAAGTCCCTGCTGTAGGGCTCTAGTTTTTTTTAATGACATTAGACTTCATGACTTTGAGAATGTAAAAGCACCTTTATGCAAACAAAAATTAGGCTCTAAATTATGAAGTGCTGATCCTGTACCACTAAAATTAGTGAGAGATTAGTCACTAGTTTCAAAGGGCATAGGGTCAGGCTCTACCAGAAAAACACAGTCACCCTCAATTTATTGTACACATTTTCATGGGACAGCTTTGAGATGCAGTGAGGGTCTCAATATGGCCAAATTAAACAGTATGTAGAACCCCTGCTTTAGAACCATCTGTATCCTTATCGTGCCGTGCACATCAAGCTGAAAATTTGGGTTGTTACCATGCAGATTATTACTAATTTCATACATATGATTTTGAAAGAGATCACTTTACAGGGCCTTTGCACAGGGATTACTCACAATCCTCCTTGAGGGGTGATCTCAAAAGTTTTTTCTCAGTATGATAGATTGATTTTTCTTTTGGCTATTTCAAATGATTAAAGCAGAGATCTTGACAGGTCCTCCTAGGAAGGGTCAAGTCCTGCTCCTGGAAAGATGGGAGTTGGCATCTGGTAGTCTGAAACTGGGAAAGGCATTTTCAAATCCAAACACTTGGCCATGGCATTAATTCAAACTGTCTGGATGGGACTGTGTTTGTCTGCCTGTGTGGTTCTCATATGCACTATTTCCAGGAGTCGTCCTTCATAGAACAACATAAATCTCTGAGTGATGCTGTTTGGCATCACTCAGAGTACCTCAGCTGGAGTAGGACATGTTGCCTTAAATCATTTTTAATTCCTTCCCTTCCACGGTGTATAATGCCTTGTGTACACTACTCTGGCAGTCTGACCTCTGGACTTACAACCTGGCAAGAGGCTGGGTCGTTGTGCTCACAAGGTAATGAACAGCTTGGTACACTGCTGTATTTTCCTGAATTTTCATCAGTATATGCTCTCATGATTTTTTCCCTGTGATATCCAGATAGCACACATGCGAATCCTGTATCTGTGGCAAACCAAACATTAACTGAAAACTGTAGAACAACTATTTTTTCCTGAGCAACTGAGTTTCTCACTTATAAACTAAGAAAGGGGCAGGCCTTCCCCAGGAGCAGAGCTGGGCTATGAAGGTTCAGAGGCTGGCAGTGCCTGACCACAGTGCTGTGCCATCCAGCCTGCTTCCTTCTTCAGTCCAGAAAAACCACGCAGTCCTCAAAAGCCTGACTTTGTCAGTGGATGTGGTTTCTCCATAAAGACTGTCTTGGTTTGTGATGCTGTAATACTGAATTAATTTGGCTGCGTTTCAAATGAAGCTCCCATTTATAAATGACTTCTAAAGAGAATGCAAATACTTAAACCCATGAATTTTATACATATAAATGAGATATGAGTGGTTATGACCAGATGAGATGAAGTTGTCACAGAGTGTTTTGGAGGACTTTTTTCATGCTACAGCAATCGCTAACAATCAACTGCCCTATGTGTCCTTTAGTAAGAACTTACATTGAATGCATAAGTGGAAAATACAGCCAGATTTTCTTTTTGGTGACTGCATTCCCGTTTGAGGCATTCTCTATTCTAACTTGCTTGCCTCAAAGACCCCAAGACACACAAGTAGAAACAGTAGCTCTGACCCATTTCACTTTCACAGCCAAAATCACAACCATGAAGCAAATGAACTCTGACACAATGAGCAGTCTGGGGGCCTTTTTCAGCCGCTGCCAGAAGTTCAGGCAACCTGGAACACGTAGCTCCAAATAGACTTACTAACATTTACAGACAGGTCTGAGACATTCATTCATTTCCTGTGCAGGGGACATCTGAAGTGAAATGTGTGTCCTTTAGCTGTTAAATAAGGTCAGAAGTATTTATTTACCTGATAGTGATGCAACACAACAATTTCTTAATACAAACTGAACTCCAAATCCCTTTTCACTACACAAAATGGTGGGAGAGGGAAGCAGAGCAGCACTACTTGTGGAAGAAGAGCCCAGCAGTAATGGGTGCTCAGGTACACCAGCTGCCTGCCCTGTGGGGCAAAGAAACTGTAAGTCATGGTGTGAAAACACACCACACAAACCCTGTGGTCCAGTCTGTGGTATTTTGGTCTCCAGTGAAAGCAGAATCATTTTAACTCAGCTGCAGAAGCACTTAGGAGTTGTGTGGGAGTCCCCCACAACACATAACAAATCATGGAGTAACAAAGGGAATTAAAAGGTGGTAATATGATACACGATTTAAGAACATGGATTAAATATCAAATTAAGCCTTACTCCCCATTCAGCCTACAGTCAGTCCCTTCTCTGCTATAATATGGCACCAGGGGCCAAATTCTGCTCCTGTATTAATGGGAATGAGGAGGAATTGTAACGGAGTTATGTCAGAACAAGCCTGGGATGGTGAGAGGAGCCTGAAGCCAGGGCAGCAATGTGGTCAGGGCATGCCCAGGAGGGAATGGGATGAGCAGCTCTCCTGACACAGTTGTCAGTGTAGGCAGACAGGCCCTAATTGGGCTGATCTGATTACTTTTTCCAAAAGCTTTGAACTTTGCACAGGATGCCTTGGGCCTGCAGGAGCCGATGCTCTGGTGGGGAATTAGCACAATGGCTGGGCTGACCTCCCACCCCCACCCCCCACCCCGAACTGAATTTCAGTATCTAACAGGCAATGGTGGTGATGAATGACTGACAGGTGTGATCAGCTGATGGGAATGGCTGGGGATGGTACACATACACTGCAATTTTGCCAGACCATAATGTATTCTGCAGTAGGCAAAGGATAAAGCTCATAAAACATTTGTTTTAAGTCTTAAAATATCAAATTCCTCATAACTATGGGCTTCCTAAAACTGGCCCTGGTAATTACAAGTGTTGAGCCATGAATAATTTCATGCTAGGAGGTGCATTAATTTTAAACTCCTCCCGCCTCCCCCAGACATTGTGAAAGCACATTACCAGTGAGGACAAGTTTATGATCTTATCCAGGACAACTGGTGCAATAATATGAAATGAAAACCAAGACAAAAATGTCATTGTCTGCGCACTCTGTACAAAGGGATCCTGCAGAAAGCTCCTTTTGCAGCCTGAGACCAGGAGGAGCACTCTGAAGGTGCAAGCAAGATTTATGGAGCCTTTCCAAGCACATGGCTCAAACCCTGCCAGATCCGGCTGTCGGCAGCCTAGTGTCTAGGGACTGTTTCAAGGAACAGGGAGGAGCTTTGACACTGGTGTCCCTATGATGGTTTGCATTTAACCACACTGTCACAAAAAATACACTGAGAGCTGGGACCAGGCTGATCCACACATTGCATGGCTGGTTCCAGAAGAATTACCCTGCAGTCTGGGGTACTCTGGTTTATAGTCTCACTGTCATAAAGTTCAAGGCAGTGCCATGAGGATCTATTTGGCAAGTTCTCCCTGTTTAACATCTGCATGTTCAGTCTGCTCACATTTACGGCAGCAACCCCATAGTTTCACAGCTCACTCAGAAGTTACACCTCAGTCAGAGAGGAAACAGGCAAGTCTGGCTGGAGGAAAGATCTGAGATTTCTATCTTGGGCAGGGCACCCCACAGAGTATTTACCATTCAGGCTGTGTCAGAAGCTGCACTGTCAACACCATTCTCAAGAAGGATGTATAATACAGATGTTAAACACCAATTATCCCACTACAGATCAGGTACAGTTAAATAATGGCAAGGGTGTGATGCTTAACATTGAACAAATTAGGCATGATATTCTCTCACTAACGTTCTCAGATGCCCCTGTGGTAGCTCTCCCTCACCTTGTACTACATCAGACTGTGCGTGCTGTTACAGCAATGCACAGTTGTGAAGTAAAAAATTGCCCTGACATAGCATTTGGAAGCCTTGGGGTTTGCTTCACAGCCTTGGTGCTAACATGCTGACAATGTCATTCTCAGTTGCTTCTCAGTCCCTTTGGGCTGAGCTAAACACCTTGAGCTAAATATGTAGGTAGTCCTGGTTTATATCAAGACATGACAATTCAGAAGTCATTAAAGTTGCTGGGCTGCACAAGGAAGAATTTAGTTTCCATGTCTTATCTATGACCCTGAAAAATAAAATCTTTGGGCACATTTATGACTGTGCCTTATTTGTCCTTTGTAACAGTATAACAACACTAAAGCCAGACAGAAGTTATTTTATTGAGATTTTTCATGCTTCCTTTTTATGCTCTATGAAAAAAGTATCTGTCTGCTACTATCACTAGGATGAAATTCTCCCCTGGAAATCAAAGCACAACGAAAACTCTTTATCAGTTTCCCCATTCTCTTCAGAAAGCTGTGGTAGCACATGCTTTAAACTCTCTCGTGGGTGAAGGGAAAAGGTTGGATTACTGAAAAAACAAGGCAGGCTTCAGAGTGTGGAGGAGGCATTAGGGACTGCTTAGGATCTCAAACCTGCAACACCTTGAACCCATCACCAGCCAGAACCGTGATGGATGGGAGAGGATAAAGGGCAGTCTAGCTGACCCATGATGCCTTCCAGTGCCCTCCAAGAAACAAGAAGAAAAGAGATTCTTATCACTCTGTGAAAGAACAGAGGGGAAAATTATCATTAAAATGCCTTCCTAATAAAACTAACAAACAGGTTTTTTTTTTCTTTCAAACTCCATTCTCTTATCCCTTCCCTACAAGCTTCAAGATGGCCATGACTTGAAGAATTTTAGTCTTTGGGTGAACCTTTCCTAAGTAGAGGTCACATCCTTCTGCCTAGACTTTAGTTTTGTTAGACAGTCTTATTTGAAAACTTCAAGAAAATAAATAATTTGGGGTATATCTTAGAATTATTAGTGCATAGAATTGCTGTGTAGAATTGTGCTAATACACAGAATTAACATATGCAAAAAAATTTCTGTATTTGTGAATCTGAATTCACATCCCACATCACCTGATGGAGAATCGCTGATGAAACATAAATGAGTCACTTTATTTCTCTGTTTGCTTTAGGTCTGGGAATTTTGCTATCTCCTCTGTAAAGTGCTCTAGGATGATGTCAACTAGTGGAGAAGTTAGGTGTGTTATGGAAATCCAGGCAATTACAGACCTTGCAGCAAAGAATTTATTATAAAGCTGGCCACTGAAATCCTATGATTGTTTTTCCCATAGATATTTGCAGCCTGGCACTCACATCCCACTGAAACCTGTCCATTTTCCCTTCCAACTCTTCCACACCCAGCTTTCCCTTTGCCTCTACCCAGCATCATCCAGCACTCCAGGAAGCCAGCTGCCTCGCTGTGTTCCAAATGTCTCCCAGACTCTCTCCTGTTTGTAGCTCTCAGGGGAGAACAGAGTTCTCTCTCTCTCTTCTCTGTTCCCATAGCCAATCCTTCTTAACCTCACCCTCTCTGCTCCCAGGGCACTGTCCCTCTCAATTTCCTTAGGCAGCCTTTGAACTGAGTACAAATAAGTTCAAAAGCCAAAGAGCGGGAATTTCTACGGACATGTGAGTGCATTATAAGCTGGTATCTGTGGTTCTCTAACATTTGGCACCCTGTAATCCAAAGTCTTATGAAGCATTCTGGCTCAAATTCCACCTGTGCAATAGGTTGCTCATTAGGCAGACACCATAACTCCATGAAAAACAAGCTCTAGGAACTGAATCCCGAACCCAAGAAATTCACCATCCAGCTGTCCTACTCTTTGGTCATATATTAAACACTTTAAAACATTTGGGGTTTCGGTTCTTTGAAACCAACCCTTCACCTCAATATTGGTTTTATGTTGTTACCATCATGCTAATCCCAATAAACCTTTGGAATTCGTTTTGTGAGCCAGTGACTACATCCAAGGTGTCTGGTGGGTGAAGCCAGGACAGATAAATTAATTCATAACAAAGGAAATCCCACTACTCTGCAGCTGAGCTACCATTTGTGAAGGTGCCATCAAACTCCTAATACAAGCAACAAAGCCTCTTCCTTAGCTGTCCCCTCATCATGCTACCCAGGCTCTCTCGTTTGTATTGCCTGGGCATTATCCCTCTCAATTTTGTTAGGCAGACTTTGAACTGAGTACATGTATTGCCTGAAACTGATCTTATTCTGATGGGAAATCAGAGCTCAACCTCCTAGAAATCCCACCTAATTCTACAGGAAAAAAGGAACAAACCCACCTTTGCTAAACACACTCATATCTAGGAACTAGGCGGAAACTACTCTCTGCTTCTGTCTCAGAACTGACATGCAACTCTGATCAAGCAATCTCTACCCTTTCGAATTGCAAAGCTCTTCCCCCTCATCCTGCTGATCCTTCTCCTTCCTTTTCACACTCTTCAAGTCAAGGTTCAAGGGGTACTTTTAAAGAAAAAAAACAGTCTTGCTACACAGCTGCTCCATGGGAGCACAGTCCTGTGCCCCAGGCACCACTGCAATGCTTGTGCCTCTCAGCCAGCCAAAGATATTTGCAGAGCTCATGGGAATCTTTAGGAGTCAGATCTACCCAGAGGTGTCATGATATTGCAAACGTACTTTTGCATAATGATGTTATGGTGGTCTTGCCCGTAGACCCTTTTTACATAATTATCTTCCTGGTGGTCTTATGGGCTGTTAGGACAAGGCTGCAAAGCTGAGTGGATCTCAGATCACTCTATTCAATGTCCAGCTACAGGACACCTTACAGGTTTTGAAGTTCTGCATAACTGGAATGAAGAAGTAGCACATGGCAATCCATCTGTTACAACCCAACAGCCTACCCACATGCTCCACAACAGACAGCTGGGGGCTAAAATGCACCCAAGTCTCTTTCCCTGTCCCCTGAAAGCTGCATGTATGATCTGGAGCAGCAGAGCTTTAAAACTCTATTTTTATTTTATTTTTTTTAAGTTCATATACTTGGGTTCTGGGCATTTTGGGGAGTCAAATAAATCTCTGATCCTCTTTTGAACCCTTCAGCACTAGTATTGTCTCAAGGCCAGGAACTGCTGATCAACCAGTGCTGAAACAGTGTCATGCAGTGGGGATGTTACCACAGACACTGACCTTTCTTTTAGCTATGGAGCTGGAAGTGTTTCCCAAAAGCTGCTGTGATGTGGTGTCCCAGACTTTGCCTGCCATGGGACATCACAATAGCACCAACGAACTGTGTTTGGATGTGGGGGAAAAAAAATCAGGTCTCACAAATGCTGGCAAAAGACTTACTTTAAATGCAGCTAAACCATCAGAAAAAGCCTTTTTTGCCTCTGTGCTGTCCATCATCCAGCACCCCAGCTCAGGCATGAAAGCCCCTCTACATGGGAGGGCTGCTCCAGTGAGCCAGGGCAGAAAGGTTAACATCAGGTGTGATTTAATGCGGTCCACCACACCACTCAGGCCTTTAGAAGAGCCCCACTGCTGACTGCCCACATACTGAACTGCCCCAGATCACTTGTAAATCTTGGCTCTTCTCCTCCAGAGCCTGCCAAGTTCCCATGATCACCGAACAGGGGGTAGTTTGTAACCTTCCTCCATTAAGGCTTTATTTCTAATCCTGTCGGTTCCTATCTCACAATGACATAGCTTGGATCCCCCAAACATTCCAGTAATTCCTCCCTTTTGAGCCAGCAGACGTGTGCTTCCTTGGCAAGCAGGCATCCTGCATTCCTGGACTCGCTTCCCAAGCTGTCTTGCCCACTCCTCAGGAATGGCTCCCTGCAGGGACTTATTTCCTTAAGGATGAGGTGTTTTCATACCCTGGCAAGTTTCCCAATTCCTATCATCACATGTATCACGTGCAAAGAGGGAGCAGAGAAGTGCAGGTTTCTTCTCAGTTGTTTTGAGTGCTCAGATACCTCAGGATGACAAGCATGTGTTTGCAGAGAGTGTGGTCCTTTTCCAACCTGGGACACACCTGGAGAGTCACTTGGGGCCTTGGGACACACTCTGCCGAGGCATGACAAACTACAGGGAGGTGAGAGCCTTTCAGAAGTGACACATTAAACTTAACAATTCTGGAGAGGTGCTCCCAGGTTATGGCAGAGACCAGATTCCCAGCAGTTATCAGCACTAATAAAGATGGTGCAGTCTAAGGCAGCCTCACATGCACGAGTTTAGCTGCTACAGGAAGATATCACCATTTCTAAGCATCTTTCTTGATCAAGCTTAAGTGAGAGTGTCTGAGCATTAAGCTTTTCTCCAGAGCAGTTGCCAAGATGTATCAGGACTGAATGCACAATCCTGTGCGTTGTGTTGTCTTCTACCTTGGTGTGTATTTACACAGTCCAGAACAGCAGCACTTCACATCTCATCATCTCCCCTGGCCCTGCTGGGATCCCACAGTGACAACCAGTGCGTAGCCTCCAATGCAGGCTGACCATCAGTCCCCAGCTGCCCAGGATGCTGCAGCCATCTTCTCACTCATGCAGCCCCTCTTCTCTCCCCAGAGAGTTGAGACCTGTGAAATTCTCTCTTGCTGTGGCTGTGGCTCTGGCTACCACTCTCTTACAAGCCAGAGACATTTTTACCAACATGACATGCACAGAGGTGGACACAGGCTAAACACAAAATGCTGGGCTGGTTATTACAGGTCATCAGCCAATGGGCCTTGTGGTTTAATTTCTGTCTTCAAATGCTGTTAGCTGCTTGTTTTCTCATTTGCTTTCCATCACTAGGCTCCCAGGTGTGCTACCAGCACTTATATATATTTCTGCATGAATTCCAGTTTATTTAGGAAAGAAAGAAAGTCACTTCTCATTGCTGAGAGGTCCGGCATGAAGACGGAAGGTGGGCTCAGCCTCACTCCTATTCTACCATCCTAAATCTACAGGAACTATTTCAGACGGCACCGCCTTGTCCTACCCGCTCTACACGAAGTCACTGCGTGCAGCCAGCAGCCTCCGGCACGGCTCCAGCTCCAGCTTTCTTCCCACCAGACGCCACTGCCGTAGCTGTTGCGCAGCGCAAGGAGACATCTAGTGGGGACGGCGCGGCACGGTGCGGCCAAACGCACGGCACAGCGCTCCCCCTTCCCTCCCGCCGTGCCCACGGCTGTCCCGTGGGTACACGCTGCCCGGCTCACGGGACACACGGGCTGACCCCCTCCTCTGTCCTTTGGAGTGCCGAGAAGGTCGTCTGTGCAGGGCTGCTGCCAGTAGCGGGGGTTTTCCCACTCCTGCAGATCTGGTTTCAGGTCCCTTGCCATCTTGTACTGGTTCAAACACAACCTTTAATTACTTCTGTCAGAATTTTAAAGCAATTATAGAGGAAGATCATGTAAAACGCATTACAATTTTCACAGTATCTCTGCTGCGGAAGAACTTGGCAGCTGTGACTACACAGTGTGCCAGATTCTGTCTCCCTGTCCAGCCCCGCTGGTCCCAGGACTCATTCTCCAGGCACAGAAGTAAGTAGTGCTGGACCCAGCATCTTAAAGTTCAAAAGGCTAAAGCTGTTAATTCTTCCAATGCAGTGCGTGAGTGTGTGCACTGCCCACAGGAGCACCCAAAGCCCAGCAGCAGCACAGCAAAGCTGGGCAAAAGGCCAAGGGCAGGAAGATGCTCAAGTCTGCTGGCTGAAGCAGACGCTGTAGAGTCAGTGCGTTCAAGAAGCTGTCAGTTCTGTAGAGCTCAGATGACCCTGGGAGAGCCTTCTGTTCTACACAGTTTCTACCCACTGTGTGGCTGGGGAGAGAGAACGTTTGCTGATGATGCTGGCTGGATGTGCACCTCAGCACCATAGGTTGGTCTACTTGGGCACTTCGGTTCCCTTGACTTGAAAACAAGGTAATAATACATGACATGCAAGGGGTCATCTTTAAGATCCCTGGAAGAAAAAAGTGCTAGAGAAATACAACCTACTAAAAATACAGTTTTCTCCTTGCCAATTCTATTCTGCTTCAAGAAAAAGGGCTTTTACAATGACAGTTGGGATGAGCTGGTTTTGACAAGTCAGAGGATGCAGATTTTGATGGAAGATTTAAGGAAACATGACTAAATGGAGGACAGTGCTTTTGCCTTCCACGCTGAAGTGCCTTCACCTTCAAGCAAGGCAGGGTGCACTGAAGTGTCAGGGAACCCATCCTGTATTTCAGCAAGGCACCAGCAACTTGAGGAGAGAACATGCAATATGTTTGCTCAGATAAATTCTCCAGCATATTCTCCCATGGGGCTTCTTGCTGGACCAGCCTGAAATTGAGCTGACCAAGCCCAGGCTGATAATCTCAGCTCCTGTAACTCGCTGTAGTTTTCTCGTGGTGGACTTCTCACGCACTCATCTCTTTCAAGAATTAGGGGTGGTTTTTTTGCAGCTAAAAATTATCTTGGTTTTGTTTTAATTTTACACTAAGGGTGGGATTTTCCTCCAACTTTGACTCCCGCACTCACACTTCCATAGGACCTGCACAAAGCTACCCAGGGCCAGCCAGCTGAAAGCCCATCCTTCCCTGCTCCACATGTAGGTCTTGTCACAGCCAAGAGCAGGGTTTACAATATGGCACTTAAAATAAAAAATTGTGCCCACTAATTCTGGGTCTCAAAGCAAACCCAAGCTCTTGGGTGCATGCAGGTAAATAGCAACAAATTGGTTTTGAAAGGGACAAGGTTTTTGAATTGAAAATCTTTTTCTTGGAAGCTTATCTGACTCACCCGTCCAGGGACCAAAGTCTGCACCTAAAGACAAGAATCAGCAAAGTGGATGTGTGCCTCCCAACTGCCCCAGTGGGCTGTGGGGAAAGCTGTGTATGCAGATTTTCCCTGCAGTGCCTTGGGGAACGCTACCCAGAGGGGGGGCTTGGATGGGCTCTGCCTTGTGGGCCAGAGGAAAGGAGCTGGGAGAGTGCTGAGTGCACTGATCCCAATGTGCTGTGAAAAGCTACACTGGATGCATCAGTGGGTCTCACAGCTCCGCTGACAAGTGCGGGCGTGTGTGTCAGCCTCCTCGCACAGAGGGGAAACCAGTCAAAGGTTCTCCTGATTTCATAACATTAGCTGACATCTGGGGACACAACCTACTCCAGTGGAGTTACAGCGGAAGAGAAAAGAGATTTTGCCAATATGTTAACTTTTAATTAAACCTTAATGCCTTAATTAAAGCAAGAAGAGCTTCATTAAGGACTTAGCTAAAATTTAATACTTTAATGGGACTAAAGACTTTAATTTATCACTGGGCTGAAAAATTAAAAACAGCACAAGGGCTCACTCTGAGACGCACATCCACACACTAGCCAATTATGAAGGAATCCCAGGGTGTCAGGTTCATCAGTCAGTGTGCTGCACAAAGGGGGAATCTGTTCACATTTCCATGTCACCTGCCTAAAGCGTAAGCATAGCTTGAGATCATTCGCATTAAAAGGTACGTGGTACCTTTGCTGCTTCCCAAAGGAAATGTTCTGAGCTGATGAGGGCCTGTTTCTGGGCCAAGGGATGAGTCTGGAGGTGTCCTGGTCCACCTGCAGATGCCCCGGCTCTGAGCCCGTGAGCTGCCATTTCGGGGCGGTGTGTGACAGTAGATGCCCCATCACTAGCACATGGCCCACAGATCACAGAGGACCAGACAGCCCTGCTGAGTGTCACTGCAGCAACAGGAATGCTGTGAGGCATTTGGCTGGCTTTTAAAGGCCAAGTTTTCATGGGGCTCAGAGCTCAGCACCTCCCATCTTCCTCAGATGGGATGTTTATCTACTTCTTGGTATTTCTTGTGGCTGGGAAATAGGAACCCAAGACACTGAATCTCACTTTCAGCTTTCCAAGTATTCTACAATTACATAACGATGTTGGTGCCACAAATAATAGACCTTTAAGGCGCTTCTGACTACAGCTTCTGAAAGAGTCCCCACATGCATTAATCTTTCAGAGGAATAATTTTCAATCATTTGACGTCTCAAAGCTCATCATCCAGTGCACCATTTAATGTCACTACCTAAAAAAGAGTCACGACTATTGACAAGCACAAAAAATTTTACCCTTTTACATTGTGTTTTTGCCCTGTAGTATTTTCTGCAATGGATCTTGAAGATCTTCTGAAAGGTCAATAGGTATTATTGCAATTTTACCAGTGTAGAAGTTGAGGTATGGATGGGGCAGTAAATGACTAATCCAAGATCAGACTGACCTCGCAGATATTTTGAAGATGCTTCCCCACCAGGCAGTGTGCAGCTGCACTCCTTTGAAGGGGATTGGAACTTAAAAAGAGCCTTAGGTTCAGAAAACTCAGCCCTTCTCCTGGGTGTAACGTGATCCTATATGGGGCTTGGCATTTTGGTTAGACTGTCATTTCTTCAAACAGAAATCTGCCCAGCCTTTGGAGAAAGGACACATATGTTTCCTATAACAAGACTGTATGTTATTTTTTATATACATAATAAAGACTATAATATCTGAGAAGATTCATTACTTCATATCCATTCATATCTGCAATTCTCTGTGGAGTCACATAGGCCTAATATGTTAACTACAACAGGCACACAGAGGGACAAAGCTTCATCTCTGTGCAAGAAGTATTGAGCACAGCAGTAGCGCAGGACTAGCAAGTCAGGATGCCAAGACCAGTCTCTGTTTCTCTGCCCACCTTCATCAGGAGCAGAGCTGCCCCCCAGCAACCTCAGCAATGCTTTAGGCAGATATTCACTGGCAGAGGTGAGTATGAGGCAGGGTGCAAGGGGGCAGGTAGCCCAAACACATCCACTTTGCTGGTTTGCTACAGGGACACCAATGCCCAGGAACCTCCAGGAGCTCTGGGTGACTTTGCTACCCCCAGATGTGCATACCCATTTGCAAAGCAGAGACAGTGTTTGGGAGATGCAAATGTCAAATGTTTCCCAAAACCATGTTAGCAATTTCTCCCATAAATCAAGAAGCTGTGGTGGGTTCTGTCTGCCAGCACTCCTCTTCACGATGAGAGGAGAGCTGCTCTCCTAGCACACCTTGCTTGCTGAGTCTGCATGCTCAGCCTGTGGAGGCAGCCTGGGGGTGAGGGGCTGGGGACTTGCCCTTGTGCATTAGCAGCAATTATTCCAGTTTGATCCTTGCTCATCTCTGGCCCATGAAATCAAGGCCAAACTCTGGAGCATGTGTGGGGGGTGAGGAGGTGGAAGCTGGGCCGAAACTGCCTTAACTGGTTCCACAGAGTTGCTGCTTTATGCAGCGAGCAAGCCAGAACAATGTCATCTCAATACCCCATGCTAATCTGGGGGAAACTGAGCGTGACTGACTTCACGCATGACAGCCTGGAAGCCAAGCATGGGAGGTCAGCACCAGCCTCTCTCCAAGCTCCCTCACAGCCAACTTGGAGAGACGAGGCACATGGACAGCCATGTCCCATCCCAGTGCCCTGTCACTCTCAGCATCCACTGCCACTGGGCTTGTTCATCATGCTGAGGCCCCAGTGCCCATGCTGACAGCCCAGCCAGACTTGCAGGTCCCAGCTACCCACCAACAAGGCAGGCTGGTGCACATTTCAGGCATGCTGTCACTAACAAATGAGGCACAGCACTTGATTAATTCCACAGGTTTCTTCCATTAGGAGCCACTACATCATTGCTACACAAGAGCCTTCCTCCCCTCAATGCTGACCTTCCTCCCACAGCTCGCCCATTTCCCTCAGCTGTGGAAGTTATTACAGACTGGTTATTTGAAAGACCTGGAAACCAGGGCAGCCGCTGCTTCCTTTCATCTCCAGCTCTGCTGCTCCTCACTCCTTGGCAGTTTGGAAGGATGGTGGAAGTAATTAATGGCTGGGGAGGGGAGGAGGAGGTGCTCCTAAGAGGGGAGTCAAAAATTCCTCTTGACAATGACCACATGTCTGAGGTTCGGCTACTAGTTCACCTGACAGCAATAAGGGTCTAATAGTCATTAGTCACCACTGCAGACACGCTCTGTGCACTTCTCCATGCTCCCCTGATGAAGGCTGAAAATAAAACAGTGTCAGCCACCCTGGTGCTTTCAACTACCTTTTGTCCTCTTCCAGGGAAAACACTTAGGAACTGAAGGCTCAGAAAGCTTTGTCAGCAATCTGACCAAAGGTGGGGAAGGATCTTCAAGCAGAGAAGTACAGCAGATAAAAAAAGATTTTAAAATTCCAGTTAAGATCCACCAGGAAATGAGACAGCTGGGAATGGATGGAGAATACACATAAGGAATTCAGGCTGATCAATACAGAAATCTTGTGGGACCTGATCCCATGTGGCCTACAGCTCCCAGTGTACTCGTTCCGTAAGAGACCCTCTGTTTCTCTTCTTCAGCAGCCTCTCCTATGTTTAACTTCTCCCTGTACTCATATTGGGTTATCAAAGGGCTTACTTTCAAAGAACTCTCCTTCTGGGATGCAAGCTACAGGCATAAAAATATAATGCTCATACCATGGCCCAAAACCAAGTGGAGAGCTTGGCTCTGCAGCATAGTTTTCAGGGCAGTGGGGAGCAAGGGTTAGACGCCATCCCTGGGTGAGATGCTGAGGCCAGACAGCCTGCTTGCTGCTCTCCCTGCTGACTTTCCCACCCACTCACACATGATAATATCTGAGGTTTTGGCTAAGAGTCACCTGTAATTAGAACAAAACTGGCAACTTTCTGAGGCTAAACTCCAGATAAAATTGGTTGTGAATGAAAAAAATGAAAGAGAATGAGTGCTATAAAGTGGAAATGATATATCTGAAGGCCGATTAGGATCTAGAAGAGCAGTGCACGAATACTAATGCTGCTCCGTGGAGAATTTGGGTATTACATTTTGGACTCAGTGCAAAACCAGAACATTTTGAAGCAGGCAGGCAGGGAGTGCGGCTCTTGATCTTGGCAGCTAGTCTGCTTGCCAAAGTGCCCTGCAGCCACAGCCATGGAGAACCCCTGGGGCACTGCGCCTGTCCTACTGACTCTTGAGAGGCCAGTGGCTAATGCACAAACCTGGCATCTGAGCCTTGTCACTTGGAATTGTCACCCAAGTGTGCTGGCAAGGAGCAGGCTGGCTCGCTGGAAGGCCACAGTTGAGATCCTCACCTGGGACCTTCCAGCCTTCCTTGTCATGAGTCTGATTCCTTGTGTTAGCTGGATTCTGGACTCTCAAAAGCCTTCTGGAGCAGAGGCTGCAGCCTGGCTTTCTAAGAACTCCTCAGTTTTTCTGTTTTATAACCCAGCACCCTGGATCACCTATCCCCCCAGCACCTCTGCCAGACAAATTAATCCTGCTGTCCCTGTTTTTCAGCAGGAAAACAGGGGCATAACAAATCACAGCAGCCGGCCCAGGGCCAGACAGATTTGACCTATTGAATCCAGGTCATGCAGTTCCTCAACCAGGGTCTTAATTGCTGGATCATCTGTTCCTCCATCCACAGCTGTCCAGGACAAGAGTTTTCCCCCAGAAAAGAGGGTGAAAGACTCACTGGGCCCAGCTGCATTTCATAAGTGTCTTTGCCAAGCTTTTCTGCCCCATTTAAGAGGGCCCAGGCATGCTTTATAAAGTATCAGATGGAGAGCTCTGAGATAAACCCATTTCATTTTGTACTGCTCAGTACAGTACGTGATTTGGCTGCAAAGAAGCATTGCTTATTTGTGAAAGAGTTCTCCTATCTGTCTGACCTAGACATCACTCATTATAAGTAATTGTTGTATTAGTGAGAGCAGAGTGGATCGTTTTGCCGGCAGAGGAAAACTGCCCTCTCCAAGGAAAGCCACGACCAGCTTGATTGGCGCCCGGCTGCCATGCAGAAGTTAAACCAGATGAGCTGTGTCAGCCCAGTGGAAGGCAAATGCATGGTAGCTGCTCCGAAAGCCTCTCTTTCCCTAGATTTGTCACTGACTGCGTTGTTATCTGCAAGGGGGCAGAATGTAATCAGAAACACATTTTTGAGTGAAGGACTGACCTCTGCAGAATCACCAGGAATTTCTGAGGCTGTACAGCTGTGCATGTGCCTTCCGATCTCTGCGAGGCAGAGCTGTGCCAGCTTTCATTTCAATGCTCTGAGCTCTCATGTGGTGCTGAGCAGCATTTCTCTTCACCTTAAATCCATGCACTGTGTTTGAAATACAACTGTGGAGCACTGAAATGTGTCAGAAGATGACAATTTTACGTAGTCATAGAGAACCAGAGGCTCCAATCTGAGCCCTTCCTACCCCAGCATTTCACCTAGGGATTTCTACACAGTGTTTAATACTGTGTGTTTGGCCACTCACTGCTTGTCTTCCAGAAAAGCCCCTCCTCTTGATTTGAAGAAACAAGAAACACACAAATGTACACATCACCTTGTTCTGATGATTAATTATTCTCACTGGTGAAAAGAAAAAATGTGCTTAATTTTATATTTACTTGGCTTCAGCTTTCAGCATTAATTCTTGTTCTGCCTTTTCACTCTAGATTAAACAGCCTTTAGCACCTGGCATTTTCCTTCTGAGAAGCTGCTCATTTACTGCAATGAAGTCACACCTCAGACTTCGTTTTGGTGAGCCAGATGGACTGAGCTGCTTATATATTTCACACTGTTCAGCTTGGAAAAATGTTTGTAATCTTTGCACCCTGCCCTTCCCCACCTCCATTTTTAAAAGTGTGGAGCTAAACCCAAATATGGCTCAACCAGCAGGTCCTAGCATCAGTCCAACCAGTGTAACACAATGCCAGAACCCTCTCCTGACTGTTCCAGGCTGATCCCTTTTCATCGCCTGAGGGAAACCCTGAGGCCAGCCTGGGTCACAGTTCCCACTCCAAATCTATTCCTGTCGCAGCAAAAACTCACTTTGGGGTCAGGTATACAAGAGCTCTGGAGACTCCAGCCTTGCTCTCCAATGGGAGCAATAGAGGAAATTCTACAGAAGCTACTAACAGCCTTGAAATGTAATTCATTTCCTGCAGAGTATTTTATTAATATCCCTTAAATAGACACATTCACAGAAATGTGCAGTACCCCCAGTGCTCAGCACTGCAAACTTCTCAAAACCTGGCCCCAGGGCTCAGTCTGGAGGGTGCTGAGCATCTTCACATCTCATTGAGGCACCCGCCTTCGAGGTGCTTAGCACCTCCAAGGCCATGGGCCTTACCTGTCAGTCTGAGAGAAAATCCCTCATGAAGCTAAACATGCAATGGGCTGTGCCTGGAGGCAACATTTGAGTGCAGAGGCGATGCGTTCAGCACGCCTGCTCCTGGCAACAAGCTGCTCCTGCTTCTAATGTTTCTGGGCAATGCAGGCTCTCCGAGAAGCTCCTGTTGGCTCTTTGTGAGGGAAACATGTCTTACAGCTTTCCTAAATGCACCAACCTCAGGCTTGAGATGGAAACCCTGGGATTTGCTGGCATCTGATGACAGGAACTTTACTATGGCAATTGCTGATAAAACTTCACAAAATACAAACTATGCTTTGTTGGCGTATAGAAATAAAGTGCAAAATTTCTTCATGCTATAACTGAGGATAATAATGTAGCCAGAAAGGGAATAAAAACACTTAGTCAATGCTTTGTTTCCTTATTTTGTTCTAAATTGATTTTTCCCTAAACCTATTCTCACAAACTGATTTCACTTTATGAGAAAGGGTGGATCAGTAGTTTTTATGAACACATTCATTTTCCAGTGATATGAGGTCACTTTAGTATCAGTGAGCAGGTGAGCTGAACATATGGTTTCTCTTCTCATTTTGCAAGTAAGGGCAGGCCTCACAATTCTCTTGCACACATAAATCCCATAACTGCCTATGCACCTCGTACGCAGGATTAAAACCTTTTCAAGGTGAGAAGTTGTAGCCACAATGCTGTGGTTGGAAAGCTGAGTCTTCACCTGGCTTTGGGACAACTTATTCTTGAGTTCCTGCTTTTGACAGCTGGCACTACACTCTGCTGAAACGCAAGTGGACTATTTTCTGAAGCACTCCCAAAAGTTAAACCTGCTATTTTCCTATCCAAAATAAGAAACAGTTATCCCAAAACACTTGTCACCTCGCAGTGCCCCTTTGAAAACCTCCAAAGTTCTGTGCTTTTTCTTCATAACATCTGGCAACTTTCTCTCATGTCCAACTGCTGGGGAACAACCACTGCAAGCTTTTAGCAGCTATCACAATATTGTCTCGTTCTCCTAAGGCTCAGCTGCTGCATTGCAGACCCTGAGCAGAACACCTTGCTGCTCTTCATGGTAACTGGGAAACACCTAAAAATGCAAAACAAACATACCCTAAGGGCTCAGATGCCAAAAGGGAGATTGTATTTTTAAACTCTTGATTTTTTTGGCCTGCTGCATACACTTCCATTGCTGGGGGTTTTGCAATTATGCAAATGGCTGAAGAGAGCCCTCTGAAGCTGTGACTGAGCTGAGCACAGTATCTGCAATAAAATCCAGTGATGACTTAGAAGTGCCACTCCAGGCAAATACCCCTTTCCAAGATAATGAGCAATACACTATAGCAATAAGCTGGGTTCTTCTCATTCTTTCACCTTCCCAATGTCTGGCACAAGCCCAAATCCTCTCTGTTCTCCACCCACCCATCAGACATATTCTACTAAATATCCTGTCCTCTCCTCGTTTTGGCAAAAAATAAACTATGCACGAGAAAGAATTATGCCTGTGAGGCTCTCATAAAAAAATTCCTGTGAACGATAAATCAAAACAAAATAATAATTATCACCTTACCAGCCACAGGACCACGTTTATGTTTCTCATATTTTCCTCTTACTTTTCGTAGATTATCAAGTCTATACAAGAGTGAGAACCAGATTTTCCTAAAGATATTGATACACTGGTAAACTCCAACTCTGAAACCGAAGCTTCCCTTGTCTACAAGGGACTTCTCTACACTATTTACACAGAGGGTTAACATATTCTCTTAGAATTAGAAATGGTACATTTCTGTTCTGGAAACAAGATGCCTTGTTTTTTCTTATGGTTTCATAAATCTTCTACAGTCCCTGACCTGCCTTTAATAAATAATGAGTACTTATAAAGTGATTTTTCTTCTTAGACTCTCAAAGGCATTGACACATACACACATACTTTGTAGATGGGAAAACGGAGGCCCAAAGGGACTTGCGCAAATTCCCAGCAGCCTCTCATAGGCCTGATCTCCTGCAGCAGCTGTACAGCCTTCCACTGAGCAGCTCTGGCAGAGCAAATCCCGATCAGGCTCTAGAACATTTTCCCCTGGGATCACTGAGCACAGGGAGCATCCCCCCCTGCGGGAATAGGGTGGATGCCTGGAAAGGAAGTGTTCTCCAGCCATACTGGGCATGGGAAAATGTTGAGGTAATCAGCATGGTTCAGTCTAGAAATGCAAAGGAAAAGCTCTACTAAATACTGTTTTCTTAGTTTTGCAAAGTACAAATGCCTTGCAGCATCTGAAGCAATTCGGAGCTGTGGCAATAAGCACACAGGGCTAAGGCGTAATCTCGCCTTTCTTTCCTTAGCAGCCTCAGAACTTGAACAGAGCCAAATCCTCTAAAAATCCTGAGAGCAGCTGGAATGAATGCATGAAATCCCACCAAAATAAATGAATATGGGACTTTCCCTAACACTTCACAGGAGCTCAGCCAACCATCAGCCTTTGCACCCACTCCAGCGGACAGCAGGAGCCTCGGTGCTTGCAACAGCAGTGAGGCTCACTAGAGAGCAATGAACACTTGGAATTATCAGCCAAGTTCAGAAGATTTTGTAAAATTAGCTTGAAAATACATTCCTCCATAGCAAAAAATACCTATAAATGATCCTACACCTGTGCTGGATTGCAGCATTTCTGGAATTTAACTGCACCTTTTGCTTTGTAGAAGAAGAAAAAAAAGAACGAAACACTTGTAATTGCTAACCAAATCCCCTGACAAGGGGCACTGAAATAATCATTTTTTATGAGCTCTTACTGTCAGGATTAAGTAGGAAATGATGGCAATGCTTTTATGCTAATACCTCAACTTTTGTGTCAATACATTAGCTATGCTAGTGTCAAACAAAGTCCTGATTACAAACTGATGTAACATGAACATGGTGCAAGTCCAGCCAAGATTCACCGTGGTGTGAACAGTTACTGCTGGTGCCGCATAACTCCCTACACAAGCCAAAGTAATTCATGTGTAGCAACACAGTCAACAAAAGATAATTCAAAGCACTAGAGATTTACAGAGAGAAACAGCACACATCTAAACTGTGGCTAGGATCTGCTGGTGTGTTTGCCGTGTAAAACGAAGCATGCTACAGACACTGGAGACCAGAGAGACCACAAGCTGTAAGTTCAGGTTCAGCACAGACCAGCACCTCCAGTGCCATGAAACACTATTTGCGTGAGCTAAGCACTGCATGTAAGCTAATAAACCCTGAGATTTATCAGGCTTATGCAACCAGATTGCATCCAAATCCAAGCTGGTTTACATCTAATCACTTCAGGTATCCTCTCAGTGTGCTCTCCACTCTCGTATTCATCTGGTCTGCAGCTATCACAGTTTTGCTCCTAAAATCTTATTTATGCTCAGTGTCTATTGAAAAGAAGTACTGAGGAGAAAACCAAGCCCTGTGAAAGCATTCATGGAGGATGGCTAATCATGCAGCAGGGTGATTTGTTACAAGAGAAGGAGCTGAAGGAGGTAATGTGTTACTCAGGTCTTTGACAGCCCAAAGGTTTTAGTGTTTGCCAGGTTTGTGATGGTGTGATGCTTGGGAAAAAGGGAGCAAAGCGATGACATATTAGCAAGAGACTTCCTACCCAGTAATAGCTTACTCTTATAGAAGTCTGTTCTGAGTAAGCCCAGGATATTCATGCCCTGTCACCTCCTGGCTACATATCTGGCTTTGCAAAGGTTTCTGGAGGCTTGTTCTCTGCCTTGCTGCTCTCTCCGCTGGCAGTAGCTCATCCCCGATCAGCTGATGTGGAAGAAACTTCATAATTGAAATTTCAATATGCTCTGATGCCATAAGTTTTCTCCATAAGTTGTGGCTATATGCTGACTGTATGAGTTGACCCAAACACTTCAAAGAGGAAAAGCAAACACTGAGGTGGAATAAACTTCCCTGGCTGCTCACAGACTTAGAAACAAATGAGCTGCAGATCTGAAAGTCTCTTTTCCATTAATAGCTTCGTAGACAAGTACGGTGTCTGCACAAATGTACAAAGCTAACATGGGACCATGGATGGTCCATACAGCTATTTTATGGACTATCCTTAACTACTTCTTCCCCATTAAGGTTTTTGTAATTAAAAAGGGAAGATGGTGCTGCTGTAACAAGCAGGGCTGTAGGGAAAAACAATAAAAACAAAACCAAGCCATAATACTCTTCCCTCTAAAAATACCAGAAATATAGTTCAACAGAAGACAAACCCAGGGATAATGACTAGTGTAAGCTGTACAAATGAATACTCTGTGACTTGTGGAGAACTCTGCAGCAGAAGAGGCAGTGGGTCACTCAACTGGGATCCAAATGTTATCACTGGAGATAATGTGACACCGCTTGACAGCACAGGGTATTTCTGCAGGACAAAGTGAGCAGCATCAAAATACGTTTGAGGGTCACAGACTTTAAGGCCAGGGCAACATCTTATTTTGCTTGGGCCAAAGAGCTCATCCTGTCATCCATGGCAGGGTGTTAGGGGGAAGACTGTGAAGCACTTGTACATCTTAAGCCTATTAGTTTTATTTTCATAACTACAGTCTCCCAAATATAAAAGCCAAACAAGCACATCACAGGCCTGGCAACATGAACCACAATCTTGGAATGTGGCTGCATGTAATGTCGAGGGTGAGTTTCTAAACACTCCCCACGTAATGTCGAGGGTGAGTTTCTAAACACTCCCCACCCTTCCCTGAGAAATGCAAAGACACAGGCTATTAAATAATCTCTTCATTTTAGTAATTTAGTTGCTGTTTGTACAATGCTTTGAACGTGCAGGGTGCCACAGCACAGAAATGCTAAGTACTGTATTATTTAGCTGCAAAGCCTGTGATAATCCCTCATTATGAAATAATAATTAATCATCATCATTTTATTCAAGAGCTCCTCACCCCGACCCCCACCCAACCCCTACAGGCACTGACCAAACTCTCTCCCAGAGCATGTCTGGACAGGACAGGTTGGCTATGGATGCAAAGTTCAGGTATGAACTTTCCCAAAGTTCAGGGCTGTGCCTACCTGTGTGTCTTACCCAGGCTGGCAGCGGGACAACGCTTCCTAATCTCCAGCGGAGGATCAAAGCTTCAGATCCACCCAGCCCAACCATTCCCATCATTCTGACTAGTCCACAGAGGGAAATTGAGACATTCAAAGGGTAACTGAGGACTTCAAGAGGTTACACCTAAAGGAAATCCCTTTTTCCATGAGGGACAGAGTTCCTGACTCAGCCATCTCTATTGTATGTTTAAAGATGGGGCAGATCTTCTGGGCCTACTTCCCTGGGGAAAAGTCCTGTTCTTAATGACTGCCCAGACCAAGGTGAAGAGCACTGGGAGGCTGTTTGGTTTCAGACCTATCTTCACTGAAAGTAATTTAACATTTAGAATACCACAAAATATCACAAAAATATAGTTGCGACTGTTACAGGCAGAAGAGAGAACAGAGCCTACACATGTGAGAAACCAGAGGGGATGTGCTACAGCAATTCTGGGACACTGAACTGGTGCGCAGCCATTTCCATCAGCTGTAAAGCCTCAGTGAACTTCGCCTGGGTGACCACCCATGAAATGAAGAGGCAATAGACAGGTCTTAGTCATCAAAGAGAAAGATGAAGGTCCCTCCTCCTGATTGGGACCCTAAGCTCTCCCCAGCAGTTAGCAGTGTGGATGGTAAATGCCTAACATGAGTGTGAGACTTCTTTCCATCCCCATGCCACCTCTTCAAAGACCAATAATTCTTGCCAGACACGGGAAAGTTTTGTGGGAGCTGCTCTGCTTTGGATATTATGTTGTTTCACAGCCGATGTAGATGTTCATGTATCAGCATTTGTACATGTGTTTGGAGATTTGGGCCTTAGTGTCCTGCATTACTTTTAACTTGCACAACACAATGCCCACAGCAACTCAGACATCCTTACAGCCAGCAGGTCTCCCACCAACCTTGGTCATCCTGGAAAACCTGCTCTCAGCCTTCTTCCAAAGCTTTAGCAAAGAGCTGTCTGCAGCTACTCCTATCTACTTAAAAGCACTTTAATAAAACTAAAGTGAAAAATATTGTGATCTGGTTCATATACCATCTTGCTATCTGGGGTGAACACAGAATTCATCTCCTAGATACCAAAACAAGGATAAGCTAAAGGTGAGCAAAGCTATTTCTGAATGCCAAACAAACATAGCACTCTCCAAAGCTGCTTATTTAGCAATCTGTCATTAAATTGACCAGTAAAAAGGAATGGCTGTGGTTGTGGATGGCTACTATGAAGGGTCATTTAGACACAACACTCCTTGTAATCCTTTGGTATGAGAAGAGCATGGCAGAGTCCGAAACCTTGGTCTGCTGTTAGGTACAGCACCCCGGAGGTGGAGCTCTCTCTGCTGATTTTGGCTCTTCACCTGTGACAGGTATACTAAGTCACAGGTACACTGTGCCACTGCTGGGGTGCAGGCATGTTTTAAGAATTAGTTTTCTTAGTTAAGCATTTCTTCTGTAACTGTGCTTCCAACTTTGTAATCAAGCAGCTGAACTCTTTTATGTAATTAACTATATTTTAATTTTAGGCAAACTCAATATTTAATGTGGAACCACTTCACTTTCCTGGAGGTAGCAAACCTAAATAAATCAGAACTGCTGACATGCCCCTTTCAGCTTCTGCAGCCACGCTAGGAATGGTGTGAGCACTGGTATCAGGCAGTGCCAGGTAAAAGGAGACCCCTTAGCAGATGTCACATAACACTTTCTGGCATGAAGGAAACAACAGGAGGGCAACAGATATTATCAGTGCCTCTACTTCTTTGAAGCATTACAGTGAGTTCTTCATGATATTGTGAGCAAAAATAAAGCTAACAAAAACCTGTTCAGGATGCATTTAATAGGCTGAAACCACTTGAAAGACAGAATATAAGAAGAATTTTTAAGAGGAAGGGATCAGGGGAGATTTTGGGCATCTCCTGGACAGATGCATTCTTGTGCTTTTGGTTCAAGAAGCTTTTCAATATTCTTTTCCAATAGCCTGGAAGAAAATGTAATACCAGTATTGGAAAAAAAAAATCCAGAAAACACTGGTAACAAGTTGGATCAGCTTTTCACTCTTGCAGGAGAAGGCATCCTGAAATTCAGGATAGTTGAGCTCCAAGTAGATCAATTAATGTGAGAAATAAGACATTTATTTCTAGTTGTGACTGGTATTCTAAACTGGAACAGAGGTGGCTTCTCCATCACTCACACTGTTAAAATGTAGAAGGGGAAACCTTTCTGCACTAGAGCAGGGGAGCTGTTACATGTCCATAGATATTGCTGGATTTCTTGACAAAGCTGAAGACCTTTGCTCTGCAGTTACAAAGCCGGTCTCTTCTTGCCCCTAAATCTAATTAAATTAGACCAGGGCCAAATCTTCTTCAGAGTTACACTGTATTTAATCCAGAGCAAATCCATGAATCTGTTCAATATGCCCTAGGCTTATACCAGCATTAGGAAAAATATACTTTTGAGCCTTCAAATTTAGATTTTGACTCTCTCATAGGAAAAAGGACACCACAAAACCAGTCAGACAGCTTTCTTTTCAAGGAGCTGATGATTATTAGTGAGATACTGTCCTGGTTATCTCTGCTGTGCAACCAGCTCACAAACTGGGACTCTTGCTCTGTCTTTCTCTTTGCTCTTTTGCAGGTTTCCATTCAAAACAGGTTGTTTGCCTCTTGGCCATAGACATTTTTGCAAAGAACAACTTTCAGATGGGCTGACATTTCCAAAGTGCTTGGAGGGACAAGTCTGACCAAGTTGTTTTGTAGCCATGACACAGTATCAGACACTGACCCAGAGGGAAGGTTTTTCTGCTGAAGAAGGAGTTAGATTCTTTTAATTATGACCCGGCTTCTTGACAGTAAAAGATGAAGAAGCGGGAAACAGAGGAACACTGGGGAAGAATGGTTTCACTGCAGAGCTTGCCTCCAGCCAAGGTTGGCAGCAGGTTCAATAACGAAAAGCAAAAGTTTCCAAAGCACATAGCCCTGGTTTTGTCCTACTATGGCAGCAAAACTGGCTCCAGCTGGGAATATTGTAGGAGAATGACGACCCGGATTGCAGCTCTGACTGAGCAGTTGTGTGATCCCAGACAGATCATGACAAACATCTCAGCCTCATTATCCTCATCTAAGAAAAAGGTGCAATGATAGTTTGGCATGTCTCTTAAGAGAGAGATGCAATGGACAGATTTGTAATAATATTAAAAGTATGAAGTATGATCAGAGAGAGATGAGATGTTCCATTGTTTCTCCTTACACCAGCCAGGTCTGACAACCCGAAGGGCAAGAGACAGGACGGCACAAACCAATCAGAGAAGCTGAATCAAGACTCACCCACTGGGACTTCATTTTGTTCTTGCTATATAGGTACAAAACCCAAGTGGCAATGGAATCACAACATTTTAAGGAACAAGTAGAGCACAGTTTTTAGTTTTTGAAAGATTATTGGTACTTAGAAGTGTTTTAGAGATTTCCCTCTTTGTTACAATATTTTGTTTTGAAAGATTATGGTCCTGTTATGGCAATATCATTAACGAACTTCAGGGCTTCATATGGCATAATGAAATCCTAATCATAGCTTTTTGCCCTTGCAAACCCACTGAGTGAAGAGCTGCTCTGCAAAGCTCTCTGGTGATTACACCATTTCATTGGCATCCAGCCTTTTAAAAACACTTGAGAAAATAAGATAGAAATTGTGCTGTAAGCTTCTTCCCATCAGAAACCATGTGGATCTTAAGCTGCAGGAAGAAAAAAAGCCTTTCCTAGCGCCTGACAGCAAGTTGCATTCTTTGCCGAACGGGAGGTCAAGAGGTGATCTTGCCCCTGCCCAACTTCCTGATCCACCCCGGCTGCCAGCGCTGCACCAGGGAGCCCTGCGCTGCTCCGGGCTTCCTCGCAGCGCAACTGCTCAGCGCGGCCGGCACCAAAATGGCCTAACAAGGCTGGAGGGAAAAGGAAGCCGCTCCTATTCCCACAGCCTGCTGTTTGTTTTTAATGGTAAATGGCAACTCCATCACTGCATCCCACAGGTCCCAGGGAGCAGAGGCTGTGCAGAGACTGCAGGCTGCCGTGCTGCGTGGGTGCCACCACAGCTGTGGCTCTGCAGGGCCTCACACAGCTCTGCAATGGGATCGATGGGGATCAGCCCTCTGCTCTTACCCCAAGACTGTTTTGCTGGGTACCTGACTTTTTAATTTCTTTTCTTTTACTTCCTAGCCTCTTAAAAAAAGAGGTGACATGGTAACAGGTACATCAGGGCTCATTTTTGGCTTAGTAAATAATTAAGTGAAAGTTACTGGAGGTAAAAGGTGTAAAGCACAATCATTACAAAAAGAAAAAATTGAGTATGTGATAACAGATAGACCTATGTGAACAGATGGTCTATGTGTATAATTTTACAATTGGAAGACTCATCCAAGCAGATGTGTGATAATTTGAATGGGAAAATCATTGAAAAGGACACAAAAAAGTCCAGTTTAATGCCCAGTTGAGGAAAGCATCCTTACCCAGCAAAGAAGCCTAAATGCTCGTATTAGGAAGTTACACAAAAATTATATTTCATTCATAGGAAAAAGTATTTTCAGTTACATTTCACTGCACGGCCAGAGACAGACAGTACCTTTATACTTAGAGCTGTAGCTGTTTCGGGGTTTTGTTTGGGCCTGAACTGAGAACTCCTGCCAGATGGGATACTGCAAAGTCTTCAAGAATGGGAGCTCTATGGAAGAAGGTACAATGCCAAAGCACATCACTGGCGCGATGCACAAATTCAAGCTCTTTTTTCTAGTTGCAACACACCACAGAGTGAAGGCAGCTGCTGATCAATGCACTGTACTGCATTACAGTGGCCCTCATGGACATCTTGTTCCGTCAGCCATAGCAACACAGGAAGAGTCAACCTCCATCACGAATGTTTTTGTCTGAGCCACCAGGAGCACAGACAGTTCCTGTTGCTTCCAAGGAAACGTCTGTGAGGACATGCAAGGGAGATATGCAGGAAGCTCAGCACCAGATCCAACTTGTCTTTGTCATGTTAATCACTTGTCTGTCATAACACAACAGGTAAATCTCATTGTACAAGCAGGCACTTGGAAGACAAAGGCAGCCAGCTGTATGTGAGGCTTAAAATGACTGGCAAGTGCAGAAAACCATCCTACCTGAGACAATTACGTGCTAGTCTGTGTGTTAGCTTGGGGTTCCCCTTTTGAGAACCTGGCCTTCAGCAGCATTGCAGACATGCAGCATTTCTTTTGAAAAAGCAAATGTATTTTGCTAAACAAACTTGTGCTGGCCTAGCTGTAACATCAGTTCCTGGAGCCTGGAATTCTTTAATACCCTTTGGCTTTAGAGGAGCTAGTGGTTTTTGCATAAGGCTGTAGTAAATACTGCTGTCTCATCTAACACACAGCTTCCTGGGAGAACAAATATGCTCTTCCCAGGTTGATTTCTGAAAATGAAACTTGGATGAGTTTGGTACCAGAGGCTTCCAGCACACACAGCAGTATGGAGGCTACAGCCTTCTAAGTTTATCCAACTCATCACTTGCTGTCAGAAGAGAGGAAGAAGCTGTGAATACCATAACTAACACTCCCAGCTTCTTGCAAGGCTACTTGCCTCTGTGCTTCTCTGCAAAGCTTCATTTGCCCCAGGTCTGTCAAAGCTTTAGCTAATGCCACACAGTAACAAGACATGAACATAGGCACTGACAAGAAAAGTCCATTTTATGGCCACAAACCACACTGGCACCAATTGCACTTATATGGGTTGTACCCACATCCCATGGCAAAAGTTACTATACAGCCCCTCCTGGCTATTGCTGTGCAATTCTGCTCTATAGCTATTGTACCCTTAGGATTTAAATTGTCAAGCAAAGAGCCTGCTCTCTATTTTCTTTGCTCTTGTTCTGTGTCTGCTTTACATACTGATGGAGGATTACCCTGGTCTTACATGCTTGTCAGGCAGCTATTCCACTAAGTACTAACTGTATTGTTCTAAATCTCTCACATTTCTTGACTAAAATTCAATTTACTTCTTTGTCACAAGAACCACATGTCTGATTGTCCTGAGCTCATTCTCTTTCTCTGGTTTTCCTTGTCTTTTCAAAATGAAAAGCTTGCAGAAAAGCTTTAACTGAGCTAATGGAAGGAGAGATTGTTGTTTTTAAGGCAGATGTGTGTTTAAGAGCATTTTGGCACAGCAGAAGGAAAAAAAACACAGCTGAAGCAAAGGCTTCAAAGAAAGTCCGACTCTGCTGTCTTTATTCTGCATGCTAGTCAGCAGTTGGTGTTTCACAATGGCTGTGGAGGACAGTGACCACATATAATCTTTCTCTGTGCACCTATTACACACACGCACACCCCTCACATTCAATAGCTCTTTAGGTCCCCTTTACCAATATACCCCCTCTTCTGTTGCAGAGTAGTCCCTGGGTGCCCCAGCTCTTGGTGCAGATGGGAAGAAATCCAAAGAGCAGTCAAGATAATTCTGGATAATGTGCCATACAAAAGGAATGGCTTGTTAATGGGGAATGATGGCAAGGAGAGAGGAAATCTGGGGCCAACTTCTTAGCCAGGGTTGAAGCAGCAGTAGGTGGGCTGGAAAGCAGCAAGGGGACATGGAGAGGAAGGGTGCCCAACCAGGGCTCAGTAACATAAGGGGCTGGAGAGGGGCACTCATCCAGCCTGCTCCTGTGCTTTGCAGCTGCCACTGCCAGCTTAGGGTTGCTGTGCTATAAAGCACTCGGCCTGGGGGGAAGGGGAAAAGGGTGGTGTGGAGGCAACCGCCAGGGCAAAGGGGATACGAATATTTAATTTGTTCCGGGGCCTGAAATAGCTCTTAGCAGCCTTGAGTGCAAGAGTCACGTTGCAGGATGGGGGGAGAAGGTGGGTGCCAATTTGTCAGCAAAGCCGCTTCAGAGTTATACCAAAGATTTATGAGTGTCTGGATGGTCCTTCCAGCAACCAAATACTGCTCAGGGTAGGTGAACCTCAAGCTCTGGAAGGATAACTGAGTTCAGACACGTTCGCTCAGTCTGGCCTGGCTGGAGAGCACTGTTATCTGCACACTTTCAAGGCTAAGGATCTGGAGCTGAAAGCTGCCCTGGGGAGTCACTGCTCCCGGGATGTTTAGTGGCAGTTGGTCGTTATGAAATGCCAGCCAGAGGGTTAAGGGACAGACCATGGTGTGATAACAGACTCAGGGCAGAGCCAAGGCAAGAATGTGACTGGCGGACTTTACAGACACAACACACTGGGCTCACACAAAGATACAGCTGTGAGAGCCTATCCTCCACATTTCTGTTTCACACTGGTGGTTCAATATAAAACATAATCTTCATTTAGTCAGTTTTCACGCGTGTCCTAATGGAAGGAACAAAGCACCAACCCACAAGATAGAAGTCCTAGAATTCGGTCCTGAACCCCTCGTTTCCAGATCAGAAAGACAAAACTGAAATGAACAAACCAACACTCTGTTATTTGACCTCCCTATAACTCCTGACAGCTACCAAAGCCCCAGCCCAACCTCCACAGGCACTCACTTGCCTCCCCTGTCCCACCCAGCGTACTCAGTTCTTCCATGTCCCTGATGGAGCCCAGCCCTGGCAGTCTATCTGGGGCTTTGGACAGCAGCATAAGAGTTTGTTTGTCCTCCTGTACAGGCTGGTACCAACCCAGATTACACAAACAATTTTTACGCTGAAATCTGCATGTGTGAGATGCTTTATCACCCAGGGAGACACTGTACATGCGCACTTCAACTCTGCAGAACTCAGAACAAGTCTGCTGTTCTGCAGATGAAGTTCATTGAGTGCATTTAATAAGCTTAGCTAAAACCAGATTGGTTTTAAGACATTTTAAGCTGATTAAACTTGGCCATGTGACATGGTTATGCCTTCAGGTTATGCCTTAAATGATTATTTTGCCTCTTAACTCAGAGCCCCCCAGGAGGGAAAAGCTAAGTTCTAAAGCTGTGATGGCCAAACTCCTCCAAGAACCTAGAAAGCACCAATGTGAAAACACTTGACCCACTACTCAGGGCCGAAGGACTGTGCTGAACACTTAGCTTCAGGCTGCACTCCAGGCCTAGATACACCACCTGGGGCACCTGGGGCAGAAGACAGGCAGGAGGCTGATCCCTCAGAGAAGGGTTTTGCTTCACAAGTCAGGCAGCTCCCTTCAGAGAGCAAGGACATGGAGCAGGAGCAATGCATAACCTGACACTGGCATGAAGAGTTTTTGATGACATGTGGGCCTATGCAAAAGACTAAAAGGCTGAAAATTCCTGGCTTGATAAACCCTGGTTGGCACCACAACATAACCTTGTGGTGTGGTTTACCACTTCTTCTGAGGTCTCTGCCACCAGCCTCTATTGTTATAATCCCAGCAATGACCACCACAAAGTTTAGGTGACAAATTGCAGCCATGGGGACACAAAGCTGGTGGCTGAGGGGTCATTCTTCTACATTACTGAAAGATCTTTTGGCAAGTGTTGTGTTAGGCCATTCTATTTCTGTATCTCTACAGTGCTAGCAGTCTTATAGCAACATTTCTAATCCACCTCATTTTGTATTGTATCTGGTAGAAGAAAGCAGGAGAAAGGCAACTTAAGCTGATAAAGACATAAAAAAAATCATGTTCTGTGGGGAAACTATGCAATAAAAATTAAACTTCATCTGGGAGTCAGGTCCCTGCATTCTTTTGTCTTTAGCAATGCATCTTGATAGATGGGAAAGCACTAAGCATGAAACTGAGTAATGTGTAAGCTAAGGCTCTACAGCTTTCAGCTTAGGTTTAATAAAATATTTATTGCGTATTAAAAAAAAAGACAAATTGATTGTTAGAAACACATTTCCAGCTTTACTGGCTGGGCCATGGATAAGTGCAGATGTATGAGTGTTACAAATAATTGCCATAATCATCCAAATCTTTTAATCTAAACACTGCTTAAATAGTCTCATGGAATGTATTTCATTTTCTTGTTATTAAATACAAACCAGAGACATGTCTGTGAATCTTAATACTGACGGTTCCCCAAAGCTCAGGTTGGAGCAGGAGCTCCTCTCTATGGGGGCGAGGGTGGGGATAACTCTTTGCAGGCTAATGCCAGGCAGCTATCTTTACTGGAAGCTCCACTGTGAACCTGGGCATCCTTCTGATTCAGGGCAGAAAGTAGATAGAAAAGAATCTCATCTTCCTTTAAAATTCCTGACCAAATCTATCCAGGAACTGAAACTTCCAGGTCCTGCTCCTGCTGCTAAATCAATTATCACTGGAATAAGCCTGGAATATGCTTTGAAAACAACTTATTTTAAAGGAAATACTCCTTATGGAGTTCAGATTCAAGGTGGCATTCAGGCTGCAAGCTGGATTTCCCAGTTACAGCTTGAGCTATGTGGGATTAATTGAGCTGAAGTCAGTCAGAGGAAAGGCAGGAAACACTGCCTGGGTGCAGGGCAGCCCTCCACTTCAGGGAAAGGGGCACAGGCAGGGCCTCTCTCAGGAATATTTCATGAATTAGAAGCAGACACAAATATTTTTATGACATCATAAAAATCCTGCTCCCTCCTGTAAAGCAATAGACTTTGAAACACTGAAACTCTTTTTCTTAGCTTGGTTGTATCAGTTAGGAGAGGGAACAGCGGAAGGACTGTGTCCTTGGATATGTTTCAGTGCATCACTGGTGTGAAGGTGAAGAGCAATCCAGCAGGGCCTCTGCTCTGGGATGCCTTGTTCTCAGGATTTTCCCCTTCCCCAGGCTGATGCTAACCTGGGAGAGTGTTATCTTTCTCCTGACAGCACCTTCCTCTTCACCACCTGGTGCTGAAGCAGAGGGTCAAAGCATGCTCATCCAGCAAAATAAACAGACACAAACAGCACCACCCCATGCTGAAACCCCAAAATCATTATCTTTTAGGAACAGCCAGCCCTCAGGCTGCAAAGAGGAGGGGGTGAGGGACCCACAACCCTGCACAGCTCTCACTGCAAATTTACTGGCCTCCTGTCTCGTTTTAACAGAGTGAGGTTGGGGGAGAGAAATACCACACATAAATTCGCACCATCAGTCATACAGGGGGAGAGAAAAAAAATGCAGTCATCTCCAAGATTTACGAGCCCCCCTGAGCTACAGCACAGAAAAAACAAAGACACACACACATACACACAAGGAGTGAAGAGAAACGTGATCCCACTTGCAGCTTTATTCCTTTATCATATTCTCTGACAGCAGCCTGGACCTGGGCTGTCCGAAGAGGAAGCATACAGAAGGTGTGGCTGCAAACAGCACAGCAACAGCTCCCGATTAGTAATGTTGCAGTTGCTTGGCACTTTTGCTTCTGGATGATCACAAAGCTCCACAGAAATCCTCCAGCCCCCTTCTGACCTCAGTTAAACTGGAATAAACTGAGTCCTGCAATCCCAGTCAACAGAGTTGCTGCAAACTCACCTGGCATAAACTGGAACTGTGGTGCATCCCACCATGGCTTACAACTTCCCTGTTCCCTAGGATGTGCCCATACGGACACATTTGTCTGTGCGTCTTATTTTACTTGGCAGTTCTTACACAGTTTTTAGAAAAGCTGCACTTTAACAGGAAGGAGATCTGTGGACCCACATATGTCTTCCTATTTTGACAACTTGATACGTGTAGTCATATCCCTTTTAACTTTCTCAGTTTGACCATTCAAAAATGAAGGCACTAAACAACATAATCTTTTAGAACAACCCAACTTGCTTGTGGAATCTCCTGTCTCTCTCTCACAGAGACAGTAAATGGTACATCGGTAAATGATACACTTAAAACAGTCTAAATCAAGTGAACATGACAAGAGCTTATCATCAATGATCAATCACACTGCTTGTTACATTCCACCCAGCTCCCTACAATATTATATCATCCACGTAGACTGCACAGTGACAGGAACATTCCCCTCTTACATGCGTGTACAACACCTAACACACACCTCCAGAGCCAGTCCTGCGGTCTGACCACTGGGGATTGCTGCCTCTGCTCAGCTGCTTGTAGGAGTTCAGGAAAGGAACCTATTCATGAAAATTAATAAGTTCAATTAGGATTTCCAGGGTCTCATCCTTGTCCCCAGGGTCTGCAAAGATTTAGTGAACACTATGTTCCTGAAATCAGGGAGACTTTGTCTTCAGCAAAAGACAAAGGAAAGAAGAGTGGCCAAACCCCTCATAAGGGCTGTAGCAGAACTGCGGAACCTGCAACTCTTCAGTGTCAGCTGAAGGATCTGACAAATGTCCATTTACAGTGTTCATTTACTAAATGGCAATTAACTAAGGTCCTTCCACCACTTTTGCACCTCTTTCCTGATGCTTTCTGACCAGGTTCAAAATCATAGGTTTCAATCTTCTAAACATCAGGAATGCTCAAAATAAACTCAGAATCAGATCTCAGTAGCCTGTTTTAAAAACTTCCTCTTGTAAATTTACCTTTAACAAACTCCAGCTGACGGACAGTTGGATAAAATTCACCTAAGCATATAAGCAAATGTATGGTGCAAAGAAGCAGCTCAAAAGCTGTGCAAGTTTTCCCACCACTGGTCCTGACTCCAGCACAGAAACGACTGGTTTACACCTATTTTCCCATTAGTGTGTATGAGCAGTTTAATCTGCAATCTGCCCTACTATGAAGCCTTCACAGCCAGTAATTCCTTCTCTTTTCAATCTCATGACCATGTCTAGCAAATACATTTGAGCAGCTCTCCCCCTCTCACAGGGTATTTGAGGGGTTATTTGGGTATGTTCCAGTTCAGATGCTTTTTCTAAAGTCACTCTATGACTTTTTCTTTAGTAGCTCTGCTACTGACTTGGGGACATGAGCTGCAAAAGTCTTGTGAAAGTCACTGATGGATTTTGGACTCTCAGTCCCAATGATTTTCCCTAAAACCTTGGCTCCTGAGGGCTGAATTATAGCAAAAGGGTGCAGCCTGACCCCAGGAACATTAAGACTCAAACAACCTGGTTGCATCTGGAGGCAGGAGCTGGAGTTTCAGCATAAATCAAATTGGGCCTTAATGACCAATGCTAAAGCCTAGCCATTAAAATGATCCTTTTTCTGTACTGCCAAATATATGCTAAGTTTATGTTCCATCTTTATGATATAAAACCTGTGGTGCATGAGGCATTTAGGATTCATTTATTGCAGCATAGGTGAGGCTAAGGGGCAGGAAGCAATGTTTTGACACAGCCAGAGACATGTAGCTCAGCTTCCTTTGAGAAATGGATCTGTGTGCAAGCATGCAGGAGCTGTGCACCAGCCCATGGGATGGTTTTGCTTGCTCTGTAACAGATACTGCCTCAAACAGGATTTTTCCAGTGGGATGAGGCAGGCTGGAAGAGGACTAACACAGTGCCAGCAGAGGGTGTGGGGTGATGTAGTTTGTGCCTTACCATCACACCTGTTATGGAGCTCAAATGCACTTTGGCAAAAGAAGTCCAAACCTCACTCCAACTAGATCTCATGCATTCCAAATCCTCCACTCTCCTACCTCCCAGAGCTTTTGTGCTGCACTTTCAGTGCAATTACATGCTAAATATCTGTCTGTCAATATGCTGGATCCCCTCAATTTGTATGACATGCTTTAACGCAGGCCTAGCCAAGCCTAATGGAATGACAGCTATGCCCTCCAACCATAGACCAAGTGCTGCCGGGAGAGTTTGCCCAGCTCTGCAAGGAGCAGGGAAGGGGGAGGACAGAGGAAAACCAAATGCCACTAATGAGCTGCCATATTGGACCCCCTACCTCAAAGAAGAGACTGCCATCGTCTTGGTGGTTGACTCTTGATGAAAAATCAGAGAGGGAATACCACTTTGTGCACATTACCTTGCCAAGACAGACACACAGCCTCTGCTGTGTGGGCGGTTTGCCAGCAGGTACAAACCAGGCTAGCTTGTACTGAACTTCACTGAGCAATGCTGGTTTACAGCAGCCAAGGATTAGATCCCTCGATCTTTGCACTGATTCCATATCATGGGTGTTTTAGCCATGCACACCAGGAAAGAGTCAAACTAGAAAAAAAAGTTTTCTTTTTGAAAGAAATCCTTAAACCCTCAGTCTAATCTTCCATAATATCAATGAATCTCTCAAAGCTTGTTTTTGTCTTCATGTCCAAAACAGCTGGGAAGGTCCTTAGAAATGACCAAATCCATCATCTTCTGGTAGGAAATGACAAAAAAGGGCCAGAGAAAAATGCTTAACAACCAGAGAAAATTCTATTTGTTCAAAACCTGATACAAGGGGAGGGGAAAGATAAAATATATCCCAACTGCACGTTGTCAGAAGGAGAACGAAAACCTACTAGAGGGGCAAGGCACTAAAAATAATGATTTTTCAGCCAGCAGCCAGACAGCCGTCTAATCCTGTATGAATAGAGACATCATTTGAATAGCACCCATCAATGTGACTGCTGATGCCGATTCCAGCTGGCTTCACACAGCCCAATAAACATACTGCAATCCTATGCTTCACTTAAACCTTTTTTTTTCTTTTTAACTGCTTTCTTTCCTCCACTCTTACTGTCTCTACTGCAACCTAGTTTTATTTTCTTAAGTTATAATAAAAAGTTAAATGAAATTATTAACCTTGGCATTTCAAAGGACTGAACTGGCATTTGGTTGCAAAGATGTTTTTGTAGCTGGGCTGTGGAACTGTTCCTTTATGTAATGTTTTACAACTTCCATGGTGCATCATCACATTTTTACAGATTGTTTCGGTAATTTTGTTGGTAATTTCCTTCTTACCATAAGAAGTGTTTAATAAACATCTCCATAAACCAAATACCAACTCCTTCACCTAGAATAACAGCTCTGGGCACAGATTTAGCCAGTCTGAATTTCCCACTCAGTGGGGAAGTTTATTTGTTTTAAATCAATTCAAGAACTTCTTAACTTACATTTATGGAAGAAAAGACAATAAATCAAATGGATACAAGCCAATTCCTGCCTGCTCGTAGGAGCCGTCAAATGAACTCCCACCCTTTCTCCTAGATCTTCCTCTCCTTGCAGGATCCATTGGGCCTCCTGAACTCTAGGCTACTGAATGGCTGCAGCCCTGATACATTACAGACACAACAGCTCTGGGATTCCTGCTCTGCAATGGCTCTACAAGCAACACAAACACTGTGTGCTGGTGGTGCTAAAACAAGATTGTGTGGGCAGCAACAAGCAACGTACAGCTGGACTTGCATTTACTCTTCTGTATATGCCAGGCCTGGCCAGTCTTGTAAGGGTTGCTCATTTCAAGACTCTCTTCATCCAGGCCTAATGTCCTGTCAGGTAGCTGGAAGGCTTTCATGCACATTTTAGCAACAACTGAAACTGCAGTTCACCTGAGAGAATGAAGTTTATGGGACAGGATATAGATCTCACACTCAACACATTCTGATACTTAGGCAATCTTTGACATAGCCTCTAAGGGTAGGAAATGAAGAAAATCCAGACTAAAATGTCCCCAAATCAAACCACTCCAAAAATCAAACTCAGACATAGTTCAAAATTGCTGAGCAGCCTGCTTTTTGTAGAAGACAGAAATTAAAACCTCTAGGTCTAGGTTTTCCTGTGCAGCATCCTAAATTTGGACCCACGGCACCACTCTGTATTTTAAGCACATCTACTGAATGTAGAAAACACCTTTGCTCTTTATGAGTTCAAACACACTAAATGACTCGGAATTAATACCTGAAGTAATGTCAGCAGAGCCAGACATTCAGCATTTGTAAAAGTTAGTACTTTTAGTCTAGTTACAAAAAGTTAGTACAACCCAGTCCAGACTTTCCAAATGTTCAGAAGCAAAACATCCCAAGCTATTTTCAAACACATTGAAGTCAGAACACCTTGGTAAGGTCTGTGGAAAGATTTTTGGTTTAAAGTCAGCTTTATGTTTTGGGTTTGTTTTTTTTTTTTTTCAGGCCTGAATGATGCAAATCTGATGAGAATTAAGACAGTAAAAGAGCCTACAAAATCCTTTGGCTACACAGCAACAGAAAGGGGGTCTCCAGAGAAGGAAATTTTATCCGGCTGCTTTGCTGACAGGAGAAGGCTCAGCATGATAAAAGAGATCCTGTCACTTGCTCTGAGAAACCCCAGCAAAACTCAGCACTGATACATCTCTGCTGACACCTGCTCCAGCTGGTCCTTTGCAATTTGACAGGGCTGGAGGGCTGATGGCTAAAGAAGAGGTGGGCCAGGTCCTGAGAACAAGCGTAACATTTCATGTGTCTGATGTGGCTCTTTGCTCTTGCAAAGGCTGAAATTAAAAATCCCCAGATCTTGGGTGACCATTGCCTTCTGCTGCCAAGGCAGAGCATGCCTCCCATACATTCTCTAGTATATCACTCAAGCTAGTTTTTGCTTTCCCCATTTCCATTCTCACGTACCTTGCTTTATGGAACGTGTCCTGCTATGCAGGCTAAATTTTCCTTCTGGAGAACTTCCCCTATGTATCCTCCTGTGTTATGCTATGCAACCTATTCTCCTCTGATGTCTCCCTCCTACTCTAAGTTTATTTCTCAATAAACATTTCTCAAAATTTTCTTTTGCCTTTTTATCTTACAAATCAATCCTTTCAGCTCCTTATTGCTTATGTTTCTTGAACTTGTATTTGCTCAGGAGAGCCCTGCAATGTTTATCCCTTTCTAGTCCTCTGGGGACTTTGCTGGTATCTTTGCCTTGAGACCATGAACATATTAACTGTTGCTGGCTGCAGTGCACAGCCAAAAAGCCTTGGAGGGTGCAGAGACCTGATGCAGCGTTCCAGATGTGTAACACATCTTTCTCAATTTACATGAAACATTCACTTGCAAATATTGACAACCCATAAACTGCTGATAAACTACATGCCATACATTACAGAACATATACACATGTCATAGCATGAACAACATCAGCTAATGGATCTATTAGGAAGTCTCAGAGAACGGTTTTCTGTCACAAGGCTGGCTTTGTAGATGTCTGTCTCCAGGGCTTTTCTGTGAAATTATTGTTCAAGACTATGATGTATCTCAGTTATTGACTGGGAGGAGAACATTATAACCATCTTAACCTCATTGGAAGGCTAATTTCTCAATCACACATACTGGCACTGCTTTTCTTTCTGGAGTGAAGGAGTGTTTAGTCTATTTAGCCTTTGTAATTCACGAAACAATAAATAAACAGGCACTGGCTGTGTTGTTCTTTCCTCCTCTTATAAATACATCACCCTGACGCATGTTACCCTCTGCAAACACCCAGCCAATTTGCTCTTTCCTTTAAAGATAGGATAGAGCATCTTTTTTTCCATGCAGATGAATAACTGAGTGGGACCTCTTTATCTGGAGTCAGGTTGCAGGTGCCTACCTGCCCGCTCCCCCTGCTGCTGTGGGCAGCCTTTCTGCTGAGCTGCTCCAGCTTCTTCAAAGCAAGCTGTGGGGTGCAACTCAATGCAGTATTTCCACTCACTGATAGCATAAACCTTGCACAGCAGTGATTCCTTTGTGCCCATTTTCCTGAAGGATGAGTCTGTGGTGGGCCTTAAAGCTGATTCATAAGCACAATTTTATTCCCCAGTAGTGGTGTGTTATTTCCCCATGTTATAACCCAGTTCACATAAAGTGGTGCTCCTGCAGCAACAGAATATGTTGCCTTCATTTCATTCCCCTTCAGTCCATCAGTGTTTACAGTGCATCCTGTAACCACAGAGCTATAGCTTCCTCTGGTAAGAAAGCAGTAAGAACAAAAATAAGCATTACACACCAGCTAAAAACTAGTTTAAAAGCCCGCTCTGATGGTATTTCTTAAATTCTGTGCCAGAGGGAAGACTTTCAACTGAGAGAAACTTGGAAAAGTCCCATCTCTTTTGGCCGAATGACTGTAACTATAAGTTCCATCTCACTGACACAAAAGGCAGTAAGAGACAGTTCATAAATTACACTCTGCTGCCATCAATCATGAGTTACCAGCTTGTGATTTTGTAGAGATTACTCCAAAGCCATGGGCAGTATCTGCTTGTCCTCAGCTCTCAAAAATGACCAAAGCTTTTTATTTATCTGAGCTTTCTTCTCTCCTCCTCAGCTGGCAGCAGGCTTGTCTTTTGCTTTTGATCACACTAACAACACACAGTACATTTTTCTGAATGCCCTCCGCACTGAGCTAGGACAGCATCATTCCGAGTGGCACAGGTAAGCTATTATGCATGGCCTAGAGTCCTGACAGCAGTGGTATTGGAGGGAGACAGCATCAGCAAACATGGAACTGTTCTCTGGATTTCAGGGGGATCTCAGGGAAACTGCAAATCCTATAGCTGTACAAATCACAGCCTGTCCATCCTCCCTCTTTAGGTGGTATAGAGCACTCCTGCACTGAATTCTCTTCCTGAAAGAGGGAGGGAGCTGGTGTCAGGTGAGGATTTCAGTGTCTGGCTCACCAAATTCCAGCAAAATGACCACCCTCGGTAACCCAAAACAGCTGCTGTGTTTATAGTAAACATAAATGATAACTGGGTGGCCTTTGAAGCCACCATGTCCATTGCTGGTAATTACATACAAGTGGATACAGCAGTAATGATCCAGAGCGTTCATTTAATGTTCAGACATAATTATGGCCATTATCAAATTTCTGTCCCTTCAGCAAAAAGGGGGAATGGGGTCACTCGTCCAATATCACAGACAGAAAGGGCTAAGGAGGGGGTTCTTCTGTGAATAACTCACACTGGATAAAATTCCTGTGTACCACCTGGTGCAGTGGATGCCTTCACTCGAATGGAGGCAGGTGATGATGGAAGGGCCCTTGGGCACATCAGCCAAATGGATTCGATACCAGGGCCTCCCACAGAGCTGTCCCAGCCCCTGTCCCTTGGGTCTGGGAGACAGGGTAGTTCAAACGCCAAATACATGCCTTGGAATGTAGCTTGGAGTGAGGGGAGAGGGCAGTGGGATTACTAATTGCAAGGAGGTATTGCTTGTGTGCATTGGGAAGCCTAACCCCCCACAGAGATACCCTCATTCTCAACCCATGCTTACTAGTTTATGAAGGATGCACTCTTCTCCAAACACTCTAGCTCTATAGCGGAGGGAAATACCTAGTTTGCAAAGGGTTATTCCAAACACAAGAGCTGATGACAAGGTAGCTACACAAGGCTTTTATGGTGGGAAACTGAAATGAACCATAGTGAGAATTATCAAACAAAATCCAATCAAGTATGTCACTGAGAAAGGCTGAAAGGATAGCGGGATGAATTTTACCATTTCAAAGTTGGCAACCTAATGTTATGATCCATGGAGCATGTTTATTCCCTAAATAAAATCACTTGATTACAAAGCATCTAAAAATTCTCTAGAAGCTGACAGAATCTGCAAATAGCCATTCTGACTCTGTGAGAATCACACCATAGCTACATGGTTGTCTTACTCCACATACTAGTATGAAAACATCATCTACTCTGCACTTCAATGAAGTGGAAAGCACCATCCACAGACATCTGAGCATTACAAAGGCCTTTTCTATTGGGTTCTCACAGGATTACCTTTTTTCTGCTCTTTAGAGGGAGAGGACTGAAGATAGGAAAGAAAAAGGTGGAGTGAGACCCCTAAGTGTGTTGCCTGGCCTGGAAAACTTGAAGCAACATCCTTATGCAGCTGCCCTGCACAGCCACAGCCTCACCATGCTGTGAGACCGTGCAACACAATGCAGAGTTACAGGGTAGATCATCATCCATTTCCTCATTTGCAGGAGTCCATGACACAGACTCAAAATCCAAGCAGCACTCCTTGCTCCATCCAAGGGGATGCAGCACCAGCGGGATGGAGGTGCTAGAGGGATGTGGTAGCTGCTTTCTTGGGAGCTGGTCCCTGAGGTCAGGGCTGGGGCACAGTGCTGGAGGAACACCGGGAATGCTTACAGCTCTCTGTTCAGAGGATAAACAAAGGGCTGAAATCTCTGGGGTTGTTAATCTGTCACCTTTCCCCAGCACTGAATTAATTTTTTAGCGTGTTTTTAAAAGAAAAATAAATAAAAAGAAAAAAATAGAAGAGATGATAAATGAGTTCCCTCCTATTCCCATCATCATTGGGCAATACCACCCAGGTATCTGGTGGAGACAAAATAGAAAAAGGTTTCCCTGCCTTGTCAGCCCCAAGCTCCATTCAGATTGACAGAAGCCCTAAAAATCTGTGTACTCCAGGTTCACTCTTCTCTTCCTGGAGCTATGGGACTGCAATGAAGTGGCCCTGCTGGGCTTCTATGAAATTCTAGATTGCGTGAACAGTGCTGCTCCAGTAGAAAGCTGATTTAACACCATGCTAAGCTGTTCCAAAAAGATCCTGAGTTTCCATTGTGCTGCCTTGATTTTCCTACTAAGAAGCTGGAAGAAAGCGTCACATAACCTGAATCTATTCTGTGCAGTTTGCAGCTGTTAAAACAGCAAACTATTTCCCAGAGGGTGCCTGTACTTGATGTAGAGCAGAGTGTGCGAGACAGGGCAGCAGCATCAGCACTGGGCAGCAGCAGCATCTGCACTGGGCCTCCTGCACTGGCCTGGGACCAGTGAGACGCAGAGGCTGGCCCAACTCTGACCTGCTGCGTGACCTTGACCACGTTACTTCACCTCTTTGTGCCTTTGCTCCCTTCACACTACTTTATCTGGCCTCCCTGTTTACCCTGTCTGCTCTTTTTGCTGGATATGTTTGCTAGAGCCTAGTACAGATGACACAGGCAGAGGCTGATACCTCTCGTCATAATATTATTATTTGCTAGACAGTTTTTGCACAACTCTTCACAATGGAGTGAGGATTGTCTTTCCACAGTAGACAGTGAAACCTAGTAAGAGCAAGTACAGACACTGCCATCACCCATGAACACAGACCACATGACACACAAATCCTGCCAATTGTTGCCATCTAGGAATCACTGCTTCCACCTCAGGGAAGGCCGCCTTCTGGAGCCCAGTGCCTCTGCAGCCAGCTATTGTTGGCCTCTTAGACAAGAAGTGCTTTAGGAAGCGTATTGCCCCAGTGAGAACTCCAGAGTTTCCCTCATTCTATTTCTCTTTCCAGAAATTGCAAGTAAAGTAAAACAAGCAATTGGCAGCAAGTGGCGGGAGAGGAACATACTCGAGAGTGCAGGAGTGCAGAGTCCTGGTGACACCAGTGGTCCCTTGGAGTAAGGGCCAACTCAAGTGGATCATCAGCTTGCTTCCTAACACAGCTGCCTTTAACCAGGCTGGAGTAAAAGATAAACAGCACTTCAACCCCTGCAAAGAGTACCTCCATATGTGCACCATCTCTCCAATTAACAGAGCGCAATGTTTACTCGAGGCTTGAGCCAATTACTGCTGAAGACACACCACCAAGAGCTGGTTCAGCAGGAGACATGCAAATGCATGCTGGAGTACGGGGTTCACATGACGCGAAGGCTGCCGCCCGTGCGGCCTCCTCTGAACACAGCTGTAATTGTCTCTAGCCCAATATTTACCTTCCTGAAGAGAGCAGCCACCCAGCAGCACCTGGCTGCTGCACAAAGCCCCAATGGAGCTGCTTCCTCTCTGATTTGTTGTGAAAGAGGAAGGGGGACAGCTAATCATTCTTCCTCCCTATCTGTATCACACAAGTAATCAAACAATTGTTGAAAGTTGGGAAGGTGTTAGGGCAGGAAGGGAGAAAAGGACCTTGTGTTAACCTATATGATAAGCTTTGCCCAGCCACAGCTCAGCCTGCCTCGCAGGTGGGGTGATGGGCAGGAAGGGTTTGTTCCTAGCAGTTCACCTGCTGCTGGCTTTCAGCACTTTTTATTCAGTTATTTTGTTTATCTTGGAGGCCTATTGTCATCACCTCCCTGTACCAGGGCAGGCTTCAGGTGCAGAGCGGTGCACAGGGGCTGGAGGTACAGCCACCCTGGGCAGGAGCTCCCTGCTCCTGCTGTTTATGAAAATTGCTTCCTTTGCTGATAGTGATAAAACCAGGCAAACAAACACTGCTCAGGCTATTGAGCTTGTCTTTCTCTTCGGGACTTGAATTGTGTGGAGCTTTCAAAGCAGTATAAATAGACTTCATTTCCAGTAATGAAGCTGCAGTAGACACGAGCAGGTTTGAGTACCACTTGATGACAGGTCCTGTTGTGGGATTATTGGATGAATGGAGGTGCTAAGCACAGGCATTGTTTGCAAGTAAGTTTCAAAAAGACTGCTTCCCATCTTTTGAACTCCCATTTTCAGATGTAAAAATCCTGCCCAATTAAAACCTATGCATCCTCATAGGATTTTGGACCCCTGTTCCACTAAGTACAAAACACAGAGGCTCAATGCACAGAGGAAGGCATCCTCCCTAAGTCTGTTTAGTAAAATTTCTGCAGAATGAGGGGGAGGGAGGGAGTAACTGAGCAGAACCTGTGGATGTGCCACATTTTTACAGAAGTGCCCAAGAAGGTGAAAACAAAACATACAAGGGACTGTCACTCACTTGTGTGTCTTTAAGGCTTTCATACTACAAAACATAGTTTTTAGTGTGAATACATCACCTGCTTCCCTGCTACTTACTCCCAGTGTACTAGCAGAGCACAGCCACAGCCCCCTCTTATTTATTCTGCTACTCAAAATAAGCCAAATTTTGTATATAAACCAGAATATTTTCCTGATCATTTCAGAGAGCCTTTTCTGTACCTCCTCCAGTCTGAATCTATCTCTTGTGGGTGTGGGAATAAAAGTTGCCCATCTCACTGGTGTTTTTCACACCATGTATGACTCAAACTCTTCCTGGATTGTGACCACTGCAGCATCTTAGATCAAGAGACCATTGCATGGGCAGGGTGGGTCATACCAGGAGAGGTCATCTTGTAATCAGCAAAGAGAGGCAGTTGCACAAGGAAGTACAGCCTTTCAGCGATCCAGCCCTAGCCAGTAGCCCTAATGGTAGCTCCAGCATCGTTTCAGCTGTTCTCCCCTCTGCCTGAAGCGCTTTGCTCTCTCTGCTCTTGAATGCAGCACAAGAGTGGCTAGCTCTCAGTCCCCCTGTTAGATGCACAATCCTGCAGCCAGCCTCAACCACAGCTGCTCAGCCACCGCTCAGGGAGGGCAGTGTGCAGCTGCCAAGCCTCAGAACCAGCCTCTGAGAGCCCTGCCATGGATTTCAGTGGGATTTACTGCACTGAAATGCAGAAAATTTTGTTTCCTTTAGGATTAGGCCCTTCATTTGTACATACAGTAGTGCATGCTGCCTGGGTCTGCTTCCCTGCACATGGTGCGCAGTCCTTCAGCTACGTTCACCAGAGCTTCTTGTTTGCTGGACACCCACAATTTGAATTCCTTTCATCAGCTAAGCAATTTCCAGTGCTACCAGAGCAAAGACCATCAGCAATTTTATCACAGTCAACCTAACTTGGGTTAATTTGTACTGATCATGAATGATCCCAGGTCTTCCAAGACAGACTTGTGATGCTGCAGCACGGGATTTTTATAGTGCTCTTTGAAATAAAAAGTCACTATTTCACTGGAGATGTTCTAAGTTTCCATTATAAATGGTAAATAACAAGGCTGAAACAAGGTATGCTGAGGAAAGGCTGCCTGGGCAGGAGCAACGCAGCCACCAGAGCCTCCTCAGGGAGCACAGCTGCAGTGCAGGCTCGCATCCCACAAGAATAACAGATAAACAGGCACGCTTCACAAGCCACTGGGCACTATATTTCTTCTGATGAGAACCATTCATTATTCTTCCATCCTCCTCTGTGTCACATTAGTGAGAGGTTTTACAAAGCAAGTCAGGGGACAGGTTTATTTACTCCTAACTGCACTGCATGGCACACAAGTCCATTGGTATTGGTTACAAATGACCCCGGGTCTTCCATTATGGGCTAATGTCTGCAGCCCTCTGACCTCCGGAAGTGCTTAAGGAAGAGCTGCAGTAAATCAGAGCAGCACTTAGTTGTGGAGGAAGAAAGTCCCCCCTTATCAATCTGCCAGCGGGAGAGGAAGGACTCTGGCTGGGCTGCTGGGGGGTGATGTGCTCTCAGCTGCTTGGAAAATTCTACAGACAGCAGCGGCCTTTGCATCTGTATTTTGCTGCTAAGGACTGTTAGAGCTGAAGCCAGGAGGAGGTAAGCCTAGTCGCATTTCTCTTTCAGCCTAGGCTGGTAGGGGAAATCACAACCACTCACTTCATAAGGTGAGTCCTGTGTGCACAGATCAATTTCTGTAGTCAACCAGTGCAAACATGGGCTACGTTAAATACAGCTCCTCTAGAACCAGCATATGTTCCTCTGCTTTTGATTTAAATTTCGCTAGTGCCAACCCCAGTGCACTGGCCTGAAGAGACTTCCAGAAGCTGCTGGGTTTGCCATATGGATGACAAGATCTGAGGGCTTGCTCAGGCTGCTGTTACAAGTGTTTTTCAGGATTTCACCAGGGAACTAGTCTTCATCATGGTGAGAATGGCCAATGTGGTGACTATCCTAGATAGAAGTTCCCTTTGGAGAGTCAAGGAGTGGAGAACTGAGAATCTGCACTTCTCCTAAACCAGGTTAGGTCAGCTGTTAGCCCACTCAGGAGATGTCTATGCAGGCCACTACTTGGCACAGATACTCTTCTACTGCTTTCACCTGAGGGATGTCTGGTCTCACACTGACTCTACTGTAAAGTGAAGGCTGTATTTCAGGAGCCTGCACTAAAGGCTATAATCTATCTTTACAACTCGGCTTCTTACCTGAGGATATGAGCAGTCTGTGCGGTCTGAATAAATTTGTCATTGTGGAGTCAACCTGAGGATGCTATTAAACACCCTGTGTGCCAGAGCATGTGGAATTACAGGAGGAAGCAATAATGTAACCACAAACCACCACACTTGCAAATCATCTTAACTACAAGCAGTTCTTCCCATGAGGGTGGAAACAAGAAAATTTGCCACATCCTCTGTGCCGGCAAGTGGAGCCCATAAAGAGGACACAGAGTGGGGAGAGTGTTACTGAGCAATGCTCCTGCCTCTGCAGTCAGCAGGGGATTTCCAAACTAGTAACAAGCAGCTCTGAAGCAGGGCCAAAGAGCACTGGGATGGGACCAAGTGCTTCCCTGCTCTGGATAGGCAAAGAAGAGGACAAGATTAAATACAATAAATAATAAAAAGTCATAATAATTAAAAACTCTACTGTCCTAGAAATAAATGAAAACCCAGCTGATCAGCTTGCTCAGCTTTGGAGAAGGCTTGAAGGTCCAACATCCCATCTTCATTCTTCATCACAGAGCAAGAACACTACCCAACATGAAAAGCGAGGGAAGAAAAGGGAACACAAGGATTTTTAATGTAATCAAATGTGTCATGTGCCTAAAAAGTATTCTGCTTTATCATATTCATGTATACATAGATTGCTTTATATGTGTTTTTTACTTCTGCCAGTCTCCAGAACAAACACTGCAATTTTACTCTCCCATAACTGTTTCTTGGCTCCTTCTACACATTCCAGTACGGCAGCATCACAGATTCACTACAGAAAGGACTTACCTGATCAGCTGATCTAGTTTACTGCCAAACTAGCATTGTTCTCTATTGTTTGAGGGCTAACTCTTTGGGAAAGATTGGATGTAACATCCAGCAAAAGGAAAGGCTCTGTCCTTCAAGATATAGGAAATACTACCAGAAATAATACTTTTTTTTCTGGCACAGCTTAAGTACAAGCCATACAAGAACCAGGGCCAAGGGTGCAGAATAATCTCCTCATGACAACTTGCTAGGTCACCCAGAGAGGCTTTTTGTGGCTCAAGTCCTTTAGGGGTTTCATACCCTATTGTGAAAGGAAGTTTAAAGTGGGGAGGGTTTTGTTCAGCTATAGTTAGGGACAAGCCAAGACCAAAACCTTGCAATTACAGAATCCCAAATCTTGGAAACATCCACAGATGTATTCACCCTTAACAGTTCAGACCCAACTTTCCACTGCATAAGGAACAGTAATAGTTTTTTTTAACGTGCAAATATTAAGCTCACCAACCACACAAACACAGCAACTGCAGAAAGTGCAGTGTGTTTCTATGTGTGCGATGCAGACAAATGATTCCTAAAAGAGTGAGCAGCATCCACCAGGAGCCGGGATTCTCAAGTCAGCCTGAAAACCTCAAATGTGACACTCCATTTCTCCACATCTTGAAGTGCTTGTTTGCTGTTTACTTTGTGTTAAAGAAGTACCAAGCCACAAGATCCAGTCCTGCCAATTCTGCCACTTTTGACATGACAGCTGTCCCTCTTCCATGTAGTGATAACGACTTTGAAATTCATTTGGCATTTCAGTTTCCTTCCTGCTTCTTTCAACAGCTACACAAATGATGTCAACACATGCAGAACAATAGTGTATCATGAGCTGATAAGCACAAAGTGAACAGGAGCCTGTTCCACAGAGCGATTCCCAAAAAGAGACTTGCATACATTTAAAAGTTACAGAATCAATAATTCTCATGGAAACAAGGGAGCCAGAATATTGCTCTGCCCTTTTGTGTTGTAGGTCCCAGTTAGAAATTATGCAGACAGATCTTGCTAAGCAGAAAGCTAAGCTGGGCAGACCTGAGCTCTCTAAGAGGGAAAACTGAGCTGTCCCACAGCTGTGTCTCAGTCCTCACGGTCATCAGGGGTTTTACCTTCTGCTGTGCCTGAAGGAAGGAGCAGGACCACAGCCCAGCTCACCACACTGAATACACATACATGTTGTATGACATTTATGCTTCAAGCCAGAGGACTTTCCATCCTAATCCATTGTAGGATAAATCACAGCAAAATATCATGTTCTTAAGAGGTTTCTTGGTTTATCTTCCTCAGTGCAAAAGTGGATTCAAACATTTCTCTAACAACAAAATAAAAGAATAGCAAAAAAAGCACAAATACAAACTCAATGCTAGTTTTTGTAGTGGAGACATTTAACACCAGTTTCATATTCTGGCAGCTCAAAATCCTGGGACTGTCCATTAAGACACTCTCTAAAATGAAATAAAAATTGCAACAATTCCGTACCCAAAGAAAAGTGTCAATGAGGTAATGAACTCATGGCGCATGGTTTCTGGCAGTAGAGATATCTTTGCCTTTCACTGTTTCATCCTGTTGCCAGAGCACTATTGTAAGAGTGTTGGTTTAAATCAGGATCATTCAGTGACAAGATTTCTAACACAAGCAGTTTGGGAGAGGGGAGCAAGGGGGAAATACATGGACTGCTAACACTGAGCCACCACGCTTGCTCATGCTCAGCAAGGGAACCCAGCCAAGAGCATCCTGGGGAGGCCCTTTCAAATACAGCATATGGAAGAATGATGCCAAGGGGCTTTCCAGTCCCACTCTAAAAGCACTGCTTTAGGCCTCCCCCCCTTCTTTTCTTAAACAACCAGTTTGCTTTCATGAGCATACCCACCCATCAGCTGTTTAACAGCAAAATGTGGACAGTTTTAACATAGGCACTTCAAACACCAGGGGCATGTTAGCTCATGCTAGGATTTTAAGTCTCTAAAACAGGAGTGAATGTAATTTAAGTGTGCAAAGTAACTTTTCTATAAATATGAATAGGTTGAATTTGAGAGCTTTGAAAACTTGATACCGCCAGTGAAATCCTGCTACTATGAAGACGCCCAGTCTTTGCTTCCCTCCCATATGAAATCATTTTAAAACCTGTTTGCTGACTGGTTTTACAGTTACTGTAAAGTGAGAAAACTTCCAAATTCACACTTTCCCTAGTACTTTTTGCCACAGAGAATCTTATTGCAATTAGTCTGGTTTGTAATGGAAAACAGATGAAAGTAGAAATTAAATCAAAACCTTGCCACATATCTAAGGTGTTTTCATGCCATGCATCCCAAGAAGTTTTCCCAAAACCAACAACATTAAATTAAAAGCTCAAATATTTCTACCAGACCCAACAAATGCAGATTAAGCTTAAATTTAAACTGGAAGTGAAAACATTTTTCCTTCTCCTCACCTGCCAAGTCTTCAAAGTTCAGGGCTCTGTGTTTCTCTTTCAACACTTAGCAGCAGAAACACCTAGGGTTGAGTGGAGAGATTTCCTCCTCACACTGGCATTATTCATTATTTCTAAAGTGTCGACAAATGTCTTCAACACTATACAACACACACAAACAGAGAGTCCCTGCCCCAACGAATTTACAGTCTGAGGCTGTTATCTTTGTTCTGCTCTGGTATATCACCACAGATTTCAACAGAGCACCAGATGAGCCCAATCCAGCTTCACCAGAAGTTTTCCACTGTTCTTAATAGGAGCTGGACCAGCCCCCAGTCAGACCTACCTATATATAGACCTACCCAGTCAGTTCTACCTATAGAATTAGCTATTGCAGGAGAAAGAGGAGTCCTTTGCAATGCCTGCCAACAGCAAAAAACCTGATTCTCAACAGTTTTGTTTTAAATTAAGTGTATATTTGAATGTTTTCACACATAATACATTTTGAGAGCTTAAAGAGCTCCCTTTCATTGTACCTTTCAACTACAGCAGTGCTACAGATCAACCAGCAGTCAGCAATTTCTGAACCAAGGCAGACTGGCAGCTACACTAACAGCCCCAGCTGGTGGAAGTTGGTGAAAGTTCTCTTTTCTGGATTTTTGTGCTAAGCTTTCTGCCAGGACATGTCACACACTGGAAGGGTGTATTTTCTCTGACATTCTGAGAGCCTCCAAGTGTTCCTGCAAATAGCTTAAGAAATTTATTCCAAATTCAATTGCCACAATTTCTGCACATCCAAAATTCTGCACTGAGTTGCAATCCATGATTTTTCCCCAGCTGTACCTTGTGGAAGAGAGAACACAGTCACAGTCCTGTGCATTAACACATGCAAAAGGTCATACGAGGATAGTACCAACTGAAGACATTACCCTTCTGGCTTATGATCTACCATGGGTCTTTGTCAACATTCATATGGAAGCTAGACTTGATTTTAAACCTGGTAATAATCACTTATTGCAGTTCAAGAAGCCTTCAGATCCAGAAGTGAAACACATTCCAGCTAAAAGCAGAATGGACTTTACTGCTATGACCAGGGAAAGAAGCATCTTAAAGCTACAACTTGTCCTAATTCCAACTGATTCATACCACGCCAAAGCCCAGCATCAGTACATCCAAATGCCACAGCTTACAACAGACTGAACTCATCACTGCATAAACCAGATTAAGTTCGGACAAAAGCCATGTGAAATGACTGAGAAAACTCTCCAGTTCACAGAGCACCTTCAAAGTCACAAGCCGGTGATGTCCCCATCCAAAGCCCTCTCCAGCCTACCTGGTGCTGTCTTCAGGTAGTGATGGATCCATAAAGACTTTCTTGCTTATTGAAATTTGCTGATCTGCTCTCTCTTTCAGATAAGACATGGCCATTAACTGCTGTTAACATCCAAGAAAGATGCTAGGTGTTCCTCTCCTCTGTCCCTACAGCTTAGATCTGCTTCTTACAGTTATCTCTGTTTACAAGTAGTATTTTCCTGAATTGCTCAGAGATATCCTCTCCTTGAAGAGACAAGAAGTCCAAGTGTCTTCTTGCCAAGAAGTCCATTCTCTTCCTCAAAAGGTTGGCTCAGTCACTCAGTCACTCTGGAAAGCAAAAATAAGTATCATGAGACTTCTGTGGAACAGAACAGCCAACTAGTTTACCATAAAATGTGAAAATACACTGCAAAAGTTTGCTATGGCGATTTTATGTTCCACACAAGTAAACTGCTGCCTGATCCTTTTTGACGGCTTTGTTTTTTAGCAATTTCATTAACATTTTCAAAAGTTCCAAACCAAACTGAGGCAATAAATAGCTTGCAATAGAAAGCCGCCATTCTGGAAACACTGCTTGGGGATTTAATAGGGTAACTACTTGTCTACAGTGTATCAAAATACTTAACTAGTTTTCGGAACTAATTTTTAGCTTGTACTTAACTCCCTTGTTTTTGAAAAGCAAGACCTCAGATGCTTTCTCTCCCATAGCATCATCCCACTGATTGCACACTCCATGCAGAGCTGAAAGGACCAGACACAATGCTCAGCTGTGTGCAGTGTATAACTCAAGATAATCTTTTGCCATCCTGAAATGCTCTGTTTATTGTACCCTGGGATACGAGCCTAGTATTGGATTGGTTATCTGGATAAGAAAGGATTTTTTCTTTTGCCACATCTTTCAGAAGGGAATGGAGTGTTCCAAGATGCATGAGATTTAGGTTACTGTGAAAATGGGACACACTATGAAGGTCATAGGCAAGCTTAGTTTCTGAGTGCTTATAAAATTTTGGATACCCAGGCTCAGAGTACGAGTCCAAGTTCTATACAAAAGCTGCCTTCAGCTTGAAGGAAATAAGCACTCCTAGGACCAAAGACTATAAACCCTTTGGGGAAGAGAGACTTACATGGTCTACACTTTCACCATCTAGAAATAACCTCCTCTCACTCCCTGCTTCCATTTCACTGTCTCCTACCTCCCACTCACCCATTTCCCATAAAAGATATTTCCAGACACAACTGATTTGAAAACTCAAGATTATTCTGTTGAAATTGCTGACTTTGGACTTGGGATCCCGAGCCAAATTGGGACAATCCCCTCAGGTCCTTTCTTCTGCTAATTTATAGCAATTTTTGTTGAGACAAGGAGTTATGGTCTGTAAAAGGCTTGCTGTCGGCCTCTCATAAAACCCCAGCACCCTGTTAGAGGAGGGAAGGAGCCTGGGAAGAAAGTTTGAGCAGTGATCAGCTGGTTTCCAGATGGGTGGCCTTCTACACACTGTCCAATCCCATGGGTCCAATAAACCAGCCCTGATTTTGCACTTTAAAAAAACAAAGACACAAACCCTCCTCTACTCTCAGTCAGGGTTTTGTAAACATGCTCCCAGTCTCTGTGTCAAATTTATTAAGAAGAAACTCATTCTGCCGTCTCTCCCTTTCTCTTAGCATGCATGTGGCAGCCCTTTTTGCTCCAGTTTCTTACTTTACATGGGGTGGAGAGACTTGCATCATGATTTACATCCTTCTGGGTTGTTTTCCCATCAGAAATAAAGAAAGGGGCAAACAAGTCAGAAAGTTGAGGGATTGGCCTCCAAGGTATGAAACCACCCACATGAGGCAATGTTTGTTCTCAGTCTGGCATAAATTTTCTTCTTGTTCTGTCCTCTCTATCTTAACAAACCAAAAGACCACATGATTAAAGATGTAAAAGGTTGGTCAGCTACACTGGTTGTCAGAAAATGACATACCTCTGAGTAAGTGAGGCTGCTGCCTCTGAAACAGCACTGCCACAGAATCAACATGCTACTGCTCAGAGGACATGGCTCTGCCTCAGAGCGGAATGCAAACTTACCTACACACCTTGACTTCAAGTCTCTTCTAAATAGGGAAATCTCTATCAGCCTCTAGACAACTATTAATTCAGCTAATATGTCTATCCATCTATACAGTGACATACATAACTTTCCCTTTATTTAGCCCAGATTTCCCTTTTCCTTTCAGCTCATTACTCTTGCCAATACTGCCTTCAGCACTGCAAGGATTTCACACCTGGCATTATCCTGAGGGGAACCAGAGATGGCTGTTGCGGCTCCTGTGCCTGGCAGATGTCTCAGAGTGAATATTCAGGCTTTGGACTTCCCTTATAAAGCTGCAACTTTGAAGCCAATCTTGTTCTTCTCTAAACTCAGTCTATAAGCATTACTACTTCTACATAGGAATGCTTAGGACTGGTCTCTCAACTGTCCCATTAAGATGATGACCCTGATTATAACTATTCAAAAAGTGCAAAAATAGAAAGCATAATTGCAGGGGGAGACCACTTCACAACGAGTGGGAAGATGTCAGATTTCATTAAGATCTAGAACTAAATTTGTGGGCATCATGAATGTCTGCTCACTAAAATATACAGTTATGGGCAATCCTGGAACTTGAGTACTTACACTTTTTCTTTTTACTGAGGAAATTAGTGGAAAATATGCTAAGGAACAGACTTATTGCATAGGTAAATACGGGATAATGGTACCACTTATCCCTTAGAGCTCTCTGAAGGATTTGCTGTGTGTATGGGAAAGGATGATCTAGCTGATATTGTTTAAATGTTTGGGGCTTTTTCAAAGAAAAGCTTTCAAGAAGGTCCCTTACCAAAGATTCCTGATGTGTCATGGTGGGAGAAGGAACAATCTCTTGTAGATTTTGTTAAAAGAAAGGGAATTCATTTATTACAGCAGAACAGGATTGCTAAGCCTGTTCCAAAGGCCTGTCCTGGCATCTCTCCTGGGCAACACATCGATAACAGTGCAGGAAAGGGGTGATTAAGAAAATGATATTTGCAATTGATTCCAAATCACTCAAGATTGTCAAACCTGAAACTGAAGGTGATGCAGTGTAGTGAGATCACAAACAACTAAGTATGGAAGTGCCAGATTGAATTACATTTCAATAACTACAAAGTAACATACATGTGGAGGAACCCAAACTCCATAAACCCTTTGATATGTCTGGGTTAGGTATTACCACTGACTTCTAACAAGAGATTTAGAAAAGCCTGGGGGTAGTGCACTGAAGACATCAACTCAGTACTTGTCCTTGGCAAAAAAACCCCAAACCAATAATGTTAGAAATTGTTAGGAAATGAACAGAGAACAGAATAGACATGAGCCTTGACCACTGCCCCTGTGCTCTATATTCCTTTGTCGTGGGTTCAGCAGCAGCAGTCATTTTTCTCCTTCTTGGTAGCTGGTGCAGCACTGTGTTTTTGATTTTAGACCTGGGAACAGCGCTGATAACACCAGTGTTTATAGTTACTGCTTGGTAGTGTTTTGTCTGACCAAGGACTTTCTGAGTCTCATGCTATGCCAGGGAGGAGGGGGAGCTGGGAGGAAGCAGAGACAGGACACCTGACCCAAACTGACCAAAGAGGTTATTCCATACTACAGTACGTCATGTTCAGGATGTAAAAACAGAGAGCAGAGACCCGGAAGGGTGGGGGGTGCACTGGGGGGGGTCGCTGCTGGGGGGTGCACTGGCTGGGTCGGGCTTGGTGAGCAGTTGTATTCTCTTTCCTTGTATTTCTCTTGTATTATTACTGGTGGTAGCAGTAGTGATTTGTGTTATACTTTAGTTACTAAACTGTTCTTATCTCAACCTGTGCGAGTTGCATTTTTTTTTTCGATTCTCCTCCCCATCCCCCCCCCCCGGGACTGGGGGAAGAAAGAGAGATCAGTGAGTGAGTGAGTGAGTGAGTAAACTGCGTGGGTGGGGGGCTTAAACCACGACATCCTTCTAAAGGGATACAAGAGGCCCAGGAAACATATAACAAATGAGGATGAACAGAAAATAGCTTCCACATAAGGCAAGACTAGAGAGGACTTTTCGCCTGGAAAGCAGACAAAGACAGGGAGATACAGTAGAGGTCTTTAACCAAGTGACTTCCCAGTTGACCAGGCAAAGTTTGGGGACCATTCTTGAGCTTAAATTAAACATGTGCTTAAGTATGTGGCTCAGGCTCTGCCTGTTGTACCTCAATCCCCCTTTCCCACCTTCATATTTTGGGTTTTACTCAGCTCAGAAAATGATAACACAGGAACACCCTTTCATGCAGTGGTTCTTGTGTGGAAGCACAATGCAGAAATGAATCAGTGACTAACACTGCCTGGGAACAGTCCTATGCACATGAATCATAGAATCATAGAATAGTTAGGGTTGGAAAGGACCTTAAGATCATCCAGTTCCAACCCCCCTGCCATGGGCAGGGACACCTCACACTAAACCATGCCACCTAAGGCTCTGTCCAACCTGCCCTTGAACACTGCCAGTGATGGAGCGTTCACAACTTTCCTGGGCAACCCATTCCAGTGACTCACCACCCTTACAGTAAAGAATTTCTTCCTTATATCCAATCTAAACTTCCCCTGTTTAAGTTTGAACCTGTTACCCCTTGTCCTATCACTACAGTCCCTCATGAAGAGTCCCTCCCCAGCATCCCTATAGGCCCCTTCAGATACTAGAAGGCTGTTATGAGGTCTCCACACAGCCTTCTCTTCTCCAGGCTGAACAGCCCCGACTTTCTCATCCTATCTTCATACGGGAGGTGCTCCAGTTCCCTGATCATCCTCGTGGCCCTCCTCCAGACTTGTTCCAGCAGTTCCATGTCCTTTTTATGTTGAGGACACCAGAACTGCACACAATACTCCAAGTGAGGTCTCACAAGAGCATTTTTCACTGAAAATTTATGTATGCGAAGGCAGAGGTGCCAAATTGCTGCTAGATCCCTTATGGTACTAAATGATTGGTGGCCTAAAATACTTGAAAAGCTTCTTTCAAATTCCAAGTCCATAGGCACAAAAGGAAAAAATATTTCCCTCCCTATTTCCCCTCTATGTAACACTCTATGGCAAAGCAATTTACAAACCAGAGGCACACTTTTGCAAACAATCCCAGGTGTAACATTTTCCGGTGGGAATAAATCTGCAGATTCTGGTGCACTTTGCTAGTGGCAACTGCAGCATTCAGAGTGTCTCAAACCTGCAATTATCATGCAAGTTAAAAAAAACCTTTGCAAAACAGTGAGACCTCTGCCCATGTGAAGATAGAACAAGGTCTTTGGGAGGAACTCTGAAATGCAGTCACTCCTGGGAGACAGATTACAACTAACTGGCAACTATCAAAACCAAATCATCACCCAAGTAATGAACTTGAGGTCTCCATAACTCAAGGCTTCTCTGCAGTAGCCACACCACATCTTCAGCAGGAGAGAATTCATAGTTCCCCATCATTTCTCTGATATATCCATTAGAAAAATCCAGATTTGCTTGCCATGACTTGCAGCACCCCTAACGACTATGACCAGTTTCCCATGGCCAGGGTTTCACTCTCAGCTATAATCAAGCCTTTAAATAAAAACATGTCCCACAAATAATTACAGCATTTTCCATCAACACAAAATTCATCAACCTCAGCAGCACTGACAACCACTATTAGAACAATGAATTTTCAGTGGAAGCCTGTAGTAACCTCAGGGTGTAGGACTAGGGTTAGTGCTATCTTTTTGGAGGTACGAAATACCCTCAATTAGGTGCACTGAAAACTAGAGCTCCTTCACGAAGGATTAATGCTTCATATCAGCTATTAATAATCTTTCACTGCTGAGGTTCAGGATAGCCACAAAATACTCTATCAACCCTGCCCGTGCAGATCTCCCCATCTACAGTATTTGGCACCGATTTTTAAGTATAGTAGACTCAAGTTTTCCAGGGAGCAGCCATCACTCCTGCGCTCCCTCTGGAGTGACTACTGAAAGCCAAAAGCATTTAAGCAAAGCTAGATAAAATCAGCAGCACCCAATGTGGGTTCTTTCTGGTTTCCTGCAAGTAAACAGACATGTTTACAAGGGGCTGTACATTCACATCAATCATAAGGTGACTTTGTTTACAGTAGAGGAATTTCCTGCAGGCTTTTGCTGTCCTGGTTTCTTTCTCTTTGTATTTACTTTTCTTCAAATGCAATTAAAAAAAAAAGCCATAGGTACTCCAGCTCAATTCAGACTGTGACACACTGAAATCTGAGGCAGGCTATAATTCATGCCCAGATTTAGTTGTTCTTTTTCTTGTTTGTTTGTTTAAGCTAACACACGCCTCTGCATTAAAAAGCCACTTTTCGCTACCCATCCAATTCATCTACACCTGGCAAGCAAGAAGCTTTGATTTGTTTCCCTATAAAGAACTGCTTTTCTCAGCAAGACCACAAAACAGGAGAAGCCCATGTAACACAGGGATTGGGCTTTTACTTCAGGCATCCGAGAGGCAGATACCTCAAAGGAATTAAAGCCAAAATGTTAGTGAATGCACTGAAAGACTGGCATTAATATCAGCTGAGCAGCCGGGATTAAGATGTTCTGCTGCCATGAATCAGAGTAAAGCATTTCTCCACCCCTTGATTGAGTAAAAATTTACTTCAGTAGGGATTTAATTTGAAGAATCACTTCAGAATGTGGCTGCAAAATTCAGAATTTAGACAGGAAACTGTGTCTCAATATCAAGTTCCTGATTTTCTATGAAAGAAGTCCCAGTGACCAAACATCTCTACTGGAGCTTTTTATCTGCATTCACCCACAAATTAATATAGCCAAAATCCGAATTGAAGTAGCTGCATGGACACTTCTGCATAGCAGAGCTTATGTGCTGCAGTGGGCCATGGGGCAGGAGGGAAGTTGCAATCCTCTTGTATTCACTTCTCCTCTCTGATTTCTCCCTAAAACCTCAAGTGTGCCCAGAGAAGCAGACCTGCTACGCCTGATGCACGGACATGAGTGAGGCACACAGCAACAAGAAGCTGTATGGTTCCTGTCTACAGTGAGCTTAGGCTTTAGGAATTTCTTTCCAGCAGTTTCCAATGCACAAGCCATGATTCGTATAAAAATCAGCCTAGCACAGGCTGTCTTTGTTAGCATCTGTTAGCAAGAATGTCAGCTAATCAATAAATTTTTATTGCCAGATACCTACAGGGCTGGAATAGACACTATTGCTGACACTATTTTCAGTGTTTTCCTTACAACTCATTCCTGGAAGCAGTTTTCCTTCATCTTGTGTGGCATCGTTACTCATCTTCACCGATGCTTATCTAGCTCCATAAATCTGCAAATGCCCTTCCAGAGAGCAGCATCCTTCTGGACAGACTATGGAGCTCACAGACCTATCTCTCTCCATCCCATCACCTCATCCTGCCAGGTTGTCACCCACAGCTGAGTCAGGATTCAGCACTTCATGGTGGTGAGGACCCCCATAGTTGACGCCACTGTGCCCACAGAGCAGTTTCCCTGCTGTAGGCAATGAGAAGAAACAGCCAGGACTTGGCAATGCACAACAAACAAATCTTCCCAATCCTGTAATCCAATTTACAAAGTAGCACCTCGTACCACGTTTGTGCTTCACAGGTGAATAGAGCCATAAGCCACATCTGTTAGCAGCCCTTGCTGCAACCGTAGACCTCTGCAGAGCTATTTGGCACATTGGAGAATACTTATTAGCAAGCCTGGAACTGCCTACTGGAAACTTCCCAGCCTCTCTTTTTTTGCTTCTCCAGGCAGACACCTCTTCTCCCTTCCCAGGTATCTGTGTGTTTTTGCCTCCCATACACTGGCAGAGCCCTGGGTTCCTCAGTGCACTGTGCTTTTGAGGAATCCCAGCTGCACACACACAGGGCAGAGATTAACTGGCAAGTGGTGCTAAGCCCCAGATGATTTTTGTACCACAGATGCTGCTTCCCAGGAGGATGTGTAACATGGAGCATCAGGCACTCTCAACCAAGCGGGGAGACTTGTAATCTCCCCCTGCCCCGACCTCCTGGCTTTACAAAGTCATTCATCTCTCAGGATTCTGTCCTGCACCTCAGCTATTGACCTGTCTGAAACAGCACAGTTAAGGCACAAGCTCCAAGCTTATGTCTCAGCTCTGCTTTTCAGATTTCCTTTGAGATTATAACCAAATGAGTCTTCCTGAACCCATGTCCCAACCTGGACATGGCAATTCCACCTTCTGCATGGAAAAGCATGTGGTGTCATGACACCAGAGTGGGAGCAGGATGAGGCAGCCCCAGAATGTTTTCAAAGATGCCCATTGCCAGTTACAAGCTACCAAGGGCAAAGTCTGTCTCCTTCCACATGCTGGTAAAACTGAGGACCCACTGTGACATGTCATTTTGCATTAATGTATTAATGCTCTGCACTCCAAAAATAATGATATATTGGTGTATGGGGCAGGGTAAATCCAAACTTGCAAAACATACTCAGCAGAATAGGTACCAATTTTATAGGATATACTACCTCTGAAGGGAATAAAATTAAGATAAAATTCATCTACTCACATTTCCTATCAACTGAATATGGCAATATCATTTGAAGAAGGGGACACACAGTACCGTGCACACTTTGGGAAACACATCAATATCAACAGTATCTTGGAATAACATATTTAAGGGAATTAATTTAATTCTGAATACTGTCTTGCCTCAGGACCAGTTTCTATTTGTCCCAAGACATGTTGAAACAATAAAGAACATTTTCTCACCAAGCCCCTGCAAAAAATTTTCTCTTAGGGCTTTAAAAAATTGGCAAAAAGCCTTCTGCAACAAAACTGGAAATCCTCCTTGTCGAATAATCATCCCACTGCCTCAGAAATCCAAACGGGATTTGGTAACTTAGAAAAACTTACATGTTTGAAATTAGGTCCTTCTCTCATAAAGACAAATAACCACTCTCCCTTTAACTGAGTGACAATGCTGAGCAAATCTTCTGAGAGTATCTTCCCAAGAATAATAAGCAAACAGATGATTTCTGTAAGTACTTGGACACTATACACTAATGAAGCATGTGTTGTACTTGACAGGCAGGTTGTGATGCATTTGTTTAGCTGCAAGGTAATTAGATTCTGGGGCTCCAAGGTGCTAACACAACCCATGGGATCATCAGGTATTTTGAATGTTCAGAAATAACTAGGACATCATAATACATATCCAAGTGCATGGCATTTGCCTTACATTAACCAGCCCAACAGATCATCTAAATATACCTGAATGTACATAAAACTCTGGTGATTTGATCAAAATGGGGAAGCTGGTCAAAACGAAGAGTTACTGGATCATGTCTGACTGCAGCTCTGAATTCTTTGAAGGAAAGTGGCAGACGTATAAGAGGCCTGCTTCTTTTGTGAAACTCTTAAAGAGCACTAACTGCCACACAGAGATACTGAGGGAGAAGGAACACATCCTTGGCACTCCATGTGCCCTGATATTCTGGGTGGAAACACTAGGTGGTAGGCCAGCATTCATCAGACTGCAGAAGGAAAAACATGAGTTCCAGCAAGTTCTTTTTTAAATTACTGGTTTGCTGAGAAGATCATAATGAGCGTTTAGCAAGATGCAGGGGCATTATGGAATAGCATAGGATAAAAGGACTTTCGATAGATCTCTTTGGTAGCATCTGTGCAGCTAGCTAAGAGGCAACCCGCAGCAGGAAGAGGAACAAAGTGAATTTCAGTGTATCAAAGGCACTGGAATTATTGCCATCCTGAGGCATCATGGATACAGAGTAGACTCACTGAAGGAACAGAAAAAGCAGCAGAGTGCAATGACTCCACTCGTATATGTACTCAAGACCTATACATCAAAAGCACCTGCATGGTTTGCAGCCTCCTAGAGGCACACTGCATGCAAGGAGGAGGTAATCTATCCTGTAGACATATACAATGTGCACTAGGGATAGGGGTAATAGAGAAGAAAAATGATTGAACCCAAAGCAATGCAGCTGCTGGGGAATGTCTTCCTCATCTTTGTTCCTCCCTTTACTTAAAGTAACCTAGTGAGCTTCAGTTACTTATTCCATCAGAGAAGGCACAACCTGGGCCAGGAAGATAAATGAGCTAAGGCTGGTTTGCATGTTTAAAGCATAGTGGGCAGCAGTAGACAACTACGCACTTTGGTCTTTCTCATCCTTGTAAGAAAAGGGTTTCTACAACTTTTTAAGAGAAGCAGAAAGATCCTCAGTGTTCCAGTCTCCTGACATTGTTCACGGTGAATATTTGCATAGCAAATCCTGCATATCTGAAATTTCCTTACCCAGACTATATGCATGCTCACACCTGACAGCAGTTCTGCTGTATTTGCTGCCATAGAGATTGCTTGGCACACATTGGAGATACAGCAGCAAACTTGGCTATCATTCTGTTAGGAATTTGATCAATTCACATGTTTTTACTTAAGCTAATGTAAAAAATATTCATGTTCTTCCTTTCCCCACCCTGTTACTGATTAAAGTTTATGACAAGCTTCACAGGCTTCCCATCCCTTCCCATCTGCTAAAGCCATTTTTCTAATGCACTGGTGCGTGTGGTACAACCATTTGTGCCATCTTTTGGCATCAGTTCAGAGAAGTGTTTCAGCACATGATGTCCCTCTGAGGACAATGCCAAAGCTAAGCTCATGCCCAAACACACTGCTGTGCTGTACCAGTGAATGAAGTTTTATAGCTGTCAGGGTTGAATGATGATCTTGAGCCCCTGCACCAATTGGCAGTCTTCTGCCTCGGAGTTTGGTGACTGTTGCAGCTTTAGTCTACTGGTAATTCAGGGCTGTTGCAAGACTGGAAGTGGAGCAGGGAGCAAGTGCTCCAGGGCTCTTCTAACCCTTATGTTTGGGTTGACCACTTGCTACATAGACAAGCTGATGTGGCACAGAGAATGCAGTACAGTGCAATATAGAGGCAGTGTTGGACTCCTGGGGGGCACTGGTTACCCCAGCAGAGAAGAAGGTCGCTCATGCACTGTGCTATCCACTAATTCTGGGATCTCCCCTCCCCAAGCTCTGCTTGTCTTGTCGGACTAAGCAACTGTAGCATTTGAATGGTGTGTCTGGTCATTATATGTAGTTCTCTCTGTGTCTGGTGGCATGCCCTAGGAGAAGCACATTCCTGCAAATACGCTCCCCCAGGTGACAAACAGGAAAGTGGATCTCCACTACAAAAATTAAACCCCCCCTCATATCAAGCTGTGGCTGAAGAGAAATTCTCTTCATGCATAGCCAACTGCCTTCCAAAACCAACCCAATTGTCCTTCATTTTGATCTTTACCAGGAATTATTAGTGTCCCTCCAGGAGAAAATCCACCCCCTGTATTCTGTTTCCAGCTGGCTCAAATTCACTCATGTTCTGAATATCCCACTGGATTCTTCTAACATTTTATAAGGTGGCAGCTTAAATTCCTATAATCCATGACCCCAACTATGGCTATTAGCATACAATATGAAAAACAATATTTGGGGACAGGCGAGCCAAACTGTGAAAGAAGCAGCCTCTAAATGTCACTGCAGCTTCACAAATGAGAGTTTGCAAATGTCCAGAGATCTGGCTGCTCTCATGTAAAAGCTCCTGTTCCGAGATTTTCAAGCTTCACATCTGTTGAAGCTTGAAAGAGGTAGGGAGAAGGGGAACATGTACAGCTATGCAAAGCCTCCATTTGCAACACTGCCAGTGTACATTTACCACCTTGAATATATCTCAAGCAGGAGAAAAATCTAATGGAATGCTCTCCTATGTCTGCTCTGCTCAGGGAACTGTAAAAAGCAGCACAACTTCTCTTTAAAATCCAGACTGAGTTTTTTTTCCCCAAGAAAATGAAGGGTTTCCTGCTATGAAATGCTAGTTTCTGAAAGTAATTGGTCAGCTAAAAGATAGGGGCTGATGTAAGAATCAGTCCTTCTTTATACTGGGGCAGCTGAGAGGAGCAGCCAGCTGGTGACTTACCTCTCTCCTCCACAAATCTCCACAAATGGGTTTTTAAACAGCTCTAGGTTAACCAATTAACAAACATTGTCTTAATTCATTATCTCTCCAAACTGGAGAAGAGGTGGAAACTTTAAGTCTGGATGAAGATCCAAGTACCTCTTACTATGTATAATACAACAGAACTGAGTGAAAAACTAGATAAAGCTAATAATGAAGCAATAATTAACAACAAATCTGTCATACCCTTAGCAACAACATATCATCTGCCAGCAACATGTTTTAAATGCCATAGATATAAACCTCTTCAGTGTGTTAGATTTCGATTTCTTCACTATTCAAACACAGTTGTCCCTGAGACTATCTTGTCCCAGACAAAACGGCAATTTTAAAGTGCAAGTCATGAATATCCTCATGGATATAATGATTCTCAGCAGCATTTGGCATTAAAGCCAAGGTCATTTTTTCACTAGCTAGTCGGGTATCCTGAGTGACCTGTAAGTACAAGTCTATTACAAACCTGTAGGTCTTAAATGAGCTGACAGCACATACCGTCTCCAACCTTTTAGGGTGAGTGAAAAGATACCTCTTAGATCAGATCCTCAAGATAGCCTCGGGATACTGATGCATTCAACTTTGGAATTCGTGCCAAAACAACCCCAAATAAAAATGCTGTGGAAAAAAACCCAAACCAAATCAACAACAACAACAAAAAAAAGACAGTCTCCGAGTGCCTGGTTGGGAATGAGAGTGCCAGAATCACTGAAGTTATTTTGCTGGGAACACAGCTTTTAGAAATTACAGGCTCATTTAAGGGGTGCATGTGGGTCTCAATAGAAATACTCTTAATTATCAAAGAGCCGAGAACTGGCAAATGCGTTACGTAAGATGAACTGAGACCAAATCTCCAATTTTATATTTCTGTTGTTGGGAGTAACATGATACAGTGATCTTAAGGGACACGTTTCCCTTAAGTATCCTGGGTTGTACCTTCATACTCTAGTGCATGGTTATTGCATAAGCAGTATTGTATGTGCAGCTCTACCATCTAGGCGCAAAATCTGCACTTGCTATATTTGGAGGCAGAGTAGAAAGCCAGTTGGCATCTCCCCTCCTTCCCCCCTCAAGATGCCCCTTTATAGCCCAGCAATCACCAAGTACTAGACCATACCTTTAATCACTCATCTTGACTCAAGTGTTTGTAAGGGTTCCCATTAGTCCATTTTCCTGTGCTTCACACTGCCAGCATTTGAGCTCCCATTAAACTGAACCAAGGAGACATTCAAACATTACAGACCATGTCAGGATACTTTATAATTAGAAATCAGCCTCAGGCTACAGCAGTGCCTGAGATGCCTAGCTCCCTTCGGACCAAAGTACATAATGTATCCCCCACAAATCACTTGAATTACAAATTAATATTGCATAGTCCCCAAAAGCTACACAGAAGAACAAGGCTTCCAATATTCCAAAATATCAGGAAACAGAAGACGTGGCCCTACCCACACGTAAAATCCAATCAAAGAGTTGTTCTGGTCATTGGAAAGCTGGTTTTACACATTATTAGATCATTTTCCTTTACACTTTATAATTAGTTGCTTGCCTTTATTTCACAAAATACTTTTCTCATGCTCTGGCTTAAAGGTTACCCTGAGCTGATAAAAGATAAACCTGAGCTGCCTACAAGATAAATCTGGAGAGGAACACAGTCCATAGTAAAATCCTCCATTGCATCTGTTCCCTTCATGTGAACAACTGCTGCAGCCCAGTATTTCTGTTCCAACATATTTATGTGTTTCATACACCAGTGGTTAGTGATTAGGCAAAGCAGGCTCTGCAAAGAGCTCACCAGCTGAACCGTGTGTGTGTGGGACGATCAGCTGCCAGCCTGAATCCACATGGATTTTGTTACCTGTTGCCCCTGTGCAACACAGTAATCAATATCAAGGGATTACACTCTAAGAACATGAGTGGGGTTCAGTTTTCTCTAAGTGACCCTAGCACATGCTGAACGTGTTTGCATGAGGAGATCAAGTGAAAAATCCATTAGACAATAAAGCAGCACAAGCCCACGTTCTTGTGGGCTGAAATCAAGGGCATATTTTCAAGCTCTGTGGAGGCTAAAGAAACCTGATGCCATCTGGAACAGCCCTCAGTCAGTGTGTGCTGGCTGGATAGAAAGTTATCGTTATCTTCCTATCCTGCTTTATACCTTGCTGTGTTTTTGCAGTGTCTCAATAATAAAACAGCTCAGTAGCATCCCACAAAGAGAAACTGAAGTGCCACACAATGTTTTCTTTATGAAGTGCTTTGTGTATTTGCTTCCAACAGCTTTTTCACAGAAGCTAAGGATATTTATGGGGAGAAGCACAGCAAAATCAATCTGTGTCTGGAAAAGCTGATATGCTCCTTACTTGTAACCTGAAGCCATTGCCTTCTTTTCTCCTTTTTTTTTTTTAATTACTGATACATATTTGAGACCTGAGCCAAAATGATATTAGAAGGAATCCTGTTGTGTCTTTGCTGCTTCTTTGAGCAGGTCCTTCGACAACAATAAGCACCCGTGCTGACAGCAGAGTATAAGGCAATTTCAAATCAGGCCATAAAGCAGCAAAACCAGATGAGTGCTGAAAAAAAATAGCTAATATAAGTGCAAGTGGTGATCTACTACTACAGTGTAACACCAGGTGCACTCTGATAACTCCTTCTGGTCAAGGAGGTTAGAGTGCTTTAAAAGCACTCATGAGCTAAACACTGCAGTATCGTATGGAAGCATAGAGGTATCTTTCACTCCACACCACAGTCTGCAAGAGAGCCGCTGCCTGTTCCCACCCCTGTGGGGTTGGGCACTCTGATCCCAGCAGGACCACAGGATGCTTATCCAGAAGGCCATTGACAGTACTGGGACTAAACCTGTAACTCCCAGCCTTTTCCCTAAGCAGGAACACAGTCCTTCCTCAAAAATGAAGGAAGAAAAGAGCCAAAGCTATGCTGATAGGCTAATCTGAGGATAAATCCTGTGTTACGTTTCCACATTAGACAGCTCTGTTACTAGACTTAATAATTTCTATATTGAATGCACAAGAAGGTTAATACTGCATTTTCTTTCAAGAAATATTTAAAGCACAGTCGCATCGTGTCAAACCCAAGTTCTCAATTTGATGAGTTAGTCCCCCAAACTGTGAAATTAGTATGACTATAGCATAGCTTTGTGGGTTGTTGTTTTCTTTTAAATTTGCCTTCTAATTTCTGAGCCTTCAGTCCTGTTTTCCAGATTATTTTTTTTCTATGACAAGGAGGGTTAGAAGCTGCCTTGGTTTCTGAAAGCTGAGATTCTCCCTTAATTACATACATGGCTCTAGGAAATACACGAAATTTCACATAACTTGGCATTCTGAACATGTTTCATGTTCAAAGTACTTTGCAAAACTCAGTTAATGAATCCTACTAGCACTGCTGCACTTGGAGACAGTCAAAATGATTGTTCTGAGCAGGACCTGGGACCCTGACAAGGCCCACTGGAGGATCAGGCCCTCAGCAAGCTGTCTCAGGGTCACTGAAGGACTCATAACTGGGATTGCAGCTTTGAATTCCTCCTGTGCTGAAAGCACACTTATATTAAAGACACTAGCACTCAGAGCCTCATCCACTCTGCAGCATCTGTTCACACAGTCCAGGTAATTTTTACTTACTTACGTTACTGAGCTGCCCTTCTAGCCAATCCTACAACTGTAAAGCAGCATACAACATCAATAAAACCAATGCACAATATAGGTTTTTAAATTGAAATAACACAAACCTCTAAGACCTGGGAAACATCAAAGCACAAAATGGTAGTTCATATTTCCACACCTGCTTTTCTTCCTCATCAACCCACCCAAAATTTTAACAGGAGTGTTTATTTGGAGAAAGAAAAATTAAAAGCTAATAGATAAGAGATGCACACTGGGGATTCAGAGGGCCCTGGTCAAGGGACAGGGAAGGTCTCATTAAACCAGAGAGCACTTTTTCCTTTCACTGCTAAATCCTACTCTTGGGCATCCCTTCTGGAAGGATTTCTGAGGTTGGCAGTGTTTGCACTTCTTTGAAATGCAAGTCTCCCCCGCTTTGTTTGTTTTTGAAATGGTTTGAAAGGGAGGAGCAGACGTCCTTGGCTACTAAAGCTGAGCTTTCCCAAAACACAAGCTGCTGCTCTTTGTTTGCTTCTCGTTAATTAGCTGTGTGTCTAATTAGTGACAGGTTCCCTTTGGCTTTCCTGAAACCAAAGCCACTCCGTGTCAGTAGAGGTCCATCAGGGGACTTGTCAGTGCCTGGAATGGTTTCCAGCTGCTCTGTGGCCCTCCACACAAGCACACATGCATGCACACTGACACCCACTTCAGCCCTGTTAATGGAGATATGAGTCACTTTACCTGGACTGAACCCCTGATTTCAGCCAGGTCCAATCTGCAATATCTTAATTCACATCCCATCGTAATTCACTGTAGAGACAGATTCACAGCAAGATAAAAAACAGGGTCTCAGCTGCTAACCCTCTGCTCTAGTTCACTTTCTCTTCCCAGTGTTTTGCTCTGACACTCTGGTCCAGATACATCTCTCAGTTACTGTAGTCCAATAACACTAATTTAAGCCAAGGGTGAAAACTATTTTTCAGCTATTCAGAGCATCACTCAGCTCTCAGGGCATACACCATAGGATAGTTATTGCAGTTTGTTTACTTAAACTGAGGTGAGATTGGCCTGTTACCAGCTTTAAATTCACCTTTTGGGGGACTCATTGAAAAATCCCTTCAACTGTACATGCTGCTGTGAGAAAGAGGAAGGACATAGACTTGCACCATCCCAGGAGACAATTGAGACTGTTCCTCCCCCACGCACACACTTCCTGCTCTTCTCTGCTCACTTCCCCCCTACGGGTTTCCATCAGCAGGTCCCTAAAGAGAGAGGAGTTTATTTAATTCCCTACTGATGTCAGATCCTGTTGGTGCCAGAATGATTGATGGGCAAGCCCCATGACTGACAGGAAGATGCACTTTCAATTAGCTGTGCGGGCTATTTCCCTCTCTCTGCCCTCGCTCCCCACAGTCCTGTTGGGGCAGTGCTCTCATTGCAGGGTTTCTCTTTGTACCAGCATTCTGTATCCTCTACCCCCTTCTGTATCAGCATGTCTACTCTAAATAAACGTGGCTTATTTTACACTGGACAAAGCTGAACTTGGAAGTGTGTTGGGCATAAACCGAGCCCAAACCCCAACAACCCTGCGTCACCAGAGAAGACATTTCTCCCAAGAAAGCCACAAGGTTCACACCATTTGATTAAAACCTCTCTGAACCCCAGGGTCTGTGGTACCTGGCAGATCACAGCTCCGGGGAGTCACTGGGCCAGAAGAAAAAGCATAATCTTTCCATGGTTTTGACTACTATCTTGCAATAACCACACTAAGACTGGACTACACACACAAACTGGGATTATTCCAATGAAACACTTAGGAGTTTGAAGGAGATGAGAATTCATCCTTTTTTGGTTTTTTGTTTCTGCAAAACATGTAACATCTTAGCTCTTGCTCTCATTCCTGCGTAAGAAATCCAACCTCTAGCACAGACAGTTGTGCAAACAGGATGGCATGAGAACATCAACAGAGCATTTTCACTACCTCCTCTTGGCATTAACTTGAGCCCACCAAATTAAAACACCCAAACCAAAAAGCTTTTGCAACTGTAATGAAATTAAGACAACCCCTGGAATTTAAAATTATGATAATTAAAAAAAATCATCCTTTGACTTTCCTATATGGTCTTGCATTAAATTCCAGTAAAAGCTCACTCACAGGATCCTGATGTAGAGCATTAAACCATGTATTAGTGAATCCAACTCTCTTCCATAGCAAGTGTCCAAAGGACAATCTGCTTTAACATCATCATGTCCTTGGAAGTATTTACCTTGTAATAAGATTTCTACAGCAGAATCCAACCCCCACTTAGGAGAGAAACACAACTTTCACAAAGGTAATATATTAGTGTTTCTTTCCAGATTGCACTAGAAGTAACACAGTTTCCTCGGAAATATTTTCCTGCACCAACATTTTCCATGAAGAGAAAACAGTACAATCTAAACATTGACTCCAGCCCAAAAGACTGAAACCACTTTCCTGTGTCAGAGTCTTAGCAATAGCCAGATGTGGATGAACAGCAGGTGCCAACAGAAAACATCAGCTCTGAGCTCACATGCTCTTCACCGGCCAAATCCAAAGCATGAAGCAAGGTTATTATTTAACTTTCCACAGTACAGGCGATCTAGTCAGTGACAACTGTGTGGAGATGAAAGAAATCAGGGCAGTAATGAAGAACTGCACTGTTCTGGGACAACCGACTCCAGAAACATAACCAGCAAGCTAAGAATTGAAGAGACATATAGACAGACTTTGCTGATGCCATACTGAAGACCTGAATATGTAAGACCTGCTCTCCTGATCAAAGCAAGATGTTTTGAGGGACTTATATGAAATTAAATCACTGCAAGAGAAACTTACCTTAACCTAAATCACCTGTGATTAGTTCTCTGTGCCCCATCCCTCCAGCTGCAAACATTTCTGGCTTGATTCACATCCAGTAGATCTATATAGACTATATTTCAAAGCTCACTGCTGCAACCCACCAGCTCTATGTATTTCCAGAAGCACTATTGTCTTCTGGAGTTTACAGAAACATCTCTAATTCAATTCTGGAAAAGTACTTTTATAGATGTCCAGCATTTATATGTAATCAATGAATTTGAGATAAACACTTCTGTACTGACTGGTAGAGAGATTCCTTACTTACATAAATTAAATAGCATGCCAATATCAATAGTGATTAAATACAGTTACAAATTCATCTGTCATTTTCAACACTGAGCCAAATCTTCCTTGTTTTAGTCAGCCAGCATAACTCAAAGTCAGTTACATTATGCTTGTACTGCTTGAGAAAGAACACTCCAGAAGACTAGAAAGAAATAGCCTCTAATACAGTGCCTTTCCCACATTTCCATATGGAAAAAGAAACCTCTGAGAAATGGCTTTATTGTAGCCTTCCAGCCTCTGTCGCTTTTCTAGTTCAAGTTGCTGGCTGAGGTTAAACCACGATACACAGTAAGTAGAAATGAATGAGAAAAATCAAGAACCTGACAGATTTGGTTTGCGATTTAGGTGACATATATGAGCAGGTGCATGAGACTTTCCTGTATGACTCATTGCTCATCCTTGATCAACTACATTTAGGAAAGCAACAGATGGAATTAAAATGGAACAGAAAACCATGAAGGAACAAAAGCTGAGACATCAGTCAGCTGACCCCAACCTCTGTTACAGAATGTAAACCTGGAATAAGGCTGCTAAACTTGGTGCTATTCTTCCAGGCGAACATACATGAAACAGAGTTTAGAAGGTAGTTGTGAACTTAGAAAGTGTACAATATCATCGCTAGTTCCACTGCAGCTGCTGTACTGAAACATGTCTGTCTGACACAGACATGCTGGAAACAACTGAAGCCTGACAGAACTGGTCTGAATGCTTAAGGTTGGACTGCTTCATTTGGATCACACTGAAGGATGGTGAGGTTGTCTACACACCACTTGCCAAGCAGTTTGAAATGAAAAGGGAATCTGGCTTCACTCTCCATTCTTCTGCTGTCAGGAAGATAATTTACAGTAAAAAAGAAAAAACTTACTTCTTTTTAGCTTTTTATCAACATCCCCTGCAATTACATGTTTTAGATCTAGTGAAAAGGAGGGACCAGAGAAAGGGAAATAGGTTTGTCTTTGCAGCAGCTTGATTACATGTAATGTGGAGTCAGATCCTGCATTAAAAAGGCCATACAATAAGATATTCAGCAGGCCATGAGGGAAGTAGGAGTCTGAGATGTAACAAAAACAAGGCAAAAGGAATGTTTTCTCAGATACCACATGCTTTTAAAACCAGGACAAGAAGGCTAGAAGGAATGTCATTAGTGCCAGTCAGTGCAGCATGTCTGGCCTCAAAGCTGCTCTTGCAGCACTGCCTGTGTTTTTTCATCTGTGTCTGCAGAAAACAGTAAACAGTTCTAGCAGAGCTGTGATGGTCAGATTTGGGACGGGGTCTGAGAAAGCCAACCAAAGGTTAAGTAGGGAGTGCTCAGACAGCCAGTGCTAACTCTTAAATTGCCTGTCCAGATCCAAAGGAAGTTCACACAGGGAAACGCAGAAGAGCTGCACCCTGATCCAGGAATGTGCTCCCTGAAAAACATCTCCAGACTACCTGAAGCATGAAGTAAAGGAAAGGCAAAAGGATCCAATCCAGCTACTGACCCTGCCAACATTTGCTTCGAACACTAGCAGCAAAGATGAGCAGGACAGTCTGTGTGCACAAGCCCCAGTGGGCAGGCAATGGGATTCAGAGAATCCTTTTTGTGGCAACAGCCCCTGGAGACATTCCCCCAGACTGGCTGGCTGGAATAAGCAACTGGATGGAAGATCTAGCTGGGAGACGTTTCTATCCAAACGTCAGTGAAATCTGCCCCAGAGTAGGACGTCCCTTTTTCCTCGCCCGCTCGGCCCTGGAAGCAGCAGAGCAAGTGCATCTCAACGATTCTATCCAGGTTACTGGTGCCCTCTGCCGACCAGCGGGAGGAGAATTAGCTTGATCGGAGCAGAGAGGGGAAGACACCAAACCTCTGCTAACCTGTGTCAGAAGGCCTCAAACGCAACGCACAGACCATGGCGTAGGAAACTCCTTTCCTTTCTTTCCCCAGTCTGATCGGGTACCCCACACAGCCACACATCTTCAAATGGACGACCATGGTCACCATAAGATCATGCACATGGGATGGGTGTGAGTGCTATTCTAAACCTCAGCATCCCTCTCACTCCCAGCCAGCAAAAGAAGAGCTGAGCAGAAGTATGTAAAAAATCACCAACATCTGTGGGTTTGTCTTCAATGAACATACTGAAGTGCATCACCCGTGTATTGCTGCACTACAATGGGGCAGGGGAAGAGCAGTGCAGCCCAGGAGCACTCTGTTTGTTCAGAGTGAAAGAGGGGATTATCTGATTGAGGCTAAACAAGGGCCCTGAAAGTTCAAGCAATGTCCAGAGACAGATGAAAACAAGCTATACTGTGGCCACTCTGATGACATTAGATAAAAGGGCTGACGGCTTGAAGAAAAGGGCTCATTGCACAGGAGAAATGAAGGGTAAATTGTTCTTTTTATTTCCTGCTCACATCAGCTTGCGATGAATTAGGAACATGGATCCCTGCTGAAGAACTCCAGTGGGTTGACCGGCAGGCTGAGAATTTGAGAGGTTCACCTCCACCAGGGCAGATGGGGCTGCCTTGTCCAGCAGCACCCTTCTGCAGCCTTCTCTGGGCTCAGGTTTTCACTGCAGGTTGTGTGGAGAAGCAGGGGATGCCTGGGGATTGCTGCTATGCCTGGCAGGGCAGCTTCCCCCATGAGGCTGATGAAGAGGATGAGGAGAGAGGAAGAGGGCTCTGTGCTAATGGTGTGACAGCCTTTGAACTCTGGACCTTTCCTCTGGAGCAGGGAAAGCACCAGTGCAGCAATATGCCAAGATCAACATGCTCTGCTCACTCTGGCCTGGCTGATCGCTACATTTCTTTTCACCATTCAGACAAAATTTAAGTTATGAAATTGATTCTTATTTACAGCAAGGCCTCTTTCTAAAGGGGCTCCCCCAAAAAGCAGTGCAAAGTAGTTGAAAGCAAACAAACAAGGCACAACTTTATCACAGACCAAATACAACTAGGACTCAAAGAACAAGAAGCACTTGCAAGATGTGCCTTCTTGCAAAGGGGATGTGATCTACAGTGCTCAGTACCAAGCTTAAGCAAGACAAAGAATGTAATCACCAAACTATAATTCTGAGGCCCAGAAATGAGATCATATATCGTACAGATGCAAAAGCTTATTGAGATTATACTCAGATTTTAAGAAGGGTTCATGCATCCAAAGCTTTTCTGCTTTTTCTGGCTGTATCAGTTTATCTGAAAAAGGATATTGCCTCTCCCTAGAAACCCAGCCTTCCTTACCAAACTTCAGCATAGCATTATGTGGAAAGAGAGAGATGGGCTAGGTGATCCCTTTTAGCAACATAAACTAAGGATTTAGAGATATTCATCATTCAACAAGTTCATCTTCTTTTGATTCCATACCCTGCAGCTACATAGCTGCTCCATCCCATTCAGCTGGAATTTACTGAACCAGCCATCAAAGGACTGGCTGGGCACTAGGAATGAAGACATGCTCCACGCAAGCCTAGGAAGGGAAGGAAGCCCCACATTCATCTGAGAGCATCTTACTCCCTTTGCCCTCCCTGGCACAAACTAGGCTAAAAAAGCTTTCCCAGGGCAAGGAAGGGTCTCCCTGTGAAGAACATAATGGCTGAATAGTCCTATTTATGATACACACACGCTATAAATAGCTGAAAGGAAAAAGAGTGGCATATGTGTTTGTGGCAGAGCCAGCCTGGCAAGAGAAGGTGCTGTCACTTTGCTCCTGACCTGTCAGGGATGTTACAGAATAGAAACACTGCTCTCTTAGCACAGCTTCTGCTGGGACAACACATGGTGTTCATAACCCACTAGGTCAGAAGAACAAGCAGAGATGTTGGCATCCCTTCAGGTCCAGCCTGTTCCATACCTAACTGCTCAGGAGCTGTCAGAGCACCTGCACTACAGGGTTGTGCAAACCCCAGAGCCACAACACTGTTTCCCACACAGAAAAGAGTGAACCAGCCGCTCCATATCAATCTGCCACCCTCCAGCTTACACAACAGGCTTAGCCCTTGGCCACCCACAGCACTATTATTTTCCCTTTCTTTGTTGGAGCAGCACTAGGCTGAAGAAGCCCTTTCCCAGACCTGTTTGGAGCCAGCTACCCTGGGTAAGAGCTCTGCTCCTTGGCATCTGCTCTGCAGGCCCAGGAGGTGTGCACTGAAAGGTAACTGCTTTCAGGCCATGGGAACATCCCTATCAGGTCTCCATTAGAGAAGGCGATGACAGTCGCACTTATACAGGTGACTAGGTTTCATCCATAAGAGACAGGCAGGAGGATGCTTTAATGAAGGGCACACCAAGAAGAAGCACCTTCTCTTGGTTAACCTCTGCCCCCTTGGTCCTTGCCACCCACAGTGAGCTAAGGGTGTTCCTTGAGCCAGAACAACCAGTTCTGGTGGCAAGAGCTTGTCTTGCTGTCATAGAGCAACAAATTGTGCTTTATAAAAGCACTTTCCTGGGTGTTTTCCCTCTGGTGGCACTGCAGCGCCTCCCCTTTCCAGGTGCCCTTTCCTGGACTAGACCTCAATTAACTCACAGCCTCAGGCTATAAATCAAGCCAATAAAAGAGGCAGTAAAATAAACATGAACAGGCCTTCCCCTTTCCATTCAAATGTACTGAAGTGGCAAAGACTTTTTCCAAGCAGAGCTTAGACACCCTGCGTTCCACTGGCCCCACAAGAGGGAATCACAATGTGCTCAGATATTAATACAGGTGACCTGGTCACTGGGATGCAGGTAGCATTAAGAAGTGCCCCCATGGCTTGGAGGTCAGCCTCAGGTCACTTCTCCAGAGTTTCCAAGGGATGGACAGGTCTAATTTACAGCTCACAAGAGCTGGAAAAGAAGATTTTAGAGATGGAGGTTAAATAAGCAATGTTGGTTTTTGTTAAGGCCTGGCCTTCCAGAACATAAGGGCATACATTTCATCCAGCAGACATACCTGACACCTCAAATAAGGAAGAATAGTAGATCTTCATGCTCTGAGCCAAAATCTCCTCCTGAGTAACACCAAAGTATCAGTAACTCCCCAAACCTTTGCACTACCACACCCTTCGGAAATCTTCCATCTCCCTTGCAGCTCATTATCCAGCCCCAGGGATTGTTTAACTCATTAGCAGACTGTTTGCTAGGAGCTAAATCTTCAGCATATTATCATGGAGGAATGGATGAGGCAACTGCAGCCTATTTTCTTTAGCAGGTGGTCCAAAGTCTGTTCAGAACTGAGCTGCTCCTTACAAGAGGGAGGGAGGGAGCACACCTACACACATCTGTAGAGGAATAAGAAGGGTTAAAATCCTTGAGTCTGTCCTTTTGTGGTCACTGTTTCTGTGCTGATTGTAGGTTTGCAAATAAGTGCTCATTCAGAGAAGCAGGTGAGACATCTTTAGAGTCATGAGATGGAGCAGAAGATACAGGAAAAAAAAAGGGTTCAGGAGAGGAGGAAAAAAGCTGAAAAGGGCTGAACTCTTCCTTCAAGTCTTTGTCCCTCCTCTGAAATGGGAAGCTATGACAATGCTCCTGTAGTTTGTCCAGTTAATTATAGAACAATACAAGGAGGAGGGCTGTGATGGATTGGTGATTTACAAGATAGGGATGTGAGAGCTGGAGAATGGTAATTACACGAGCGCTTCCACATGCTCATACAACTGACTATTTGACTAACAAAAAGAATCCCCATATCTGCCTTCCCCTTGCAGATAAAAGCCAAATGCCACACAGGTCTGGGTAAACAGCACAGTTTGGTTCCACTCAATCTCGAGGGGATGCCTGCTGTCCTTCTCTCCACCCCAGTCCTGGAGAGGCACCCAAGGAGAAGGCACAGCACATGGCAACTGCTCACCTTTGCTACAGGTAGTGGATGCCCAGGGTAGAGATAAGAATCACTAAAGCAAGGCGCAAGAGAAGGGACAATGATGAGGCTTGGGCCACAAAGCCATCCATCACATGGGAAACAAAGCTGCTGTCAGCAGGGACGGCTGCATCCTCCAGGCATGTCAGCTGTCGAGTGAGTTGGATGACAGGTCGTCAAGGACTGACAAGGCCTCCAGGGAGATGCCAAGAGTAGAAGAAAGGCCATATAGTGACTGTCCTTATCACACATGGTGCCAGGTGAAGAAAGACTAAATCTCTTGATACCAAGGTTGACTTTTCTTAATTGAAAGACTTCTGTAGTAGCTGAGGATGCAGGACTTTGCTTGGCATAAAGAAGTATTGCACCTGCACAAATGAAAGCCCTTTACACATTCTGACCAAAAAAAACACAGGCTTAAAATATTCAGGTAATATTCACACACACACCTTTTCTCAATGGTGTGAGCCTCCCCTAGTTTGAGTGTTGTGACACTGGGGGGACATACAAGAAATCCGACATACCTTACAGCTCAGTCTGCATCTTCCAGTTCTGTCATCACCAACTAAGTGATGCAAGCTCTGCTCCAGTTACTCCATTACAAAATGGACAAACATAGAAAGGCATAACAGTTCCACAGGATAGCTGCAAGGGAAGGGAGCTGTAAGATGTTACACATATCACTCTTCATTCTCCTTCACACTCTTTGGGCATCCCACACCATTACTTGAGGCTTGCCTCAGGAATAGCATTTTTGATGAGCCCTTCAGTGGACTCTTGTTTCAGACTAACATAGTAGCTCAGTTTGACTTCCTGACTCACTCTAGCCTAACTACCTCTTGTAGACAAACCCTTGCATGAGTAGCTTCTTATATGCATAGTTCTACAAAATCATTCACCTTGAGGAATCAAGCAAATTTCCAAAGGTCTGGCTTCCACATGAAAGTAATACAAGAACAGCCTTTCTGAATTCAGTACTGGCCCTAAAACAGGAATGAAACACGTTTCTGATAATTTCAGAAGCTCCAAAAGAAGTTTGATACAGAGAATGGGCAAGAGTTTGAACGGGAAGAGGGGAAACACATGTCCTGTTTGAAGTGTAAAGTCTCATTTTTTTATTAAGCCATCTTAACCACTCTTAACACATGCACATGAAGTGTCAGCCCACAGCAATGTGCAAAGTAGCTCACTGATGCAGATATTAGAAGTTAAGACATCCCAGAGCCTGGAAACTGCTGAATCCAGCAACATGGTCTGAGCTCATTATAAAGAAAGGTTAAAATGGAGATGAGGGTCTGAATTCAGACTCACAAATACCAAGGCTTAAAGTGGGGTACATCTTGAATTACAAGCTACTCTCTCTCCTTTCTTTCTTCTTATTGCAGCTCCTGGGACTTTCCTTCTCTGTGTCATGTTTGGTGACTTTTTGCTTATTTTTCTCCAGTCGGGAGAGATGCCACAAACCTGGAGCTGGGCCCTTCCACCCATTAATCAAAAGCTACAAGTGCTCTGCAGGGAGACAAAACCTCTGTGTGTTTTCTCTGATATTTCTGGAGCACAGCATAGAGGGCAGGGGGGCTGGGCCAAGGACCCCTAGTTAGATTAACATTTTATTCAGAGACCTATTAATCAAAGTCAGAAGTGGCGTGAAGCGGCACCAAGGGAGAAAAATAGCTGGACAATCAAGGTCCTTTAAAAAACAACCAACCCACACACAAAAAAACCTCTCTCAGCTTCCCTTGATTTACTGCAACTCACTCACAGTACTAGATGGGAAAGGGGGATTTGTAGCCTCCATCCAAATAGAAGCAGACCGTGCAGGTAAATTCTGGCTTTTTTCACATTAAGCAAACAACTTTCTGTATCCTGCCCCCAGCACCACTCAAAAAGGTCCCTATCTTTTTTTCTCCACAGCATAACACGCTTTCATGCAAGCTTATACTTTTTAATTATTATTTTTGGAAGACAGCATGATTAGACTTCTTTTTCTTACAAGGAAAGACAGGCTCAGTTAATGGGAACAGGTCTGGCCAGCATTCTACTTGATTAGGGTGTTTTGGAAGGGAGCATTTTGCACCACAGAGGAGGAGATAAATGGCCTTATACAGCATGATACCAGAGGGAGTCAGGCATGTGTATGTTGGGAGACCAAACAACCCAGTGTTTGTTCCCTCTGGCACCAGCACTATCCCATACTGAGGCAAAGCACAGTGACACAGGTGGTACTAGCCTGAAAACACACAGATGCACTGGGGATAGTGTAAAAAGGGTGCTTTGTTTTAAGATAAAGATCAACCAGGGAAGAATTCAACACTCATCTCTATAGTTTTCCCCAAGAACTTAGCCACTGGATCCTGGAATATTTCAGTGAGAGTCTAGTCAATCCCTGACTTCTGTCTCCAAAGGCTGTTTGGAGAACAGTATCTCAAGGACCTCAAGGCACAGAAGGGAATTGGGCCCCATGGCTCTAAAGGGTAACAGCATTAGGAACATAATTCTGTAGGGATTTGATCAGTAGTACCACATGAATTAAACAGTGCCCAGAGGAGAATCTTATGCTTTCCTCTGAAAGTGGAGCAGGCCTGCTAGAAGAGAGAGGACAAGGGCTAAACTGGAGAGCAGCATGATCACCAGTCTTGCCAAGCAGTTTCTAGGAAATTGTAGCAGCTGCCTTACACAAAAACAGCTCAAACAAAGGAGATGCTTTGCTCTTTCTCAGAGATGAGGAAAACTGTATGTGTGCATCCTCTTCCCAGGAAGAGCCAAGGCATCTCCAGCAGCTTTAGGATGGTTTTCTCCCATGGCAAGTTCTTGGCAGCTGCTGACAGCAGGAAGACTTGGGGAACTCAATCCCTTCTCTCTTCACAAAGCTTATGCTCCTCCAATCCTAAAATACAAGTATATGGAGGAAGAAATAGATTTTTCCTGTACAGATACATGAGACGCCAGGCAAAGAGAAGCTTGTGGAATGCTCAGCCCAATGGATCTAGTTTCCCAGAAAGACTAGCCTGGCCTTAGCAGAAGGTTAATTAACTCTGGCAGCTCAGTGCTGGAAAATGTCCACTTCATGCACTGGAGTGCCTGTCCATGGGTGAAGAGGGGGACAGGCAAACCATAGGGGCAAAGGTCCATCTGCAGACATGTATGAAAAGCTTGGCTGGGCTTGTGCCTGGATCCTGCGGGAGGAACACAAGAAAGATTTATCCAATTGATATAGCCAGACCAGGGTCTTGCTGGTGTGAGGGGAGAACAACAAAACCACAAAAGAGCTAGAAAAACACAGCCATGCTAGGCGTAGGTGGAGACACATTATCTTAGGGGGCAGGCATGCACTCTGCCCTCCCTCCTCTGAGCATCACAAGTGCCTTTGCGTAGCAGCCTCCAGGAAAAATGGCTGACGGCTCGAAGACACATCCTTCAGTGGGTGTTGTGGGTCACAAGTCGGGGAGCCAAGTGTATCCCTGCAGCATAGCAGAGAGAAATGAAGTTACTCCAAGGCCACAGAGGCCTAATAAAAGCAAGATTTGGCTTCCCTTGCACACTGAAAGGGGACACTATCCCACACCTCTGCACACACTTGCAGGAAGTGTGTTTGGGACTGGACACCTCTGTTCTCACTGCTAATTCTGCACCTTGCCAGACTTCAGGACACATACATTTCATGCTCAACAAGACCAAAGTTAGAGATCACTTCCCAATATACCAGCTCCCTACTGTACCACACATCAAAAAATGCCCTTGTTCCCTATCATTCCTGTAACACCCAGGATTTGGATATTTTGAGAAGACTCACAGCAGCATTTTACAAGCGACTTCTATGAGGTGGCAGCAGCTGCCCATCAAAGCACGGGGCCTGGAAACAGACATTGCCTTCAAGACTCTGGTGTCAGCAGTAACACCAACTCTTCCAGACTCAGACCTACTGAAATTTAGAAAGAACTTGCTGATTAACTGAACCATGAGGAACAGGGAACATGGTTCCTCTTCTGCAGTGTGCAAATTAATTGAGAAGAAAGTGAGGAAGAGCTACATGCAAGATAGCCACCTTGGGGCACCTTTCTTCTGCTTCCCAGGAAGCTGGTGCGAGATGCAGGGGTGTTAAATCCCAGATTTGCTCCAAACATGCTCGGTGAGAGCAGGCACATCCCAAAATTCTCACTGTTTCAGTTTCTCCATCTTTGCAGTAGGTGCAGCAACTGGTATCCATCTTAGCAAAGCCCTCTGAGATCTGACGATGAGAAGGCTCTGAGATAGATATTTTAATTTTTACGTTTCCCACACTTCCTAAACCAGCAGGTTCATCACAAGATAGGTGAAAGGATGAACAATGCCTGGTGCTATTTTCAGATGTCTCTCCATCCAACAGGTAACAGAACAAATCCCCTATGCTGTGTTAGGATTGAACAAGCAGCAGCTGGGGAGTTACAGATCTGCTCCAGGAAGCCTGTGTATCAAAAGGAGAGTGAGACATTAACACAGAATTTCTGTGATTCCTTGGCTCGCTACTCAAGATAAGTATCACAGCCTTAAATACTTGAGGGAAATGCTAAACCTAAACTAAGTAAAGTAAGGTTCAAACTGAATTGTTTGTAAAGAATAGGGAAGAAAAAGAGAAGAAATAGAAGCCAGGAGGCACTGGATAAGCCAAGGAAAACATTTTGAGAAAGCCATACCACTTAGCACAGTCAAATGTATTTCAAAAGCAAAGAAATAGCTTTCCAGAAGTTTTTGCATCGCCAAGCTATAGGCAGGAGGCATACCCTTGCCCCTGCTTTGAACCACAGATACATCCTCTCCTTTTGCCTAGAATTTTTCACTCACAAATCTCAAAGCACTTACAGATGTTCAAACTTAGCATACTTCCGAGATTAACCTTCTAGATTCAGTTCCTTGATAACCCTACCCAATAAAATAGACTTCAGCTTTCACCTTCTGCTCAAAGTCCTCGCAAAAGCTGCTTTGCTGAGAAGCTACAGGGTGTCTTATGGCAGCCCACAAATTCTGCTGCTTTTCTCTCCATTCCAACCTTAAGTGCTCCAATATATTTTATGTTTTATTTTATGTACAGCTTGGCATACACTGACTTGGGTGCAGCAACTCCAACAGAAGAGCCTCCCTTTCCTGCAGTGTTGGACTCTGAACCGAGGCTGGATTAGCCAGAAAGGTAGGAGGGCAGGGCAGGAGGAGCAAAAAGCCAGTGCCAAGACAGGCAAGGAAATCCTGGCATTCCTCTCCAAGCATGTAACCAGATCCTCCCTCCTCTATTATTCTTGCCACTCATTCCCCATCTGTAGGAATTGCTGAAGATACAGTTAGGCCAAGTGAGTAGGCAATAACTTTTTCAGCATTTGTAAATACTCAGTAATCAACCCAGATCAAGCTCCTTTTGCCAGGAAACTGCCCATCAGGTCTAGCCCTTTTTTCTGCTCGCTCCTGGTCATTTTCTTGGTCATATGCACAGACTTAATCCTGTGTGCTGTTTGCTGTCAGCTTGCTTTGACCACTGGTAGCACTGATGCTATATAAACTCTGCAGTGAAGTTCTTCCTCCCTAGCTGAGCGAGGAAACTTTTCCAGGCAGTTCACAACAGCAAATACACAGTTAGCAATGAATGCTCTCACATACACGCCAGGGAGCAATTCATCTTTGTAGCATTCAGCTCAGACCTTCCTTGCTCTGGGAAGACCAGAGGATGCGTTAGTGTTGGCCACCCTGGACAGACAGTGAGGGCAGCCCAGCTACAATGCCCTCCAGCAGCCCTGGTTAACTTCTCTGCGGCATCAGTCCAACCCTGCAACTGCCAGGTGGAGAACAGCCTGTCTCATTCAGTATGGGGAACACTGGTGAATCCACTCATGGCCTAAGCATTCAGAAGTGCTCCAGAGAAGGATACAAAATAGCACCCCATACTGTATTAAGTTATATCTCCTAATCAGTAGTCATTAAAACCATGGCACAAATTACACAAGGCTCCTGCTGACTCAGGAAGGAGAGCAGTTCCACATGACCTCTCAGCTTTACACACTTGCCCTGGGCAAGTATGTCCAACTCCATACCAACCTACTTCAGTACTGAGTTACCTTACACCTTGCTGGTGCCAAGGGAGGCAGGGAACTGGCAGGGTGAAGCTGTTAAGCGTGCAGCACCAGAGATCAGCATCGCATCCCATCCGCTTCTCCTACCAGCCACCACAGCACAGCCCAAGGAGATGTCACCCCAGCACCTCTGGGGCTGCAGCCTGCTCGCAGTGGGCTGAAAGCCAATGACTCTTTACTGCACTAATGCCAGGCCATCTCTGTGCTGCATCAGCCATCAGGATCACTGCCTCCTTCCCTGCCCTCGTACCCCAGCAAAAAGTCCTGTTTGATATGCACTCCAGCTGCTTCCCAACTGAGATGTTCCCTCTCTGATTGACATTTCCTTTGAAATAAGAGAAACACAGCAGCCGCTGGACTCCCAGTATGTCAACACATGCAGCTCAGCACCTCCAGGGGTCCTGGGAGTCCTTCCAAGACCTGCCGGATGACTGTGGTTAATAAACTCTCAGCCCCTGAGTAACAAAAGTCTTCTGCTGGAGAAACCCCAAATGTTGTCATGTCCTGCACAGCTTCCATCAGGTGGATCCACTTGCACAGCAAAGCAAAAACAAAGCTGTATCTTAGGCAGGACCCTGCCTCTTTCAGGAAGATTGATGCCACAGAAGCTTGGCTCCAGATAGGACCATAAGCCACTTCTCAACAGCAGCAGCCCGCTAGGCCACAAGGTCACTGGTAGTCCTGCAATCATAGATCATTTACCCTATCCTCCTCTTTCTGTTCCTCTGCTGTCTCACTACATGCAATGAAAGATACTTCAGCAGACAGACCCTCTTCACTGTGCAAGATACAAAGCTGGTAGAAACCACTGAGCAAATTATTAATATGAGACCCCCAACTTGACAAGACCAAAGAACAGTTGGTATAAGCATCTGTCTTTAAAACATGGATTTAAAACAATGTATCTATAAATCAGTGGACTTGTTTAGATGCCTGCTTTCAGCTTCACAAATACTGAAGCTCCAATTTTCAATTAGAGTAATTTTTCATTTAGAAAGTCAAGTTGGTTGTTGGTAGGCAGGAGGGTGAGCATGAAGATGAATGCACCAGCTGTATGCCCTGGGTTTCAGCTGAATTGTTTCCAAGATAGACTTTTTTTCCCTGTCTAAGATGGGAACCATCTGAGAGAATTTCCCATCCCACATGGATTTCACAATTTCCCATCCCTGGGAACACAGAGTGCCTAGCACATGGGGCCCCACAGACATCTACAGATAAAGGCAAAGCAAGGTAGGAATGTTGGAAACTCAGAGACAAACAGGGATTGAAATTACATGCTATTTTTTTTCACATCTAATTAACCACTGGAACAAGTTTAGGGGATACAGTGCCCAACTTTCATCTCAATTTCCTCTCATTTTCCTCAGGCCAAGAACCAGCAATGGATAGATATAAAACACTCTACCTGAAGCACTGTAGGAAACTGCAGGGGAATTTGCACACTGAAATTCAGACACAGCACTCAGAGGTAGTTCCCTTCGTTTAGGGGTAGGCAGCACAGAAATGACACCACTGCTTCTTGCACCCTTGAAAGTCCCAGGAAAAGAGGAAAGGCAGCTAAGGGATCATTAAAATGCCACTCTTGATAGACAGTGGCAAGGGGGATGAGAGGAGAGGAAGTGATCAGGAACACCAGCGCCTCACTTTCAAAGCCTTCTGTACTGGATCATCAAATTAATTAGTTTGGTGGTTATGGTGCAGCTTGGCCGGCAAAGGATCAAAGATGGGCAAGTGGCAAGCTACATTTTATGTACAACTTGAGAAATGCTGACAGCTTTCTGAGGGGTGGGGAAGAACAGGTACCAACAGAATAGGCAGGAGCTCACAGCAGAGCTGAGAACGAAGCAAGAAAGATGAAGCCAGTTCTTGTCTGAACAGCCAGCTCAGGGCAGAGTCTTTGAACTGGACTAGAAGTGTTACAAGACAGAAAAACATGTACAGCTGCACAGGAAAACTTCCCTCTGCTTCATAGGCTTTAACGTGGACAATCTTACTGCAGCACATGGGGATTTATGGAAACTAAATACGAAACTCAAGTCCCACTGACTGTCGCATTGTCTCATGTCCCATGGAACAAAGATTTTATGCTTTACTTCCCTTCTCTCTTCCTGCAGGAATCAAGGCAGCTGATCTAACAAGAAGATTCACCTGAGAAAGGTACAAAACAGCCTGGGGAAAAGCCTTCATTTCACCAGCAGGTTCATTCAGAGAGATCATGACACAGCACATAAGGGGAGCATTGTTTCTGGAATAAAATCTGCATTTGGGCTCTCTTCTTTGGCCAGGATCAATGGGAGGGAATTAAAGCCTCATTCTAGGAAAAAATAAGCTTGCTAAAACTGTGTTGAAAGATCAGGTAATGGAGATGCAGAGCAAGCATGGGCACCCACATCATCTCTTGGTGAGCGTAAGAATGCTGGAGGTAAAAGCCCCTCCTGAAAAAAACTCCCCAAACACAGGCACAGACATATTGTATCCCATGAGAGACAACCAAGTTAAGGGCTATGATTTGTAACAGGAGATGTCAGTGTTTCACAGTACTTCAATCCACACTTCAGCTCCCCACAGCTCCTCCTAGTGCAGGGGCATTTATATTCCCTGGGTGCTTCCATGTTTGCCTGTTTAGCCTCTGCATTTTCTGTCCCATGGATCCATAAAACCAACCCAAATAACTTTGAGTTGTTCTTGCACCTCTGTCCTACCTAACCCTGGGGTATTCTCAGAGCACATACCTTCTAACCATCCTCCAGACACCTTCCCATCTCCAGCAGGCATGCCAACAGAAACCCACTGCTCTCGCCACTCAGTGATGATGAGCGAGGCTTTTTACCCCCCACTCCACCCACCTACCAAGGGGTAGGTTTCATCCCTCCAAAGCTCATCAGATTAAACACCCCACAGAGAACCAACACTACTTCCATTATGGACATAGCAAGACAGTGATCATTTTCCTCCCCTCTCTATTTCAGTCTGATGTTTTGGAATGCCAACATGAAAGCAACTGTGTAAACTAGTAATTACAGGTTAAAAAAAAAAGCTATGTCTGCTGGTTAGGCAACTAATTTCAGAGATTCATTTAGTCACTTTGGGCAGACACACATCACACTTGCCTTCATCCTCTCCCAGGCCCACATCTCACGTTCATTTTACAAGTAAAAGCAAACAGGAGATTAAAAGCTACTTGCTGCCCTCTTCCGAGCAAACCCAAATTACATGTCAATATGTGTAACGGCTCCCGAGATTGTCTTTAATGCAATGAGCTCTGTTTTCATGCAAAATGAATAACACTGATATGGCATCAAAGCACTGAGACAGGGTAGGTTAGCAGCGCTTATCAGCTCTTACAGAGGAGGACCATAGACCAGTGCTACAGCCTAAACCATTAGGTATCCATAGAGGGCGTTCTTTACAGTTTGATTTCACAACTCTCAGGTTAATCCTCCCCTGTGAAAACATAAAGCAACACCTCCCAGCACATTCTGTCTCAACAGTCACAAACACTTCAGAGCAGAAGCAGATCATGAAACATATAAAGAAATAGCAAAAAAGTTACTTGTAGATTTAAGGGGGTGATTTTTATTTTTTTTTAATAAAACCACTTAAATCTTTAATGTCCTCCAGCAGTGCTCTAACCTGTCCTTCCAGGGAACATATGGAATATATACCTTTATCAAGACATACAGTATTTTCAGAACAAACTGCACATACTATCTTCAGAATAAACCTTAACACTGTAACCTATTGTTTTCAAGACATTTATCCAAGACAACTTGGATAAATTTGTCTCTGTGCCATTTGCGAAACCTGTTAAGTTAGACTGTGTGCTCTCCATTTAAAGCCCTCTGAAATCAGGCTTAGGAGCCTGAGAAAGCCCCAGTTTTCATATGCAAATATATATAAAAAAAAAAAAAAGTAAATCCCATTTATAAATATTTGTAAAATAGCTCTTCTCCCATGTACCCTAGGACAGACAAGATGCCCCATGATGTAGCATTAGCACTGCTTTTCTTGGCACTCTCTCTGGGGTGTCCTGTATACTTCAATCCTGAAGGGAAATTAGGGGTTTGAAGAATGCCTAGGTAGCCTCACATAAATGACCATGAAAAATGTCTTCTTCAATTTGTAAGCAGTGCAACAAATCCCACATCAGGCTGCCACCAGGGCATCCATTGAACATTTCCATTTGGGCACATGCATAGCATACAGCTGTGACTGTGTGTGACAGGGATATGCCATGCTTCTTCAGGACGTTCCTCTATATGATCTCTAAGCAGTGCTTAATTTCCAGCTGTTGCATAGAATGAGCCTGTCTCCTTGTGACCAAGCCCTACAGTGGATAAGTTGTTCTGTATGTGTAAAAATGTGATCTTTCCATCCTACATATGAGCAGTCAGAAACTATGAAAGTCTATTTAAAACAACAAGGGTAGGTTCCCAGGTGTCAATAATACATAATCTAAACAAGCACCTGCAGCAAATGTGAAGCAAACCAAAACCATTATCACCATAAGGTACAGAGACTGAAAAACTGGCTTTCTGTGGGATTCCAGGCTAAAACTCTCAAAGCTCCAAAATCAGCTTGCTTTGCTTTCAAGACTTCTTTCACTCTGCAAAGCATGCAAGCATGGCCATGTGGTGAAAAAACGGGCATTTAAAAGAAAGAAGAACCAGTCTGCCTTCCGCAGTGTCATCTACCAACCATTTCACTCTTCACTTCGTAAGTGCTGACCTGCTTTTCAGACACCTCAGGTTTGGAGCTCTGCATCAGTGGAGGCTGCAAACACACTTTGGTTTGATTTGGTTTCCCGTGTCTTTCAGAGACAGGAGCTGCTTGGAAGCACCGTGAACCTTTGGCAATGCAGCAGCCTGCCTGGCAGGCCTGGTAGCCAATTCTGCACGCCCAGGTGTTGGATTGGCCTTGATGCTATTAACTTTTTTGTAAAGCATCTTAATGGTTGGCATTTATCTTTGCGTATTTCACCACTGCTTCCCTTTTGAAGTCACTGTAAAGCCTTGGACAGTCTCTCCCTTCAGCAGTACAGCAGATCTTTTGCAGGCCAGTGGAGCAAGAAAGCATCTGTGACGTGCAGCTTTCCAAGCCAGGAGAAGCCAAGACATGCAGGCTCTAGATTTATGGATCAGACATGCTGCCATGGCATACAAATCACTCAGCACTCAGTGCAATTCATTATCACATTGCTATGGCTAGTCACATTCTTCACAGGTGCAAATGATGCCAAAAAGGCTTTTTACCTTTCATGTGCCAAGACTTAACGATGCAGAGTCAGGACCCCTCCTGCCTCCCCAGGGAAATGAAACCAAGGTCAGCAGTCCTCCTGCTGTGGGCACACCAAGTACTGAAGGTTTTCCAGCACCCCACGGCAGTGCTGACAGGCAGGCAGCACAGCAGTCACAGGGCTGGGACTGTGCCCAGTCCAGCCTCTCCCAGTACCTGAGCCTGTACCTGCAGCACTGTCAGTACCTGCCCACGTGCACCAGCAACATCCTCTAACCCAGGTAAATTCAGCTAAAAACCTGCAGAAAACTCAGGGGTTCATTCTGCCACACCAGCACACCTAGGGAAGGCAAATGGCCTTTTACATTCTTTGCAGGTATCAGTGAAGGAAAGGGACTTACCAACAGGCATTAACCTGCTAAAATAACAGTATAATTGACCTAATGAAACTAGAAAGAAGGGGTGAAGGGGAGATAGTGCTACTTCCTTACACATCTGCATCTGGATTTTGGGAAAAGGATACTGGGGAAAAACAAGCCAGAAAACAGGCTTTCTACTCCTGAGGAAAGGATGTTCCTTGGAGATGTGGAGGGAATAGTAATACAACAGCAGTAATACACCACGGTACTTGAAAGCCAAGAGATTTGAGTGTTGGGTGCCTCACAGATCATCACTTTGGGGATCTCCACAGAGCAGGCTCCTCAGTGGAACTGTATCCCCCTTTGGAGGCCGTGGGTACTGCTGATATCTCAGGGGACATCACAGCCCCAAACAAGAGGTGCATTGACCACAACATCCAGCAAGGCTCAATCCCCAGGAGAAAAAACAAGCCAAGCAAATCTAAGCCGGAACTCCGTTTCCTTGGTTGCTACGCTGCAACAGCCAGACAGGCAAACACCACAGCGAACCAGTGCTGGAGGGACATGGGGCAGAGAGGTGAAATGGAGGCCAGAGCCCACCGAGCAGCACCGTGTACCACTCACCTCAGCCAGGCTGGCCCAGGCGCACACAACATGGCGAACAGCCCTCACTCACCGCCTTCGACGCCAGCCCGCCCTTGGCAGACCTCGTGTTGCACGCGGGACTCCATCTCGCACCTCAGCGTCCATCGCACAGACCCCTCCTTGTGCCCTCCGGCGGCGCTTGGAGCCTCTCGCGGGGCCGTGCGCACGGGCTCCCCTCAGCACCAGGTGAGGGCGGTCAGGGCAGACCGGGACCACCAGGCGGCGGTTAACGACCGTTAACGGCCGCCGGCGACCGTTATGCTGAGGGCCCAGGGCCGGGCCCCACCGCAGGCTGGCAGCCAGCATCACCGCTGCCCCCGCAGACCCACCGGCAGCAGGCAGTGAGCAGCAGCCCAGGAGGTACGGCAGAAACACCACGGGGCCTGCCCGTGCCAAAGGCAGAAGCTGTCCAGGTTAACCCTGCGCTGCACTTCTGGTAACATCGCCTGCCTCCGGCACGTGCTCTGCTGGGCGCAGATGGGTGTGAGGGAGCCCAAGAAACTGCCAGGGGTGCAACAGAGTGCAGAATGCAAAAAATAAGCCATTTACATCAACATACATCATTATTTTATTTCAATTTTGCTTCCTTCCAGAAATAGAGGGACAACATAACCAGCAGTAGGCACGTTAGTGGGTTGTGCAGTTTGAGTCCCTAAACAAGAACAGATCTCCTGCGCCAGGTGCCATATAAACACAATCAGAAGGAGCCTCCACATTCAACAACACTTGGCTCCAGGGTGAATGTCTCACACTCAGGGCCCCAGTCCGACCACAGCGTACGTTGGAATCAGTATAGAAACTATAGGTAGAGTAAAAGGAATGAAAATAGGGGAAAATGGTAGGCTCCTGGGCAATCCCTCCCTCCCCCAGAAGAGCATTGGGAAAGATGCATTAAGCAAGAAGAAGCATGCTTTCCCTTTTACTGATGGGAACCTGGGCAGGAGAAGACTAGGTCACTTTCTCAAAGCTTACTAAGGCAATCTGTGGTAGCACCAAGGAAACTGCATTTCTCCACTGTCCTAGTCCAGTACCTTAGCTGTTCACTGTCCACCTCTATTCTCACCTGACCAAGTACAACCAGAAGCATTATGAAAATATGGCTGAAATACTCTAGCATAGGAAGGACCAAAAACCACAGGCCCTACAAGCTTATGAGCAGTTAGAGTCAGTTCTGGTTGCTGCAGTTGGTTGATGATTTCCTTAGTCTATCAAACCAGAACCACCCCCAGCTCATCAAAGCAATAAACATCATGCTGAAGAATTTAAAGCAGTAAAAAAACACAGGATCAGGTCTTTGGAAATACAGCAAGTCTCTGATCAGTTCCAGTTCTGTTTTGGACTGCAGTCAGGGTCAGATGCTGCATCGAATTGTCCCCTTCGGATCACACAAACCACATGACCTTATCAGAGCATCACCCAAGGGGGAGGAGGGTATTCAGTCTTGTGATGTTAATCACCATTGTAAGGGCTTCTTGAAGATGCCCATGTGTCTACATGCTGGTGTAGATCTTGGGTGGTGCTCTGAGCTTCAGCAGTCATTCTCCGAAATTTCTGAAGGTAGACAATGATGAAGATAATAAAGATACCCTGGAGGAAAAGGAGGATGAAAAGACAGAGCTGAGAGAGGAGAGCCAGGATGCAGTACCAGTACTGGCATGTGGCAATGATCTCATCTTCTGACAGATAGGCAATGATCCGGCCCTGCAGGTGAGCTGGGGAGCTGCATCTCACATCCCTGTATAAGGTCCGGTTCTGCTGCCACTGGAGCCAGGAGCGCAAGTAGAGGATGTCACAGTTGCATTCCCAAGGGTTGCCCTGCAGGTAGATGACCTGAAGGTTCTTTAGGTTGTCAAAGAGTCCATTGGGAATAGAGGTGAGCTTGTTGTAACCAAGGTGGATATTTTCAGCTGAAGGGCGGAAAGCAACCGGTAGTTTTGCTACAGTTAGGCCTTTTGAAGTGCAGTCGATAATGGTAGTGGTACACTTGCATGGCACAGGGCATGTAGGTATCACAAGTGGGAGGAAGCCAAGGAGGGGCAACAAGAGAATTCCACTGTTCATCTTCACCTGCAAACACTCCCCTGGTGAGACTGGATGAGGTGGAGACCACGCAAGTAGACACCACACACTCTAGGATGACAGCACGTCTTTTGTTGGTTTGTTTTGAGAATCAGTTTCGAAAGGTGGATGAATTTGCTGTCCTTCACAGGAGATGCGAGAGCTCTGAAAAGAACAGAGTTAAAAGAGGCATGCAAATTCTTGGTCTCTTATTACAGAAGGAATGTTCCCGGTCTTCCAACCCTGGATTTGAGGAGGGATATGAACAGATGGCTACTGGGAGGCTTAGCTGCAGCCATCAAATTTATTTTAACTAGTCCTCAGATGTGTACAAGAGCTGCTTGTATTTTCAGCATTACTGGAGGCGCATTACTAGGGTAGTGAAGAAAATTTATATGAAGGAATCAAAAATTAGAATATGAAACTGCTCATGCCTTATCACAGCTCTGAATCACAACTGTAAGCAAAGCTTTGTTCATGCAAACTACAAGAGGAGATTCAGAAATAAAGGTAGTGTTACCACAAGTAAAAAATGGCCTCTCCAGTTTTGAAAAGAAGTGATAAATAGTCCTTGGCCAGCAGAGAGGCTATTGACCACCAAGGGTGAAGGTCAGTGGAGTTTTCCATATTGCTCCAGCAGGTGAATAATCTCCTACTGGAGCTGTGGCCATACTGGGAGACACAGGTCAATGAGCTGTCTTTGTGTTGCAGTCTTACACTGAACACATGAGCTGCTATAACTTCTTTAGGAGAAGAACCATGCATATCTACAAGGCAGTGCTTTTCTGTGCAAATAAAAACATAAAATAAAGAATTAAAGTTACCAGAGGTAACTATTGACTTACCAGAGTAGTTCAATCCTTGCTTTCTTGCTGGCTTTACAAGACAAGAGGAAGGTCTTAAGGCAGTCCAGCCAGCATGAGAGTGTTTGCAGCTGCATAGCTGAGCTCCCGGATAATCCTCTTGCAGCTGGCTGGCAAGATAAGGGTCAGGCTCATCCCAGGGTCACCTCCCACATGAGGCCTTCCTGCAAGTTTGCTGCATGTCACCGGAAGCTGAGGCTTCATTGAGCAAGTACTCCAAGAAATGGGAACTGACACTGCTCACAAGAACATGTTTGCCGGGAGAGATGCTGACAGTACTGATAACTGTGATTCTGGGCCCACAGGCTTGGTCCAACAGAACATCACAAAGGCTCAATTGCAAAGTAGTAACTCACAATGCATTTGAACCTGGAAGGTGACATTACTGATTTGTACCACACTCCCTGAGCACTGTAGCCTTTGGTTTCTCCATCTCATCAGGAAGACTATATATTTGACAGAGTGGGGAGACCTAGCACTTTGCAATGTGCTGACCCTGAGGTTTCCCTTGAAGCAGTGACATAAATCTACTCCTAATTAGCAGTGGAAGAAAATGGACTTTGCCGAAAAAAAATGGACTTCCAGTGACCACAACAGTGTCAATAGTTGAGCCAAGGAGAAAGATCAGCCAGGCACCTGCATCCCCTCATGACAGTTACAGGATTAAAATGTAACTCTTAGCATTTCACTGTCTATATCAAAACAACCCTGTTAGATTCACAGGAAGGATAACAGCCTGGGAAAAATAGTGCTCTGAGGACTGCTCTTTAGGTAGCCAAGGAGTCAGCACCCCTCAACAAGTGCAGCTTGGAGTTAATGATGAAGACTGACCACATCCTTTATTCAGAAGTTGCATTACACAAATACACTTGAATAAATCCAAGCGTCAAAACTAAATTTAGGTAGAATCTTGTCTTCTCAAGGCCATCACACCTTCACGGATATTTTTCTGCCATCAAAGCATTGGCTATGCTCCTTAGGATAAGGCCACCAGAATTACGTTGTGCCCCATGCAACAACAGTTTCACAACTCTCCATTACCCTGTACTGTGCACATCATACAGAGCAGAAATTACGAACATCCTGAATGTGCTGATATTAAAAGAATTTAGGGTGTAAGCAGCAGCAGAATTTGGCACTAACTAAGAAAAAATCTCCGATGCCCTGAACAAAACAAACTTTACATTTCTAGAAGGTTGGAGCAGACCATTCCAGTTGTTTCACTGACAGGCAGAGCAGGAAAGAGGTTAACAAATGAACCCAGTTTGTCCTGCAGGGCCTGGTTTCAACTTCGGAGCAGCTTGACTACTTCCTACTACTAAGCTACTACTACTAAGTTTGCTTAGCAAACTTACCTTGTCTCATGCACTTGGTGCTACATTTATTCACAGTCAGGTGAATGGCAGAGAGCTGATCTGGAGCCAGATCCACTGCGGCTCTACATGCAGCCAGATCTACTGTGGCTCTACATGCAGCACAGACTTAGCAGTGCTCCTCTGGCTCTGTAAAACTGGATTTCCCAGGACCGGATCCTGCTCAGCTGCCCGTTGCCGATTTAGACACTGCTCCTAGGGGAAGCTTAAAGATAGAAGATTTTCAAGTTTATCTTGTCTAGCTTCTGACATCAACAGGCCAGGAATCGCATCAAGAAGCCCTGCCTGAAGCCTTCTCTGACAGAATCAGACAAAAGGAGAAACAGCATTAGTTTTGCTCTCTCCTACCCATAACGTATCACCAATACTGCTGAAGGGAACTGAAAATTAAACAGAAAGAGGTTGTTGGTTTTGAATGTATTTATTTCACTGATCAATTCAGGTAGTAAACATTAATAATAATAATAATCATTTAATAAAATGGATATGGTTTAAAAGGTTTCGGTTTTCTTTTTTCACAATGACAAAATGTTCAAACAGAAATTTACAAAAAAATATATATTATAATAACCCAACAGATGGACAGGAAACAAAGAGCCTAGGAATGGAGCAAGGGGTGGGGAAAATGCATGGCAGGAGCAAGCCAGAGTTAAAGCACAGCAAGAGTTTGTGAGGAGGAGCAGGGAAAGCCATTGCAAAGCACAAAGCGTGGGACCCCCTCCTTCTCGGTGGGGAGGCATGCGGGAAGGCAGCAAGGACTGCACAGGCAGGACACAGGCAGCGGCACACAAGGAGTTCATGCCACGGCTCCATTCCCAGCCAGGCACAAGGTCTGAGATGTTGTACCGACAGCCCCAGCCGTAGCCTGGGATAGCTCTGTAGAGCAGGACACCAGCCCTGCAGCGACTCACTCAGCAGGGCAAAGCTTGGCAGAGACACGGGAATGTGGCTGGAGGTACAGGGGTCACATATGAGGCTGTGGAGGGTTGCGTGAGGGGAGGTGTTAAATTGCTTTCCTATCCACACTTATCACTGCCAGAGCCAAATGGCTGAGCTACATTTGTTCAGGAGTCTCTTCTCCACTTACTATGCAGCTCAATGCTGTAGTACCAAACACTCCTTTAATAAAGAGATGCCACCTTTTAGGCCAGAGTCGGAAGCCCTGGTGCCCCCAAAGGCAGTCTCTAATCCTGTTCCAGGCAGCCCCCAAACTGGCACTCTGTGCAGGGAACCTCCTGCATGGAGACATGATTTCACCAGTACCACTGCCCCTCGGCAGAAGCCATCTCTAGTGCTGCACTCCTGGGCATTCTGTGGACAAGCTGAACAACCTTTATCAGCTGGTAGCCAAAGGCTTCATCTCGCTGTAGGGGACTGAATTGTGTCTATTGACTTGATGTAGGAGCCATGTGCACTGAGCTGATGGAGACTTCCTCACCCAGAGGGACAGATCCTCAGCAATCCTGCCTGCCTGTGACCAGTGTATCCAGTGCTCTCACCAGCACACAGCACTCCTGTACACAGCCCAGAATAAAAGCTGTCAGCTCCTCTATGTCTACTCCAGAGGGTAAAGGTCTCCTTTGTTTTCTAGGAATGAAACTGTTTGAAAGAGCAACACGAAGGCAGCCCCTGTTTCAGGCTACTCCCCTGCCCAAGTATGCACATTGCACAAAAAAAAGTTGCATTTCCTCCTTAAGCACCTTGGTCCTGCATGTTATTGAAGACAAGCTGAACCCTTCCCCTCTCCTAGGCTGGTACTACCACTGTTGGTTATGAGCCAAATATAGGGGAAAATGAAAGAAAAAACAATAATTGTTGGACACTGCTCTTGCCCAGCTTGTACATTTCTGCTAAGGGGCTGCCACCCTTGCTTTGTCCTTCCACCCTGTGCCAGGGTCTCTGCCCTGCCCCTACAGCCCATGTTCAGGATAAGCAGGGGCTCTGTATAGTGAATAACTGGAACCAGCCAACCTACTCACCACCTGGACAAGCCCTGCAGTGCCTAATAACATAATTCAGGGTCTGGCCATTCCTGGCCAACACTGTGCTCCTACACAGGTAGATCTACTGGGGAGTCAGCGATGGAGGAACAGATAGAAAAGGGGAAAGGAGATAGAGGAATCAGGCTGGGAGCCAGAGAAGCTGAAGGGCCCAGCCCATGGTAGCACTCCCTGGAGTCGGAGAAAAGAGCCAAGTGTGTGCCTCTCTCCCTGATTCCCTGCAAGCGTGGCAGTGTGAGACCTGCCCTGTCAGCCCCATCACACTCCAGGGCTATGTTCTGGCTGGACTAAAGTTAAAAATACTGCAGGAAGCAAGAACAGGACAGAAGCTGCTGCCCAACAAGTGCTCTTATCTCTGCCCAGCAGATCCACCAGCCTTCCCAGCACTGAGACAGGAAAAGCCTCAGACCAGGGAGGGGAGAAAGGCTGAAACCCAGGGGAAGAGCAGGGGAGCAAGTGCCACATCTGCTGCGCTGTGCTCAGCCCCATGCAGTGACACTCCTGCACATGCTGACCCCACACCTGCCTGGGCAGGCAGCTTGCAGATCTCTGGAACAAGTCTACAAAATCTGGTCCTTTCCTCAGCAGCAGCTCAGGGACCAGCAATGCACCTGTAGGACCGCAAAGCCTGCAGCTAGGGCCCAGCTCTGCATTCAGGAATGGATTTCAGCACTAGGGTTTCTATCCCCTCCAAAGCAGTCCCAACCAAGTGTTCTGGCTGCCACAGTGCTTTTCAGAACAGATACTCCAGACACACTGAAGCTGGATGACCAGAGCTAAACCTCACCCAGCTAGCAACTGCAGGACTCTGGGGTTCCTCTACCAACACCTCCAGCCTGCCATGGGAGGAAACTATGGCTGGGAAAGTGCTCATTCACATCGTCTTCTCCTTGCAGGCAGCAGTCAACAACTCATTCTCTGCCAGAAAAGACAAAACTGAGAGCAGTAGAAGATACTTTCCTCTAACTGACCTCGAGAGATTCAGTCCCTCACCACTCAGTGCAAAGATCCTGGAGTTTTTTTATAGGAAAACTAAACCCAACCAACTAAAAAAACCCGGGCAGGAAACCAGGCAACCATCAGGACTCCTGAGCAGGTCAGTGCACACAGAAACCCCCAGCCCCAGCTCTCTGGGCCAGAGCTGGCCTCGGGCTGAGGAGCCCGACCAGCACAGGTCAAACTCACAGGAGGGTACGGCTGCCTTTACAATGCTTGTGCTGGCCCCAGACAAGAGGAATGGGGAAGGGGGCATCTCAGCTGGGAGTAAACATTTACGTGCATTGACACAGATAGTCAACTTCGTACACCAGAGAAACCAGGACTTTAAATACCAAAGCATTCCCAAACAACAGATTAGTACATGGGAAAGGGACATCTTTTTCTTTTCTAGGATGTCTTAGAGACTTCCCAGGCTATTTTCCTTAAAAATGGGGAAAAAAAAAAAAAGGAAGAAAGAATAATTATTAAAAAAGAAATACGCATCAGTAAACTGTTAAGTGAAGAGCCTCCTCCACAATCCAGCTGACCGCAAAGCCAGCACTGCTGCTAATAAATTAGAGGGTGCGGGTGCAGCTCGTGCCCACAAGTCTCTATACAACAGGAAACCTTTTCTAAACGTCCACAGCTCTTGCCAGGCCTCAGATGGTCACTGGGGAATTCCCTCTGCCCTCCGAGTGCCTGCCTCTCATTGATCCTGCATCTGCTGCTGCATCTTCTGCAGCATCTCTTGCATCCGCCGTAACTGCATGAGACACAAAAGAGAGAGTCAAAAAGGGATCTGCTGTAGCCTGAAGATGGTCATCTGCACTGGGCACAGTCCTTTGGAGCTGAAAAAGGGATCCCTCAGGTAGTATTAACTCCTGCCTGAGCACAAAGGCATCTGTATCTGGGGTGGAATGGAATCATGTTTCCCTGACAGAGGAAGCCACAGCTTTCACACCCTGTCCTCCACAACAGGAGCCCATGATGGTGGGAGGCAAGAGTGGGAAGCCCCAGGACAGCCTCCATGGGGAAATCCTGGAGAAAGTCTTCATAGTCCAACTTCAACACCAAGGACACCAAGGCATAAATGGCTCTCACCTCCTCATCCTTCATTTTTATCAGCTTCTCCGTCTCAGTGTCTGGTGTTGGGAGAGGCAGGATAGGAATCGGACTTTCTATCCTGTTGTCCTGAGTCAGTTTGCTAGAGAGATGGAGAGAAGGGAGAAATGCAGTCACAGTTGTGGTTCAGGCTGGCTGGCTTTGGTGCCCCCACACAACGGCTGTCACTCCTGATAGCAGACCTGCCAGCAATGCAGCAGCATGCACCCAGCCACATGGAGGGGCTGTGGGGCAATCTAGCCCAGAGGTGTGGGATGTGCTCAGATGCACAATGAGACCAAAGCCAATGAACGTTTTCAAAATGAAGCTTGCGGGTAGCTAACAGAGAAAATCCAAACCAGGCTCACACTGAAAGCAAATACAGAAAGGGCTGATGTTTCTGATCACCTTTCATAGCTACACTGGCAAGCTTAGCAGAGACATTTACAGGCAATTTAACTGGTCTCCTTTGGCTCACATGGGCACGCGCCTATGCAGCATCGATGCATACTACCAGCACCCCTAAGGCACCACATGCTTACCATGGTCTTTTTCTTTCCAGGACAATAAAACCAGAGGAGCAATTTAATTGCTACAAGTCTTGATAACAAAGCCTGCCCTCACATTCAGGAGGTGGCACACATGAGACACAACAGGCATGGCACAGCAGCATTGTGATGAGGGCTGGGGTGCCCAACAGTGCAGGCTGGGAACAGAGGAAGGAGGTGACTTGCCTACAAAAGCCAGGGTGGTAATGACTGAAGAAGATGCCTGCACTGAAACTGGGAATTCAAAACGCCACTTGCAGCTGTCCACCACTTGGAGTCACCATTGGCTCATTATTGAGTCAATTCCAGTCCTAGAGCTGGGGATCTCCTCCCAGAACATCTCTCTAGAGGACCCTTATCCCACTGCTAGAAATGGCCACGGTCTGATTTTATGAGGCTTGTTCACTGGCAAGGAACTAGCCGTGCAGTAAGAAATGGCACCAAACAACCTTTTCTTAAGCTGAGTAACTGCTTTTTCATCATGCTTTTCTTTTAATAGATACACAGCCTACCTAAATAGCAGCTGTGACACTTCTCTCAGATCTCTAACATTTAACACAGTTATTTTCGGACTCCCTATTCCCACTGTTGAAAAAGACAGGCTTGTCTGCTATGTAAAAGTACTGAGATACACTGTGTGTGAACAGAACGCACCACGCAGGACTGCTCCCTGGTGAAGTGCAGCCACGTCTGCAACGTGGCAGCACAGAGCTACCCAGCCAGTTCAGGCAGGAAGTGAAGGGGATGGTTTACAACAAATGAGCCAAGACCTACTTAACCTAAAATGTGTCACCAGTATTGCAGTCATGGAAGGAAGAAGGAAAAAAAAATAAGATGTTTCAAATTAGAAGCCTGCAAGTGTTCTCTCTTCTATTTTCTCATCATTGTGACTAAAACCACAGAGAATCAAATGCAATGGGAAGACAATGCAGAGACATCTTTGGAGACGTGTTAAGAGTCTTGCTAATTGCCTGGACTCTGCTGTCTCAGAAACAACAGCATCCCAAGGGTCATGCTGTGATTTGGACACAACCACAGACTGCAGAATGCCTTCCTCTCTGGCAATGCACGCAGCTATCACCCACCAGAGAAACAATTTATCCCCTGTTTCATTAGGCTGGATTTATTTCACCCAGAGCTAGGAACAGCTCTTCAAAATAACCTCCAGGCCTGTTTCTCAAGATCTACATGGGGAATCCTCAGACAGGAACATGGATTCTCAGAAGCATCCCCACCATGGGTTCAGGCTGTGAGAGACATGCTTGGATTTGCTATTTTAGCCCCCAGTGCCAATCTCCAGATTGCAGCCCAGCATGTCCCCAGCAGACTCAGAGCCTCCTGATGAACCAGCTGTTGTGAGAGCAGCACCAGCTCTGCAGTGAGACACCCCTGCCACCTCTGGATGAAGCCGTGGGGACCTACCTGGTCATTTGCTGGATGCACTGAGCTCGGTAGTTCTCATAGTGGACATCGCAAGTGACATCCTTCAGGTCATGCATGTGTGTCCGGATCAGCATGTTCCGCAGCTTCACAAAGTCGCAGTGTGCCTGGTTTTCCACTGCGGAAGCAACAATGGGAGAGTGCTTGGATGTCACACCTCAGCAGCCCTTTCCAGGGAGACCCTTCTCACCTCCCAGCACCTAGGCTGGGCTAAAATTCCCCCAGGGCTCGTTCCTTATCCTCTGCCACTGCCTGGGGCTCTCCCCCTGGCCCTGCCTCCGGCCTCAATGATGCTCTGAGCTTCCCAATGCTGAGGCTAGGCTGCTCAAGTCACTGTGTTCCCAGGATTTTCTGGGCAAGAGTATTAGCTAAGCACGTACAGAAAAGCCCTGAAGGAGGATGCTGCTCCCAGGTACATGGGATGCCACTGTTATAACCACAATGAGCACAGCCAGTGCTGGCGGCAAACTGCTCATCTCCTCAGACTTTTGGACCGACTGAAAGGCCCCTGTAGGCTCCAGGCAGCACTGCAGGACTCCACAGGGCAGTGCTGTGTCCAGTAGCTGCGCGCCTGCCCGCCTGCTGTGGTGATCTCCATTTACCTCTCTGCAGGGCTGGGGGAAGCCGCTGTGTCAGGCTCAGGTTCTCACAAAGTTGATCCCCCTGACAAATGTCAGCACTCCCACAGGCACAGCCCCCTCTGGAGCCAGTGAGAGAGCAGAGCCAGCGGCTGGGCAGCCCAAGCAGTGGGCACCAGCCCACGAGGGCACACACAAGCTTTTAGGATCTAAAGCTGCAAGAGCTCAAAGCAATGCACCGGAATGGAGGAGTCAGCAACAGCAGCAAAAGCTATTCCAGGGTTATTCTGCCTATGGGCCTTATGGAATCCCTTTCAAAAGGAAGAAAGTTAGAGACAAACACACTGTGCACAAGCACAGCCTCCAGCCCAGCAACTCCAGCACACACAGGACCAGCAGCAAAGGATGGACTGCAGGAAGGTTTATGATTCAGTTTGACTGAGGGCAGTGGCTTCTCCCCAGAAACTAAACTGGCAATGCCCAGTCACCCCCCTATCCTACTTCATTAAAGCCCAGATATTCTCCCATTCACACGGCAGGCTCTCTTCTTCAGTCTGTCATAGCTTCAGAGACAGGGCAACTGCTGCACCCCCAGTAACAGACCTCCTGAGCCAGTTCCAGTGCCTCTATCTCTACCATGTCTTGTCCCATGCCATGTGCCAAAGGTGTCACAGTCAGTCACAGCTGTGTAGAAATAAGCTCTCCCCTGCCATCCATTACAAGTGCCTGCCTGTCCTTCCCCCATCCCTGCCTGCCCCTCTCCCAGGCACCACATGCTTACCTTCCACAATGCCCCAAGGGTACAGTCGTCCACGGACTCGTTGGCCTTTCGCCTCCACCACAGTGTTACTGCCGATGACAGCAAAGGGAGCACTTTCCTGGAATGAGAGGCACTGCTGAGCCCAGCTCAGCCCAGGGCTGCCTGCAGATCCCTTCGCAAAGGGTTTAAACTCAGGAGTAAGGCTGCAGGTGCTGGAAAGGCCTACCCCTACAGAGACATCCACACGTGGCACAGTACAGGACACCACAACCCAGTTGCAGAGAAAAGCCTATGGCACTGAGATCCCCCAGCCTGACCTCTTCTCAGCTGTCCTAAGGGAAGCTGTGTCTCTGATGGTGCCTGCATCCCCTCTTTCCTCTACAGGGAGGCCAGAGTAGAGAGGCTGGGACACCAAGCAAATGGGACAATGTAGGCCAAGAGCTTGTCCAGGCAGGAATGTACAGGCTTGCCCCTCTCTGCTCAGAAGAAAGCCAAAGCCCATTGCACCTCTCTGACAGGAGAAACAAGGCCATAGTGCATGCACACACAGGGCTGGCTCAGCCTGGGGGAGGTTCAGGCCTGGGCTGCTGGGGCCTCCAGACAGGTCTATATGATCATGTTGTCTACCACCATGTAACCAATGTGTCACAGTGATGCCTCATCACTCACAAATCACTCCTCCTTTCTCAAGGAATCACTCAGAAATAGGTGACTGCAAATACTGTACAACACAGCCTTCATCTTAAACATAGGCTGAGGTAGACTGAGGAAAGACTGACACTGTCTGGTGGGAGAGCAGAACTGCCATGTCTTCATGCCACTCTTGACTTCATGGCAAGGACATCAGCACCTTCTTCAGGCTATCTACCATGTGAGCCAACGTAGGCTGTCCCTTGGGTATCGGTAGCACAGGGCTTTGGCACACGAGGCAGCTCTGGCTCCTTCTGGAGCAGCCTACATGCCCATAAGCCTGACTTCCCAGACCCCACTGAGCAGGTTCCTTACCTTCAGCTCTCTGTCTTGCTGTTTGAACTCCTCATCTTCATCAGAGTCACACTCGGGAAACTGGTACACTTTAATGCCAAATTTGTCAATCTCTTCCCGGATCTGTGTCCGTGCAAGACAAAACCAAAAGGACACAACAGTGAACAATATAGAAATGCTGGGTTTATTCCCTGTTTGTGCTACTGTGGTTTTGCTGTAGCCTACAGATGGTGACAGGATTTGATGTTTCTGAAGAGCTGGTCTTTCTGAAGACACCACTTCCCTTCTCACTGGGAGAGCACTGCTGCAATCGGATTTACAGGTACTTGTACATATGCACACACACACTATACATATATATGTATACATATATACATGAATACATATATATATATATGTCCCATCCCCTCCTCATCCCATCCCAACCACCACATTAGGTATAATTCTGTAGAGAAAGAGCATCTCACCCTCTCTTTTAGCTTTCGGATCTCAGAAGGGATCAGGCAGTCAGCTTTGGCAATCAGGGGCACAATGTTGACCTTCTCATGCAGAGCCTTCATGAACTCAACATCCACAGGCCTCAGTCTTCAGCAGAGATGAGGAGGGACACTATTAGCAAGGACACAACGAGCAGCTTGCCTTTCAGCCTCTCCCACCCATCCAGCATGAAGGGAAAAGGACAGCACTGTCACAAGAGCCTGCAGCAGCACAAGGACAGCCCTCGAATACAGCTGTATCCTCAGGAAAGCTGTCTCAGATTTTAGCCACTGAATGTCTCACACAGACACAGGCCAGGTATTTGCTCTGTTCCAAGCTAAATGCTGCCCAGGCCACAGCCCAGAGACTCCTTCCTGCTGCCCTGTGCTGCAGGCAGCCAACACAGCCCCTCCAGCTGCTCCAGGCTGGCACATGAGCCAGCAAGGGGCTGAGACTAAAGGCAGCTTAAAATTCCCCCTTCCTACCCATCGGTCAGGCTTAGCTAGATAGGAAGATACATCTGTGTGCCATTATTTCTCCTGATTTCCAAAACAGTCTGCAAGGCCTGGGGGAGATCTGCTCTGCCTGATCACAGGCAGTCTGTCATGCCAGTAACAGGGAAGGAGGTGGTGTGATGCTCAGCTGAGTGAGAGCATCCAGACGGCTCTTCTGTACCAACAGCCTTACCAACATACAAGCTGCTATAGGGCAATCCTAGGACACAAGGGTCTTCCCTCTGGGCTGAGTTACACCCTGGCCCTGGAGTTGGGGCTCTCACCCGTGCCCGAAGGGCGAGATGAAGTAGAGGCAGCAATGCACTCGGTTGTCCTGGATGTTCTTGCGGTTCAGGCCACTCTCATCACGGAAATACTGCTCAAACTGCTGGTCAATGTAGTCGGTGATGGGCTTCCAGCTGGGATGGGCAATTCAATCAGAACAAAATCATGTGTTTAACAGGACAGTGTCTCCTAGGCACTATAAGGCAGCATCATCCCCTTTCTGCTGCAGACCCCCCTTCCTGTGAAGCACCCCCAGAAAACAGTCGTGGCCAAGGACTAGGGGGAAGGCAGCAGTGGCCTGCTCACCACTCAGTGTTGTTAACAGCATCTCCAAAGCCTGGCGTGTCCACAATGGTCAGCTTCAGCTTGACACCTTTCTCCTCAATGTCCACCGTGTGCTTGACGATCTCCACCGTCTGGTTGATTCTCTCTTTGAACAGGAATATGTGAGTTAAAGCCAGGCTGGGGATCCCCACTCACACCCACAACAATCCAGCTCCTTCCTTATCACTGAGCACAGAGTGACATGGGTTTCACCCTGATCATCCTCTAAGGAGCCTCAAGGGAGTGGTACTATGGGAGGCCAGCAGTAGGCAAACAGGACTGTGAAGATACACACAGCTCTGAAGTGCTTGTAGCCCAGCTGTTCCAGACATCTTGTCCAGTCACTTGGGAAGGGGAATCCCTCCAGCACCCAAGAACAGAAGACAAATCTCAGCATCTCAACTCAAAGGGCTAATGCTGCTCTGCAGCCTCATCTTCCCTGTAGAAGGGCCCTAGAGCCAAACCCCTTTTGCTCAAATACTAGTGCCCTGTAGCCAGTAAACAAGAGCAGGGCAGCAACAAACAACAGGGCTGAAATCCAGCCAACCCCGTAGCTGCTAAAGGAACCAAAGTACTACTCCTTAGGACACTCCAGATCTCTAGGCACAAGAACATTCACCCCATTTGTCCCCAACTTACCCTCTGCATTGAGGAGCTTTCTGTCTTTGTAGAGGTCTGTCAGGAACAGGCTATTCACCAGCGTGGATTTGCCCAGACCCGACTCTCCTAATTGACAGAGTGCAAAGGGGAGGAGGGAGAAGGAAGCAACATGACCCACTAATTGACTTACAAATCAAACTCTGAACAGGGCTTTGAATCCTGAGCCAGAGGAAGTGAGAGATGAGCTGTCACAAGCTGTTTATCAGCATTAGATTTTTCAAGCAGTGGGAGGATTTTTGCTGCAAGATGTCTCAATCCTTGTACAAACGTCATCTCCCAGTTCCTCCATCCTCCCCCCCTCCCTTCCTTTCCCTTGGACCCTGGCTGACTCTGCCTTCACCACCCAGACAAGCCACTCTGTGGGAGGAGAAGCTTGCTCGAGTGGGTCAGGAGGGGTCCATTCTTCCTGGGGGAACTGCAACAAAGGCTGGGGAGCAAAGCAAGGTCTGAGACAAGGACAAGAACAGAAGTAGGGGAGGATCCAGGCGCCGAGTACCTAAGGGAAGTGAGGAGAGCTGGTCACCCCCGTGCACCCACCACGTGGCTCAGCCATGTCTATGCACAGTCTTACCTGCAACCATCAGGGTGAAGTCAAAACCTTTCTTCACAGATTTCCGGTGGACCTGGTTTGGCAGAGTGGCAAAGCCCACATACTGCTTCTCATGGTCCTGCAGGGCAGAGGTGGATGGGAGCAGGTCAGGGTGTGCCACCCCTTCTGCTCGAGCCTCACACAGCAACAGGGAGCTGGACTCAAAAAGCTCCTGAGGCAGAGCCAAGGGCTGGAGGAGAGGATGGTCCCTGCCCTGGCAGCGGTGCAGGGCAGGGCATGCACCTCCTCTGTGCTCAGGGACTTCTACCCTATCCTACAGATAGACGTGGAGGGCTACCTCCTCCCAGCCACACTCCTGCTTGGCTGCTCTCACTTCCAAGACAGCAGTTCACAGCAGCCTCTCAGCACAGAGAGCACAAGAGAAAAGGCACATCCCACCATTCCAACCAGAGAGCACATCTGGGGCTGCTGCTGACACACAGCCTTCCTAACTCTGCTTCTCCTGCACTGTCACTGGCTCCCTTCACAGCAGGGTCACCAAGTGTCACTTCTCCCCAGGTCTTTCAGAGTCATTTTTATCTCTCTCCCTCCAGAGACGCAGTACATGGTGGAGAGCTCTCTGTAATTAGCACCCCAGGGCTTGCAGTGTCCTGAGCCGTGTCTGAAGGCACAGTGGCTTGGCTTCGGCTTGACCTGAAAGGGGATTATTTCTTGCTGTGTCACAGCCACTCCTGGCTGTGTAAGAGGAAATCATGAATAATCTCTAGTGTTATCTCTGAAGAGAAGGAGCATAGGAAGTGGGAAGATGAAGAAGTACTGATAACACAGGTGAGATGCTTTTGTGGAGGGCATTACATATAGTATTACAGGAACATTACCTACTGCCTAACCACCCTCCAAAACCACCTTCCACAGCCCCCTGTCACTGAGCACTCTTACACCATAAAAGCCACAGCCACCTCACAAGCACGGCACACACTGTGTACAAGCACGCAATGTGCACACAAGGAGTGACAAGACCAAAGGTGTGTTTCACAAGCACACGGCATATATCCCACAGCCAGGAGCACACACAGCCTGGGCTGTGCCCTAGGATACATATGCCCTAGGCTCGTGCAGGGTACATCCTGGAAGGTGAACATGGCTCATCTGTGGATTCACAGATCTGCTCCAGGTACTGCCCTCAGCTTGAGCTCAGCACACAGCCTGCTGCTCACAGCTCAGGTGGATGTGGGTAGCCATGGGCGCATCCATCCATCCACCTGAGCACCCCTGGTCCTGGTCTTTCACAGCCCACACCCCCACCACAGTGCGTTCCTTCCCCAGGCCCTGTTGCAGAGGGAAGTGCACACCTACCCTGGCAAACACTTCCCTTCTAGTATACTTTCCAAACTAGACCCAAGGGGAAGCAGCCATTCACAAATGCATGAGCTTGGGACATCACAGACCGCTTTTCGGCATCACTGAAAATAAACATACCCCTGGGGTTCACACTACAGGCAAATCCACGGAGCCAGGAACTCTGCAAAACCAGCCTCAGCCACCACCTGGCCATGGATACCTTCAAGCACACAGCTATCCTCATCCCACAGCTCTCTGGCACTGGTTCTCCAGGCACAGCAGGGAAGACCTCTGGTTCTCTGTTTTTCTCCATTCCTGGGGCACGCTCTCAAAGAACCACAAACCAGTGCGTCGAGCTTGAGGCACCTATTTCTATACTGCACGTGAGCAATGCAGCTCCTGAGCAGCCCTCTACAGCCTCTGGCTGCATGTCCACACATGTGAGCATCCTTGGGCATCCTCAGCCATGCTAAGTCCCACTGGGGACATTCAGCAGGGGGGGACACAGTCTCCTTCCAATTTATGGCTGCTGTGGATCTGCCCACTCAGACAGGACAGACATGGCTGATGGCCATCATGGCCCAAGGACTGACAACCTAAAGCAATGGTGCAGTGAGGAGTGGTGAGACCCCAAGGTGAAAGTGATGGCAGCTCTGATGAGCTGCATGCAGCAAAGCAATGCCTGCCTGAGGGACACTGTGAACTGCCACCCAAAAGGCTCAGTAAAGGGTAAACACGAGGTGAGAAATGTGATAACGGCAGGATCAAGAAGACAAGAGAAAAAGATTGCTTCCAGCCGGGTGAAGCACTTCCAGGGACAAGACCAACATGTACATGTAACAGCCTGTGCCTCACAGTGCAAGGACCAGTGCTGCCCAGTGAGTGACAGAGACATACAACATCCTTCCCCTTGTGCTTCTCATACAGTCAAGCTTTAGGCAGAGCAGGAAGTGACCTGCCACACACTATACCAAGCTCCTGAAAGGCAATGATCACCCGCTCTATCCAGTGACTTGACACATGGAATAGTACTAGTAACGTGCTATTAATCTGTAACTGGGGTTTGGGGTGTGTTTCTCTTACTTTCTTTGTTTTCTAACCTGGATGACTAAGGGCTGACAATGGAGATACTGGGGAACTGAGCTCTGGTGCAACCCCACTTACTTCAGCCAAGTGTAACTGGCTGAACCTGATCTCTCATTTTTGTTCAGCCCAACCAAGAAAGCATGGATTTACTGTACCTCTGGTTACCTCCCCATAGCTTGGTGGAATCACATTTGAAATGAGCAAATCCCGGCTGGGGCAGGACTCTGCCCTCTACCCATGACTCATGCGATCATTTCCCTTCCCCAGCAAGGAAGGTCAGTGCTAGGTGCAAGAAGAGCTTCCCTCACAGTGGGAGGCACCAGAGTCACAAGGGTAAAGCCCTGTCCCCAGCCATGGACATGCTGCAGAGCCCTGCTGTGAGGGTTGCTGACAGAGACAGGAGGCTTTAGGGGTTGTGAAAGCTAAAGTACATTAAAAGACATTGACTACATGATGAGAGACTTGTACTGAGAGAGTTCCTGGAGATAGCACAGCCCCCTCCTCATGCTCCTGACCCTAACGAGCCAGCTCCCATCAAGCTGACACAGACTTGGACAGCCGGTCTCTGCACTGCACTTCCCTTGCCAGCCCCAGCTGTCAGCCAAGCCAGCAGCTCTGGCACAAGGAGCCCCTCTCCCCACTGCCTCCTCCACGTGCAGTCTTTGTTCCCACTGGTGTGCTGCTCCCGTGCCCCTGGGAACTTGTCCCATGCACCACAGCAGTGCCTAGCAAGAGATGTGGCTGACCTTTGGGAGGGCCCTGTCACAAACCAAAGCACCCCAGGCCAAGCAAAACACATCTGTACCCTCCCTTGGCACACGCTTGTTGGTCCACTGGATGTCACAGCAACATACCATGTCCTCACATCCTTCACTACCCAGCTGAGGTAGACAAGGCTCCCTGGCAGGCAGTGCTCCCCTTGGGAGTCCAAGCCAAGGAACAAAGCATTGGTGGGTTCATGTCCTTTTCCTGTTGAGGGTAGAAATATTTGGGATCTGTTGCACAGAGAAGAAGCCATCCCTGGTACTGAGGTGTCTACAGGGCTGTCTGTACCTCCAAGGCAGGGTACACAGCACAGCTTCCATTGCTCCTGTCCTTCCCAACTCCCTCCTCAGCTCTCTCGCGAATGTGTTGTTTAAACCAATCCAGATCTTGTGTGACTTCATCATTCAGCCTGCGGATAAATGGGGCCTTGCTGGGTATATTCAAAAGGGCTAAAATTAAACACCAGGGGACCACAGAAAAATTGAAGAACAAGGCCCTTCCCCAGGCCTGGAGCAAACCCCAAAAATGATGGAGCTCGCGTTGGGATCCTTTGGGAGGGAAGCCCTCTCAAGTGTCACAGCCTCCAGCACGAGCTGTCCAGCTCCCTCTCAGCCGGCCCTTCCTCCAGCTGTTCCTCTCTGGCCAGGCACAGCCGCCACATCCGCATCTGCACGAAGCGGCACAGCCCAGCCCTAAAGAATATGCAGACCCTTCACTTCCTCTCATTGCCAGAAAGCTGCTTAAATTCACAACACAAGCAGTTCGTGGGACATGTCTGGCGTCCATCTGCTACCTCAGGCCTGGGCTGAGCACAGGAGTATCAGCAAAGCCACTCACCCACCAGCATAGGAAACCAGCTAGCAGAGCACAACACGAGAACGCAAACCAGCCTGCGGCTGGGCACACACACAGCATTAACTCTTGCCCTGACCCCCCCGTCCCCCAGCACACAGACAAGGAACCACGGCATCAGATAATATGACACAGAACTATGTCGCACATCTCCCAGCTGTCCAACACCCCCTCTGCCCTGCTCCCGCAGGGGCTGCTCCCTTCCTTTCTGTCCCCATCACCTCTCCCTTACCAGTGTCTTTCTGCTCCTCTGCTCCTCAGAGGTCTCATCTTGTGCTGCACACATCTTTTAGGGCACCATCCTCCCCCCCCTCCCGTCCCTGCTGCTCCCTGGCTCGCACAGTGCTATAAATACATCCCTGTACCTTCAGCTTGGCTGGGTGGCTTCGCTGTGCCTGCGTCCGGGGAGAAAGCAGCCGCTCCACTAACCGCTCCTGAATAATGATCGAATCCATAACCGCGGCCGGCAGGACGGACAGCCACCGGCAGCCAAGGGAAGAAACCCCAACCCATGTGTTCCCTCCCAGCCTTCCCTATATCCATGCGGCAGCCCCCCCCCGCCTGCGCGTGCACACACACGCCGGGCTGGCTCAGCTCGCCTCGGCGCGGCGGCCCAGCGAGGCCAGGAGCAGAGGGGAGCCGAGGAGAAGCCCGGAGAGGAGAGCGGACTCGCACGGCAGCTGCCCGGGATTTCCTGCCTCCGCCTGTGCTGCGGGAGGAGCCTGCCAGCAAGGACAGGACAAAAGCCACCGGCCGCAGGCCAGAGCCAATGCCTCTCGCTCTGACAGCGCGCCGCGGAGGGGCTCTGCACGTACCGGATGCTGTTGCAGCCATGAGCCTGACTCCTTTTGTCAGATGGGCTGATGCGGCTGGAGGAGGTCTGGGGTATCCTGACACAGGACAAAGGTTTGCCGCAAGGAAACCTGCTCTCAGCGCAAATGCGCTGCTTCCAGCTCAGTGGAAGGGTCTGAAGGGTCCAGAAAGCTCCCAAAAAGCAGGGTCCAAACTGAGGTCCCCAGATCCCGGTCCCGGTTGACATGGATCTGCCTCCACATGGCGCTGGGCCATCTGTTGTCTAGTCCAGGCTCTATTGCAGCCTCATCTCTAGATCCAACTGGAGTAGCAGGTGATGTGTTCTGAACCTTAGAGCTAACCGTTTAAGCTTTAGAAGACATTTCAAAATAACTATCTGCGTATTTGTTAAGGATAAGAATGCAGCCCAGCAACAACCCAGCATGCACAGAAAAGTCATTCAGATCACAAGTCTGGGTTCTGAACCTACATGTAAGACCTGCTTTCCAGCTTTTCTATGCAGCCACAGAGACTGAACAGGAATTTATGTGGAACAGACAACAGCTGATTACTTCGTATTATCATATGATTCCAGGAACTGGGGGGTTACTATCAGAGCACCTATAATAAAGCCACATAAGATGACAACACTGGTGGTGCTGGAGGAACCTGCCACTTGCCACACAGGCTCCAGAGCTGCTTTCTGCTCACAGATGAGGAAGGATGCAGACTGCAGCCATGCTCCTGCCTCACTTCCCAGAGCTTCCACTGCTTCTGTGGTAAGCACAGCTCTCCAGCAGTGACTGCAGAGCAGCTGACCAGCAGGGCCTGTGCTTGTCACCCCTGCGCCAGAACCAAGTACCCCAAGCATGGCTGACACCAGGTTCTGTTATAAGGTACCAAGCTACTGCAAAGTCTCCAACGGCCTGAAGTCTGGGGGGAGCTGTGTGAGTGGAAAAGGCTTAGAAACACACCACATGCTGAAAAAAACCCCAAAGAAAAACAAAGGGAAAAGAAGAACAGTGTTTTACCAGTGCTGCAAGTCGAGGGAAGGAGACCTCAGAAGTTGCAGGCATAAGGTCCAAAAGACCTTAAAAGTAAATGTAGGAGAACTGGGAAGCACTCCCAGAGCAGGAAAGCTCCTGCCATCCAGCAGCTGTCACATCGCATGCAAGCAGCCTTTTTCCAAACCACCCTGCTCTGCCAGCAGCATCCTTTAAATTACACCCATTGGGGTTTGTTCCCAACTGTTTCTGCATGTGACAGCCAAACAGAAGGCCTGGGCTGACAGCCAGGTGGCAGGAATTGCCACCTCTCAGAACATGTCCATGTTTGTCAGCTCTGCCCCTGCTTTGCAGCATTGCTCCATTCCTTAGGGAGCCAATAATCCTACATCAGCCTCCCAGCCCAGTGGCAGGCCAGACCATGCTCAGGACACTGGTTTTCTTTTTCCTAGGTGTAAAATACCTAATCCTTGCTTTCCTGACTGAAGAACAGCACTGCTGGGGTCTGCAGCTTGTGCATGACTGCAGTGGGCAACAAGAGCAATGGTTTGTGGCACACCAAAGATGCATCCAAACTTACTTGAGGTAACACAGAGGTTTCACCAGACCTTCCATGCCACAAACCACAATGGCTGCAAGCAAACTGCCCTCTCCAACCCCCACGAATCCACATGGCTTGGTAAACCCTTGTGCGAGGACTACAGGCCACATTGCCACCAACCACAAGCATCTTCCAAGGGTACATGGAGATGTGTTGTGACGCCACAAGCCCATTGCACCGAATCAGAGCATTCTTCTGAGCTGGGATCACAGATGAAGTCAACAACAATTTGGTTGTGACAAAACCACAGTGTTGTTCATGGCCACAGGAGCCATGCTGGCAGCGCAGAAAGAACAAGGAGCTACTCTCAGACTCAGGCTCCTCTGCCTCTCCCAGCGATGCTCATCTTGGCTCCCCTCCTACCTAGAATCACCCAACCAGAAATGATGGGCCAAGGAGGGGACAGATGTGTCCCTCAGACGTGCTGCATGGCACTCCCAGAGCTGTTGGCTCAGGTTGGTCTGTGTGTGAACTTCCAAAAGACAACCAAGCCAATCTTATTTTGGTCCTATCTTTTCTAATTGCCCCCAGCAATTTCCATGGAGCCCCTGGAAAGGCCCAGTGTAAACCCTCCAAGAAATCTGATGTATGATATGCTTATGAAAGAAAAAGTAGCACACAGGACATCTCACGTGTTGTGCAGCACAACTCAGCAGGGAAATGCACATCTTTACCCTTTCAGGATCTAGAGCAAACCTAAAGGGTTTTCCTCCTTGGGCTTGTGTGCCACGTGCACCTCCAACCTCATCTCCATGCAGGTGCCAGCAGCAGCAGCTCTGGGGTTAAGCTGGCAGCAGACTCCAAGTTTCTGATTGTCAGACCCTGGCCCCAACCTGCTCAGCACTCAGCAAGGGAAATGCAAGGCCTTTGGGTGCCCCAAACCCATCCCACCTCATGGACCAGCTCTTCTTTGTCAAACCATGACAGTAGAAGAGAATGACAAAAAAAATAATCAACGAGCACCGTCTGGGTCCTCCATGGTGCTGCCATGTTGAGCACTTGCTCACTAACAATCGGGCCAGGGCAGAGCTAAGCCATGCACCCACCCTCCCGCAACATCCCTCTCCTTTAGCTCCTTGAAGCCATCTGGGACAAGCACAGCCACAGGGCTGCTCAGGACAGGGGCTGCAGCACATGTAGGTAGAGCTGTGGCTGTGCACTAGCAGTAACAGAGCAATGTCCTACTTTTCCCTTTATTAGAGGGGATTTCTAGCCTGCAGTATTGAAGATGGTTCTAAGAAGAGGAGAGAAAACACATTACTTGTGGGTTTAGATGTAAATTCACAGAAGGCAAAGTTGACCCCTGGGCAGCTTGCTGGAGTGTCAAAATACTTCCTGAGAGCAGCACATCAGCCTTGTGAGGACAGGGGGGACAAACCCCCACGCTCACTCCACACGCCAGCCCAGGGAACAAAGAACAAGCAGCTGTGCTTCAGCGGCAGTGCTAATTGAAGGCAGACAGAGGGCTGTGCTATTGCACAGTCATTGAAGTTGGAAGCAATACACCCAGTTAAGAAAAACACCCAGTGCTCAGGACCTGGCAGCAGGGATGGGCAGAGATCAGGACAGGGAGCTCAGCACAGTGGGAAAAGGTGGCTGCTAACTTGACAAACAAGGAGCAAAACCAACACAAGGAGGAGCACAGAGAGACCAGCACAGATCAGAGATGGGAGCAGGGAGAGGAAATTCTGTCCTTGGCTAAAATTACAACATCCTGGCCAGGCTCCAGCCACAACAACCACAGCCCTGCACACCTTCCTCCCCACAGCTCTCCGCTCCCATCAAAGGGGCTTTCACCTCAGCAGCTTCCACACTCACCCTTTTGCACACTCTTAGCCAAGATGCTCGGCCTCCTGGGATGCCCAGGGGGATACAGACTGTCACCACACTGATGCAGCTGAGACATTCATCAGACAGGGGCACAGACACATCTTTTGACCTCAGAAATACGCTGCCAATACTGTTGGTGATGTGAGCTCCCTGTAAGCCCAAGCCACTTGGCTCTTCCATTCTACTGCTATAAGCAGCAAAATGAATGGAAACTAGGTCCAGGTGTGAAAAGCTCTCCCTTCACATCAACCAGAACCTCCAGAGGAAGGGGAGTGAGGGGAAACAGCACAGTGGAGGGAGACAGAGCCCCAGCCAGCTCAGAGGAGAGGTCACCCACCTGCAGGGGAGCTGTTTTCTGGCAGAGATGCTATGTCCTAAAGACTGGAGTGCTCAGGCTCCATCCTTGGTGAACAATCAGGAGTGTATCACGGAAGGAGAGTCTTTGGCCTGATCCACACACTCTTGAGCAGCACAGAGCCAGGAAATAGGGTCCCATCAGGGATGCACCCAGCCAGCCTGGCCTGCGCAGATGACTGGTGAAGCTCTGCGCATCCATGGCTCAGCAGGATCAGCACTATCACATCACAACAGCATTTATGGTCTTTTCCTCTGAAGCATACAAAACTCTTTTCAGAATTCCCTACTGAAGGGATATTTGGTTCCTGTCTGTTTTCTACCAGGATGAGAAAGACAATTGCAGTTGCTCAAGTCAGATGGTAGCAGCAGCAGACAGTAAATACATCCCCAGCTTGGATCATAGCAGTGGAGGCTGAGGAGCTGCAGGTGTCTTCCTTGCAGGTCCACAGCCGGGACCCTCCATGGCTCAGTTCCCACCTTCTCTTCCTGCTGCTTCCTCTCCCATTCCATGGAAAGTCAGTGCTGACTTCAGACAGGAATCTCACGGGTATCACAAGGTTTGGACTTTGCTGCTTCATCACCAGTAAAGCTGCACACTCACCCTGAGGTTCCTGCTGAGCTGACCCAAGGGAAAATGCCTTGCTGATCTGAACTCTGATGATTAGTTTAACCTTGAACTTACAAGCAAGGCTCTATATAAGTGGTTATGGGGAGCATCAGAGCCCTGACACTTTAGCCAGGCTTCATCCTTTGATGCTCAGATAAAAGCAAGATACCAGAGCATAAACACAGAAATCCCAAAGCACTGAATTAATCTCCTGTATGCACAGTGCCACAAAGCACAATCAGCAACCAGATCTCCTGGTTTTGCTTTTACCTACCCCACAGGGCAAGCCTTAATTTCCGCCCTAGGATCACTGCTGCTTTGTCACATAATCCCTTCAGAAACCTAGCAAATTCCATTTTAAAGGTATTTGTGCGCCCTGCTTCCACCTCAAGTACCTCATGCTTCCCTCAAGCACTGAGCGACTCATGTGATGCCTCCACTTCCAGCTCTGAAAAAGGACCAACGACCATAAATTGCCCCTTACTCTTTTAAACTCCCCCTGGAGCAAGACCACAGCTCTTGTCACACCCTGCTCCTCGGCACAGCATCTAGGGGCATTGCAAGATGTAACCAAGCCGGGACATGGGGCTGGCTGGAGCTCTCCCGCAAAGCGCAGAGCTGCTCCCCTCTCCAGAGCAGCGCAGGAGGAGCCGCTTCCAGCCAGACCTTCCGTCGTGCGGTACCGACTCGTTCCACGCGAGGGAGAAGCTGCCCGCAGAAGAGCGGGAACGGGGACAGGCAGCTCCCGCGGCCGCTTCCCCCGATCAGGGCCGGGCAGATCAAAGCTGCAACCCTTGTTGCTTCTGCCTCACACACGGGCACAGGCGCGGGCACCTCCAACTGCAAACGCATTCGAAACCTTAGCAAAGGACAGAGGTTTCCAAATTTAGCCTGTTCAGACAGGAGGAGAAGCCAGGCGGTGCAGGAAGGTCTGCACTGCTCATCATTCCTTCTGCTTCATCCTCCTGCTTTGCAGCACAGATCAGGCTTAAACAGGTTCGCTGCCTCTCATCTCAAAGCCACAGCTGGGAAAACCAGAGAGGCAGGGCAGAGCCCTGCCAGTCTCGAGAAGCCAGGAACAGGAATGACTGGGACACAAACAGGCACATACTGCTCCACGGCATGGAGGCTGGCTGGACTGGGAGCCATTTGGTGGGACAGGGTGGAAAATAACGTGAAATGGAAGAGCACTGCTTCTCCAGCTCTCAGGCTCTCCATCCAAATGACAAGAGCACCAGCAGTTTTGGAAGCTCCTGATACACATTAACATACATGAACAAAAAGAGGTTGGGGACAAGATCTTACAGAAGATCTTACAGAAGGTCCACTTTAAGGTAGTGGTCCCAATCCTGCGATCCTTACTCACCGAGTAGTCCCTTTGAAATAGAGACGACTGCTCATGTGAGTAAGGGATGCAGGATCAGGCCTGTCTACCACAGAGGATGAATCCTGAACTGGAGAGGACATCGCGGCCTCTGAGCATTGTGAGACACACATGCCTGGTCCAACGGTATTGCTGGGAGACAGTCCAGGCTGGGGCAGCACACCTGCAAACAGCTCACCAAGCACAGATTGTGGGTAGCAAGGCAGTGGACAAATAAGCCTGGACAAGGGATCCTCCACCCAAACAGGGATGCTCTTGGTTCATCCTCAGCATGTCCACCTCACACATACTCTGCGAGGAGGTTTTTCTTAACCCTGCTGTGCTCCCAGTAGGCTCCTGAAAACAATACTGGGAGAAGGAAAGCCAACAGTCTTGGGCCAGCTCCCAAACTCTGTCTGGGTCTCCCAGCTACAATTAACATAACTTTAGGAGTAGCTGATGCCCACAAGAGAGGAGAATAAGCCCACTCTTAGCGCACCAGATCATTTTTAATTCCACTAGGTAAGGGGAAAAAGGCAGCTTTCTAAAGCAGCCTTCAGCCCTGGGAAGCACCCAAGGAGTGGAAAGCCAGTCTGTCTGAGGAATAAGCTCTGAAGACTGCACTCTTCAAGGCCAGACAGATGGCTGCTTCCCATGACAAGGAGGTAGAGGAGCTTCATCCAGCACTCAGACCCCCAGGCTCCAGTCTCTTACCCTCCCTCCCTGCTCTCAGCTGCCCCAGCACTGACACTGCAGTCGCACTGCAGCACCACAACGCACAGCCCTTGTGCACACTCACTGAGATGACACACATGCACAGGGACTTCCACCTTCCTTCCCTTCCTTCCCACCACCATCCCACCTGAGAGAAGCCTGGTGAGGGTGTCAAGCATTTACTCTCCTCCCTTTGCACCTGCACTGCTCTGCCCATGCTCCACCAAGACAGGACACAGCCGTACCCATCTGCAAAGTGCTGCCCCTTGGAGCCCAGCACAGGGCAGAGTTCCTGGTAAACACAGCTATGTAGCTTCCAGCCTCACCAGGCACCCCATGATGAGCACTCAACCATCTGCTATCCCAAAGGGGACCCCTGGGAGCCTGTTTCCCAACCCTGCCATGCAACCAGGTCTGTGTAAACCTCCCTGCCCATGTCAGTCTGCCCAGGGCTGGGTCCTGCGTCGGGGCTGTCTGTCTTTGCAGATGGATAATTAAATTCCCTTTCCATTTCCTTTATCCTCCTGATGGTTTCTCTGGCTGGCAGCTCCCCCGCAGCCCTGCACAATCCAGCAACATTAGTCAGGGAAATTCTGCTCCCTTCCTGCCCTGGATGTTGCTCTTGGTTCAATATAAACAGCAGAATGAACTGCGCAACAGTTGGAGCTGCAGTAGCATTTGCCCTTTTCAGGCTGGCAAACACACCTGCACCTTCTCCCCAAGTAACACGAATGATGGGTGTCATTAAAATGAGTGCTATGTTCCTGGCAATTGGAAGCAATTAGCTAATGATCAGGAATATGCAATCAGCTGGACTGGGCTTGCAGCACACCTCAATTTATGAGCCGTGGTGCAAAACACTCCTTGGGGGTAGGGCCTAAGAAAGCCTATCAGCAATGGTGTGAGATGCTCTCAGAAAAAGACCATAGCACTCTCCTGTAGGACACCTGAGGAAGGGATAGGGCAACGATGAAATTGAGGTAAATCGAAGAGCTGTCTCTCAGAGCTCCCTCAGAAGGGAAGGAGCGTGTGCCCAGGTGAAGTATCCACACAGATCCTCACTGGGCATACAAGATGTCTGTCCTCCTCCCTGACACTAAGCAGTGGCTTTCTTGGAAGCAGTACTGGTACCTGAAGCCTTCAATGGAGGCAAAAGCATTCCCAGGACCTGCAGAGACACACACATACACCAACTCCACCTGACAGAGGACAGCAGAGGAGGAGTTATGCTGTTGGGATTTACAGCTCCCCTACAGATACCCCTCACAAATGTTCAGACTGAGGTTTTCAGAGATGACCTACAAATTCTGACCTCTTGTATACTGTAACACTCTATTCTCCCACAGGCAATGTCCTGAGTGCAGGCAAAGCACTGCAGGTCTCACAGCCCTCCATCAAGACCTCCAGCAGCTCCACATCACTGCTTGGGCTGTGTAGTTTGACTCTCCACATGGCTGCCCATGTAGTTTGACTCTCCCAGACTGCCGCCTGCCTCAAATGGATGGGACTTCGAAAAGGCTTTTTGGAAGATCTCATGAGCTTGCTGCTGGCTCTCTGCTCCCAGATCCATGACAGCCCACTGCTGGCTGCCCACCATGCACTGAACAGAGCATTCATACCGGCTCCTTGCACCCTGCCAGTGCAGACACCAAGGCCGTGGCTGGGGAGGATGCCATCAGCATGATCAAAAAGGGAATCAAGAGATGCTCTCCAATGCCTTTCTCTCCCATTTTCCCTCATCTACTTGGTCCAGCAAACACCAAGCCTGGTTACACCTCTGCTGCACAACTCACCACTTCTCTATGCCCTGCAGTGTGACTGGAGATTCACATTTTGTTAAATGCTGCGATGATGGGAGGAAACTTGAAGTCACAGAATATCTAAATCAAATGGTGCCATCAAAAGGAATTTAAACAATGTTTCTTCCAAGCTTAAGAGTAATAGTCAGAAACTGCTGAATGGTGCTTCTCCTTATCATAGATGCTGACCGGGAGGGAAAAAATTAAAATAGTCAGTCTGAATTTGTAGTGAAACACACCAAAAGATCTTCTTGGATGGAAAAATATCTGGCTCAGTCTTAGCAGAGATTGTGCTAGATACCAGAGAGCTACCCCATGCCCTTCCACAATGCAGGTATGATATGCAAGGTCTGGAACTCACAGCAAGGAGTGATTATAAATACAGACTATTTACCAAGATTGGTGGACACTGACAGGTCCTAATGGTCCTCTGGTACTCAGATGAACACTCTGAGGCTGCTACAGGCAACACCACAGCTTGCTGGCCTGGGAGGCTGGCTCTGCAATTGCAGCGCTCTTGCAACAGAGAGGCAGTAACAGGCAGCCCAGCACAGAGCCAGCACACCCCGCCAGTGCGACAGCCTTGGGCTGCTTCAGTCCAGTCCCAAACTTCATTAGCAGTTTTGCAGCAGTGAGAGATTCCTACTAACCACTGAGATGATGCCATCTGTTTCCACTTACGTGCTGGCTTACAGGAGCAGCTACAGAGCAAAGGACTCCAGAGAGACTTTGCTCTCCTGAGCACACAGGGACTGAACAGCAGCTGCTGGGACAAACACAGCCTGAATTCACCTTCCCAAAGCAGCCTAGTACTTCCCTTCTGTGCAAAGTACACACCTGGGAGGCACAGCTGCCCTCCTACTTTGGTTTTGCTATCAAGCTCCATCATACACCCATCCACAGGCCACTTCCCTGCAAGAATAGAGAACTTGCTCTCAACAGACATCACAAGTTCACTGACTTACTGCTCTGTATGGCACCACAGCAGAGGAGGGGTTGACTAAGCTGTTCCCACATCTCTTGGTCTGTCCTCTACAAAGCCAAAAGGAATTTGCCAGTGATAAGCCATTATTCCAAAACTAACATCTACCAGGCTTTCTTTCCTTCCTTTTAACTTTCTTTCTTTCTAGATCAGGGCCCTGCAGGGATCGCACTGTGCAGAGAAATCTTTACCTAGACACCTTTTTCATGTATTCATTTTTATGTACACACTGCTTGGGGCAGCCACGTACCCACCTGCCCCAAAAAGGGGCAAGATGTATCAGCAGTGCCTGCACATCCTAGTCTGTACAAGAGTACAGAGCAGACACTGGACCCCAAAACGGCAGCATGGGAGTATCCAGGTGGCTTCTGAAAACAGTAGCAGAAGGAAAGGGATAAAGAATGAGGGACACCTTGTGTGGGGAGGGCTAAGGAAGTATTGGCCCTGCCTGGCAGCTGAGCTGCAGGAGGACTCTATCACCTTGTTTTACAGGTCATACCTGCCTTGGGAGGGAGAGCAGTCTTCTTGCTCAACAGGAGGTTTCATGGCTTGAAACAGATTGCTTAATCTTTGGCAGTTTGAGCTCGGCAACTACCCTTTTCCTGTGGTTGCTGTTTCCTCTCTGAGCACACACTGTTTTCAGAGCCAGAAGAGACATCGATACTCCCCTCAGCCTGCTCCCCGGGCCCTGCAATTCCCTTCAACAACTCCCTTTGGAAGACCTGGTGGCTATGGTGGATTCACAACCATGGCAGAGCAGCAGAAGATGCACTAAGTTCTCCTTTCCTTCCCAGCTAAAGAGTCTTGCTTGGAAAGAGCTAAACTGAGTTTTCCTGTAGAAAAGTGCTATTCAGTGAGAAAGGATGAAATATCAGGACTTACCACGAGCAAAGTGCAGCAGCACACTGTGATACTGCAGTAGTAACAACCAGCTGGACAGAACTGCAACAAAAGCAAAAGCCTACAGCATCCTACACAGCCTCACAGAGGGGATTCCCGACATGATCCCATCCTACTGTCTCAATCCCATTACCAGCTCCTCAGCCTGTCTGTAGTTTTGCTTACCCCACCACCAGCCATACTGCCTGGAGATGGCAGCTCTGAATTACCTATCAGGCACCTCCTGAAACTCAGCCACACTTAGCTCCATACCACCACGGCACTGATGCTGCAACCAGAGATGGGACAGTAGCCAGACCTCAAGTCCATTCTCAAACGCCAGAAAAGAGAGCTTTCTCTACAGCACATCACCCTGTTAACAAGCGCATCTAGTGTAACAGTGCAAGCATAGGAGCTCCCCTCACTTCTCCAGTTTGCCTTTGCTTTGCTGTTATATATTGACAAGCAGTCCTACCCAGCTCTGAACTTCTCCCAGGAGACACTTCTCTTCAGAGCCCCAGTTATAGTGACATTGCTATCCTGATCCATTACAGCCCTGTCCCAGGCACCCAGAGGCACTCCTGGGGACCCATACACACTGCAGGGGACACACACAGCTTCGGGCCACACACACTGCACAGAGCAGCCTGGCTGCTGAATACTGGGACTTGAGAGGCCAGGAGAGCCCTGCCTCCTGCAGCCCACTGGGCACAGCCATGCTCAGACAAGCAGGACCTGCTGCAAAGACCTCCCACAGCAAAGGAAGAACCAGCATCTCTGCCACCAGCCTGCTGGTTAGCTCTGAACCAGGGGGAGGCCCTGAGCAGTGCAGTGGAGCTGGGCACAGCACCCCACATTAGCATCCCAGCTCCAGAGCTGACAAACCTCCCACAGAAGGCAGAGCCTGGCACAAAGGCCCCTTTGTTCCCGACACACGAGCCCTTTCCAGGCTGCTGCCCAGACACATCATCTTTATTGTGCCCTCCTGACTTGAGCAACAGGCAGGGCTCAATAGCCCCTTTCTGGGATGATGCTGGAGCTCACACACAGGAGGCTGCAGATGGCAGAGGACTGCCAAGGTCTTGAGCCCTGCCAAGCAGTGGGCACTGGCACTGTGTGTTCTTCACTACTGACAGCAACACAAGCCTCTCTTGGGGTTTCAATGACCTAAACCCCTTCTCACAGACATGGCAGAGCTCCTGCATCACCCAGCCAGCCACAGTCACCTGCTACTGACTCCGCTGTTGTGGGCAAAGCTGTGGGATGCTGAGCAGAAAGGACAGAAGACGCATTTCTGTGTAAAACCCCTGCTTGTCCATGCACTTCCAGATTGTTCCATTATGTACCAGTATGGAGACACTGAAGCAGGAAGGAGGAAAATGGGAGTGTAAACTCCTGTCCTTATTGTGACACAGACATGGTGGGATCTGTTTCCTGTCCCTGCTCCCAGTTGAACCAGAAAGAGGGGCAGGAGGGCTGGGGGAACTCTTGCTAGATCCCATGAATGGTTAAACTCTCCCTATTCAGCACTGGTGGGAAGGAATTTATCTTCAAGCAAGAGTCTTGGTACCACCTGTGATGAGGCCAAGAGACAAGCAAATTCCTCCCATGAACTTATCCCCTTCTATACTGCCTACCAGCTACAGAGAGTTTCATCCACAGCCAAGCAGCCAGAGGGACATGAGAAAACAGTTTTTATTTTCCCACCCATAGCTTGCCACAACCATCTCTCACACCACAGCATCTCTTCAGCTTGAGCTCAAGCCAGAAGACAGCTAGGTTTAAGGCGAAGTGGCTGGACTTCCCAATAAGGCTTGTGAGACAGCACTTGGAAACTGTCCTTACTGGAGCACACAGGCATTTACTGAAGTCCAGAGCTGTGCCTGGCAAAGCAGCTCCAGCAGCCAGGGAGACCAGCAGAGCCCAACGACTCCAGGCTCCAATGGTGCGAGAGAAAATCTTGGTCACCTCAGCAGCAGACATCAAGGCAGCAGGGAGAAGGGCCCTCTGCCATGTCAGGAAGGAGAATTCTCTGGCAGTTTCTGCAAGCAGCCCGTGGTCTCCCAACCTCCTCACCACAGCCTGGGACCTGGAGATGACTCCCCAGCTGGCTCCCACCCCATGCTCCCAATCCTCAGTGCTCCTACCAACATCTCTGCTCCTAGAAAGCAAAGCCTCCAGAAGGGCCCTGATCTGCTTTTCCACTGATCCACAGCGCCCTCAGATACAAGGACCCCAGCAGGGACTCTTTACATCTATTCACATACCTTCAGCATCTTCCTGCACCAACACATGGTTGCACTGAGCACGTCTTCCACTCGGGCACGGCTCAGCACTCTGCAGTGCCTGAACTTTCAACAGGAAACTGCTCTGATATGTACCATTTCCAGGCCTTTTATCCAGCTGTGTTTTTTGGACTCTGTTCTGTCTTCTTCCTACTCCCCACCCCACTCTGCATGAGCATGTAGAAGTATGAGAACAGAAAGATAAACACCTCCAGAGCCATCCCCACTTGTACAGCCACACCACCTGGCAGCAGGGTGCTGCCCCTCGGTTGTGGGCCACCACCCCAGAACACCCATTTCCTTAAGCAGACACGCAGGGCTGGTTCCCAGCAGTGATGCTGCTCCTCCATGGAGCTGTTCCCTCCACCAGCACAAAAGGGGACACATCACACTCCTGATCCCACCCTGCAAAGGTCACAACCATTGGAGAGAGCAGCACAAGCAGCCTTGAAGTCCTGGTAATTAAGGCAAGATGCCAGGACCTCTCGGCTGGAGCTGTGTCTTACCAATAGCCACACTCAGGGGGCTGGCAGGCTGCAGGAGGCCCTGGGGTGAGATCCTACCCCATACAAACCAAGAGCCCTTTGCTGAGCAGGAAGCACAGGGCTCTCCCTAGGAGCCTCATGCCTCACCTCTGCCATTCAGCATGGCTTAAGCTGTGGCCATGGCTCCAAACGCTGCTCCACCTCAGAGCTGGAGACGGATGAGGTCATCTCCAGTCTGAAATCACTTCCGTTCTCAAGCTGCTCTCAAGACTGTGCCACAGATTAAAGAGTGGGATGGGTGGGGAGGGAAACCCAAATCAGTGGAGCATGTTACCCATTAAGAGCTCAACACTTCATTAATCTCTGCCGTCCAGTAAACTGCCATCCGAACCCCTCACCCTCCCTTCTTCCCCTGCAAGAACAAACATGGCAGGGACTGCTTGGAGTTAACAGCAGGGTACGACACAAGCTGCACAGGATTACCCTCAACCCCCAGCTCCCCAGAGCCAACCAAGCAGAACAGTGGGGAGAAATCAGAGCTTGGTGCTGTCAGACTAGCTCAGCCACACCACTCCACCTTGTGCCCAGCTCCCGCTGCTGGCCTTCAAATGCCTGCACTGCAGCAGCCCAACTTTTCCCCCCACGCACATGGTGTTGGAAATGGTTTGTACTGGCAGCTGATCCTGTCCATGCAGCACTGAGCACCAACATCACAAGCTTGTGGCTTCTACAACAGCCCCATTCTCCACTGTCCAAGTGGCCACACTGGCCAAGGCAGCAGCAGGATTTTCCTACCTGGATCAGGCAGTACTCAACCCAATGCCTGAGGAACAAGGCTGAGCAAGAAGGATGGAAATTCAGGTCACCAGCACAGGGGAGTCCTAAGGAAAAAAGCCCTACAGTGGTCACACTTGGCCAGAAGAAACCAGACTGACAGCTGAGTAGCGTAATTTTAAAAACACATTGACCACAGATGAATCAGTGTCTCATTCTTGGAAGCACTAAACCAACCACAGTATCCAACAGTGCCTCAAGCAGTAACGGCCAAGACACATCACTGCCACACAGCTCCCTCCTACATGGTCGTGGGATTTTTCCCCTCACCACAGATTTTGCTCTACACAGGAAGGCACTGAGCTTTTGTGGGTCTCTTCCAGAATTCCCAGTCTCACTGCAATGGCAGCCATTGGATGGGACCATTTTGTCATCAATTACAGCTGCTGTGATCCATACGCTGTTGGGACCAAGTCCAACTGCAGCCCATGCCCATGGCCTCACTTGTGCTACAGCAGCAACTGGACAAAGCAATACTGGGCATGGTACTTTCTCAGTACCATGGGGTAATGGGAGCTATTGCAAATGCAACAGATAGAGAAGAAAGGGGTGGAGTATTCTCAAGGGGCAGAGCATACTTAAGTGTGGAGCTATGGATCACATGCTGCATACTTTTAGGACTTCCTCAAGCACATGGAAGGCTGGAACTCAGGACTATGTGCACTGCCAATCCTGTGCTAGTTTCTCTGGATCACATGTCACCCCTAGGGCTGAACAGCAGCAGCACAGCATGACTGCTTCTCCTAGAGAGCACTTTGCCCCCAAGCCTCTTTCCAGAGGCCAGTCCTGGATACCAAACAGCAAAAACTCAATGAAAGGAAAAGCTTCAGCCCTTCTGGAAGCAGTGAGCTCCAGGGGAAGGAACTTCTCAGATCCAAGCATCAGGTGCAGACCTGGGCTTGACAGGTGGTTCCTCTTCAGCACACACTAGGAATAAATAGCTGTGGGACAGACAATTTTCAGTAGGCGAAGCAGCAGGCTGTCCCCACCTGGCTGCATTCCCACCAGCTGCTTTCTGCCCATTCTGGCTTCGCACCTGTAAATTGGTAAGATGCCAGCAGAAGTCAATAACAAAGTGAGGACTCAGTGAGGAAGCAAATGTCCAACAAGTAGGTTACCTTGTCAGAGATGAGGAGACACAGACCTACAGGGCAGTGCCTGCTAGCTCCCAACAGGAGAGCTCCAACAGCAATGAGCTGAGCAGGGTGTGCTGCACACCCCACTGCCCTGAGAAACACCAACCACTACATGGAAGGAACACTTCTGAAGTTGAATATTTGGGCTAAGGGGATTCCTGAGGCTCAAATGCCTCTGGGAAGCTTCACTTGTGGCATGACTGACTCACACAGGAGTGGAGCCGCTCCTTCATCAAAGTAGCTGCTACATACCCCTAAAAATCACGGCCTCTAGACAGAAATGCATCTGTACAGAGGTGTTATGTCCTGGGCTTCAGCTCTAAAACAGCAATGAGAACTAAACACCTCTAAAACAGCAATGAGGGGAACTTCACTGTGAGCATCCACACCTGGCCTGGCTGAGCCAGTGATGCTTGCCAAGTCCTCAAGGACCCTGGGCTAGAAGGCTCTGAGGAAGGGCTGTGCTCTTCACCCTGCACCCAGACACCCTAGAGAGCTCTGAGCCACACTCTGTACCTCAAAAAAAATCCCCCATCAACCCTATCTGTAGGAGACTCTTGTTCCCAAATAGCTTCACACTTTTCCAGTACTCAGCTGCTCTTTGTGTGCAGGAAAGGACAGCTATTTTATCTGCAAACCACTGGACATGAATAATCCTGCAAGTGAGAGCAGGCATGCACTAACACTCCCAGTTTTCCTAAATGTTGTTGATTTGCTTGGGTTTGGTTTTGCTTTAATTGCTCAATTTACAAGTAAAAGCCATTCAGACTGAAGGCAAAGGCTTCTGTCAGGGCAGCTTAATAAGAATCAGACTGTACTGCGCTTGAGGAGCACACAGATATGATACAGATAAACACACAAAACCACACCCTGTGTTTTCCAAAACACAGATCCACTGAAGGATTGTTGAATATTCTGAACAGCAAGTTCTGAGGACACAGAAGAGATGCTATGAAATTATCAATGTATTAAGAGCAACAGAAAGTAGCCCAATTCAAAAATGCCCTCTCTCCCCAGGCAAACCAGGCTTCCTCCATGCAAAGGAATTCCACGGACGCAAGGACATTAATGCCCTGGCGGAGTTAGAGATGACGAAGGTTGTATTTTCCTTTTCCAGTAAGACTTAGATTTAACTATATAAACTGTTCCCCTGGGAGCAGATCCTATTTCACTGTTTATGCAAGAGCCTCAGAATTGGATTTTAAAGGTGAAAGCAACCCACATCCAGACTGCAGGAGCCCAGTCAATACAGATGTTCGTCTTGCTACAGCAAACAGCTTCTTCATTGCACTTCTCAAATTCTTTGCCCTGTCACCCACTGCCACATCCAGCAAAAGCAGGGCACAGGAGTTCACCTAGGCAAGGATGGCCTGGATTATCAACACTGTAAAAGGTAAGAAAGGATGTGCAGTAGCAAAGCCTGCATGAGTTCTTCATGCTGTGACAAGTCTAGGTGAAGCAGAGACAGGCACATGGGATGCAGAAGCATCCAGCCTTAGGGTAAAGCACAGCCAAGCTCTCCAGCCCTGGATTTGTCATTCAGGGCATGGATTGCAAGCAGCTCCCTGAGAGCACATCCCCATGTGCAGGGCACTGAAGTGGAGCACAAAAGCAATCCCACCCTAGAACAAAACTAAGAGGGTGCATAGATCAGTCAGAGAGCAGCACAGCTAGTGTGATGAACAGCGACTGCCCACTAGCTAGCTGCTGCCAAGTACACACAGGAGGAGTTTAACCACCTCCAAAGAGGACAGTTCTCAAAAGCAGCAAGGTTGGATGAGATGTTAGGAACACTAATCCACAATGGAGCATCTCTGCCAAATAGAGTCCCTAAAAAAGAAGCAGCATTGTAGAAATTTCAGTTCCAATAAAGAAACCAAAATGTTGGATGGATCTGTCACTCCTGAGCACGGCCGTGAGCCTCTCAAAGCCATTTCCACAGAGCTATGGTTCTCACTGCTTTTTTTGAGACAAAGATGAAAGGGCCATTCAGAGCAGCCTGGAACCTCCCTCCTACAGTATCTTCCCAGTTATTTTCCTTTGCCAATCCCTTTCCTGGACCTAATCCATGGACCACAGCACATGAAAGGCAACTGTAAGCCTGGCACCAGGTGTGTAAATTCCTCTGCAGAGCCTGCCCATGGGAGATGGCAAGAGCTCTTGCTACACAGCAATTTATATCAGCCAGAGTGATGGCAGGGGGAGAACAGTGGCAAGGCTGCTCACCAGAGCTAAATTTATAAAAACACAGGATGTGCTTAGCCCCTCTCAGTTTCAAAGCACTTGGGCACTTTCATCTGTATTTAAAGAAAGCTGGGCCTTGGTTCATATTATTGCAAACTGCCTAAAAAATCTGCCTTTAAAATAACCCAATTGTACAATGGCCTTTGTGGAAAAGCTGATGTTTCATCTTATTGCCTTTCATCTCCACACCACCAGCCCAGACCAGAGGAATGTGTCAGCTCCTTGGTTAATCCAGAATATGCCGACAAACTCAGAGGCACTGCAAGCAGGATCCATTCATTTGGGGCAGGAACAGCCTACGGTTCTGGGCTGGCACAAGGTGAAACTGCAGGTCTGCGGTTCAGGGAGGGCTTCACAGACACCATCATCATGCAAATACTCAATAACCCTGCCACTGTGTCACAAGGACCCACTGAGCTTAGGATAAGGAACAAGAACATCAGAGCTGCTGTTAGGATCTTTCCATAAAGGCACAGGGTTTACAACCCAAATCTGCCATTTTGGCAAATTTCATCAGTGATAATTCAGTATAAAATACTGCAGCACACCAGGCAACCCACGTTGACCAGGACAGACCTGCAATACTAGTATTGATCTGGCAAAGTCTCAGAGATGGTGCTTTCTACCAGACTCAAGAGTGCCATTTTTCCTCTCTTCTCACCAAAAATCACAGCCTTAGAAACAAACCTTAGCAATTGCTGTGGTTTAAGTCCAGTCAACCACAAAGTTTTCTCACTCACTCCCCTCTCTTTCTTCCCCCAGTCTCCCTCCCCAACTGCATTGCTGAAAACAGAGACCAAAGCCCTAAACATTGCGGAGGGTCATTACAGGACACACATTCTAACTCATATTGTCCACTCCTCCCCAAATCCTTTCCACCTTAAGATAACTTTCCCCTGAAAAATTGAATGAGAAAGCAACTACAAAAGATTAGTGCCCCAACCTGAATAACTGATGCCACTGCATTAGGGACACAGCTCAACTACACTGAACAAATTGGGTTCAATACTTCAACTGAACAATAATTTCAATTCGGTAATTCAATTCAACAATAACTTCTGTTCTTTGCAGATAACATTGCTGTGACACTCGTGTTGCTCCCATTTCAGCACTGATTTCCACTATAAAGTTTATCAAATCAGAGTCATCAATATAATCTCTACTTGTCCTGTAACAAAACTGTTAACACCAACTCATACAGGCCTGAGCTAAAGGAATAGGCAGTTGTAAACTCCTCTCTCTTGCAGGTTTTTTTTAGTGGTATTTCTGATTTCATCTATTTCTTTCTGGTTTCCTCCTGAATTTAACAAGGATAGTGAAGTGCATGAGGTAGAAGGTGGGAGATGTTAACACAGCAGGCACAGGAAGAACAGACTTTGTGAAAATGTCTCCTTTGAAATGATTATAATGGATTTTGGAATTCAGAGCACTGAAACTGTCCTAAAGAAGGTATTAGACAAGACAAAGTAATTTGACTGTAAACACTGCGGCTGTTGGACACACAAGGAGCAGCAATCCTAATGTTGGAAAGAACCTGGAAGCAATGGAGTGGAAAAATGGCATTTGCTGGATTGTTTTTTCCTTAGAGTCAACCCAAAGGAAATGGAAACAGCCACACAGGTAAGATGGAAAAGCAAGACAGGACAAGGAACACTCCGCTCAGTCAACAGGTTAGCAGGTAGCCAGCACCCTCACGCAAGTCAGCTCGAGTGACAGCCACAGCAGGCCAAGAGTAACTTATTATTCACAGCCCTTTAACAAGAATGGGGTGCAAAATCAGATTAGACACCCATGAACAGCCCTTGGGACTTGCAGTACAGCATCAAGTCAAGCCTTTGTATTTTTTAAGAATCCAAGGATAACCATATCCAAGCAAATCCCAGAACCAATGTCACTTGTGGAACATGAAGGGATTTTCTTGGGCTCACAGCCTGGGCTCTGACATGCCAGGTCAAACATCTCTTGGTGTTTATTTTCTGATATTTATTCTCTAGTCATGTTTTGTTGTGGGAACTCACCCTACTCCCCTCACAAGGCCTGTCAGAAACATGCCATCCCCTCACAGACATGCTAAATGTCACACTGTACTGGCCAGATGAGGCAGGCTCCGAGTTCCCAAGCCTGAATGAAGCAGTTTAACCCAGAGACGTGGTTCTGTCCCTGATGTGGCTGTCCCTGCAGCTCATGATAGCCTCATGTGCCCTCAGACCACGTGAGGTCATGTTCTTTCCCGTCTTATCTCCAGGCTCAAGGAGGGCGTAAGGATTTCTAACCCTCAGTGCCAGGATGGCAGAGGTCTGGTGTTACGCACACGAAAGAAACGTGCTCCCTCAGCTGCACACCTCTGGAACACACTACGTCCACTGCACATGATCAAATCTATAGTGTCAGGCCAAATTCATAGCCCAGCCTGAAGAAATTTTGATGGGACTCTTTCCTGATGTAATGTTGCCATACGTGGGGAAATCAGTTTTACTTTTCAGGCTCATTTCTAAACCATTGCCTGACAAATAAGAAGCAGACGCTTTTCACTGGAGAAAACATGCTCGCCTATTACAGCAGGATGCCAGCCAAGAGGTGGGTGGATGCCCTAATAATTTAATTTTTTGAAAAATAAGAAAGATAGTTATTTGTCATGAAGGAAAAACCTTAAACCCCCAAGGGACAAGCTCTAGGTGCTTAGGAATACACACAGATTTACTGGAGCAACAAATTAGCCTATCCCTTGGGCATACACAGGGTGTCTGAGGAAGCAAAAGCAGCGGTTTCATCCCCCCCGACAATTCTTTTCACTGTCATTAATGCCACGATAGGTAGAATCAAAGTCCTCCAAAATGTCCACATCTGTGCTGTGAGCTCTACCTCACAGAGATACTCTTCAGTACCACATACGCCCGAGTGTAAGACACAGATAGGAACGGAACACTACACACACTTTGCAAAGAAACAGAAGATGGTTCATTAAGCTTTCAGAGTAACAAGCCCCATTATATCCCTTGTTAGCAACCCCATGCACTCACTGCGCTGCTGCTACATGAAGAACAGCTCCCATAACACCATCGCTTGTTTACCAGAAGAACAACAAATCTGCTATTGACCAACACCTGTCCATGACAGTGCGACCACAGGAGGAGCAGGGAGATGTTCAGATGACACTGGCCGTTCAAACTAGGCAGCAAAGCTCCTGGCACTGGCCAGAACCTCTGAGCAGCTGCTGAGGACCAGCCCTACCACCTCAAACAGAAAGGCTTTCACTGACATTAATGAGAGCTGCTGAAAATAATGCCATCACACAGCTATGAGATGGCATGAAGCCTTTCTGTTTGAGCACCAGCAGGCTGAACAGAGCAGCCACTGAGGAAGAAGAACGCTGGGCTCCATCCAGTCGCTTCTGGTTTATTTAAATTGCTGTGAAGTCAAATGCTGTGAACATAGTGTGAGCTGAGTGTGGTGGGGCAGTGCAGGAGAGGCTTGCTCAAGTGACAAGAGGACACGTTCCTGCTGCAGGGTGATGGTTAGCAGGATCCCAAAACAGATCAATCTGACAGTACTGGGGTGTACAAGAAAACATGCCTCCAACTTTCTCACCTCTGTGAGCCTGGTCTGAGCTTCTGAAGCATCAGCCCACAGTGGCTGCCCACAGACTAGAGCAGATCCGGAGCGTTCAGCCATTCAGTGGACCTGGAGTCCTTCCCAAGCATGTGCCTGGACTAACTTCCCAGTAAAAGCCATGTTAAATAACTGTCCTCCCTGATATCCACTTCCCTCATAAATACACCCTCTGCCAAGGGCTCCTTTCAAGGGGAGGAGAGCTCTTGAAAGTAAGCAGACAAACAGCAAAGGCATTAATCTCAGGGGTGAGACACAAGTGGTTTCCCTTCTTCGTGCTCCAGTGAAGGGCTTCAGGGCACTGCTTCTCAGAAACAGTCTACACAGTCAGGACTGTGAGCGCAACTGCTGGGAGATGAGAGATCACCTCAGACAGCAGCTCCCCTGCTGTCCTCATGACATACTCTCGCTCATCTCAGCACAGTGCAATCACAGCAGCAAGGCTTTGCTGCAAGCCAACTGCATCACTTGAAGTTTAACCCCTGCTGCCTTGATGCAGCCCACTGCAAATACCAGCTCCTGAAGGCTGTGATGCTTCTTCCATTACTGCTTGATCCCAGCTGGCACCAACTCCTCTGAGCAGCAGGAACCTCTGAGAATCTATAGGATCCTAAAAGCCATAAAGCCCCTTGACATTTTTTACAGCTGGTCTTGAGCAGAGGGAAATTAAAATTGGTCCAGATGGGCCTTTCCAATATTGCCTCTACGTTTTCAGGACTTCACATCACTTAATACCCAATGAGGAGACTCGGGGGAGCTTTAACTATAAAGAAAGCACAGCCAAGGGGGCCATGTATGCAGGGCAGGCAGATAGCAGATGCCTTTGTGACTCGTATTTCACCTGAATATATAATTAATGTAGTATGTAATTTATTAAAAAACAGAAGTGGATGTAAGACTGCAGGATCTAAAGAGACTTCATGTGTGTACATATCACAGCAAGAATGAGCTCAGTGCGGCAGGCAGGATTAGAATAGTTCCCACACTGAGGAAACAGCCAGGAGAGATTACAAAGGCTGAAAGCAAAGTGACTTGCCTGGGAGGTGATCTTAAAAGTAATTGCAATACAAACTAAAGCAGTAAAAGGCCTGGCCTGCACTCTCACGTGTGTTCACACAGCTCCCAGCACCAGGGGTCTGCAAGGAAAAATGAAAGTCACTGAAGCCCTGACCACATCTGTACCACCATGGACTTTGCCTCGCAGACAGCAGAAGGAAGACATTAAGCCATTGGAGCCTTTTTTCCCCACAAGCTAAGTGGATCTTTCCTTCCCCCCCTCCCCTGCTTCTGCACTGAGAAAGTCCAGAGGTCAGTGGGACGGGCTCGCTCCCCATGGCCTGCCTCCAGGAGCTAACGCTCATGATCCTGTGGTTTATTTGCTCAGCCTGTGCTCCAGCTCCCCATTCCCTGCCAGGAGTCATTCCGGGAGAACAGCACCGGCTGCGCCGGGTGGGGTCAGGCAGAGACCATCCCAGCTCCATACACACACCCTGGACACACTTGATAACAAGCTTCAAAACAAACAGGGCGCTCCCAAAGTTCCCAGGAAGAGCAAAGAGCTGAGCTGAACAAAGCTGGCAAATGCAGGACCTCAGCTCTCCTGCTCCTTGGCTCCGAGCAGACGCGCAGTTACAGCCACCACAATGGCACACGGGAACAGATCTGCCACTGTGCTGCTCCTCTCCCTCCATCAGCTAACTTCAGGGTGAGCGCTCCAGTCCTCACAATGGCTATTACTTCTGTCAGCCAGTGCCACTGTGCAAAAAAATAGCACAAATTCAAGAGGTGAGTGAAAAACTGGAGTTAATTCTTAGAGGGCTTCTCACCTCTGGCTGGCTTTACAACTGCACTGGCTCACCCCCCCTCCACCATCCTGAGCTAGCATGAACCACACAGCCTGAGATCCTCCTGCACACTGCATTTCTAAGCTTCCCTCAAGCCTCACTGCTGTAGCATGGCACCAGGCTGGTGCAATCTGAAGGCTGCGCTGCTGTATTCAGAGAGGTTTCTGCCATCTTGAGCATCCCTGCACTGTACTGCCCTGCACAGCATAGCTACATCCCTCTTCTAGAGCTGAACTTCAGCCTCAACTTCTCTATGTTATTTCTTCTTCTTTTGACTTCAGGAGTGAACAGTTGTACCAAAGCCAGGAACTAAACAATTCTCCTTCCCCTCTTGGCATCACATCCTCCCAGATGCTTGTGCAGGGTTTCACTTCCTCTTCAGCTCCTGGTCAACACTTAGCCAGGCTTCTGTCATTAGCAAGCCTGTCCCTGCAGCTATTCTCCCAGCCACCTCCAGCACGTGGAGGCGATGCCACATGGGATAGGGCTGGGACTGACAGGCCAAGGGTGGGCACAGCAGTCTAGAGTGGAATGTTAACAGGCTGTAATAAATTTCAATTAAGGCACAGGAAGTACACTCACACAGGAGAGAAGGAATTAGGAATACTAACCCATTCAAACCCACAAAACACAAAGGATTTATACGTCAGCTGGGAGCAACTCATCTCTTCCACTTTCTGCAGCCCAGCCCCTATGGATAGCATTGCACATACAAACCCTCCTCTTCAGCACACTCAGTGCCACCTTTCCCTATTCACTTTAAACAGTATTCCTGAGATTCCAAGTGGTGGATGAACAGCAGCACACATACTGATGAGGAACATGCATTCTGGGATCTGATCCCAGCTTTTCTGATGCTTCACACACAAATCCAGCTCCTGAACACTCTTGTGGGAACAAGATGACTGCAAACCTCTTCACAGCTCCAGGGACAATTCTCTGGGAAAAAAAGCAATGTGTAACAGCAGACAAACATTTTTCCCTGTGCTTCGTGGCTAACCACACTGTAGACATACACGCGCACACACACATGGACCAAATCCAGCCCATATGGGAATTACTCCAGAATGCTATGAAACAACTTGTAAATGCTTCACAAAAATCTAAAGTCACACAATGTATTAGAAATGCCACGTTTCTTTCACGAGTATTAGAGGATTTTCTGTGTGGTTTCACTGTCCCAGGGAAATCTGCCTTGGGGGGACAAAGTCTTGGTAAGGCAGAAAGCTCTGCAGGTAAGCAAAGAAGGCGCCTTTCAGTTCATGCTCTGCTCTCCAGGAAAAAAGTAACAGAGAAGCCACTTGAACTTGAAGAGAAACAACATGAGAGGAACCCTACTGGCTTATCAAAGAGATATCTCAGCAAGAAGTGTCTGAAGTACTGAAGATGGCACAGAGCTCTCCAGACTTAGATTGTGTACATATGAGCAGTAGCCTCAGCATGGTTATAAGGAAACACTGCTGTGGGCAGCGGGGCATCCCAAAACTGCTAGGAAAACCCCTTGGACTGAACACTTTAACTTGGCAAAGCTCTAAAGATACACAGCAGATACTCAACCTGGTCTGGCACAGGAAGCAACCAGTTGGCTGAAGGTGGACTGGTCCCTGGATTTCCAAGACATCCACTTAATGGGTATTTAATGAACAGCAACTTAGACTGAAACTGAGGGTAAGCAATATGGGTTCTAGAAGGCACTGAACCCTAACAGCTGTTTCTCTCTCTAGACTTGCCTTTCCTCAGCTTTTGCAGGGACCTATCATACCCCCTTGGTTTATTGCTAAAAGAGTTGACTGAAGAATAGCATCATCATGAGGTCAGTATCATTTTTGAGAGTGTTAAGCAGTTGTAAGAGACTCTTTGACTTTGGAGACTAAAAACATTCAGTGACTGAGTCTCTCCTTCATTCAGATGACAGCAACACTGTTACCTCTGCAACTGTGAGCTGCCTTTTGTAATGCCCCAGCTGCTACAACCCAGCAGCTGAGCAAGTGTCACAAGCATCTCTTGGGGTTAAATAAAACTTGCTCCTACTTCATTAGCATTAGCAAGGATCAGGCTGCATGCCACACTCACGCACTTGGCCAACTGTGCCCAAAACAGCCCTGTGCCATTCATGCAAGAACGGAATTTTGGACTCACACACAAGTAGCTGAGCAGTTCGTGGAAATTCACGGGACAGAAATCCCTGTGCAGGAAACACTTACTTCCCCCTTTTCATAAGCTTCAGATTTCTACTTGCACTGAGGGCTGAACCCCTGCCCTGCGCTGATAACCATTTATCCATTTGGAGCATAAATAATTGAAGAGAGACAGCAGCAGCAGCAGCAGGCAGGTTCTGCGCCCAGCTCTCCAGCAGTTCTGTTTCACCATGCAGTTCATGTGCTAACCTCTTTTTACAGTCCTTTTCCAAGAAGCCAAACAGACAAGGGGAGGGTGGGTGGGGAAAGAAGTCAAAGTGCCCAGGATGGACTTCCCTCCCCAGCCCAGAACACCCCATTTGTGCGACACAGGGGCCTCCTGCAGCAGGACTGTTTAGACAGATGCATAGCAGAAGGGTAGGCTGAACTGAACCTCCTGACCGGCTGCAGTCCCACCCAGCTCCTGACACACTGTTCTGAGCACTGAGCCTTTGCCCAGTGTGGAGGGTGAAAGACCAACGTTTGTCTTTTGAAACTAGGCCAAAAAAAATTAATGAACCACACAAGGCTTTTTACAGAGAAGTAAAAGCTTCCACTCCTGTGCTGCGTCTGGCCAAGATACACTGGGACATCAGAAAGACAAACAGAGATGTGCTGCTATAAGAGTATTTCCAGCATTTACCTCCAGAGTCTGTGACTAATTTGCTACTCCCTTTCTGGCAGGCGCATCATGGTAGTCAGGATGTAGGACCAGGGTTGGAAAACAGAGGTTGGAAGAGACATTAATGTGGGGAGTCAAAGAGAAACAGCCTCGCCAGGGTGATCTATGACACAGTGAGAGACTATCCAGCTGTGGTGAAATATCCTACTCGCCAGCTGCAAACATCATTTTGTTTTCTCTGAGCAAAAACCACCAGTGTCTGCACTGATACAGAGCATGGCAGACAGCACAGGAACACAGCTCCACATTGCCACTCCCAGTGAGTCAAAGAATCACAACTATAAAATAAGTGGTTTAACTCTGAGAGAATTAAGAGTCAGTGGTACTCTGCTCACCTGTTAGGTTCCATGCTTTTCTTCTTCCTTGTGCAGAACTTTCCTCTAATCACAATGATTAGAAGAGCTGCTACTGTGAAGAACATACTTAGGTGAAAGATGGCAATGCCACAAACATATAATGGAGGTATGGATTCTCCAAGCTGCTCCAGCACAGACTGTGAGGGGATTCTGCAAGGCCAAGCTCTGCTTCTGGTCTTTGTTGTACAATTGCTGTACAAAGGAACCTCAATTCAAACGATACTTTTCATCACATTTCACAAAACTAAGCTAACCAATTCTCACCAGATGGGTAACTACACAGAAATCAAAGGTGATGTTAAGGTCATCCTCAACCAGCTCAAGACACAGGAATCACCACTCCTCCCTCCTCTTAATCTGCTCATTGTCATCAGCAACTACCTGCACTGGAGCTGTCCTCAGTGTGTCAAGGGTGGTACCTCTGCACTATGCAGAGCATAGCTTTTTCAGGGGCCGCACCTTCTCCCATCTGGGCTCATCTCTCCATAAGCACAGTAGAGAAAAGGAGAAGGTGGTTCAGCATACACTGACAGGGAACTGGGGGATTTTCATGAGCCAATGTCCTCTGCAAGACAAGGCTGTGGTTGAAGGTTGACATCAAAATGATGCACTATGTTGGTATGATTGCTATTTTAGATGGAAGACATCTCTGCTGTTGTAATATCTACTGTTCCAGGACCAATGGAAATCTCTGCTTCTCTCTTTTTTCTAAGAAAAAAGCAACAGAGTGTAAATATAATTAAGATACAAACCCCAGATTCTCAAAACCTGAAACACAAAAGCAGCAAATACAGGAATTCTCAGTGCCTCCCAATGGCTCACACCAAAACCATTCCTCCAGTCAAATTACCTTCTGCACAGCATCTTCTCTATATGCAGCACCCTATATATATTTTAATGGCAAGCAGACCACTTCAAAATATGCTTAAGTAGAAAAAAGGACCAAGCTAAATGCAAAAGGCACAGCCCTGTAATTTCAGACCCACTGAAAGAACTGGATTCACCAGATAGTCTCTGCTCCCACACCCAAACAACTTTGCAAGTTGATGGGGTGGGGAGAGATCAACTTGGGAAGGAGAGGTTTCCCATCCTCCTGATTTAAAAAGAAACAATGACTTCAAAGCACATTAGAGACACATGCCTGAATGAGCAGGAGCCAGCTTCAGAGATGCAGCAAGGTAACACGCCAAACACAGGCCAGCAACACCAGCTAGGAGGCATGCTCTGCAGGAGTGTGCCAGGAGACTCCAGTTTAACTGGGTATTTGGGAGGTTTCACCTATACTCCTCCGACAGCAACACCTCGGGCTTTGGCAGAGCGTCCATCCGCTGCACTTGTCCTGTTTGGTTCTCAAGTCAATGCTCTTTTGACAAATTGCTAAGTTTCTCTTACACGGGGCCTGCTCTTCTGCACATGGAACATTAGTCACTGTTTCATTTGCCTACCCAGTTTCACCACGAGAATCCCTCTCAGCACTCCAGTGGTACATAAATTGCCAGGAGAGAAACCATCCCTCTGAGAGGTGCTGAACCAAAGTATAATGAGACTGAGGAGCTTAGCCTTACCAGGCATCCTGCTGTATTGCTACAGACCAAACTGTTTCTCCCAAGTCCAGGGTCTTAAACCACAACCGTTCCTCTTGGAAAGCTAGATTCTGTGTGCACAGAGACCAGCATCAAGCCTCCGCTCACATCAATGGCAAGAGTTCAGTACCAAACACCCCAGTTAAGAGGCCATTCCTTGGAAACCAGAGAGAGGGAGAATCTACCGTTATTTTTTCCTTCAATAATCGTAGCAATTACAAGTCCAACCTGCAAAACAGAGTCCTCTGGAACTAGACAAATGCATCAGCTCTGACTATGCTACACAGGAAGTTAAAGACATTCTTAGACACCCCATTGTTCTATTTTTGGGCCCAGTAAGTCCAAATTAAGATTTTACTGAAGGCTGCTCTACTCACATGCACTCTATTGTACTGCCCTCTCAGAAGCTCACTCCATGTTCCACCTGCTTATAAAAAGCAGCTTTTATAATAAATTTTGAAAAAGCAGTTCAGGCAAGAATCACAGCTTTAGCAAACCTCTTAAACTGTTACCTGCTGCCAGATGTCAGGGAACCGGAACAAGGTGGTACAAGAAGAAAAGTTCTGCTCTCAAAGGATGCTAAAGGAAAATCATTTGTGGTTTTGCATGTTCACTTTAATTTTAACAGATTGCTTTGTATTCACAGCGTGGTTTCCCTCCACTATCCATAGCTGGCACAAATTCATAATGCACCATGCTCTGTCATGCAAGACCCATTCTATGTTCCAGGTGTAAGGCACAGGCACACACCTGCACATTTGAGGAGAGACCTCCTCTGCCCCAGGAGAACACTCTCCTGCAGACACGAACTCTTTGGGGTACCGATTCCAGCCCACTTTTGCCTATGCAGTGTGAACAAAGGCCCTCAGGAATTATGATAATATCTACAACAGACTACTCTGATCTCTGCCTCGCTTCTTCCCCTGGGGAATGAGCAGAAAGGAGCTTTATACATAGCCTGCTCCCCTCTTAATTTAAAAACAAATTAACTAAAGAACAGCATGTGGTTTTGTTGGGGTTTTCTTTGGGTGGGAGGGTCACAAAGCTCCCCTCCAGTTCACAGCTTACATTGAATTTACTACAATTTCAGAAGACATTCTCAATTGTTTTCCTCCAGAAATAACAAGAATTAACAGCAACACTTACAAATAACTATCAAACACATGTAACAACAAAATACTACCAAAACTTTAAGTAGCTTGAGAATAATGTACCCAATGACCCAATTCTCCTATTACCCCTGGATTTACTTTGCCCATCTCACCACTGCAATCAGCAGCTCACAAAACACCCCTATGTCTTTTCACAATGCCCAAGTCTGCATTATACAGGGAAACACCATCTCCTGCAGTAACCAGGTGAATGCCAAAGCTGCTACAATTAGTTTGCCTTTCTACAGGTCCAGAATGGCTGTGCAGTACCACTGTCTTGTTAGGCGTCCTGCTGCATAATTGAACTAGAGCCTCAAAGAAAGATTGGGCTCAAAGGCAAGTCCAAGCCAGGCTGGGAATGGATGGGTGGACTTCTTCCTGCTGCAGGGACTCGATGCATTGCCCTGTTGTATTAATCACCATCTCCATCCCCACCTTTGTGAGGCAGAAAAGCTCTTCCATATATAGCAGACATTGCCTACATCACGGTGATGGTGCTAAGGAACACATGGGACTCTGCTAGTACCCCCTTACACCTAGACATTCAAGCTCAGGAAGAGAAGGATTCCCCTTTCTCTCAAACATCCTAAATCCCTCCAAATACCAAATAAAGGACAGAAAAACCCCTTGCCGATGTCATCTGATTACATCACCCCTCCTCTCTCTCCAGGACTCAAAGGCAAATAGCTGTTTGCTTTGCAAAGCAAAACAGATGTGCCCTAACGCCCAAATCAAGGCTGCTTGCGAGGTGATGATCTGCTACACCACCCAGGAGTGGCGAGTGGCAGGACCGGGTCTGTGTCTGCGCATCTGTGCTGCGGAGGGAAGAGGTTGTGATGGGGCGACGTGCTCCTAATGCTGAAATGCCTCTGCCAGCCCCTGCGCTGCCTTTCTCCATCCGAACCTACTCGACACACCCAAAGGCACCGCAAAAAAAGAAACCCAACCCGAAAACGCAGGGAGATGGAGCAGGCAAAGCACCTATTTCCCGGATGAACCCAGCTAAAACAGGGCCACCATGCCCAGCGCCAGGCGGGAATGCTGCCGTGCTCAGGTAGCAAGACACCACCCGCTGCCGCAGCAAAGCGGGCGAGCTCAGCCGCTGCTGCACCGCGCCGCGGACCCACCACCTACCTGCTTCTCCTCTGCGGGGCACAGCGAGGAGGGCGGGATGCCCGCGGCAGGAGCCGGCACCGGGGAGAGAAAAGAAGAAAGAGTGAGGTGTGAGGGATGCGACGGACCGCGGGGCGGAGCGGCCGCGCGTCCCCAGCGCCTCACCTGGGTTGACCAGCTTGCTCTTGTACCGCATGCCGGTGCTCATGGTGCCGCCGGCGGCCCTGCCTGCCCCAGCCCGCAGCAGCGCCCGGCTTGCCCGAGAATGTGCGCGCGGCCGGGGCCGCCCCAGCGCCGCCGCGGAGGGGCCGGGGCCGGGCCGGGGCTGCCAATCCCGGGAGCCTGCCCCGCCCCGCGCCCGCCCCGGCCCCGTCGCACCGCCTCCTCCGGGCCCTCGGCTGGGAGGGTGACCCCGGTCGGAGCATCACCGCCGACGGGCTCCTGGGCAGCGCCTCCCGGCCCCCGACACGTCCAGGGCCGGCGGTACTACTGGAGAAACCCCCCGAGCGGTGCCAGCGACCACCGGTCTGGAGACTGAAACACGACAGAAGGAAGCACAGCCTACTCTCGAGCAGAAACACAGCATCCAGAAGGAATACACCATTGAAAAACCCAAAACACAAAACCCCGAACACAAATAGAATAAATAGGAAATGTGTTTCCAGATTTAGCATCTCGAAATACAGTGGGAAGTCCTGATTCATAGTGCAGCCGTACTGTGCAAAGTAGGAATGCTTTGTTTCCATTAAAACATTTTAAAGAGATGATATGGAAAGTTATTTCAGGTAAAGGCTGCCAGCACAACTTTTTAAGAAAAGGAAGGAGAGAACTCAAATGAATTTTAAACACTTCAGGGGCAGTAGTGGCACACGATTTAAGAACAGCTCACAGGAGCCTCAACTCTAAAGGAGCAAGGAGAGTGGGATGTGAAGGCTCAGGACACACAGATCCTTCCCTCAACTTCCACAGCTGCGAGGAAGGGTCACATCTTCCACATTTTAAGGACAAGTAAATAGTCAGACTTGAAACTCTTCTGAATACAGGACAGGATGTGCTTGGCATGGTGATGACTGCACAAGTGCAAGGATCCTCTCCTGCCCTGCAACAAAGCTGACACCGATGTCACAGTTCTAATTTTTCAAATCCTTGTAGTCATCACAGCCTTTGCCTTCCCATTTCTTCTACCTTCTCATTCAGAACATTCCTCATACCAAAACAAAGAGACACTTCTATGACCAGAGATTGGCAATCCCAGGCACATACATTTTGAAACCACATTGGCTCATCCTGAGTTCGCTTTCAGCCATTGATTTAAAGCATCGGAAAAAAATTAAATCAGGTAATTGTCAGCGTATCTGCTTGTCTGTAAATGTCAGAGTGCCACAGACCATTAGAGACTCTACACCGCAATTAAAGAAACCAGCAAGCCCATCTACCTTTCAGTTGTTGTTTCATAGTCTGCCACAGTGGTTTAAATCTACTGAAGACTGAAAGGACTGAAGTCCTGTGCTCCTTGATCCTGCTGAACCGTCATTAAAGTAGTTATATGTGGGCACTTTGTCCCAGTGCTGGGAAGTGTCAGCTTGGAAAAGGACAGGCTGGAATTCAGGGAAAGGTTTCTGTGTCTTCCATGGCCCTGACACTGCTCAGACCATTGGGAATAGAAATGCAAGGTCAGAAATCAGGCTCTAGACAGAAATCTTCACAGTAACAAAGACTTGGTTTAAAAACTGTTACCCCAACATAGTGTGAAGTATTTAACAAAACCAAGTTCAAATGTAACTGAAGATTAACATCAGACAACATCAAAAGGCACAAAAATAAAGCCTATGTTGAAAGGAAACTACTTGCGTATGGTACTAGCAGTACTGCAAGCTCTTTTCAGACAATTCTTAAAATAAACCTCAGGTTTTGAGCCAAAATGCTCCAGCTGGAATCCAGAAGCCTGAAGAAGGCAGAGGCTATCAAGTGATAATCAGTATCCACTAGTAAAAATCTGCTCACTGAAGCTTCCCACACAGGAATTATGACAGTGACTTTAGGTGCCTTGCTTTCAAAAGAGGGAGGAAAAAGCTCTGGTTTAAATAAAAGTCTAGATGCTTTTTAAAGTCTGCTTCCCTATTGTCCTGGTTTGCTTTGAAAGAACAACCTTTCATGTTACCTTTGTTCAGAGAGCTAATCCAGTGTGCAACTAATGTATGTAACTACAGTCTTGGCTTCTCAGCAGGGGTGTGGCTGGCCTTTCACAAGCACAAATGGACAGCACATCATCTTAAGAAGGTTGCAAAATATGATGCAAAATTCTGCAAGAAAAACAAGAACAGTGCATATAATGGCACACAACTCATAAGAAAACGCTTGTGTTAAATCTCTCACCTTGGCCCTCTCAACAGACACACAGTTCAAATCTCATAAAACCTGAAGACACTTTGTATGAACACAAATCCATTACTCCATTTCTTCTTTCAACTTCATTATAGCAGCCACACAGATAACAATGTAGCATCCATTTTATGCAGTTCAACTCCAAGCACAAGCCAAATATACATCCCTGTGATACAAACAGTTCGTTAATCCTATCCTGAGTAAACACTCATTGCTAGACAGTAAAATTAGGGCAAATTACATGAAGGACACTCCAATTTAGTACTGAAGACAAAGTGTCTCAATCCCATACTTGCAAAATAATTTACGCTTATGCATATGTAATGCACACAAGACTACAAAGCATGCAGAAGAAAGCAGCGACAAAGAAACCAGGAACATTCTTATGAAGTAAGGTGTGCAGCTGGATTTTCTACGGTATTTACCCACCTAAAAGGTGTTAGCAGCTGCCTACTGAACTATGGGGAAGAAAAGCGGATGCAAAGTCTTGCTACCTAACTTCCAGTTAAAACACTTTTCAAGTTGTTCTGAAATGAAATCAAAGCAGGTTTTATGCAAACTCTAGAAAATGCCTTCATTCCCCAGGGGAAATAGCACAATCCCTTTGAATACGCACTGTGCACAACGCCACTGCAGCATTTAATAATTCACTTGAAAAAGCCATAATAATAGTAATAATAATTAAAAAAAAAAAAAACCAACAAAAACCACCCCAAAATTCAACATTTTCCACATTCATACAATTTATTACAAAACTTCAATGAAAATTAGTGTTATGGTGTATAAAAAAAATTCAGAACATGCCCTCACTCAGCTGACAGATAAAAATGCCTGTGACAGAAATTCTTGTAGCCAAGACTTGAGACCTGAAGGCCAATCTTCAGAGGCATCCCCAGCAGTTGTTGGCATGTGTAGTGTTTACGGTACATTAAGGCACGATGATTTAGAAAAGTCAGCTTCTTTGCATCACTGGCGAATCATCAGAGGTTGTACATTTTCTATACATCACACAAATATAAATCACCAGAGATGAAGCTTCAAAAGTAACCAAAGCACAGAGAAAGTTATGAAAAACTGATAGGATACACAGTGATGTAAAATGGCAAGTGAGTTATGATACTGGGCAAGCACACATGCATTTACTGTAAACAGCCCACAAAGTCTTTCAGTATTAAGCACAAAACTCTTCAGAATAACCTAGCAGATACATGACTAGCTCCTTAAAGCCACCACAATGACTAGTCCAAACAGCATAGTCTATCAGTTTCTGTATAAAAAGGTATAGGAAGGATAATAGAACCACATAATAAGCACGAAGACAGTGTTACCAAAAGAATCAAAAGAGATACACTATAACTTGATTAACATTGAATATATAAAACAAGCCGTTTTACAACATGATCTTCAGACTTTGTTTTAATGCAGGTCTTGATCTGCGGCATCCAGCTTTTGCATTTGAACGTTACCATTCAGGCAAAGAAAACAGAGCACCCATCCACTTAGAGAAGTGAACACTGCTGCAAACAGAAGTGGAAAACAAAGAGCATTAGAAAGGACAAACTCTCAGCACCGTCAGAGCGTTTGGGGCAGCCTGAGCGCCTCTGAGCAAAGCAGCATAAACCAAGACCAGGACATTCCAGTTACTGTGTCACAGGGACCTGCATTAGAACTACACTGGCTGAGGCAGATGCAGTTTGGCCCCAAATATTTACCACAAATGTCCAATAAGAGCATATAAATGAGAATTTATTTTTAGTTACATACTTTCTTAAGCACCCACACCCCCTCCATCTGCAAGAACTGCATAACAGCTCATCTCACCAGTAACGCATGCAAGACACCAACCTCAGCCTGCTATGTGAAGTGTTACTTCTGCTGGGGAAAACAAAACCTACTTATCTGAACAGGGCTAAAAGTAAGCAGCAAACTGCTTACATTTACTTGATGTCATGCACAAACACTCTTATGACACTACTTAAGTGAAACAGCAAAGCAAATAGATTTTTCCAAGCACTCATACAGCAGTATTCGTACAGCTGAAAGAAGGTTGCTACGAAGAAAGCACAATTCCAGCTTTCCCTGCCTAAGAAGCTGTGTCAGATTTGGGATTCAGGTGACACCTCAGATTCCCCAGTCACAAAAATACTCATTTCAAACAGGAAAAAATATCCTTAAATATTCATCTGGATGGAAGAAAGAAATATCCTAGAAAACATTGTTCTGTCAACTCACTTGTAAAGTACAGTGCAACACTCATCGAGACTACAGTAGCTGCCTACAGGTGGGGTATGGAACAGGAAAAGCTGGTATCAGGGTCTTTTGCTCTTTGCCATTCTCAAAGTGGGAATTCTGCTCAATACAGCTACTTAACATTTTAAAGAGGCCATCACTTCCCATACAAACCAGAACAAGCAAGCCAGCACTAAGGCTTTAAAGCCAGAGTCCATACATTGCTAACTAAATTCAATGTTCAAATTCAAAATTAATCTGTTGTGCTACACTGTATGAAAAAGAAACTACATTTCTGTCACTGCCTGCCCAACTCTAATCTGTTACAGAAAACACCTCCAGAGGAAACCATAATTGATGTTTCAGACTCACAAAAAGACTGGAATTTCCAATAAGCATCAAGGTTCAGTTTATAAGCACAGCTGTGCACTGATGTTACCACCATTAGCAACATGATATTCACATTTTATATGCTTGTAGAACATACTGGGGCAAAGTCATGTTTGTGTATTTTCACTGTGGATTCATTTCACTGCTCTTTCTTCCTAATCTCCTTCACAAGACAATATTTTATGACACATTAGCTTGACACTGCTCTTCATGAATTTGATTTCCAGTTTTATTACACTAACCTTACAGGCCCCCATATTCCTTTCACCAATACATAGCTTTAATAAATGCCTCCATCTGCAAGATGAATTCATACCATTATTTAAGAAAGATGATATGTTTCTCCAGTATACCATTAAACCAAAACTTCTGGGTAGCATAATCTAGCACTATATACAACTGCACCCTGATGCACATGGTCAGACAGCTCAGAATCCTACATCTGCAAAGGTTTTGAATGCCTTGGGAAGGAATGGGTTTGCCTCTCAGCTGCTTCCAGGGCAACTTGACATCTCTCCATGTACACTTCTGAATTCTCAATGAGAGAAATCTGCTTTATAAGCAGCTACATTTTCTCTCTGACCTAATTTTTAATTCAAATAGTACCCATTTTATGTTGTAGCTTTGAGTGGCCAATCATGAGCAACAATTTTGAGAAATGGCGTCTTCCCAAAAGGAAGAAGAGTATTGGATGACCCCAATGTCCTGTTGTTAGTTTTGACTCATTTTGTCACTCACACCTGTAATATTTTGGGTTCCTGATATTTCAGTTATCCTTTGATAACTCTGGTGCTTCAGGGTTGCTCCTTTTCCTTTTGCTAGTCTGTAGTAACACCTCATACTTCTCTATAGCAAAAGTCATCAGCCAACACAGATGCACATCCAAGCAAGATTCTTTAAGAGACAGAAGACAGAATACTTAGATACAGGAGGTTTACAAACCTGGCTGATTCTTAAGATTTATGTATCATATTAATGCTACATGCTTTTCTTCTGTACAACATTTTGAAGATCACAATTTTAACAAAGTGCTATTTTTTTTCCTATTGGGAAGAGTCGTACAACTCATTTTCTGTCAAAGGCCAGAGAGAGATGCTATGGAACTGCCAAGGTCACAATCCAAGTACAACTTATTCTTTTATTATGTTTTACTCACAGTCCAGGAACATGACTGCTTCACCAACTGAGAGCAGTATGGACTAATAGGTAGATGCAAGGTATTATTTTTACATGAACAAGCCCAAATGAAAGCATTATTGGTCTATACATCAAGGATTAAAAGCCGTAACACGACTTCCATCTGAAGCCTGCCTAGCTCTCTGCACACTATGCACAAGGGCAGGTGGGCACCAGCTATAAGGTAGCTGGCTGTTGAGGACCCTGCCAAGATCTTTCTATACAGGTTAACTTAAAGGACGTATGGAGCCACACAAGTTCAGTACTTCAGTTGTACAGTAGCAGAGGAAAATTATCAGAAATCTACTCTCTAAAAGGAACTGAAAACTTGTGCCAGGTGATCAGTGAAGGGTTTGCTGAACAGCTCCACAGTTAGAAGAGCTGAAAAGAGCTGGAGAGCAAAGGCACCCTTCTAATCTAGTTTCTAGCCAGAAAAACATCCACTGGCAGCACCAGGCAGTTGTTCCAAATACTACAAATTTGCCCAAGCTTCCCATTCTCCAGGCTCTCAATTTCAGCTGCCAAAAGCTACAACACAATCTTTGCTTCCTCAAATGACATTTCTCATCAGATCAATTCAGCATTCAGCAGGCATCGTTTTAGAAGGCTGGTTGCTATGACAATGCTTTGTGTTGTTCTGTTAAATGATGTCAATTCATTGGTAGAAAGAACTAGCTGTTTGATGCCTTTAGTACTGCTCTTATCAAGAATCAGAACAGTGTTGGTGAGCTCAGGAGGCTTTAATGTATTTGTGGAAATCATGAGCTATACTAAAGGAATTTTCAACATCCTACAGATATTTTAAGTGCAAGATGGTTTGGTTTGTTTTTTTTCTGAACACATTTCCCTAACCATAAATACATTTCCAGCTGGCTATATTTGTTTTTCATAGCCTGGCTTCTGTTACTGATTTGTCCCAGTATGATCTTGAAGCTGAGTAGAAGACAGACAATTCAGACTTGTAAAAGTAACAAGAGAAAAACAGACTGCAAAGAGATAGGTTTTCAGAAACAGAGAAGAAAAGGGAAGAAACACCCATCAATAACCATTTCATTTGAAAAAATAATTCCAGCTTTTCATAATAATGGCTCATTTAAGATGGACAAGTCCAGAAACTAGTAAATTTGCTGCGGGTATTACTACAGACTAATTTCAAAAGCATTTCATACTAGAGTATCCAAATAAAACTAAATCTGTTTTAGTTTTTGGTAACTTACTCCACCCCTCCATCTTCTTCCTCTCCAATCCTTCATTTGAACTGGCAAATGTAAGAAGCCATAAGCTCCTACACTCTTGCAGCAGTGTCTTGCATTTTAGAAGCAAAAAGTCTGAAGAAAATCAAGCTTGCCTTGAAGTCTTTACCATGCCTCACCTGGACTTGTAGGATTAGTATATCAAAAGGTAGGGTAAAAAGTTGTTCCTGTTTATTCCAAGACTATTCTGGTATCTAGCTGTGCTTTTACCACCTGCTACAAACACCCCCACATGCCCTGTTTGTGCACAGAAACTTATGAAATATGGAGAGGAAATAGACAAAAATGTAGATGAACACACCTTGGTTAGGGCTGCTCTCAATCACCACCATCTCGGAGAGTAAGTCTGTACTTACAGGCTTTTGTCAAAAGCCACAGATGGCACACTGGTCACTGCTGTTTCCAAAATCATTTGCTTTTTCTACCCCTGTTCTAGTTTCCACCACTGCTGCCTTTCATTCGCTTTCAGACTTCTACTTGTCCACAGCAAAAAAATCTGTCCGTTCTCTTTAGAAGCTCTGAACATATTCCCTGCATAGAACCTTTGCCTTTGTCACTCGCCTTATTCGTCTCTTACTCTAGTCTTGAAAGTAAAGGAAACTGCTTGAAGTAAATTCTCCCTTTGCTCTTTCCATAACACCTTTAAAGATGCCCCTATTCAAAGGGGATCAGGCAAACCAGACTTTCCAGTCATCTCATCTGTGTAGCACCTTATGATAATACTGACTCCTCAGTCTTTTTGGCAAGGATTTGAGTTTAGCACCTCTTAATCATTATGCAATGCCAGACTCCTTCCAGAAAACCCCAAAGCATTCAGCAATCTTCTCCCCACCCAAAATATATCTGAAACCAGAAGTGGGTATTTCACATATTTGGATATTACCACATTTCATTATCTTACTGTTTACTCTCCAGCTCTTATCTATGGAGGTATTCACACCATACTTCTCTTTTCACAAAATATCTTTGCTTTAAGAAGGTACTTTTGAATATTTATCTAAATTAAGAGAAGTGAACATGTTAATTTTTACATGATCTATAAAGTTACATGGTTTTCTCAGCACAAAGATAAGGAAGGGTGCAAAAGAACAACTGGAGGAGAGACAGTGATTTCAGTAGCAGAGCTGATTCTTTAAAGTTCTTGTAAAACTAGAACCTGAGAGCTGCTGAAGATAAACTGTGATAGAACAAAAAGACTGATATCAAGTATATTTAAATTTGCTGGTAGTTTACTTCTGGTAACTACTGCTTTAATTACAAGTTTTCTGGTTTCTCTGGACATGATGAGTTCAATAAAACACAGCAAATAAATTTGATGGGAAGGCTGGAGGTTGACATCATCCTTCCTCCTAAACTGCAAAGCATGCATGAGAGAAACTTCCCTAAAGCTAAGTTCTAGGTGAGGATTCACTTCAGCATGTTAACAGGATCATACAGAAACACTCTGGTTTAGCAGGACTGCAATTGCAGTTCTGGCTGGACATATTAGCTGACAAGTTATACTAGAAGTCTGTCTATCTATCTATCAGTAAATGAAGGGTAACAAAAAAAGAAGTTCAAAAGTCTTTCCCCACAGGTGATCTGTCAAACAAAATTATTTCCATAGCAGCTGTGGAAATGCAGCTTAACAGATTGCAAATAAACAGCAGGACCTCTGCATAGGAAGGCGTCATTCAAATCCTTCTCAAACTTGTTCACATTCAGTATTTCAGACCAACTAACTTTCTAAAGATTTAGTTCAAACTAAATCACAACAGGATCATGAGGACACTTACTTAAACCTGCAAAGCTCTCCTGCTTAACACATGTAGTTGTCCAAGATGTGTTCCAGATTAACAACGTAAAGCATCCACAAAATAACATTTCACATGGATGACATGCTCAGAACTCTGCTTACTTATGTAGCCGTGGCTGCAAATTCAGCCTGGGACAAACCGTGCTCCAATTCATTTTTATAAACATCATATCCAGTATTGCCAGAAGCTGTGAAATGCAGGGAATCTGGTAACATTTGTGGCTAACTATTAGTGGGAAATACTACACCCTAGTAACCCTCAGATGGTCATTTCACAGCAAATCCAGTATCTAGGAACGGAAGAAAGAGCTCCAAGTACATCTGCACCATTTGCCACCCCGTACTCTGTAAGCAACAACTATAGTCAAGCCTCTTACATTTAGAGCACAGTTTTTTCTCACCAAGTAGCAGTTTAAAGAATGCCATGCGATTAAGATTTGTAAGTTGCACGAAGAACTGAGCTCCTTTGCAAGAAACAGTAATAATTGTTTACACTACATACACTACATTGCATACTACATACACTGCATCAAGCAGCCATTTTCACAATGGTCAGAGTTTGGCCATATGATAACAAACTCATCATGAGAACTTGGGACCTCCAGTTCAGACTAAAATATTTAACAGGCTGCTTAATTACCAGCTCCTGCCTGAGGAAGCGAGAGCTTTATGTCAGACACTGCTATCGCATACACTGCATGGTCAGCCACAAAGTTACCCTCAGGATTTAGATTTCCAACTCTGGGAAAATACATCTTGGTATGGAAGTTAGAAGCCATGATGTGAAGACTCCTCTATCTGCAAGATTTGGAATTGCGACAGTAAGAAACCTGAGTCCGAATTACTTTCTTACCCTTAACTACTTCACTCAAAGATAACAGTGCACATACCAGTAAAACCATCAACTTCTGCTTAAATAAAAATCCAGTGAATAAGTTTATTCCTTAAGAGACTTTTCTCTTTTTTTTTTTTTTTTTTAATATAAACAGGAAGACCAAAGGTTCAAATAAAGGCAACAAAAAATCTCCTTATTTTAGGCTTGGAATGTTGGCAGCTGCCAGAGGGTCATAAGGGATAATATAATCCATTTTATTCAAGCTTTACATTCCAGAAGACGAGCAATCACAACTGGAGTATTAAACTGAAGTATTAAGCAACAGGATTCCTCATATCCTTCCATTTTTTTGTTCTTACATTTAAAAGAAGAATTATACCAGAAGAGCTGCATTCTGAAGAAAGCATGAATATTTGCTACTCACTCACTCTGATCCCACTAATAGATATACAACATGAAGGGAGTCTGTACTCAGTACAGGTAACCAGTTTGCCTAGAATTCTGTTTGGTTCTTTGGGAAAAATGGCATAAATTCAGAGCTTACATACCCCAGAACACCCTCACTTTTGTTTGGATATAGTCAAATTAATTTTCTGAACAGATTGTGCTAACAGAAACAAAACCAGATGATCCAAAAATAAGGCACTGAAGAAAAGCATTTATCTTAAAAACAGCTGGAAGGGTAACATTTGCATGGATATCTTTTTCTAGTCTAGCCAGGATATAATTTTTTTTCCTAAGTAGCGTAGAAGCAAGTCCAAAGTGCCAAAATTAACACTAATCATTGGGAAAATCTTCTGAAAGAGGAGTAAAGAAGTCAGAAATGTAATACCTGATGCATCCAGATGTCAAGCATCTTAATCATCACCGGGCTTCATCCTCATTTGGGCTTGCATCTGTGCAATCATCTCTTGCATGCGGCGCAGCTGTAAGAGAAAAACACCCACGTTTAAAACAATTTCATGAGGAGGCCAAAATCCAGGAAATTTCTCTTTTTCTTCCATGGTCGAACACAGATCCCACTGGAAATGTTCAATTCATTTACATAACTGAATACTTTGGTTTTCCCATCCCTAATTCCTTAGTGCATTACATCTAACATTAACAAAAGATTTACAGATTTGTAAGGATACTTAAAATGAAAATTGAGCAATGAAATCCAAATCTTTTGAAGCCAGCTGTGCTTGCAGACCTGTGAATCAACATTTAATCTACAATAAAGAAAACATGCCCTTTAGGTATGTAGAGAGTTATACTGTTGGAGCGAACTTGATACAAGTGCTCTTTTGTTCCAGTACAAGTGCTCAAAGCATGTTATGTATGAATAGTCATCTTGTGGCTAACCAGAGAGCTCTGCAAATTTGAAACAACAGTAACAGCCAAACATGTAGACAGAATTTACAAACTGCTTCTAAAAAGAAATAGAAAGATGTTTACAAAATTTGGAAAGACAGCCTAAACATATTAAGCGCCAATATGTCTACATCTAAACAATGCCTTTCCTGGAAACAACTCTTTTCTTAAGGCATTTTCTTATGACACTTGTTAGTTAATTTCCATCTCATAAAAGACGAGTTATTATATAATGTTTTTCCCCCCCATTAATTTAATGTTCCTAAGAATAAGAAACACTAATACAGATATTCAAAATGCATATGCAAATACCCCTAATTTGGTTTACAAATGAGTATTTCCTTCCAGATGCAGGTGGGGAAGCTCCACAGACACAATTGCAAGTGCCCTATCTTACAGGCTGCAAAAACAGAAAGGCTGTGGTTTCCAGGCACATTGTATAAAACATGAGTTCATCTCAAACTGGAGATCATGTAATGATCTGAGGCTTATATGGCAAATATTCATTATTCTAAGCATGATTGGGTAAATTTCAATATATCCACCTTTTTTTCATTTATTTTTGGACGGTAGAGGGAAACTCTTCAACTCTGAAAGCACTATGTTAAGCAATTATAGTGTATTTTCATCCAGTCAATGACACTAACTATTGTGATACTACTTACTCCATCAGATTCAATACAAACATACCTGCAATAAATGCTTTGCTACATGTGTGTGGTGCCAAGCTGCTTTTTATTAAACAGAAATAAACATCACGGAACAGGGAAAAAATAATTGCAAATGCAATATCACTTTTTCTTGCCTGATCTCAGATACAGATTTGTGAAAGAGTAAGAAACTGAAGAGTAACTAAGCAGTTACTAACTGCAGCATAGCCAAAGATAATAGAGCTTGCCTAAAACTAGCTGGCTTATATACTGGTACTCATCCTCTTGCTGCACCAGCACAGGGTTCAGTAGAGGCTAATTGAGGTTCCTGTGACTGCAGCATGGATGCACTCTAACAAAAGGAGGTTAACACAGGAAAAGCATCAGATACAGCTAAGTCTGTAATGATTATTATAGACCCATCTACATCTTTCTGCTAACCGCTTAAAAGGCTTCTGATCAAAAAGATGGCATAATGCTGCAGGAAGGCGGAGGCAAAAAAAAAGCAGAAATTCTCAGAAATGATAGTTGCTTTGATTCCACAGTCCAAAAAAGGAGAAAAGTTTCAAGGATCAACTTGTAAAAATGCAAGACACCTGGTCTTTTGAACTGCCTCTCTGCAGATTTACCATCAGAATAAAACTAGCTTTTTGGAAACTTGCCTGCTTGAGCTTTCTCAAGAGCACTCCAAGCTGAGCCATGAAACATTCCCAAAATAGAAACCATTCAGCAATCACAGGGGAAGATACTGCTGCACATGTATTACGGTGATTGCTCAAATGCAGAATTCTGCTGATAGCCAACATCGTATTTTAAGACTTAAATACAGCATTGAGTACTGCATTTTTTTAATCTTAATTGATAAAAATATGCCCACACCATGAAAGAAATCAGATGCTGCATACGAGTCAAACATAAGGCAGGACAAAAGCACTAGGAGACCTACTCCACTCTTAACACCGAGACTGTAGGAAGATTTTCCATTTTCCCATGGTGTTTTTGAGAGCTACTGATAAAGTGTTAGTCTTACCCATTAGCTAAATAATGACAAGTTTCTGAAGCTATTTTAGCTAATTCAGTAGAAAAACTTAAAAGTACAAAGTCTGCTAAAGAACCTAAGCACACTGATGTCTCCTACGGCCATTAGTAGGCAAGAAGTCACTGAAGTTTCATTTTCATAAGGAAAGTTGGCAAAAAAATGAGAGGCTCTCAAGCACACTCATCTTTCACTGCATCCTGGGCTGCATCAGCATTTTGTTGTAGTTTTTGTTGAACATTTGATATGTTCAGACAAACAATCCAGAATGGTTATTTTCTGCTGTAACACTGGCTTCTCAAGAGCTCTAATCAAACAACTATCAGTTTCATAGCAGTATTCTTAACAGACAACCTATGAGTAATGATAGACACCACACACTAAACCTGGCCACATAACCACAGGGCTAAAGTCAGAGATAATAACTTAGACAGAATGCACACAAATATCCTGGAGAGGAAATGGTTTGCACATTAGGAATCCTGACAGCTCCAGTGTTAAATTAAAATGAAAAAAACCAAGACTCATGCTGTATTGTCCTCAAAGTAGTCACCACATCAGTCTCTCCCAGAATTCCTCTTCAAGTGGAGGACTGGACAGGAGAACCATTCCGACATGTTACAATACAGGCTAAAACCAACACATCTTCACCTTACTAGACCTCCTGCATAGACAGACCTTCACTCTTAATAAAGGTGAATATAAAAGATCACACAGAAGACTGAAACTGATGTCATATCAACATCTGTGTTCCCTTCACTGTTGGTGACTGCAAGCATCAAAGGCATAAAATGACTTTGATCTTGCTCAGCAGCAAACCCTCTCCCTTGTAAGAGCAGCATTAGTATATTCTGCAGGAGCTTGCATTCATCCCCTAAAGAATGGATACCACAACATGACAGCATATGGCTGATGCACACGATGAGAGGAAGTTTGGAAACAATGTTTGGAAATCTGTTAAAACAAGTAATTCCTGTGACTTCCCAGATAACAAAAGTCAGAGGGTGAATTTAACCTTGGTATAACTCCACTTAGTTTACTTATGTCAGGACCAAAATGTAGTTCATGTAACTACTGGCTAGTGACAACACGTAACTACTGTAGCAACACAGAAAGGAAACAAACACTTAAAATGAGATTTAAGGTTACAGCATTAAAAGTGAACCATACAGCTCCGTAATAGCTTTTGGACACACAGCTCTGCTTTTCACCTGCAAGATATTTTGCCCAGAATACCAACAAGTACTACTCCTGTATGAACAAGGTGAGTGGCTTTTCCATGACAACTCAACAGATTCCACAGGAAAATATATGTGAAAAACCAAACAATATCTACTTCCCACTGAGATGCTTCCCCTCCCCCTACCAAGTATGATTATTTCTGCCCATGCCTTTATATAAGAAAGTTCATCATGGAAGAAGCTGCAAGAATGGGGCAAGATGGAAAACTGCAGTGGATTTTCTAGTAAATCAGGAAGTTCCCATCATAGCTGCTGTTGGTTAAAAATACTTCCAATACCAAAGAGTACAACTAATCTTGTTAACTTCAGACAGGACCAATACTCCTAACAAATTTACTGTATGGGAAAAGGGGCTACCATTGAGACAAATGTTTTTCATAGGTCATATTGACATTATAAATAGCATGAGTCACTATGGCCACAGCCATCACACTGCATGGGCAGCAAGCATTACTCCTTCTGAGGACAACTCAAAAGGACAAAATAAAAGCCATTATCCCCCTAGAAAAAACAATCAAAGAAAATCCCAGCAAATAAAGGAACATTGTTCTTCACTGCAGCCCCTCTAAGGGATTCCCATTCACAATTGATTACTAATTTCTTCTCATTATATTCTCCCAGGACAAACACTAGATAACTTTATGGAGGAAGGCTGAAGCATTCTGCCTCCCTACACTGGGCGGTAACAGCCCACAGACGTATATTTTCAGAACAGGAATAGGCCCAACACTACAGACTTTAAGGTCGTGTCCCATTTATGCTACAACATCAAAATAATCTGACCTACAGCATATGTACAGCCAGGAACATGGATACCTTTATTCTTGTTTTCATTTCCCAGCTCAGGAAAACAGGTTGTCACTTGCAAATGAGCAAGAAGCACAACCAGACTGAGCAGTAAAACCAAAATGACAGATTAGCAATTCCAAATTGCTGAACTGGGGACCACATCCTTTGGCATAATAAAAGATCATTTAGCAAAAGTGATGTCTTGATAAAGATGATCCTGGCACTACCCCAAGCATTCATTCCTTCCAAGGTTATATAAACCTCACAAAACCGTAAATAGAACTTCAAGCACCGTTGCTGATGGGAATGCAAAACAGGAGGGGAAATGGATATTTGTTTTCTCTGAGAAGGCCATGGAATGCAAGCCCATTTCCTCTGTGCCTCTTTCCTCCCCAGATCTTTCCCAGTCTGAACCTTAGGGATGATACAGAGATGAAGGGACTTCATACTGGCTTATCTACAGAAGATTCAGCAAAGCCTCTTGATCTCTTTGGGACAACAGAATGAAAAAGTTAAAAATCTATTTGGTTTTTTTTCCAAGATCTAACCTAATCCTCTGCAACTTCAGCAGCAGTTATTCAGAGGTGATCCATGCCAGAGGAAACTTCCAGAGACTGCTCCCTCCGAGAAGTTCAAGAGGCCCTTTAAGCCATGTTGTATAAAAAATACATTACATACATATATATTAAATACTGTATACACACTTTCCCAGAGTGGTCAGAACATAATAATATGCCTGACAAGGGAACATTTCCCCCAGTTTCCAGGGGAAATGGTTATAGGAGATTTTTTAAGAGGTAAGACTGAAGACAAACTGTCCTACAAGGATACCCAAGTTTCTACTTAACTACTTGACATATGTAACTTGCATAGTTCAAATAACACGAGAAACAGCTATGACTTAAATTCTCCAAGTCTACTGCCTGAATCTTGGAACCATTAAGAAAGAAAAGGAAAAAAACCAAAAAACACGAAACATTCCTTAAAAATGCTCTTGACATTTCCAAAGCATCTGGTATTGCTGGTGCCAGCTGATGGTGCGCTGTGGATCTGCGCTCACATCAATAAATGGGAGGCAGTTAGTTTGCATGCAGAACACTTGCAAAGTTCCACTCTCTTAAGTTCATGACCAACAAGTGTGCTAATGTTCCTGAAATAAAGTTATACAGTGATAAAGACGCAGCCCATTTAACCACCAGCAATTCCTATTAGTAACTACTAGTTATGGTGATAATCTGCTGCTTCTGCATTTTGTTTTAGGAAAATTTCTTGCTATTTCAGTCAATATGCCAGGGTTAGCCAGTAGCTAACCAGGGTTGGCTATTTTTAAATATGGATGTTATAAAGGAAAAAGGAAAAGCACAGACTGAAGAAACTACATTTCAAAAATATCCATGTATGGGAGTCAATCTTTCACCTCAGAAACACACAAAAATGCTTGTAGGTTTTTTTATTTCTTACTCCAAATCACTGCATATATGCATTGATCTTTTTTAAGTCTTGCCTTCTTGCATTTATGGACTTGGATCCAAGCTGAACTGGATAAAAGCATGAACAGAAAAAACACTCTTCCAACTGGCAGCATGTCTAAAGTTTTCACAATGCAAGCAGTCATAAGTATTGGCAGTGTACTACTCGAATTTAAATACTAGGCTAAAAATTCTCTAAATCTTTAGAACTTTAGCATTAAAATGTTATGTTAAAAGGCCCAGTAATAGTTTGAAAACAGCGTAAGAAATAAAAGATTGAAAATACTGAATCCATAAGTTGACTGGTACAACGGAAATACTATGAATTTTGCTGCAAGTCAAAATTAAGGTTAAAAATCCTATGATTTAATTAATGTGTTTGTTTTTTTCACACTCAACAACTTTTTTCTACTCCATAGCCACAAGATATAAGAAATTTACTGGTGACATGCTGATAGTAAGCCATGCACATCTGAAATGACGTTAGAATATCAGTCTACCCCAACACACTGTTCAAAGCAGCATATGGAGCTGACAAACATAAACTGATTTCAATATTTAAAAAATAGCAACTATCCTTCTGGAAAGTTAGCATACAAACTGGAAGTGATAAATACCCTGCCCACAACCAAGAGACCACATGCTACCTACCGTCCACAGTATGCAAGTGACTGTAAACAAAACACTTTGTATAGGCAACTTGCATGTTCAGATTAGGTCTGTCATTCTTCACGGCTCCAATCTTGCGCTCTGTAGGCAGTAGCTGACGTAAATACTGAAGTTGGAACATAGCATGCTACATTAAAGAACAACAGTTCTAGAAGCTCCCTCTTACCTCAGCCTCTTTCTGCTGGAGGATTCTGTCCTTGTCTACCACTTCTTCTTCAACAGGCCTGTTTTACAAAAGAGTGCACCGATGGTATAATATACAGAAGTAAAAATCTTAAAGAACAGATTCAAGGCTCATTTTTCAGCTAATGTAACAACAACAAAAAGGTCTACATGCTTCCACACAGAGGAAAATCAGACATTCTTACACCTGTGCATCCTTTTAGTAATAAGCTGTCTCTGTCTCATACTCTTGCTATTCATTCTCAATTCCTAAAAATTGTATTTTTTCACTGCTAGAGGGATTTTTTGCTGCTTACTCTAACCAAGAGATTTCCTCCACTATACATGGTACAAAAATCAATCATTAAAAAAGCTGTGTAGGCTATTTCCTTCCTTCTTTATGATAAAAATGGTTGGCCAAATACTTGTAAAGTCTTCCTAGGTACAAGAATAAGTCATTAGCAAAAAAGATCCGGCACAGGTAGACGTGAATTCTTTGTACTATGTTTCCAAGGACAGAAACCTTACTGAGAAAAAAACTAAAACACCTCAGCACAAACAAAGAAAAAAAAAAAAACAAAAAAAGAAAGATTCTTTGGTCTAAATTTCTCTTTCCAGCTATACGTGAAGGAACAAGAGAATAGCCACCATGGCAGTCCTGCAATGACTGAAGAAGCAACATCTTACAGGCTGGAGTCTATTTAAATGTTTCCATTATTTTTTCCAAGTAGACATCATTAAATAAAAAAAACCTTGCTTGCAGCCTAATAGTTCTTTATGCACATTCCAATTAAAAACAGAGAAAAGGGAATGGGTACAAAACCAAGAACAGCTGGAAGCATGCCACTTTCCCAGATATTACTCCTCTTCAAGAAGAGTGTTTCATACAAGTTTCAGTAACTCCATGGTTCGAAATCTCATGAGAAATAACTATTTAAAGGTGGGATTAGTTAGGAGGAAGAGCAAGGCCAATGTCACAGTGGCAAAAGAAGAGACTACAACCAGCAGAGCCCAGAGGCACACACATACTTACTTGCCAGTTCGTTTTAGTCTCTCTGAACGGAAGTTTTCATAATGCAAGTCTTGGGTCACCTCCTGCAGGTCCTGCATGTGTGTTCTGGAAGATGCAAAGGGCCATTGAACACTTTGTCCTTCTTGCCAAAAGGAAGAAAAACACCCTTTTATCTTCTATTTTTGTTTTATATAATGGATGTATCTACTGGAAAAATAATCCTTGCAGACCATGCCTGCCATAAAGCTAGCCAGGATTCTGCTTTCATGTTATTGGTCTTTAAATCATACTTCAGTAATTCCCACCAGTATTCTTCAAAGACTCGAAGTATGTTGTCCTCCTCTTGCTCATTGATTACTTTATAGGAGTTATTTATATCAGTCTTTGCAGCATTGAAAACCTTGGGTAAAGTTATTCAGAAAGATTCTTTAATTCCTAAAGTATTTCTTGACTTTTAAGTACTCTTCAGTATAATTTGTAACTGAGAACTAGGTGGAGCTCCTCGGCTCACATAACAGTTGACATTGCCTAACAAATTCCAATTGTCAGATGAGGAAAAAAATGCCAGCTGCCAATGACCAGCAGAGGGCAATCCCTGCCCAAGAGAGACTGAAATCAAATCCACCACCGAATTCAATTTCCAACAATAGCGAGACGACATTAAAACAAAGAAAAAAAAAATCACTTATAACCATCACAGGCAGAATATCCATTTCAGCTAAAACCATAAAGGGGCAGGGTATCGTATTCAATAGATTTCCTATATTGCCAAGAAAAACGAGCTTTGCTTTTAGAATACTCTTCACAGTTCAATCAATTGCTTTGAGTAGTATTTTAAAAGCCTCTCTGCCCCACCCAGTGCACTGTAAGAAAACATCAATTTACACATAAACCCATCAAATCAGTTCCCATAAGGCATAAAAACTGTCATGTATATCTGGCAACATAAAGAAAATTATTTTCTGAAGTCAGAGAATTACAGCAGCAAAACAAGCTGCAGGGGGCTCAGAAGTCGCTTACAGAGCCACCAGAGCTCATTCGGATTTAACATGAGTTCATGTTTTTATACCTCTCTAGTCATTGTGACAGTTACATCACCACAGGAGATGGGATAATTTTACCATTACTCACACCAGCATTGTGCGCAGTTTAAGGAAATCATTGTGCTCTGGATTTTCAACTTCAACAACTCCCCAGGGATACAGACGGCCTCTGATTTTCTTCCCTTTCACCTCAATAAGTTGATTGGACCCAATAACAGCAAAGGGAATGCTTGCCTAGTTGAGACAGAGCAAAACAAGTTATTGTTTTGATTTTTGACTGGTTACTTTGTTTTGTGATTTGTTTTCTTTTAAAGAAAGCACAAAGGGTTAAGTAACAGACAGGAGAGGGGGAAAGAAATGCTGACAAAGGCACTTTACTAAAATCCATCCACATCCAACGAATCCTATTCTAGGCAATGCAACCTCTCATTCTTAACACTTGTAGTTCTGTTAGGATCAATTTGTCTTAGCAGAGGCACGAAAGGAAATGACGCTTTGCTTTAGGAACACTTGACTGCTGTTGAAGTACAGTTTGGGCATAATGTGTCATCTGACATAACATCATGCATGGAAAAGAGCCAACAGAAACATACTTCAGATACAGATTAAAGGAGCCAGAGAGAGAATTTCAGATACACTCTTCAAGCACCTTTGCCAGTATCACAGCACAAAGAGGAAATTACTTCAGTAAAACCTTTTTTATCTGCTCTAACAAGAGGAAAGTTGTTAATTAGTATAGTAACCATAACATACGGACATTGGCTTCCTTGTTAAAAGATCTGAGTCAGAAAACAGACTGCAAATCACAGTTCTTGGTGAAGAGTTGCTTACATTTAAAAGAGAAAAGAAAAATCACAACATGCTACATTTGGAATTCTGAAGAAGCAGAGACTGGAATCAAAAGAATTATAATTCAGTCAATACCCAAAAAAACCTTCAATTTTCAACACGTTTTAAAGGAATAAAGTACCTTTAAGCATACTGTAGGCTTGAAGAACTACTACAGCGCAATAATAAACTGGGAGAAAAACTTGCCTTTAGAACCCTAGTTTGTTCTTTAAACTCCTCATCTTCATCAGAATCTGCATCAGGGAGCTGATAAATCCTAATGCCATGCTCAGAAATCTCATCCAGAACCTGAAGTTCACAAAAAAGGAAGAATAATAAATTCTTATTCATCGCAGAGGTATTAAGATAAAAATACATTCAATTTACTAGTTTGTCACACCTAGAAAACTCAGGATGCATTTCTGCTTTTAGAATGCTTAGAAATAATCCTGAGCAGAAATGCAGTTTTAGAAAACATAGCAAGTAAATCATAAAAAAAAAAACAAACCACAACAAAATGGGCTTACGTGGAGCGTAATACAGAAGCAGACAAAACCAATGTGAAGTTAATATGAAAAAATAAGTAAAAACAATGAATTTGGAGGCGTCAGTTACAGCATCAAAACCACACAGCCCATGTCAAAGTATATGCTTGTGTATTTGTTAGGCACAAAAATTTAGAAGACAGTGCCTCTTGAATCAAAAAACACAAAAGCTTAAACGAGAGAAAGTTACTCAAAATCCACGAAGAGAAAAGCCATCCAAAACCAGTGTTCTTTATTGCCACTAGTGTCTGAGATTAACATTAAAAAATGTACTATTCTGTATCCCTGTATACATTCTTTTCCTAATGAAATCACTGCAGGGATAAGCAGCTAGCATAATTCCAGGCCTTTGGCAGTTTCAAAAAGTCCTTTCTTCAACACTGAAGAGAATGCTTCTGCTACCATACTATTCAAAATATTTAAGTCAGAAATCCCATCAAATGCACTGACAAGATTTTGTTTCTCTACAGAAAGCGTGGTGGTATGAGCAGAGTACGAAGAATGCCGAGATTCCACAATAACTCTCTTCAAAGGGATCTTGACTATCTCAGCAGAAGGTTAACTCTGCAGACTTCCTAGATTAGTATTCCCTAATGAGTTGCAACTGTAACCCCACTGCCAGCACCTGAACCAAGCAGCAGCACTACTGCAGCAATGAACTCTTACAGTAGACAAAGTCTGAGCAAAATCAGGATGGAAGTTGAGGTAATCAAAAACATGCAGGAAAGCCAATGTAAGGACTTGTGCTGTCATTACTACATATATTACTGGACACCATCTGGCTAATACAAGTCTTAATGAGTCTTCTCAAGAGCATTCAAGAGGGTTCCTTGATCCTTTGTTGTGATGGCAACCAATAGCTACAGTATAAATAAAACTTATCCAACCAGAACTTGATTATCAAACAGCTGTTTACAATAAAACAATCCTTCAGACCACTGGAAGAGGAATGATCATGTATGAACCACAGCTATTCCCATGACAATATTTTCTTGCCAGGTATATAAACATCCCGCGCACTCACGGAATAAAGTATTACGGCCCCCACCTACCAGAGAACAATACTTTCAAAAGAAAAAAGAAATCTGTGGATAAGTGTTGACAAGTAGCAATCAAGAGTTACATTCACCCAATTACATCTAAATCAGTGCAGGTTGCTCTGTTTGGCAAAATGAAAGATAGCTGAATTGTCACCAAATGATAACAGAAGATGCACAGCTGGGATAGGTGGGGCAGTGCTGCAGTGCGATGCCTTTAAGCAGCTGCAGAAAGCAAGAAAGCACATTTAACCTGGCTGAGATCTTCAAGATAAAATGCAAGCGAAACAATAACGGGAAAGCCAACAGCAAGGGGTGCTAGAATAATATATTACAGCTGTTAAACCTAGTGCTTTCCTGAAAGGAAAAAGAATTGCAATAAAAACAAACTGTATTTTATGCTCCTAACAATGCAGCAGCATTTTGCTTCTTCAAATCTGAATTTTATTGGCCTCAGAGGGTTCTGTGTTCCTAAAGATTAGCCTTCCCATGGGAAATGAAAAAACCCAGTCAAAATATTAGTTCCCCTCTCATGAAGTCATTCTTTTGAGCAGGTTTCCTTAGCAGCCGTGCATGGCACAGCCTGTGAAACTGCCTTGCATTTCTTCCCACTCAAGAGTTTTAAAAAAATAACTTTGAATTCCAGAAAGACCAAACAGGAATTGCTCCAAGCTGGGTTTCCTTTGCAAGCACCACAAACTGATCTTGCTGCAAGCGGCAAAACAAAAACATTTTACTTCAGATTGATGGCCAAATGGCTGAAACATCTGAAAAAAATAAGACTTCAAGCTGCGTCAGCAGAGCAGGATTTTGATTCTTACTCTTGATTAGAGATTCTGTTAGCCAAGATGCTTTGAGTTAGAACAATATACAGTAGCTAGACTTTCAAAGCTTTGGAACCACATTATACATTTGACTTAATATAAACTCAGTTTGTAGAGTGATCTCTGCCAGAAGCACAAAAATAATGAACGTGTTTACCTGTTTCCTAAACCATTCCCTCAGTCTCCAGCAAAAGTGCCACTCATCTCACTGTATTTAGCCAACGCATAGATGATGGTGTCCATCTATGTAAGTCCAAACTGTTCTAAAGACTAGTAAGTTAAAAGTAACTTTGCTCAAACTAGAAAGAACTAGACGTGGATTAGCACTGAATATGGCCAAGAGAGATTGCCTTAAATTAAACTGTTCATCACAGGATATGTAAACTAGGATTCATCTCCATCTTTTATAATAAAACCTACATCATAAACCCTCAATCTAACATCACTTACAGAACTGTACTGAAAACCAAGCAATTCCAAATCCACGCTGGGAAACACCTTCACTTGCACTACTGCCATGTTTCAGCTAAAATTCAGCAATACCACCACACAGAAGTAAACTTCAAAAGCACGTGCACCACGCTACGCTTGACCCTATGACCCCAACATCAAATAGCAGATAAAAGTAGTGCAGAAGAGTCACAAAACAAGTATTTTTTGTGACAACACACAACAGCAAGTATTGAAACCTGGTAAGAGCATGCTGCTCTTCATTTCAACTAGGAATTGATTTTGTGAAAGATGACTGTAGCTAGAAGTTACTTATATCAGTTTATTTTACCTATTTGAAATGACAAAGCAGAACATTCACACTCCCATGGAATTATGTTGTAAAATAATAAACGTTACACTTAAATGCCTGCTTCAAATCTGTCAACACCATTCTGTTATCAAATGCTGAACAAAAAAATAAATACCTATGAAAACAGTGCCTGAAGTACACCGCTGAAAGATCAAATACAGTTTCTTTATAAAAAGTAGCAGCTCCACAAACAATATTACCATTAGATAAAAATCTTTCACCAAGTCAATACAGCCACTGAAAAAGAGAAGCAATAAAACCAGCAAAAGCAGCCACATCTCTGGTTTGTTATTTCCCTGAGTGCTTTCAATTTGCTCATCGTACCTGTCATCTCCTCAGTATTTGTGGAACAACAAAATAAAAGCCAGAGAGCCTGAACAGAGTTACTCCCTGGAAGATCTTGAGGTCCTTTTTTAACCAATGAATTACCTGTTTTCTTTTTTCCTTCCTCTTTTCACCTAGTTCATCATAAGGTTGGTCACTTTTGTATAAACAGCTCTTGCCCCCTTCAGTGAATGCTTGTCTACACTGCAGACAAGGTTCATCCAGTCACAACTGCCCTCACTTTAAACTTCCTCAGATACAGAGGATTTATTTCATTTCTCAGGCAAGTTTTCTTTACATCACTGAGCTTTAAACACAACAGCAATGCCAGCAGTACCTCACCTTGTGAATTGCAGTTGTTTACATACCTGCACAAACCACAGTTGCACCTTTGTGACACTGGTCCGCCCCAAAAAAACCCAAACAAATCCTCTGAATTTAGGTTGAGATCAGCTAAGTGCTGGCCTGTAAGCATGATTTTAAGTATACCATTTCCCCAGTTAAATAAAGCTGCACTCCCTCACACAAAAGCTATTTGAATAATGGTCCAATACCCATTCTAAAGGACTACTGAAAGCCAGAGAGAGGATCATAATTAAAACATCTGTCACGTCCTCAGTGACAAATAAGAAAGTGGTAGTATAAAATGATATGAAGATATAATATAAAAGCTATCATCTTACCATGAAAAAAAAGTTTTCAGAGTCTGGCGCAAAGTATAGGCTGCATTTTACAAGTACTAATTATCTCTATACTACTTAAGGCATAAGTTATTAAACTTGTAAAAATTCACAGGCTTTGCAAGGTTCAAATCTGTTAGACTTTACAAATGAATGTACTGGGCTGGAGGCAACAGAACCTTACTTGTGGTCTCGGATTTTACTAAGCCACCTCTCAGGATAATAGAGTCTCACCATTCCTTTTTTTAACAAGGTGCACGAAGTCATGCTGAATCAAAGAGGATAAACAAGAGAAGATTAAATATTTACATTCTTTAGATAAATTATTCTATAATGAGATTAAACAGGAATTAGATTTAAGGTAAAAAACGTGTAAAGCCACAGATTTGTAATTTATTTCTGGAGAATTCACTATAATGTCTTATTTGGCAGAGGTTGGGCTGCCTTGGGAAAGTTTGACAAAAAAATCCCTTCAAGAAAGCAAGTAAACCTTTCATTGCAAAAAGATCAATTTTAGTGCCACTGTCTGGAAAGACCTTCTCCAATGCAATCCAGAGTATGCCCTTGTATTTCACATGAACAGACAATTTAGTAGGAAAAATGTATACAAGACATAAATTTTTCTATAACAATGGAGCTACAAAAAGCATCCTGCTAATATATTAGTCCAACTGTCCTGCCTTTCCATTAGGGTTTTAGTTTGTGTCATGGGTGCATTTATGAAGCATGTTTCCAAACACCTCGACTTAACCGTATTTTGCTACAAACCACACAGCACAGACAGAGCACACAAACCAAGTTTCTTTTGGATGAAACTAAAGATATTACCTCAGAACATATCTAATGCACTCCCATGACTAACGGGAGTTCAGTGGACTGGACTAAACAAGAGCTAGTCTGAAACATCTCCATTACATGCACTTCAGGATGACCTGAACCCTTGTTAAACAGTTTTGCCAAAACCTGCTCTATTGGGGCACACTGCCAAGACAGATGAAGCCAAGAATGGTCAGGTTCTCAGCAAGTGTCACTGGTAAAGCACATCACCCTGCAGTGAAGATTCCCCACCTCAAACTTGCTGAACCTCAGGTGTTTGGCCAATACCACTCACCCCTTTTCAGTTTGAATTTACTTTATATTTGGCTTTAACATTTTATAGGTTGTACTGCTCCCATGACCAAGTGTTAGACCTACTCTTCTCTTCAGCCTTTCTCTCTCCTTCAGCGTCAGTGTGTCAGCCTTGGCAATCACAGGGACAATGTTGACTTTTCCATGAAGAGCCTTCATGAATTCTACATCTAGTGGTTTGAGCCTGGATAAAAAGAAGAGGGGCGAGGGGGTTGTGGGGTTTTGTTTGAGTTTATTTATTTTATTTTTATTTTTTAACAAACAAAATGTATTAAAAATTATTTCAAGTATCTACTTAAATAGTATTTCCAGAATAAATTAAGTAAGAGCACTTACTTATCAGCTTGGTTGCATAAAGGTTGAATTGAAGTTAAAATCATCACTATAAGATAAATAGGATATTACAAGCTCTTATGTTTCTGGGTGATAAACTATGTAATATTGAGTGCTTCAAAACAATACTGAATGCCAAAAAGGGGACAAAGCAGAGGAGAGCATTAATCCCCAGAGACCTATTTTAATTGCACTGGCTAACTGATAGTGTGAGAAGTAACTCAATTAACATTACAGTGAAGTTTCCAGCTCAAGTAATGAATGAACATCTGAACAAGATATAATGCCCTAAAATACAAGAGCTCAGGAGCTTTTTCTTACCCATGCCCAAAGGGAGAGATGAAATAAAAACAGCAATGAACTCTGTTGTCTATAATGTGGCGCCTGTTTAGACCGCTCTCATCATGAAGGTATCTTTCAAACTGGTTGTCAATGTACTGGATAATTGTTTTGAAGCTGTGATATGGAGGGAGGGAAAAGAGAAAGAGAAGCATCATAGATCAGTTTTAAAATAATAAAGAAAAATTAATGAAAAGTTAAGAACAGGAGGAGAATCATACTTTTATTAAAACAGGTTTTTTTTAAATTACAAAAATTCAACTTCTAGCATTGTATCTAGTACTGAAAGTATCCTGATAATGCAAACAAAAAATACTCTGACAGCAACCACTGAGTGTCTATTCATGCCTAGAGCTACTTTAAAGTGTTACTATGTCCACTGGATAAAAAGTTCAAGGGCAAACTCAGAAAAAAAGCACTCAGAGATGAGACAACACAGGCAGGAACAGAAGATTGATATTTTTTTCTGGTTTTGGGGGGTAGGGCATGAGGAACTGTTTTTAAACCAACTGACAAATGACATATCCAGGATATCCTCTTGATTTACAGCCCTGACTTAGCTCTAAGTTACTATAGTTACCTATGAAAATTCTGGTATTCTAGACTGCTTGAATTACATACAAATACATTTGTAAGTCATGCACGCAAACATCACATGATTTATTAAGCTATTTTTGTTACCTTACAGACTCCTACTCTGTTGGCAAAGAAAAATAATTCCTGCTTAGTTCAAGGCAATTTAAAATATGCCCTACAAAGATGTAAAGGAACACAAAATTTGAACACAGACAAATCAGATACAAAGAGTTGTGACCAGAAAAAAAAAACCACAATGCATTACTAAGAAGATTGCTTTAAGATATTCCAGAGCATGGAGACACCTGCAAACAACATTAATATAAAAGGACACTTCATATTAAGTGCTGCTGGAGAAGGGAAATGAATGCACTGATGAAGATAAGATTAGGCAGATGATTGTGTGTCATGGACGTATCTTAAACTACTTGAGGAAAAACTGAGCAGAAAACCTAGCTTGAAAAATAGTATTTCTGGTGCTGAGAAAGTGCAAGTTTGATAGGAGAAATGTAAGGAGGATACACACAACACAAATACTAGAACTAGTAATCTGGAAAATTAACACATAAAATGATGGCAAATACTGCGAAAGACAGCAAAGGTCAACCCTGGGCTGCATGGCTATAATGAGGATAATGAAAGAAAGTAACACGAATGATGGAAGAGATCTTGGAGGGAATTTGATTTTCCAAAGTTGAGTAAACTTTTGAATCTAGGAGGAATAAATCCATAATAGAATATACATACATACACAATTATATCTGCAAGATTTCTAGGAGATACCGCAGAAGACAATGCAGCAAAACACATATTAATACTGAGTTCTGACCTTAGTGTTGCTCAAGTCTCCAAGAACCACATTTTATCTAAATAGATAAATGTGTTGAAAAAGGACAATAGGGTTTACGCTCCTGTTGACCTTAACTACTTCCCTCTTAACTGGTGAAAGGTAACGAGACTGAAGACGTACAGATATTAGGACAGAAACCAAGAACGAACAATGGGAAAGCAACTATCACACATTTCTCTGGCAATGTAATCAGTTTACGTGCAGTTTTCTAGCTCTAACAGCTATAATTTTCCCTATTAATATGGCCTTAGTCTCTTGTACCTCCTGACTTCCGGGAAACACCTGGCTTATACCACTGTGCTACCATTACTTAGGAGATAGCACATCCTGTATTGTAACAGCAAACAACACAACCATTGCATTTAAGCCCACTGGGAGAAAATAAGCATTACCAAGCTGCCAAAACCCACAAAATCAACTTAACATAAGCCAGTAAAAAAAAGAAAGCTTGCAGCAACCAGAAAGCAGTTAAAGAATGACCTGTGACACTGCAACCAAGAGGAAATGTGGCCTACGATTTGCAATACCTAATGAGTTAATCTGTAGACTGGCTTTGTCACCCATGCTTTTGAGGCCAGATTTGATTCAAATCTGTGCATAAAGCAATCTTTTTTTCTCCCTCCTCTCCTTAGATCCTTTCTTATCTGTCTTATGAAAAATACTACTTTAAGGACGCACTTCTCTCACAATCCCATTGTCCACAGGCATGGAACAGCCAACCTATGCTTCAAACCTCCTACCATAAAGAATTTTGCTATTCTCCAAACACATGCCTAAACAGATACAAAGAGGTATAGTTTGATTCTAGATTACAGAACTCAAGCTAGCATGAAAGCTTCGCACAGAATCTAAAGTATGATCACTATAGTTAACTGTGGCTAACATTCACCTTTCCTTATGGGCTCTTTCAAGTTCAATGGCATTCAGAAAACAAAAAATAATCTACTTTAGTGAATTCGGTGTACTAAATATAGAACTCATTTCCCAGTCCAACACTGTTATTCTTCTAATCCAGGAGGCCTCCTGGACAAACTCCTGACAACATATAATCCTTGCTAGCACTACTTCAGTGATGGAAAGCATACAAAAAATTGACCCCAATTCCCATCCTTGAAAGTCAAACTCTAAAATTAAGCTCTTTCATCAATGCAAAGCCAGAAACCAAAAGCCATAAGAAAACCGACTCAGAAGAAAGATATTTGAAACGCTCTCAGCAATTGCTGCCTCCTAATAGACACTGTACCAGTTTGATTTACCCCTGCTCAAAAATAACCTTAGTAAAATTCATCACCGTGAAGAGCAGCCGGACTGCACAAATTACAGCTGTCCCAAAGTGCTTTACAAAACTTGGATTGAGATCAGCACCATCTACTGGTTAACTGTAACTGCAGTGAACACAAACATGAATTCAAAAAGCACAAATTTGCTGCTTCCTCTGAACTGACAAGGAAGGAAGGTAGTTGCACCAGGTCAGTCTTGACTACAGTTTGCAACAAAGAGTCTACCCATCCAAGTCCCTAGGATATTCTGTAAAGACTTTGTCAAAACGACATTAATCAGGGCACAGACAAGGTCTTTTCACGCAATATAAGAAAACGGGACCAGAAAGACATAACTAAAACTAACCGTATCTTTTTATTCTTTTGTAGGCAGGTACTATTTGTTCCCATAATATATTTTTATGTTTAAGATTTATCACAGAAAACTATGTATAAACCAGTAAATTGTTCTATTGGGTCTGAATCATCATGGAATAGCTCTGTTTAGTACGCCTTCAAAAAAGAAAGGGGAAAAATCTGAACACGTAGGTCTCTATGAAACATCTTAACAGAATAAACAAAGGACATTAGAACACAATCAACAGGAAGAGCTCTATGTAACACAATACATGGGCTGCAGAGCTCTTAGCTCCAGCGGAAGGAAGCTCTAGTCAACAGTGCACAAAATAAGCAAGGCCATGCTGCAGTCCAGAAAGATGCCTTCGTGTTGCTCTGAAAGATCCCTTTTTTTTCCAACTTAATAAAGTAGGAAAAGTGGGAGGAAAACAAGAATCCCACTGCAACTTCACTTCCAAACTTTCATTTAGTATATTATACAACTTCACTGCCTTCACTTCTGCTGTTTCTACAGGACACCATAGAAAGAAAAGCCATATATGATAAGAACGCTCTTCATAATGCTGTAGATCGATAACAGAGCATTCTGTCAAGAAAAGATTATAAAACATTCTATTGGCATTATAGATGTTTATTTTATCAGCTATTTGCCTCCTTCTTGATCTTTACCTTAGAGAACTCAAATCAAACAGCACTAGTTTTATGCTCCCTTTCTCTGCACGGTGACACTTTGTTTTCCCTAGGATTACATCCCCCACACCACAAAAATGTGCCAACAAAAACTAAAGTCTAAGCAAAATAAATATTGTTAGCACTTCTTAAAAGACAGGTACCTGAAATAATCAAAGTTTAGCTCCTAGTTGCACTGGAATAACTTAGGCATCCTATCAGCACATTAACATATCTCATCTTTATTTGGAAAAAAGTTATCCCAAGGTCAGTTCTCCACAGTTAAAGGGAAGTGTATCAAGATGATGATTTGGAAATTACATTTATGAACAAACTTCCTATTTATTTTACCATTTTGTTTCTTCTTGACCTTTATTCTAAAGCAATTGTCAATATTGTGTGTACCTGCAGACAATTACTTCAGCTGTTAAAGACTAACAGCAATATTTAGGCCAGAGACAACTAAGTAGTAACTACATCATTAAAAAAGCAATTCTACCCAAATTGCTAGTAGTACACATAAAGAACAGGGAATTAAAGCTACCATATGTAAAACATGGCAAATGGGTGGGCCAGAGATACAGAAAGTAAAAGACAAACAAACAATTCCCTTCTGTTAGAGGCAGCTATAGAGACAAAAAGTTGACTGCAATTGTCACAGAGAACCTTACTGGAAAGAAGGCCATTAATTTTGAGGGAGAATCATAGACAGCCTAGAGAACACTAACCAAACCTTTTAAAAGGTTTGAAAGTTGTTAGAAAACATGAAGTTGTACAAAGTAACATAGTTTTACTAGGGATGTGTATTTTAGGCAACAAAAACTGTAAGGGAAGCTTGATTTGAAAGCTCACACAAAAGAAATGTCATGTCACTGACGACACGAAGATGAGCACCCAGAATACAGAAGTGCTCAGAAAATTATGCTTAACTGCAAGGATTCAGAAAAGACCCTCTACCATGAATTCAAGATAACATCCCATTAATGTTAAGAATAATGAATCTGTTGTTTCCTGTTAGTCCGTCAAAGTTATTCAAAGACCACCAGCCAGATCACTTAAGTTCAGAGAGGCAGACACACCAGTGTTTTGTAAGATACAAACTATCAAGCAAAGCAGTATTTACACACATACCAGTCCTGGCTGTTAATGGCATCTCCGTATCCTGGTGTGTCAACTACTGTTAAACGCAGTTTCACCCCTCGCTCCTCTATCTCTACTGTAGAAGCTTCAATTTGAACCGTTCTCTCTATTTTCTCTAAAATAAAGGAACATTTTGTTTGTTATTGTGCTTATCAATTGCTGCAGAAATCCCTGCAGAAGAGAGCAACAGAGGAGAAAATTAATCTGAAGTGTATCATAGCCCATGTGACATAGAATAGTTGAAAGAAGAAAACAGGTTAGCTAGTCAAAATTTAACACCACATTTTTGTAAATAAACTAGAAGCAATGAACTAAAAAGGGGGAATTTCTCATGACAACATGAAAAAATAGAATTAAAACGCTCAGAAGCATGCTGAATTCTCTGTCAAAATCTATTTACACCTCTTAGCGGGATTTATGGCTTTACAGGTAAAAAGCATTAGAGGAAATGGGGATAAGAGCAAAACCACATTTAAGTATATTGACAGTTTGGGGGGGTAGGGGGGGCAGGGAAGTGTTCATTATTTTAATAACAATTGATAAACAGCAAAAGCTGAATCTTTGAAAATAAATCAAATGAAAAAGCGATAGCTCAAAAATACAATGTGGAGTATCAAAATACATCTAGAAAGGGTCTCATGGATGAAGGTCTCATCAGAATGAAACAATGGTAACATAATATTTCATAGGGTATATATTAAAGGAACTGCAAAAGCCATGTTTACCTGCAGCTCCAGGAATGTAACGTTCTGGATAAAGATCAGTCAGGAACAGACTGTTAATTAAAGTGGATTTTCCCAAGCCAGACTCACCTACAAACAAAATAATTCAGGTTATTAAGCACATAAACCTCTTATTCCAAAGCATCTCCTCTTTCGACAAGCCCACATTATGAAAGAAAAATAATCTGTTCATCAGGATCCACCCTAGCTTTTGATATAAAAACATCAAAGGTTCGGCGAAGCACTTTTAAAACCACAGGAAAAACAAGCTTCTGGTGTTTTGATAAATGTTACACGAAAATGTTAAGTTTACTGTACTAGATTTCATAGTAAAAGCTGAAAGGTCATACGGCACTTGTCTACAGATTTAGAGATAGTTTGCTTACTTCAAGGGAAGAAAAGCTTTCTTTTTTTCATTGAAACTTACAAAATCAGGAGCTGCAACTCTCCCGTTGAAAATTTCTGAGAGCTTTAAGGTTTTCCTAAGCTAAAAATTGAATCTGGAACACTGTTAGGAGGGAGAATGAATAAAGCAATCCCAAATTAAGAATGGAGCTTTGCACCCTTATAGTCAGGCTACACATGCCCTACGGAAAATGCAGAAGATAGTAAGAAAATTATTCAAAATTCACCTGAGAAGTTCCAGTCATATAAATTTTGTCCTACATCAAAGTAATGAAGTTAAACCTGTGCATGCAGTTACTAAATGTGAATTTCAAAAAGTCCCTTTTTTCCTAACCCAAGGGATCAAATGAGTCAGCATTTAGAACAACTGGCCATGTTATTTTAGAGGCTACTAACACATAATCTTAGAGATGGAAAAGCTATCTGTATTTATCATCCCAAACTGTGAGAAATCAAAATCGCTACACTTATCACAAACTACCTAGTTATTTCACAGACGCCACTGAATGTTCTGTCACCAAATAATCCCAAAAGGTGCAACAGAGCAAAGAATTATAAGGAAGTGTTATATATATCTCCTTGTTTTCGTTTTTCAATAACATGTCATTCCAAAGTAACCACTACAAAAAGACAATAGTACTGTGGACTCCCTTTGCACTTATATAACATTAAGCTGATTCAATGCAAATATAATTCAACACATCACTTAAAACAGCTTTGTGCTCAAGGCACTTTCCAGCAGACTCCTACAGGTGCTCGTTCACAGAACAGGCAAATTACAAGTTTAGCGATAATATCAGCGTGAGTCAGTATGGAACAGCAGAAAACACAATAGCAGCATCACCATTCCAACAGCAAGATATTCACCATGTGCATTCATGCCTTCTGATGGGGAAATAGGAGTCAAAGAAAGATTAATCAACTACCCCTACCACCTGATGATGAGTCAGAATTACAAGAATGTCCTGCTGGCTCAAAGTCATCACCTTTAATCACTGCAAATACTCATTCCTACCAAACATGACAACATATGAAGAGCTCTAATTAGAAAGTGCATAGAGGTCCAAAACTTTTTCTTCTGTATAAAAGCCAACTGCTAAGTAGGAAGACACACGTGTTTGTGAAAGAAATTTTGTTGCTGTATAACAGTCACAAAGACCTGAACAAGGCACTTACCAACCACCATAAGTGTGAATTCAAAGCCCTTCTTCACAGATTTCCTGTGAACCTGGTTGGGCAGATTGGCGAATCCCACATAACCTGCTGAGTCGGAAAACTGACAAGAGAACAAAAGCTGAGCGTAAATGAGATCCCTTTCCTCCTAAAAAGTTGAAAAGAATTCAGTTGATTCTATATAATAAAGTGCAGGGGTACATAAAACACATTGAAAAAACAGAGAATTCAACCATTTTTTTCCTGCTACAGCAAGACAGACCTTAAAGCAGGCCCATTTACCAAGCAGCCTGATACAAACAGGAATCTGGTAAGTACCTTGGGTTACACATAAACAAAAGTCTCTCCTCAAATAATCCATCTGCAAACTTGCAAGAACACACTATTATTAATCTTAAACTGTAAACATAGCTAAAAATACTCCAGTTTTTAAGCTAGAGAACAAAAATATCTGTCCAAATTCAGTATCTGCTGCTACTATCTTTTATAAAAATACATAATGTATTTCACTTATACATAGAAAAACAAGAACACTGTATAGCAGCGCAGAGATTACCAACATACAACTACACAGAGATCTATCTTCTGCTTGTTAAGCTGTTCACCTATGTTCACAATGGTTAATTTCCAACACAAAGGCAGGAAAAAGAAACGTGTCTGAAAAACTTATCAAAGAGATTTGGGCTATAAAAAGGGCAGTGTGCTTCACCATCTGTTATCAATTGACTGAAAAACTAAGAAGAGCCTAAACAAGAAGTGCAGCCACTTGATTTAGGGACCTACAAGTTAGCTGGAACCAAACTGTCTTTACAGATGAGTTTATGACGGGAACAGTTTTTATACCATGCTATACTTCCAGTGATGCCGGGGAGAGACGGGAAATCACTTAAAAGGCAAAAACTGTTAGCTAACAATCCTTTAAAACCCACTCAGATGGGGCAATACATGAGAAATGAAGGTTCATCAAATTAACTTTCCTTAGATAAAGGCACCATTCTAAATATGCAAGCAAACACTGAATGTCCGGCAATCACCCGAAAGCCTATTTCTAGAAACACATGCAAGCTCTGTTTCTACCAAGCAGATCCTTTTGAGAACCACATATGAAGCAATAAGGTATCATTTATTCACCGTTTTGCCACTTCAATAAAATCACAAGTATTTTCATCAGTTAGATAGGTTCTAAACAAAGTTTTGGCCATGCAGCCATCTCTTTACCTTTACTTTTTCACCTGACTGAGACATGTTTCGTCACTCCAAGGTTCAGCCACTGGAAAACAAAATCCATAGTGCATGTTAGCTGACTTGAGGGTTACATTAATTTTAAGTTTTAATTGATCAGTTGCACATAACCACATTTTATTCTAGCAGAACAAAAGTTCACATACTTGAAGATTACCAGAAAAAAAACCAAGCCATAATCAATATAGTGGTTTATGTGAAGCTATTCAGAGGAAAGAAATTACACAATATTATCAAACCCAGAATACTTCACTGAAATACTTAAAAGTTCTGAAACAGGTTACTTTAAAACTCAAAGTATTAGAAGTCAGTATCCTTAAAGATCTTTCATCCTTCCTGTCTTTAAAGAAGGAAAAATATCTACCAGAAGCTAATGCTGAGTACTCGTGGTACTCCTGATGTAATTTTTTTAAAAGTTCTGATTCTGTAGTTAGCTAATAAAACCCAAAGTTCAAATATTCTCTGTTCCCAACCCCCTATACCCAACAGCATAAGGAAATCCTTTTCCTTCCATTTTTACACTTTCCGCTTTGGAATTATATTTTCTTAAAGATGGTTTGACATAGGTAAATGTAGTGTAAGAGTTGTCCAAAACATGACATCTGAGAATCATTACCACATAAAACAATTATCCTGAAAATAAGATACCTCTGAGATTTTCAGATAAAGGTTATAACATTGTTTTCAGTCACTTCAAAGTACTATCGCTGAATATGAACACTATGCCAAACACTGGCAATTGGCTAACCCACACTGGACATGAAAATTCACCCTGATCTGAGGGACTATCAGAAAGATTTGTTCTTTAGTTTCAGACACAGAACAGCTGGGGTTTGGCAAGCCCTTATCTTTTAGCTCAAGGATGTTAGTTGTGCTATAGATTAGCTATCGCAGTAATAGCAAGGCCCTTTTATTTAGAGTGGCCACAGCACTGACAGGAAACACGGAAGCAGCAGAAACACTTCACAGCTTGGTTTGCTGACAACTCAGCTCTTGGCCTGGGGAAGCAGGGAAGTGACCTATGCAGGCACCTGTGTGTTCAGACAGAAACGCTTTCCTGTTGGTTAGCTGTAGTCATTCTAGCAGGATACAGTCCAGTTTGACACTGGCAGACTGACAGTCAAATCCTAGCAGAGACACACAAAGCTTTGGACTGAAAGAAAACCTGAAGTTAATTGCAACTTGGAGTTTTAAAGAAAACCGGTTTTCAGCTCCTATGCCACTTCATTTGCCCTGAAGCAGGCATTTTAAATCCTGGCAGCTGTGCAGACGCCAGCCACCCTGTAAGCAAGGAAAGTTGTTTGGCTTTGTTTATTCCTCCAACTTCCCCCCATGTGCTTGCTAATGAAAGCCTAATACATCCATTGCCTATAAAAGGAGGAGGTCCTGAGTCTATTCATCTTCTGATCACCTTCAGATGTGTATTCCTCATAACAGCCTGGGAAACATGCCTTCAGAATGGTTTCGAAAAAGCCTCACTGAAGGACATAACTCATGGTTTTGTCCACATCTTGTTTCTACATTTAGAAACCTCTGTTGTTATCTTGTCTGTAAAATTGTAGACAAGGTGACACAATAACATAATTACTATGTTACAAGTAACATAATTCAAAAGTTTAGCAAAGTTCCTAAGTAGTTACTGAGTGTTAATGTAGCTTCACCTTCTGGAATCATTTCTCACAGCAAGGCCAGATGAGAAGCCACCCAGAGCAGCTGCTATAGTTAAACCTGAGAAAGGGGAACAATTCAGATTTAAATATGTATGGTAAATTCTCAAATGACTTGTGCTTTAAACTGGCAGTATAGTCACATCCATTGTAGCATTACCCAAGCTACTGGATTAAAAAGCAGAAGTGTCATAATTCTTGTCAACTGAGTACGACTCATCTAGCTTCAAAATTAGCCTGTCATCTCATAAAAAGCTAAATTTACATCAAGTTGTTCCACAAATAGAACTTACAAAGCCTATTTCCTACCCGGCAAACCAAATTCACTTTGTGTGTTACCCTGACCAAAAAGTCGCTGTAGCCAAAGGTGCAGACAGCTTCTCTGATCACATCGTGACTGCAGCACACGCTTAAATGTATGTATACAGCAAGCATCAAGTTAGTTATTTCCCATTGTATTTTGTTAGACAAGAAATACTCTAACTAAAAGTTAGCTAAACAACAACAACAAAAAAAAACCACCACCCAAATGAATGAACCCGGTGTTCCACAACACCTAAACAAGGCACTGAGGTTCAAAATGAAGCCTGTTATCCAGCCTCAACACATTTTGCAATTCATAATACTGCCCTCATGAGGCTTCCTAGAAAATTATTCTACCAACCATCTTCCCCAGATGATCTGGGCCATCTTCCTGAAGCTTTACCATACCATTACAAATCAAAACCTTAGGATTAGCAAAATACTGGATGCTACATTGTCAAATCTTTTTACAGCACCAAATAACCATAGTGCTTACAGCACTGCTTACAAGTGACAACTTGTCAATGGACCAGACTACACAGAACACCAATGACTGCTGTACTCCTGAACGTGTCTACATGCAACTGAGTCAGACATTAAAATAATGTGAAGTTGAGTATCTAACAACGCTCTGCATAGTCCCACATCTGGAAATTGTAGATTAATTATTATGGAAAATTCATTAAAAATTAAAAACAAACAACAAAGGCAAAGCAGAGCAAGCCGTCACTGTTCCGTTTGCCTCAGATTTTCAATGAACTATTTCAGTCATTATGAAATAAGCAAAGCAGCACATGCAAAATATTTCAAAGGTAAAGGAGTAGATAAGGTGCACTTCGATTAACTTGCAAAAAAGCAGTGAAACTACTTGTAACTGTGGGCCCCATTTAGCAGGTCGAGCAGAAAAAAAGGGACACTATGCTACAGCATAGGAATGTCCAAATCAGGTTTTTAACAGTGGATAACATAACAAAGTTTCATTTTGGATCCAAACAAATTCCTATCCTAAACAATTTGCTGTTCAGCAGTTAAAGGGAACAGATTACTACTAAATTCAGTTACAATTGCCTTCTGCACAAATATAGAGCCCTGGAACGTGCCATCCTACAGTCTTCTGCTAAGAACAGTATTCCAGTGAAAGAGAAAGAGAGGGGAAGGAAAATGGGTCATTTCCTTTGTTCCTGTCAGGATGCAAGAAGTAAACTGCTAGGAACAGGCAGACTGGGAGCTTCTTAATAGGAACTAGTACAAAGAGTGTTTCCATATAAGGATATTAAACAACACTTTAAAAGAATGAGTTCAGAGTGACCTTAACAACCATCTCCACAAGCAGAGTAGAGCAGCCCCCTGAGTTATCACATAGGACCTCATCTGAGATTAGGTAACTCTGATACTTTTGAAGAAGTATTTAAGAACCTAATAAGGAACCACAGAAAAACAGTGAAGGCTTAAGTAGGTTTCCAAGTGCTGGAAATAGTCTCAACAACATTAGCATTCTCAAGTCACATTTTCAGACTTCAAGCAGACAGTGAAAAACACCAGGAAAGCATCAGTACAATACCAATATTTGTGGTTTCTCACAAGAAGAACTACAGAACCCGACAAAGAAATAGCAGTCAAGTAGTGAGGCACATAAATAACTTCGAAAATATAACTTCCCTAAGTGTCTTACATACAGAGAATCAAGGGAATCACATGAAAATTAAAGATTCCCTCACCGTATTCCAAATTGGATATAGAGGTAGTCGTAGAATCACAGAATCATAGAATAGTTAGGGTTGGAAAGGACCTTAAAATTATCTAGTTCCAAACCCCCTGCCATGGGCAGGGACACTTCCCACTAAACCATGCACCCAAGGCTCTGTCCAACCTGGTCTTGAACACTGCCAGCGATGGAGCATTCACAACTGCAAAGGAGTTCACTTTTTTTTGCTAGTTTACGCTGTCAAAGTTGTATGAATCACCCCATCCTGTCAAAGAACATCACAGCTGTTCTCTGTGTCAAGCCTTGCTCCCATCACCACCTCATCTCTGCATCTGAAAAACCCCTCCCAGAACTCCCAAGGAGTGTTTCTCCAGGTGATTCAACTTTCTCCATTGGAACCAATGTTACCAACTGAAGGAAACCTCTTTTACAGGTGAACAACTGAATACATGTCTGTATTACTGTTATTCTGGAAAGTAACTGTATACCACTTCCAGGACATACAAAATATAACAGCAAATGCAACAACCCAGGACTGACACTTGCAGGTCGACCATGCTGAGTGTATGCCACTGCTCTGTATTTGGGTTAGTATTCAGAAGTTTTACAGACTTCATTCTGATAATGTATTTGAATCAGTGATGCACCTTATAGATTATGACTGGGAATGCATTGCTATTCATCAAAAATTGTAACATCTCTGTGTCTTAACAGCACATGTATGCACAGCAAAGCAAGGAGAGGACCAAGCACTGAGAGAACCATGTGTGAGCACTGCTCCTAAAAGGAAAAGGTCTAGAAAAAAGCTATCTTAAATATTGTATTTAAAGGTCCATTTCAATGTTAACATCCTGCTCCAGACAATTTCCTTTCCTAGTTCTTTCAATGAATACAGTCACTTAAAAAGCACAAAGGTGGCAATGATACAGTCCACATTAACAATCAGCTTCAGTGATTATGTGCTTCCTATGCAAGCAGCTTTTGACAGTATTTTCCCAGAGTTACCCTATCAGAGGAAAACACTGCGAAGCAGACTTGTTTTACAAGTCTGCAGGAGCTTTTATTAAAAAGCTAAACATATTAGCCACAATCGCTTATCAGAATAGAGGCAGCTCTGCCTCATACCCACAAAGCTTAAGTATAACTGTGTGCATACTAGCAAAGCACAGCAAAAAGTGATGTTAGTATTTTAAGTGGCTTTCAAATCATGTCCGAGTCCCACGATACCACGCAGCCTCCAGCCTGCATGTAACCAATTTAAGACCCTAAAAAAGACCACAAAAAAGGTAAAGCACTCTGTTGCCAACCCTGGACCAGTCGCCCTGCTTACTGGTGGGTTACATTGCTCCTGCAGCATCCCCCTGTCCCTGGCACTCGGCCACGCTTGGTGGTGCAAATTTCAAACTATCCGAGGAATGCCAATGGAGACGGAACTTCCTGCTCCGTCCTCGTCCCGCATCTCTGGCTACATTCTGCTGGGAAGAGCCCAGCACCACAGGGGCCTCTCCACATCCTCAAAGTAACGCACGCCCTGCTCTAAAACAAACTAAAGTGAGCCTGAAACAGCTCACGACCCCGATACGCTTTTCCCCCTCACCATCCGCTAACTCCACAACCCTCGTCCCGGGCAGAGGGAGGCGGAACCCAGGCCTCGGGCCGCACACGGAGCACTCACCACCGCGGGCGAGCTGCCCGCACAGGGCCGGGGCAGAGCCCGTACCGCTGGCCGCTCGGCAGAGCGGGGCAGAGCCGGGCCGGGCTGAGCGGTATGCGCGGAGCGGGCACGGGCCGGAAGGAGGTGTGCGGAACACAAGTGCCCACCCGCCGGTTGGAGGGCGCGACCTGGCCCCTGTCCCTTACCTGAGCCCTCAGCCGCTTCCGCCAGCGCCTGTCACCCAGGCCGCGATCCGGATACCTCCCCCGCGCAGTCCTCCGGCATCCCACACGCCACCGCGGCCGAGCGCCTGTCTAATTTCCGCGTAACTCTATGGTCGGGGCCGCTTCCCAGGGTAACAGCGATGCGCGGCTCCGGGATGAGCGAGAGAAGGGATAGAGCGTCTCCTCGTCCCGCCCGCTTGCCCGGGAGGCGACGGGGGGGCCGGGCCGCGTTGCCGTGGTGACCCCCTCGCGCAGGGCCCGGCCGCCATGGGGGGCACGGTGTGGCAGCCAGGGCACAGCGAGGGTCCGGCGGCGGGAGCGGCTCAGCGGCGGGCGCTTTTCTCCCGGGACGTCCCATCGCTGACAGCTAACATGGCCCCTGAGGGGCGGGCCCGCAACCCGCCGTGCGGGATGGGCGAGTGGCTGCCCACCCCGGGGACCACGGGTCCCCAGCCGTCGCTGTCCTGTTCCCTCCCTTCGGGAGGGAGCGGTGCCTCCGCACCGCAGGCTGCTGATGTCCATAGGGATCCTGCAGCGAAGCAGGTCTGTTCCTGCTATGGCCTTGAGAGCCCTGCTCCAAAACACTGAGTGTCTCCTGGTGCTGCTGGCTTCACAAACTAAAAAACACGGGAGAAAGGCTCATCGGACAGAGCTACCCCTCACGGAGGTCACTGCACCCCGACTATACCACACGGTAGCCAGTGCTACGGTAGCAACAGCTTTGAAATGATATAAATCTCTCTTCCTACCCCAATTTCACATCCCACCAGCAGCACACTTGGACATCTATCTGTCTTGTACAAGCAGCCTGGGTCTAGAGCTACATAGATGAGTTAACATTCAAGAATGAAACAGTCAGGCCCCATTCTGCTTAAAATGCCTCTGTCTCAAATCTTTTGATTCCTATTTCCTACTCAATTACCTTTGAGATTTTAGTGATAATCCTCACAGAGGAAAACCTTTTGGTACAGTAGGTGTGATAGCCAGGGAGAGCTCTAGCTTAAGCTCTGTGCTGTTTGACTGCAATGCAGTATGTAATACAAGCCTATTTGGTTTTCAACTGCTCATCCACATGTGAAACAAATTCCTCTCCCAAACATCATGCAAAAACCCCAATGTACTTGTTTCACGTACACCACTGCCACCTTCTCTTCCATCACAGCAGTCCCCCTGGTTAAGTGGGAGCCATCCTGGTCAGTACCATCGCTGAAAGGGTGGGTGGAATTCTCGCCAGCAAGTTCTCTGAGACTCCAGCCACCATAAACCTGCAGTGTAAATGACACCGGCAGCCCGATTACAGAACCGGATCACTTTCTCGTGGTGAAACAGTGTTACACAGCTCAAGCTCTCAATACAAAGTTGCCAAGGTATCAACAGTTCAAGGAAGACTTTTTCCAGCCGCTCAATCCGCAAGAACTATGCTCAGGAGAGTTCCTAGCAATCCATCTGGACATTTTGCAGGGGGCAGTTTGTATGTGCAAGTTCACAGCAAACCTTCACAGCACATTTCTGTTTTGTCGGTATTTCCATCCATTTGACAAAGAGGGTTGCAGCTCCCAACAGGAAAATGTGGAAGTGAAACAAGTGTGGCTGAAGGCAGACTGGCGGTTTTTGTTAATTCACATTGTGCTCATATTATCAACTGAGCATTGATATGATCTGAGTAAGAGTAAGATAAAAGCCAATGAAAGGGCAACCAAGTTCCGTTTCCTAGGACAAAGTGTAATGTTATAACACAAAGTAGCGTTACACACTACCTTCTTGGAGGAGTTAAAAGGTGGCATTTCAAATTTCTTTACAAATTAAGGTCTTATTTTAAGTTATTCCATGGCTATACATATAGGTGCTTTGTACCATCACCAAAGGAACAACAGTGGCAATTTTTCTTTTGCTAAATTAGAACACGGTGATGCACACAGTATTTTACACACATAAACTGCTATTACACGTAACTATTTGTACTTGAATAAATTACAAGAGATTAGCATGGACAATATCAAACTACAGACTGGCATCCACACGGAGTCTATTGGAAGTTCCTGCTTTCCCACAGTTGTCACTCCTTTCCTTTGGCAGGACTTAGTGCAATGGGTGAAACATTCTCCAGAAATGTCAAACGCCTCATTATTGAGGCTTACCAATGATTTTCCCAAGTCATGGCTCAATCAGATGGCTGACCAACTGTCACACAAAAGCTTCAGGCAAGTCACAATCATCCCAAAACAGTCCCATTGTGCCAGAAAGTAACACAAGGAAGGGCAATTCGGGTAAGAGCAAAGGTCAGGTCTCACCAGTGCCCTACCCCTGCAGTGCCCAGTAGCAGATGCTTAGGAAAAGATAAAAGAGTGTCCTGTCTGTGTATCCTCTCAGCTTCCGGCAATCTGGAGCTCAGCAGCTTCCTGAGCCAGAAGTTTTATCTTGATAGCCTTCTCTTCCATGAATTTTTCTTGTTGCTTTTTGAACCCATCTCAGTTTTTGACATTAAAGAGCATCCTGTGACAAGGAGTTTTACAGTGCATTATGAACATGTACTCTTGTTACTTTTGAAAGCAGTTATGGACTTGTTATGAAACCACAGCATGCAGGATCACTAAGCAGCAGAACTGAAACAATTTGCTGCATATAACTAAGGTTGCACTGCAGGAGCCTAGAGAGAATGCATGCCCACAAAAGACGTACAGCATATTTGTTATTTCTCACACTGCTATTAGAAAAGATGCAAAAAGAAGAAGTTGTTGTATTGAAGAACACTGTTCCTTCTAAATTGTTAAATAACCTAGAGATGTTAATGCAGTGAACAGCTGTCTGGCTGTGAATCATCCATTCCCATAATTATTATTTCTGAAAGAATTTTGTTTTATTCTTCTCTTAGAAGCTCAAAAGCCTTTTATAAAAGTTCCTGGTACATCTCAGTTTACATTATCAAAAGTACAATTAGAGTCCTTCCTTGAATTCAAGTCTTAACTTTGTGTGGAGTCACGTCTTAGCAAGTTAGAAATACCTCATACACTCAGCAAAAATACTCCATCTCTTTTGTTCCACACCTTAACAGAGAAAATGGTGTGATACTGATTATAATAAAATAAATACCACCATGTAATTGAAAATTGAGTTTTGATAAAACAATCTCATGTCCCTTGGTATTATTTTGATTAAATTTAAATCTATAAAAAGATATGTTGCTAAGACAAAATAAAACTGTTTCTCTTCAGCTATAAGATCCTTTTAATTTGATTTTCTTTTAGTTGAGTCTCTTCCTCACATAGCTGAATATGTGGAACTTGAGCCTAAAATTATGTGTGATTGCTGTAATGGCTGCACTGTAAGAGCAATTCATGGAGATACTGGCCCACTACTGTAAGACACAGAGCACCTTGATCTCTCCCAATCTTCCCTTGAGATAAAAGTACTCAAGTCCTGAGTAAACAACATATTCTTAAGCATATGCATAAACCCTTTTAAGTTTGTGTTTGATTCAGAATATTTGTGTATGCCTTGCTAAATTACAGTACATGGTTCCAGGACCAAGCCTGTGAGAAATAATAGTTAAGAGCTCACTGTGGGTGACATGCTCTTTTAAAGGATTACCAGAGAGAAAAGCACTTTGAACATAACTTGGGTGAATGTTGGATACTGTAATTTAAATAGTCCCTAGGCTAATTTTCAGTATTTGGGTGTGCTGATAGACAGGAATTTAAGGACAAACTTCCCATTCGCTGATAGCATTTGGTAAGCTGGTGATTTGATCTAAATACTCTTCTGTGCAGTGCTTTACCTAAGGAATCAGTAATGGGTGAACCATACTAACATCTCCAATTTTCTGCATTATTGCAGCCGTGCTGCATTGGGAATCAGAAAGTCAGGTCCTTGAAAGCTGGTCTCACTGCTGAGCCTTTCTGAAACATGCAGCCCAGGGCTGGAGCTCTGGTCATGTACAAACAGGAAGCCAGTATCTGTGGATGCACCAGGATTTGTTAACACAAGCTACTTTACAAGTTGTTTAGTAATCCATAAGAAAACCTGCAACTGATAAGTATTCCCCTTGTGAAAAAAAAAACCAAACAACCCAAAAAGCAAAAAAACAAGCACATTTTTAGTAGCACACCACAGGAAATGAAGGTTACATTTGAGTTATAGCAGTCTCAGAGGAATAGAAGTGGGTTTTTGCGTTTACAAGCACGCACAAGCCTAGCTTTTCAAGATGTTAACTAAGGCAACCAAGAAGCAATAAGAAGAATCTAAAACTTTTCCCTGGAATAAGAGGCATTTTGCATCTTTTCAGCAATAACAACCATCCTTACCTCTCACTGAAGCCAGCTTCACTTTTAAGAAGGGAATCAGGATTGACAAAACAGATGCATGCTATTCCCAAAGAAGAGGCTTGTCTCAGACTTGTCTCAGAATAGGGACAACACTCCTGAGAGTTAATCACTCTCAGAATCAGAGGAGGTGTCCCAAACCTCTCACGTATTCTCAGGAACACAGATTTCCTGGGACACTAGATAAATGTGCTGTTTCCCATCACTAGTCCTGAACAGTTCTCAGTAATTTCATGGTCTTTACTAATTACTTTCAACATCTGCAATGTATATTTAAAACAATGGCATTTGTCCCTGCTGACGCTGTTCTTTACAAAATGACATCTGATGTGATTTCCCAACAATTAACATGGGAAAAAGATCTACCAGGATCCTGGTGCACCACAATCTGTGGAAGGAGGTTAACTTTGGAAGAGGACAAAATTAAATTACAGTTCTCCTGGTAGGAAACTTGACATAGAATGGACCCATATGCATGAAACAATGTATATTTCCTATAGCTACTTCCCCTCTCTCCAGCCAAGCTTCAATACATTCTCAAGAGCTCTCCATAGCATTAAGGAGAAGTATTTGAAGTGACACGGCCTAAGCATATATTCCATGTGATCTCTTGGCTAATGGGATTATCAGGCTGTTTAGATGCTCATCTAAATATGGGACATTCTAAGCTTTGGGAAAGGGCCATTATTCACCATATCAACTGCCCCGAAACACTGTTAACCCAGCTGTGACTGTTCAGTGACACCTCAGCATCCTCTCAAAAGCCAAATTCAGAAAACAAGGTGCTAAGGAGTTAGGTGCACAGGCAGCTCACCAGTGCAGCCCAGTAGGTCTGAGCAGTGGTGACTGGAAAAGTTCTTGTCAGGGAGGTGCTTTAGTAAGACATGAAAATCAGTTTCAACCAAAGGGAAGTTTCAGATGCTGATCCATGTGTTTGTGTGTAGAGGAATTCAAATAGGGAGGAACTCAGTTTTAATGATGGTTTAGCACAATTAATTTCCTCATTATGTGAGGAAAAAGCTCAGAACACTGTCTCAGTATTCCCACTATGTATAGCCCAGCCAGAAGCCCCTGCTTCTGGCTCCTTGGCAGAGCTAGTGGGAGTTCAGTAAGAAACCCCAGGCAGAGGGTGTATGTGAAGCGCAGAGATTGATACAGGGCTGGGGTAACTTTTTTAGACCAGACATATAGCAGCAAATATATGAAGGCTAGAAGCAGGTTTGTAACCTCTTTCACTGTTTTTCCAACTACATATATCTGTTTCTTTCTTTTCTTTTACATGAGTCTTGTCACATCACCACTGAGGGGAAAGAGTAGCGTGGGCCTCTATTTCTAAATTCCAAAGGGCAGCAGCAACACTTATACTAAAAAAAGTGTTGGATCCTACATCATTAATGCCAGCCATAGAGCATTACTGGTCCCTCTTGCAACATTCCGGAGTGGCTTTTAAACCATTACTTCTCTTTGTTCAAAAGATGAACTAAGAGAGGAAGTGACAACTTCATATTAACCACTTCAGCTTGTTTTCAAAAGAAATGATCTTGCAATAAATCCTACGGTGAAATTGAGCACATTGATTTTGAAATAAGCTGTTCATTTGACAAGGACTCATACATACGTGTCAGTCTTCTGATATGTCATGCTGGTCTGAAGACACATTGTCACTGCCAATATGCAGGAAATCCAAGGAAGCCCATCTTACTGTGGAAGATGGTATGTGCACTCCAACTAAGTCTCTTCTCTTGGGAAAACCAGTTGTATTTTAGAGGATAATTCAGAAAGGAGTACTCTTCACTGAGAAAATGAGAGTTTTCTAAATAAAGAACAGTTCCTGCCTAACACTCTGTATTTATAAACCTCCTTGCCTTCATTTCAGCAACAGTTAGAAGACAAAGTCTGACACAAAATCTAATAGGATTCCTGAGTCTTCACCTCTGCTGATTCAAAAGTTATGGTAAGCTGTCTTGATATCGCTGGACTTTTAATTCATCTTTTGACTCATACTCTGTTTTATTCATACAAACAATACCAGGTTTGTGCACAAGCTTGATATCAAATGCCATTTGCTTCTCTGTTTTCCAGATGCTTAACATTTTAGAGATGAGAAGGAGCAGAAGCATGTAGGTAAGGGATATTATGCAAGTTATAAAACAAGCATGCTCTGCAGACTACATTTCAGGTCCCCAAAGGCAAATCTACATAAACATTGCTACTGGGATGCTTTGGGGCTGAGCAAAACCTTAGCAAGACTGGAGGACTAGGCGCAGTAGCTCCGTGCTGCCAGTATAGGGCTCATACGCTGGGACAAGCAATGTTGGGAAGAGCCTCGACCCCCCTTAGCAGCCCTCGCAGTGACTCTGTGCCTGGTATTTGTCCTGATTATGTCAGGAAAAGAGTGAAAACACAATCGCCTCTAATCCCAAAGCCCCTTTTGCTATAGTATGGTTTCTGTGCAATTGTTCTCAGCTTGTACACCACTTCCTCCCATTTGCACAGGCTGCAAAGCCCCCCATGTATCCCCCCCAGAATAATTTAATAAATACATAGCTGGAGCAGTAATAGATACAACGACATTAAAGGTCATTGCTAATGAGTTACTTTGGTGCAAGAACATCATGCCTTTGAAATTAAAGGAATCCAGAGTTTGCCAGCAATGATTTAACGTTAAACTAGCAATTTCTTTACTTAACATTCCAAGCAAAACATCATGCTGATTTGTGGTTCCTTTTAAGAAATCAAAACCTTTTAATTTCTGGGAGTTTAAAGTAACTCCTGGTGTTGTGACATTAACACCATCAGAAGCCACAATGTGCTGAAGCTGGTGGGGTCCACAGGCCCCCCAGGAGCTGTGTCTGCCAAGTTACCAGTAAGTTACCAGTGCAGATCAGTGATCACCTTGCACCAGTGGGCTCAGTAAGGGTAGTTTGTGCAACAGACTCACTTTCAGGATCAGGGAATAGAGTAATTAAAAATGGAGGTTGCTGCCAGTAGCCAGGGTAAAAGTTAATATCTGGGGTAAGGAAAAGAAACAAACAGACAAAGGTGAAATACCAGGAATAGAAATGCTTCTTAATCAGAAAGGTTCATTTACCCTGTGATTATTAAGCATGTATTTACCCAGAGAAATAATTGCCTTGGATTAAGTGATTTGTAGGAATCAGTTGCTCAGTAACAGGTAGGAAGGGAAGGTGGGGTGAGGGCTGCAGAGGTAAAACAAGCCATGCACTGGTCTCCCTTCTCAGCCCAAAGAGCCTGGGCAGCTGCAAAGGCCCCATGAGTGCCTCCGGTCTGGCACAGGAGCACATACAGGCAATTTATCAGAGGAAACTTGGAGTTCTGTGCTCCTGGGCAAGTGGCAAGGGTGGGGCTTTCCTGTGCTTATGGGCTAAGATAACTGGCATTTCTTCCCCCCTCCCCCCCTTTTTTAATTGTTCTGTACTGTTTTCTATATAATCATTATTATCATCATAAACACAGATGTTATCCAGCTTCAGCCTGTGTTCTGGGTTTCTTCCTGTTCACCTCTGAGATATCTCTGTCTCTGTGGCTGGTTCTTTTGCACATTCTCCTCTCCCTGACACCAGGGACTTTTCTGAGTGATTGTAAGCAGCCTCAGTTTGACAGACTGCACAGCCCCAGTCACACATTCCTCCTGGACTTGCACAATGGAATTTACAGTTTTAAATAATTGAAGTAAACTGTATGTATTTCATATACAGCTGGAAGAGGAGATAACTCCTTCTAACTCCGTTTACCGGGCTGCCTCTGTTAGGAAGATATTTTCCATGCTAAAAATGTTTATAGCTACTCAGGCAGAGATAATCAATGGGAGTCTGCAGTCATCATGTGTCATCATGTCCACACCATGGCGGTCCACAAGCTGCTGATGTTCTCCTGTTTCTTTTTTTGGGTGTCTTGTGGCTAAAGTTTGTCTTCTGGTTGGAAAAACAAAAGAAGTGAAAGGCCACATCCAGTGTGCTGTGATCTTCCTGTTACCAGCACTGGGGTCTTCTGCAGAAGAGTCATCAGTCAGGATGTAAGTAGGGCATTGCTCAGTGTTAACCGTTACATCAGTCACGTCCTCAGCTGTCAAAGCATGTGGTTCCTTTAACTTTTGCTTACCATTTCTTGTGCTGCCTCTTCTGCTTCAGACTTTTCCATTCACACTGCATTCATATCAGTCTTGATATTTCCATCACAACTCTATGTATGCCATAATACATACTGTAAAATTCCATACAACAGAGAAAACTGCTTACACAGGGGTGGGAAAAGTGTTGTTTTCAATTCTGTGATCTCTACACTAAGATATTTTGGATAACTGAATAACTAGGATATCACTAGGATAACTGAGACCAAATCTGGGCAAACCAGTTCAAAAGTCAGTATGAACATAACTTTCAACTTCGTATAAAACATCTGAACTTATTTTATGATAAACCAAAGCAAACCCAGTTTAAATAAAAACCAGCTTTTCTCAGGGCATCCAGTACAAAGCCGCTGGATTGCAGCTCCTTGTGAGCTCTGTGAGGTCTGTTCTACCACAGTTGTAACAGCAACATTTGCACCACAAACTGCATCTGCCAGCCTAGGGGACTGTGAGCTGCTGTTGGCCTGCAGGTGAACCAAGATTTTTGCAAGAACAATCCAGGATGCCAGTGGTCCACGTGGAAAGACTGCAGCAATTTCAATGTCGGCATAGTCTGTTAACCAGCTCTTACAAATACACTTAACCCATTGACACACCTAAAGATTTTAAATGCACTTGAGCAATTGATACAGTAAAGTGAAGTTTGAAATCTTGGTTGCAATGTATTAAAATAGAATGCCTTGCTCTTGGCTCCAATAGCAAATCAGAGTTTCGCGCCTGGTGTAAACTGGGAGTGCTTGTTCTTCCTGGACTGAATTAAGCATCTGTCTACTGCCACAAGTCCTATATTCAAAGATCTTCCATTTTCAGGTGGTTCCTAAGGTGTTTGGTGGTGGTTGCTCACACTTTTGCGTGTCAGTGTGCAAGAGGTAGAGTGCAGGTCAGTCAGTACGCTTAGTCTTTTGGAAAATGATCTATCAGGCTCTGATAATCAGGACACCCGTACTGCTGGGTGTCCGCATTGACAAGACCTCTTCGAACGTCTGATCGCGGTCTTTATCAGTAAGTAGGAAATACCCACATGACGCTCTGAAAGGAAGAAGCCTGACTAACCGAAATCCAGGGCGAGACACTCCAGCCCCGCGCCTAACTGGGAACGGGCAGCGTCCCTGCGAGCTGCCCCCGGAGCCGGGCGCCGAGGCGAGCAGAGGGACATCTCCCCAGCTCCTGCGGGATCCCCCTAGCCCCGCGGTTTACGGGCGCGGGCGGTGCTGCCGCCCACCGTGCGAGTCCCCCCGGCGGGAAGGGCCGGGCCGGCCGGGCGGTGGGCGGGCGCCCCGCGGCTCCTCATAAAGCGCTGCCCGGCGGCGGCAGTGAGCAGAGTTGGCTCAGCTGCCGTCCGGAGCCAGTGGTACAGGTTCGTCCTTTCACCGGAGGCTTCGGTGCGGCAGCAACATGACTTCGGCGGCGCTGGAGATTTTGGGGCTGGGGCTGGGCATCCTGGGCTGGGTCGGGGTGATCCTCGCCTGCGGACTGCCCATGTGGCAGGTATCGGCCTTCATCGACGTGAACATCGTGGTGGCGCAGACCATCTGGGAAGGGCTGTGGATGACCTGCGTGGTGCAGAGCACGGGGCAGATGCAATGCAAGGTGTACGACTCTATCCTGGCTCTGCGGCCCGAGCTGCAGGCGGGCCGGGCGCTCACCGTCATCGTAGGGCTGCTGGGGCTGGTGGCGCTGATGGTGACCGTGGTGGGTGCGCAGTGCACCAACTGCATCCGACCCGGCAAGATGAAGTCCCGCATCGTGGTCGCCGGCGGAGCCATCTATATACTCTGCGGGGTCCTGGTCCTTGTTCCGCTCTGCTGGTTCGCCAACATCGTTATCAGCGACTTCTATGACCCCACCGTGCCGTCGTCCCAGAAGCGGGAGATGGGGGCCGCGCTCTATATCGGCTGGGCGGCCACGGCCCTGCTGCTCTTCGGGGGCTGCCTCATCTGCTGCTGCTCCTGCTCTCAGCGCGATGAGACCTCCTTCCCCGTCAAGTACTCGGCGCCGCGGCGGCCCACCTCCAACGGCGAGTACGACAAGAAGAACTACGTCTGAGCGGGGCTGCCCCGCTCGCCGCCCCGGCCCTGCGGGGACACGATCAGACTGCTGCGAGCCGTCCGGTGAGCTTCGGCGCTACCCTGCCTGGCGGCGCTTCTTATCGGGGACCCCCGTAAAGCGGCAGCCCTAGGCAGGGCGGCGCCCTGCTGCCCTCTGGCCGGGCGGGTCCGGCAGCTCCGCAGTGGGCATCGCCGAGCCCGGTACTGACCACCGGCGGTGATGGGGTGAGCCAAGCCCTCCCCGGCCGCACAGCGGAATTGGCAGCTCCCCGGCTCGGGGCGGCGGTGGGGACCCAGGAGCGCGGCCGAACCGCGGCGAAGTCTGCCGGGATGCCCCGTCCTGGCTCCCTGCCGTCGCACCCGGCCCTACCCTGGCATTACCGTGGGGGACTCGTGAGTACTTCACCGCCCGCTCCCACTGCTGGTGTCTGTCGGGGCGCCGCCAGGCCGGTGGGATCGCGCCGCCGGGAGTGCACTGCTGCAGAAGCTTCCCGTCTTCGTTTTCTCTGCTGAAAACCTGCCTCTGGCTGTTCCCCCTGGGACTTTCACTGGTTAGAGGGGGATTGATCTTGTATTTAGGTAACTAAACTAGGGATTCTGTCTAAAGCATGAGACTAACCTTGGTCTTTAATCCCGCAGGCAAGTAACTGTTTTAAGAAAGGTATTTGGTTTTCTTCAAGTTGTTTCAGTGCATTGTGTCTTTGAGACCTTTGAAAGAGGTTTCAGGTAATTGCTGTCGTTTAGTGGAGTACAAACCAGATTACACTAGATTCTTCATCCCTCGAGGTTCTTCATCTCTTCTGACTCATCAACTTCTGTTTTTACTTGAATATGAACTCATTGCCAGAATGATTGGAGGACTAGATTCAGAGACCTAGGAGACCTTTGCATGTTCTGGCTCCAGCGGGGCATCCCTCTGCAGCCTCTTGTCTGCACTACAGGAGACTGGAAACAAAATTCACCCCAGATGTTGATGGCTGGGGGCACGAACGGCTCTTATGGCCTTCTCACCAAGCCCCACTTGCTGCCAGTGTTGAACTGTGCGTTCAGTTGGACGTGCACTTGCTTGGCTTCCCACTGTAGCTTTGTTAACATGCGCTTTCCTTCATTTACCAAATGAGGCAAAGAAATTGCTAGAAAAATATTATCAAACATCTTGATGGAGACTTTACGCAGGCTAATCTGGAGATGTGAAGTCCTGGCTTCAGGACGGCTCTCAGCTCCTCCGTATGGCCCTCGGAACACAGTGCAGGCTTGAAGGAAGATGCTCTGGGCAACGTAACGCTTATTTTCTGAGCTCAAAACCTGCTAGATTTCAGCAGAGCCTGGAATATTAGCACACACCTTTGTGTTTTACACTGCAGAGACAGGTTTTTCTGAAGGAGGAGTTAAGGGGTGGTGCAATGCTCTTCCATGCAGATTACTTGTACTTTTAAACCAACACAGAATTCTGCTACAGATCGTGGCAGCCTCTGTATCGCCATAAGAAGATTTCCGCAAAAAGTTAGCAAAGAAAAATGCTGTTCCTATTCCTCAGAGCGCAACACTACAACCTCTTGGGTCCCTCACAACCATGTAGCAATCAGTGCACATCTAACCTGAGAGTTAACTCTTACAACTTCCTGATAACATTGAGACTTACGGACAAACCGTAACTGTGGGTTTGTGACAGATCTACACCAACTGTGTTGCTGCCTTGCTTAGCAAACTTAAACCCCTGGTGGTATCAATATGAACACAAACCTGAATGAGAAACTGCAGCCCTGCCCCTGCAAATTTTTGTGTTGAATACTGAGGACATGATTCACCCCTTTAAAGATCACTGCTTTAATTTTTGAACACATAAGCAGCAGGGTCTGAGCCCATCAGGGAGCAGTATGCCTACAACTAGTTTTGTTCTATAAGGAGGTGCAGCTCTTATACTGTCTGCATTTAAATAAAAGCTACAATATTGTTATGATGTGATACGTAGTTTTGGTACAAGAATGAAATATTCTGTATTTCATCATTGCAACTTTTTTCTTTTTTTAAACAGTGTAACCCTGTAAGCTGTAAATGTATTTAAATGCATTTATTTTGCAAGAAATCTACCAAAGTTGGCTTGTTAAATGGTTTGGTGCCTTTATTTGTTTCATGGTTACTTTACTTTTTATTTTAAATGATAACATCTAACTCTATTTGTCAGCCAGCCCATAGACACCCTTGCTCAACTCTCTTGCGTCTAGTGAATGACTCAACAGGTATTAGCCCAAATCCCAGTTCTCACTCTCTCTGATCTTAAGTTAAAGACCTAAAAAGCAATCCCCACCAACTGACACACCTACATGTATCTGTACAGCAGAGCTTTCAGAAGTGCTGCGGGGCTTGGGCTCTAACCTAAAAGGTGAAAGTGCATCACTGGCATCTAAAATCACACTAAAACTGGTGTTTTGGGGAGGAGGGAAACCCACACCTTAAAAGGGAATTTGTTTTTAAGAAGCCAAATTTCAGGAGATGGAGCTTTGTGTCACAGCAGGGCTGGATCCCCTTAGAAACAAAATCTGAAATAATTGCACCACAAGACCTCTTGGAAGAAGCCAGTGCTAACTGTGGATGTACTCGTAAACATAGCATCATCCTACCAAACCCATACCTCACTGCTGATGTGAACAAGGTTTATGCTGAAGTCAGTAGGGCAGCTCACAACAACACCAGCAGGAAGTGGGGCCCACTTTAAAAAATGCTTTTATATTTAATCTCATCCTTCAGTAGACTTACTTGTTGCTCTGCCTTAAAAAATAACTGGAGAGAAACTGTTACTGATGTCACTGGCTTCAGGGTAAAAGTCTAAGCTGGTTTTTGCCATTTTGTTTTCTAAGAACAAACACCTAGTCCGGAACTTTCATTACTTTGATGTGCTCAGGATCGGGCCTGAACCTCATCCTGATGAAAAGAGAAATCTATAGCACTTGTTTACTATTTTATTTTGTATTTATGATTTCACATAAAAATAAAACCTTCTAAACCAATCCCTGAACAGGGTTACTATTTTCTGTGAAAGGCACTAGGCTGTTTGGGCTCAAGGAGATGGGGTGTGATACGGATGCCCAAAGGGCCACCTTTGTGTGGGCTACCTCTGGCAGGGGGAGAGCTGGGTCCCCTCTGGAGCGGAGGGAAGGACTGCTCCCTTGCAGAGCAGCAAACATCTTAGCTCCCTACTGAAGCCTCAGACAAAAGAGCAAGGAGCAGCGCTTGGTCTTGTGATGTGAGCACATTAGGAAGTGGAGTGTGAGTCCCAACTATTTTGAGAACAGCTCTAAGCATGAAGCTTTTTAAGCTTTCAATTCCTACACGTTTGAAAGGAAACAATCCGGCTGTAGCTTGGATCAGCCCCAACCTGACCTGATACCCTCATCCTTTCTGCCACCCTTTTTTTTTTTCAAAGTGCCTTGAAGCTGGGGAAAAACATTTCTGATGGGTCAGAACAGAACCTGTGGAAAAACGGCTGTTGAAAGAAACTGCAGAAGCTAATTGCTAGTGAGAAAACTTGCCCAAGTTACATGACTGCCAGGGAGGGCTTTCAAGTTTTGCACATTTTTTTTTTTTGCAAGATTTTCAAGCTCTTCTAACAAACTGTTGCTTTAAAAAATGAAGAAAAAAACCATCTTCAAAGACTTCATTTTGCAGCATTCTTGCCAGCTCGGTTGAGATTAACAAAAGCTCCTTGCCACCCTCCTATTGCTATGCACATGCTGAGCTGGAAAAAGGGTGTCTGCCGGCTTGGCCTTTGTCCTGCTAAGCGAACCATTTCATAGTTATGAATTTGAAAGTAACCTGCAGTTCATACTCTGCAAATCTGGTTAGATCCTGTCTGTGCAAAGAAGGGAAATGCACCAGGCAGAGGGAAAAGGAAGCTCAGTCACGTTCACTGCAGGATGTTTAAGGAAATATTTCCTTTTCCTGCACAAAGATGTTTGTTGGGCATCTGCTCTTTGGAACATACTGAAACACTTTACTCTTGAAGTGAGAAACCAGTGTAAATTCCAATTATTATTTATAAATCTATTCCCTGATTAAATATTATGCAAGGAATTTGGTCTTTTTCCTTGGCCATATCTCAAACCAGGAATGTGGGTAAATAGTCCCTTAAACCTGCTTCCTCAAACCGAGACTGATCCATACATCTGTAATGTCAAATGAGAATCCTGCCTGTCAAAAGCCATTCACCACATATAAGTGCCATATTCATGCATATATTCAGCTATAAATACAGTATGCAGCATCAAATGATACCCACAATGCATTCTTTTTTTGTTTTGTATACTAAAAAAAATCATTAGTTAAGTACACATTAGAGGGCTTGCTTTTGTAAGTCTGCTTAGTAAGACAGCAAATAATTTCTATTGTATCAGATTAATCAGGAGATAGCAGGTGAATTCTCTTTTCAGGTCAAATACTGAATTTTTTACCTGAAAAATGACTGTGATAGGGTAAGACATTCCAAAAGCAGGTCCTCAAAGGGCCTCACATTTATAGTTTAGAAGTAACTGAGTTCTATCACTCTTATTTTGATTAGACCTTTGTGCATGTCTTCGTGTGTATGTGACTACTCCAGACTGCTCCTTGCTGATTCACTGCAAGATCAGCCTGTCTAGAAAAACCCGCCTTCCAACCACAACCTTCAGTTGTAAGAAAAGGACCATTTCAACCACTGCACCGCTGATAAAACCTCCCATGGCAACAGTGAAGGCTTTAGAGTTGCACGGGTACACAAGCCTTGCCTTGTTTCATCTTTTCTTCTTCTTAAACCCAGATTGAGACATTCTACCATGAATCACTCTAACAGTGTCCTTTGTCTGTGGCATTTTGGGATTTTGTTTACAACACTGAGCTTCTCTTTCCTCCCAAAGCTCACCACGTAGCTTCAAACCAAAATCTGGCAAGGAAAGGTAGCAAGGGCTTATCATAGAAGCACATGTGTCAAGTCTAAAGCATCTGCCCAGGACTCTTGCCAATCTTCTCTTCATGCTTGATTGTATCTGCACCCCGGCCACTTCGCATTGCCCAGTGGCACAGCTTTGCCTCACTGCAACTGGCACCTACTGTTTGAGCTGCTGATCACTCCAAGATATGTGAAACATGGAAGGTGTGCCCAGCCTATCATACAGAAATTACAAAGAAAATGTCACAACTGATTATACATGTTATGGTCTTGATGACTTCAACGCACTGTCACAAATATCCTCTCTGCCTCTTATTCATACATGCACACACAGGGGGATTCAGGTAGTCCTTTACAAGTTCATATAACAGATGCAGTATTGCACATCCATAATTTGATGGATGCTTGAACTAGGTAAATCCTACAGTCACTCTCACCAGCACAGCTTAAATAAGCTCAGGAAAATGGGGGAGTCTATTACATAAACCATACCACTTACAATCATAGAATCATAGAATAGTTAGGGTTGGAAAGGAGCTTAAGAGCATCTAGCTCCAACCCCCCTGCCATGGGCAGGGACACCTCACACTAAACCTTGCCATCCAAGGCTCTGTCCAACCCAGCCTTGAACACCGCCAGCGAGGGAGCACTCACAACTTCCCTGGGCAACCCATTCCAGTGCCTCACCACCCTTACAGGAAAGAATTTCTCCCTCGTGTCCAATCTAAACTTCCCTGTTTAAGTTTGAGCCCATTACCCCTTGTCCTCTCACTACAGTCCCTCATGAAGAGTTCCTCTGCAGCATCCCTATAGGTCCCCTTCAGATACTGGAAGGCTGCTATGAGGTCTCCACGAAGCCTTCTCTTTTCCAGGCTGAACAGCCCCAACTTTCTCATCCTATCTTCATATGGGAGGTGCTCCAGTCCCCTGATCATCCTCAGTGGCCCTTCTCTGAACCTGCTCCAACAGTTCCATGTCCTTTTTATGTTGAGGACACCAGAACTGCACACAATACTCCAAGTGAGGTCTCCCGAGAGCAGAGTAGAGGGGCAGGATCACCTCCTTTGACCTGCTGGTCATGCTCCTTTTAATGCAGCCCAGGATACGGTTGGCTTTCTGGGCAGCAAGCACACACTGCCGGCTAATGCTCATAATGTGAAAATACTCATCAGTAAGAGTCTGTTTCAGGATCTACTTAGGAAAATGAATGTATCAATAAGCTTGGAAATTAAGCATCATAAATATACTTAACTGATGCATTTATTGAACTACTGGCTTTAGCTTTTTGTTTTGAGAGCAATGGGATCACGCAGAGTGGGGAACTGTACGTATAGCACTGATATTCTTAAAGCAAAAGAAGAGAGAACCTTGAAAAGATTATCTAGCTGGTTTGGTTTCAATCTATAAAAGGAAGAAAAAAGTTCAACAGAGCTGTCAAGAAGGTACAGCACTCTCATGATGTTAATACAGGAAAGTAAATTAAGAAAATACTTCCAACACTCATTACAGAACAATACAAAAGAATTTCAACCAACTAGAAAACCAGGCAGAAAATAAAATAAGCTGCATCTTGTACTCTGATCCTCCTCAGAGCATCTTGAATGGCATAGGCCATTCACACTGGCTAAAGCCCTGGCAGCAGCTGGCAGAGTACTCATAGCAGGTACAAGATTTTTCCTGAAACCCAGCTGAGATGTCATTCACACAAGTTATTATTGCTTTTGGAAAAAATATGCTTAGTTTAGACAGGCTGAAGTGCCTTAGTGTTATTGTGTACAGCAATAGCAGTGGATCCATTCCTTACCACCTGTCAGCTCCAAGTCCAGGGAGGTTCCCTTCTGGTAGATTCTCCAGGCTGCACCAGACAGGCTGAGAGTTTGCATGACACAGGGAGGTGCTCTGGTGTACACAAACATAACAGATGAGATGAAGCCCGATTATGTTTATTTACTTTTGTTATCCCCTGTAAATGTTTAAAGTAGCTGCTTTTTTTTTCAGGCAAACAAGATAACCCTCCCAAAAGTGACTCTGACCCAATGAGCAGACTGTGAATTCTGTGCCAGTTTTAACATCACTATGCATCTCTTATTGCTGGCAAAGTCCTGCAAAGAGTTGAGTTACATGTGTGCAAATTTTAGGTTTTATCACCTGATAGCACCAGCTATCAGGTCTGATTTATTCATTAGATGACCAGAAGATCTTAAGGCGTTAAAAAAAATGCACTAAAAGCTGGGAGATGTGCAAAAGCAGAACCTACCGCAACATTTTCAATCTGGTAGCAAAAATAGTTTACAATGTTAAATGCATTTTATATTTCAGCTGTGTATGTTCCTGAAGTTTCAACCAACAAGGTTAGCTGCCAGAGGTCTGAGTGACATTCATCCTGATCTCATACCAGGTACGATAAGAACTTATCCAACTATATGTGAGCTCTGCTCCCACTCTCAAACACATTATGACCTGAACCAATTCCCTTCTGTTACACTTATATATAGCTTATTAGTATTAACAGTGTTTGTAATCAGAACACTTGCACAGAAGGTTATATCTTAAGAGAATTTAGGCTTGAGCACAAAAAAGATCACTCAGGAGAGAAAAATAGGCACTCCTTTACAAGAGCATACGTAAAACCTCAAAATTATACAGTTCAGTTTCAATATAGCTTCACATATTTGAAGGATCAGGGAAAAGCACAACAATCCCAATTCTTATCAGCTCTGACAAGTGCCTAGCACGGCAGAATTCTTGTGCTATGCATATTTTTAGATCACTCTTCTAGTCATAATGTTCTGTCCTTACTGTATATCTTTTGTCAGAATTAGGATATCTGCTGCAGCAGCCTGGATAACCTTTAGCCTGAGCTACAAAACCTTTAACAGTTTCCAATTATAACAGCAATCTTTCATTCTATAATACAAATAAACCCAAGTGTTATCTCAGCACAGAAGACTCGCAAGAATACCCATGACTGCAGAATGATTTCACCAATCTTTTTTTCTTTCTGTTTTCCTGCTATTATTTAATCGGAGGTGACTGCCAAGATCCAAGCAAGAGAATACATTTCACTGTTTACATCTTCTTTATTTTTGTTATACTGTTGACATTTCAAAATGTTGACATGCAAGACTGAAGCTTTAGAAACTGAACATCTACTCTGAAATCCATTGTGTTCTTAGACCCCCAAATTATTTTTGAACCCTTTTATTTTCTCCTGATTTCATTGTCTTACGCAGTTGACTATTTCTACATGCCACACTACCTGCTAGTTTTAGAAAAGTCTTAACTCCCACAGCTTGTGCCATGGAAGAGAAGTTTCTATTATCCAAAAAGGTATACAACATTAATAAGAACTCTTTTCCAGATATATGGAAACAGTTTCCCCATAAATACGATCTTTGTCTACTGCAACAATGTGGATAAAGCATCATTTTAGAGAAAGAATAAATTATGTTGGGTGGGATAGCAAAAAACTAAAATAAATGCATTGCTAAAACAGACATTGGATTTTCCAAGACACAAATATCATATTAATTGTTTACAGATAAAATGCTGTTGTTTGGATAATATGGAAAAGACACCCCTTGTCTACCTGAGGTTATTAATGACCACAGCTATTCAAGACATCCATATCATCACTATAGTGTCCCTCCTAAAAAGAAAGCTATTATCCATGGCATCCTGCCCAGATTCCTCCAGAGCTGATTACATTCTTCATTACCTGCACTTTCTGTTCAGTACAGCAATCTTGACTTCATACCTGGATGGCTGTGTGGGCTTATTTCACACTCTGAAGCAGTTACTGCCATCTGCCCGAAAGGCTGATCATCAGCAGTGGGAACAACCACCCCTTTGTCTCCTGCCTCTCTCACAAGATTACAGATTTGCCTTCCTTGCTGACAGCAAAACATACTCACAGCCTTGCAATAAAATGGTGCTTTGGTAGATTGCAATGCTAGTGTTGAGCTCCACTGGTACATAGCAAACAAGTCTGCGTCAAAGGCAGGGTGGGAACGGGCAGTAAATTGTATGACAAAGTTTTTTCTCCTTAATAGAGTTACTGAAGTCTGAACCATGTCAATGATATGGATTTGAGAATTTCAGTTTTAGTATCTGTTGCTAACATGGGAATTTGTATTATGAAGAAAAAGGTAATCTGCAATCCTCCTCCTGAACCAAAATGTCTTGGCTCTGTCCTGACCTGATGTTGCATTCTGTCCCTTCTACCAGAAAAGGATGAAGTTGGGCATATAAGACCATGTACAGACCAGGCACCTCAATAACCCTGGAAAACCTAGAACCACAAGAATGAACAAAGCTGCAGAGAAGACATCTCAAAAAAGGCATAACAGCAAGCGAAGTACAGCAAAGGAGTAAGCAAAGCAAAGAATGAAAGTAAAGCAAAAGATGCAACCCAATGAAACGGGTATTTTGGAGATGAGTCATGGATAAGCCATGTTGAGTAACTTAAAACAAATGTAGGATGAAAATTAATTTGTTACAGAAATCTAAGAATTGCTGAAATTGAAGGTAAACAGGAAGGGTTTTTTTTAATAACTAGATTAATAAACAGTACACATAACACCTGTATATGTAAGGTGGCAAGTGTTCTGGACAGCTGGAGGGCTCTAAGAAAGATCTCAGCAATGTACAAGTTTTTTGTTCTAAAACCAAAAAGATAGAACTAATATGAGTGATTGGATGCTGGATAAAATCCAGTACAAGTTGCTAAATACAGGACTGCATCCCATGAGACTTGATATCAATAATACAATAACTAATCTGATCTGTCACAGTAATGTCCTTTTGGGTTTCCCTGCCCATTTGTCCCAAAGGCACTCTAACAGTCCACCCTGCTAAAGGGAGAAGGTGAGGCAAGGAGGAAATAAAAACAGTGAGGTTTAATGAAATAAAAGACCACAAAAAAATGTGCTGAATAACAAAAAAATGAGGGCTCATCACATTTTTTTCCTAAGGGCTGTAATCAGGGAGGAGGAGGAGTAGCGATTCTTAAGTAGTTTCTGCCAAGTCAATGCAGTACTTTTGGTGCCATGTACAGTATTGTTATCTTTGAAAGGTTGAGACAAGATACCCTTTCTAAAAAGGAAACATTTATTGGTTATTTGAAGATAGTAGAACAGATGAGTAAGCAGGTACATACATACATGGAGACTAGTCAGAACAGGACATTGGCCAAATCCACAAACAATATCTGTGTTTACTGGCAAAACATCTTCATGAAGCAGCATAGGAGTTTATTAGATAATACAAGGAAAACAGAAAAAAATCCCACAAGTTATGAAAACAAAACAATGCTGGCACCAGTTTCTAACCATTCTAAAAGGAAACATCTCTTCCAAAGAGATCTGGTTGGCTCCTATCATCCATTTGTGCAAAGCAATGAGGATTTTCAGACTGGGTGGATGGCCACTGTGCAGCTGTGCTACATTTCATTCCCCCTTTTGTTGCAGGGTCAGTTTAGTGGGACATAAGTCCATATCCTATTCCCTTTCCTCTGTTATTCACAGCAGAACCTTTCACTTAGCATTTCTAATAGCACCATGTAGTGTTGTCGTTTCAGGAAATGCCTGGCTGTATTCTCTGCTAAATCAAGCAGGAGTCGTGCTGGCAATTCAAGGAACACCTCATCAGAGGAAAAGCAGCAACTGCTGCTGAGCTATTGTTTTCCATTTCATTTCACACACTCAAAAGAGCTCTGGTGACCACCCAGTGGGTGCCCTGAAATACAGATTCCAAGACACCTTCCTGAACTCAAAAGGCAAACTGGATTTACTGCTTACCCGCTATTGTTTCCCAGTCTCTCTTTTCCTGCTAGTTCTTTCTTTTCTGTTTTTGTACTTCACCCTGTCATTTTCAGTCCATTCCAGGATTCCCTCTTAGTTTTGTATGCAACAGTTGGAAAGCTTCCCTTCAACAGAGTGTGCTGTGCTCAGAGAGTTTGCTGAGGGGATATTCTACAACAGGAGCCAGCAAAACTGAGTCAGAATTCAGTAGCTTTAGAAAGGAAAAAGTCTCATGTAAAGGATATGCTCATTAAGTTATTGTTCTAACTATGCTGTCCTTAACACTCATGTCAGCTAATCTACTTACACAGCTACATTGCAAGCGGAACCAGCTGAAACAACAATACTCTTCCCTTTCTTCATGTTCATGAAGCAGCACACACTGGATTTGCAAAGCAGGTAACCATATACGAACAGCCCATGCATGAGCAAATGCTGGTTTTGTGGGTATGAACAATTTACAGCCAAAAATCAGGATAAAGAAACCTAAACACTGTAGGGAGGTTCAGACCTTTATCTAGCAGGAAGACTGGAAGGCAGTTTAGCTTAACATTAGAGACAGAAATGTGTAGGTAGAAAAATCTTGCAAAGAGAAACAACAGACAGGCAGAGAGAAAAACTGCAGGATGGTTTGGCTTTTCTCTTCCTCAGACTGCTTTAGGGGGGTGACATTTCCCGCTTTAGAGCAGACATGTCTGGGAAATTCCACCAGTGCTTTACAATATGTGCATGCAGGTCTTTAAATGATTAAATTTTCAGAATGTAACTTTTACACAGTCCAGAAACAGTGCTGTTCTGATAGCAAATACTCGCAGAGTACCATTAAGGGTATAGGATAATGGATTCTACTGACAACAAGCATAAATACAGAAAAACCTACTGGATTGTGTTTTTAAAAGCAGAAAATCTTTTCACCCATGAGGATCTTGGCAAGTGAAATGACAGATACTATCTTTAAAGCCTTAAATTTCCAAAGGAAGATTCCACTATCAATATTAAGTGCTGAACTGGTCTAGTACTAGAGAGTTACCCGTATCCCCAATTATAGATAAAATTAAATCTGGATATAAACTTAGTAAGCAATAAAAATTTAACTGAAGCAGCCAAACATGGGCAGTGTACATGTACTGAACAACCTCCAGATCTGTTTAGGAGGCAATTATTTGAGACAGTGGAGTATTGCACGTAGCAAACTGCAGGCTGTAAAACACCACAGTCCTCACCTAAAGTATCAAGTTGCAGAATTATATTACAGCACAAGTTGAGATCTTGTTTCCTTTAATTTATGAACCTTCCTAAGATTTGCAGGACACCTGAGTAACCTGAAGAGCGGCTTTGCCGCCAGAGACTGTAGGCCAGCAGCTTTTCAAATTTGAGGGCATATAAACAAAAGCTCCCAAGATGTAGCCTGCTCCACAAAGAGTGATCAGCTACAAGTAGCCAAATGCTCTTTTGAGTTTCTTCAACTGGACAGTTACCACTGGAAAAGCACAGAAGAAAACTGTGTAGAGAGCATCCTTTAAGGCCACTTCCAGTTAAAACAGACTTCCCTGAAGGAAACACGGCAGCCTCAGGTAAAAAAGAAATATAATGCTCTTCTGTTAAAAAAAAAAAATGTTTGTAACCCTGTACAATAAGGGGAGGAAATTTTGATCAGTGCCTATGTCTGAGAAGAGGAACATAGCAAGAGTCCAAGGTCGTCATCTCGGATCTCAGAGCATACTCAACCCCTGTGCATGCTGCTTTTTAGAAGAAGATTCTTCACCATCTCTTTAGAGCTTTGTCCTGCAAGCTACTCTAGCTCTAATTCTGTAGGATCTTTGCAGGTAACCTAGTTCTAATAAGCTGTAACAGCAGATTAAGAAAAACAGTATTTTAAAAGCACTGATTGTTTCTCACCACCATCCTTTGAAGCAGAATCATTGAAAATATCCATGAAGTAGAAAAACAATAAAAGACAAATCACTACCTCCTAATATTAAAAATACTCAGTGCTCATTAGACCTGTTTAGGCAGTGCTCCAAAAATAGGGACACGGTCTCAGATAAACTGCTACAGCAACCTTTGCTTCTGCTTCTTTAAAATCCTGTTTATTCCTCACTCTCCTGAAACGCTTTATTGTAATAGCCTCACTCACCTAAAAGATCTTCTCAAGCCACAGAAGGGAGTCATGCCCCTCTCTCCACCTGTTTATTCTATTCTTTATCAATTGAAAATGAGCCAAAAGTAACTTTTCCTTCCAGGTCTGCAGTGCCATGTGGAACACAATACACAAATATTTAGGAACACAACCATCTCTTAAAAGAGCTACAACTTCAAATATTCAGACATGTTGCTAACAGCAGTGACCATAAGACAGCATAAGAACATGACATGTATTCTACAGTCCTGTTATTTGAGTCCTGAATTACTACTCTGACCACAACAGTGTTTTAAGAAAATACCATTTACATGCCCATTCCAGCTACTTTCAGATCAGACAAGAGACAATTATTAATGCCACACTTATTTTGGGAGCCCCTTGGTGACTTCTTTCAGCAAATAAAAACAGAGCAAGAGCTGAATGTCTCTGTGAATTCTTTCCAATTCAGTGGCAGGTGCCTCCGATTTTCCACTGACATGCTGCAAATGAATGATTAAATGAAAGTAAATTCCAGTGAGCTAAACAGTGGAAAGAGACACCAACACCACAGGGACTGAAAAAGCAGGCAAGCTGTAGCAGTGAGAAGATGCTAATCCAAGTGCTTCACCCAGTTAAAAAGACAGCTTGTCTTTTTGGAAGTGAGCATTACCTTTTTGCAGGGGCCAGGAAGGTCAACTAAAGGAAGGACCAGCTCAACTAAAACTGATTTTGAAAAGAAAAAGTACTCAGAATATCACAGTAATTGTCTAATGCAGGTAGCCTAAGTAACACCAAGGAGTACCCAAAGAAGTCATCGAAAGTTCTTAAACAAGCTGACTTTTGGAAGGAATGTTCTTGAACTGAGGAAAGAAAACCCCCAGATTGTTTAAGAAAATAAACCCAGCACTGGAGGGAAATCTGTTGCGATCTGGCTTGTATATACATTTACCTTGGTTTAGTTCATGAGGTATGATTAGGCTTAGGCCACAGATTCCTAAATGAAGGCTCTCTAGAGAAAGCTTGGTTGCAATTCTGATTTCAAGGATTTCTTCTGAGCCTTCAGCCCATTGAGAATATCATGCAGTGACTGCTAAATGCTTTTTGTGATAACAAATTACTAGTCAACTTTCTGTTATTATTTAGATCTTACATATTGCCCAGATACATGACTCAGTACTACCTGTAATATGCAAGTCAAAGGAAATATACCTGCGAGTCAAAGGAACAAGTGCCAGGGTAGCTACCCAGCAGACACAACTGCCTTGAGGGGGCAGAAGAAATAGAAGTTATTCTGTCACATAGCAGCAGTGACTGGGAAGCCCACATTGTCTACTCTCTGTCAGACCCAGAACTGCCATGAAATTGTGAACGCTTGAGCAAAAGATCTCTTGTCTGCTTTGGATGTATTTTACCTTTGTTGTGTTTCTCTAATTCTGCCAGCTTCCGAATGATAAAAACCAAAACTCAGATGCTTGAAGAGAATGGGGGACTCCAGTCCAAAATAAAAGCTCACATCGTTTGCTTTCCCTAGTGAGTGTTTGTAATATTTCCTGCTAAGAAAGTGCTTATCACACAAATGCTTGTGCATAAAGGTGGCAGTGGACTTCAGAGCTCCACCCTGGGCAACATGTTTTCCACAGTTCTTGGGTTGGATCCAAAGGGAACTTTCAGTACCAGCCTGAAGCCAACAATGGTACACAAGAGCCAAGAGGGACTTCAATTTTTCCATTTAAACGAAACAAACATTTCACTGCTTGTTTTCCTTCTGACAAGCCAGACTTACAAAGTAACTTCCAGAGGAATGCTTTAAAGAATACTCTGAGGCAATCAAAACCACCAGGACTGACAGACATACACAGTAAAATCAACAATCACATGATGTTCTTGTTTACTGCCTTGAGACCAGTCCTGAGTGTTTTACATTTTGATTCTCCCTCAGCTGTGATACTTTATTGATTACTCCACATCTCTTTTAATAAATATTGTTCTGTACTACTCCCATCTTCGCAAGTTAGCATACCTTGAGTGGGCAATTCAACTCAAAGCCATCTTCAAAGAACTCCTGTACAAAAGAGTGATTTTAAAACTTCTTGGTTTTCAGACCTTAAAACTGGAGTATTGCAGACTAGAGTGATCTCTCCTAGAAAGAACTAACATTTTATTTCTCTTGTATTTGTGGACAATGGAGGACTGGAAATGCTGTCCTGCAAATGGGAGTGGAAGAAGTAAAACCAAAGCACAAAAGGTACCTGGAAACATCTGAGTCAGTTTTCCCTGTGCAGTCTATGACATTGAGTCTAAGACAGATTTGAAAGATGGCAATTCTAAGGTAGTTTTCTCCCCACTCCCATTTAATTACCTTTTTTTCCCATAGGAAACGTCATGGCTGTAGAAGGAGGAAATGTATACCTTTGAAATAACATATTTGATGGAAAAAAAAATAATCAGAAAACAAAGGTTAAACACCTTGCTGTATACTACTACCTTTCACTTTCAAAACAAATGACAGAATGCAATGTACACTCTCCAGCTTTCCAGCAGTTATGTTATGCTTTCTGGGATTTCTCTTCCTACCGTTCTGGTCCCATTACATTCCACTTGGCAGAAAAGCAATTGCCTACACTCTCTCCAGGGTACATTGGATCTTACTAAAGAAACTACAGCTCTCCTGCAAGCCATTCAGGACTTGAAGACTGCAATGGTTCTCCCAAATCCTGTCAGATTTAAAACTGATGACTTAGTAACAAACTCCAATGGATGATAGGGCAGATAAAAACATCAGACTGAAATATCTGATGTACTGCTTCTGCCATTAAAGCAGTAGGTTCTAGGAGAGTAGTCAGAGAGTAGTGGGACAAAATAGCAAATACTGCAGCTGAATTTGATATGGCTCGTGAACTAGAGCTAATATCATTGTAGTATCAAGCAGATTTTCATCTAAAGTACCAAAGCATAAAGGACAGTCTGTGGATGTCCTGAGGCAATATACACTCATCCTAGGTCAAGGCAACTGCCATGTTTACCTTCAAACATTAAACCCAGGATTACTTTCTGTCCTTTATACAGGTTTTATAATGACAAGTAAGTAATGAATATTTGCAAAAGAATTTGCTTAGAAATCACTGCAGACACTTTAACATCTATTAACAAGAATAGAGAAAATATAACAATTACCTCCTAAAAATTCAGTTCTAAACTTGTGAACAGTTTGTTTTACCATTAAGCTCTTCCACAGTTTTTACCATCTCTTGCCACTAAATAATCAGAATTTACTCTTTCCATCCACTTTTGCACCATACAGTGATGGAGAGTCTAGGTTTTTTTTTTTCTTGTATCTTTCCTTGCTACTGCTTTGTTAGTGCAGCAGACTAATGGTACTCTTGATTTGAACTGGAAAAATAATCACCAGTAAACAGATTACTTTCTGCACTGATGACTGTAAAGTGATGCATAGGAAAGAAAAAAAACCAACCACAACCCAGCAATAATTTGAACCATTAATGGTAATGAGTGAGATACTGGTGTTACAGCAGCTAGATCCATTAAATCACCAGGTCAGTGCATAGTAGCTGTCAAAAGGGCAAAGTGAGTGTTAAGATTCAGTAAACAGAGGGACAGAAAACAGTCAACATTATTACACTGTTCTATGGACTTGTGCACCCACACCTTGAGTATTACATGCAGCTTTTGTTCTCCCCTATCTGAAAATGATTGACAGAAGAGCAACAAAGGTTAATCAAGATACAGAACCTGTAAAAGGAAAAATCAGGCTGTGGTTCTTCAGGCTGGTAAGAGGTGACTGTGGGGAATATAAAGGTTTCCAAAACAATGAGTCCACAGAAGGGTAGGTATTACAGAGCATCGAATAAGCTGGCCACTGGCAAGTTGAAATAAATACAAAGAAGTTGTAGTTTTAATGCAATATGCAGCTAGGTTGCAGATCTACTCACAACAGAGAATTGCACAGACTAGAATCTGCCAAGGATTCAGGAAGAAGTTATCCATGTTCACAGATGGCTACTGACAGTTACCACATACAGAGAAACACCTGGTTCAGGATGTCCTTGAGAGTGAGGACTGGGAGAGTACTTGTGTCTCTATCTGGAAGGAAGCGTAAGATGCAATTGCTTTGTTTCTGTACTCTTCCCTAGCACCTGCTTTTGACATTATAGCAGTCAAGATGCAGATTAAACAGCCTGTTTATTGCTGAATTTAAAGTGGCATAGACTTAATAGCTTACTCGTACAAGAAAGTTGTAATACTTTTTCATTTTCACTTACCTTAAAAGAGACAGTAAAGGAAGTAAGAACTAATTCTTACCCACTACACAACCTTGATGGTGGCAAGTACAAGTCTATTAAGTCACTACAATTCTTCAGGTGAAAGGGATTCCCTTTAATCCCAATCAAATGGGGTGCTTACTGTGCAATTTCAATTATGTTTAAATTTATTACCCCAGAAAGAAAATGGCCATGAATCACCATGCAAGAATTGTGTAAATTAGGCAGCTTGTGAAGCTGCTTCAGTACTTTGGTATTTAAGGATTTTTATTATTTTATTTTCTTAAAAAAACCCTAAAATATTTGAAAGGATTTGTTTCATACTTGTATTGCTCTCTAAAACAGATTAGCAGCAGCAGAAATAATTTAAAGAGCTGATTATGAGGCTATTCTTGCAGCAAGCAAACACAGTGGGAGAAAAAGTTACTGCAGTTCAAATATAATCCTTAGGGAATGTTTCTGTTAGTGTTCAGACATGGCTAGGTGGAATATCACCACACATCTAAGAATGTAAGCAGATTTATTAGTGCTCTAACTATTTATTTTAAAATGACTCATTAGAGTCACATTTTCTGTTTGGGCAAATAAATCAAAAGCATAATAATGTATCAAAATGAAAAAGCATAATAATTTATTAATAATGGATCTCTTCATGAAGAGATGTTGAGTTCTTGGCATGGAGCCTCTGTCCTATACTTAACCATTAAGAAGTGACCGTTTTAACTAACCTACACAACAGTTTCAATGAGTCATTCAAACCACCAAATTACCATCTGCTGAACTGAACTGCTTTTCTGTCTACACGCTGGGGACTCCACAATAATTGTGGATCGTTCCCATGCAATGATTCCTTAAGTAATATTAGCATTTGAATCCACAAACTCTATAGAATAAACCACATAAGGCATGTCTGATACAATTTTACATATCGTAAAATGTTCACAAACAAAAGTTTTATCTATTGACAGAGACTTGAGGTTTCCACACAGACTGAACTTTGGTTTTATGTAGCATTTACTATTTCTGACTGATTTGGGGCACATTTAGATGACCTTGGGATCAGTTCAACAGCTGTTGATAAATTCTAATGATTTCTAAAAGCATTCTTGGCACCTCTGGTAAATCTTGGGAAAACTAGAACCTTAAAAACCACCCAAACACAACAAGCAATAAGGGGAGACAAAGGAAAACAACAGAACCTCCTTGTAATAGATCCATAGCTTCAAGCTTACACATCGTGTTTGGAGGTTGAAGAACCTGCCAGTAAAGCAATTACCAACACATCCCAGCATAAAAACTAGCTCCCACTTCTCACTCAGTATAACACAATATGATGAAGCTGAAGGGTGCACATACCTGAAAATCAGTCCATTTTTGAAGACATGACAATCACCTACTAAAACACAGGAACACTCTCCCCTTCCAAAGTACACTGGTAAGACTGCATACGTGTTACTGATACTACCTAGTCAAGGTGCAAAACCTAAAGGTGGCATTACATTTTACCTTAGGAAGTATAGCTTTTTGGCCATCATAGCTTGGCATGGGGATTTCACTCAGTCAAGGTGGCAGCATTTAAAAAATTAAAAAATCATGTTTGTTTGAATAGAAATATATACTTTAATGAGCTTTCTGTTGGCTACATTTAATATTAAGTTAACTGGTATTAAACATTTGTACAAAGTATGAAGCAATGATACATAACCTTTACATATTCATTATAATACATGAAAACATTGAAGTCACAGAATTCGAGCAAACATTACAAGAAAATTCTAAACATATATATACCCTCCCAATGCAGAGCAAGTTAAGTCTAACAAGCATACCAATTCATATGACCAAAGTGACATTAAGTCACTGTTATGGAACGGGATTGGGCTAGTCTGTCAATATTTACAATGCTACAGTCTCTACACAATTATCAGAGTATTTTAGATTCTTTCCTGGAAAATTATTCCCAAAGCCAAGCTACAAGTGCCAATACAGTATCACAATGCATGACTATAAATGCTTTATAGACACTGGAATTCCCTAGATTTTTCATTCGGTATTTGGCAATTACTCAGTACTTGGATTTTAAAAGCACTAAAATCTTAAAACTTAAAGGCATTCAAGACAATTTAAAAAGACCATTTAAATGGTAATAAAATGGTAATATAAATATGGATTTTTCATTCAGTATTTGGCAATTTTTCATTCAGTATTCGGCAATTATTCAGTACTTGGATTTTAAAAGCACTAAAATCTTAAAACTTAAAGGCATTCAAGACAATTTGAAAAGAACATTTAAATGGTAATAAAATGGTAATATGAATATGGAACTCTTTAAAACCATCTTCTTTGTTATTAACCAACAACTAAACATCACAAGAGCATGTCTACTCATAAAAGCAGGTTCAACAAATAGAAGTCCATTTCCCAATGCTCCTATGTGACACCTTTTGCCATTACCAGGACGGGATGTTTACAAAGAAGCCATGTTCAATATCTGCATGGTAAGGTTAGAATAATTTTGACCTCCCTCAAGGCATAAAAACAGTCCAGGCCTGTACCAGTACATTTAAGACAAAGCCAAGTAGATACATCACAATTGCAGCACCATAAACTTTGGAACATCCAAAATAATTTCAGATGCATGTGATCCTCAGCTTCCAGCACAAAGAGAAAAACGCACCTCTGGGTAACAAGGGCAGAAGACAAACCAAAACAATCAATAGTCAGAGTACAAAGAAATAAACAAAACGATGTCGAAATCTTGGAAGCCAGGCACAACTATGCTGTCTAACAAACAATTGCAGCTACCAAGCCACTGTTTTAAGCTTCTGAGTGAACAGAAGAAAGAAACTGTAGCTTTGATGCCCCTTTTAAAAAGGCCACATTGTCATTTGGCTAGGACTACAACATTGACAGGCTGTTGTCAAAGTCTTGATCTTACTCCTTTGCTTTCATACAAGTACCATAGTCTTGTGAGATTACTTCACACATCAATACTAATGACCAAGTCTTTATCTAGGCATAAAAAAGCCATGAGATTCTTAATATACTTTCTTAGAGGTTGTCTGAACAGACTTTACAAAACTACTTTGAGTTGAGTTTGGCTTCTCTAGGACAAAGCAAGCTATTGCCACCCATCGTTGCAGAATACACGCACACACAAACCAATAAAATAGTTCAGCATTGAAGAGCAGGGAATATTTGAAGACAATTGCAACAATTTGACAGTCTCATCAGAGCTACAATAAAATGTCTTGCCCTAGAATAGTTTTAAAACCGACTTTGAACTAGTGGGAAGCTAATAGTCATAACTACAGATAAAGTCTAATATTCCCATCTTTATTCCAGATAAAAACTACATACTGATATAGGCTACCTTAACACTGTGAAAGAAAGACTGAAATTCTACATTAACATCAAAGCCAAGAATGGCACTGCTATGGCCAAAATTCCATCCTGAGCTTGACCAAGCTATCAGAATTAAGTAACAGAACACCAACTACGACTAGCTAACATCTCAATTTCTCTCACAAGCCGGAACAGCTGCTCCTTTCCCAGCTGAAGTTAAAAAGCCATAAAAAGATTAGAACAATGGAAGAGAAGCTTCTGGATGGTGAAACTGAAATAAACCTGGGGGGGGGGGGGGGGGAAAGGGGGGAGAAGTTTGCCTGTATATTGCCTCCTCCCAAAAAGAAAAACAATTGTCTTTTGTAAGGAACTCTTATCTTCAATTTATATTTTCACTAGAAGTTGCCACATTTTCTTAGGACATTTTACAGATGTTAACAGGTTACTCACTTGATTTATAATTAATTTGTAATTGTAAATAATTTGTAATTATATTTTTAATTAATCTTCCTTACCACTAGGACAAGAGGGAAATGAGGGCATCCAGAAATTTGCTCCGGTCTTCTGTTTTCAATTCAATTACTAAAATATGAAATATTACAAGATGCAAATTACTGAAAGATATACCAGATGTCACACTTAAACATTGATAATTCCGAGTATACTTCTATTCTTAACCAGCTTTAAGGATGAAAAACTTATTTGCACACAATGCACATTGTTCATTTTGCTCTTAAATTTCAGCAAACTCCAGTTTCTAAGTGCTCACTACATGCTATAGCAGCCACTTTTTAAGTCTAGGAATGTTTCTCTGTATGTTCAGCAGTTCATCAGTACGTATGGTTAAAAACCACCTCTTTTGTAAGCACATACAAAGATAGGCAAATTTCCTCATGTAAGTATCTCACTTTTCAAACAGACAACGTATCTCATAACATCACTACCCTACTTTGTTTGGCTGCTAAATATAAAACCAGATAAACTCAGATTTTAAACTGAAGTGCATATATAAAAATCATTGCCCCGTGCAAAATGTAGATTGCCTCAAAGACACACAAGCTTCATGCTTAGTAGTTTATAATTTCTGCTCAAGATAGCACTTAGGGAAAAAAAAGACTGACAAATAACATAGCTTGTGTTTATAACAGACTCAGGAATAGTGTATGGCATACACACTCTTGATGTTTGCATCCAAGTCATAGAGAGAGGTGCTTTATGGAGGCTGCATAAACACTGACCTCTAAAGGACTATTTGGTGAATGAAATAAGCGATAGCCAGCACTACTCACTTGACATGTCAAAATGGTTGTGTAAAGTCCTAGAATTGGTACTGTCTGCAGCTTTCTCAAATGCTCTTCCAAAAAAGCTACAAGATGAACAAAAAAACCCCAAAATGAGCATTACAGAAAAGGATATGTATACTCAGGTAGAAGAACAGAACTTCTTCCTTACTGAGAGCTGAAAACGTCTTCCAGATGTTTTTTATATGCCATGTATTCAACATACAACTCACTTTTTCAAGTGCAAAAACGTTAATATTGCAGGCTTTAAGAAATGAAGTCATGGGCCATATTGTGAACTATTTCACTCTTAAGAAATGGTTAAGAAGGAGAAAAAAAAAAACCCCAAACAACTATGAAACACCTGTATCCTCTCTCAAAAAAGTATCTCATGTATACCATTTAAGAAGCATATAATTCAAGTCAGCATATTCAGTGTTAAATAGATATAGGAAAGACACTTGCTTCAGAGATAGGACAAGTCTATAGATAACTTTCAGTAAGAACTTTCAAACAACATGCTTACTTCTTTTTGTCAGAGCTTTCTGTCTCTGGAGGAATCCCCACCATGATCACTGTTCCCTGTTCAACATCCATTGGAGCAGCCATTATCAGTGGCAGCAATTTACAACGCTTGTTTTTTGTCTGGAAATCAGAAAGACAAAACTTTGTTAGAAAAAACTCGGGAAACAATTTACTTTCAGCTTGCCATGCGACCTAAGGACACAGCTATAATACAGTTCAGCAGAAGGCATTTTCTTCACACAATCTCTTGATCTCCTTTATTTATTACAGTAAAAGTGTCTTTAAGGACTAATAGAATTTTCAGTTCTTCTCTGATCTTGCATTGCATTGTAACACAGAAATGATATTGTCAAAATATGTTTTATAGTAAAGAAAAAAGCTCTTAAAAAATGCAGGTATGGGTATCTAAAATCCTGGAGTAGTAATTTTTTTTGCAACAATTATTTTACATTGAAATATAACCATTAACACACTGACAAATACAGTCTTCACTAGAAATTATTTTCCTCTGTCATACTGTTTTAATTAAAGTACAGCTTACTGCTGGGGATAAAAAAATAATTACAATGATTTTAACATTTTAGATACATAAGTATATGAAACAGAGGTTTGTTTAAAGTGTTCCTAAGGTAAATGTTCTGCAGTGAGGTTTTAAAGTGCTGCCCCGCTTAAAGTGGCAGACTAGTTACTGACCAAGTTTAACTTTTAAAATGAGGACACAGATGCAATCAGGCAAGGATATACCACCATAAGTTTAATTTACCAATTAAGAAGTGCTCACTGTGAAAACAGTTCTCAATCTTAAAACCTCATTTTTAACTGATTTGTGTAAATAGGGCTCAAAAAGTAAATGCAAATTAGCTTCAGTTACATTAATTGTAAAGATAGGATTTTATTTAAGCAGACACAGAAATCTTTAGGTAACAATTACTAGTCCTGCAACATTGCTTCTTTCTGTGTTGGATTAACTTTTCAAAGTATACACTTAGTGATATGCTCTCTCAAAGCTTACAAAATTAGATTAAGAATTTAGATTGTAATTATCTTGACAATGAAAACTCTAATACTATGAATTCTCCCAGGCAGATATCTTCCCTAAAAGGGTATTCACAGACGTGCTAAAACTGTCCAACCATTTAACATTTTCATATAATATTTTTAATAATCAACTACACATATTCAACATTATAGTAACTACTACATAGGCAAGCTGGTCAAAAGCTTTTGATTTACTTACAGAGCAAACAAATGATTTGAGTAAGTATTTACTAAGCAGGCATAGAGACACTGGTTTGGAAAAAAGTTTCACATCTGGTGTGCCCTAGGAAAAAAAGAACCACTTTAATTACAATCCAAGATGATTCCTCCACTTCAAGTATCTACTGATGCGTCTAAAAGTTTTATATGACTCAATGAACACCAAACACTACAATATAAGAATCTGAGCTGACCTATTTGACTTTGAAATTAAGCCCTCCCCTCTTCAAGAAGACTGATTCTTCCTTTTGGAAACTCAGAGTAGATGTCAATATTGACTCATCAGAGCACAGCACAGTACAGATAAACAAGTTCTTTCTGATGAAGTCATTCTTATTGAATGAATCAGTGATATTCAAGTATAATATAGCCAAATGTGACAGTCAAATGAGAGCCAAAATCTAGAATCCTGACCTCCATGAGAGAGCAATAGAGAAAAGGCCCCTGAGAAATGACAAGGTTGGTGCAAATACAGCTGGCTACGGTCTGATGAATGGCACGTAACTGCTTTTTGGCTAAGTCCAGTCCTTGGTGTAGTTTGTCCAGGTTACCTCTGAAACAGAAGGAATAAAAATAGACACTTTCATATAAGCTTTTCACACAAAAGCGAGTTCTAAACACTATTAACATGGATATTTTGATTTTTCCTCCATGGTTTATGAAACATGAATACATCTTACAGATAGGTAACTCATGATACCTAAATAAAACTCTAAAAGAATAAAGAGACATTTTCAGTACCTGGAGAGACTGTCCAAAGCTTTAATGAAATTAGCTGTTGCAGGCCCTTCCTTTTCTATGTTCTCCATGAGAGAAACTGCTGCGTAAACTATGTCACTTGCTGAAAACTTGTTCTTAAAGCCAAAGTGAATGCTGAAGGTCTGAACTCTTAAATCTTTCATTCTGCAAAATTAAATAAGCCCATTAAAGATTAGCATTACAGACATTATCAACACTGACCAGCCATCTCCTCAGTACCTTAACCTTGATGTTAAGAACATGAAGGCAAATCATACCCTAGCATTTGCAACAAGCCTAGTATTACTCTGTCAATCCAAAACTGATATTTTTCAAAACAAGACGTTACATTCTGTTCATACAAAAATATTTTAACTTAACTGAAAAGCATTTTCAAAATAAGCAGTGGTATTTAAAACAATTTACCCAAATTTGTTTGCAGATTCTTCAATCATTTCCCGAAGATTTTCTTTCAAAGACATGTCCATGGAATTAAATTTCTGTTTCACTTGCTTCAAAGGCAAACTAAAAACAGAAGGAAGAAAATATATTGATAGGTAAGCTAGAAGAAAAAGGTATTTTGCCTTCCTTACATAAGACTGTCTCAATATTAGATAATTTAGCAAGTTAAGTCTGACTAAGCTTGGTTATATTCTTTTTAATTTAGTAATTGAAGAGCAGATGTGTGAAAGCATAGGTTACTTGCTAGGGTCTACTGTACCATAAAGCCATACAGCTGCATTCCTTCGGCACCAAGACACAAGTTGCATAACTCAAAGACACTGCACTAGTCAGAGCCCCATAGTCACATTTAAAAACTAACAAGTACTTGCAAGATATATTCTCAATATTTTCCCATAATTAATTGAAAAAATGATCCTTTTGTTAAGACCCAGATTTTTATAACTTACCCCATGTCAGCCAAAAACTCTTGGAGCCTCTTCTGCCCTTGCACGGACCAGAGCTTAAGGCTAGCAGAGGTATATGAAGTGTTACAGAGACTTTCATACAGAGACCAGTGCTGATAAAGTGCCAGGCGCAGACTGAACAGGGATTAAGGCAAATAACTATAAACACTTATCATTTAAAGTTACAAATAGTAACAAAACTCCACAACTATTACCTCTTCAGTTGCCCTTCTATATTGCATCTCTGTAGCACGTAAGGTACAGTTAGGAGCTGCAGGTGCAGGTAACAGGACGAGCAACATTAACTTGTAACTAACCCTGAAAGGTTAAGCTGAACTGAAGCTACATGGGCTACTGGAAGATATTCATGTTCAACAAAACATTCCAAAGTCCATTTCTTTTTATTCCACTCTCAGCAGCAAAGATGGTGCTGTTTGGTTTTTTCTGTTTGGTTGGGTTTTTTTAAGTTGATAAAAACAACTCGGGTTCACTCAGTGGGTAGGGTTCATTTTCCCCAGATCTTATGCAAGGATACTCATACTCAAATGCTATTCTCATGCAGTCAATTGACAGAGAATTTTCCTCATCTTCATTGCGGTGGTTATGGCGAGACACATGACGCTGCAGGATCCCAATATCAGTCACATACTTCATTCTGAAACAAACAAATTTGACACTTCACTTTCTTCCTGTGTATTTTTGCTCGATTATGAGAACACAAAAATGCTTCCTAAAGTTCATTAATTGGCCAGTCAGCAGCATGAAAACTATAGATACATCTTTAAAAGAACCCCAACTTGTTAAATAATGTTATTTCAATATTCAGCCATGTAACCCGGGCAATAAAAGCTAAATGAAAACCACAGCCAAAACCACAACCAAATCCTAGACAATATAGACAGTTAGACTGACCAATGAAATTAGTTACTTATTACATTTATCTCCTTAAAAACATCAGTGTATTATAACAGAACACCAGAATTAAAGTCTACACATGTACTTCTAGAATCCTGATTGCATCTAATAGGAAATAAGAAACAAGGGAGAAAAAAAAGATAAAATATGAAACTCTTCAACTAAAACTGTAAAGGAAACTGGAAGACACAGAACATATTTTTTTTCCCTTTAATAAAATGGTATCAAAGTCATATTTATAAGAACTGCTATTAAACACCATTTCTTCCCAGATCAGAAGTGACTGTTTTATAGTTTTGTGAAAAATAAAGTTTAAAACCCCTCAGTAGTAGAAAAGAAATACACTTTTTTTTCCTGAGATTTTTTTTCCACTTTTGGAAGGCATCAGATCACATTCAGTCATTAATATACTTAATGGCACTGTTATTAACTGTCTTGTGTTAGATTAATTTCTATATGCTTCCTGATTATTACTTCTAAAAAAAATAGAGACAAACAAATAATAATGAAGATAAATAATAAAATATATCTTTCTTACTGAGTGATTTTATCTTGGACCCATTGATCTGTTAGGCCAACAATAGCCCACCTAAAATTGAAGGGGGGGGGAAGAGAGGGAGAGAGAAAAAAAAAGTTACATCAAAAAATATTCCAGTATAGTATATTATATTTAACCCCTAAGTTTGTACCAGAAGTCAAACATTGTTTACCAACTGTACATACCAGTTGACAAAAAAGCTATATGCTGTTATTCCCTTTAGCAGACATACACATGTAGTACCATCCTCCTTTTTCCATGTAAAATCTATTAGTTGCTTATAATTAATTTACACAGATGTGCCCCCCAATTCAGGACACAAATTCAATTCTACTCTCAAAATAAACTAGAACCTCATACTGAAATAAGAAGGTCTTGGGAAATTTTGCCTCTGTATTATGGGTTTAAGCTTCTACCCTCTATACAAAAAAATAACAGAAACATACCACAACATGTCATTCAAGTCTTTAGACATCATCCATGCCAGGTCAAACATCACCATAGCAGACTACGCGAGAGAAAAGGAAAAAGACAGGATAAATGGGCCCCAAATCCTCACTTCATTAAACAAATAGAACACAGTTAAATTTGCCAAATACTAGCATGTTGCTAGAGGTCTATACAGTCACACTTGAGTCAGAAAGTAGGACAGTGGCAGATTGTCAAAGATGCGAAGTAGAAAGGAACATCTTAACAAAACAGTCAGATAAGAGGCCAAATGCCAGAAGGAACAATTCGATGTCGTAAGTATTATGTTTGAAATATCCTGATGCCTTGAAAACTCTGGAAGGCAAACAACCTCCATACATGCTAAAGTCTTTTGCAAGAGTATTTTTTACATAGATACTTTTCTCATGACCTAGAAAATTTACATTATCATATTTTTTTATGCCAGCATTAAAGATAGCAAACAACAAGAACGTTGCTAGTTCTAGTTTATCACTTTCCCGCACTATTAACATTACATTAGCCACTATTACTCAGTTGGCTGGTGTCTGCCATTCTGCCAGTATTGCTTCTACCCAATTCATCAACAGTAATAATAAACTGCCAAGTCAAACTACTTCTTACATATATGATGTATCTTTTGTATAACAGTAAGATTAAAAAAAACAGCCTGATAATAAGATAATGTAGAATATTATTAAATAATTATAACTTTGTAGCAGATAACTATAACATTGGATATTGTCCAATTACTTTTACATTAGCACCTTGTGATTTTATGGCAAACAAGAGTTTGTACTTACTGAGGTCCCATGGTATTCATATTGCTCATAGTCAAAAAGAATTTCTCGCCTAAAAGGAAAAAAAACCCCATATTTGGCTAAGTGGTCAACTACATATTGCATCCAATTAAAAATCTAAGACATAACTTATTAAATGCTTATTTTTAGCAATTCAAACCAAACAAAAAAACCACATAAACACCACTGTTCCACACACAAAAAAATCCAAACAAAAAAACACACAAAAAAAATCCTCTGGTCTAGAAATTGTTTTCCTGCAGGCCAATTGGATTTTCGTAGTAACATGGAAGCCACATTGAAATGTACTCAAAGTAAAAAAAAAATTTATTAAACCATTACTCCTCAAATCCCATTTTCTTATCTGATTTGTTCCTGGTTATTCCTATTGACAATAGTAGGATTGTAAAGGAAGAAAACAAAAGCACAAATTTCACCCTAAGATAGACAAAACCAGAACACTACAGTTACTTAAAAGTAGAATAATGCACCTATTGCTACTCAGATTTAATAATTACTATTTACAACTATCCTTCATTTAAACGTTTTATTTTTATATAGTAAATCTCTCAGTTTTCTGAATCAAGTTAGATCTAAAGCATCTTGCAAATCAAGCAGCACAGTATCATGCTTTTATGTTTGATTTTAATCCAACAATAAGAAAAAGACACAAGCAACATAATAAAAACCAGTTAAACACACACCTGCGTGCCTCCCATTCCCTCCTCTGCCGCCTCTTCATTGTTCTCTCTATTACATCCTGCAAATTAATATAATGTTAAAAAGCTGGAAGAAATACTCTGATTAGCACCTGTCCAGACACTTGACTAAATATTTGTTAAAAAGAACACTTATTTCCATTGATCCAATGAGAAAAATATGATTGCTAAATATTTTTCCAAAGAACACGCTTGTATAAAGTCAGGGCATCTTTCTCTGCTCACAGTTACCTAGCACTCCTTCGCAAATAAGAAGCCCAGTACACAGTGTTTTCAACACCAGCAACACTGCCTCCTACCATTTTGTAACATTAAAAAAATAAGACCAATGAAAAATAGATAGTAAATGAAGTTCAGAAAATTAAGCACTCAGTGCATATTTAAGTTCCATAAATTGCACCAACAGGTTGAAAACTCAAAGAAATCAATAAGATTTTTGTGGAATATTTAACAGATTTGAGAATAGCTCTCATGTGCACTATTTATAGATTTTCCTTTGAATTTCTCATGTCTGCTTTTGCTGATATAGCACCCTTCATAGATTAGTAGGAAAAACGTACACTGTTAATGGAAAAATAAAATTAAATCTGGGAACGTCTTTATATTAATCTCTTAATATGGTGAGCCTCAAGTGTTTGCTTCTTTGTATGTGATTAGTAGAAAATGCTACAATTAACATATGACAAATTTCATTTTTTGTGTCTACCTTACTATACTTTTGTTAATTTACTGCTAACAAGGACAGACAAAATGTATTCCTAATAATCTGTGGGCTTCTATCTTCTCAAATGATCATTAAAAAGAAGAAAGTTTTGATCTAAACAAACAAACCAACCCACTTCAATGTAGACTGAAAAGCACAGAGCCTGTTCTCAGAGAGAGCTCTTCAGTTCACTGCTTACACAAAGGCAGCGTTATGCATAATCAAGTTCAAAACATCTTTTTTTTATAAAGAGGAAATATTTCTGTGCAGTTCAGATAAATATTTTGTGTATTTGAAACTCCACTGAGAGTACTGAATTATTGCTAAATCTTACACTTCCATTTGTAATCTAACAGAGCATTATTTTTAAACTCAAATGTAATTATTATAATTATATAAAGCATAAGCACTATTTTCCTTCTCAACAAAGTAGCAGAAAAGCACCTCTTCAAAACGTCTACGTTTCTCTGAAGGCTCTGACCCATCACTTTCATTCTCAGAGCCCTCTTCGTCATCCTCTTCATCTCTGAAGATATCATCATAAGCAGGAACATCAAGATCATCATCTTGTTTAACTAACAACTTAATCTAATAAGAAAGAAAAAGAAAGTATTTTAAATAAACAAAGTATCTTATTTAATGATTTAAACATGATTTAAACATTTCAAATGACAAATGAGAATACTTCAGATACTTAAGAGAAAATAAAAATTTATGTTGGCTGTGATTGATTCATGGCATAACAAAAGTACTATTTTTTAATACAAAGGCCATTCTTATACAAAGTAAGAGTGGAAAAATAGATCCCTTTGTTACAGCATTACTACAAGTCCTATTCTTTTTATGCTTGCGAGGACATGTTGTTCAACCATTTGTCCTTTATAATAAAATTCTAGGTGCTGCTAATGCTGAGAGAACACGTTACATTCTGAAGGATGCTCATCCTCTGATTTTTAGCAGTTTGATTTATAGCAACAGGATTAACAGGTGTTTACTACTGACAACTATCACACTGCTATCAGTGTATATTTTATTACTGAAAAGATTCTTTTTCTGATCATGAACATTATTACTGCAAATATCCATTAACATTGCTTCCTGCCCTAACAGCTAGCAGTAGCAGTTTTACAAAACACTGAAAAGCACCACACTAGGGGCAGATTTTTGTTACGAAAGAAAAGCGGTTACCTGCGTGTCATTGTAAACATTCACTACATTGATAGGTCTGTGGCTGTCACATACAAAAAAGACAGTGTCTTCTTCAGGCTGCAAGATCTCCAGAAGGTCAACATTGGCACCACAATTAATAAAAACAAAATATTTGAACTGCAAGCAAAAGGGAAAAAAAAAAAAAGCTTTTTATTTAAATTAGCAGAAAACACAGAAGACTTGAAAACACCTTTACAAAACATCCCACCACCCACCGTTACCAAAACCTCTATTAATTTTTAACAAAAAGTTAACTTTTCTTTTAACTTTGTTTTTGTTAACTTTTTGTCTCTGAGGAGGAAAAAAAAATTTGTAAAGCCAAGCACCAAGCTTGGAGATGATGGATATCCAATACCACCACTTTTTACATCTCAAAAGGTGTGCAAATTTATTTGACTCTATCCAAATTGTAGCAAATTAGTTTGAGATGATGTGAAAAAAATTTGTTACTGGTATGTTAAAGCTTAACCACTGCTTTTTTGTAGCCAATAATAATTAGTTTAAGAATTGACATTTTAAGTTGGGGGAAGGAAAGAAATGCATGCCTCTCTAAGATAAGCTGCAACCTAAAGTGTTTCCAGGTTTGTTTTTTTTCACCTGATCTTTATGCTCGAGAAAGGCAGTTTCAAGTTCTTGCCATCCAGATACTGGGACAAGCGTATAGGGCACATGATCGCACTGAAACAAAGCCTGAAATGAAGCAAACAGCTGTAAACAAATGCAAGGGGAAACAACCTCTTCTACAATGCTATACCATGCTATAATTCTACTTCATACAAATCTTTATCTTAAAGACACCCCAAAATTCATGTATGTTTGTGATCTGGGAGTATGACTAAGTGGCTTGAGTATCATAACTCATGGAAAAAGTAAGTTACAAAAGCAGTTTAAACTTTTACCCTTTCCCCACTTCAAACCTATTAAAACTATCCCTGGGTGTTTTTTTTTCTACTAGTAGCCTACAGTGACAATGAACAGAGACTTACTTGGAGTATTTTACAAGCACATAATGCATCAACATCTGAAGCAACAAGAAGGAGGACACGCTGTAAAAACAACAGAATAACAGTATTAATTTAGGCACCAAATCTAATGTGCTGGTGCATGAAATGTATACATCACTATGAGACCAGAAAGTAAATTTAGGTAGATGGCATCATAGGCATAAAATAGAATCTCTTATGGACGGACACCACAACCAAAATTAACCAATTTGAAAATCTGTAAATATGAGCAATAAACAACCTCATACCCCCAGAATATGGCATCTGCTTTGATGTGGTTATTCAGACTCCTATGAAGCACATAGTTCTGAAGGCTCAGCCCTACAACCGTTTTATCATGTCCAGAAAGACCTAAGGAGCCTTTCAGCAAGAGAGCTGAAACAGTTTTGACTAAAGAAAACCGGTAGCAAAAATAAAAGCAAGGCAACTCTTGAAATAACCTTCATTAAGGTAAAATGGTTTATCTGGTGGTTCTTTATTCTGGGGTCTTGGTTAGAGATTTTGTTCATAGGTGGAGAAGTTGAGGGAAATGCATTCATTTGCACAATCCATAACACAGTTTTATAGGTAAAAATAGTAGATCCAACGAAAACTTTACCACTCCAGTGTACATATCCACTCTGAACAAAGTAAAGCGAACTGTGAAGTAAAAACGAAAGAGACCAAGCAGACCCCTTACAAGAAAAGCAAGAGAAACCACAGAGAAGACAGAACACAATATCTACTGTCTAGGGAAAAAAAAAAAACAAAACAAACAATATCAAAAAGGTAAAATAGTAATTAAAAAATACACAAGGAAAACCCCCAAACCAAACAGGAAGTAGGTCTAGAGGCGTCTTGGTTAAACAAAAGATCCACAACACTGCCCAAAGCACTCGCGGTGGCTCTGGCTCACGTTTCCCAGCCCGCGGACACGTTCGGGGAAGGTATTTTTACGGCCCGGGCCGACCGGAGGGATCGCCTCCCCCAGCCCTGCCCGTCGCCCCACGTCCGCCTAATAGCGGCTCTCCCGCGACCCCGACAAGGCGGGAACCACCAGCCGCCGCAGGCCCCGCGAGGGCCGGAGCGCTTCAGAGCCGCCACCAGAGCCAGGGACGCCCTGGCACCATCCCCGCTCCGTGAGGCGGCGGAAAACGCCTCAGCCCTGCGGGGAGCGGCCCGAGAGGAGGCAGCCCCGCCCGCAGACGGGACGCGCAGGATGACACCGGGTCCCCGCCGCGGCCCGCACCTGGCTGACGATCACGTCGTAGAACTCCCGGCGGCAGTCAGAGACGAACATGGCGGCAGAGCGAGAGAAGCAGCGAGACGGAGGAGGGGAGACGGAGGAGGGGAGACGGAGGAGGGGAGACGGAGGAGGGGAGACGGAGGAGGGGAGACGGAGGAGGGGAGACGGAGGAGGGGAGACGGAGGAGGGGAGACGGAGGAGACGGCAGGAGAAGCGGCGGTAGCCGCGGGCAGCCCCGACTCAAACTGGGCGCTAACTCAGCGCCACTTCTTATTGGTCTTCTCCTCATGGCGCTCTGGCCAATGAAAAAGCGGCCCCCCCTCCTCCGCAAAGCGGATTGGGCAAACTGCCCAACCCATTCCGGGTCTTCGCCAATGGCATCGGGATACAGGAGTCGCGGCGCGTGCGGCTGGCCAATCCCTGCAGGACTCGAGCCGGAAGCGCCGTGCTGGCTCTTGTTACCGTGGCTACCATGTTTGCTGCGGGCGGGCAGCCTGCTCTGCCATTTCACGGGGTCGGGCCATAGGCGGGAGCGACCCCGTCCGCTACCGGCGGCTGGGGAAGGGCCCGCGGCCCCAGAACCTTCCGCAATGGCTCCATCGAAGAGAGCAGGATCCCCTCTTCCGCCCACACACGGAATGGCCGCCCGAAGGGGCGGGCGCCGCGCGGCACGCTGGGAGGGGCAGCGCGGCGGGGCAGGGCCGTGGGGTGGGGCTCGCGGCGGCGGCCTGAGGCCCGTCGGGAGCGGGGCCAGCGGGGGTGCGGGGCGCGCCTCGTCGTGCGGTTGCTGTGGGGAGCTCCGCGCCTCAGCGCCGCCACCATGGTGAGGCTCGGGGAGCGGCCGGGGGAAGTGTCGAGTCACGGCGGGCGAGCGGGCGGCTGCGTCCCGCGTTCCTTCGCTGGCTGCTCACTCGCGAAGGCCGTTTTCGAAGCCAGCGAGCTGAGGGCGGGCGAGTGTCGGTGTCTGTGCCGCGAGTCGCCGCCCGGGCGCGGGGTGTGTTGGGCAGCCCGGCCAGGCCGAGTGCTCTGCGTCCATTTTGTGTCGGTGCACAGCCTTTCCCTGAGCTCCGTGACGGGAGAGGCACCGTACGTCTCTTAACGTAGTTCTAGCTAAACTTCAGGATGCGGCAGTGAGCGCTGTAGCACTTCAGTACGCTGTTGATACTTGTTAATGCCACCTTCTCTGTGTTTTTTCCTCCAGTTCTCCTTTAATATGTTCGACCACCCCATCCCTCGGGTTTTCCAGAACCGCTTCTCAACCCAATACCGCTGCTTCTCAGTATCCATGCTTGCTGGACCTAATGACAGGTCAGATGTGGAGAAAGGCGGGAAGAGTATGTGCCTGTTTTATTTTGACTAATAACCCCTGTTGGAAGAGTGTTTGTGAATAATGTTAAGTAATACAGCTTTTGGCCAAAACTCCAGAAACATTGTTGAGCGGCACGGAGATGTGCTGTTGGCGTTGTGGCTGGAGCTAGGAGAGCGCTCTGGGTGGAGCTTTAAGGAAGAAGAGGGAGGGTTCATCTTTTATCTCATTACTCTGCAATTGGCAAAACTTACCAAGTGAGTCTGGGTTTATGAGCATTAGAGGAAGATATTCTTATCTTTTAAGGCCTCTCGTTAAAATCTTAGGTCCATTATAAGCCATAGAAATTTCTCATCAAAGACTTCTTCCCCCCCGCCTTGTACTTAGCTCGAACAAGAATAATAGATTGGCCAACTTAATTTTCAAGCTGTCAGACTAATCCTGTGTTGTTTTGACTTGGCATTGATTTAGGAGAACTTATACGCCCAAGTAAATAAAATTATGTTTAGGAAATGTTTTCTTTAGTACTGGGTATTGTAAAAACTTGTCTTCCCTTTTCTTTCTTTTTTTAATTAAATTCTGGGCTCCCCATGCCAGCAGATGTATTTGTCATGACTGATTCTACTGAAATCTTTGGCTCAAAAATTAATTTCCAGGAGATTTTAGAATCTCCTTTACTTAGGATATTTTAGAGAAAGGACTGATAAAACCGTATATTATAGACTCTTTCTACAGGCATACATTTCCTAATCTTACATTCTTACTCATTTTTGCAGTAATTATGCCACCATCAGCTTTGGATCAACTCAGTAAGTGAATCTTTTATTCTGGAATAACAACATAAGAAACATGACCAAATGTGTAAGAAAATACCACAGTATTTTAATTAAGTCTGACTTAGGTAGAGGATATGAGAGTAGTTAGTTCAAAATAGGTATTTCAGAAGTATTTTGTGTGTCAGAATTAATGGGGCTTGTCTGTCTTCAGGTATAGACATCTGAAGTGTTGGACTACCTGAGGCATGAATCAATATTTAATAATAGCATATGCAGTGTAATGATTACAGTTAATCTACTAAATTCTCAATCTCAGCCTGCTTGTTCTGGATGCTATTGTCTGGAGCAAACAAAATTAAAGACAAAATAAGTTACAATTAACTTTGAAATGGGGGGAAAAATAGATAACTGAATCAGTGATATAAATGATCTTTTTTTGCCCTTTAAGGTTCCCCCACCCCAAGTTTTAGCCTTAATAGAATTTCTTTGAGAAACTAGTTTACTGAGGTTTTAATTTTCAAATAGGCAGGGCCTCTTAAAACTTATTAGGTGAGCTACCTGATAATAGCACAAGGACGTAATAGTAACAGATCTCTCTGCTAAAACCTGCTGTCTGATCATCTCCGAGCTTGGGGAAATGTGGAGAGGCATTTAAAGGTCTAAGTGTGATGGTGATACAGTATTTGTATATCTGCATTCTCTCCTGGATTTATAGTGAGCAACTGGGATAATGGCATAGGGGAATACTCTCCTGTAGTCTGGCCCATTCTCTTGCCAATATTCAGTCTCTGAAGGCTTCAGAGAGAGCTTTCAGTGGCTCTTAGCAAATAAAATTGTTTTCTTCTTTCTCACCAGGCCGACTTAATATAACTTACCCAATGCTGTTCAAGCTGACCAATAAAAACTCAGACCGAATGACGCACTGTGGAGTGCTTGAATTTGTGGCTGATGAGGGCATATGTTACCTTCCACACTGGGTGAGTTGTCTCTGGCTGAACTGTCAAAACCGGAAGAGTAGGATTAGTGAGTTGCCAGTTTAATATTAAAGAGGTAGAATGTTCCCTGAAAGTGTCTTTGCCAGTCATGTTCCTACAACAGCTTTCAGTCACAGCTCGGGTTTCCCTCCATGAGAGTTTAACTAGACCAGCAAAGCAGACAGCTTTTTAAGATGCACCTGACTGTTCTTCCTGAAATTAAACTGTGGTGAATTGGTGCATTTCCAGAAAGACGGTAGCCCCAGCAAAAATGGGTATATGCAAAGAAAAAGCATTAAAAAGGTCAGTCATGTTAATAGTGGTTTGTGTCTTTGTTTTCACACTTGCAGATGATGCAAAACTTGCTTCTGGAAGAGGGAGGCCTGGTGCAGGTGGAGAGCGTTAATCTTCAAGTTGCTACTTACTCAAAATTTCAGCCACAGAGTCCAGATTTTCTTGACATCACCAATCCCAAAGCTGTGTATCCTTCCTATTCAGTTATGGAGCAGGGGACAAAAGTTTTTTCCCAAATTTGAATGATGAAGCAGAGTTAGCTTTTCAGGTGTGGCTTATACTCTTCTAGCAGTAGGTAACTACTACAGCTCCTTCTGAAAACAATAAAGAATGGAGAGCTTACATACAGAGATGCTGCCAACTGCTGGCACAAAGTGTGCCTACAACGAAGAAGGATGAATCTTGGCTTGAAGTCCAACGAGTCTGCATGTCCCTTTAGAAGAATTCATGCAGCCTAATGTTCACTAAAGGCTATCTACAGTACTGATGACTTTTAAATGACATTTGAGAGATCAAGGATCAGAGTTGTATAGTAACTTTGAGGCTTTGATGTTGCATTGAAAACAGATGTTTCATCTTAACGTACTTCAAAGATTAGAAAACGCATTGAGAAACTTTGCTTGTCTAACTACTGGAGATGTTATTGCCATCAACTACAATGAAAAGGTACAGTATACAACACCAGTCCAACATCAGCAGGTTTTGTTTGAATGCATCAATTTGAGGAAGCAAATTCTGTTCCATGTAAAAAAGCACACCATATTTCAATAGACTGTGACCACATGAGTACATCCTGTGAATAGATTTTATAGTTGAGTATTTTTGGCAGCATATGTGATCACTTGGGATTGTAGTCTAAGCTCTGTTGTTGGATGTTGGTGCTAAAACAATCAACAGAGCTGTGCAGTGTTTGTGAGAAGCAATCCCAGGTGGTTGATTTTGCAGTTGGTTTTCTGTTGGAGAAGAAAAGGGTCAGTTAAGTTTTCTCCTGAGTTGCTCTTTAGACTGGTTTTTCATTCACAAGAAAATAAATTTTTGTGCTGAAGTCTGTCTCTTGTATTGTAAATTTGTAATTTGCTTCTGGGAATGCAGATTAAGGTACAGTAAGAGTGTAGTAAGTTACAACAAAAAGTAGTTTCTTTAGCTCCAGCATATAGCAGTCTTCTAAGCTAAAAAATCTTTGCTTTCAAGTTCTGTAGAGACCCTGCATTATTCAGTCCTCAACCTAAAGAGCACTCGCTTCCATTTCCTGGAAGCTCTCTGAAGGGAAAGGTTTAGATAGGGATTTCTTGTGTATAAATTGAGCTGTTTCATATGCAGTCTTAAAATACTCATTACTGTTTCAGATCTATGAGCTTCGGGTAATGGAGACCAAACCGGATAAAGCTGTGTCCATCATAGAATGTGATATGAATGTAAGTTAAAGCTGATGTGGAAAGTCTGCTTTTACCGTGCCCTCCCAGAAGGAGTGGGTATCTCGTTCAGTGATAGCACTGTACACTGAGTACCTCTGATGCTGCAGGAAAGGTAAAATCAGATGGGACAGGGAAGATGACTCATTTGACAGTACCCCTTATATCTTTGTAACCACAGCTGTGGCCTGGAGCTGCACTTTATGTACCATCAGGTGACTGTAGTGCCTAGAATTTAACGTTTAGCTTCAATGTGTTTATAATCCGAGTTTTATTTAATAGCCTTGTCTTGATTCAAACTCCAATGATGTTGTATGGTGCTGTGTTACTGCACTGTTCAATTTCATGCTAAGATCCATTCCTAAGAGGCTTAGTCTTTTTAGTTCTGAGTTAGAATGTTGGGCAAACAAACCTCAGTTCTTTCTAGATCCAATTGAGCAATAGTTTGTGGAATTTTGAGGAATAGCAGTATAAATATTATGATTAAAAGAAAAATACCAGTCATGCTTATTTCCATGCTTCTTGTGTAAATAGGTGGATTTTGATGCTCCTTTGGGGTACAAAGAACCAGAAAGAACTGCACAGCATGAAGAGACCACAGTAGGTTAAGCTTCTGTTCTTCAAAAACATATTCCCTAGAAGTCAGCCCTGCTTGTGATGAGGCAGTGCGCAACAACAGATTTTTTCTTCCTGAAAAAATTAAGACTAAGCTTTACTTAGCAGCTGCTTTTGCTTGTGTTACTTAGGAGATGGTTGTCTACTAAGCGTTGTTTTGGAAAGGGATTGTTGTGAAGTTTTGTTTGGGCAGAAATACCTGGAACTGTTTTTGTGTATTCTGCATATCACTGCATAAACAATGAACTAACTTGCTTTTTCCTCACAGGATGTTGAAGCAGACCACAGTGGGTATGTGAGTGACGTAGGATTTCGTGTAAGTCCCCTATTTCTGCTAGGTTTTGAATGTTGCAGAATGGTGAGGGAACGTTTTTCTAAACAACTGCAAAACAGTAGTACCTGTTCTTAGAGGAGCTTGTCATTTAATTGGCAACTATCTGTGGGTGTTACAGCCAGTAGCAGTATGGCTTCATATCCTTAAATGGCAGTTTTTGAATGGGAAACTGAAACATACTCCTCCACTCGCAGTCCATCAGCTTATATGTGCCAAGAAGAAACATGCTGAAACAAGTAATTCAGTAAAAGTATAGTAAGATTTTTGCAGAAAACAGTATCGTTGTGCAGTGTTCAAATACAAAATATGGTTAAATTAAAACTCATTCTGTATATGCAGGCATTTTCTGGTTCTGGGAACAGGCTGGATGGCAAGAAGAAAGGAGTTGAGCCCAGTCCTTCACCTATTAAACCAGGAGACATTCGAAGGTATGTCTGTGTTCAGTTGTCAGCAAGTAAAGGATCACTGTTTGAGTGGAGTTTATTTCCTGCTCCTGCAATGTAAACAAGCTATTTTCATCCTAAGTTTGCATTTAGAAAATAATATTTTAGACAGACTGTGAGGTCCCTGATCACTTAAGATGCAGGATCCTAAATTAATGTTGCTAAACCTCAGCTTATATGGAAGACAGAGAGGGAGAGGCAGCAGGTCTGGACTGGGCTGGATTGAGTGATGCACAGAACCCTGCTGATGTACTCAAGTGAAATGTGGCAGAGTGGAATCTTCATTGAGTTGGGTGGATAACCAAAGCCAAGCCATGTGTGCGTTTATTGTGGAGCAGGTTTTTGTGTGTGTTTTATTTCCAGCAAGGAAGTTTAGAAATTCAGACTTGGTGAAACGTGGTGTTCTGTCACTTAACACTTGTCACAGTGAAACTTGAACCCTTGTGGAAAACATGTCTGTGGCCCTTTGGAAACCACAGGCCACATGGAAACATGCCCAGAGCCAAGCTGCTACAGCAGCTCCAGTATCTGATCATTTACATCATGCAACGTGTGCCTGCCTTCAGAAAGTAATTCATTGGTTTAACTCTGGAATTACTTGGTAATGAAAATTTGCAGCAGTGTTGGTACAATACTGAAAGACATAGAATAGGTCTCACTGTGTTCAGTTGGATGGAAGGTAAAAAGCTTCTTCCTTAACATTTTCATGCTTCTTTTCCAGAGGAATTCCCAACTATGACTTCAAGATTGGTAGGATCACATTCATTAGAAACTCACGTCCGCTAGTTAAGAAAGTCGAAGAGGTAAATCAAGTTGTATCTTTCCCAATTTGCACAGAACTAGAACACCAGAACCACTGCCCAAATTTGTGGTTCCTCTCTCCATACCTGATTCTTCATTACACATTCCTCTTAAAAAGTGGTTTGAGTTAGGTGAAAGCAACCTCCAATATCCTTGCTTACTGATGTAAAAAGATTGACCTGATAAAAGTTTAATAAGCCAGGCCAGTTTCAGATGGCTGAAAGGTCCCTGAAATGCTTGTATTTTGAGGGAGAAAGTGGTTGTTAAGTAGATTAAGGATGTGAAACATCCACAGTCAGTTGCTGCTCTGAGGGAATATTATTTCTAATGATTGTTCAGGTTATATCATGCACAAGCAGTGAGCAAAGAGGTAACAACCTTTTTCCCTCCTTCTTTTTTCCAGGATGAATCTGGAAGCCGGTTTATTGCCTTTTCAGGAGAAGGCCAGTCCCTGCGCAAAAAGGGAAGAAAACCCTAAGTTGTGGTACCTTTAGTCAGTTAGGAGGAAAATAAAACAATTGCAGCATATTGGATCTTAGTTACTGTGTTGAGAGGAGAGGTCATTTTGCACACAGGAGCACTTTTACTGGTTTGGTTTCATGTTTAAAACTGGAATTGTTGGACTGTCTTAATTTTCAGTTGGAAATTAAGTTGAAAGTAAGTTCTAGGAATTCTGAAGGAATGTTTTGTATGTGTTGTAGAGAGGGAGAAGTTGACCTCGGATAAACCTGAGAGGTAAAACCAAGCTCTACCTTACTAGAAGGCCTGTTCTTAAGACTGTACGCTCCCCTTTTACATCCTGAGCAGTGGTGGTCTCACGTCGCTCTCTGCTTGGTATTTTCTTCCCTCTGTATGTATTTTGCCACAATTTCGGGTAAGCTTTTTGGTGGGATGTAAACCGAAGCTGATACTTTGGTGTTTAGGACCCTTGTGCAGGGACTCTTTGATCTTAGCTTCAGGTGTTGGGTTATAAATCATTCTAAGCAATCTCCTTGTAACTGCTTTTTATATTTATAATTAATAACATGCCTTTTTAATAGCTCAGACAAAATAAGGTACTGTAGCAATCTCGTGCCACGTGTAGCCTGAGGCGAGACCCAGCTTCGCTGCCTGGCACTGGATAATGCCGGGAGTGCCCCGGGCAGCCTTTCGACGGCTGCGTGTCGCTCCTCAGCCTGGTGCAGGCCGTGCGCTCCGCCCCGGGGGGCGAAGGAAGGTTCTCCGGTGAGCACCGCGCGTCCCGAGCGCTGATTCCCGGGGCAGCGAGAGAGATGCGCGGCGGGGGGGGGGCCGTGGCGTGCCGGGAGCCCTGCCCAGCCGCCAGCCATGGGCTCGCGGGCCCTTTTGGGGCGGGGAGAAGAGGGTTGCCGGGTTATGTCGCCCGACGCCATTGGCCGGACCCGCGGCTCTCCCAGCAAAGCGCGGCGAGGATTGGCGGAGCGGCAGCCCACGGGTGGGGGCAGTATGGCGCACGGCGGGAGCTGGAGGGTGAGCGGGGCGGCGGGGGCCCGGGGCGGCGGGGGCCGAGGGCGGCGGGCGGGCCGGCAGCGCGCCTCATCCCGGTCTCTTGTCCGCCCGCAGCCGCCGCGGTCGTGCGAGGACTACTGGTGGGAGTGGAAGCACTGCCGCGGGCTGCGGCACGCCTTCCACCACTACTACGCGCACGGAGAGCTGCCGACCTGCGGCCGCTGGCGGGAGGACTACGAGGCCTGCCGCGCCTGGGAGACGGGCCGCGCCTGCCGCCGCGCAGGTACGGCGCGCGCCTCCGCAGCGAGCCGCAGGCAGTAGCGGCGGGCACCGCGTCCGAGCTCTGTAGGCAGGTGCCGGTGAAGAGCAACTCCGCAGCCGCCTGTGGCGAGGGGTGCCGGCGGTCAGAGAACGGGGAGAGGCTGCAGAAGCGGGTGTCTGCTCGGGGTGGTGGTGGGTGAACATGGTCCCACGTCCCGCGGGAGCGGTGGCAGGGCGCTGTAAAAACTCTTGATTTCGGCTACTCCGACATTGCCTTCCTAATGACGGCAGTTTACTTGTTACAGGCAAAAGGTATTCCTGGGGCATCCAGAAATGCTCCTCGCTACAGCCCCATGGACGCTGGGTGGTGGGAGCCCTTCAGCACAGGCTGCAGCATAACTCAGCCTTTCAGCTGCATCGAACATCATCTGGCAGGGATGATAGTACATAAGTGGCGGGTTTCTTCATAATGGAGGAGTCGGAGAAAATGTAAATGTGATGCGGTTAGAAGCTTGTATCCTGGCCTGCTTAGATAGTATTTGGCACTTCTGTTTCAGTATGATAAATTTCAGGTCCTCGTTTTATCTCAAATAGTCACAGCAAGAAATACGCTGTGTAATACTGGAGCATCCACCACTGTGGTGGTAACATTTTTTGTCTTGTACTTCAGGAAGCTTTGTGCAAGAGTGAAAGAGCTCGAGTCATGGAAAACCAGAAGTATGCTCCAGTGTGGACACTCAGGAAGAACCCACCCCCTGACTGGTATCTTCCACTTGACCAAGACAAACCAAATTAGCGAGACTGCTTTGCTGTGTTTGGTCAGTAATGCAATACGCAATGCACAACTATGCTGGGTATTTTCCTTTTCTTCCATGTCATACTGAAATTACGTAACTGTAGCTATGCCCTGGCAATGCTTCAGTGCTCATTTAACAACAGAGTTCACTTAAACACTCTCTAATGAAAGGGAGAGCTGAGGTGCTAAATTTGATTCTGGTCTCTTACTGCTGTCTCATGCGTTAGGTTTTCATCTCAGCACCTCCCACGTCAGTGCATACATGATCTAGCTCCTCTTGCTTGGCCAGCACCTCTTCCGCTTGCTGCCAGTGTTGTGCACTTACGGAACAAGGTGCCAGATGGGAAAACAGAACCAAGCAGGGACGCCTCCCTGCCAGTTCAGGACAAACACAGCTGCTGGCATCTAAAAGATACTTCCTGGACTTGTGACTGTTATGGGTTGAGAGCTTCTTACCCAGTGGGATGAAACTGCGACCCTGCCCCTTTGTGGAATTGCTCCCCTAATGGGTGTGTGTCGATTTCAGTACTCAAGCTGACTACAGAAATGAAGGTTTAAATGGATGGAGAGAAATCTGTTTTGGTTTAGGGCAAACCCTTAGAAACTTAATTGTTACATGGCAATATTAAAGAAAAAAATCCAACCAACTCAATTTTGACTTTGTCACCATGTTTTCCCTCTTAGATGCAAAAGCATTTCACTGAGGTCTGAAAAGAAAGGCAATAAACAATCAGCTGTTACCTCCCTTCTAGTACAGATCCTAATACGATGACCATGACATTGTTTACTTGTAGCATGGGAATCTTCCACGTAATGGTTTATGCAGAACAAAGAAATGCTGCATGGAGGGATGAGAGAAGCCTGGAAAGATAAAACACTGTGAAATACCACTTTGTCTTGTTGCAGCATGGCACAAGTATAAGGCAGTGTAGCCTTGTTGGGCATCTTGCTACCGAGACTGCTGTTTAAAAAACCCCAACCAAACAGATGCTTCATTAACATGTATTTTTTGCAGTCTCACACCTACAGTATTTTAACCTACAGGAGTAGTTCATCCTTATTCCATTCTTTTCTCCTTCATCAGCCGAGTAGCTTATGCCAGATGAGCTACAAGCTCCTCCATCACTGCATATACACTTTGGTGATATCAACACATTTTCCTTCAGGAGGATCGTAGCCAGGGAGCGGTGGGGTGTAACTGGGTCCATCTCTCTCAAAGGGGAAAAGCCCCTCATCTCGCCTGATTGCTGCTTCATACAACTCCTCCGATTCAAGGCGCAGTTCCTTTAGTGCCTCTTGCTGAGCTTCTACCATGCTCTGAATTGCTTTCTTTTCTGTGTTATCTTGTTTCTGCTTAAACAAACACCACTTTTTCAGAAGTAAAACTCTTCTTTCAGTCTCCTCAGGTGACAGATCAGGAAGACTTCGCACCCTGATGCAAAGGAAAACAGCTTTGTGATAAAAATAGCCTGCACCCCAAAGAGCAAATCAGAGCAAACAACAAACTAACCAAAAACCCCACCATCAACATAAATCCCCACCAAAGCCAGAGAGTACACTTCCTTCATACAGCGTCTGTCTCCGAGTTTTCCAGTCAGTCTAACAGGAAATTCATGTTACTGTTTTTTCCACTACTTGTAGCAGTGGAAGCAAATCAGATTTATTTTCCACGGTTCTGTCCCGGAGGAAGCGGACAACGTTTTGTCCCAAGGCTGGCGCTACGTTGCTGTTTTGCAGAGAGAGAAAGAAGTGTTTCTACCATGCATGCATGCACACACTGAAAGACTGACCTGTTGCTATCTGAGTACTTCACTGGTGTTATAAAATCCTCAATTGGAATAAATTCTGGGGCAGCTTTTTCCAACTTTTTAATCTTCTTTTTCATACGATCTTTCTGTGCTTGCTCTCTCTTCACATCCACCTTCTTCTTCTTCTTCGGTTGTGCTCTACAAGGGAAATAACGGGTGTGAGTGAAAGAAGATATTTTGTCATTTAATTAAACACCAGCAGCTTTCACCTCTGCTTGCTTTTTTAAGGAGTGTTCCTTCCCATTGCTAAATTTGGTCTCCAGTGAGGTTCCTGCCATGAGCTTTGTTCAAGTAACGCAGTTTTCCAGGTGACAGTAGCATGTCCTGGAGATTCGCTGCAGGGAACACTGTGCCTGCCTGAGAAGAGCAACCTCCAATTTTGTGCTTAACACCAGAATGACTGGAGGAAGTGCCACAGAAATTGAACTGGAATTGTTCAGGTGCAGCACAGCGGGTAACAGGTTTATCTGCAATACTCCTGTCCTCCTGCATTAAAAAGGAGACTGAGTGGTTTCACACATCCTGCTAAAATTTCCACACTTGGAACCAAGTTCAGGCTGCAGATGTTACTCTGCTGTTGTACTTCCCCATGCAGATCCAGTATTCCGAAGGTAACATATGGCACACTCCCCAAACACAGACTAAACCCTCACAGTGGGCCTGTGGTGGGGTATCAGTCCTGCCTTGCAGACTGAACAAACAGGTGCTGTGGTGTGAAACAGCCTCTCTGATGGTACCAAACAGCAACATGAGTATTTTAAGTCTAATTGCATCAAAATAAAACAGATACCAAAAAGTAGCCTATACATAAATGCAGGTGGTACAGCATAACACTTCATAGTACAGTATTTTCCCTTCAAGGCTTTCATTTGCGTTGGTGCTCAAAGGAGCACAGCATAAATCTGAATTATCTCAAACCATGTTCTATGGCTGAGGAAGCAAATACACACATGCATCAAGTGGTAGTTGCACAGGTTACCATTGAATTCTCAGGAAGCCAACAGTCCTCAACAACTGTTACGTACAGTGACTTAAAGAAAACACCTATAGGTAAAAGTTAACTTGGACTTCCGGAGAGCTGCATTTCCCTATGGATGAAAACACCTCCATATAACTCCATGGAAGTTGCACTCACCTCATGGGGAGAGATGCCCTGAGCGCCAGCACCGAACCCTGCCAGTGGCTCCCTCGGGATGGAGCTGCTTGGGGCAGCCAGGAACTGAGGAAGGAAATGGGACATAAAGCATGAAGAGAAGCTGACTGTGATGCCACTGGTTCTGCACAGGAGCTATTTATTAATTATAATAAATATATACCGTTAATAATATCACTTGCATACAGTTATATTTTTATATCTATATGAATCACAACACAGGGTTTTAAACCATCCCGGCTGCTTCATTCATGACAGAGCGTGCCCGTGTGTGAGCCTCACACGCTTCAGGGGGTAAGGCACACCCAGGACGTGGGCCGCGGTGGGTGAGCCCGCGGAGAGCGCGGGCGGAGCAGACGCGGTTTCAGTGATCGGAGCAGCGCCGTTCCTGAGCTCCGGTACCGCCTCTGGGGCGCGACCCCGGAGGCACAGCCCCCGCCGCTCCCCCGCCTCGGCGGACGCGCCCCGTGTTCAGTCCGGAGGCGGCCCCGCGGGCAGGAGGAGCCCCGGCAGAGCCTGGGGAGGGCAGCGCAGGACCCGCGCAAGGGGCGCTCCCCGCGGGCAGCGAGGCCGCCGGGCCCCCCCCGAGCCGGGCCCTACCTGAGCCGGGCCTCCCCCCGAGCCGGGCCCCCCCCGAGCCGGGCCCCCCCCCCCGAGCCGGGCCCCCCCCCCGAGCCGGGCCCTACCTGAGCCGGGCCCTGCACAGCCGCAGGGCCGCCGCCATCACGGCTCCCGCGCGGCGCCAGCGGTGCACCCGCGTAACCCCGCCGGTCGCGCTCCCGGTTCCGGCTCACAAACGTTCCGGGCGTGGAGCGGTGGGGGTGGGGCTGGCCGGGCCCCGCCCCTCCCCCCCTCCGCCGCCATCGGCGTGCTCCGCCCGGCAGGGGGCGCCCGGGCGCTCCCGCCCGCCCTGGAGGCGGGGCGCGGTGCCTCGCGGGATCTCGCCCCCCGCCGGCCGAGGCGGGGGAACGCCGGTGCTCGGGGGCGGCTGTTTCCCGCCGGGCCGGTTTGGCGGTTGCCAGGCGCCGAGTTCCGGCGTTGCCGGGAGCCGCCGGGAGCGGAGCGGGGGATGCGGGCGGGCGGCGGCGGCTGCGGCTCGAGCGGCGCCGGGGCATGGGGCGGCGCTGAGGCGGCTGCGGCCGGCGGCGGGGGCGGGCAGAGCGGCGCGCGGCGGGGGCCCATGGTGGCCGGCGGCCGCTGAGCTCCGCCGCTCGCTCGGCCGCGGAGGCAGCCCGGGTGGAGCCGCCCTGGGGTCCCGAGGGCGGAGGCCGGCGGGGGCCCCGGGCGGGGAACAATGAAGCTCCTGAAGCCGACCTGGGTCAACCACAATGGTGAGTGCGGGCCGGCGCGCCGCCCGGCAGCAGGTGCGGCGGGGGCCGGGCGGGGCCGCGGGCCGGGGTGGTGGGTGAGGAGGGGCGCGACACGCGTTGGGGGGGCGAGTCCGAGCGCGGGCGAGCGGTGGCCGGGCCGGGGCTGTTGGGAGCTGCCGCCCCGCAGGCTGCGGGCGGCCGCGGCGTGCTCGGGGCCCCGCCGCTTCGGCGGGCGGCGCGGGCAGGTGCCGCGGGGCGGGGAGCAACAAGTCCTCGGTCCTGGGCATCCGCGCTGCGCGGGGGCAGCAGCCGAGGCGCGAGACCGACCCGGCGTGCGGAGGAGCGGCACTCGCGGGATGCGGAGCTCGGCCGAGCGCGTCCTCCGGAAGATGGCTGAAGGTGCCGCGCCGGCGGCCGCGGGGACCGGTCCGCTCCGGGGGGAGCGGGGCGCAGGCAGCCCCGGCCGCTGCCGCGCCGCTGCTGGGACCTGCCGGCGGCGTCGGGCAGCTTCGCCCTCGTGGGAGCACGGAGGGGTGGTTTGGATCAAGCGTGGTCTGTGAGAGACAGGAGGCTGTCGGGCAGCCACCGAGGTGCCCGGTGGGATGGTGGATGGGCGGATGTCCCGTGCCAGTGCGCGGCACTGGCCGCGGTGGTCCCGCGCTACTGAGTCAAGTTCAGTGTTAGAGCCCCCGTCGTGCAATAAGCTGCGGCGCTGTTGTTTGCCATGGAAGGAAAAGCTTCTGCTGATGCTGCTTTTGAAACAGCTCCCTGAATTTGTGCAGTATCCTGCCTGCCGCTCTGGTGGTTCTGGACAGCTTTGTGAGCTGAAACACTCAGAATGAAGTGTCGCTGCTGACAGAAAGCTCTGAGCTTTCCTGGTGTGGTGAGTACAGGACAGCATCAGTGTTGGTATTTACACTGCTTATGGGAGATTTCCAGTTTAATATTGTCCTGCTCCTGGCAAAGCAGTGAGAACAAATCTAACACGAAAAACTGCCTGATGTTGATGCAAGTTTTGGCCACGGATTCATGGGTACAGCTTTATTTGAACTGCAGATCTTACACCCTGGTATAAATGTCAACAGTTGGACTTCTCTAGAGTAAAACCAAGCCAGAGACCAGCTTATTCAGGTGTGTGCTTTGGGTTAAAAACCGCGGATACAACTTTGCAGCTGCTTTCTGCATGCGTTGATGTCTTTGTAATCATGCTGCAGGTTTTAAGAGCAGTAGTTTAAGCCTTGGGATGCATTTCACATGCATCTCTACTTGAACTGCTCCGTAGGGACCGTACAGTCAGCAGATGGACCCTTTTGACACAAGGTTTTAGTCACCTTGAGGAAACATGGAAGTACGTTATGTGAGGTGTTTTCTACCTTTCTGCTTGGTCGATCTAAACAAATGTAGCGTTTCCATCTTAACCTCCGCCTGCCTGTGGGCAAATGGTCTTGTGCCTCTCTGGGGCTCCAGTGGGAGCACGCTGTTGAGCTAAACCTGTGCAGGTCACAAGGATTAGATCTGTAACTTCTTTCTGTATTTCTTTAGCGGGTGCCCCTTGTGGTGAGGGTACGTGTGTGAAATCTGTAGTAACTTAAAATGCATCTCAGCACTGCAGAAAACAGCCTTCAGCCTGTAAATGGAAAGCTCCATTTACGAAGCCCTGTGGTACTTTGCCTAGTGGATAATGAGCGAGCCAGGGCCTTGATAGTCCCAGATTTTACTCGCGTGTCTGCTGCTGTCCTGCTGGGATGAGTTTGGGCAAGTCACTTCGTCGTAGTTTCACCACCTGCAAAACAGACTTTCATCACTCGCTTCATTTGTAGGATGCTCTAAGGTCTCCAAACGTACACAGGACTGCGGAACATTCATGTGTTCTTGTCCCTGGGGCAAGGCGCGCAGGATGAAAACTGAGGAGTTCAGTCAGCTTCTTTTAACGTGCCCGTGTTCCAGATCCTGCAGGCATCGCTGCAGGCAGGTAGTCCCCATCACTCTTAATGGGTCTACCTGCTTGCTCTGAAACCTCTCCAGAAACAGGGTAAACATAGTTTATACCTACTCTGTGTCCTGGAGACTCACTGTGATTCTGTGTAAAAGGAGTTTTTAACTCCTTTTATTTTCTCCATGGGCACAAGGTGCTGCTTCACTGTTGTTGGTTTGTGAGCAAGATTCCACACAGTGTCTTCCACACACCAGGTCAAGGCGCTGTCCTTCTCTTCTCCCCATTCAATTGTGGGGTTTTTTTCCTTACTGAATGGGCTAGAATGGGTTTAGTGACGCTTACAGGTGTACAGCTCCATGAGATAATAGACACTGGCAGTCCGTGTTGTAGCTGGGAAATCCAGTACACCTGCGAACCATGCGCTGCTCACCCAACGATGCTGTTTGCAGTGAAAGCACTTTAACATGTTTTGGCTCTACAGGTTTTTGCCTTGGAGTTCTTAATGTCTCTTTATCTGAGCACTTATTGGAAATATTTCTTCAGATTAATTTTCCATAAGCTTTTCACACTCTTAATGTGGGTTTATTAGGTTTTGAATAAAACTCATTATCACCGTTTCCCTTCCACGTTTCATTGACTTAGAGCAAAGAAGAATATTGCAACATGCACTCTAATAGTGGGGGCAGGAACAGATGTCTAAGATACAGATGGTGCCATTGCTTCTCCTTCCCAGTTTTCCATTCAGCACCTCTATAAAGATGCATCATGTATTCAAGTTGTATATACGTATTTGGCACACAAGGTTTTTTTGCAAGCCCTGGTCATTAAAGCTGGCAAATGCAGGCACATGCTGAGCCCTGCAGGCAAGGAAGTCTCTTGACATTCCCAGAAACCCAGGCAAATCCCAAGGTGCTGTTCATGTATAACAACTTGTAGGAATCAGAGCCTGCTTTTGTTTAAATATGAGCACAGAGTTTATTGTCTCTCCAAGCTGTAAGGGTGGAATGTAAATATTTGAATTGATTTGTGAGTCATGTTGGATGTTGTATATCAGATGGGCTGGAAGTAAAATGAATAGGAAGTCATTCATCCTGTGGTAGGAATTGACATGAAATTGGCTTTATATTCTGTTGACTATTGCCTAAAGGTAAATAACAAATAGAAAAGATGCAATATTTAAAATAGCTTTCATTTTTCTTTATCTGGGGTATTTTTTTTAAGGTTGGACCTTCTTGGGTTTGAATTACCTCACTTGGAGCTTCCCGTTCCAGGCTTCTTTCATTATTGATATTTCTTTAAGTACATAATATATATTTGACTTCTTTAAACAAAGAATCCAACAGGACATCTGGTCTATCATAAGGTGTTCTGGTTTTAATGAACCCGGTTTGCTTCCTCATGCAGTGTGATGCTGGGAGCTTCCATAGTTTAAACCTTTTTTCTTTAGGTATTATTACAAGAGGACAAAATGCCGTTTTAATGTTCCTGCTGAAGTATCACATTTGGGGTTGATACATGATTGCTGTTAGGAAATTCAACGCATCTTTAGTTTGGAGCATTGGAAAGCATTCAGCCTCTTTGAAACAGGGACCTTGTGCCTCTTGGCTTGTTGCGACAGGATCTAACAACATAGTCAGATAACGACTTGGACCGAGGCAGTTGCTATCAAAGAATAGCTCCTTCTCCATTGCTTTGAGAAAATGATGGCAGTGAGGAAAAACACAGTGTCTGTGATCAGTTTATGAACCACAAGTAGCATGGAACAAGCCTTGCAGCTTTAACCTGTGACAGTTATCCTCTACTGTAAATGGTATTGCTTTGATAACGGTACCCTGGAGGAAAGAGCACCCTGGGAATGACCTTGTCTTGCTAAATTTCTGTCCTGGGATCACTTGATCTGTTCTCTTCTTGTAATCATTTGACATCCCTGGATGGATAAAACTGCAAACAAATACTAAGTCTTGGTTTACTTGGGCGAGCAGTCTCATAATTACTGAACTTGTTGAGCAAACTCATTAAAAACATGCATTCCTTCTAGACTGTGGAAGTGTTGATACGTGTTCACAAGCACTGGCTTTACTAGTGATCCTTTTTACAAATCTAATTTAATCATAACAAGCCCCTGTTTGTCAGTAGCCAAGAGAAGCACATGCAGCTCTGGAGCAGGACACTGGGAAGATTCCCCTTTCCAAGCTGGTGCATTGGCCTTCAAATGCCTCTTCCAGCTGATGTTGAAACTTTGAACCTCTGCTGTGAACTCCAGGTGTTTCACCTATTTGTGTACTTGTGAATAGGAGTATGTGACAAAACTGACTTGAAACTTCATGTACTGTTTGTGCTAGATAGGAACTGAATTCTTTGTGCCGTTGATATGCTGCTTTCCAGGATATAGAAAAGCTACAACTTCTTTCTGAGCGTTGGCCAGAGGTTCCAAATCAGATGCTCTCTGGCCTGGATTACATCACTGAGAGTCTCTAAGCTCCCTGGTGCTGAAACACACAGTAACTTCTGCTGCCTGAAAAATGGATGCAAATGGTCATTTTAGCTGAAGAGGTAGAAGCTCAGGTCCTGACATCCAGTAGTTACTGTTTCCTGCAGGCATCCAAACAGGGCTGCTGCTATGCTTGGCTTCACCAAAAGGTCATTGCAGCCACAGCCAGGAATGAAATCCTGATGCCCTGTGGTCCTGAGCAGGAGCATAAGTAGTTGCTTCCCTCTTTGGTTTTCTATTGTCAGTTTAAGTTCATGTGTTCCTCTACTAATAAATAAACCATGTAATTTTGCAGTTGTTTGCATTTTGATTAATGCAGATGTTTATTACAAAGAGGGTGTGAGAGGCTGAGGCTGGGGGTAGTTTGGCAGATTTCCTGTATATGGAAACTGGAAGACTCTTACCTGTACAAACTCCTTGAAGTCTGGAACTTGATTTAGTAAACTAATGTTTCTAGGAGAAAAAGCAGGTCTTTAAAGATTAACCACTGGATGCATCCGGACATTGCTGGTGAGACTGTGATGTATGAAACCAGTCCAGTTTATTAGGAAGTGTCCCTCAGATGGAAACAATATTTACCTGGCTCTTACAGGAGATGAATTTGACATGCCTCATGTTCACAAGTCACTCTGTGTTAAGTTTATTGGCAAATTCTGTGGAAAAGCCCAAGTTTCCTGGGTAGGTCATTGTGCATGATTAGTTACCTGTGGAATAGGATCCCTTCCTGGATCACAGTTGAGCCATGCAGGAAACTTGATTTGTTGTTGAGGGCTTCATTTATTACTGCCAGTTTTCCCAAGTGCAAAGTCCATACCCTTTTTAAACCATATATAAAGTAATGTCCCGTGACCTGACAACTTCCTCTGAGGTCTGAGATTTCCGGGTTATAATAGTTTAAGAAAATATCTGCTCAGTGTTTGTTAGATAAAACCCCAAATTTCTGATAGGAAAATAACTAAAAACTTTATCCCACTATATAAATAGATGGATGATTGTGTTTGAGCACTGTCTTCAATGGCAGTTCCCCTCCATCTCATAAATACAGAAGAGTTGAAGGAGGCGTACAGTGGAGTGACCAGAATGATCAAAAGTGAGAGACAGCGTTTGTACAAGGCATGGCTGAGTGGGAGGCTTTGGGCCAGGGGTGGGAAAACTGAGCTGGAGACATAATGAACGTGCGTAGAGCTGTGAGTGGCAGAAAAGGGGTGAACGATTGAATTCATAGGAGAAAAGCCCATTGAGGGCCTCTGGTTCAAGAAGTCTGAGTTGGAAATCTTTTAGAGACAGGCAGTTATCCTAGGAAGAAACATTGTGTCTTTGTCATGCCTAGGGAGATACCTAGTGCTGGTTTCTGCACAGGGAGTACTGGGCTGGGTGGACATTTTCCCTGGTGTGGTGTGGCTAAGTTTAAGCTTTTATGGTGAATTTGTAGAGAAGTTACCTCTGGTTCCATAAATAAAATAACTTGTTAAATTTCATCAACCCTGTTTGGGGATCTGCGCGAAAACTTTGCCCAGAAGGAGAAAGGCAGCTGATGTTACTGCTCCTCTAGTCTTGCGCTCTTAAGATAAGGCACAAACTGGAGAAGCTATGATAGTTTAAAACACCTGGGAAGGGCAAGATAGATGTTTGTTTCTTGCCTGTGCTTCTCTAAATATTCAGCTTAGCGCTGCCTTAAGTTGCATTTAAGTTAATGCAGTACAAAAGATAGAATTGGCACAACAAGCTGAAGAAAAGCCACAGCTATGTCTCAGGTTGTGTTTTATGTGGCCTAAAGGACTTGGAAGGAATGTAAGTTGAGTGCCATCTTTACTGTGCTTAAGGTTTTTGCTTGGCTGCCTGTAGAAATTTTAAGGGGAATCACATGTCAGTTTTAGTATAAATCCAAGTAAAATAAACCTTAGAGCAAGGCACCATAAAGAAAATAAATTTGATATGAAGCATAATGCGTACCCACAAAAAGTAAGAAATACTGGATATTTGGATGGGGGGGTTGTTAGCAGTTTAATGTCAACGAATTCGGATGCTAAAACCTATCACTGGATAAATTCTCCAAGTTTTATCTTTTTATGTCTTAGCATATTGTGAAGATGCACTGAAGAGTTGAGATAGAGGGAAATAAATTGAGTAACCCTGGTATATGGGTACCAGTTCTTCTGGCTCTTTGATAAACTGCCTTATTTTATACCGGCACATGTGTGATCTTGCTTGCAGAAGCATTCCAGTTTGAAAGGGTTGGGACTGCTGCCAAAAATTATCTGAATGTAGAAATCGTGTGTTCCTTCAAGTAGTCCTTAGTGGTAGCTTTGAGCATCACTGAAAGGGCAATAAGCTTACTCCTCCCCTTTTCCTTCTCCTGCAAAAGTTAAAAGAACTCTGAACATGTAGGAGAGGGTGTGTGATCCAGTGGTTGAAGCAGAATAGGCTGAGAGAGAGGGTTGTCTGATTTCCAGAGCTGTTCCCCAGCTATATTAGTTATTTGCTATAGAGTTTATGTTTTTGGAAGATGACTAGTTTTCTTCTAACAATGTAGCATGTGGAGAACTGAAGGATTTAAGAGTTAGTCCTAGAGTTGGTTAGTCTTCCTCTGTCTATGTGGAAGCCATAAAAATAGAAGCTAGTATTTGGATAGAAGAGTTTCATAACAACAGAATCCGAGAGAGGTAATTGTGTGACCAAGAGATGCAGTCTGAGACTGGGGAGGATTGAAAAGCACAAAACCAGAAACCAAAACGAAACTTGCTTCAGGTCATCAGCTAATGAACTGTAGAAACCTGGAAGGAATTCCTTACTCAAATCAGTTTTGCCTCGTTGGCATTTGCTTTGTGGTATTACTTAGCTTTGAGGCATTTGGCATATCCTGCTGGATTAAGTGTCCTGCGTTATCACTGGTTTGTTACGGCTTGGTAACTTCCATATACACTTTTAATAGGCTGTCAGTTCTGTAATTAAGTGGCTTTCAACTCTTGTAGTCAGCTGTAATACTTAACAGCTATAGTTTTTAGAAGAAGGAAGTTATTCGCCATCTAGAAGAGTTATGGTTCTTTTGGCATTACTGCATTCTCTTGGCTGTAAAACAATTCACGGTGTTGCTGCTTGTTCTCTAATTCCAGGAAAGCCAATATTTTCAGTGGACATTCATCCAGATGGGACCAAGTTTGCAACAGGAGGACAAGGTGTGTTTGCATACTGACAGAAGTTCGGATTTTGGGCTATAATAATAATCTTGTGCCTTCACAACACTTGAATCGGTTTGACCCTTTTAAAAACGCATCACTTATCTCTGAGAAACAGATCATTGTGTAAGTCATTAAAATGTATTGGCAAGTGCTGCTGTTACTGCAGAAGGCAGGGTTATGTTTTCTGATGTACTCAGCCTCGTGGACATCACTGAGATAGACAGAAGCTGCAGTAATTACTTGTGGCCATACTGGCCAAATTTCTTCTTTGAAGAGGAGCTGAATGTGAAGCTGGGCTTTTTGACCTGCTAAACACTAGAGCTATTGGGACAAAACCCTCCAATTATATAAATGGAATAGCTGAAGAAATAGATGCAAAAATATTATGTGGATCACAATAGTGAATAATTTTATGTTGGCTACAAAAACTGCAATGTCGGATTTGAACCTATCTTTTCTCTTTTAAAATACAATTGTATTATAAGTCGTTCATCCCTACAGTGGCCATCAGTTGTGCACAGTACGATTTTTGAACAAGGCTGTATAACTTTTATTTTTAAGAGCTTCAAGAAAAATAAACCACTTCTGACTTGGTGTAATTACATCCGAATGGCATCTGTATTCAAATGCTTCCAATAATGCCTCAATTTTATCAGTTCCAGAACCGATGTTTAGGTTGAGAAGCCTTTTTGCATGTATTTAAAAGGGGGTGGGGTGGGATTTTTGTTCTCTTACAGGTCAGGATTCTGGGAAAGTTGTAATCTGGAATATGGCTCCTGTCCTGAAAGAGGAAGATGAAAAGAATGAAAATATTCCCAAGATGCTTTGTCAGATGGACAATCACTTAGGTAAGAAAGATGTCTCTTTTTTCTTTTTTACCTTTTTTAAGCATTTCATGTTTTACAAAAGTCATGCCCTGTTCAGTGGTGAAGAATCAGTACCGTACAGCAGAGTGGTCCCATACTTTGCTTGTATACTGGTTTAGATGTTCAGCAGAAAATGTTGGGAAAATGTAGGAAACTACAGAGAAATAGTTACCTTTGGAAATCTCCCTATGAGCTTTTACCAGCTGTGGCCATCAAGTAATTGATAATGCACATTCTGAGGAACTGGGAAGCTCTGAAAGAAAGGGCAAGAGAAGAACTAAGTATAAAAGAAATATCATATGATGTTTCCTGTTGTAGTTCTAAATTAGTCTGGATTTATAGCACATTACATTTGAAAGAAGTATGGTTACCTGAAGAGCTGTCCCTTCTTCAAGATGCATCATCTTCAAGATACATCTTCTCTTTTTTGCCCTCTTAATCCTATCTCATTTACCACAAGCAGTTTTCTTTGTTAGATGAATATTAATCTTTCTTCTTTTGAGCTACTTCTGGTGAAGCTTTTCTAAATAAGGAGTGGGCTTTTAAAATAAGAAGTTCCTCAGCTGCTGCTGAAAGATAAGTACTAATTTATTTATCTAGCAGGCAGAGTAACTGCTACAAGGGGGAAAAGCACACTTCAATCCTAACCGTTTCCTATCAAGTTTTGGTTATTACAAACTCTGCCCTGCTCCTGAACCACTTATTCTCGTACTTCATCTTACAAACTTTTTTTCCTTCCTTTCAGCATGTGTGAACTGTGTGCGATGGTCAAACAATGGAGTTTACTTGGCTTCAGGGGGAGATGACAAGTTGATTATGGTGTGGAAACGAGCTGCGTAAGTATATTTCTTCTTCCTGATTTTATGTTGTATTTTAAGTAGGTTACTCTGTCACGTCTCTTAATATTTCTTCCCTGTGCTGGTCTTTTGTAAGCTCACTGCTTCTCCTGGTGCATAAGGAGCTGAAATGTGGTGTGGGAGATTTGATGTCTTGTCTCTTGGGCTGGAGTGTGTCTACCTGGTAGCCTTTGTCCTACCATGGAGCTGAGGCATTTTCTTCTGTACTTGAAGAAAGCTTCCTGATGAGATTTGAAGAGTTATCTTAAATGTTAATCTTTTTTTACTATTGGTAGAAATGATACGTTTTACTGAAGCTAGTTTTTAATAACTGGAATTACTTTCTATTAAAAAAGAAAGTGTTTTTTCCCTTCAGTTTTCATTGGAGGAATAATTAACTATAAAAAAGAAGTGTACTGTGCATCTGATTTTCTTTAGCAAGAGAAGTCTGAAGAACTTAAGGTTGTTCTGTTGATAACTGTCTCTATTTTAATTAGGTACATTGGACCTAGCACTGTGTTTGGTTCTAGTAGCAAACTTACTAATGTTGAGCAGTGGAGGTGTGTATCAATTCTCAGAAGCCATTCAGGGGGTAAGTTCAAAGGTGTTGAATGAACATAGTTTGCATGTATTTGGGGGAAAAAGCCCCAATCTGACAATCTTCTCAGTTTTTCCTCAGAAAGTACGTATTTGGTGGCAGGTCAGTCATTACTTCTAGGAGCATCAATGATAATCTAAAAGAAAATGTCATTTTTAGTCAAATGCCAATTTTCATACAAGTCACTTCAGGCAAAGTAGCAGAAAACTTCCAGCAACTATTGTAGTAGAAAAATTAGCAACTAAGGAACTTATATTTTGCTATTTGGTAGCTTAAAAATAAATCTGAATAACGGAAGCTAAACTGCATTTTTAAGTAAGTGTTCACACTTGCAGTGAGTAAACTCCCGGTTAGCAAAATACAAAGCTTTGTAACCCAAAGAATATTAATATTTATTTAAGAAAAAGTAAAACTAAAGAGCACTGCAAAAGATGAATAAACCAGGTTTGAACTGTGTTTTGCACCTGCTAACGTGAGCTATGATTAAAATAAAGATTAAAATCACTTTTATCACTCCACGTGTGTTGGAATAAAGTGAGTGCATTGCCACAGCTGTTGTTGCTTTTTCATTCAAAACAAGACAAAGTACTTTGTACAGGCATTAGTACTTCCTGGTGTCACTAAAGATTGCATTCTCTGCCCTGGATTTTGTTGTTGTTGCCCCCATTGGGCAGTGTAAAAAAGAGCTCCCTCCCAGCGAGTGCTGCTGTGTTCTTTCTTACCTTCCACTCTAGTGGAAGCAGAATTCCTCAGTGATTGAAAAGAAGTTGCCACACCAGTTCTTTTAAAATTGATTTTTGGGATTGTTTGGTTACCATCAATGTCTTAAATGAAAACTTTTTGTAAACAGATGTCATGGATGTAGCGTGGTCTCCGCATGATGCCTGGCTGGCATCCTGTAGTGTGGATAACACTGTTGTCATCTGGAATGCTGTCAAATTCCCAGGTGAGAATTTTTATGTTTCAGATGTGCAGTATGTAAAGCTTTGTGGTAAACTCTTTGCCCCATTGGTTAGCTTTTTGCTGACTGTGAAAGTCAGCAGGTGGGAATGGGTTGTCTGTCTTTTGAAATGACACTCCTACAACCTGGTGACCCAGTCCTCCTTCCAAGTTTGGATGGTAATGAGCAGTGGATGCCACTCTGCTGTAGACAGCAGCTACATTCAGGTTGCTAATTTTATGTGAAGGTTGTTACATGTATTTTCTCTTTTACCTTTTCCCCCCCAAAATCCCAAATAGATAGAACTTGAGCTTGGTAATACATCTATATATGCATATATGTATTTTTTTTTCCCCTATTACCTTTGTACCCACAAGACTTCACAATCATTCACCTTTGGGGTGGCATAATTTTATTTACCCCATTTTAAATGCTGCTGCCTAATAAGCAGCGGGACTTTACAGGATGAAGGAAAGGACTAGGGGAACCTCACAGTAGCAGAAGCTCTCAAGCCTTACAGTTGATGGCCATTTTCCTTCTTCCATTGCTGCAGTGCTGGCAGGTTACACAGTCCCGAAGTCTGTTTCTCAGGGATAAGCAGCCGGTACACTGGACAGCTTTAGCTGACCTGTGAGGGTCTGTGGCAGTTCGGGAGCATGTGCTTTTATTTGGCTGCTTCTCACCACGTAACTTGATGCAGGCTACAACTCCCATTCTGTGGTGCCTAGTCACTGTGTTATGTTTTAGGGTTGCTTCCAATCCAGATACCAGAGTTTATAGACATTCACACTGGCTGTGTAGCTTGTGTCGTACTCTCAGCCTCTTCTCTCATAGTCCGATAAGGAAGAGATTGAAAGGTTACCTGGTCTGCCAGGCTTGTGTGTCTGTTCAGCTACAACTTTGGCTTAGATCACGTTTGCTGCACAAAGCTGAATTTGTGATAATCTTTGGGTGTGGGGGAGAGAATGAATGTTTAACTGAAGTTCCATTTAAACTGCTGCTTTCCATAGCTTGCAAGTGCTATGCTGAACACCTGGGGTTCTGCTGGTGTTTCTGCTCTGATGTTTCTTATAAAGAACTTTGCACTCCTTATGTTGTTGTTTGTACATTAAAGGAAGGTATATTTAATAATGCTGTTTCCAAAAGATCTTGTAGATCTCCTCAGCAGTCTGTCGTAAAGGAGATATCAGTAACTATTCCCTGTTCTCAATGTTTGTGTGCACAGAAATTCTTGCCACTTTGAAGGGGCATTCTGGCTTGGTGAAAGGGCTGACCTGGGATCCCGTTGGGAAATATATTGCCTCTCAGGCTGATGATCGAAGTTTGAAGGTGTGGCGGACCATGGACTGGCAGCTGGAAACGAGCATCACAAAACCCTTTGATGAGGTACTTCAGAATCTGTGACTATTCAAAGTGAATTCCTACAGAATGAACAAAAATGATAAGAATATCTCTGATTCTGCAGGCATTAATTGACTTAACATTGCTGAATTGAATGAAACTAGCAGATGACAGGTTCTATAGGGGAGAAAAAGAGCTGCCTTCTCACACAATGTGATTAAAGTGAGACTCTCATTGCCACTGGATGTTGTGGGTGTCAAAGGTTTATTTGGGTTATGTAAACAATTAAGTAAATTCCTGGAAATGGAAAGGTTATTCCAAGGAAATTTTGGCACACTAAGTACACTGTTCTTACCTTCTTCCTTATTTGTCTTCTCTTGGCCACTACCAGAAACAAGATAAGTATTTAAGAGAGATGTTTGGTCTGGCATAATAGGGCTGTTATGTGATGACTTTGATCAAGAGATCAAATTTCTGGGGACACAACTTGGTGCTTATTAGTGAGTGGAGTGTTTTGCAGTGATCTTACGGTATTGTGATTAGTGCAGTTGCTCTTCATACAGACTGTAAATGCCTAAATTCATGTGTGAGGTGGTGTTGCAAGTTGAAGTCTCGCTGTTAGCAGGTGGTATGCCGCAGCCCTCTCACTAATTAAGACTCTGAGTTTACAGTATCCAAAAAGATTTGCATTTTGTTTCCTTTAAAAAAGTTCTCTGGGTTCCTTTTTCCCCCTGTTGGTAGGGCTTCATAAGTCACACTGGAGCACCTGTATAAAATATGGGTGAAGTACTGAAAATTGTATGTAATGACATGCTTTTATAGTCACAAAAGACTGACTTTGTAATCATATTCCCTAAATCTAAAACTTGAATAGCGTGTATTAAACATCCTTTGTTTGCCACTTTTAAAGCTCTAATTGTTGTTTGGTTTGGGGTTTTTTTTGTCAGTGTGGAGGGACAACTCATGTGTTGCGTCTTAGCTGGTCACCTGATGGTCATTATCTTGTTTCTGCTCATGCCATGAATAATTCTGGACCTACTGCTCAGATCATTGAGAGAGATGGATGGAAAACCAACATGGATTTTGTAGGGCATCGGAAGGCAGTTACAGTAGTGGTGAGTGAGTGATAGTAATTTATCCCTGAAGTAAAACTTTTGATAATTTTATGCATAAATGGGACAAGAGGTGAAGATAGGTGTCAAGATTAGTAAAGCAAACCCATGGTAGTGATGAAAAAATGTCAACTTTACATGTTGGAAGCAATCAGTTTGCTCCTGTGATAAGAGAACTGGATGTAGATGAACAAGACAAGAGGGTGAGGGTACAGGAGCATGTTAGTAGCTAGCCACACTAGCTTGGTTAGGTGTTCAGTGACTTGACCAAAGCGACTTAGGTTTCTAGTGGCTTTCTATTGCTAGTAAAATTATTATTACTTGCCATGCGTGTCAAGACATTCAGAAAGCCTCTTTGGAAAGCAGATGCGCTTTTGTCAGTGCTCTCATAGTCTGGTTAAGGACTTTGTTTCTACGAAAAGTTTTTTTTTCACTCTTCAGTGGGAAACTTGCTCTTAAATCAGATCTACCAAAACGTAATTACTGTAATAATATTTGGGGCATCTCATTGGTGCAGAAATTCAATCCGAAAATCTTCAAGAAGAAACAAAAGAATGGGAGCTCCACCAAGTCGAGTTGTCCCTACTGCTGTTGTGCTGTTGGTAGTAAGGATCGATCTCTTTCTGTCTGGGTAAGTGGGGTTTTTGCCACCTTTGAACTAATGTGGTTACTTGGATAACTTTGAGGTTTAGCACAAAGGCCACATGTACAGCATTAGGTCTTATATTTAGGTTAATGTTTAGGGGTTTTTCTCTCTGTTGTTACAGGATTATCGGGGGGGAGGAAGTGAATTGGTCTTAGTTCATTTCTCTAAAGCCAAGAGCAGTGGCAGAGTATGTCGCCCTGGGAAGGGGTGAGGGAACTGTTAAGAGAAATCGTACGTTACCTCGGTTAATAAATATAATTAAACCCTATTTTCTTCCTATGTCTTTTACTCATTCTCCATATGAGTCTTTTAAGACTACTGTTTCTCCATGTTTAGCCCACCTATTCATTAATCACTCTTAGAGCCTACCTTTGTTTGTCTTGCTTTTAGGGGTATGAGGAGAATACAGCAAGCACAGGATAGCTGCTTCTGAGCAGCTTATCTTTCTGCTTTGTTCTGGCTTCATTTCCTGGCTTCTGTTTTTGCTGTTGAAAGAGGAATGTGAAAGTGAATGAGCTTTTTAAGTATATTTTCAAGTTCTCAATATCTCGTTTGGGTTTTACTGTAAAATTCACACTAAAATTGTTATTCTGGCTAACAGAAGAGTAGCCTTTCCAACACTTAGAAATGCAAGACGGTTGTTTGGCAACTGGGAAGGACAAGGAATAAATTTAACTGATTTGTAAAGCTTTGTGATGAGGATGTGTGCCAGAACACACCAATTGCTAACTGCAGTCTACTATTTATAGATTCCAGTGTGGTATTTATCTATTAATCACTAAATGCACAGCACTAAATCTGTTTCTGGCAATGCTACCAGCACATACCCTTATCAAAGTATCACACTCAGTATATTTTACTTTCTATTTATACTATGATTTCATTTAGGTTAACTGTTTTGGTTATACTAGGTATTACAGAGATGCAAAGTTGAAGGCAGTCTTTGCCCTGAAGACCTTAATTGTTACACATATAACACAGACCTATGGAAATGTAAAACAAATAACCACTGAAGGTGACTGCTACACTAAGTCTGTGAACCTTTGAGCATGAAACATCCTGTACCACATTGTCTTCTGCTTTATTTCAGTTGTACTATGTACTATAGATATCAAGACCTTTGGTTTAACATTAAAGAGCTTAGAATGATTTAGAACAGGTTACTGGGGATTTTCATATTCAGTTCTTTCTAAGCTGATTTATAAGTGTAGAGGAATCCTCTTTAAGAATAATGGTGAGTCAAATTCCCTTTGCTCTTGATAGGCTTCACTTATTTAGACGACTCTGACTGAGGACATGGAAACCTAATCTGTTTTCTGTCTTCCTCTTGTGCTGGCAGTTTACAACATTCTTATCTCATTAAAGCTTAGAATAGAAGCTGTCTATAGCATCTGTGAAATTACTTTTTAAGTGGTAGAGAGTGTTCTATTACTGCGATGTAAAGGCAAAGTTGGTTAAGAAATGCAGTCCATGTTTCAGAAAGGAGATGAGGGTTGAATGTCAGCTGCTGTTCTCCAAAGCTTTTCTGTGCCAGTAATGGAATGGGTAACTAGGTGCTTCAGATATAGCACAAGGCATGCAGCTCTCCTGGCCAGGTCTTGTTTGAATGTTGTTAGACTCTGAGAGAGTGTTAATGTGGTAATATCTGTGGCATAGAACTTAAGTTTGTGAGTGTTGTTTTTTCTGTTTTAAGCTCACATGTCTGAAACGCCCTTTAGTTGTCATCCATGAGCTGTTTGACAAGTCTATCATGGACATCTCCTGGTAAGTTGATTTCTGCTGTTTGTTACAGAAGCCAGTGTGTTGCTATCATCTTTAGGTATATGTATTGACTGGGAATTCCTTAAAACAGTATCGATCGTAGCTTTAGCTGGTGATTTGGGTTGGGTTGGACAGCCCACCTTCCCAGCAGTCTACTGTCACGTATCTTGTTTTCCTCTTTCTGCAGTTAATGGTACTCTCTCCTGCTTTCTTCCTAAGGCCTGGTCATAAAAAGTCTCTAGTTACAAACTGCATATTCACTGCAAGTGAATAGTTAGGGAGAAATGACCATGAGACCACTCAGTAAGTGGCATTAAAAAAACACTCTGCACCTATACGTCAGGTGATTTACACGGTTAAGGATTCTGTACAAGAAAAGGCTAGTATTTCTTCATCATAGACAGCAGCCGATGGCGTGGGTTGTCTTAATACCTATAACAGTTTTGGTGGGTTTATGCTGTAAATGTTAAAGCTTACAGTTGTACAACACCTTGTTCTCTGCGTGCCCTGTGGATTTTGCCATGAAGCTCAGTGAAACCTGATAAAAAATTTTCAAAACCGAAATATTTTTCTTTCATTAACAGATTAAGGCTAGGAAGCCAGTAAATGGACTCTTTCATGAGAAGTGCTGCTATTGTTGTAGTACAATAGCTTTGAATAGCTTTGTTTTTCTGTAATGTGTTTTATTTTATTTCTCCATCTGCAGTTTGCACATTTTTCATGGTGTAAAGTCATTGGGAGTAATAGCTGGTTAACATTTTGCAATTTCTGAGGAAATGGTTTTGTGGGATATTTGGGAGACAAAGGATCATCAGGAAACTTGTTATTTTATATCCTGTTTACAAATTGAAATAGATGGCTAAAATGTCAGTAATATGGAATGTTCCCAGAAACATGCTCCATTCTGAAAACAGACCGAATAAATTCAGAGAAATCTGATACTATTGTTATAGCTGTCTCATTTCTATTTTAGAGTTTCAGACTTGGATGCATCATCATAATATCTGAACATGATTATGTTTTCATGGAACAATTGCTTGGAGCCAGAGGTCAATAGGAGCTCAGCAATTTTGTCTGCAAAGCAAGCAAAAACTCGCAACAAGATTTCAGCATTTTCTAACTTGGACTAGTATTGGTTAACCTGTCACACGCTGCTGAGGCCAGCTTCTCTGGATGGGATGCCATCAGCCAGCACAAAAAAAAAGGTGTTTTCAAACACCTATAGCCATGATGCATGGAATATATTTTTAAGCCTTGCTGGACTAGTTTGTATAGGACTTAAGAGTTCTGCCTGCTTCCCTTCCTCTTCCATTCTCTTTAACATGTTGTCTGTATACCACTGTGTTGCCATCTCTATGAGCTCTGTAATTGGAAGTTACTGGGTTAGTGGTCAAAACTCAGCAAGTATTGTTTTTTTTTTCAAATGTGCAATGATAGGTTTTAACAGAAGGTTATTATTTCTTTAAGACTAGAATGTATAGTTTCTCCTTTCTGTTTTCCATCAGGAAAACACTGAGACCTCCAGAAGAGGGTTATAATATATCTCCACATACAAGAACGTGTGTAGTTCGCTTAAAAATGCAAATAATGAACAATAACAAAATCAAACATGTTCTTGCCTAATAGAGTTGTTTGGACTGCTCATATTTACAGCTTGCTTTCTTTTTATTGCTGTCACTTCAAATAACAATGATAGAGAAGAGGCATTTACCACTTGTAGAGCTGCTGCTTTAGTCTCATCTCTTCTCCTTCCCATCTTGTTTATTTGGACTTTAAGCTCTTTATAGTGGACTGTCTGTAACTTGTTGCCCGTGTGTGATGAAGCTTCATCTTCATGGGCCCCAACATTGGTTTATAGGGCCTTAAAAGAAGTATATAGATTGCTTATCTGCTGAAGGCCCCTTTCTTCACCCAGTTCCATTAACACAAAGATATTCTACATCTTTTGAAGCAGATACATTTATTGTTTCCTCTCACTGTTCCTTGTGAACACTGTTCTGTTTTACCCCTACAGACAGGTTTTCATGGCGCTAGTCATGCCATTGATAGCTGTATGGCTCTAATTCTTCCTTCTTGTGTGCGGCCTCCAAAGAAATATTGGTACATGGACTCCTGCTGTCCATTGCTCTGTCTCTTCACTGCCCTACTTGTTTGGTTTTATCAGTAGTTGCTGTGATAAAAAATCTCATGCTAAGAATTTTATTGAGCAATTTATTGTATTGCCCCTTTGCATCAACGAAAGACATTGAAAACAAAAATGAACCTGTGTTTCCTTCAGGACCCTTAATGGACTTGGTATCCTGGTATGTTCCATGGATGGATCAGTGGCATTTTTGGACTTTTCCCAGGATGAACTTGGAGATCCACTTAGTGAGGAGGAAAAGGTACAGTAAGCACTCAGAGATTCTGTGATCATATTTAAGGAATGTATTGATGCAATTAAAATACTGAACTATTTCATAGAAGTATGTAGTGACTGATTTCCATATTACAGAAAAATGCGTTCTTGTCTACTTTACAAATCATTAATAAAGAGTAGTCAAGAAATGAATTTGTGGTATTAGTTTCCATTCTGGAAAGAAAGTCTATTTGGAAAACATCACCTGCTTACACATCATTATACAGTTGAAGTAATTATTTGGCCAAGAAAACAAGGAGTGGGTGCTTCAAAACACTTCAAAATTACTCTTTGACTTGCATATATTCAAGTCTTTTTAAACTGATTGCTGTTGGCTGTTTTTTCCTGTCATTGCTATTTAGCAGCTAAAGCTCTGAATTCCAATTATTTTGCGTATTGATTTAGCGTTAGCTGAAAATATAAAGTAGTGTTTAAAATATAAATGAACAAATGATAAAGAGGGCATTTGCATTTTATGGGTTCCATTAGATTTGTGTGATTCTGTCATACACAGTGACGTCATACTAGCAGTCTGTTGTGATCTAAGCGCTGAACCTGGGACACAGTTGTAGTCGCTCTTTTTGTGTGATACGTTTAATGCCCACAGAGCAACATTCATCAGTCCACCTATGGCAAAAGCCTAGCTATAATGACTGAAGCTCAGTTGTCTACCACCATTATTGAGAATCCAGAGATGCTCAAGTACCAACAGAGGCAGCAACAGCAGCAGGTGGAGCAGAAGAACGCGTCAATTAGGGAAGCATCTGGGACTGGGACAGCGGCTCCCAAGGTGGCAAGCATGGTTAATGGGGAGAGTTTGGAGGACATTAGGAAGGTAGGTGCTCTTGGGTAGTCACTTTATAGTGTCAAGTACTAAGCAGTTTGATTTTTATTATAATCAAACTGCTTATGATAAAATCAGCTTCTGCTTCCATATATGTGTTGAATGGCACCTTTCAGCCCATGAATGGTCCACTTGACATTACTGGGACTTGTTGAAAAGTTAAAAAGCTTTTAAGCAGAAGTTAACACTATGTGGAAAAAGACTTGTGGATATTTCTGTCATGGGTGCTAAAAACGGGTGTGCAGAAAGAAAACCAAAGGTAAGTAGTAACAGTCAAAAAGTAAAACTGTGCTTCAGTTTCGCAATGAAGGAGGTTGAAAGCATTATTTAATTTTCTCCCAAACATAGAACACAATTTCTCATGAAGGATTCAATGCACACAAATAAGAATATTTTGAATTTGACTCTTAATGTGGAAAGCAGATTACATTCTCCACAAATTCTTTTTCTACAGATGGATAGATCCAGGATTGGAAATATGTGTGTTTAAATTAAAAACAATGTGTATTATGGTACAGCCAGAGAGCAGTAAACAGAATTGTGTTGTACTCTATGAACTTCTACTTAAAAAACACCTGTTACTGGTAAAAAAGAAAAAGTTGTGGTATTAAAATACACTTATTTTAATAAAAATGCAGATTAATTCTATTTATGCAGTGATAGTATGTTTTGAAGACAATATGGAAAATAATCTCTGTTAATATATTCATAGTTGATAAATATCTTTCATCCTAATACACATGTTCTTGTCAGTTGGAAAAAACAAAAAGAAAAAAGCATTTCCTATTTATCAGAAATTACAATGAAATATATTTCTTAACAGAATCTCTTAAAAAAACAAGTTGAAACACGGACAGCAGATGGTCGGAGAAGGATCACACCTCTCTGCATAGCTCAGCTGGACACTGGGTATGTTTAGAAGTCATCTTTTAAATCCTTCTTTGCCTTTTTATCTTTGTTCTCTTTATTCTGATGCAACCTCACAATTCTGACTTACTTTAGCCTTAGGGCATCTTAAAGCACTTGCTGGAAATACCTTATGTATATTTACAGAATATAGTTTTGACCTGTGTTCTCTTAGCTATAAGATCACAGTTCTAATAGATAAGGCTAGTTTTCCTTATCTACCCTTATAGGTGAGAGAACAATAATGTACTGCACGCTCCTATCTACGTTATTAGTGGCTTTAGTGTCACTTGTATGTAAGAAACAACTCTGGAAAGTTAGGTGTTGGTGGTTTATTTATGTTGCATATGAGAATCCACATGCGGAAAACAGAAGAATGGAATAAATAGTTAAAACTATTATTTTTCCATTATTTTAAAAGCGTTTTTGATAAATACATTTGTTGTCTTTTTGTTTAGGGATTTTTCTACGGCATTTTTCAATAGCATCCCAATATCTGGATCTCTGTGTGGCTCGATGATGTCTTCTCAAAGTAACCAGCAGCTCATGTCATTAGATTCTAATGCAGCAAATTCCCTTAATACTTCAAAGCCTTCTGTAGAGCCAGCAGCAGCCAGTATAAAACCAACAGATGATGCAGCCAATAAAGATGGGTCAGTATCTGCAGTTTTGTTTTTCACTTACATGACTGTTTAGTTTAAATCTTGTTTACAGTTACGTAAACGAGCAATAATTAAAGGAGTTTCCTTACTGTGAAGTTTCAGGAATCTGACATTCCTGAAAACATCCAGGTATTCTTAGTATTTGGTTACTTTAAATCATGATAAATCAATAATGAATAAATCAATATGCATAGTTCTGGAAATGATCTTCAGTGCAATGAGGTATGCAGTTGATTGCTAATGCTCTAACAAAGGGGCTTGCTTATAGATTACTGGGTGACTAGTAGTAAATACTAGAAGGTTTTCCAGCAGTGGAACTAAGGAAGTCTGCTTTCCGTCAAATGCTGGCTTGTAGATCTCCTCTTTTCAAACCTGGTAGTGCTTCTTTCCTGTATAATCAGAGCACAGTGACGTTGACTTGTCAGTGCACATATGATGATTGGCCAGTGTGCCTGTCTGATTAATTAATTTTTCTTGCTTTTCCTTTAGTGGCAACACTGACTTGGTCTCTCCTCTGCAATGTATTTTTATAGCATTTCAAAGAGCACAGTGTCATTGGAACCTCTACCACTTCATCACATTTAGTTGAAATTGGCCACAGATTAAAGAACAAGTGGGTAGACTGTGAGAAATGACTGACAGATTAAACTTTAAGTCTCCTTTTCTTTGGAAACTGGAATTCTAACAGGTTTTTAGTACAACCATCAGTTATCTTAGAGACATTCTTTCTTGCAATTCATTCCCTGAATGAATTGAAAAATCTCAAAAGTAAACAGCTATTCAAATTACAGATCCCTGGAATGCTTTAATGTGGGAAAAACACATTCCTTTGCCTTAGAGTTATGCTTGGAAATATCTAATAATTATTTTGGATTCTTCATTAACAAAATCAAAACCTGGCATGAATTGTTTCAGCCCAAACTGTTTGATTGATAAACACTGGAATATAATCTTGTGATGGAAAGTATTTGGTAACCTGAACAAAGGGTAAAACCCCAGGCATCATGTAAAATAGTGATCCTTTCCCTTTGGGTATATAAGTAGCAGCTCAAAGTATAATTTCATTCCTGAAATAGAAATACATAATGAATGAATTAGGGTCTTTTAATCTAGATATATCTACGCAGCCACATGAAGCTCTTAGGTCTGACACATATATAAACAGCTTTTGAGAACAGACAAAGCTTGTGAGATACTAATGCATGAAAGGCGAAAAATCTCACAATAATTCATGTGTGTACTTGAATGAAAGATTTTCAATACGGTTTCTAGCCAGTGTAATGAATGCTAGCTCGTTATGAGCAGTGCAGATTACCAATAGGAGATTTCTTACAATCCCTGTTTTCCTGTCACTTTTATTGACAGTGTAAATGCTACCTCTGCCTCAGCTGCTCCTCCTGCATCATCTTCCTCTGTGTTGACAACTCCATCTAAGATTGAACCTATGAAAGCATTTGATTCTAGATTTACAGAACGATCCAAAGCCACCTCAGGGACTGCTGTTGTAACAAATACAAATCAGACTGTTGTGGACAGGTAAGACCTAGCTGAGGGGGCTAGTGGGGGGTAGTAATATAGAGAGTTAAAACGCTGATTCTCTGGTGTAGATGTCATGGTACTGGCACTCTAGAAGTTGTCTTGGGTCTCTTCCATAATTGGAAGGAAGAGAACAGCTGCAAATAGGTAAATGCTTTACTGGCATTATCCCTTTGTACATTTGTCTCTTACATTTGGGATCAAGGAGACTCTTCAAATATTCCAAGTTAAAACGCTTGTTACAAGAGAGTGTGTGTGCCTCTGTGTGGCTGCATGCATCTGTGCTCTTTAGAAGACAGAAATAGCCAGCCTGCATCTCTGTACAAGAGTGAGATTTACTTCAAGGTAAATTACCATATATATCTGCAGACAGCTTAAAATCATCATTGCTGCAGTTGTATTTCAGTATTATGTCTTGAAGGCGTGCAGAGAAGACACTTTGATTTTAAGGGGGTTTGGCTCTGATCCACATGATTTAAAAAACAAAAGGCAGCCTTTGTTTGGTGACACAGTGTGTTATGGCATAAGTATTCCTGCTGCACCAGGACAAACGATAATGATAATAGCAGTCTTGAGAAAGTAGTATGTGATTCCCCAACTTGTTACCAATAAAAGGTGTTTTTACTAAACACCTCAATATTTTTATGTCTAAGGGTTTAACCATATGGTGCAGAAGAAATGCTGTGTTAAATTGCTCTCATAATTGCTTCTAGCGTGTCAGTAAAGTATGGATAGAAGTGTATTGTTTGGCATAATTTAGATGCCAAAGAGAAAAGTTTGGATTGTGCAAGGTATTTCTAGGAAGCTGAGTGTTTATGGAATGAATGTTGCAAAACATTGTAATGAGTTAATAACCAGTTATTGGAGGGAATGGGACGAGCGTGATGTATTTTAGGGTGTAATGGTTAACAAAAGAGTTCACAGGGATTTGTACTTTGCCTTCTTTAGTTATATTGTATTCCTGAAATGGAAAATGGAGCAGTGAGGTCATTTACATGGTTTACAGATATGATCTTACAGTAGTCAGAACTGAATAGTACAACTGATCTTAAGGTCCTTTCCAACCCGAACCATTTTGTGATTCTAACTTTTGGGGATAGACACCAGAATGACAAATGAAGTTCTGCATGAGTAAGCAGAAAGTGCAGTGTCCATTGGAGAGAAAAAGATAAACTACTTTTACATCTTGCAGAGAGCTGAATTATTTGCATCAACCCAGGGGAAGAGATCTGATTGTAATTAGAACTGAATGCTAAACTAAAGTTACTTGCAGCTTTATCCAGTAGCTAACTGATAGTTTGATTATTTTTTTTTTTAAAGGAGAGAATATGCCTGATCAGCTTACATATATATTGCACACTGTGCTTTGGCAGAGGATTTGCCAAGCCTCTTTGGCTTCCTTCTCTTGCCTTTGTGCATTTTGAAGTACACTCAAAGCAAGCTAAAATTTATCTGCTGCTCTGCAAGAATACATACATAGGGTATATGCAGTGTTTGGAATCAGCTTATATAAAACATGAAATATATTTTTTTACTTGCTCAGACTGAAGGATCAGAATTTAATTAAAGACAGTAAGCCCAAGGACATTCTGGAGAGCAGCAGTGACAGCGAAGAGAAGATTCCAGCTGCTAAACCACTCAGTGCACCCAAACGGAAACTGGAACTTGAGGGAGAAACAGTAGAAAAGAAGAAAAAAGGAAGGCCTCGAAAAGACTCTAGACTTGTACCAGTAACTTTAACTGTTCAGGTGAAATAAATAAGATTAATTGTGGCTTTCAATGTCCATTTGATAAAGTTGGTACCATGTTGACTTGTTCCATCGAGTCAGAGTTGTATCAGTCCCTCAGAATTTTTAGCCATTCCTCTTGCTTGCCTTTAAACTTAACTCTCATTAAAATTTAAGATTTAAAAAAGCAGATGCACAGGGTGAGGCAGATGTGTCCATCCTTTATATAAATATGCAGCTACTTAGGAGGTGGTACCAGCATGCTAAGTAGTGGTAGCCTGCCAGATGACTGTACAGAATAAAATGCAATGCCATCAGGTTTTGGTGTTCATTGATGGACCATGGCCCAAGCACAAGAGTGTGACTTGGATACGATGTCTTAAATGGTTATGCATTTCCTTAGAACTGTGAAGTACTAAGTTCCATTAGAGTTTCCATCATTTTAGGCCATATAGATCCCTCTGTTTTCAGTATTTGGAGCTTAGCTTTTCCATGCAGTATAGCAGAATTCCTATTAATTAGTTGCAGCTGAAAAGGGGATAGGAATGTAAAAAATCCCCACCACATCTAGTTTTGTTTTGTTTTTTTTTAATTCTTAGAAGCTATATTAAAAAACTTGTATTTATACAGATAATTGGGAAAAGATTAATATTTGCAATTGGCATTATTTTGAATTAAAAAAATATCTTTCAAATCAATCTATAATACAGAGTATCTTTGGTTTAACCTTTTTTAATGGAAAAAATTACTTTTGCAATTTCTTTTTCCAGTCCCCAGCTACACTGGCCTCTGAGAAGGATGCTGCTTGCATCTCTGCACCAGCATTAGCACTTAAACTGCCAACCCCAATCCCACAGAAATCGTTTACTTTGCAAGTAAGTGGACTATAAGGGGAAACGCTTAATACTTAAAGTAACCTGCATTTTAAAATATCATTAATTATTCAGATCCTGTGTTAAATTAACATTTGAATATGTATATTTGTTCAAGCAAGATGGTATACTTCAGCTTCTAAGAATATGTCTATATGAGAAAAGTTAATGGCAAATCAGCTAAAAATAAGACATTTCTGAAAAAACTTCAAAGAGGAATACTACTGGTTCATCATTCCCTCCTCCTGGTTAAGCAAAGTGTGTCGTAATGATCGGAGTCTCCAATGGGAGTAACGTCTGTACTGTTACAGTTGTAGTCTTAGTTGGTAGTACACTGCTGAAGAAGAATGAGAGCTCTCTGGAGGGGCTCTACGACTGAAGAAACTGGCAAATAGGATTACTTTAGGCATTTATGAAATAATTATTCTGCCTGTTTAAGTTGTGGTAGTGTGGTTCTAATTGCAAGATTGCAGGGAGACCAGGCACATCTAGACTTGATCTAGTGCCCTTAATTAGGATGCACAGACTAGCACAACCTTTCTTTATCCTTATGATCTGAATACAAAGAATTATTTGTGTTCTAGCCAAGACTGATATTTAGAGGTTTGCTTCTTTTGAAGTACCACAGTACCTTTTGAAGGCACTTTAAACAGAGAATGCCATACTTAAATCTGTACTTAATGACAGCATTAGACTTTAGGAGGGCTGACTTTGACCTGTTCAGGACACTGGTTAGGAGAATCCTTTGGGAAACACTACTGAAGGACAAAGGGGTTGAGGAAGGCTGGACACTCTTTAAGAGTGACATCTTCAAGGCACAGGAGCAGGCGATCCCTGTGTGCCAAAAATAGAACCAGTGGGGAACAGACCAGCCCAGCTGAACAGGGAGATCGTGCTGGAACTCAGGAAAAAAAGAAAAGAAAACCTGTGGAAGATGGAACTATTGACCCATGAGGAGTACAAGGATGTTGTTTGGTTATACAGGTAGAAAACCAGAAAGGCAAAGACATAGCTGGAACGTAATCTGGCCACTGCTATAAAATATAATAAATATTTTTACAAATATATTAGCAATAAAAGGAGGGCCAAGGAAAACCTCCATCCTTTACTGGATACTAGGGGAAACCTATAGGCCAAGGATGAGGAAGAGGCTGTGAGGTACTTAATGCTGCCTTTGGCTCAGTCTGTAATAGTCAGACCAGCCATTCTCATGGTACTCAAGTACTTCATTGCCAAGTAGAGCAATGAAGCTGGTGAAGAGTCTAGAGAACAAGTCCTGTGAGGAGAATTTGAGGGAAGTGAGGTTATTTAGTCTGGAGAAGAAAAGGTTCTGGGGAGACCTTAATGCTCTCTACAACTACCTGAAAGGAGGATGGAGAGAGGAGGTGGTTGGTCTCTCTTCCCAAGTAGTGATAGAACAAGAAGTAACAGCTTCAACCTGTGCCAGGGAAGGTTTAGATTGGCTATTAGGAAATGTTCTTCACCAAGAGGGTGATCAGGCATTGGAACAGGCTGCCCAGGGCAGTGTGGAATCACCGTTTGTGGAAGTGTTCAAAAATCGTATAGATGAGACCCTTAGTGACATGAGTTAGTGGTGGACTTGGCAGTGCTGGGTTAAAGATTGGACTTGTTGATCTTAAAGCTCTTTTCCAACCTAGATGATTCCATGATTCTATGATTGTTTTGGATCTAAGGGTAGTATTTAGTAGCTCTTTTCCTATTCTGAAAGGTATTTTGGTTTTTGTATTTCAGGTATGTTCAGATCCATCAATGTACCTTGAAGTGGAGAATGAAATAACCACTGTGGGAGGTTCAAAGTTGAGCAGGTTAAAGTGTAATCGAGAAGGAAAGGAATGGGAGACAGTCCTCACCAGTCGAATTCTCACTGTAGCAGGAAGCTGGTAAGAGTGTATTGTGGAAGAAGATGGTTCTGAAGGCCAGAAAACATTTCTAGGGGTACAAAACTATACAGAAAGTTACTTATGCCTAAACCCATGTATTACAAATAAGTACAGGCTTTAAAGATATTCTTAGAATATTCTTTAGAATAGTTGATTAACTGGATCACTTCTTTTAGGGATTTTTGTGATTCTTCATTCTTGGCTCAAGGTACCATATTTCTCTTCCAGCTAACCTGGTCTAATACATTGATGCTCTTAAACTTATACCTTGTGGAGATTTTTGTAGGGATTCTGACTTATTTCTGTTGACTATTGCTATTTGCTGGTTTAACACTCCCCACTGTGAATCTGACACAATCTTTCATAATAAATGTGTTGTGGATAAAAATATATACTGCGTTTTGTCTTTAGACCAGTTTCACTCCAAGTATTAGTTCTGTCTTAAAGCATCCAGAATTCTCATTAGCCAGTTACAACTATTTTCCTATATATTTACATTTCTCCTTTATATTTCTTCATTAAAGTTGATAAACTTAGCTACTAAAAATGAAAAATCTGAAATGGGATGTTTTGTAACATGAAAGTATTTTCCTGAGTCTTTCGCTATTTTGTCCCTTCAGTTTTTTCAACTTTGCTTAGTTCAGCCTCAGAGTTTAAGCCAGAGCCATGTCCAAGTCTGAAAAAGAAGATGATTTTAAAGCTAAGTACACGTACAGGCCTGAAGAAGAGCTTGTGTGTACTCAAAATCTTTACAACTATGCCCCTTGGTCTAATAAAAGATACTGTCTCTACCTGCAGACCTTCTCTTGCCCATCTCCTTAGATGATCAACATTATAAACAGTTTAACAGTTGCAAAAGTTACCTTTTAAGGAAGTAGCCCAAGTTGTATGATAACTTAAGAAATCAATCTGGTTCCATGCTACTTGCATTTGACAAAATATGGCGGTTTTATTCTTTCTCTCTTTCAGTGAGATTGTAAGTGTAGCCTGTGAGAAACGAACATTGTCAGTATTTTCAGCTTGTGGTCGTCGCCTTCTTCCTCCTATTATATTGAATACACCCATTTCCACTCTACATTGCACAGGTTCTTACGTCATGGCTCTCACCACTGCTGCTACACTCTCTGTTTGGTAAGTACCATGTTAGGCTGCAGCAGCTGGCTGGGCTGATTTCTGTAGTAACTAATCAGTTGTGTCTATGCACTGCTGTTGAAACTGAGGCTTAAACCACATCAGGTCTGAATACAAGTCTACTTCTGGATATACCATGAAAAATTAACTGGGCAGGACTTGAATCTTGTTTCTTCTCTGTTCTGGGACATTCCATGATTTTGATTTTGATTTTAAAAAGAAGATAAAGGATCAGCTTGAAGTCACTAGTGTAAACAGCCTCCCTAGGACAGACTTGCCATGCATATGGACTAGATTAAGGAGGAGGGAAAGGAGAAACATGGATACTTCCAAATCCAATCTTATTTAGCCAATAAAGTGTATGAGTTTCAGAGTTAGAAGTACTCTAGCCATCTTCAAGATACCAGCATAAAAACTGCAGTAACTTGTTTACAGTTGTTGAATTTAATCTAATGTCTCATGGAAGTCAGAGCTCCTAAAGGAGTTATTTGGATCCTTGGTGTTTGCTTAGCTGTAATGAGGCTTCCTGATAAAGAGCTATAAAAGTTATTCTCTGCTATTGACTTCTGTCTTGCCTTAAGGGGTTTGAGTTTGCTAAAATAATTTTGTTGAAGCAATGAAGAAAATGTCAAAACAAAAAAAGCCAAACAAACTCCCCCCAAAACCTCACTTTGTCACGAATGCTGAAGAAGTGTGTGTTTTAAATGATTTTGGAGCTTTCAGTTGTTTGTGAACTGCAGACCTGTCTTTTTGTCTTTTCCAGGGATGTTCACAAGCAGACAGTCATTGTTAGAGATGAGTCTTTGCAAACAATATTTTCAGGTAATAAAAAGGGTAATTTAATTACCAACCTTTGAGCCCACCTGTACTATTTAGTGCCATTTATGAATCTGCTGAAATTTTATGAAACCTGAAAAGCCTAAACAAATAATTTTCCTTCATTATTGTGTAATGAAGGGAAGTCATTGGCAGTGTTGAAATACTACAGAAATAACTGTGATGAGAATAGTAGCGGGTAACAGTCTTCTACAAGATTCTGTAGCTTATTATATTCTGACTTCTGAATATGAAAATTCAGTGTTGTGAAGGTCACAAAATATTTAATGCAAATCTGCTATTACAACTATTTGAATGTACTTTGCATATTTATTACTTTAACAGTGAACTGCAGCTGATTACCTTCTGATTCATTATCTCAAAATCTCCAGTTCCAGTCATTGCCAGTATCTGGCACAACACAAATTATCAAAAAAAGCAGTATCTCAGAGCATAGTGGCTTCTATTTTAGCTTTCATTCATAAAGCACTAATTGAAACTACTTAGAGAAGTAGTTGTACTAGCAGTTTGCAAAGGTATTTGTTAAAAGTTACATGCACAAACCCTGAGCCTGGAATATGCTGGGAAATGTGAGGATCCAGCCATCCTACTTATGCTTAGAGAGTACACTTTTCTAAGTATGCTGGGGTTTAGAATTTTTACTTAATGGGAAAAAGAAAGATAAAGGCTTCCTGGGTTACGGAAGACCTGGCAGAATTGCTGAAGATTGCCCGGGATATGGAGAACATCTCCAATAACGCCCATGTTCTGCATAAATTTCAGAATCAAGATTGATAATGTATTTTGCAGAAGTGTGATTTTAATGCTGTTGTACTGAGCCTGGTCCTTACCATCATGATCTTGTGTCTCAACCTTGCTATCAGTGCTCATGAATAACATTGAACCTTTTTCTGTTGGTTGCTATGACTGGTAATTAATGGTGGGTAGTGTTTTTTACTGTTACAAGTATCATGCAAGACTCCAAAAGAAGTACTTTGGTCTCATTTGACTTGTAGGAAGTGATGCAACTGTCTCTCAGATCTTGCTGACTCAGCATGGTATACCTGTAATGAGCATGTCGGATGGAAAGGCGTATTGTTTTAACCCTTCTCTTTCTACATGGTAAGTTATGTATTATTCCCTGCTTTTACAGCTTAGTTGAACAGATGTGTATTCTGTTTCACTCCATATTTTGAAGGTTTAGTCTGAGTAGGGTCACACACCAGGCTTAGTTTTGTGTTGGTTCACTATTGCATGTCTAGACTTTTTTACATTTGCCAGATTTAGTACAGTTAGAGTAACGTTAAAAAAATTTAAAAGTTACTCCACAGCATTATCACTCTTTCCTACATGGTACATACTCTTTTACTTATTAACATACACCTATATATACTTTTGCTGATATACATCAGTTGAATCTGTTGAGCAGCTGGCAATGATTTTGTCAGTCTTTGTCAGTCCCCATCATTCCTTGAATTCTTTTTATTGTATCTGGTGACAAGTCAGGTTTGAAGAGAGCTCTGTCTTCAACATTAAGAAGTTTTATGAAAATAGAAAGTCAAGTCGGGGAGGAGGGGAAAAAATCATTATAGCTTAGAGAATTCCCATGAAGAGTAATTACTGGTGTCCTAAACACAAAGAAAGGCTACATAAGAATCTGTGCCTTACTGGGTATCAGGTGGGCTATCTCCATGGATTCTCTTACTTCTATCAAGGCATAAGTTCCCATTAAAAAAATTGCCATGGTTAAATTATTTACAGTGTCTTTCCAAAGCAGATTCTTTGTTGTCTTTGCAGGAGGGGAAAAAAAACCCATACTTCAGTCTTAATGTAATAGGTGCACTTAATGTAATGAGCATGCTTTATGAAAGGGCTTATTGTTTCAACTCCTCCTTAGAATAATTGAAATTAGTCACTACTTGATGTGAATGCTCTGGGAAAAAAAAACAGAACAACAAAACAACACCTTATTTGCTCTTGAGATAAACTGAGAAATTATGTAGAAATTCTCCCCATCAATAAGGAGCAGAGGACAGGCTTTTGGCCGTAACTCTGAATTTGCTATAATTTGTTTGTCTGCACCACAGCTTTGGAGATATATGAAAGAGCAATCCCTTTAGTCATCATACAAATTTAAACATGATAAAGCAGTAAAGGGTATTTTAAGTATTTGTGCCATTTTACCTCTGAGCTGTCTGGAGATCTAAACTTAGCATTGGTTTGAGCCACTGATTCTCCTGGCATCTCAAACCAGTGCAAATGATACCCTCGATTAGGTGTGGAAATGCCAGCTGTAACTGTCAACTCCCTCCATAGGAAGGAGTAGCTGGAAGGTATGGGAAAGACTGTCAATGCCTGTGGTCTGTGACGACTTGTCTGGTGGGTGTGCAGACCTGACATGAAGCAAAATCAAGTTGTTAAAGTCATTACCTATGTTTACTCCAGTCTTTGTTCTGGGACATGACTTCTTAATAGATGTAGAATGACAAGTAGGAAATTCATTTCCCTCAAAACTAGTGCTAAATTGTACTATACAATGTTGTAGGTGGGAGGGGCATTTCTGTCACAGCACAAGCAGAACTTGGACATGGTGTGGGAACAGTTGGGCACCTCAGTGATATTTTTTTGGTTATCTGTGAAAATACAAATCGGGCTTTGAGTCAGAACAGAGCATGGATCCCCTGCTACCACTGCCTGCTCTCGTCAAACTTGCGTTTGTTTGTTTGGTTTTTTTTTCAGGAATCTTGTTTCTGACAAACAGGACTCTCTAGCACAATGTGCAGACTTCAGGAATAGTTTACCATCCCAAGAAGCCATGCTGTGTTCTGGGCCTTTAGCTGTAATACAGGGACGAACGTCAAAGTACGCACTTACTTGCTTCATTTGATCAGCATGTTTCTCTCTCTTTTCCTATTATTTATTCATGTAGTTGAATTAGTGAGTTAATTTTTCAGATGCTAATGGCTCTGAAACTACCAGGAGCTCATACAGTGTTGGGGTTTTTTTTAAACTTTTGCACATTTATAGTCTGTATCTTAATGTTGTTTTGAGATTGCTTGGGGGGCAGGAAAGCATCCTCTAAACCTAATCATTTTAAGGCTTCTCTTTATTGGTTGGGTAAAGTATTTGACAATGCAATATTCTGATTAGCCAGACTGACTTTGTTTTACATTTTAATTTTTAGTTTACCAGCTTTCTGGAATAGGCCTACAAATTTTGAGTAGTTCAGTTGTCCTCAAGGGATCTATTTAGTGAAGTCTGAGAAAGTTGTGTTATCAGTCATCTAATGCATATTTTTTAACATCTGAAAATACCACTCAGGAATTGTGTGAGCCAGAGCAGACTCCTGTAGGTAACTTCATAGCCTATCCTCACCTGGATTTGAATTTGATTTCACAGGCAGATTTCTGTGCTCTTTCTGTCCTTCACATCAGAGGTTATTTTTTTCTAGTGAGAGAAACTGCAGAGAGTTGTATGATTTGATTGCCGTTCTCTTGGAGGGGGAGGGCAATTAACTGTGAGAAATATTTGAAATCCAAACAAACAGCATTATCTTTTTGAGAAAGAGAAAATATCAGACTTAAAAATCAGCTTTTTTGTTTTCAAAAATGAAATAATAGGTTACTTTTTTTTTTCAAATTAGTCCTTCTTATGGCAATACTTGGTTGCTGATAACCGTGTGTTTTTAAAGAGAAGACAGATGCAAGGAAGAGGAAAAGCGCAGGAGGCAGAAAACCTTCTGTGGACCTTGATACTTGTAAATGGTCCAGTTGGGGGTGAAGGCAGTTTGCTATGAAGTGCTGCCTTTGTCATTGAAAGCTTAAACTCTGGAAGCACTAGATGCCTCTGAAAAATAAGCATAGCTTGTGCAAAAATACTATTCTTTAAACTGAATTTAAGTATTTAATTTAAGTGAATTTAATAGTATCTGATTTTATGGGTGGCATGTTAATTTTTTTGTTTTGTAGTTCAGGAAGGCAAGCTGCAAGATTGTTCTCCATGCCTCATTTAGTGCAACAAGAAACAACACTTGCATACCTGGAAAACCAGATCGCAGCAGCACTTATCTTACAATCCAGTCACGAATATCGCCACTGGCTCCTTATCTATGCACGGTACCTAGTTAATGAAGGTGAGACCTGCCATGCTGTGTTACTTCTTTGCAGCTTTGGTAGACTTAAGAAAGACTTTATTCATGTCATTTATATTTATAATTGCACTTAATGTTCTCCTTTCAGCACTGCTGGACTCAGTGTTTACTTAAAATCAAAACAAACTGCTGAAGTGCATTTGCTTCCTGCAGTGCTCAGTACTCAGGAATCCTATTTTGACACACTGTGAACAGATCATGGTCTGGAGAAACAGTGCCATCTGTAGACTTCAGCAGTCGGAATTGCATTGTAAGAAAAGTCCAGGCGTCTGTCAGATATCGTATGTATTATCTGGCAACAACTACAGATGTTTCAGAGGAACCAGCAGCACCTTGTAAAATATGTAATGTTCCTCAGGCAATTGGCAATCGCTGCCTGATGTGAAATGAAAGAGTTGCTTGGTCTCTGACACTTTGTACCAGAGCACATAAAACTGCAGCGAATTTGATTGTGTTACTTGCACTTTATACTGGTTTCTTACATTCCAAAATTTGAACAGCCTGTACTGGTGAGCTCCACAGGTTAAATCCTGTGAGGAGAGAAACCTGCAAGAAAAGTACTTGTGTCTATTTTATATTTGAATACACTATATCTCTATGCTATTATATTAAATAAGGTTAACCAACTGACTTTATGCTTCTTGGAATTCTAAAGATCTCTGTGTCTCCACTTGGCAGCATTCCAAATTTAGTAGTTCCCAGTGTATTAATACAGCCTTATTCTTCATCATGCGTAAGTCATTTTACATAGAGGGGAGCTAAGTGGTTCATGTTAGGCCACCTAATAGGTGTTGGCAGAATTAAAATTCAAGTCATTAATTCTTGCCTTTTGACCCCTTATATAACAAAAGAGCTTGATAAACTGCTTGTGATTCTCCAGTTGAAATGAAAATGTTCATCTTGGGTCATACATATATTGAAGAGACACTTACACTTTTTAAAGTCTTCACTTATTAGGAATTTCTATCGTGTGTGCAGGGTTCATCTTGCACTGCACTAATGTCACTGCCTTGCATGCGTGTATACACTGGATGTCGCTGCACATTCTACTTTGCCACACATGTATTGCTATCTTCGGTCTGCTGAACTTGAAAATTGCGCATCCTATTATTGACCCCTTTATTCCTCTGATGATTTCAACATTTAGTGAATTCTAATCCCTTAAAATATTCAATCTATTGTACCTTGATTGGCAAGTTACTCCTGAACTGATGACTTAGTTACTTGCAAGGGAATTCTTCCCTTGCAAATCCCTCTTATTTTTGGGTAAATAAAGCTGGCCTGGAAACTGTGGTTTTAGTAAAGGTTTTCTCTTTACCTTTTTTTTTAACTCATGCATATTAATTTGGTGCATTTTATTTTAGTCGTAAGCTCTTTTGCTAAAGGTTGAGATTTCTTTTCTAGTTTAGTAATATTTTAATGTATCAGAAGGATTTTTTATTTTCTTCACTATGGACTGCCATTTTTCCAAATTCTTGTATTACCATGAAATGCAACCTAACTACTTTCTCCCTTCACCGGTTTTCATCTTGTGGCTTTCCAGCTCATGTGATATCTCTTTTGTATTAGTTCTCTGGCTGTTGACGTTTTCTAGTGTTTTCTGTTTTGCTTTTTTAAAAGCTAGTATCTTTATGTGGGAGTAGGGAGTGAGGTGGAGACCTACTTCAGTTTTTCTCCCTTACTGTAGATTACCTTTAGTAGTGGTTTTGGTTTTGAGAACCTAAAATAAAGCCCTTTGGAATTCTAAAATAAAGCCCTTTGGAATTCTAAAATAAAGCCCTTTGGAATTCTAAAATAAAGCCCTTTGGAATTCTAAAATAAATCCTTTACAAATCATCTTGTCTTTCCAAAGATTGGCTGTTAGAAGAATACATTCTTTCAGAAATCATTTTTTTTTGCCTTTATTTTATGCTAGATACTTAAACTTTCCTGAATGTTGTCAATTACATTGTAGAGTGGTTGTATATAGTAGAAATGCTTCTGAATGTGATTTTATTTCTGATAATATTTAGGGTTTGAATATCGTTTGCGAGAGTTATGCAAGGATTTACTGGGTCCAGTCCATTACTCAGCTGGAAGTCAGTGGGAATCAACAGTTATGGTAAGTCCAGATAACAGTTACACAAAACAATGAGGAAGAGTTTCCCATGAAAATTACAGGACATGGATAGACAATAGAACTTAAAATATTATTAAACGTAGTGGCAAAATAGCAATTACATTATTTTTGCTGTCCTTGGAATCCTTTCCTTACTCTGCTCTCATCTCATATGCAGGGTTGTCCCACTGCACTTGTATTTATTTCATGTGAAACCATAGACAAATGTTTATTGCCACAGTTTCAGCTCTGATGCTGTCTTGAGTTTCAGGCAGATGGAGCAGAGTTGCATGTTCAGGTCTCTGCATTCTTCACAGAGCAACTCTGAAGTAGTGACAGGCCAGTGAAATGTCTTCCCTTCTCAGTAGGAAAGTCTCAACTTCAGAGGCTGCACCAGCTTCATGAGTGCATAAATGTAAAGACAGTTTTTTATTTTAGGATTTATGTAAGCAGGGTAAGAACATAAAACACAGAGCTCTCTCCAGGAAGGAAAAAGGGCATGAATCTTAGAACAGCTGTTTGGAATACATTCATGTTATCAAGTAACACATTCTGAGGATGCTTTTGTGGTTTATGTGCAGGGTTTACGAAAGAGAGAACTATTGAAAGAGCTTCTTCCTGTAATTGGACAGAACCTCCGCTTCCAGAGGCTTTTCACAGAATATCAAGAGCAGCTAGACATCTTGAGAGACAAGTAGCATTTACCCAGATTTTCCCTGCGGGGCCTGGTCCGCAAGAAACTGCTGAATAGCATTAACCAGAGACAGAAGAGGAGCAAGAGCCCGGTACAGTAGGGACACTCCTGAAGAGGGCAGTGCCGTAAGGGTCCCAGGAGTGACCTGCTTTAGTTTTTAAAGAAGCTCACAAGTGGATCTATGAAAATGATGGGTGGATGAGCTAGACCATTTCTCAAGTGAAACCATCGAAGCTGTGGCCTCTTGTTTCTATGGAAAGTTGTGGATGTGTACTTCAGGGGGGTCCTTTTGGATCTGGTTCTCATTTTAATATCAAAACTAGCTGAGAACTGTTTGTGGGGTTTCTTGGATGTCCTGTGAAAAGCACAGTACTTCAGAGTACACTGAACAGCATATTTAACCCTGTTTAGGGTTTTTTGCCTGAGGATTTATTGAGGCTCAACACTATATTCAATTAGATGAATGAGCCACATAAAAAGAAATTTCATAAATATTAAGGTATTATGCAGCCAATAGACTCTTTCCTGTGAATATAATAATAATAATAAGAGGCTGTTCTAACACATGGACTATTTTTGTACTAGAATTTGCTAACTTGTAATATGGAATTTTATTTGGCCGATAATCAGGCTGTCTCTACAAAGTCATCTTGTAGGAAATTTAACTCTAATTACAAAAGCTATGTTTCAAAATAATTCTACCAAATTAACATGTCATCATCTGGTTTTTAATTTTTAAATGTTTGTAAAAGGCATTTTAGGGGGGAGGGAAAGGGATACAGTGGGGTGACTCTTTTTGTAAGTACAGAAATAAATGAACATTGCATTGGTTTAAAAAACAAACAGAAAAAATGTAAGTCTTGAATTATTACAAAGGGCACAAGCGTCCCCAGAAATGTCAATGCAGGCTGAATCATGTTAATGTGTCTAGAAATAAATAATACTGTCTGGGTGATCTTTCCTCTGGGAGCGTGATCAGACAGGTACTTGTGATCTCCCTGGACAGCTACATTTTCTCTTGGAGCCACAATCTCAGCTGGAAGAACAGGAGCTGTGTGGGAGTGCTCATTATCTCAGGCAACACAAAGCAGAATGGGCTCCCCTGACCACTGCTGAAGTGGTCAGTGCTGCAACAAGAAGTGAGCTTTGTGCAGTTACAACTGTGTTCTTTGTGTGGCATTTTGTGACAACACAACAGTGCTGGTGGCCTGCCAGCAGTTCACTTGTGGGGTGGTTTTGGAAGTTCCACTGAAACCAAATTAATTGTTTTCTTTCCCAAAGCACATGTGGTGCTGGGAAAGCAGTGAGTGTATATGTTGGTTATTTCTAAGACCTAGCTATTCAGGTATGCCTCAGTTTATTGCCTTACTTTGAGATGGTTTTGAGTAAGAAAATTAGTACAGAAATGAGTAAGTGTACTTAAACCCTTGTGAAAGGGCAATTTCTCCCCCAAACTTCTAGCAGAAACACACTATCCGTCACCCTCAGCCAGGAATAGGACTAGCTGTGCTGCTGTGATCTTTGGCTGAAGGGGACTGAGCTCAGAGAGACAGTTCTGCAGTCATATAGTTGTCTGGATCCTAGAGGGAGGGATGTGTTCGTTAAGGCAACAAAACCCCACATTTGGAGGGTTTTGTTGCCTCTGTATTCATCTGCCAGACCTATGGCCACCTGTCTACTTTGTACAGCAATCTGATGTGCACGTCAACTGAAGTGTCCTGGGGAGCAATAAAAACAACTGACTTAGCAGCTGTTCTTCAGCATGGCATCCGTGACTTTTCAACAAGCAGTGGGAGATGTAGCACAGCTTGATTCTGCGTGTGCCAGCTGGGAACTTCTAGTCCAAAAAGGTCTGATAGTACTGTGACAACCAGTCATGGTAGTGCTGTGATTCATAGGCTATTGCCAAGTAGCCTACAATCACGGCAGTAGGCATTGTGTTTCTATAGAGTGGAATGGAACCCACTGAAGTGATCAAAACGAGATACATACCACATTCTGGGGAAAAGGTGGGTCTGGTCCAAAGCCTGGTGCTGTTGGCAGGAGTCTGGCTATTGGCTTCCATAGATTTTGACTCGATGTTTGACAGAATGGACAAGCAGCTGCCAGTGGATGCTTTAATGAGGAAAGAATAAATGAACATGGATAGTTTTCAGGTGTTTAGTAAGTGAAAGCTACGAGCCAGGTGCTTGCTTCCTCCTTGCAATAGGCAAGATGTTTGGATTCTGGCTATCCTTTATTCAGACTTGTGCTGTTCATGCCAGTCTTGTCATAAATGCTTTTTAATAGGATTTAAAGGTAATTAGCTAAGGGAAAGTTCTTTGTCATTAAATCTTCCAGGAGGTGCTGGAATACTTTATGACGGGTTGTCTAGAAGTTTTTCTACCTGTTTTCTCTTGAGAGGCTCTGTCACTGCCTGACAGACCAGGAATATTACCATTTTAAATTCCATGCAACAAAATGTATTTAAAATAGGTTGACCATTTTTCTTAAATTGGGTATTTTAGCATTTTCTGCTTACATTCAGCACCTGCTTTTTTTCAGATGAGGTCTATGAACACTGCATTACATTATCAAAGGAAGCCTGCAGCAAAATCAACGAGGAGAACTTTCAGTGTGGGAGTAGGGGCAGGTTTATTTTATTAATTAATGGTTTGGATGGGGAAGGTCGGGGGAGATCAGCCATTCTCACTACTACTCACCCGCCAAAACTCCCTCAGGGCTTCCCCGGCGTCCCTATCTGGCACCGGTGAGGGGGAGCCCAACCGGAGCTGCCTGTACGGGGGCACCGGCTCGCCTTCATGCCGGCGAACGGCCGCTCGCGGGTTTATGTGGCGCTGTAACCTGCTACCCCGGCGCCCGCTCCCTCAGCGCTCCCGCGCTTCCCGCCCGCTCTGGCCGGCCCGGAACGCCGCTCACCGCCCGTGTTTCCGCGGCGCTGCCTTTCGCCGCCGCACCGGCACCGGAAGGGCGCAGCATCCGCAGCCGTCCGGGCGCCGCGGGGTGTCGGTGGGGCGCCGGGAGTTGTGTCCGCAGGGGCGGGGGGCTGAGGCCCCGCGCTGAGCCGCCGCCATGGGGAAGCGGCAGCACCAGAAGGATAAGATGTGAGTGGGGATGGCCCCGGCAGGGCGGGGGGGGAGTCTCGGCGTTCCGGTGTCCGTGGCTGACCGCGCTGTCTCGGCAGGTACATCACGTGCGCGGAGTACACGCAGTTCTACGGGGGCAAGAAAGCAGGTAACGGCGCGGGGGGGGCCGCCATCCGACCGGGAGGTGTGGGGGGCTGAGGTGACCTCCTTGAGCAGAGCGCGGCGGGGCTGCCCCCGCCCGGCCTTGGCACCGCCGGGAGCCTGAACTTGCGGTGCTCCTCAGCCTGAAAACCGGCAGAAGTTCGCGTTAACGCCCGGATGAGCTGCCCGGGCCTTCACCGAGTTCTGTACGCCCTGCAGAGCGGAGCCTGAGTGTTGTCCGTCTGTCAGAGCACTGTTCTGATGTGTTTCTATTTGTGTAACTTTACTTGAGGAGCGTACTTGGGCTCTTCAGGAGAGACCCGATTTTAGTTATAGTTTTGCAAGGTTTATAGACTGAGAATGGTTTGGATTGGAAGGGGCCTTAAAGCGCATCCAGTTCCAGCCCCCTTCCACAGGCAGGGACACCTTCCACTCAACCAGGTTGCTCAAAGCCCTGTCCAAGTATTTTTAATAATGCAAATTTATTGTATTTATCCTTGTCATTAGTGAATTGCTGTCATACGTGTATTGACATGTAAATTTCAAGTGTTTTATTTTTTACTTTGGAATCATAGAATGGGTTTGGGTTGGAAAGGACCTTAAGATTATCCAGTTCCAGCCCCCTGCCATGGGCAGGGACACTTCACACTAAACCGTGTTGCCCAAGGCTCTGTCCAGCCTGGCCTTGAACACTGCCAGGGATGGAGCGTTTACTATGTATTTATTACAGTTCTGCTGTGTTGTTTTGTTTTTGTTTTTGTTCTCATCAACAGACCTTCCACGAACTAATTTTAGACGTTTGTCATTTGATCACTGCAGGTAAGACAACAAATATACATTATCGTTATTAAATGACACATGTATTCATTAGGCTGGTGGCATTGAACTATCGCTGAAGACGGGTTCTTCTGAGGTAGTTACTTTCATTGGCTTGTTCCTGCTATGATAGTAATAAAGCAAGAAAAAATTTGGTAAGAACTAAACCAGTATCTATACTTTCTGTGATTAGTGTCTGCAGAGATTGAAGGTGATGGCTAAAGAACACATGTGATAAAATAATTCAGAACAATTATTATGTACATTTCAGTCTTTCAAATGTGTGTAACTGGAGCTTGAATCTACCTTTCGTTGCTCAGAATATGCTTTCAGTCACTCGTCTTTCTGAAGCAGTGATTAGGGAGATTGAAGCAATATTTATGTTATTTTTTTGTGTTTAGAGTTTACTGCTTGAAGTGCAGGAGTGAAAGAGGGGAGTTAGTAGAGGTGGATTGGAAATCCTCTTGTAAATTGAGCAGTTCATCTACAAACTACTGCTGCTTGGCTAACAGCTGGCTGCTTTATGGAAGCATCCTTAACAGAGAGTGCTGAATATGAATGCCAGTTACTCCCTGGTCCTTTTCAGTGCAAAGACAGCAAGTGGTTTTGCTTGAACCATTTATTTTTGCTGGTGGGGCCCAACACATCAGCTGGGGAGTACTGCAGCATCCCATGGCTCTATGGCTGTGACTGCTGTCTGCTACACATTACTGAACTGCACCAGTTCCCTTCATGGGTTTGTTGTTAATGTGATTTATGTAGAATCAGGTAGTGGGTATTGGCAGTCACTCAGTATTTTTAATAGGGTAGGCCTTGCTTTAATGTGCAAGTGAATCAGCAAAATGTAATTTGCTTCTGTCATGATTTCCAGCTGGTTTTGCTAAAAAGAATGTGTACTTTTTTTCCTAGTTTGTCTCTGCAGCCATTTGAATACCCAGTTTGCACACCAGATGGAACAGTCTTTGACATACTGTAAGTTACTGTCTGTACTTAGCTTTATTTTTGTGTTGCTGAACTGGTTACAGCTGTGTGGCCATCGTTTGGTCTTAGCAAGTTGGCAAAAGTAATCATGTCTATTAACAGAGTTTTCTGATTATGCTTGTCACTTATTTTTTTATCCTTTCTCTTTTCAGGAGCATTGTTCCTTGGATAAAGAAATATGGAACCAATCCAATCACGGGAGAAGTAAGTAACAATGAGTGTATTCACGTGATGTCTTTGCTTTCCTTGTGCTCTGTTTTCTATTTAACATGTCCCTTATGCTCTGTTTCCTATTTAACATGTGGAAGAAACAAAATGCCTTAATGAAAGCAAAAGAAGTTGAACAGGAGTGCTATTTTGAATTATGGTATCTTTGAGATCGACTTTGCAGAAATTAATGTAGAGATTTACATGGGATCTCTTTTAGCGGGGGAAAAAAAAGTCTTCTGGATTTGCGACCTGATAGCCTATCCCTGTCATCCTGCTAATGATCTTTGTGGTAGAAAATAATCAGTCTCAGATCATGTGTGTGGAAGAAGGAGGATTATAAATAGTATACTATGTGCAGTTCATTTATGTAAACTCCCAGGGTATCTTCCCTTTCTTACAGGTGTGGCATAGGTAAAATCTGTAGAGATGGAAATAGGAGCTTCCATATGTGCTGCTAGTGATGCCCAGTCAGCCCAACTGGCCGTTGATGGAAAAGACTTTGTCCTGCTGCCTCATATAAGCACTGTTCTAGTCTGTGCAGGGCAGGGGGCTGGCAAGCTCACTCCTCCATCTGGGACTAAACTTGCAGTGATGTTTTCTAAACAGAAGGGTGTTTGACTTCATGCAGATTAAGGAGATAAATTGATGATATTATGAATGGTCAGATTAAGCTACAAAATCTTTTGAATTATGTTGACAGTATGTTTCAAAAAGCCTCTGACTTGCCTCTGTTGTGACAGTTCACTGTGAGACTGGAATTTCACAATATGGTCAGCACCCTAGTGGTTTTTCTCCCTTCTTTTTCTGCATAAATGGTAATTTTGAAGGGGTTATTTTCTGTAGTAGTGTGAAACTGTAAAGCACCAGATAAATATGAAGTACTAGAAATATTTCCTTGCTGGAATTAATTTTTTCTGCTGTGTTAAAAGATTGAGTGCATTGTTTGTGAGGGCACAGAGGGAAATTTTAAACAGAAATTACTGCTTCAGCTGCTCAAACTTGTCTTTTCCTTTCGTACTGCAGTTACTTTCCCGAGCAGTAGGTGGCAGCCATTGCACAAGATTGTTGGTTGGTTTGCGGGCAGCTTTGTGGAATGAGATTACCTCTGAAACATCTTGTGTTTGATTAAAGATTTTCCCAGCAGACAGATTCGAGGAGAAGCTAAATACAGATGCAGCGTTCCAAACTCTAAACGTGAACAGGCTGTCTGAGACTCAATCTCTTCCGTTATAGCAAACTGCAGGTGTGTTTGTGTGATAGAGAGATGATTGAAGGTCTTTCTTCACACATGAAGAGGCCAATGTGTTGTTGAGAAGGAACGGAATTATAGCTATTTATTTGTTTTCACCAGCTTCTAACCACCTTGCCGCCTCGTGCATTGGTTGGGAGTTTTGAGGTTTTGCCAGATCAATTTTTTTCACTCGGAGCAGCTCCATGACACCTGTTCTCATTTCAGAATGTGAACCGTGATGTGGTTTAAAATTACTTTGGGTAAATGCTAAGCAAGTGTAATGTGCCTGGTGGTCTTGTGTAATTAGAGAAAGGGAGGTTGTGCATAATATAGTTGGTGAACCAAAAGCGCTTAAATGAAGCTGGACTTTGGAATGTTAGTTTACCCAGACTTGTGCTTCTGTAGCTGATCTGCAGTGCGCCTTCAGCTCACCCCAGCCTGAGCCCCCTTTCATGTGTATCACTCTGTCTGGGGAGGCCTTTCTTCTTCTCTTTTATTCAGTGGTGGACTAGTACACTACAGCTCTCTCTTCCACAGGACAAAGGTGTTCCAGACCACTTGGAAGAAAAAGGATATGCTTGCTCTCCAGAGCAGCAAACAGCCCTACTGAATCCAGCCCTGTGGAGTTATAGGTTGAAGAATGGGGTTGAATGAAGTGTTGTAATTTAGCCTTTTATTTCCCAGAGGGCTAGCTCTGGTTTTTGGAAGGGGGGGATGGTGTTGGGCAAGAAGGGGATGGAGGTGCTGGGATGAGGCAGGGTAGGTAGCAGAGGAAGTTGGAGAGGAGCTTGTGCGTCTCTAGGCTGTACTACCCTCTATTTCATGTGTCATTATGTGTTCACCTTCTGTTGCTTGTATAGCTTGTTCATTTTGGAAACCGGGAAATATTTTCTGTAATGAGTTGGTGACTTGCAGAAACTCAAGATTCTGGGTTTGTTTTCAAAGCAGTTGTACCAGATTAGCTGCAATGCCATGTTTTGTATGGTGATTTATGAAGTTACTTTGCACAGATTGATCGTTTGTCATTGGTGATGAGGGTTTGCAGAATTTCTTCCATATTTTTGCTCTGAAGTTAAAAATAAAAATGAAATCCTTTGTGGCTTGTACTTCTGTTGCTACAGTTTGCTACAGGCCAAATGTTTCTGAGAAGTCAGTAGGCGATTTGGATGGTGGTGTTAATGGTGCACTCTTGGTACTCACCAGTCCTGCCTAGCTGTCTTGTTTCTGAAGTGGACCCCTCAGTGGAGAGTTGGAGAGCCTTACAGTCATTAATATATTTACCATCACAGTGCTCCCAGGGGGTAGGACTGCTGATCTTTTATTAATTGGATGTTTGTGAACTGATCTACATGTGACTTCTCTGATTCTTCTGAATCCTAAGCTATTGGACCAATCTTCCTTTTAAAAGACATTTAGCAATGCCAAGATTAGTCATTCTTTGATATGGTTAAAATATTTTAATTTCTTTTTTTCCTCTGCTTTCCTTCCCTATACTTCCTCATGGTTCATGGTTTGTTTTTTCTTGCAGTATGGACACCACTATCCATATCCATTTAGAAGAAACAAATCACCATTGACCTTTGCCTAGAGTTTTCCATGAGCTATTCCAGAAACCAGCTTTATTTCCTTCCCCCCCACCCCCCATCCTTTTTAAGAATGCTTTGGGGTGAAAAATACTTCTGTTACTAGGCCAATAATTTTGGAAGAAACGCACATTTCTCACAGCTGATCCACCGCCTGTCAGATGGCATTGGCTCACTTTTATTGTCTGCTTTGTCAGGACGCTGCTCTAGCTTATGTTTATGCTAAAATTGCATAAAATAAAGAGGAAAGTCATAGTTAGATCATTCCTTTTTACTAAGAACAGCACTTTGGCTTCTCAGGCTTGCAGATAATTGTAAGCTTGCCAGAATATTTCATGTAACAGTGATATGACAGCCCTGACCAGCATGCCCAGACAAGTCAGCCAGCTGGGCTCTGAAGTACCTGTTTCCAAGAAGTGAGATTGGTCAGAGTGTATCTGGTTTGTTGGAATCTCAAATATGAACAGGTGATAGATCAGCATGCCTTTTGACAGGAATTTCAAGGAAATTGTGCTTTGTTGCATGGATATGTTGTATGTGGGCTGAGCTATTTTTGCATTGTAATGTGTCTGATGTAAATACCTATTTTTCCACTCTGGTTCAGTGACATTCTGCTGCATGTGGGCAGGCCAGATTATTGTGGTTGTACTTTAGCCCCATTCAAGGCTCTTGGCCAAATAATCTCTATTCCCCTGTCTCAGAAGTAGGTATGGACTTTGTCCCCAGTTCCCCTTTTTCTGTGGGAATTTAATTCTTTCAGACAGTTGAAACTCAGTTCATCTCTGGTGTTTGCTTCTAAGGCTTTGGTCCAAAGTCAACTTAGTGACTGTTTCAAGTGCATCTACTTTTAAACTCTCATAGCAGGGTCACCTATGTGAATTCTTTCTGCACTGCTGACAGCAAACTAAAATTCATGGGTCTGCTGATCCTGCATAATGCAGAGAGGCAATCCCCCCAGTAAGGGCCACATGCAGCTGAGCAGTAGTTGCATATGTATAGCTTGAAGGGCAAACAGGATTCAGTTGAGTTAATTTAATTTGGGCTTAATGTATGCCTAAGAGTCAGGTTAGGAGACCTGAAGATGCGGTGTGGTGGATGTATGAGACTAGGAGTCATGTTTCTGGACTGAAGGAGGTGGAGCACAATTTGTGTCATGCTCTGGCTCATGCAGGGTTAAGATCCAGAGCTACAGACCACAGAGAGTTTTTTTCTTAAGTGTCATAAGGCATTGACGTGGAAAATGAAGACTAATTTTGGACTCGGAAGGCTGAAAATTTCTGACTTTTCCCAGCAGGACATCTGCTTTCTTAGAAGAGGCAACTGTAGCCAAAGTCTTGCTTTGTAACAAGACAAACTTTTACTATTCTTCTCCCACACTGTTAATCCTGTGTTTACCAAATAAAAATTACTTTGGGTGAGATTATGACTAATATGATCAACTAATTGTGATAGTACAGGTGCCTCATGCAGTAGGCCTGTCTGATCCATGCTTTGAAAGCACCCAGAGGCGCACATCTTGTGCCTGCAATGCTGGGCAATAATGACAGAGCCTGTAGTGGACACCTCCTCCCTCCAGCATTGCTCTCATAGCAATGTGAGCAGTGCCCTTTTATTTTAATAATTTGTTTGAAATAAGGTTGGTAGGGTGATTCTTGCCTTAATAATTACAGGCACTTTCAGAACCCATAATTTCTTACCCTCAAAAGAAAAAAAAACTGCAACCAAGTCTTGTTATTTCAAAACTTTCAAAAGTAATTCTCAAATACATTCTTTAACTATACTTATTAGCTAATTCATCTTCCAGGTGCCGGTGGCTGTTATTCCTTCATTTTATTGTGAAATCATGGTTTCTTTTCGGTTTGATTAACTAGTTTTCAGCCAGTCTCATAGAAAACAGTTGATGGTCTTGTGAGAGAGCCTTGCTGGCTAGGTTAATGGAGAGGATATTCAGAAGATTACTTTTTTACCACTGGATTTATTAATCCCACTTTAAAAATCAGCAAACAACCTTACAGCACTTATGTTTACGTGCACTAAAAAAGCCTTTGGCTGTCTAAATAAGGGAAATCCTGCCCGAAAAGGATGCAGAAATTGGAGCAAAGGTGAAACTTCCTTAAACATAAAAGTGTTTTTACTGTGTATGTATTTTGAAAGCACAGATTCAGAAACAGAAAGCATTTATGAATGGTTCTTCACCCAAAAAGTTAACATAATGGGAAAGAGGGCTTAGGTATTTTTTTTCTTCTTTTGTAATATTGTGAATAAAGTAACTGCAGCATGTCAGGAGTATGGAAAATACTCAGTACTGTAGGAACAGGTGTTCAAGTACAGCTTAGGTTCCAGCCAAGGATTTATAGCTCACTACAAATTGCTCCCCACCTCTATCAAATAGTCATCGTAAGGCCCATGAGTTTCACGAATGGATTCCTGTAAGTGGGTTGCATGAGCTTCACAAGCTGCTGAGTCAGAGGTGCTGAGATGAAGATCACAAACTAAACTCATCCAGTGCTGACTTGAGTGGAATGGGTCTCTGGCCTGAACAGGGGAGAGGACAGGTTCAAGTTTCATGTGGCCAGTATTAGCTAAATCAAAAGTAACTACAGGTTTTAACTCAGTTCATGTGGTCTGTGAGGTAATTTACTGAAGATTGCTGCTTTAATTGTGTTATTCCAGGTGTGTTTCTAGATAATGAGCAACAAATAATGGATGTCATCAGGCAAGGAATCTGTGGTTTGAAGGTGACCTCTTTCATGCCAGCGTAGCAGTAGCTGCTGTTGGAATACATTGTCAGGAAAATGTAATAGCTCTAGATAATGTTCAGTGTGATGCATTTTCAGAGTGCTTGTCTGGATCTTTCTGCAACATGATGGTAATGTTATCTTAGGATTTTGATGGTCTTCTAAAGATGGCACGCTGCAGCAGGACTCAAGTTTTCCTTGTGACTTTTCATCTTTCTCTCTTGAAAAGTTCTCTTCACTCTTACTGTTTCCAAGGAGATTGTGCTGACTCTGAGCATTTTCATTCTTTGTCCAGATACAAAATGCCTTATGTTATGTATGTTGAGAGGAAAATGCTGTGCAGCCCTCCATGAGCAGGCTATCCTCATATCAGTTTTCCACACCTAGATTGATGGGACTATCTAATTAAGAGCAAAACAGTTTGACAAACTGAGATATTTTTCAGTTTGACCAACTGAGATACGTAGGAGAATTCAGGAGTGAGGCATATCCCTCTTTCATTGTTTGTTTTTTTTTTTCCTCAGCATCAGAGTACAGCACCTGAAATCCAGGTAGTGGGCTATATTGTCAACTGGAGAAATGAGTGATCATTTAGATGGATCCATAACTTCAGGTCTCATGGTTGCAGCATAACTGATGTATAAATGAGAATTTTAATTCTTCTCTGGAGAAGGCTTTTCACATATGTGTCAGAAGTTGGCACATCTTCAGCTTTGAAATTCAAAGTATATTTCCTAATTTGTCTGATGCAACTCAAGTCAAATCTTCAGATATTGCATAGTTTTAAATGTCAATTGCTCTCCCTTTTTCCCTTTTGTTAAACTTACCATATTTTTTTTTCTTGTGCATTTGAAGTGAAGGGAGGTTATTTCTTGTTTATTTGTAAGGGAAGTTTAAGTGGGGGGTGGAAATACAGTTTTGCTCTAGATGAGTAATAGCTTATTACAGAGCAGAGAACAAAGCTTACAGAAATAAAACCAAGGGAAGCTTTGTTGAAAAATGATTCAGACAAATCCAGCTTAGTTGGTTTTCATGTGTTGCAAAAAGTGGGGATCAGGAACCGAAAACTGAAAGACTCAATGAGGTCTTCAGCTGTCTCGCAGTCTGCTTTACACACTGCGTGCTCTGTCTTGAGCCAGTGTTTGCCTTCTTCCTGCTGTGACTGCCGAAAGGTTCTTCTGATGGTTTTCATCTGATAGATATCTTCTGTAAATTTTGGGTTTGACCAGCTTAGTCTCGTTTGTGTTTGTGCCAAAATTGTGCTTATATCTGCTAGTGTTTACAGCTGTGTTATTTGGTACAGAGGAATTTAATGCTTTCTTGACGTTTTCTTGCTGAGACTTGTATTTTCCTGTCAGATGTTCTTCTTGCCTTTAAGTTCTCTATACCCTAAGTGGTCACAGTTGTCCTTCTCCTCATCTGTTTAATTTTAACTTGTCTTCTTTGAACAGAGTCAATCATACGTAGTAAATGCTGGGTGAATTCCTGGTACAGTGATGGGAATATTTTCTAATCTCTTCCTGAAGTGCTTTGATATTACTTTAATATACTGCACATGATAATGTGATACAAAAACCAGTTTCAGTGTCTGTGTTGAGACATGAAGGCTGCTTTCAGAATATAGTAATTTGTTGCATTTTCTCTTGATAGCTTTGGTCTTTTCAGAAGTAGGTACTTATAAAGAAGAATTAGCCAGGATGAACAGTGGTTCTTCCTTTTCTCTTTTTCTTTGTTTCCAGTTGAAGGTTGCTGCCTGTGTTCCTGCGGCCTGTAGCAGTCTTTCAGGCACGGATGGTTACAGCCATCATTATTAAGCATCTCTCTCCAGGTGCATTTCTGTCTGGGAGCAGCTGCTGAAATATTTAGAATCCACTTTGACCAATATGAACTTTTCAATATGCAGCAACTGAACCATGTTGTCTTACCTCATTTGCCTCAGAAATTATTAGCTTTTAGTCAACAGTCTAAATGAGTTAATATTTGACTAGTGACCATAAATTTTCGAGGCCCCTGGATAGAAACATGTGAGGACATGATTCATGCCCAAAGGAATGACCAGAAAGTTGTGTGTCATAACTGAAGAGGATCATAAAACAGAAGGGGTCATGGGGATGGAGGTCCTGGTGAGGCTGATGACTTGGAAGATGACTTCTTTTTTTGTTGGGTTTTCTGAAACTTTCCCGCTCTCCTTTGTTACTGACAAACAGATGGATAAATGGTAGTTTCACTCCCAAAGTTGCATCTGTATGTTCTACAGTAGTACACTCAGGACCACTAGGAGATAGCCTTTATCTGTGCTAAAAGGGGGGTTTGTTTTTCAGTTCCCTCTATTTTTGGGAAACAGAGTGAAGAAGATGAGATTTGCTTCTACTTACTGTTCAGTTGCTTTATCAAAAGGAGATGTTTAAAACCCTCCAGTGTCATGAGTCACTGGCCAAGCTACTGTGCCTGCTTTACACCTTGATGACGGGGATTGTCTTGGTGATGGGCAATGTTTCATCCAGTAAGCCAGCTCTGGACACAGGCAGATAAATGTGTCTAGTATTATTCCTAATGTATTATTTCCCTTACAGCAAGAATATTTACATCCAGGTTTTACAGACCGAACAGATGGTCTCTTTTTTTTCCTTTTCTGTGTTTTGGTGGAAGTGTGCACGTTGCATGAGGTTTTGTGATTGTGACACTTAAAAAACTAGCAGCTGTGAAACGCTCTAACCTTAAATGAGATACAGCATGAGGTTTCCCACTGATCCTTACTTGCCTGTTTTTCACTAGAATTGGAGACCAGCTTTTTGATGCTTCTGCAAAGCTTTATGTTCCATGAATAATGTTGTATTTGGCTGTGGGTCTCTGGATTGATAGACTTCTGACTGCATTAAGGCTGCAGGTTTAATCTTGCACATGAAACTACACATCTTTTTCTCATGGTAATTTCGTTAATTTGCTCTTTGGTAGAGCAACATGATTGCTAGTATCTGTGAGCCATGTGTGTTATCACGCATATCTTTATGATTCTCTGGACAAGGCTTTGGTGGCCATATGGTGCCAGTTTAATTAAAATTTAAATATGGAAATAGAGTGGTCTGGAAATGGGTAATGAAGGATCTTTTGTGTCCGTTTCCATACCAGTTCAGTAATAGATGAAAGCTGCAGCTGAACAGCAGCTTCATCCAAGAGAGTGAATTGAGGACATCATTTTAACATTTGGTAGGCAGTTGTGCACTTGAGAAATATCTGGCATTTTTTGCTGTTGAACTGAATGTAGAAATGATACCTCAAATCATGAGGCTATTTTGGCCTCTTGGATGCTGACCCCAATTTTTTCATCAGGCATTAAAGTCCCAGAAGCTGGCTTATCTTGTTAAAACCCCACTGCTGTTTCCAGTCACATTCCCATAATGTACAGGCTTGCTGAGGATTTCCAATGCCTTTTATCATCATTAAATCCATTTTACAAGATCTGGAGTAAGTAACATTATACATGGAGTTATTCTAATACCATTCATTCAACACATATCCCCGTATTTCCTGAAGGTTTTATAGTAGAGAAAATTGTAAGAGGGCTTCTTAAGATGTTAAGTTGTGCAAGGAATAACAGGTTTCATCTTTAAAGGAACCAAAGAATTTAATACAAAATTAGTTTGCTGCTCTTAAGTTAAATTTAGTACTTGGTAAGCAACATTGTGTTTTAATATTAATATTTGGTTTGGCTTTCTCTTCTATTTGAGGTAATGCTATGTTGCTTGTTTTGGTGAGTGAGAACCTACCAAATGGCCAAGCCAGCCCTGGATGATTTGGTCCTCGTGTTGTCAACCAGCTCAGACATGACACGTTATTTTTCCCTCGTGATAACTTTGCTGGGTTATTGTGTGTTTCTCACAGAGGCCGTTCAGGAGGGTGTCTGATCCCCAAGTGTTGAACATGTTAACACTGACTCAGTTACAGTTGATAGAGTGGGGAAGTCTGCATTTACTAAATACAACTCTTGCTGCACATTACCAGCTCTAACCATGTGTGGACAGAGAATCAAATGAGCCCATTCGGATTGCTTTTCAGGCTGGTACATATCCAACAGGGTCAGAGCCTCATTAACAAGAAGAACGTGCAGCTACCGACCAAAGAGATTCAAAGAGTGTAACTAATTGATGTGTGGGGATTGTAGGTCATATCTTCATGAGACACACTGTGATGATGCAGAATGATTTAATTCAGAACAATCGGCATGCTTCATCCACGAGCTGCCACAGTGCCCCACTAACCTACACGCTGCAGTAACCTCTACTTTGGGTATCAATACAGGACGCTGCCCTTTGGGATCCCGCAGAAGTGAGAGCTGTCAGCTGACAGATGAGAGCACAAGGCTGTGGGGCTTCGCGCTGCTGCGAGAAAGTAGGTCATGGCCAAAAGTAGCCTTTCTGCCTTTGTGGAAGTGTGCCTGTGAGAGAGGAGTCAGCTGAGAAAAGAGCTTGCATGGGTTTTGCATTTGTTTTTTCAGCCCTTCCTTGCTGTGGAGCAGCTGGCACTGTGTGCTGTGAAATGCGTCTGCTTTCCAGTATTCTTGCATAAAATATTTTTAGAAGTGAATATGCAGCTCTTATTTCTGCTTAAGGGAAGTGGCAGATGCTTGTGGCCTTTCGTTTTCGTTAAGAATTTAGAATTTTAATTAGAACAAGTGTTTTTAATAAGCGTTTTTTTTGCCCTTGCTTTCTTCACTGGAGATTGCCTTAAACCGGACCGTAGGTGTGTATTGGTGAAACACAGGTTGGAAATGATTTTTGAACTTGAGCTGTGTATGCAGTGTTTGAGCTCTCATGCTTTATTAATAATAGGACAGACATGAAAACAACTACTTTAACTCATCTTAGGACTCATTTGCTCCTGCTGTCTCCTCCTGTGAAGACCAGTGCCTGTTTGTGGCATAATGGTCATTTCCATGGCAACAAACTGTGTGATGGTGCTGGAAAGCTTTGACTTTTAACAGAGAATAAATAAAAGCAGATTCACCCACACACAAGATAACCCTATTTATTTTCATGGGAAATGAAGAACTTGAGAGGGGAAAAAAAAAGATAGAGGTTTTCTATATCATATTCTTTCATAGTTTCTTGTGTAATCTGTATGTCTTTTAAAACTGGACCTATTGGAAATCGCAGCATACAGGTTGGACTTCCTTCTTTGTTGCTGCTCCATGTGCAGTTGCCTGACCGTGCATCCTGGTCTCAGGCACAGCTGCCTTTGTAGACAATAGCAATCCTCTGTAGCAGATCATCACCTGGGTTTGCTGTTCTGGTTCTCCAAAGATTTCCTTTGACAAAACACTAAGTCCCCCTTTTGTCTTGCCATGCATCAAGACTTGCCAATCAGTTTCTCAAAATTTTTTTGAGGTGTTGCCCTAATTATGTTTCCCCCAATATTTTCTTATATACAACCTGCTTTGTTTCCATCTCTTTTCATAAATACATTGCACAAACAACTTCCTTTTTCAGTAGTTGGAAATTCCATCATGATTTGGTATGGGAGTGCTTGAGCACAAAGCTGTTGCCAGCTGAGCCAAAATCAGAGCTGCTCCAAAGGGCCTGAACTGACGCATCAAAGTCACTTCTTGTATACAAACCTTATAGGAGTCTTGTCTGCGGCAGTGGAAGTTTATAGTGCTCATATACAGCACTTCTTTAAGAATGAAAACTCTACTGAAGACTCCAAGCTTTTTGTGTATTTCAACTCCTCTATGAAAATCACTATTTCTTTATTTACTGTTGATACATAAGACTGTATAAATGCTGGTCTCATTTTGGAGCAGATGCCAGCAGAAGCAGCTGATGCACCATGAGTAACTGATGCTGAAAACTAACCTTTTTCCGTGTTATGGAAGGATGTGACCTGAAATACCATACTATTTCCCTGGGTACGGAGTGCGAGTCTGAGGACTTGGCAGCACTTCTAACAGTACATCTTATGTTGACAGATGAAAGAATGTACTACAGCTTTTGCTGCCTTTAAAGTCTGTACAGCAGTTTAGTCTGCCTTTTCCACTAAATTTCTGTCAAGGTATAAATCTGAATCTTCAATCTTGCTAAACCATTTCTTAGGGAACTGTTTCCATTTCTGTTTAAATATGATTGCTTACATGTTTTGGGGATAAGTCAGCTCTGCCAGGAAGATAATTTAAAGGGCTTCCTTCAAATTATCAATGTTGCCAGTGGTTTTATTTCTAAAGAAGCTTTTTCTGGAACATAATTTTTGTGCTGTTGCACAACATGTGCACAGATGGATGCTGCTTTGTATTAATAGTTGTTTAGGTTGAATAGATCTGTCCAGAATCATATGTTCATTTTGGCAACTCTGCTGTTTCTCTACTACTACTATGACAACTTTGTTCCTTTAGGAAGATAAATAAATGGATAAAGCTCTGCATTCACGTAAGTTGTTGCAGAAGCTGCTGTTGCATTTGCTGTCTTTGTACCCCAGCAGTGTGCAGATGTTGGGGTTTGGGGATTGTTTTTGAGAATCTACTTAAGGAAAAACAGCAGCCCTGATCTTCCATCACCTAATTAAATATAACCTAAATTGGCCTCTTCTTTTCCCTTCCCATCTTATTCCTACTAGCCCTCGTTGCTGCTCTTCCAAATAAATTAGATGGTTACCTTTGTGGCAACGAATGAGTCTGCCAGTTGTCTGAGAACAGTTTGAGAACTGCCTTCCTATAAATGACTCTGTCCAGCTGTCGTAACCTGTACTCTCTGATCCAAGAATATGAATTTTGATTAGGCAGAAAGGGCTCTCTGACTTAGTTTCACATGGTTTTCTGATCACTTTTTGCCGTAATGATTGAACTGGCAGTGTCGGCGTCGTGGCTGGCAGATCTCCACTTGTAGCTGTTTATAAAGAGCTGTCTGGCTTATAAAAATCTCCCTGATCTGTTCAGGTGAATGTTTTGAGAAGAGAACGGGTTGTTTCTTCTAAAAGGCATGTGCTGTGTGTGCTTTTAACAATCAATTTGGCAGTGAAACTGCCGCTGACAGCTGATACAATCAAAGCATTTGTTGGGGTTTCTTTATATATCTGAGATCCTGACTCAGCCTTGCAGCTTGCTGGGCTGGACTTTGTCTCTGGGTGCCCCAGTCAAGTGCTACCTGACCATCCTGGTGGGCTGTGCTGGTGGGGTGACCCCAGACATGGTATGCCCTGTCATGCCAGTGAGGTGCAAAATCTCATACTGATCCTATGAAAGGACTAGCATACGTGGGCTTGCCTGTCATGTTACTGAAGGCTCACCATTGGTTTGGGTGTGCTTGCAGCTTCAATATCTTGGGGAAGGCTGTGGGGAGGGAACAGCTTGATCATCCGAAAGTGTTTGCCAGCCTGATAGCTCTTCTCTCCCTGTGTCAGCCCTTCCAGAGACAGGGCACCAGGAAGATGCTATAGATGTTCTGATGAAGCCTGAGAGAGCAGGAGCTAGCTTAGTCTGCAGCGTTCTCTCTGGAGTTGGGGGATGTTACCCCAACCTTACCTGCCATCTCAGTTCCCTCCTCTGTGGAATTGCTAGCTGGGGATTAGGTGGTCAAAGACCTCTCCTGAAACTCCCTTCATGACCCTAAGCACCTTTCCAGACAATTTGTTCCTTCGTTTCTTTTCATTTTTGCTGTTTATTCTGTGGGCTGTGCTACACTTTTACAGAAGTAAAAGAAAAATTACCATTATTTCAGAAAAGATAGTGAGATTGATTGCCAAAATGGTTTGCTGGTTTTGTGACTTTTATCAGAGGTCCCTTCTGAATTGTCACTTAGCAGCAGCAGCAGTGATCTTTCCCTCTTAGCTTTTGATGTGAACTCTCCTTTCAGTTTGTGCTAAGACAGCTGTGCGACATCTCGAGCTGGTTCACTCTGTTAGCACTGTACTGTGTCAAACTACAACACTGTAAATAAAAGTATCCCAGCTCCGTGAGCCTTGTTTTTGTGGGCTGCCTGTGACTTAAACTCCCAGGGCTCTGATGCTTCAGACAACTTGCAATATAATAAATTATGTATCATTAAAATCCGAACACTGATGTTACAGTTTCCTTTTATTTCCATGGCTAGATTCTGTTGTGATTAATTTTTTAATGCTGCCTTTTTTTTCTTTTGTTTTTAGAAACTAGATGCCAAATCACTGATAAAGCTGAATTTTGCTAAAAACAGTGAAGGTAAGTGCAGTCATTTTCCATGGGTTTTTCTTTTTGTTTGCTTGTTTGTTTTTCTCTTTTCTTCTTAATGAGCACTTGAATAAATCCTGGACTGTCATGCTCATGGTAAAGTTACCTCTTTGTGTTCTCTGTCAAGTTCTTATTTTTTTTTTTCTCAGTAAAATGACTGTTTCTTGTGAGTGACATATTTACCTTGAAAATTCATTTCTATTTTTACTTACATTGGGCAGCTGAAAAGTGTTCAGCCTTTTCACTTTACTGTGACTGCTACTGCAGTAAAGTACTGTTCACTTTAAGGAAAAGTTTCAGAAAAGTCTGAATTTCTATAATATGTTCTAATTTTTTTTCTACCTTGCCTATGGCAATATTTGCTGATCACTTGCTTTTGAGCAACTTTTTGCTTATAAAAAGAATTAGACTTAAATAAACACGTGGGATTTTATGAATTGTAGCACAAAAGACAGCAACCTCGAGTTTTATTTCTGCATGGTTAAAGATACACAATCTGTCATCTGAGAGTGGATGCTAAGAATAAAAAAGAGTGGAGGTGAGTTAATCTTTTACCATGCAGATGATGATTTCTTTGAAACTGGAGTTGCAATGTCTTGGTGGGCATAAAATTCTGGAGTGTGTGTCTCCTTATCTTACCAAAGGACTACAGGGCCTTTTCTCTAGCTGGTGGTTTTCTTCTGTGTTTTGTATTCCATCTCTCTCAAGAGCAGGATGTTAAAAAATTGTCGGTAGTCACTGTGGCCAAAGTCTTTGAAAGATACTGTGATACTGTGCTTTCCTGAAAGAAGTCCAGCTCCTATGGAGTGGAATGATGCTGGCCACGCAGTTTCAGGAGCTTTTTCCTTAAAAAGGTTCGTGCTGTGCCATTAATTGATCAAGGGAAGATGCAACAAAACAGGAAGAGTAAAATGTTGCATTTCTGTCCATCAGCAAATTTTTCTTTTAATCATAACATGCAGAATGGTTGCTACATATGTAGGATCATCTCTGCTCACACCTGTATGATAAAAAAGGTCTTCAGATATTGTAGTTTTTTCCATTTAATGAGCCTCTCCTTAGTTGAGTATCTTCTATTCAGAACAAGTGTGTGCCTTCAGCAGCTCAGCTTTTGCTAGAACTGAAAGCATGGTGATTTGCTTTCTTTCATGCAGCTGGGGTGAGGCCTTGCATTTTACCAGCATGTTTCTGTATCCACCAGTTGGGCCATACCCTGATGCCACTTCCAAAAATCCCTTCCTTAACTTCCTCTTGAGTTTCAGTCCCTTGTGTCAGTGGTTTTCCTTCAGCTCTGATGATATTAACAAAAACAGTCCTCAGCTTTTACTTGCATCTGTGTGCTGGAGGTCGAAGTGCCTCCTCTTGCTGATCAGTTAATGATAAATACTCTGTAGGTGCTTGCCTCTCCTGTCTGCAGGTGCTCTGAGCAGCCTCTATTCTGGTCTCCCTGCTGGTTTTGATTTTCGGATGGTAATTAAGAAAAAAGAACCAAATATACCCAGCATATTGCAAAAGTCTCACCCAAACCCCCAGGTCTAGCAAACTGATCAAGTATTAATAACCTTCCTCTAATTGCTTTCTGCTGAGACAATCCAGACATTTCTCTTTTTCCTTGTACATTGCCTTCCATCAGTTTGCTTGTTGTTGACATGCTTAATATTTATGCTGACCCTCCTGGGAAAATTCACAGCTTGATTAGAGCAGAAGCTGGGTTCCTTATTGAATAACGTGTTCAGATTTAATGGCATTCTGCTTGCCACATTTGAATACAAAATATTCTTCTCTCCTAAAAGCACAACAGCTGCTGCGAACTTTTTCGTGGGATATAAGCTAAACTTTTATGCCTGGAAACAGCACTGAAAAGAGAGCACTGGGCAAGTTACAAGATACTGGCTATCTATAGAGCTTTGATTACAACAATAAGTATTATATTGTGGTACTTCATAGATATCAAGCCAGTTGGACAAAGTTCTGTGTTGGGGGATTGAAGGCAGTAGAGTTCAAAACTGCATATTTATTGCTTGCTTTATAATTCCCTTAATGTTACTTTTTCTATTTAGTATTGAAAGATCAAAGCATGGTTAAACCACCATTGAATACATACTGAAGTTACACTTTCTATTAAAAATAAATGTAAATACCCTTCACAGAGATAACAGAAATCGGCTATTTCAAAACAGCTGCCAGGACTTAATGTAAAATTTAGACCATTTTCCCCTCCTTCAGGTAAATATCACTGTCCAGTGCTGTTTACTGTATTCACCAATAACTCCCATATTGTGGCCATCAAGACAACTGGAAATGTGTTTGCCTACGAGGTAGGTTCTCTGTTGCATTTTATTATTAACATTTTAGACTTGATGCATTTCATTCAAGATCACAAAACACTTTAGAAAGATGGGTAAGTTTTGTTCTTGTTTTACAGCTAGGGAGGTTAAAGTACCAGGAGATGAACTGACTTCACAAATTGTTATCCAGCTTTTGCTTTCAATATGTGAAGAAGCCTACAGTATGTTTAAAAGACATTTTTAAACCCTTTTCCTAAGTTAATCTGCGTGCATGGAATTCTTAGACCAAAATGAGTTGCTTTTGTGTGCTTCTCAGTTGAATTAATAGATAAATTTTCTGCTGTCTTCTTTCTGATACAGCATCATCACCAAAACAAATTGCCTCATTTCTGTCCATATCAATTAATGAAAAATAGTATTTTAACTGGAGCTGGGAAAAGTGCAGAGAGAATGCCTTAATGGACACTTTAACTGCATTTTTATTTGTGTTTTGTGAACATTTGTGCAAGCCCAAGTAGAATTGTAGTTGTGACTTGTTTGCATAAGCCTTACTGTAAAAGCAAGATTTATTTCTTTTCAGTAGCAAATAAATGCTTGAATTAACGGATACATATCCAGTGTTGTAAGGCATCTGAACAATGAAACATCTGCTTTTTGAAATCTGTTGATGAGAAATTCCAGTAGGACTTTCAGGTACTGAGAGAGGAGCAAGCTGAAACCATTGCAATCATGGAAAATACTGGATTCATTGTGGTTTTGAAAATGTGCTCTGCTTGTAGTTGAACTGTCTTTATTCCAGCTGTGAGAGCAGTCAAGATTAGGTTAAAATAGAAAGTAATTTCTATTCTTTCTGGAAGCATGATGCTTTGATTGCTGTGGTTAAAAGGCAAACATGAGTTTAAGAGAAGTCTTTGTTAAATGCTTGTTGATATTGTAAAATTATTGGTCAGTTTGCTGCGATTTATAATACCAGGCTTCCTAAACAAGCTGTGCCAAGCGGGTCTGTTTCTCATGTAGTGTAGCATTTATCGGTTTGTTATAAGCATAGAATTAATTTATGGACTTTTGGAGAAACTAGAAAAATATCACTTTCATCTGAGGAGAATAGAGGACATTTGAGTGAATAACATTCAGGCTTTTTTGCAGGCAGACATTCACAGTCATCTCACTGTATGATGTATTTGTTCGTAACAACAAAGCATTTATTCCACTTGGATTGTCACTATGAAATAACATGCCTCTGCTTTGTTGAGAATCATTTAATTTTCTCAGGTGAACAGAAGCATTGCTGCAGGCTAGGTGCAGTAGTAAGGGTGGACGGAGTGTGAGGGACTAACACTGGTCTGTCACATGCATATCTCCCCAGGGGGGACTGACAGAGGAGGAGATACAGACCCCTTGTTAGAGCTGTCTGTCTTGTGCCATCTGTAAACACTTAACTTAGAAAACTGCAAGCAAGACTTCTTTCATTTTGGCAGTACTTTTGTGATGAATTGGTTACAATGATATGCATAACTGTGGAATGTTAAAGGCTGCAAAGTTCTTTTTGAAAAGAAGTAAAACCCAAAGAACAAACCACATGGAACTGTTAAGTTTTGTAGGGATGAAAAACAAAAGCTTTTCATCTCTTAAAAACACACAGTGAAAATATTGTAGCTGCCAGCTGAAAACGAAGGGTTACGTTGTATTCTTTTATTTTTACTTTGAGGTTTTATTGGTATCACCTATTCACTTGTAATATTTATGCATTAGAATCCAATTTTTAATATCTGTGTCTTTTGCCTGGCTGTTAGGCAGTAGAGCAGCTGAACATAAAACCAAAGAGCTACAAGGATCTTTTGACAGATGAGCCCTTCACTAGGCAAGACATTGTGACGCTACAGGTAAACTTTTCTCTCTGTTGCATGTCTTACTACAGGTTTTTTGCAGAGGATGGAATGTTGCTATGTACACTGTTATGAAGGAATCTAGAATAATTGAACTGGTAAACATCATCTCTGTGTGTAACTTGGAGATAGTAGAATGGGAACGACTGTATTTTCTTTGTTATCCAGATGAGCCACAAAGATGCCATATAACTTAGAGCTTGGCAAATCAGTAGAGTGACTGTTGTGTACCTTGTACATGGTGTTCAAATTGTAAATTGTAAAAAATTGTAAATTGGAGAAAAAAGAAGTCCAGAAAACATCAAGGATGCTATATAAAAACGTGGATTTTGACAAATATGTTTGCAGTTGCAGTTATTTCACTGTATCCAACTGAATATAAGATCTTATGCATAATTGTAAGTTTTAGATATGAAACTACACATAAGATCTTGGGGTTTTTTTTCATATTAGTCTTACCTGAAAATTTGCTGTGACTCTTTGGGTTTATTGAGACTTAACAGAAATGCATTGCAAAAGGACTCTGTAGAGGAAAGGTAAAGATATTTCCAGAATCATCTTCAGCTTGAGGCAGCTAACAGTGTCTTGTCTATGCTATCAAAACATGTTTTAGGATGTAAAGTATATAAACTCTTAGGAAGTTCACATCATATTAGGACTGGAACTGATTGTCCATCTTACTCTTTTGAAGATGTCTAAAGAAGTCAAAGCTTCAGAATAGTATTTTTTTATGGAATGTTTCTCTAAATGTAGAGTAAAATCAGCAGGAAAACAAAGGATTTTCTTTAAAGTGCTTGCTTAGAATGGTTTTCTTCTGAATATACACTAATGTTGGTCTTTTAATGATTTTAACAGTACTAAAACCCAGATTAAAAATGCATTGTAAATTCAAGAGTGTAAAAGATACTTATTTACAGATGAATTTTAGTACCAAAATATCAAAAACTCTTGCTTAAAAGAAGGCATTTTTAAGCCTGCATGATTTAAAAATAGAGGAGAAAAGATGCAAGGATCATTATTACTGGAGTCATGATTTAGTACACATCTCATGAACAGTTCATTGCCACGAACCAAGACTAATTCAGTCTAATTTGAATAGAAAAATATTTTCCATTTGCGTCTAAATTTAAATAAAAGGTCTCCCTCCTTCCCTGCTCCCCAGTGCTAAACAGCATGTTTATAAATATTTTTCCTTTATCCCCTTGAGCTTGTGGCTGTTCAAGCTCATGCAACAAAATAAAATGTTTTTAATCCAATGGAAGCAAAAATCATCACTTTTTCAGATTGAAAGCTCCCAACAGAATGTTATTTGAATGTAACAGCATGGTTGCTGATGGATTTGGAACAGTAAAAAAAAAACAACATGAGTGACTAAAAATGTTTCCATGCATCAGTATGGAAACCCAAATTATTTTGAACAAATAATTGAAATGTACTGTAATTTAAAAATATTTTGGTATGTTTTGTAGGTTTGGAGTTTAATGTATATGTAAAGAGTGTGCTCCTGTTACACACCCAGCTTTGCTTTTTTCATAAAAGCAAACAGATGCTATAGTCTCGTAAATCTCATAACGCAATAGCTGGTAACTTATATGTTCCCTGTCTGGATTTTTATCAGTGTTTTTCATCTTCATTCTGTTCTTGATGTGCTGGGTTTCTGTCTTGCTTGGAGGAGTATGTCCACTAATAGAAATCAGTAGGTAGCGATGGTTGTCCAGTTGCTGGTACAGTCATCCTGCCAGCTACATAGAGGTCACAGCCATACATTGCCTGTGCCTCTCTTACATCCTTTTAGGATGACATTTGTAATGCGTGAGTAGATTTGTTCTTCTTAAGTAAACAGCTTGTATGGATTGGTGTTAGCTGCTGTAGTGTAGAATCTTGTGGTATACTCTTCTCAAATACGTTTAGAAATAGCAAAGATATCCCCATCTTGGCATTGACGTAGAAGAGATTTAGAACATCGGAATGCTGTTAACCAGCTAAAGTTTGACCCTTTACCCAATTAGTTTGTAAATATTTCTTTCAAAGAAAGACTTTCAACAAACAGGCTAAAATGGCTTTGGGGTGCCATTTGAGAAGTAAAAGCCACTTAATTCGCTGCATAACACCCACTGCAAACTTGCAAGTATACTTTGATTTTCCCTATTCAAATGCTGCCCTACCCTGACTTGCTTTGTTGAGGCCAGAATGCAGCCTAAAGTGGTAGGATTAGGCTGGGTATTAAAATTGCTTATGTATATGTGGTGTAGGAATCTGCTGTTATTTTCTCATATTATTTTCTTCCTACAAATTGTTGAAAGACAGACCAGTGTCTCCTCTACAAGCTGTGTTGTTGACAACACTGTAGGCAGGGTGGTGGCTTCACACTGCCAAGCTCTACCACCTGTGGCTTTGTTTCTTAGCCAGAGTTCATGACTGCAATCTGTTGTGTTTCAATTTGTGGCTCTAGAGTTCTACCCTAAATCCCTCTCCTCTTAAAACCCTTTCAGTGCTGTGTTGAAATTTATCACTTTGTTTTTTCCCATTCCCCCGTGTAAATTGAGTATTACTGTATCTGAGAAAGCTGGAATTGAAAGTGAGTTGGTAACAGTGACCCTGCTGTTTGGCAAAAAGGTAGATATAAATGAAGTTGCTGTAAAAAACATTTTTTGCGTTGCAAATAACAGCTGAAAAGGACTGTCTGTAATAGCTGTGTTTATCAATAGAAAATAGCATTTCTAGAGGCTGACTCTGTCATAGGAAGCAGATGGGCTACCTGTGTTTGGTAGTGAAATGCAATGTGATAAATGGAAAATTTGAATAATGTATGTTTACAGATTATTTGTATGATCGTTGTTTTCCTCATTGATACATAATGGGCAGTCCCACAGCTGCTAGGGATGTTCTTTTACCGGAGTAGCAATTGACTTCAAACTTGACCTCTCTCTCCTAATGTATATAATTAGAATCAAACCAAAAAATTTGCTCTTTCCAGAAGAGAGAGAACTGCATAAAATTCTTTGTCCTGCCCTTGGTGCTAAACATCATTCAAACACAGATCATAATCCTTCCCTGTTATCTTTCTGGTGAGCGCCATCTCAGCTGGTTCCTTTGATTTCGGTGATAGTTATTGTGTCCTATTGCTAATAAGTTTACTTGTTAAAAAGGACAAATTGTTTTGGATTTGGAGCTAAAGTGAAATCACAACTTTATTTGCTAGTAACACTATCTTAGATCTGTGATGTACTTCTCTTTGTAAAGGAATTGTGGATTCCTTTACAAAATGTTTCTTGCACTTAGATACACAGAATTTGCTTTTTTCCCTGTTGAAATGCAAATGTCCCGGGGAAGAGCATGGCAGTTTTTCATCAACATATGGTAATATTATCCAGCCTCTCAGGGCAGGAGGTAAAGAATATCCTTATGTGCAAGATACATTACTGAAACCGGAATGTAGTTAATTCAGGGAAAAAATACCATGGATTCTGGTTTAATATTTTGCTGATAAAAGCAAAAATACGTGTGACATTATTCCATACGAAACCCTTCTTAGACACCAGCAGTTTTAGTGTGACTGGATTTTTTTAGACTAGCCTTTTACTCTCAAGTTCAAATTCCCTTTTCACAGCTGTGTGATGGTCCACAAACTCAAGTCAAGCTTTCCATCTTCCACATAATAAGATTGCATTAGACTACCGTTCAGAACTAAGTGATTTTTTCTGTCCTGTGTTTTACAGGTTTTCAGCTAGTTTTCAATCTAAATGTTTATCCTAATTTGAAGTTCTTCCAAGTAAATTTTTGGGGTTTGTAATTCAGTGTAAGATCTCAAGGTCTGCTGTCCACCATTTAATCTTTGTGACAAAATCTGGTCAACAATATGGTAGAAATTATTATTAATTAGTGACCCTGTAAATTCTGTGTGTTTCAGTTGTGTGTGTTGCAAATTATTCCTGTGTAATGATGTGGAACTTAATAGCAAGCGCATAAATAATCTGGATTCCCTCATATAAGAGTGGGCAAGCTGAAGAAAGCGCCTGCCCCAGCTCAAGATGCACAGAGAGGAGCAGGATCAGGCAGTGCTTTGCTGGACATGGTGGTGGGCTCTGACAGTGCTGCAGACTTCTTTCCATTGCAAGTGTGAGAAGGTCCTGAGAAGAGCAAAGAATGCTGCAGTACCCTGCTTTTGTATCCCATTTGGTAGGAATTGTTTAGAAGAACTAAGAACAATCTTCCCTTTAGTGCCCTGTCAATTCCTCATCCTCCACTGTGACTCTTTTCAAATAGAAACCACAGCTCTCAAATTTGTGAAGATGTGGCAGAAATTATTCCTGCTCTGGAAACTCTGTAGAAGCCATTGCTGGGCTATGTGCCAGCAGGGGAGGGGAATTAGTGTGGCTTTGCACAACGGCAGTGCTTGCAGGTAAAGCAGAGGCAGACATGGTCTGTTCCTCTTTACCAGAAGAATTGCAATAAATCCCCCCAGCCTTTGTGCCAGTGGTAATAGGCGCAGCCTCCTGATGGCAGCCTGCTGAGAGCCTTCCCTAATAGATGCATCTTAACAAATGCATCTGCTTTGCACCACAGGAGTGGAGGGGGATTCTTGGGAGAAACAGACACACACGTGCACAGAAAGTCTGGGTAGAATGCAAACAGGTTTGCTGCCTTTAAAGGAAAAAACATCATACCATTACATGCTTCCTTATATCAGTTTTATTATTTCTGTATAACCTAATTAGCCATGGACAAGACATAGGTCCCAACAAGCTGTTAAACACCACTGGCATTTGTGGCAGGAAGCATAACTAATGAACTAAGTTGGAGGTAGCTGAGCTGCACACTGTTAATTGGTATTTCACTCCCCAGCTATTGCTCCTTTGCTCTTTGCGTGACAGGTCAGAGCAGATTTCCTCTCAGTTGTGGATGAGGCCTCTTTGAGGGCAAATCCTGCCCCAGTTCATGTACAGAGTGACTGATAAAGAAGGGACACTCTGGGACATGGTCAGCACATGAGGGTAACAGTCCTGAAGTTAATTGGGGATGCAGCATGGCCGACCAAATGCTAAGAGAGGAATCAGGCCTCAAAAAATTAACATGGTTTAAAACTGTAAACTGTCAAAACCCAGTTTTAACCTGATTTTTCGGGGTGGTGTATATGGTGCTTAAGATTAAGGGAGTTTAAGTGTTTCCTGAAGTAGGTGAAACCAGAAAGAGAAAAAAACAAGTGGAGTAAAACTTGAGATTAATTGCTTTCAGAGCTCAGCTTTCAGGAGACCGTCAAGTATGAGATTTTTTAATAGTCATGATTGTCAGCAGCACTTTGAAGTCTGTATCTGTGCTAGTAATTTGCTAAACTAAAGTTTTTGGTTTGCAACCCTAATAAGAAGAATCCTGAGATTGCTACCCATGGCAATTTGAATACATGTTTTCAAACATCCTAAGACAAACAAAAGTAGGCCAATTTACTCTTCATGGTTCATCTTCCTTTCTGGTTTCTGTGCACTTACACACAACTTATTTTTTTTTTTTAGGCCTTCAGGCTCCAGGCCTTAATCTTAACAGGATTAGGAACATCCCTGTGCGTCCAGCCTTTTTCTGACCAGAAGAAGCTATTAATTCATTAGAAACCAAGGCTTTGACAGTGTGGGTACATCTGTCTGCCCATCCCTGCAGTGTCTTGGTCACACTGTCTGATTCTGTGCCTGTTGTCTGTCAGGGATGCAATGAGAGGAACTTGGCAGACTCATTATTAGTGTTTAGACAGTTTTCTTCCTGAAGTGATTTGTCAAAAGACCATGCATAGTTTTAAAATTTAAAATGTAGCTCTGAAAAAATATGTATCTTGTGTTTTAGAACTCAGTAGCAACAGTAAGGAAATAGTTTGTGTGTCCCCCAGCACAGGTTGGACTGGTCAGATTGTTTCTGTTCTTGGGGTGGTAGAAGCAAATGGTGTCTTGTGATTAACTTAGTATTGCACTTAGTATGTGCATTTGTCTAATTCTAATCAAACTAATTCTAATCAAACTTCTAGTATATAATGATGCTGTTAGCTGGAGGTATCAATATGTCAACCACTTGTCCTAGGTGTCCCGTATAAGACGACACCCAAATTTCAATTTGAGGAACCATTCTTGGAGGAAACTGGTTTTGGAGTAGTGCATGGGTTGTCTGCCTTCTCAATGCATGGTGAGACTCCTGCTTTGCAGAATCAGGAACACAAGGGAAAACACTGTACATCAAACCTCTGTTGAGGTTTTCATTTGAACTGCTGGCTCACCTCAGTGTGATGAAGGACCTTGTGTGAGGACTTTTGTCTCACTTCTGGGGTTTGGGGTTGTCTCAGGTCTGTCAGAAAGCAGGTGGATGGCTGTGATCTGCAAGGAGAGGGAGCTGCCCCATGGCCTCTGCTGTCCTTCATACCATGATGGATGCATTGCCTATGGAGAGGTTAGTGGCAATTTGGAGAGCCCTGAGAAATCGCTTGCAGGGAAAAAGACTGTAAATATTTTTCCTGGAGCTGCTCAGTGCCTGCAATTAGGCTGTTTAAAGCAGGTAAATGTTGATTGAACTGTGGCTGTAAAACAGCTTGAACTAATCTGATTCGTGGTGCCCTGCGAACAAACTACTTGGTTTCATAAGGTACTGGCAGTTGTGATGTCCTTTTTTTTTATTATTAAACAATCAATAGATCAGAGGAATATATTGAAGGTATTTTCTGGCTTGTATTTCCTGCTGTCTTCTGCCCTCCCTCATGTCCATGAAAAGTCAATTACAGGAGCCAGTCTTGCCTTTCAGCTTTGCTGTGAATGGCAGATACGTAAATCCATTTGTTGCTATTAATATTAATACACAGATAATGTTTTCTTCCTTTCCTGAAAAGGGCAGGCAGTCTTACTTCCTTCAGCTTTTGAGGTGTTACATCTATGTGCAAGGCAATGATTTTTGTGTGGGCAAGCTGCAGCTCATGATTACTGAAGGATATTTGGGAGAAGGGCTCCCAAAGGGCTCAGTGTCTTCTGGAAACACACTGAGCACTTTCTCCAGACTTTCTCCATGCATCTTGTTGACTGTCAAAGAGCAAGGCTGAGATTATCTCTATTTATGCGTGCATAAATATGCATGTGAGGTAATAAATACACCTGAGCAGTGGTGTCAGAGGATACAAAAATACCAAAACAGAAACAGGTCCAAATTTCCTATTCCAGAAATTCTTTACTGTAAGGGTGGTGAGGCACTGGAATGGGTTGCCCAGGGAATTTGTGAATGTTCCATCGCTGACGGTGTTCAAGGCCAGGTTGGACAGAGCCTTGGGTGTCATGGTTTAGTGTGAGGTGTCCCTGCCCATGGCAGGGGGTTGGAACTGGATGATCTTAAGGTCCTTTCCAATCCTAACTATTCTATGATTCTATGATTTTTCTAATGCAAGATGTTAAAGATAAAATATCTGTGGAGTTTTGGCAGTCCACGTCTTAATGAAGATCTATTGGAGGGGTATAGTGGAACAGGAAACAATAGAAAATGATTGTATAGTGGTTAGAAAAGGAGACAAAAAAACACAGGAGGTCATCATTAAGGCTCAGAATCACACAGCTTGATTTCATAAATGCATTTGGGTTTACTACCAGCAGTAAACTGAAAAATGCACACTCTGGTGGAAGCATACCATTTCAGGGATGAATAAAAAGCATAATCAGCTCATTTAATAAGTGATGGGGCTACCAGCTCTGCTTGTATAAATCATTACTGTTATCAGAGATGGAATTGTCCGTACTTCTTACCAACAGTGGTGATCTGAGAAGCTTTATTAAATCTATTTGGCATAATACTGTTCAGGTCAGTATCACAGTTTTTCACATAATACGTTGCATTATTTTTTCCTGAACTTGGAACTATTGCATATTATTAAGATATTATCAAGATATTTTGGTATTTTAGATTTGGAATTGTTTTCTGTAAGATAGAATTTCCAGAAATGACTGAGTGTCCTGAGCTGATGTTTTGACCTTTCTGTGCTGCAGAGGAGCTTGAGGAGAAAAGCCTGAAGTCATTGTAAGAAGAGGATTAAGGACTGTTTAATAATAGTGTAATGTAACCTAGTTTACCAGTAGAGACTCCTTGTCTCACTCTGTCTAACAAAAGGTCAAAGTTATATAGAAAGATGCCTAGAGATAAAGACTCACAGTTAATGGACTATGTATTTTTGCTGTTTTCCTTTAGTGGTCACTCAATAATGCCGCTTTTTGTTGCTTTTTAAAATTATTAATTTTTCTTTTTAAATGTGATTTTGCAAGCACAGTTTCTACTAGTAAAAAAACCCCAATCAAAACAGTTCTGACTGCAAAGACTTGCTCTAAGATTTATTTTCATTTTGGGATGCATTACAAAAATTCAGAGAACATTTGCAAATCAGGCACACTGTTACAAATAAGAGATAGCTGATGGGAATTTTTACAGATCTTACACCAAACCACAGAATGAAGGAAAGAATCAGGGGATTGCAGCTCCTTGTTCTTTCTTCTCACTAGGATAGGGTGGACTCAGCTTCATTCTGTTAGTAATTTCTGTAGGCAAAATATGTGTAATACTATGTATGGGACTACATTCCAGATCCCTAAGAAACCTTCTGTGAATGGACTCATGGCTGATGTCAGTTGGGGTTGATTGCTTTATGTTCTTTTCATCTTTCTGTGGGTTGGGAAGTGTGGAAGTTATTGTCTCTCTCCTTACTTGTTTGTAAGTATTATTATGGTGGTATCTGCCCTTCAGACTAGTTTATTTTATGGAATAGGTGCATACCAAGTTGTCTCACATTTGTTTTTTTAATTACTATTTTCAGGATCCAACAAACCTGGATAAGTTCAATGTGTCCAACTTTTTTCATGTTAAGAACAACATCAAAGTAATAGATCCAGGTAAGGATGAATTGAAGTAAGGCTAAGAAAACACTGACCCAAATAAGCAAATTCTAAAGAAGACATTGTGGAATTGACAGTTTCCTGGATGGACATCCCTCAGCGGCTAGTGGTAACTTTGAAAGCTTCTTGGAAACATGAATAACTTGTCAAAACTGTCCCTTTCACATCAAAAGGTGTTAACAGATTTTGAAGCAAAGACACGATTCTTTGAGAAATCATTAACTGTCTCTGATGAGTGCTGTGCAAACATGGAAAGTTTTCCATATCCTGAAAGAGTAGGTAGATGAGAGACAAGTGAGGGGAGAGGGAATTTGCCGAAAGGTCCATTAGCCTTGTACCAGACCCAAGACAAGAAAACCTGCATTTTCTCATACCCGTCTGCTAGGCTCTTTATTGAGTGTATCAACAATATATTTCCCATCCTTCTTCCTGGAGAACAGTGGGCATCTTCCAAGTTAAAGATGGAAATAGATTTTTCAAAAAAGTCCCTGTATTATGTTAATAATAAAAAATAAAATACTTTTTCTTTCTAGATATCTAAGAAATTTGCTGCTCAGTTCTTTTATGACTTTTTGATAGCTAGATGCTTAGTAATACCTTCTAATATTAAACTGCTGAGGGAAAAAATCTCTTCTTTGCCCTTGCGGTTTAGAACTGTTTCTGATGAGGCCTAATTGCTGTTTCTAAGTATTGTGTGTTTTTTCCGGGTCCATTATACTCATCTTTGGGTTTTTCTAAAGCTACTAGTTCTGCAAGCATCCCTCTTTCCATTTACCTGCTAGAAATAAGTGAGTATTATCTCAGAGATGGAGTATCTGATATCCAGCAAATAGTGGGCACAGCAAGACAGAGAACAAATGAAACTTGTAAAAATAAAAAAGGTTAAATTAATCAAATTCTCCAGTCCGGTCACTGGCCTCCTCCTCATGTATCATGTTAGAGAGCTAGTCTTGGAATTTTTGCATTACAGGCCTGCCCGTTCAGTGAGGAGGCAGAAGGCAGAAGTTTATATTGTACCCAATTGTATCTTGTCTTTATTGTTCTATAAAAATTTTACAAGACTTGTGTGAACTTGGATAATTTCTAGTGGTTTCAAAGAAATTCTGGCAGCAGTTTATTAGAAGTCACTGGGTTTTTTTCTTGTATTGCATCATACTGGCATTAATTGTGCTGTATTTCAGGTGATACTGTCATTAGTGTTATACATTGCTGTTTGTTACTGTTTCTGCAGGAATAAATGTAGTTACTAGGTCTTTTTATTTAAAAAAAAATGTAGAAATAATATCAGGAAGATTTTTGTGTGACTACATACATAATAAACTGAAGGAGAACAACATAGAGTTTTTCTTCTAACTCTGAATGATTTATTTGGCTTTTGTCTTACGTAGATGAAGAAAAAGCCAAATTAGATCCATCTTACTATTTGAAAAATACAAATACAGAGACCCGAGAGACTTTATTGGAGCTTTATAAGGAATTCAAAGGTGATGAGATTCTAGCAGCTACTATGAAGGCTCCTGAAAAGAAGAAAGTGGATAAGCTGAATGCAGTAAGTAGATTTAATTTGTAGTTTGGCACTGATTGACTTCTTCAGGAATAATAATAGATGTTTTTCAGCTTAGAGGCCATATTGCTGTATAAACAGACACTACCCCTGCTTTCTGTTACATGGAAGTTTGTCACAGATAAGAGTATAAGAATCATACTTGAATTCCTTAGGAATACATTGTATGTGTCAATGCATTTCTCTTTGTTAAATCACTGTAAATGATTTTAGAAATGGAGCACACTAAGAAGGAAAAATCTTTATGATGTGGTTATGATGTATATGTTGGCAGAACCTTTTTTCCCAGGTTGTAATCTCTTGCTTTGAATTTGTTTAGCATTGCTTCCTCCAGTTACTGGCAGAGAGAACACACCTTAAGGGCAGTGCAAGTGAATCATTTCTGGTGTGGGCAAATATATCAGTCATCCACAGCTGCTTCTCCATTTTTTTTCCACTGGAATGCAGGATTTTTGGTGGACTATTTTTAAGGATGTTCTTCCAGGTGCATGTTGCTGTGTGTTCATGGTTGTCAAGAAAAGCAGCTCATCTGCATCTAGATTTCCTACATCAAAGGCTGCTTGAAATTGCAAGACAGAATATTCTTCTTTAATAATTCTGGGATGCATGTGTGTTTCTGCTTTGATTATACTTAGAAAGAAATGAATAGCAATGCAGCATACACCTTTTAATAAGGAGGTTTAGTGACAGATATGGGAGCATATGTGACCAAGGAGTAGGATCACATTTGCCCCTTTTTCAGGGCATTATAGTGTTATGGGGAAACAAAAGATATAGAGAGGAAGAAAAGAGGTGAGAAAACAATGAGCTCTACACATGTTGAAGAGTCAGATTGTCAGCTAATGATGTGGATGAGCATAATTAAAAACTTGCACAGAGTGCAGTGTAACCTTATGGATAGAGCATTAGCTTGACCTGTATTCTTTACCAGGTGTTGCCCTGGAGCCACTAAACTTACCTGTGGGTTTATTAGATCTTTGTAATTTACTAATGGATTACAAAATCCATGTGTGACATTCACATTTCCTTTCTGCAGGAGAACTACAAAGCTCAAAATAGTCATTGGGAACAATGGGATAGCGCCTCTGCACACAGAAGTGCCATGTGTGGGAGAGGGGATGGTTTGCTTTCCTCCACAGGATCTCTGTGGTTCAGTGGGTTTTCCTTCCACTTACTCAGCAACGTTGGAGAATTTTACAGATGTCTTGCCAGCAGTACTCCTTTCATATCTCCACCTGTGGACATACAAATACGTTCTCATAATAGAATAAGCAATAAGCCCCTTCAGCTCAGTGCATGGAAAGCCATAACTAGTTTCGTCAGAGCAAATGTTATGGGCAACACATGGAGAATTATCGTTGCATTGTGCATTTGCTTCTTTCTCTAGGAACTAGAGCGGAAAGTCTGCCTTCAGAAGAGTAACATTTGTGTGTTTCTAGTGCTTATTTAGTATCTTTAATAGATAAATTTTGTGATCTAATGTCTTTTTCCCTTGCATTTTCCTCTCCAAACAGGCTCACTATTCCACTGGAGCAGTAAGTGCTTCCTTCACCTCCACTGCAATGGTGCCTGAAACTACACACGAAGCAGGTACCAGAACTACCTAGATAAAAGCTGTTTATTTACTTCCAGTTTTAAAGTGTGCTTCATAGCACACATACAGTTATGAGGACAGAAGGAATGCATTGATAATTGGTCAGTGCTGATGCTGTGGAAATGTATTCCCTGAGCAGATATATCTTCACTTTCCACTGAGCTCATTCTGAAAGTAATGGAGCAGTTATGAATTGGCTTCAGCTTTGAATGGCAGTTACTTACATTGAACTGAAATGAATGAGGTCTTTTCTATGCCTGGGAACCACAAAATGGGATATCCACTTAAGTAAGTTAGGAATGAAGTATAGTCTCTCCTCAAATAGCACACAAAATCTTGCCCATCTGTTTGGCATAACCTGGTGTTGGTTAGAATGACAGCAGATTTTGTGGTGATAACATTTGATTCGTTGCATTTCAAAGTTATACAAAAATGCATTTTAGTACAATAAAGTTTTTCATTCATTCTCCAGCCTAAACACAAATGTGTAAAATATAATTAATTGAATATTGATTAAATAGGTGAGTGATTAGTATTCCCAGCTGAAGAGAAAGGGCTGGCTTTTGACACTAAAATTTGGAAGTATGTAACACACTTGGGCAAAGACTGAATACGTTGCTCAAGCTACATTCACCAAGTTCAGTTCCTTTACGTGGTGGATTACAGTGATCTGCAGGTGACTTTTGAGTGTAGAAAACATCTGACTAACTGGACATTTTGACAGAATGGAAATGGAAACATCCTAGATTGATCCTTTGGTTTGACTTTCCAGTAATGTTTTCAGTAACAGCTTCATTTGTTTTCGGGACTGGGTAGGTCCTCATATGTCAGCAGTTTGTGGTTGACAGATGACTACTTGCTTGGCTTCCAAGTTTGACAAGAAACAATTTGGTTTCAAAGTAACGTTGGTGGTTGGTAGACATTACTTGAAAATTATAGTTTGTAATATTGAATGCTTCTGTTACTTAGAAATATAGATTATACTGTTGGCTCTTGCAGAGTTGGTGGTTTTCTGTAATGGAAAATGTTTTGCACAGAGATTAATGTGAGGTTATCATAGATGAATTGCAGAGTACGTTTTCTGAAGACCCTGTACCCCAGGGGAAGAGGTCAGACAGTAGAGTCTAGCAGTTTGTTTTCTGATGATTTCTAAAGACCAGTGAGTAAGCTTCCAAAGAGCTAATTATTGTGTTTTGCTTTGACAGCTGCTATTGAAGAAGATGTTGTGAGATACGCATACGTGAAGAAGAAGGGCTATGTGCGACTTCACACTAATAAGGGAGACCTAAACTTGGAGCTGCACTGTGATATGGTACTGTGTGCCCATAAAATGAATCTCTTTAGATAGCAGACAGAATAGGAGCTGACAATGGAAATGTCAAAAGAAGGGAATAGTTTGTAGCTGTAATAGATACAGATAAGTAACCAGCTTTCAGTTGGTTTACAATGTAAATTGCAGATGTATATATATTATTTTATATATTATCCTACTATAAGTGTAAATGTTCTCTGTGAGTATTCGCATACATTTTAGTGGACTGCTTATGGCATGTTAAGGTACATGGTTAGAGTTTCAAAGCTCTAATAGTGACCCAAACAGTGACAAGGAAGGTAGAGATAAAAAAGAAGGAAGAGCACAGGAAAGAGAGAATAACCAAGGTTACACAGCAGGTTACTTGGCAGAACCAGGAAAAGAACCTCAGTGAAACTGAGAGCAGTCTGTCAGCCTGAGTACTGTAGTTAAGAACTCAAGAAATGGTTAATTTGCTTCTAAATCTTGAGCTTAAAGAACAGACCTGTATGAAAACTTTAGAATATGTTTTTTATTTCCTGCTGTTTCAGTTTTTAAGGTTCAAGTTCTCAAACGTCTTCCCTTTGCCATGAAGAGGTAGGCATTTATTTAAAAAACCAACAGACTACAGTTTTTTATTGTCAGTACAGTCTGATTCTGGAGGAAATCTGTGGCTCTTAAAATAATAAATATGGCAAGACTTAGGATAGACGGATGAATTGTGGCGACACTGATGTCTCAGACGTCACTGCTTGGTCGTGTGCTTGCTTATTTGTTTGTGTAACCACAGTTATAAAAGGAAAAAAGTTTTCAGTGTAAAAAGCTCAAACCTTCCGTTGGTTACTGAGATTTTTATTATAGGCCTGAACGTAGATGTTTTCGGAAGTTTTGAAGGATGTGAATAGGTATTTAAATGGTAAAACTTCTGCTTGTTGTGACCCTCACAGAATTTAAGGACAGTGGTGCTGGCTGGGTGCTGGGGTGCCTGGTGTGAAATCCCGAGATGCACTGGGAGAATGCATCCTTTTTTGCCTGGAGGGGGTGGAGGGAAAGGAGTAAACAGGATAAACCTGCTAGCTTTCCCTTCTTTTCCTTTCTGTCACACGAGTAAGAAGCAAGATCTGTGTGCGCATCTCGAGCTGATCTGTGGAAACAATATGAGAATCTTCAACAGCAGCCTGTAATGCTAGTTATTCTGTAGATCCCTGTCATCCCTACAGGTGTTTTCCATGATCTTAAATAGTAACACTATGTAATAAGGCAAAAAGCAGAGGATGTTAGTACAGCAATATTTGGGGGAAGCAGCAGAATGAGCAGATTGCATTGAATCATTTGTTATGCCATATGTTCTCTAACTGGCTCCCAGCTAGTGCAGGCTGACTGCAGCTATTCTTATCAGCATGGGGGTTTTTGGCCACATGTGTGACCAGTGTCATTCAGTCCTGAAGACCCAGTCTCAATTGCCCATTATAAACTTCCTGTATGATATCCATTGCGTTTCCTTTTTTCCAGATGAATTCGTATTCACCTCCCTTTCACACACACTGCTTCCTCATGCACACATTGGAAACGTGCACTGTTTTACACAACCAGACCTGCTTGAACACTAGCCTTTAGCCATCTGTTCATTTCTTTGTGTCGATTAAATCTATGTGAATTAAACAGACCTTTGGCACTGCAGAGAGGAAAAGATACATATTTAGAATAAGTAGGAAAAACTTGCTGCTTTAAGGAGGTTTTCACAACATCCACTTTAGGTCATCATCCTAGGTCTATTAAATCACTTCTTCCGGGAGGCGCCTGTTTTTCTCCCTTTACTATATAAGGAGTTTGTGCTTCTAACTTTGGTTTTCCTGAATCACGCTGAGGTTAGGCACATAAGGTAGCTCAGTGCAGACAGAGAGAATATCTTACAAACATGTAACATGCATATAGGTCACAGATCAGCACAGTGGATCTATTGAGATTGCAAAGACAGACATAGAAAATGGGGAAATGCCAAAATCAAACTTTTCTAAACACATCCAGTTCACCCTGCTTGTGAATATGCATGGTAATAGTCTTAATCATACGCTGATTTCTTTGTTAGCTCTTCTGGCTTATTCAGTGCACAAGCTGAACCAGTTTTGTGAGCTATTTAGAACTGTGTGGTGAAATGCTTTATACACAGGATTTGGTTTTCCTGAAAAAGTGTAAAATGTGGATAAGATCCTTGAATGCAGTCAGGAGGAATTGGACTGTATCATATGGCTCACCCAAATTAATGTTGCACAGGCTTTTTGATACCTGATTTTTCAGCCTTTGTGATTTTTCTCATAGTTAGCATGGGTAGTACCTTGACTTTTCAGGAAGAAATGGAGAAACAGATTTCAGCCCAAAGCACTGTACTGATAGGCATTTAGATCACCAGCAGATTTGGGAGCCTTGGATTCAACACATGGGTCAGTGCTACTTGAGTGAAGGAGAGAGACAATAGCATTATTAGGATGTCATTGCTATTTGAATTCAGGCAAAATATATGTGACTTGGGGAATTCATAAATACACTCTCTCAAGCAGCGCAACTGCAGGAGCAAGTATATGATATGTAAGCTATATTACAGTGGTGCTTAGCTTCCCTTTTTAAAGACTTAACGCTGCCTGCCTGTTGTCTTGACCTGACCACAGGCTCCTGTTTCTAATTGCTGAGTGATATCCTGTGCTCTGATTATTATGGAAGCTGTGGTTGTATTTGCACAGTTCTGCAAATACATGATTGTCATGTGCATTAGGAAGATTGAGAATGAAGTTGCTATATAAATGTGACGAATGCCTGTGGACTTGCAACATTCAAATTACATTTTAAAATAGTCTTACAGGTTAGATTTCAATATGCACCTTGAATGGAAGTCTCCTTGCTGAGAACATAACAGCAAGTGACATACTTGCTGTCTTAGAGTGTATGTCTACTGAGTCTTCAATTGTATTTTCATGCTTATGGGTTGTATTTAAGCAAAGTGTTCTTGCTGTTGTGCTCTCAGCAGTCTTCATTGCTTCTGAAGTCTGCCCTGTGTCTCTGTCTTCAGTACCTGCCTTGAGCCTCTCCCTTCACAGCTCTTCTGATTCCTGTTCTTTCCTTCCCCAGTTTTTAGTGAGCTATCTGACAGTATGGATTGATTGGAGTTCGGTCCATATGGACGCGTGGAAACTTTTGTTTAAAAATAAATCTAGGGTTCTTCATATACTTTATGGTGCCAATCAATAAGATTGATAGTGATGAGATTCTTCCTAGCACCAAAAACCTAATCAAAAAGTGCTTTGTATTGATCCAGGGAAGGAACTCAGTGATGCAGTATGATTGAAGTCATCAGTTACTTGGTGACAGGATTCAGAACAAGAGCATGAAATAGGGTGAGAATCCAGATATTTTCTGTGCTTGAAATCACTTGTTCAGAGCATCAGAAAACTTCACTTAGGTTCCAGAAAGATGATGTGTGGTTTAAATCATTGACCTGAAAAAAGGCAATAGAAAGACTTTGGAAGATAAGCTGGAATTTTTTTCCACCCTTTTGAATTTGTGCCTCAAATGAGCAAAGGTACACTACTGTTCTCTCTTTGCATCATAGCAGGGTGCCTAGTGCTGTTTGCTGCCATTTGTTTTTCTCCCTATCTTCTTACTCAGATACAGTATGTTCCTCCTGATTGGGACTAATCAGATGGCCATTTGTTAGGGATGTTTTCCAGGAAGCTGAGTTCAGCTGGGCATAAGCAACATTTGTTGTATACGCTAATTGGAAACAAACTTACAAAAATTCTACTTGCCAGAAGTAGTGTTGGCAAGTACAGGAGATTTAATGGCATCCAACAAGTGTTACTCTTTCAGCTCTGGTCTTATGCATCGCCAAACAAGTAAATTATGAAGGCAATTCTGATGAAAGGCAGTTCATGTCATTAGTTTTGTTGCATTTTATTTACTGTGATTTTTCTAGTCTTCTCAAGTTACTTTAATCAGGATGTTGCTGGGAGCAATTGTCTTTATCATCTGTGTGTCTTCTGCTGTATTGGTCACTATAGCGATGCAGTTGTACCTTGTAGGTGGTGGAGCAGACTCCTAAGGGAGGGTGGAGACTTTACCCTTTGCAAAATGTCAAATTGACTTGGATATGGAAGTAGAAAGGCAGTATGGTGTAATGGATGGAGTGGAGAACTTGGAGCTGGTAACCCCTGAATTCTGTGTCTTTGCCACAGACTTACTCCGTGGTTTGGCTCTTGTAATTTGGTTATGGGTTTTTTTTAAATCAGTGGCATCCCAGTTTCTGTTTCACAATGAGCAATAAATATGGGCATAATTTTGAATTCCCAGGCAATAGCATGTATCATGGGTGCCTGATTGCTGGAGTGCAGCTATGCAAATAGCCTAGGCTGCCTGTTGGCATCAGTAGCCCTGCAGGAGAATAGGCAGAGTAGTAGACTCCTGGTCTCTGCACCTGTGAAAGAGAATAAAACTTCCTGCCTTTGCCTCTAGGTTGCTTTGAGGCTTTCTTTAGTGCTTGTATGTTTGTTTGTTCGTGCCATGGAAATATATATATAAAAATATATATAAATAAATACACCAGCTCCAGAAGACCCTGTCAAAATGATGAACAGGTGGTTTGGTCACTCTTTTCTCCTTTGTGAGTTCTTTTCATCCAAGTGGTCATTCTAGGGTAGGGATCTGATGGTTAAACACATGCCAATAGTGGTAATTAAATACTAATCTGTAACTGTCACAGCAGGTTTTGTCAATTTGCCTGTCTCTCTCAGGTTTAATACTTTAAGGTTTAAGGGCAAGTTGGCATAACAAAGAAGAATGTGAGATGGATTTCAAAGCTCCATCAAGCACTCCACAAATGCTTTTTGAGGTTTTAGGATCTGGCAAACTTTGCTTAATGATGATGTCTTGGCATAACTATCTGAAGAAGCCATTATTTTACTAACACTGCTGTTTTAATCTTTTGAGGCCCTCTGACCTGTTAAATATGCCTGTGATCTATAAATGTGTAATCCAGCCCCTCTTCTTTGAAATCATCTCTCCTTTTGTGTGAGGGACTGTTCTGAAGATCAGAAGCCTGTAAACTTCTTATCCATTTCCAGTGGGAAAGAAGTGACTTGCTGAAAAAATCCTTTGACCTCCTGGCATGACAAGGTTCCCTGGTCTTCCTGAATCTCTTCTTTTGGATTTAAAGGTTCATTCTGCTCAGTGTCTGCCAGTGTCATTGTGGCACTGTCTGGCAGATACCTCACTGATGTTTTACCAGTGTGTGTTCACTCAGTAATATGGTTGTAGGGATGAAATACAGTGGTCTTGGCATGGTTGTAAATGGGTTGTTTCGTATTTTTTTTTTCATTGAAATAGGTCATTGTAGACAGAGCTGCAACTTCCAACTTTGAAAGTTCTCATCAACAGAAACTAAAACCTGCCTAACAAACAAAATTGCCCTTTTCCAGTAGGGGAGCAGCTGGATAAAAACGTTTGTTAGAGAGGATGTTGTTATTTCTCAGTGTGGTTTTTGACTCGTAGTGCTACAGTGGTAGACAGATCTATTGCTCTTCTTTTTGGTTGGGAATAGAATAGTTCTGCACAGCCATATTAATTAACAGGTCACTTCTGGGTTGTTCTTAAGTGACTAGAAGATAATATTTTAAGTATTTTTAACTTTGGGAGCAGCTAAGCACCACCCAGCCGCTTCCTCACTCCCCCTGTGGTGGGATGGGGGAGAGAATTGGAAGAGCAAAATGAGAAGATTCATGAGCTGAATAAGACAAAAGCTGTTGTAAGTGCTTTGCAGTGTTTTGCAGCAGCGGAGGGGCAGTCAGAATCCCCAATGTCCCCCAGTGCGTGTGCCTAAATAGGACATTCAACCTAGGATTGAGGAAGGTGCTCGGCCGCATCCCTGTGAACCCGTCCCTGCACCACTGGGCTTGCTACCCTTTGCACGGTGTCCTGGCAGCCTTTGGTGTTGGATAATCAGTGAGAAGGCATTTTGCACATTTGAGCCTTTCTGTCACCCCAGTCCTCCTGATAAGCTGGGTCGGGAGAGAATCAATTGTTCCTGGATTGTGTTGCTTGGTTTTTGATGTTTGATGGTGCAGGCATTCCCATACCAGCTGTGTCTGCCACTTAGTGATCCCGGACCCGAGGATGAGAAGGGTGGTTTGGAGTTACACAGCTGCTGCTCTTCGTCTTTCTCTGACATGTTTCTTGTTTGTACCTAGGCTCCTCTGATGAGAGCAGGGTGACCTTGGGAGGCTGACAATTAGCAGAGCTTCAGTGTCTAGCATGGAAGCAGTTACAGGTTGCATCTTCTAAAAAGGTGGAATTTATGTGCAGTCAGTTGCAGACTGACGAAATGCCAGGGCCCCACAGTGGGACCTGCGAAACTCCAAGTTTTACAGCTATTGGAGGCTGCTCAAGCAATTTAAGTTGCATCCTCATTTAGACTGTACCTACGAGTACTGTGTCGTGCTTGCCATCCCCATCCTCATCAGCACCCAGCCCTGCACCACACTCTCTGACAGGCTCCTCAAACCTTGTGTGACTGACAAATTTGAGGCTGGGGAGAGGATTGTTTTCATTTCTACCACTGCAATAAATAAAAGTTAGAGGAAAAGTGGTGACTGTGGCTAGGAATGATGACTTCGCCTCTGGAGAGCTAGTAGTTAACATTGACGAATTAGATGAGTGAATTAGATGCCTTGTTTAACTTGAGTAGTGCTCAGCTAAACTGATTGATTGTACTTTCAGAAAAGTGAAAAATAAAACTGGAGTATGTCATTTTTTTGTTGGCATCTTGTCGAAGCTGAGCATCTTGCTTAGACTTTGAAAAAGTTTTTGGTAGCATCATTAATGTCAGTGCTGTGGAAGAAATGTCTTTGAGAAGTGAAATTTAGCTATCTGCTGGAATCTTTGCTAAATAGCTAATTAAAGTATAGTGGATTTCTGTATAATAAGATTGCCATAATTCTGCTCTTTGTACTAAGCAAACTTTTGAGGCTTTGCGGTAGCAAAATAGGCAAATGTTACTATCAAGTCAGCAATCTACTACCCGAGGCATAGTTTGCTTGTTCTGATTCTTTTTAATATCAGTAAGAGTCTGGACAACTGCTTTACCCCCCAATGCCCTGATGCTTTCATCTCTCCCAGTGCTCACTCACTGAAACTGTGCTCTTCTGGTTCTATATCGTAAATTGACCTGAACATGTTTGCTCACTGTATGACCAGATTGAGAATGGTGTCCCTTGCATGAACTATGTCTTGTTTGAACTGAACCACCATTGGCAGCTGTTGCTTGCCACCATAACCTGTAACCAGCTCAACCCCTCTCGCATGTAGGGAAACTGTTAGCAGGGAAGTGGAGCTGGCAGGGGGTAATGTTCAGGTCTATAGTAAACACTTCTCCTGTAGGAAATGTCATGGGCTTCCTGCAGTGAAACTCTCCCTGTGCTTTTGCAGTGGGTTTTGTGGAGTTCTGGATTTTCTTGTCCCTCTTGCTCTGAAACAAATGGAGTGTGCTCCTAGTCCATTGGTACAAAGTGAAATAGAGTCACTTAAATTGCCTTCCAGTACAGTATTATGCATTGAAACACACAGGAAACACTTATATGTCAAATTTCTTTCCATGACTTAGTGGAGGGAACAGACATTTGCACCTGGTAGATGGTGATTCCAGAAACTGCTCTATTACCATTGTCTCTGAGTAAGCCCTAAATAAAGCCAAGCTTCTATTAGGGCGAATTCTTTCCTGGGGGATGGATAGGCTGTGAGGATTGCAGATTGAAAGGGATGAGTTTAAACTTTACCAAATCACTTCTTTATGTGCTCAAGCATTAGAAGACTTGCTAGAATGAACAATTACAGGAGTGAAAATGCTCTATGTGAAAAAGAAAAAAAGTACATAAATGGGCTAAAGCAAAACAAAATCCCCCTTGCATTTTAAAGAGAGCTGTGTTAAAAAACCTGCAGGTTTCGTTTGAAGCTTTAGAAATTTCCATCACTAGTTCATGCCTCTTAGTAGCAGGATTCTGGCATTTGTGTGATAAGATGAAGGCTGTATAATGTAATTTTAATTTGTGAGGAACAGCTTTTCATTATTTCAGATTATTTCTGCTTTGAAACATGGGGTTAATGAGCATATATCAAGGCTCTGTAGTTTAGTGCAGCTACTACAGTTCATCCAATTTAGAGAGACAAAAAGAAATAAAAGGGAAGTGGAATTAGCACAGCGAAATTATACAGATGTGCGAATGACAGCTTCTGAATGCTTAGTGTGAAATTTCTCTTCAAGGTTCATGCACAACCTCAAGGGATAGAGCATTTTGAAATGATTAGCTCTTCACATAGTAAACCCTTCTTCCTTGCAGTCATGGCAACGACTCAGAACTCTTCTTTTCCCATCTCCCGTACCTTGGCAACAGGAGTGCTGCAGGTTTTTAATCTATTTCTGGTTGGCTCTTCAACTGCCCAATACAAATTCTGAGTTAAGGTAACTTTTACAAATATAATGACCTATTTTAACATGAGAAAGGAGAGCTGCAAACTGAGAAATCTGATAGTGACTTGGCTTGGTTAGTCTTACCCCTCAGTTCTGGGAATGCAGCAAGAGCAATGAATTTTGCCTGTTTTGGAGCCACATTTGATGGCAAAAAGGAAACTAAAATTGGCACAGTTAATACTTGAATGTGGAACAAGATATAAAATCTACATATCTCCTAAATTTTATAGTAAGGAGTCGGGGTTTTTTTCTATTTTGCTTTAGTTTTCTAATTGTATATTCCTTTCTTGAATGTTTTCCCCATACCTGTGCAGCAGCCTCTCAAGTTCTGAAATTAGTCTGGGCCTAGTAACTGGCAGAGTGCTGGTATTTCCATGTAAAGGTACATACTAAGTTACCTGAATGGAGACTTAAACATAATTAGAAAGCCACTGGGCTGTTGCCCCATTAAATGTACATTTCTGTGAGCCAAGCAAAGCATTTGTGTCATCTTTTGAAATAAGTGTTTTTCTGGATTCCTCTCAAGCCGTTTATTAAAATGTTATCACTTGTCTTGGGTGTGAATTTTCAACAGCTGAAAGACAGTTATCTGGCGTCTACAAACAGGGAGCATAGTTGGAGCAGAAGACTCATTTCTGATATAAAAAGGGGTTTTTTTTCTTCTTCTTGCTGTTTGTCATTTGGAGAGAGAAATATCTTTAAGTTGAAGGCTATCACGTCGAGACACAGTGTTAACTTACATGGCCCCAACTTGACCAAAGAAAAGGATTTCTCAGGGCTGTCCTGCCACCCTCTTTGGAGAGAAAAGCCTTCCACAACTTTTTACTTTGACTTCCTATGACTATCACTGCATCCTTCTAAGAAGATATGGAGGTGGATTTAAAAAATAACCCCTTTTGTGTCAGTGGCTTTCGTATCAACAGGTTAACAAATTAAGGTGGCATTAGTCCCTTGATTTCCTTACATATATGTTTAAATCATAGTCAGCAGATTAAAATGATTTAGATGGTTTCCTGCTTACTGTAAAAGGAGTAAAGAGGGGAAAGTCAGCTGCTGCTGCTGAGGTGAATTTGAGAAGACAACAGCCAGAAGTAAAAAAGCAGCCTGGAGCCCATTGTCAGTAATAAGGCAACAACAAACCAGTGTTGCCTCCTGAACTTCTGCATTTCCAGGTGCCTTCACCATCCCTTTCTCCTTCAGAAATGGTGTGAGGCAAGTGGTGTGGAGTCTGCTGTCTGAAGAAGTAGACAGTTGCATTCCAAGACTGCAAGTCTGACATCTTCCACAAGATCTTACACTTAAATAACAGTCAGGTTTGTTTATATACATTTCTCATCAGTCTTTGTAGTTGGACCAAAGACTTCAAAGACTGGCCTTGTTTGTATGGTCAATGCAGAACATAGCTTCATTACAGAGGATCTACACCTTCCCTATAAACCTCAAGCTTTTTTATCCTGCTTTGGGCTGTATACTGCTTTAAAAAGTCCCTGACATATGCTTGGCAGTGTGAGACAGGTGGTAAAAGCAATAACTGCTTTGAATACATCAGATAATCTGAGCCAGATATTCTAGATCAACTGCATGACTGAAACTGGGGTTTATTACTGATTGAATCAAACCTTTTTATTTGTGTCTGTTAAAAGCACCATGAAAGGTAATGGTAATGTTGCTAAGGAACTGTTTACCTGCCAAACATATCTATATGATGCATGAGGTGACCATGGGAACCAATTTGGTGGCAATTATTTAAAGAAAACGTTATAGTGAAATGCTTATTGCATGTATGCTAAATATTCCTGCAGTTGCATTTGAAAAGCTTGTTTTGGGGAAAAGGTATAATAATCCATTCAGAGAGAAAGGTGAGCATAGGTCCTGCATAAAAAATACATTACCAGAGCCAGTTATTTTGATGTATATTTTACAAATCCTTGTTTTGAAAATAAATGGGAAATCTGTATTGGGCTGTCAACTTTGTGCCAGTTGAAGACAGATTGGGGGGTGGGGTGTTTGTATTTCAGGGGACTCAGTCTTTTGCCTGACTTCATTTTTCTTAAAAAATTAATTACAGTTTGCTGTATTCCCCCCAAGAACTTATTAACTGTGTCTTTCTCTCCAAAGAGTTCCTGGTTCTCATGGGATAAAGTGCCTCTGGCTAAAAGCTGCTGATTCCATTTCTGATTCATAAAGAAATTTTTTAAGCTTGTTTTTATCCTTACTGACACTTTCAATGAGTGATAACTAATAGCACTAGGTTAAGATCAAGGCTCTTATGATATTGTCTTATAAAGGAAGCATATGCTGCACAAATGATTCTTCAGGGGTTGAATTTTACTTGGAAGGTTATGTACAAAGATTATTTTCAAGCATGTATGGTAAATTCTAGGAAAAAAAAATCAAATTTGATGTGAACATTGAAACTATGGGAGTACCTCCTATTGTTTGAAGGAATTTTTATGGAGTATGTTTACTTACAAGTTGCTTTCAGGATGCTACCAAAATACATTTCCCAGTAGTATTTTACCATAAACCCATTATGGTACCATTGCTATTTTAACACAGTAATTAAATATATAGGAAATTGACATAATAGCTGGTGTAAGATTGCATTGGAGTTTGTTTATTTTTCCAGTTATGGCCTTGCTGACAACTGCCATCTGTATCTGTGTAGAGCAAATAAGGAGGAGTCATTATAAAGAATTTATAAGTGGCAGGTAGAGTTTGTTTGGATAATAGGAGACATCTCAGTGTAAATAAAAGAGGGCTGAGAATGATTGTGTTTAAGATGAGAAAATAGAAGGTCTTTAGGGTTCTGGGGGAACACTTATGTAGCTGTTTCTAAAAGATTGAGATTATTTCATCCTTAAATGACTGTAATCGGGCTTACTGTATATTTTTGCTTTTAAGTCACTCCAGGTTGCATGGCTCAGTCTCACTCTGTCTCCCTGCAGCCCTCAGACCAAGAATGATGTCATACCAGTGCAGAGTGAATCAGTGTCTTACAGAAAGAGGCTTCTTGTGCGTGTTCATTTACAGACACTGCGACTCATGCTGGGGCTTTGCTTGCAAGCACATACCACAATAAGGATATTTTCAAGCCTGTGACAACTCAGATTAGTTAGATGTATTGTTTTGCAAAACAAATGTATTTATGCACATAATTCACACTGGGGCTAGGAAACATGTCCAAGTATAGAAAACAGGCTTTTTCTGTACTTGCATTTTTGCATCTGAAGGTGTTTTAGAATTGCAGAGAAGAAAAGAGAATCCAGACAATTACAGTGAAAGGATAATTAGGTGGACAGTAAATTTTTTCAAACGGTACTGTTTGAATGCCATGGCCCATAAATTCAAATAAATAGCTTTAATTTGTACTGTAAAGGCAAATCAGAAGTTGGCAATATATTTAGCATCTTTGCTAAACAAGTTGTCTTTTTTATTTTTCCTGTGGTCCAGTGGCTTCTGGGGTCAGTCCCATTTTCAGTTTCAAGTGGTAAAGAGGACCAAATGCTGCTTCTCTCCCAGTTAGCTTCAATATGTTCACTTTGAAATAATGGAGCAGAGAAGTCAGGTTCTTTCTTACTCTGTGAAATTTAGCATTTTTCAGTGCTGTAAGCCCCCCTTTGGAACAGGATTGTGATACACTGCTGGAACTGAATTACTTGGAAGTCTCTGAGCTTACCTGCTTTCACCATCATTATGTCTACTGGCAGCTCACGTTATCTGAGTTAGTGTTCAGTGCTGCTTTGTGCCAGTTGAAAGGTCTGGGTTTAATTTATTTAACACAGTGCATGTCTCTCCTTTATACTTTATACTGTATACTTTGAAAGACGTATATTTTATGGTTTTTTTTCTGTAGGCAGACTCATTCCTCTTCAAGTCCTGTGTGGCTGTTTCTTTGTAAGGCCCAAATTAGAAGTGATACTTGTAAACAGTGTTATGATCCATTTGATTGCTAAAGGCATTGCTTAATTCAAACTTCTTGCCTTTCAGACACCCCGGACCTGTGAAAACTTTATCAAATTGTGCAAGAAGAACTATTATGATGGAACAATTTTTCACAGATCAATTCGTAATTTTGTGGTGAGTATTGAACAGATACTGTGTAATGCACAATATGTGATGTCCTCAGCTATTTATTTAGTTTAATTCAGTTTTAGTTTCTTCCATGCACGACTGTTTGCAGCAGATATGTATTAAACATACCATCAGAATAAGGATTGCCCTAACTTACTAGATTTGTACTTACTAATCTTACTAACAGTTGTCTCTGACTAATGTTGTCACTTGGAGCATCACTGCATTTAGTAGTGCTTTGCTGGCATTCCAGACAAAGCCTTTGAGAGTCATTGCTTTGGCAAAGCTCTTGTTATCTTCTCCAAGCTGTGGGTGGGTGGTTAATGAACAGAAGGGGAGAGAGAGAGAGAGAGAGAGAGAGAGGGAGGGAGGGAAATGCTAATTTGGATAAGTAATACTGTGGCCTGTTGAAATCCCATTCAGGTGAAACTTTAGAAAGCAGCTGAATGTCTGATTCAGGTTGTGGTACTAGGATACTGTCAGATTATCCTTTGCTGAATGTGCTCCAGGACAAGGTGCCTAGGCTTTCTTTGTGAAGGAGTGAAAGAGCACCTAGTGAACTAGAAAGTTGACTTTGGTGTTTAAAGATCTTTACTTACATGGGTACAGTCCCGGCAGCTTAAGATATTGCAGCTCTCCATGTAACTTTCTTTCAGTTTGGCAAGATCTTTTCATCTTTGGCAACACTGTGTATCTCAGTTCATAGTTAAACTCACAATTAAAACTGTGCTTGTATGACTGTGAAACTAGTCATGTCACACTCCGTCTACTGGGAGAGAATACAGACTATTATTTCTGTAGATCCTGCATGTATGTACAGTGATTAATTTTGTTGCTGCAAGATTGGTTTCACATGAGGATTTTCCCTGCTGCAGATAGTGAGAGGGATACAGGGAAGTACAGATTCAGACACAGAAAATATTCCATATTCCTTCATTTCTTGCCTTTGCGTCACATGAAGGGATTGGTAATAAAATATAAAGCCTTTTCAGTTCCAAAAGCAATACATCATTGGTTAAAAAGCAGGTTATGACTCAGCACATAATAGAAAGGATGATCTGGTTAACCCATTTGAGGCTGTTTATTTTCCCTATTTAGCCACAAGAGACTTATTATTTTTTATAAAACTGTCATTCTACTTTTGGATAAGTAATGTAGGAGATGACAGCCAGCTGATAAAAGAGGCTCCAAACAGGTAGTAATGGTTTCCTTGTTCCTAACTTGTCAACAATATAGAAAGAAGAAAATCAAACAGAATTGGCTCTTATGGCTTATATGTAATGTCTTTCATACAAATGCATACGTAAGCTATTGATTTAATTTTAATTCTGCAGATCCAAGGAGGTGATCCGACTGGAACAGGAACAGGTAAGGTTGAGTTTGAATCAAGTAAGCTGTTTTCTCTTCATGAGCTGCGTTGTTACTTTTAGTTCCAAACACCTAAAATTCTCTAAATGATGATATGTGGTACATTGTACTGCTACTTTAAAGCAGGGGGTTTGTTGGTCTGTTTTTATGACCATTTTAACTATGCTTAAAATTTCATATCATATATACTCAGTCTAAAACTTGGGCACTCTTCCACACAGAATCCTTGCTCGGTCTTTGCTTCCTTTTTTCTTCCTGAAAATAAATAAATGAAAATTATAATGACTTTACAGCTGGCCTTCCAGGGCAAAGAACAAAGGAAGAAAACATTCATGCAAAGTCGCTTTCAAATTCAGTGTTAATGAAATACTTGAGACATGCATCACTATTGGTGAACGGCCAGATACCATCTGTTCTCCCAGCTAGTTGCCTTGTACAGCCCAAGCTGCTCTTTTTCTAACTTCTAGGGATCACTGTTACTAAATTCTTCTGCCTGTTCTGTTTTAGTTGGAGTTCTGCATAGCAGGCATATCAGAAATGGTCAGGAGACAAAGCATTACCCACCACAGTAGATAGGTCACATAATATTTCTAGTTGCTGCTATAAATTTGCTCATTTTCCACTTGCACCTTTTATCTGCCCACTTGTAGATGTCACCAGCCTCCACAGCTCCTTCCCTGGTCCTGTAGGGTTCTGTTAGTTTTTATTCTAGTTCATATATGTGTCACTTGTATATGCAAGCACTGTTTTGTTCTTCTGTGTGCTCACAGGTCATCCAAAAAAAGATGTCTTTGTAGTTGTTAAATACTTTAGCTGTATTTACTTTGTAAATAATGTTGGTGTGAGTTGCCCAACAGCTTTTCTTCTGCTGCATGTGATATTCAACAGTTGCATACTCTAAGATTTGAGATTTGTTAAAGGTTCTGTGTTGATGGCAAAAGCCCATGAGCAAGATTTGTTACCTTATATACTTGGACTGTCGAAAGAAACGTGATTTGATTTTGTTATAAGGAAAGTTTTGGTTCAAATCCCAAAAGACGTAATTAGTAACATCTTTGAAAATGAGAAATTAAACAGGTGTCAGGAGATGGGAGAAATTTAATGGGTTGACTGAGACACCTTTACCCTCATAGGGTGGAATTCAGCTCCTGCTGCGGAATGAAAATTAACTTGCCGGTGTCATTCTTGTCTCTGTGCAAATGGTAGAGGTGTTCTAAGACAGCACAATTAATAGTTGGCAGAGGACTGGCATTGAAGGTCAAGGCTCAGCTCTACCGGCAAAGCAAATAGGAAGCAAAATGCAAATAAGCCCATAGGAGAAAAAAACCTCCTATGTATATTCTTTTATTTATAAAAGGAGTCTAATGACCTCTAGTCTTTTCTATCTTGTTTTCCTCCTTGTCATTCTTAATTAAATACGAATATACTGCAGGCGAGATGGCTTGCCAACATCTGTCAAGACTATTAAAGTTCTAATAAAATGGGCAGTGTATACTCAAATAGCTACAAGTGTTGCAGATTTTTAGAGGCTGTTTGGAGTTATTGTAGAGTCCACATGATGCAACTGTCTGGTTTCTGGTTTTTTAAGATATCTTGAGTTTTAGATGTCCTTAATCACTTACTGAATATGATAATATCACAAGAAAAAGTAAATGGTCAACTCTCAAGTCGCATGCCATAAGAAGGTGGTCAGACCGGAGGTGCCTGTCTGGTTTTGTGTTCTGCCTGCAGCAGCATAGCCAGAGGAAGGTACAGCTCAGCAGCAGTTTAAGAGCATGGCAAATGTAGTGATGCTCTCCTAGATTACCATGGTTTAAAAATGTTGTGCACTGGTTTGTGCATTATTAATGTGATCACATGTGTGCATGTTAGGAAAGCTTTGGAATAAAGGCACTTGGATTCAATGCTTTGTACTTTTTTATACCTGGGTCTTGTATGTTACTTGCAGTATAAGTTCCCTCTTTTATTTCTTCTGGCAGCTGCAAGGAATTTCCTTATTTCTTTAACTTACTGCTTCTTAAAGGAAAAAAAAAAAACAAAAAAACAAAAAACATGCACCTTTGAAAGCTAAGAAGTCCATAACATCTGATGGTCTTTAGAGATTTACTGGAGGAGTAAATAACTGGACTTCATTCATATCAGAGAAGCAAATGAGAGTAGCACAGGGTTTTCTTTCCAGATTATTCAGTTGGCAGCAGGGGAGACTGCTAGGAGGTTACTTATTAAACATCAGTATTTTAAACTGCCAAAATTGTTTCTGTTAGAGCCTTTTGTAAAAAAGGCTCTAGCAATAAAAAAGAATGTCCTTTGTTTTCTCTTCCACATAGAACCTTCTACTGTAACTGATATCTTCTGGGTAAGAGGCTTGGGATGTTTCTTTGTTTAAAAGGAAAAAACACCTTTTCCAAACTGATATGTGGAAGGTGTGTTGAGCCTTCAAATATATCTTTGATTTGCTCTATTTATTTAATTACTCTTCATCAGCTCAGGAACTAGAACTGGCTTGTTTAAATATCTTCCCCCCATTTGGTTTCTGTCATCTGACATTCATCCCTGTTCATCAACAGGTGCAGGGTTTATGGTTGCAACACCCAAATGCTTTGATGATCACCCACTCCATTGCTAGCTAAGCCCAGGACTGTTCAGCTTCTGGATGGATTTGGGCACATTGAGTACAACCTGACGTATGGTTGTATGTCACACATACATAGACTGCAACTGTTCTCTCTGCTCACCTAGACTAAGAGTGCTTGTGTTTTGGAAACAATGCACAGATGTAAAATGCCAGGCTGGCTGTCAGTGGCTGCTCACTTCCATGGCTGCTCTGGCTGAACAGTCCTATCTGAAAGCAGCACTGATATTTGTTTCTTTTGTATCTGTTATTCAGCACCCCATGTGTCCTTTTTGAGTCTCTTAAGTTGTCGTAAAAGTAACTGTGACCCAGAAGACCTATGAAGGACAATTAATTGCTGGTACTCAGCAGGAGGAGGGTGGAAATTAGCATTATGGCATCTAGAAGTTGAGATGCCACACTAGGAAAAGAGTGAGGAATAGAGTTCTACCTTAGCTTTGCTTAGCTGGCAGACCTGTGTTGCCAAAGCAGTCAGATGTATAGTCCTGTAATGTGGACACTGATTTAGAGGACCAAACTAATTTTCTACAGACTTCAATTTAGTGTTTCATAAGTCTACTGGGAGAAATTTTCTATTGCTGCGGCAGCTTATTTCTTTTCTAACAAAATAACTACCCATAGAGGCAGTATTCAGAGCAATAAGCTGAGTCATGGTCATTCCTTGTAATGATTAATTATTTGAAAATGAATTTAGATTTGTGATATATCTCTTTTCCTGCTGTTCATAACAACTAAGTGGTTGAGCACTGTGAGTAATTCCGTCTAACTCATGCTAGTGCAAGTGGAGCAGCTGCTCTGTATTTCAGTATTTCAAATAACAGAAGAAAATTTGCGTGTAGGGAAATAAGGTTTAATATCCTAACCCTTTTGTATTATAGTTTCAAAGCAGCACAGACCATTTTTCAGCTACTCTTACTCACAACCTGATGGAAGGGTCTCGTGATCCAGCCTGTGTGTGCCTCTGTCCATTTATGAATCCAGGAGGGCACAAAAGAATCAGATAATAGCTGTAAAAGTCCAAGATAAAATACCAGTAGTAGCTGGCAATGAGCAGAGCTCCTCTGAACTGTCAATAGTGAAGGACTGTGAACAAACTTGGTCAGTTCTGCAATAAGATTTCCTATCAAGGCAGGTTCCTAAAATGTGACCAGTTTTAGAGCCCCTTTGCTTGTATGACTGAAGCGCAGCAAAAGGACAAGGGTAAGACCTTTTTATTTAGCAATATACTCCTTTTAGATTGCAGCCCCTCTGAAAATCCAGTCTCTGATAAGTGGGGTTAAAAGTACTGTGTTCTCTTATCTGAAAGGAGAGAAGCAGTTACTGGCTGAGCTAAGGCTTTCATATTTGCAAAATGATTCAGGAATCTTACTTGGAAAGCTCTAAAGAAGTGTCAGATGTTATTATGTACCTCGTTGTTCCAAATGACAAGAGGAAAATTACAGAAAGTAAGCCATCATTTTTGTGAATCAGAGCCCTCCCACTTCTTTACCACTGCTTAGCAATTTTTATGCCAGAAAAAGAAAGGATTTATTTAAAATCACAACTGTCATGAATGATGATTCCCAGCCCACACCTGGCTTTTGGAATGCTACATTTCTGAAGCTTTAGGTGCATCTCTCAGCTCTTGCAAGAAAGTTGTACAACTTCTGTAATTTTATCAGAAAAATGTTCTTTCTGGGAAAAAAATGCATTTAGTAAGAGCAAAGGCTACCAAAGAGTAAGATGGTTCAGTTCAAAAGACAATTGGAAAACATGCAGGTTTTCTCTGTAGTTGCTAATGTTCTTATTGCTTCAGTTGTGAGTTTAGGTCTATTCACCTTTTCACTATCAGCACAAGATGCAGATACAAGATTGAATAACTAACACTGCTTCAGTTACAACCTAAATGTATCATGCTACTCTGGATAGCCATGGAAATTATGAACACAGTCTAATTTTTCCTATGAGCTGTGTGGTCTGTTTGGTTTCATCTCTATGTAAGAATTAGGTAAACATCTCTGTAATTAAAGAGAACTTTTCTCTTTTATTAAAAATGTGGGGAAGTGGCTCCCAGCTGCCTTCAGCTTTCAGTCTGAGGTATCTGAGTTAGCATGTGTTTTTTATTTTATAGAACTGTGCAAAACCTCTTTCTGGCTCTTGAAGGCTTTGACATTGTGCAGGTTAAATGCTGCTAGAAGGCCAGTGTATTTCCTTGGCCAATCCCAAGTAAGTTTCCAGCCTTGTGCCAACAGGAGACCCCCATGTGCAGGGTTGTAAATACTGCTCCATTTCCCAGACCCAGCACCAGCTCAGCCAGTGGCAAGTCTGCTGCCATGTGAACTCCTCTGATTTCTAGCACAGAAGTCCACAGAATTTTTTCCTAGTGCTTTTTGTAATAGGATCTCAGAAACACTTGTGAGTCCAGTAGACACACAGTTCCTCTTTGACAGAAGATAATCTTATCAGGGAGTAAGCTGAGAGGAAGGTGAAGTGACAGGCAGCGCTGCCTGCTGTTAATTTAACACCCAGAGTCATTTCTTGTTTTCCATGGGCTGCTCCTGTAGGCTAGTACATCAGTATTGGGGTGAGGTTTGTACATCATCATGACTCCATATATAGTCAGCAGTATTTGTGTGCTCTCTGAGGAGGATTTGGGGAATATAAGGAGGAGCATCCTCTCTTTATGGCGTATGCCAGGAGTGTAACATGAGAGGGCTAGAGCTAGACAGTGTGACGATCCCACCTCCTCTGCCTGTCTGCATCCATTCTGCATTCAGAAAATGAGGAAGATGGCACAGCCACACCTCCCAACCATGTCGAGAATAAACACAGTAAAATCTGCTAGATATTTCAAAATGCCACATAATGATGAGTGAGTTATTTTCCCAAGTTTACATTGAGCTCTACAGTAGAGAGTAAAATGTAAGAATCTAAAATCCCTGTTCCATACCCCCCTGGCTGAGTATTAGGCACAGTGCTGCCATGGCAGTAGACTAATGAGGGATTTGTACTTAATCTTCAGAGAGAAAGTGAATCTGGGTTTCAGTAATTAAAAAAATACATACGTTTAACACACCATCTTCTGGCTTGCTCTGTCTGGTCCTGCTTCAAGCAGATACAGCCTGGAACAATTCCACAGGTTAGCAGGAGTTTGACAGACAGCACCTTCAGGCTATTTTCAATTTAATGCGAATATTTAATACAGTGACAGGGTTTTTATTTCAAAAAAGAAAAAAGAAGAGAAGAAACCCCAATCTGTTCCTGTCCTACCGACTGCAGCATCACCACTGCCCCTTGCTAGTCCATGCTGCCAGGCCTCCACAGACACTTCAGCTATGTCCTTTATAGGACGTCTGGCCTTTCAGGCAAATGCTGCACAGGCCATTCCCTGTTTGTGCTGCAGCTCGCAGGCAGACAGAATTAGCCTTGGAAACAGCTGTATGGCAGGCAGAGGGGGAAGCAGGGGCTGGATTTCGTGCTGTAACTATCTTCTAAAATATTAGCACTTATTTCCAGAGAACTGGAATGAACCAAAGTTATAACATTAATTCTGACCTGCAGTGAAATGAAATCGTACAGAAAGAAGTATTCCAAAACTTAACGATCATTGCTCATTCCTCCTGTCTGCAAGCTCTTGGGTCTGGTTGCTTATTGTGCCAGATGGAGATTCTCTCTGTCATTCACAATTTTTCTCTTTCCTTTTGAATTATTTTTTCTGAGCAGCAAAGGCTTCAGGGCTGATTCTACTCTCCTTCAGCAGCTTGACAATCACTGTAATTCCAGCATCAGTGGGAAACATATGAAGGGTGTAACGGACTCAAGGGTTTGGCCACTTGCTGCTCTGTACCATCTCAATGGACTGTGTTCATGCTTGCTTATCATCTGAAAATTTCAGACAGCAAAAACTCCTCTAGGTTAGGACTTAGAGCAAGTGCATCTGCTTTACAAATGATGAGGGAGCTCCTTCAGGAGATCCTTTGAAGCAAAAATATGGTTTTCTCCAAAGGAAGTCCAGGTGAAGTTTGTTACTCAGGTGCAGAGCCCCTGCTGAAATGCAGGCCCTGAAGCAATGGCCCTGCAGCAGCATGGTGGTATGGGCAGGGGGTGAGAAGGTGAAAACTGTGAAAGGCAAAGAGAGAAAGAGAAGCAGTGCACTGGGCATGGTGCTGTTGGTGGGCACTGGGTCTGCAGGCTTTGCAGGTGTGTTTCTGGTTTCAGGCGGCACCTGTTGGCATGGAGCCTCCCTATATTCCAAGTGTAATTTGTTTATTTACTAACCTACAAGGACTTTGTTCTTCTGAATAAGGCAGGTAACTACAGCACTGCGCAGGTAACCTCTCTTAGCAAAAAAGGAGAATGCAGGAAGATTCATTAGCAAAGCAAATTACTGGCTTGTGGTAAGGCATTTTTTAATAGATTGAACACTTGGCTAGAATAGCTGAGGTTTGGATCCATCTTCAAGACAGTAGAACTGGCTGCAGCTGTACCATATCCCTTTCACCCACTACTGGAAGAGATTGGCATATGAAATCAAGCTGATGTAATTTTGCTGATCTTAAAATATTCAATAGCCAGAGATCGCTGAAGTAATCACTCACCCAGTACTCCTGATTACAGAAAATCCCTGCAGGGATTGTCCCCTTTTGCTGTCTCTTGACAAATTGCAGAGGAGGCAACACTCAACTCTATTAATAGGTCTCTTGAAGAGGATTCATTGGGTTTTAAATGGGTGGGTTTCTTCCAAAATGTCTCACTTGCTTAGTTCCCCTTGCACATGCAGCCATCCTTTGTCTTCTTATCATCTGAAACTTTCATTTCATGCACTTGTGTGATTTTCTGCATCAGGTTTTCAGTAGGAGCCTGTTTCATTCCTCAGGTTTATTTGCTGCTCGCCTGTACAGCCACATCACTACATTGCTTTTCTGTATTACATGTGCAAATAACCGTTGAGTGCTACCCATCCTTTACTGGCCTTCTGCTTCGCAAGTGATACACTTACTGTAGAGGATTCTTGAGCCAGTTCTGCAGATGGGCCGGTCTTGCAGTCTGTTTGGATAGTTTTGTTTGGTTTATTTTTAATACTGTCCTAAGGTGAAATATTTTTTTATGGTTTGTCAAACAAGATTATGGATTAGAGTGTAAAAACTATGTGACTCATCTCACCCTTCGTTTTTCTTAGTAAGAATGATCCTGGAGGGAAGTGCAAATGAAAATGCCAGGTCTGTCATAAATAATGTAAAAATGACAGCCAGGAGGAGAGGTCTCCCAGACCCTCTTTCTGTGCACAGACATGGAAGAGAAATCAGTTTTGGAGGGCTGGGTCTATGGCTTGTGCAAAGTTTTATCATCCTTTTGACTTCATTGCATTTAAATGCTTACATCATCCATGTATCTAGTCCAAATATCTCATTTTTGCCTTTTATTTTGGAGAAATATAAATCATCATTCTTCACAGTTTAGACAGGAATTAAGCATTTGTGCTTATAGTTCCTATTCTTAGTTGATTCTATCAATGTATTTAATCTCTCTAATATTTTATATCCAGAAGCAATGCTATATCCAGAGTGCAATTAAACTAGTAATTCTTTGCTCAGTGTCAGGAAGCCACTTTTTAAAGAAATAATGTCTCAAAAAGGAAAAATAATAGTGGGCCAGCAGTAAAAAATTAAGTACTTGGCACTTTTTCAGCACACAATATATAATACTGTTGATAAGCAGTCAGGTCTGTTGCAGTTGATAGCGTGGAAGAACAGAATTGTGTTGCCAGGTAGAAACATTGATTTCAAGGGCATGCTCAAATACCAGCCTAGTGATAGGGATGAAGAAAGAATGTATCATACATGGGGTTCAAAGTGCCAGAAACCTTGAATTTACTGTCTCTGCCTGTTACAATATATAGTGGAAAACTAATGAAAACAAACATTTCTTGTGTCATTTTTTTTTAAGGAGGAGAATCTTACTGGGGAAAACCTTTCAAAGATGAATTTAAGCCCAATTTGTCCCACACAGGACGTGGTGTTCTTAGTATGGCAAATTCAGGACCCAACACAAACAAGTCACAGTTGTAAGTAGTCACTTGCTTTTTGTGGTTTTTTGTTTCCCTCTAGACATTGTGTCTTACTCTGTTAAGAAAACAAATGACGTTTTACAAGCTACTCTTTAAAGTTCAGTCAAGTGAAATATTCTGTCAAGTGCTGCATATTGAAGTCACAGTAGCTGCAGCTGCTGGTACCCAATCTAAGAGCAAAGGGAAGCGCAGCAGGAAGACCTGTGGGTTTATTGTATCATCATTAATATGCCTTTTTTGATTTTATGATTTGAAGGTTTTGTTCATTTTTTGTCAGTGTCCCCCCAGTGTTGTCCCTGTAAGATCATTCCACCTCTTCACTTTGTTTAAATTTAGCCCCATACTGAACTTTCTGAAAGCTTAATGAAATGAAACATACACTCTATGGAAATGTTACATCTTTTTACTCACCTGGTTTTAAATAAGTGGGAACAATTCTGCACTGCTGAAATGTGTAGAACCCAGACATGGCAGTGTGCGGAATCTGGGATTAAGAATGAAATGCTTTTCAATGTACAAAAGCAGAATGAGGACTAGAATGAGGGGGAAACAAAGAAGCAGGAAGAACAACAAATGAAATTTTAAGATATTGAAGCCGTCATAACCTTCTTTAAGTATAACATTAGTACAGGTGTTTGCCTGAAGACTTTTGAAAATGTTCTGTGTCACTTTGAGCCAAATATCTATTGGTTGCTCTCCTAGTACTGCAATAGAAAAGAAATTATACTTTTATTGGGCGCCCCAGGAAAGACTGTGTACACGTACAGTACCTTGTGTTGAGAATAGGGAGGAAGGAAGGAAGGGGGTTCTTGGTGTTGGTCTTCATGGTGCTAAGAATTATTATGGCTTGTAAACTATGCAGTAGTGTGGTTAGCTTTAATTAAATGCAAGTGCTGTCTCAGGGCCTTTAATAGGCTTACTCACATACTTAAGGCTAAGCAAATGTTGGGCAGCTTGCAGGATTGAGTTGCTGTAGAGCTTATTTCGGATTTGAATGTTATTGCCAGAACTCAGGTGCTAAATTAGGGGAGAGCAGAGGTTTCTTTTTTTTCAAAGGGGGATTCTAGAAGCAGAAGTTAAAGAGAAGTTCATGAGCGATGTGCCATAATGAGTCACATCATCCGCTCCTGGAAATGTGATCATATGTTTCCCTAAAATTTTTAAATGAAATATGAAGTTCCTTTATATGTGAAGTCCTTGAGAGGCTCCAGCTGCCTGTATTTATAAAGCTTCTAGGCCATGTTTAGACACTCTTGGCAACTGTTGTGACCTTAGGAACTGGGTGAATAGCTTTCATGGTAGGTGATAGGCAACTGCAGTGCGGAGTGAGCCAGGTTCCCTGTGTAGGGTGGTGCTCGAATAATGCTCAGGACTTCTCGTCCAGGATCATCCTGAGTTAATTCCATTGTCCTTAATTTTATTTGACTGCAGTGACGGATGAGAAGCATTCTCTGTATATTTGCTGCTGCTTGATGTTTTTTATTACAACACTACATAACGGATCACTTGATAATCTTTAAGTACTGGCTATCTGGGCATAAAGTGGTGCAAAGAACCCAGTGCAAGAGCTCAGTTGTAATGTTTGCCCTGTGTAGGAGTTGGCATTCTGCACAGCATCTCAGAGCTTTCCTAGGGCAAGCTATGTCTAAATAGATTTTCTGGCAGATTGCAGCCTCTCCTATTTGCAATCCTATAACTTCCTGAGGCAGTTGCTTATATGGAAAAGTGCTTTTGGAATGCTTATATATTTTTAGCTGTCTCTAATGTAGTGAAACAGATGGAGACAGGGAGGAGAGCCAGCACTGCATGTCCAGCCAAGATGGGCCATCATAGAATGCAGACCACAGTGTGGAAACCTCTGTCTCATAGGCTTGTAGTCTGAGTCTTCCAAAGAAGCATTAAGCTTTAGAGAAAAGTTTTAGAGTCAAAGTTGCTTTGGATTGGGTATTTTAGTTCCCACATTTTAAGTATAAAAATACAAGCCCCAAAATTAAAAGTCCAGTGAATTAAAAATTATTAAAAATCGAAGTTTCACAGGTTTTCATTATTTTTGACTCTTGGAAATATTCTTCTGCTGTGTTTGTGTCCAAAGCACAAATTTGCAATGATCAAAGAAGTGGATCACTGACAGGCCAATGTAATGGAAGAGAAATGCAAAACATAAATATCCTGAAAGATGAAAGTTTACACTGGCAGGGGCTGTTATGTTATACAACTGTATTCACTGGATAGAAGCTTCCAGTCACGCACAAGAAATGTACTTCTCAAGCAGGATGCACATCTCCCTGTCCTGCATGAGCTTCCCAGGGCCTGTCTGGCCAAGAAGGCAAATTCTCAGCCTAATTTTGGAGCTTATGCAACTCACTGTGCCTGGAGTACTGTTTAGAGATGTTAGTAAGGTGTAAAAACGGGAAGTCAAAACTCCAGAATCCAAGACAATACCCGCAAAACAGAGGAGTTAAAGGATGTTTGGCCAGCAGGCCACCTCTAGGGGAGTCAGAAAGGGAGAGGGGCTTGTCTTGTCTCAGAGAGCTTTTGCATATGTAAAAGAATGTTTTTATGTTTTTAAGCATTACTGGCTGTTGTTGAGTGTCAATGAGATAACATGCTAACTGCTATGTCTTTATTCCTTCCAGCTTCATCACATTCCGCTCTTGTGTGTATCTGGACAAGAAGCATACAGTTTTTGGAAGGTAAGTGAAGGATATATAAACAGCAGTATAAGCAGACATGTGCTCATGTGTGTCTGAAACCTTACGAAAAGAATCTAGTGACCCTTGCAGTTGAACTGAAGCATACTCATAGCTCACAATCCAGTTCTGCTGGTCATGAATAGATGGCCAACATTGCATCAGTGCCAGTCATCAGACTCTGCCTTTTTTTCCTCCTTCTATCACTGTAAGTTGTCTTACTTCTTTTCTGTGGGTGGCCCTCCAGGGAGTCACGAACAAAGTAATCATCATCCTGTAACCAACCATGTTAATATCTGTGCATGCTAATTGCTAGGACACAAGAGATTACCTCTTCAACACTGCTTTCATCCTCTTATGAGCTATAAACCAGGAAATTAGTCATGAGCGAGCTGCTATTCATCATGGCAAAGAACATACAGCTTCCACATAGGTTAGGTCTTGTGGCCCCTCTTATCTTATTCTGTTCTTCTGGGATTTTTTTATTCCTGACAATTATCATCAGTATAAAATCTGGATGTTTGTGTGCATGTGTGTATATGCATACATGTTTATGTGTGTAGATATATAAAGATATTGCCAGTGCCAAGACAGCAAGGGAACTTCATTCTTTGTAAAAAGAAGTCTCTTCTAAAAGTCTTTTCCAGTCAAGCCCTCACAGGATAAAGATCAAGGAATTTATTACAGAGGAGATCACAAAAGCTTTATGTTACAGTTTGTTCTTCGCTTCCTCTGCTGCTGGTACATGGTATTTACCAAGTCATGCATAGCTGTTCTAACAAATGCCTCCATGCAAATGGCAGGAAGGAGAATTGTACTAGCCTGCTTCATTGGTAGTTCCAGGGATTTTACAATCTTTTTAAAGTGAAGATTTAATAATTCTTTTCATAGTTTTACCTGTTTGAAAGGCAGCAGTTGAAAATAAATGCATGTGCTGTTTAATTTGATTGGATGTCATACAATTGCACTGTACAATGAAAGTGATATATTTAATCCATCTTCTCTGTCTTAGAATTCTTGAGGCAGAAGCTGGCTTCATTTTAAACAATTACTTTAGTGCTGTTAGTTCCAATACTTATTCTGCAGTAATTGCATCCTGTGAAATACAGTCTTTTTTCCTTTCTTAGGTCTGTCCTAGAAAAATTTAAAGTTCCCTATCATGTAGTGAAAGCAAATAAATAAAGCAAATTCTAATACTGAAGGCTGAGAGCAAATATATTCTTGGAGGGCTTACATTACCTATATCCTAAGACTATTTCACTTAAGCTACAAATTGAGTCCTCCCTGCAAAAATCCCATTAAATCCCATATGGTAATGCTGTTAACCTGAGCTTGCCACCTCATCAAATAGTATTTGGGTTAGGACAGCTCAGCTGAAAATGCGACTGTTCGTCAGTCCTGGATGCAGCCTGGCTTCAGTGAGCAAGCATCCTGTTTAGTCGTTCACTATCTTTTTATTCCCTAACGTGCTCCAGTTTTATCATTATTCACCAGGAAAGAATAAGAGGAGCTCAGCTTCATGTGGTGCAGGGGGTGGGCTCCCAAAAGCCATGCATAACATCTCAAGTACCTTATGAGCTCAAATGATGTTTCACAATGTGCATTGCCCTTTAGAGAGGTATTACTTCAGTCCAAGTAAATGTGGTTACGTGTATATAGCAGAGATTTATGCAGTTTTAGCAAAGACTGTCTTAATCTTTTTAATTAAAGTACAGTTAATTTGATTGTCCTTGCTACTACAGGAATCTGAACTTAGTTGCTGGAGTAAAGAAGTGGTGCTGCTTTCTCAGCACTGCAAATATTCCTAGCTGAAATACAAAGGAAAATCTTTATAAAAATGTTGAGTTAGAATCATATTTGGCTTCCTGCATGAACACTGAGTGACATCTTCATATGAACACAGCCAAGGTGGATTTTACTCTGGATTCTCTTGCATGTAAATTCAAAGAATGTAAAAAATGAAGTTGCTGGGATAGATGCATTCCAGTCATTCTATTAATCTAAAAATTGAATACTTGAATAAATGAATTTACCTACAAATTTAATATAAAAGGCTGCTGTTTGCAGCTCTTAAGATCTATATCCTGTCATCAAAATCCTTCAGCTCTTTTTACCTGCGTGTGTTTTTAAAAGCCATAAAAGCCAAAAGATTCCAGAGGTTGTATCTCTAGTGGAACTCCAGCTCCAGTTTGCTATTTTAGATCCTGGATGTTTCCAGGATTTGGTGACTGTATCTAATCTTAGACTGTGTAGCACAATAATATCTGGGGAGCATATCTAGGAATAATATCTAGGCTTAAGAATGCAATGAACCCATGAAATCATAATTCTTTGTTTCCATGAATGTTAAATTGGCTTGTCTTAATTGAATGCTTGCTGGCCTGTTGTGACTTTCTTATAGATTTGGGGATTACTTATTTCAGTTAACAGAAAAACCTAAATACTCTGGTCTCAACTGTACCCTCAGCTATTTCTATGGAGTTCTGGTTCATGTTAGTGAGTGTCGCATCCATATCTTTGAGAGCAGAATTTGACCTGTTTGTAATTTGTGTAGAACTTTTCAACAGGCTTTTCATACTTTAGAGAACAAAAAAGAGTGAAAGAGTAACCATTCCCCACCCCTTTCTTTTTTTTTTTTTCTGTCCTGTGTGGGATGGCACATTGAAAAGTTCTTTCTCTGGAGCTGCATCTTATTCATGTCCTCACTGGTTTGAAACACAATTTTTGCATAGCAGCAGCTATTAATGTTGGATGTTTGGCTGTTAAGCGTGTTTGGAAAACACACCAGCTGCAGGCAGTGGGACTACAAAAAGTGGCACGTGTCTGGCTTGATGCACTGGAATTTTCAAGTCTCAGGAGAAGAGACTGGAGGACAGGGAAGGCATCTTGGCATGATGGTGCTGCCCACCATGGCAGGAATTAGGACAGATGCTACTGAAAATAAATGAGGTAATTTGGCATGTATGGGGAGCAAAACCAAAGGCAATGAGAGAAGAATGCGTTCCCTTGGAGGTGTGTTGCAGGCTGCACAGATTTCCTGCTCCAGCAGAGCTGCCTAGATTAAATTAGTAATTGCCATTTCTCCTAATTACCATTTCTTCTAACTTAGAGAATGCTGTAATTAATGTGAAAACTAACTGGTGGCTTTTCTTGGCTTCTAGCTTGCTGGTAAAAGGTTTAATTTAGAATCTCCAATGATGTAAACCAACCAACATACATTTGCTCTGCACAGAGTGGATGAGAAACATTTGCAGGGGACTGCTGCTGTCATGGGCTGTGTGCGTGGGCTCTCCCTCTTACCCATGTTATAACTGGGAGTTCAACTGTTGTGTGAGCTGCATGAGCTGCAGGGATGTTACAGCCCAAACAGCAGTATCAGCTCACATTCTGGTCTGTTGTGCTTTATGAGATTTAGACGCGAGCACATCCCATCCATGTTGTAATTATATTTTCTATTACTCCAATGTTCTCATCCACAGCTCCTTGGATGAGAGACCTGGTACATTTGGCCTTCATAAGCAGAAATAGAAACATAATCTCTGTCCCAGAGAGTAAGTGCAAAATAGACTGCATATACATGGAGGAAAGTTGCGACAGTGACCCCTTTCAGCATACTTTCCACTGACAATTTGCACTTCAGAACCAAGAAAAAAGAAAGCCCCAGGAAAAACAAACTGCTTTGTGGATGTTTGGGGGGAGCCTGTTTCAGAGCTAAAGGGACACATGAAAAAGTGTGTTTAAAATAATAGTGGAAGGTGATCGAGCTGTGCTGATGAACAGGAGGAGAGAAATGCTGTCTCAATTTTGGGTGAGATTTAGGACAAGCAGAGCTGCTGGGCTTGACAGTGAGGGCAGATTGCAGGTATGTGATGTGATAAAAAGAAGGGCAATAGAGGGAGTGGAGAGAAAAGTAACAAAGCTGGAAATTATCTGTGCAGCAGTTCTGTGTGTTTTTTAGAATCCTTTGTGTTTGTCAAGAGCTGAGAAAAGGATGTGGCATCTGATACAGGAGATGAGTTTATGGAGGGCAGTTTTCCCCTTTGTACGTGGCTGCATGTATCTGCTTACACAGATAACTTTTAACCGTCTCTTGAGGTTTCTGCCGCTTATTCTTCAATTCTCTTGTTCCTGAAAATAATGAACAAGGTAGTTTGGGAAACCACAGACCTGGTCACATTGGAGGCACTTGTCAGTAGCTGATACCAGCTTAGTTTTCTCTTTTCTTCCCTCCTGCCCTTGCCAGATGCTTTTGTGGAAGAGTTTTCTTTCCTTGGATAATTATCACTCTGTATTAAGTATTCCTTAATGTGTTTATTGCTTTCTACGGTGATTCTGTAGAACAGGACAATGAAAGTAACTCTTGTCCTCTAAAGTAATTAGCTACATAAAACAAGTACCAGGCATTATTCAGTTACCCAGGTACGGTTAAATAATGCACAGTATCTGTTTCCATTTGTATCATTCCCTATATGATTTGAATCCGTGAACCCCAGTGGCTTCTAAGCAGGGAAATTCATGTTCATGTTGCTCTTCTGCAACTCATCTGAAGAATGGAGAAATTGTGTGACAGCAGAAAAGCAGATTCTGTTGTTGAATCAGTGCAGGGAGCATGACCTAATTTTGCACTGCAGAGTCTGCTCCCCAGACACCAGATAGGAGTGAAGAGCAAGGTGGGAAAATAAACCAGGGCTCCCTCTGAAAGCCTTGGCTGTAGTGTCCTGTAGCACATGAGGACCGGGCAGTTGGAGCTGCACCAGGGCTGCTATTGTTTCCGAAACAGTTGTGTGATCTCTGAAGAGGAACCTGTGCCAAAGCAGAGAAGTCCTTACTGTTCATCTGTTCATCTGTTGAGTCTAGCTTCAAAATGCTTTTTTCCCAGTTGTTTTATTTTTCAGTGCCCATCATTACTGTGTCTTGCCTGCTAGATTAAGCCTTTATGAGAGATTGAGGTGTTTTGGCTGCATCCTTGTTACAAGTCCGAATTGCTCAATCCATTTCAGATGGGGTGTGTACATAGAAAACATTTTGTCCTGAGTGTACATGTTTGTACATGTCTATATTGATCCCTCTGTGTGTGTATATAAATGCATGCACTCCTTTTTATAAAAATAACCTTGAAGGCAGAATGTGTTTACAAAACAACAATGTTTCTTTCTGGCTTCTGTTTCTAGTTTAAAGCCTCTTTCTAAAGCAAAAAAGTCCAGACATTGTTCTTGTATCATCTTCTGACCAGGAAACTATCGTCTTGGACTGCTGCCATCCCCAGCATTGCATAAGGCTTAATTTCTATAATTCTTCTAAATAAAACTATCAGAAATAGGAAGTCCATTTGTGAATGGCTATGAGACTGCAAGGGAGCTGCAGTTTTCTTTGGGAGCAGCAGTAACTAATGTACAGCGAGACTTATATTGGCATATTGCGAACAGGTAGAGCTTGCTCCAGATATTTCACTTATACTTCATGCGAAGACATTGGCAGTGGTTATGAAGCAGGGCTACTGTTTGCATAAAGGAGTCTTAACAGGAAGATTTTAAATAACGTCTCTAAATTTGAAATGCAAAGGTTTCCAGTGTTAACTTTGCTCAGTTTCTAAGAACAGAATTGGACAAGTAAGGGCACAGTTTTGTTTCATTACCCTGCTAACAGAAAAAGCCTAAATGTTACCTTGTCGTCCATGCTTAAATGTAATGCAACATTTGTCAAGCTCCTCTAAAAATACAACAAACTGTCTCAGGGAGGCTGAGCTAAATATATAGTTGAGATCATCATTTCTCTGTTCAGCATCTACTGGAAGCACACAACAAACCCTTGGTTTCACTCTTGTTCTAATGTAAATGGTGTCTTGAAGGTATCATCTTTTTCTCTGTTGGCAGTCATCTGAACATCTGTTTAAACCTCACCTAGTCAACTTAGGACAAAGCATGTGTGGCACCTTATGAAAGGAACAGAGCCAGAAACAGTGGGGAAAAGGTTAAGCTTGTTTCTGCCCTTCTCTCTTCTCTTCCCCACTGCACTCCCAACTTAGCACAAGTGATGTTGTGTGAGAAAGGCTAACGCCGTGTGAACTGTCACCGTCTGGGTAATGCATTTAGCACATGTGAAGAGTGTAAAGGGATATATATTAGCCTAAATTTCTGGAGTTTGCATTTTGTTTCAATGAAAATGATGTACAGAATTCCTTATGCTGAGACTCTATTTATTCATAGGAAAGATTTTGTCTCTTTTTGCTCAAAGTTAATGAATATTACAATAATAGTAAGTAGTGGCACTCTCTTTAGAGGGTTTTTTAAATGCTTTAATGTACTGACCTGATGGTCTTTTCTTCATATAACTTTTCTGGGCTTTTTTCTTGGCCAGGTGTCCATTAGCTTTTCATCTTATACCCGGAATGTGTTGTAGGTGTCCTGGTTCAGCAGTAGCAGTCATTTTTCTCCTTCTTAGTAGCTGGTGCAGCACTGTGGTTTTGACTTTTGGCCTGGGAACAGCGCTGATAACACCGATGTTTTCAGTTGCTGCTCAGTAATGTTTACTCTGACCAAGGACTTTTTGAGTCTCATGCTATACCAGGGAGGAGGGGAAGCCAGGAGGAAGTAGGAACAGACCCAAACTGACCAAAGAGGTATTCCATACCACAGCACGTCATGCCCAGGATGAAAAAATGGAGGGCAGAGACCCAGAAGGGTGGGGGTTCACTGCTGGGTTGAGCTTGGTATCAGGTGGTGAGTGATTGTATTCTCTTTCCTTGTATTTCCCTTGTCATTATTATTATTGGTGGTAGCAGCAGTGGTTTGTGTGATACCTTAGTTACTGGACTGTTCTTATCTCAACCTGTGGGAGTTGCATTCTTTCGATTCTCCTCCCCATCCTTGCGGGACTGGGGGAAGAAAGAGGGGGGAGTGAGTGAGCAAACTGGGTGAGTTATAGTGGCTTAAACCATGGCAGCAGGACAGGCAAAGAATCCCCAAAACTACTCCAGTGTATTGGTTTCCCCATTGTGTGAGGAGAAACTGCTGTAACAGATGCCAGTGCATGGGCTTAGACACATTATATCTCATCAAACTGATTTTAGTGCTGCAATGTAACATCATGAGATTGGACAATAGCAACATGTAATGTTTCAAGAGCCTGCAGGTACCTTGTATCTCTACTTAGATAAATCAGAGGAAAGCTTGCAAAATCCTTTACGGCTTGAGACCTTAAGTTGGAATATTCCTGGTCTTTTTGCATCCAGCCATGAGAGCCCTGCTCAGTGTGTAGCTCAGCTTTTACTAGACAGGTGATGTTTGCAATCAGATCTTGTCCTTTCTGGATTTTATTTTTACTGATGAAACATCAGCTTCAGTTGAGCCTGATCATTGACAAAGCTTGCAAGTGCTCCCTAAACAGAAGTGAAGAGAAAGGTATTTCCAGTTCCTCTGGCCAGAGCTCTCTGAGCTGGTGGTTTGCATTCAAATTAGGTTTTGGGTTTTATTGGTATTACAGCAGTGTCTAAAACCATAAACCTATATTGAGAACTCACTCTGCCGACTCTGTAATATGCATAGAGGTACTCTCTGTGCAAAATGCTATAGAATGCAGGGGTATAAAAGAAAGTAATTTTCCATTTTAGAAACAAGAAGCTAAGAAGAAAAGAGAACTACACATTCTGCAGGCCTAACACCTTAATCTTCTTCTCCCTTAGCCCTTTATAATCATGTCAAAATAGACTGTTTAGGTCATTTACTGATGACTGGTGAATACCATGTCTGTAACAGCCTTTTAAAATGTACAAGTGACAAAGTATTCCCAATAAGGTTTAATTAGCATAGTGACTGAAGGTTTTGAGCATTACCAAAATGCATTAGGGTCTACCTATGTGCTCCTTAAAATGGTGGCCACTGCCCTTGATGTTAATTCCTGGTCCCAAACTCCTCTGGCACCAGGAGCAGGTTTTGAGAATTATAGCTGATTCTCATTGTCCCACAGCATTAATATGGGCTGTATTTTTGGTTTCTGGCCATGTGGCTTGGCTCTAGTGAAACAGATGTTGTCCAGCTACAGACTGCTTTTCTAAGGGATCTGGGTTGCTCGGCATCAGCGGCCTGTCTTTGTCTTTATTTACTGCTCTTCTATGTATAGCTGTTTTCAAATTTAATTGTGGATGATGATGTAGATAAAAGTGTTAAATACCCTGGGACCAGAATCTGATCCCAGCAGGACCCCTCTGGAAACATACTGACTCAGTGGTTCCTATTCAAAATTAGATTTTGACACCTGTCAGCACATTTGTTTGTTTAATGTGTGCTGGGTTAACTTCTTATCCTGGTTTCTCAGTCAACGTATCCACCGCCTTCCAGCAGTGTGTTCCATGGACACCCTTATCCCTGTTAGCCACATCTGTCGTCTCAAAGATAGAAGGTTGTTTGACAGACTGTTTTCCACAAAACCTGGTTGATTGCCATTACTTATTTCCTTTCTTTCTTAATCATGTCGTGTCTCTGCTATTCGGTTATTTTGCTGGGATAGATGACAAGCTTGTAATTATCTGGGTCACTGACGTTATCCTTTCCAAATATCCTTTTCTGGAACTTCCCCATTGTTCCACACTTTTTTTTTTAAATGAACATAAAACGGACCTGAAAGTCTTCAGCCTTTCTTAAAATATTTCCAAGCAAGTATTTGCATATGTTGATTTGAAAAGCGAGAGGCCAGGGATCTGATGTCCTTCTAAACAAAAACTGCAGTGAGCACCATCACAATGTTATCGTGTGGCTGTGACTTGATGTGCTGCTGCCTGTCCAAAGCCCTCAGGAGCTCATGGTCATAGTGTGCTTTAGAGCAGCCCTGTGCTTTCTGAGGTGGTGGTGTTCTTACAGCCAGCTGTCAGTGCTCCCCAGTAGTGCCAGTTACAATTCCTTTTCTCGCTAGTGACATTTCTTCAGTCTGATACAGAATTCAAAAAAAAAAAAAAAGAAACCTAAAAAGTAAAAAAATCAGAAGTTAATGGAAACATTTGCTCTCTTGAGCAACTCTGTTGGTTTGTTTTTCAAACCTTGTGGGAGTAACAAATCTGTGGATGTAACATTAGCAAGTGAACTCATTTTGAAATGGGTGCGTGTCTTCCACAGACGGCTGTCCATGGTCACTTGTCCTCTGTTTGTGTGGCTACCAGGTTTTTGGGCAAATCTGCTAGGTTAGTGGATATATTAGGTGTAAGGGTGCAGGAATATTTTGAGTGTGTTGTGACAGCTGGAAATTGTGTTCTTCCTCTTTTAGGGTGGTTGGTGGCTTTGAGACTCTGACTGCTATGGAGAATGTGGAAAGTGACCCCAAAACAGACCGTCCCAAGGTACGTGTGAAGTGCCAGGGGCTGTGCAGGAGGGGGCAAACACATGTGGCCTTGTGTGGCAGTGCAGTTCACCCCACTGATCCTTCCCTGAAAACCAGACTTGGGGGAGATGGTGTAACTTAATCATCAGACTGAATTGCTCTTCTTCTCTTCTGCTCCCAGGAGGAAATACGAATTCAGACAACAACCGTTTTTGTTGATCCATATGAAGAAGCAGATGCCCAGGTGAGGATAGTTGGTTAGTTGGTTTTCTTGAAAGGCCAAAGTTCTTTGGAGAACTTTGTAACTTAATGCCCTTTCTTTGAACATGGGCAGCCCCTTGGCCCATATGCTTGCAAGCTAAGATTAAACAGCTGCCATTCAGCATTGGTTTGTGTGCCAGATCATTGCCACTGTTTTGGTGGAGAGGGAGTGGCACAGGTCCCAGTCCATCATGCTTCCAGTGGTTTCCTTTTCAAATGTCCCCACTAGCTATCGGTAGCTGCAGGTGAGAAGATAGGAGTCTTGTTATAATGGCTGCAGACAGCCTGTTTGTAGTGGCCCTTGAAGTCTCTCTCCAAAGCCTGCCTTGTAATCACAGTAGTGCTGATTGCTGGTGTAGAGTGCTTTAAAGCTTCAAAGAGCTATAGGCATTTTCTCCTTGTGCTGGACTAGCTCATTCAACAGATTGAACTCTTTGTTTCCCATAGGTTGCTGCTGAAAGAGAGAAGATGCAGCTAGAAGAAGCAGCAGCCAAAGCAAAAGCTGAGGTGGTCCCACCGAAGAAAGAGGTCCATACTCCTAAAACTTACCGGCAGGGGATTGGAAAATACATTAACATGGCTGCAGCGTGAGTACTCTGCCCATCTGGTCTTTGTTGAGTGTTTTAGTTGCTTTCTCTGCTGAGCATTGACCTTGTCCAGTGCCACTGCTTAGATATTTGGCTTGTACCAGCAGGCTTAGCAAAGACACTTCCATGCAGTCCTAATGTTCGTGAGTTCCCTCCTGACCTTCTTCAAGATTACAAGTTAATTTTAGCACTTGAACATGACCAAGTTGGTCTTTAACAGCATTTGTTGACTTCAGAACTATAGATATATTTACACAATTCAGAAGTCCTTGAGTAACAGTAGTGAGTCACTTCCTACACCATCTTTTACTCTCTTCCTCTTCTGCAGTTATTCCTGAAGGCCACAGTCCCACAGATGTTTCTCTTTTAGCAGCTTCTCCCCTGCACAAAGTAGTTGCCTTAAACCCATATCAGCCTGCTGATCTGATTCCGTGTTCAGCTGCACAGACAGTTGTACCAGCACAACTCAAGTGGTCGGAAAGGGAAGCAGGTTCCCAGGCTTGCTGTGGGATCAGAGGACATCTGACGAGTAGCTCCAGGGTACCTGGCTGGTTGTACAGGCTAGTCATAAAGCATCCTCTCCCAGACACCCTTTGTACACCCTTTGGGATTGGCAGCATCACTTGCTTTCCTAAGGAAAATGCAGAATCTGCCTGAGCAACATCTTAGCATGAGTTTTGGAACAACTAAAATGAATGCCTTCCACGTGATTTTTAGCAGACTTCTCTAAAACCATTTACAAAATGCTGTTGTCTGCCTGCTGCACACAGGTGTGCATTTATGCATACACATATCTGGACAACTATTTACTCACCTTGTGTGTGCTTCTGTGATTTACAGGCATTTCATGGAATCATAGAATCATAGAATAGTTAGGGTTGGAAAGGACTTTAAGATCATCTAGTTCCAACCCCCTTGCCATGGGCAGGGACACCTCCCACTAAACCATGCCATCCATTTGCATGACTGTGAGAACAAAAATGTGGTAGCCCATGTAGGTCAGTAAAATGTGTCAGTTACAAAATACTGCTTTTTCCTTTTCCTTAAGATGTTATGTTTACCTTAAAACTGCCGCTATTCTGCACTGTATTTACAGAGAAAACCCAGGCAGAGTTTGCAGCTATGTAGAAAGGAGTGAGCTGTGTAGAAATGAGTTTTCATTCCTAGTCCTTCACTCATTGCAGCCTGCCTTGGGAGTCTAGTCCATAGCAGCCCTTTGGCAGGTTCAGGGTTTTTGGTTCTCCCTGTTGGCTACTGATACCTGACAATAAAACCACAGTATGTGAGTTAGCTCCATAGCGTTTCCATGGGTTTGCAAACCCTGCTTGAGACAGGCTGGGGATAGCAGCAGCAACTGCAACAAGCTGTGCTCAGGAAACAGGAAAGGGTCTGAAAAGCTTGTCCAGCTGCTTTACACCTAATTCCCCATAAATCCTTTTGCTGCCACAAATGCAGGTGAGAAGGTGGGGTGAGAGCTTTGGCTCACATTTTCATCGTGACTGTGCTAAAAATGTACAGCTGTTAAATCTTCAGCTCTGGCCTGGAGAACTTGGGTTTTGAACATGTTCCTGGAGGTGTTCAAAGCCTGACCCAAGCCATCCCCATGGAGCTTTCACTCCTCTCTAATTGATAAGGGGTGAGCTGGCTCCAGTATAGCTGATGCTGGGAGAGGAAAGGCATCCAGCTGCCCCAGTCCCACTGAACACTAAATAGTCCATGAAAATTGTTTTCATTTTGGCTCCAGGAAGCGCAGTATGGAAGATGACGGGCCCTCAACCAGCACAGCTGTGAAGAAGGAGAAGAAGAGCACAGGCTTTGGGGACTTCAGCTCCTGGTAGTAGCGTGGAGAGCCTAGCACTGGAGCAGCACAGCAGAAAAAGAAAAGGCGGCTTCCCACATGTCCCCAAAGAGCCCGAAAGACAGTCTGTCCTGGGGAGGGAAGGCACCAGCCTGCCCTTCCTGGGGAAGAAAACTGTTGCTTTGTTAAGGCTGGTTAATGTGGCTTTGTTTTCTAGGGAGCGGCATTCCCCCCACTGCATCTTCCTCGAAGGCCTTTTTGTTGTTGTTTTGCTAAGCATGGAGCAGGCAGCCCAGTTCTGCAGGGGATTAGCTGGAGCCTTTCTCTGCCTGGCTGGCAGCAGACCAGGCAGAGCCCAGCCTCACAGGACTCTACTTCAGTGAACAGCTACATTGGTGAAAGAGCTCCTTTTACAGGTAATCGTTTCCAGACGAGTCAAGTGCGCCAAAGGAAGGGATGAATTAATGTGCTGGGGAAGTGCCTGTGCTGCTATAGTGCTCTGCAGAGGGGAGGAGGGGGCTCCAGCCTGTCCTGCCCTGCCCTTCCCTTCCAGCTGACTTTTGCTAGTTCTTAACCAGGACCAGTTTTGCCTCTTGCTCTTGGCAGGCCTGCCAGGATCGTGGCTGGGATGACTGCTGTCAGTCTGCATAGGGCCTCGCTCACTCCAAAATGAGCTCTGTCTGTACCTGTTTAAGATTCTAACAGCCTGGGAAGCAGCAAATCTAGGTAGGGAGCCTGGGGTAAGTGTACCACTTGTTTCACCCAGTGGCTGGCCTTCCCTGAGCCACTGGGCCTCCAGAGGGGCCAGGATGTGCGCTTCAAACCTGCACTTGGGTCCCAGAAACTACAGCCTGGAGAAACTGAGCAGAAACAGAGCATTTTGTTCTTTTATGTTTTTTCAACCATCCCTGGAGCCCGCTCTTTGCAGGGGAACACACACCATAGTCTGCCCTGACATCAGTCTTCCCAGCATTAGGGAAAACCATATAATACAGCTGACAGGCAGATATTTCCATTGCATACCCACAAATTATGAGGAAGCTTAATAAAGGCCTTATGGGGTAGAGATATATCAGCCTGTGGTGTTTTAATCCAACAACTTACGTGTGTAACCATCACTTAGATGTGGCAGGCTAGACCCTGAACATTGCTGTGCAGTTCATCTTAGGTGTTTTCAGCTGACAGAAATACCTTCCCTACCTCTCTGTGTGGCTGAGGAGATAGTTTTGTAATCAGCTTTGTAACAAGACATTTCTACCAGTGCATTCCTGGTTTAAGAGAAGACTCCATTTATATGAAATAGCTGTAAAAACTTTTGGTAAAATGTTTTGCATTAAATGCTTTTATTTTCTTTTGAGTGCTTGCCTTTGACTGTTAACTGTCATTTCCAGGATCATGGCATTACAGAGTTAGTTGTCACACAAGGAAGTGATTCATTCCTACTTCTTAAGATGCTCATGAGGAGCCCTGGGATCTTTGCGGATATGATTACATCTTTGTTAAATCGTAGGAAGTTTAAACTAAAAGAATAATGGGGGGGGGGTTGTTTTGTAAGATTTTGCAGCATGTAAGTTTGAAATAACATGTGTTGGATTCCTGGAGCAGGAATGTGATGGTACTTTCCTCAAGCTGAGTTTTTTGTGTCTTATTGAAACCTCTTGCTTATCCTGGGCTGGCCTTTTCCTCCTAAATTGTTATTGATCCCTTCTACCTAACTTGTACTTCAGCACATTTTTGAGTCATTACGTTCACAGTACTGCTAGAGCTGGAATAGGCAGTTTAATGAAATCCCTAAGAGTAAAATGCTTTTTTGTACTAGATTAAAATGGAGATTATTATGAAAGAATGGAGCTTTTGATTACAAGGAAGGCAACAGAGGTGTGGCAAGGACTCCTGTTTCAGCTAGAGTCCTTGTTACAGATTGATATAAGGGACGGTTTCCTTTCACAGCAGCAGGCTGCAGAGATAACTACCCACTTTCCCTTTCTACTCCAGCTTTTTGGCAGCACTCACTACAGTCCATGAAAGACCACTGCGAACACAGTGCAGAAGGGACTGCTGCCCTTCCAGGCACTGCCTTTCCACTGCCTGCTTCATTATGATTTCCCACCAGAACATCGGACACAAAAGAAAGAACAATTTCCTGGTTTCTAGGAAGGGCTGAGCATAACCCTTTAACCCTTTTACTTTTGTTCTAAGCTGGGGTGAAGCTCATCAGCCTCGGTTCACTGCTCAACCTGGCCTGGCCTGCTGGTGCTCCTGCTGTTGTCGGTGTCTCCAGTCTGGGAGAAACTGGCTGTGGCCTGTCCCCAGGGTGCTGCAGTGGGGTGAGGAGGTCGAGTGGTTTGGCCAAGGCTGTGTGGTGAGTCAGCACCCAGGCTGGGGTTGTTTGAGCCTTGCAGGACAGCAAGTACCATGGCTCTGCTCAGGCAGCCAGGCACCACAGCGAACTTCAGTTCTGGTTTCCCACCTTTGTGCCCCCTCCTGCAGCTGCAGTTTTGCAAACTTGGATAATTTTTTGTAACTTCAGCTTTTCTTCCAAAGGGCAAAATCCACAGACGATGTGACACAAGCTCTTCTCTGACAGATGAGGGAAGATGTTGAGCCATATTGATGGGGGCACAGGGGGGGTCCCCAGAGAGCGGGGCAGTGTGGTGATCCATCATTTATACAAAACCTGGCTCTTTGCAGGGTGACTTACAGAGCTTCCACTACCAGAGTCAAGAAACAGGAGGAAGGAGGCTTTGCTGAAACCTTTTCTGCTCCTTTCATTGCTTGGTTCTCCAGCAAGGACAGTGTGCTAAGGGAATACCCAAACCAGCTCCTGCAGTGGGCAGAAGGATAGGCAGGAATTGTGCAGCCTTCCTACAGCAACTCGCTTCTGGGAACTGCTGTGCTATTTGTAAGCACATTTTTACATTCTTTGGCTTTGACACATTTCCAGTAAATGTGCTTAGAGAGAAAAAGTAGGATTTTAACCAGAGACTGAAGTAGCTTTTGTCTGGCCTCGTCTAGAATAACACCAGCACTCTTACTTTGCGTTGCTTCATACCCGAGTCACTTTGCTGAAAGGCAGAGGCACTGGGTGACCACTGAATTCATTGTTTCCTGAGATCTGGCACTGGAGCAGCAAACACCACAAGCACAGAACACCCTTGAGAAGGCCATGACGTGCAGTGGGGCTGGCAGCCGTGACTGCTCCTTTCCACAGCGCCACAGAAGGACATGGGGCTGCAGGAGACTCAGCTTTTCACCTCTGCTTCTCCTGGCATGAAGTCAGCCTGGCCCCTGGAGGACCATAGTATTGTCTGTGTGGGAAACAGCACTGATTGAATAGATGTCAAGCTGAATAGCTGCAACTCTGCTTCCATATTTACCAAGAGAAAAAGCCCAAAACGTCGTTCAGTTTAATTTTGCCTGCTCCCCACTGGTTTGAATTGCTACAGCCTTGGAGACAAGAGCTCATGCAAGATGCTTTGCTTCAGCATCACATAGTAGATGATAGTGGTACCCATCTTGTGTGGGGCTGTGAATTGTGAGGACTCAAATTATGTTTCAGAGTCTCCAAGAAAATCTTGCTTCTCCCTCCAGCTCCTTTCAAGACAGGGACCAGGCAATGAGTGTTCCCCAGAGCCCCAGTTCCCCTTCAGGGCACAGGGTTCAGTGGGGTGGAGTGGAGAAATGCACACAGAATTCAGTCAGTATGGCTTGGCTCACTTCTCATCTGTGCTAAGTTTAATGTAGTTTACTTCTTACTGTGAATTAAAAACCACACTAGCCCCCTCGCCTGTGGTGGAGCCGCAGCTATGGCTGTGGCCACTGGTGAGAGCAGCTGGCAGATAAACCCAGTGCTCAGATGCTGGGTTATAGGTACTAAAGAGTGCTGGGATCCCCCCACCACCCGTTGCCAGCGGTGTTTGGAAGGAACAGGATGCCGGAAGCCTTGTGCCAGGAAGCAGCTTTTATAAGCAAGAGAGGAGATTTGCCAAACACCCCCCAAGTTTCAACACTGTTTGCTTTGGGGAAGGCAAACAAACTAAATCAGACTGCACAGGAAGGAGGCGGGCGGCTGCGGGCCCCGGCCGGCAACACGGTTGCACTGCGCGGTGAGGCTGGGGAATTCTCGCTTCCTCTCTTTCTTTGGAGTGTTTGTTATCACAGCCATAGCAGAGGGTTCCACCACCCTGTGCTGTGCCTGTGGGGAAGGGGCTGCAGCCCAGGCTGTGCTCAGAGCTCGGGGGCACAGCCCCTCCACTCCGTGATAGTCGCTTCCACAGCAGTGACATCCAACCCTGATATGGGTGTCCCCATCCCTGACACACAGGGACCAGGGCCCTCTCTGCAGTCCAAGGCTGTGACCAGGCTGTGGTGCAGGAGGGGCAATGAGGTGGCATCACACCCTCCTGCCCTGCCGTGCAGTATCTGCCTGTCCATCCCACACAAGGCTTTAGCTCACTGACCTGGCACAAACACCCAGCAGCAGGTTCGCTTCTTGGGCCTTAAACCCTACAGCAAAAAACACCTCTAAGAAAGCAAAATCCCTGTGTGGATTGAAGAGGAGAGAAGCTCCCAGTGGTGTCAGCCTTGCTGGTGTGAAAGCCACCATGGCACCTCTGGTCCCTTTCCTACCTCCTGCACATCCCATGGGCAGTCCCGGCACGTTTGGGGGGTTCCAGATGTGGCCAAGCACAGTGCGTGTGTCCCATGCTGGATGCCTCTACAGAGAGGCAGCAGTAACTGGTGAGCTGTGCTGCTATGCTGAGGCCAGTGGCCACAGCACGGTTGTTCACAGCTGAGAGCGTGCGTGGAAAGTATGGATTGGGATTTATAAACGAGCAGCACAGTGTGACCATGGTCTGGGGCACCTCATGGCCCCATGAGGGACATCTCCACTGAAGGGATATGTGGCTGTTCGGGACAAACACTGAGATGGCTCTGCAAAGCAGCTCAGTTCTGCCTTGGGGCTGGTGGCAGCAGGGCCATGGGGAAGAGCTGAGCCCGGGGCACCCTGCGGCGAAGCCACAGTGGTCCTTGAGGCCAAGCGCTGCTTTATTGCAAAGCCTGAGCCCTCAGAGCTCGTCCCTCGCGCGTGGCAGCGCTGCCGAGGCTGGCGCAGGGCACGGCGCTGCTGCGGTGAGGGCTGCGTGGCCAGGCCAGCCCTGACTCACCCTGAGCTGAGCTCAGGCGCTGCAGCCTGGTGACTTCATCCGCTGGAAATAGCAACCGGGGAGGAGCGGTCTCTGCCACCGCCGTACCCGTGCACACACACAGGACCCGCTGCTGCCTGCACACAGCCCCAGCCGCCAGGGCCGGTTCAACCCCAAGGCAGGAGCAGCCCTCTGCTCTTGCTCCCAGCCCAGCCACATGTGGGAGCTGCTCGGGATGGGATGGGATGGGATGGGTCGGGTCTCTGTGCCTGCATGGGGCCAACAGCATCTGCCAGCCCAGTGCTACCAGCCCTGCAAGGAGCAGTCAGGGTGCCGCTGCAGGAGTCAGTGAAATCAAAGGGTTTCAAGGCCAGAGATGGCAGTTTTATCTACCCCCACCTGCACAAACAGTGCAATTTGCACTAAAGCCAGTAATGTTTTTTTGGCTTGCAGAGTGGGACCCGGCTCTGCAAAGAGGGAAAATTAATCCTGCAGTTCCCTGGTAGCAAAGTGAAGCCATTGCAGCAGCCTGCAGTGACTGCAGCAGGTAACAGAGCCCCTCTGCCTGCTCCCTGCCTGCTCCCTGCCTGCTCAGGGTTACCATGGGTGCGCAGAGCTGGGCTTTGTACCGGCACAGCACTGCCAGGGAGCTCCCAGCAATCCCCAAACAGGCCAACCATGGTTCTGCCACCAAGGGCAGGGGTGTTTGAGTTCCCACTGCATCTCCACCCTGATCTTTCCCAAGGGATGGGCACAGGGACAGGGCTTGTGGAGTCAGGGCCAGGGTGAAGGGCTGACATGGGAACAAGGCGGGTGTCCTGCAGGCACCAGTCCATGAGTCCAGCACAGGGCTGCGCTGCCTGCTTCACATCCCATGGGATATGCAGGAAGGTGCATACAGGCACAATAGGTGCCCGTCCATATGTTGCTTGGGATAGAAGCACCAGTTTTGCAGTCTTGGGGCTGGTGCAGTGCCAGAGCTTGGCTCCTGCCGGACACTGTTTAAAGGTCAGAGGGGCTGAGGCAGGGCAGCATGGTGCTCACTGTCCCTCGTCCCTCATGAACTTGTTTGTCCAGATTTGCTTTCGTAACAGGAAAAGGAACCCAACCACCTCTCCCGGGCCCCTCTGCTCCCTCCACTGGGGCTTGTCCCATGCTCCTGGCCCAAGGGGTTGCACCTCTGCAGGGTTTTTCTCTATGCAGGGCTCCAGGCTGATTGCTTTGGTATCTTCCAGAGTGCATTGGCACCCTGCCTTGTTGACCATGGGGGGCCCTGTGCCAGCTGTGCAGGATGTGGCCGCTGCAGCAGCCCTTCACTGAGCATTGCAGAACAGGCTGAGTGGGAGCTGCTGCTGCCAGGGCGATGCCTTAACCGTGGTGAGAAAAAGCCCTCCCAAGCCCCACATTCCCTGGCTGGGCCATGCCTGCTGGGAAGCTTTGGGGGTTAAAGCATCTCTCCAGGCAAGGTTGGGTCCCTGGTGGGGTTGCAAAGGGCAGAGTGGGCACAGAGGGCTCCAGGGAGGGCTGGGATGGATCGATCTGCCCAGGGGAGGAGGAAGCTGTGGGGATCGGGATTGTACCCATGGGGCTGTCCCCAGGGCAGCTTCCCAGGCCCCTCTGCGGTTCCTGACGTCAGGAAGAGGCCAATTTTTCCCTTTTGCACAGAAAGAAAGGCTGCTCGGCAGGCACAGCAGGCTGCGTTCGACAGCTCATAACTTAATGGCTTTTAAAAAATAGCCACAGCCTGTTCTAAATGTTGGTCGAGGTCTCCTCTACCCCCTCCCCCCCAGCCTTGGAAAGCCTCCTGAGCTCTCACTTTGCTGATATTAGATACTTTCTCTAATCCTTGGCCTTCATTTATTAATGGCCAATTATATCTATTTGCTTTTGTGCCAGCATTGTCCTTTAGCTTGAATAGCATTTTTCCCTCCCTAATGCTTGCTTCCCGCTGCTATTTATAGGCAGCAATTGTATCCCCCCGCAGCCGCTGTTTTGCTTGGCCACACAAGCTGTGTGCCTCCAGCCTCCTCCTAATGGCCCCATCACCCTCCTGCCTTCCCCAGCATCTCTCCCTTGAGCACGGGGGCTTCAGGTGGGAGCCCACTTGTCTTGCGAAGCCAGTTCGGAGGCTGGGATGCTTTGGGTTGGGATGCTTCGGGTCAGGAAGCCTGGGCAAAGCTACAAGCCTCCGGAGAGCAAAGGCAGGGGCTGCCCCAGGCTCCCATTTGCCTTTCCCATCCCTCTTACCCCATTGCTTTGGGGTGAGGGTGAGCACCCAGCAACGTGGCCCACCAAGGCAGTGCAGCAAGCAGCGTGATTTCTATCTGCACTTTCATCCGGGATAAAAGGGATGACAGAAAACATTTGTTTTTATGATAAAAGCAATTGACCTGGGAGGAATCTGCCTTGCCAGGGTGGCCTGCAGCAAATCGCGGAGATAAGGCACTGACACGCAGAGCGCCATGAGCTTCCAAGAGCAGCTGCAGAGCAAATCCCTCCCCACTTGGAAGAAAACCCACTTTAGGCTTCCATGGGTGCTCCCAAGCCCGGACAATGCAGCCGGTGACAATTAGAGTGGGGTTTGCTAAGGCTGGGAAGAGCTGCCGAGCAGGACGCTGTTTATTTCTTTAATGAACGGCCAGATTTTTTATTACAGACATCTTCGGCACAGATCTCAGTCGAGCTTTTAATAGATGGGTTCCTCGCCAGCGGCAATTGTAAATTGATTGCAGCAGAAATGGCAAGTGAAGACAAATATAGTGCGGGCTGCCTGCAGGGAGAGTGCATGGGGAAAATTTGGATGCTATTTTTGGTGCTTTGTCTCCACCACTTACAGTATCTCTGATCTTTGTTTCTGCTTAAAAACATGTTTAGGGTTGTGATTGGGTTTGTTTGGTTTAGAAGAATTCCCTTCTCTGGAGAAAGGGTCGGGGTCCGTGTCCATGCAGAGCTTGTGAGTGCCATGGCCCTGGTGGGCAGCATGAAGGTGCCTTGGTGATACTGCCTCCATCCCCTCTGTTGCGACCAGGACCAGACTCATCTCTCTTCCAGACACTGCGCAGGGGACAATATGGAGCCAAACCCTGATTTCATCCCAATCTACGGGAACCTTGCAGGAGGTACAGGAAGAATGGGAACTCTCCCACACTCCCAAGCCATTGCTGCACCATGAGGGCTGGCAGTGGCAGCCCCAGCCCTGTGGTGAGCTCCACTGCTCAGCACCAATGCACTGAGATTTGCTCAGTCTCAGCCAGCACCAGGAACTGCAGCAGCCAAATGCTCCCAGAACACATGGAACCCAGCTGGGTGCTGTGGGTGAAGCACTTCCCTTGGAGGGGAGACGCTTTGGGAAGCAAAACCATCAAATCCAGGCATGATGGAGAGTGCGAATGCTGGAGCCCAACTGCAGGGAGACAGGAGGGAAGCACTGGAAGTGCCTTGGGTTACTTGTCAGAGTGGAAAAACTCTCTGGGTTACTGCTGTGCTCACGGAGCCATGGCAGGGTGACACTGGGGTGATGTTAAAGGCTTTATGGCACTAATGCCCTAAACTTCTTGGCCTTGGGGGACACTGGGGATGCGGTGGCAGATTCAAACACATCCCCAGGATGCTCAGCCCCTGGTGCAGAGGCGTCTCTCTGACACGTGTGCCTGTGGGTGTGAGAGACAAGGTTGCAGTTATAAATAAAGGAGCAGAAACACTAATAAAGTGACAAGCAAGAACAGGAAGAATCTGGGGTTAAGCAGAGAATAATGAAATAAAAGCAGCTTGTGGCAGGGCAGAGCCTTGGTCCTGCGCTGCTGTGTCCACCTGGCATCCCAGGATGTTTGCAGCAGCAGCTCAGGGGGAACCCATCACCTTCTCTGAGGATCTGGCAGCGTTTTGGACTTTGAGATAGGGTTCATGTTTGCCTCAGTAGGAAGCTTGGTACAAGAAGCCCCAGGTGCTGTTCTGCTGCTCTTTACACCTCCGTGTTTTGTGCCTTTGATTTTCACAAGAATAACCCTGTTTCCCATGTTTGCCTTACAATGACACAAAGGGGCCCCTCCACCAGCACACAGGAAAGTGCTGGAGTTAAAATAAAGATAACAAAAGCGGGGAAAAGAAATTGCTCATCAGCGGCTCCCTGAGCCCTTTAGCAGAGGGTGCCTGTAGCCTTTTTATACCCAGCCATGTGTTGCACCTGATACTGCATGTGCAGCACAGCGCAAGGTTTGCACCCAACAGCTCAGCATTGCCCACCCCAAGCTGGAGCGGGCTGGGGCTGCTGAGCATCCTCTGGAAGGGAAAAAGAAGTAAAAGAACCCAACAAAACCTTTTGTAATGATTTTATGGCAAACATGAACTGAACATCCACTTCTGGTAACTCCACTGTCAGTGGGGCAGCTCCATCCAGGGCCTGTCCTGTCCCACCAGGCGCCCAGGGAGCAGGAGCTTGGTGCTGTGCTGGGCGCACGCCGTCTGCTTGGTGTTTCCCAACGGGGAAGGTTTTCAGCTGACCTAGCCCTGGCTGGTATGGGCAGATGTACCAGGAGGGAGCACAGCAGCGTGGAAGCCATCCTAGGTGCAACACGTGTCTGCCCCGCGCCACTGCTGGCATCAATATGGAACAAGGCTTCAGGTGACCCCGTGGTTCAGCAGCCAGACTCCCTTTCCTGGGGCTGCAAAGGCTGCAGGGGCAGCTCAGCCCCCCCAGGTTGATTTGCAGGAGAAGGCAGCTCGTGGAGGAGGCTCCTATGGCTGGGACCAACGTCCCTGGCACCTGCCCAGTTTCACACTTTGCAGCTGCTGCACAGCCCTGGTTTGCAGCAGGGTTTGTGAGCCAGCGGCAGGAGTGGGAGGCCAGGGCTCACAGGGGGATGGCTCAGCTGTCCCAGCACCGGGATGCCAGGATAAGCCCCCTCGGCTCTGGGCATCCCAGGCAGCGCAGAACTGGTGGTGGAGCCCTGTGGCCATGCCAGGAAGGCTCGGGGGGAGCCCGGGCTGGCAGGGAAAGGCACTGGCAGTGAATGGGGCTCCCAAGCTTCAATGGTCAAAGGGGTGGCAGCTTTTCTTTGCCCAGGGAGAAGGGCATCATGTCTGGGACCTGCAGGCATCCTGGCTAGTGGGAGTGCAGCGGGGTGCTGGCCTCTCATTGCCCCGGTTTGGGCAATGCCAGCCTCACCCCGATCAAGAACCCTGCTTTCTCCATCCCCACCAGTCCTGGGCTGTCTCTTGGTCGCCATCCTTCCCGGGTCCTCAGCTGAACAAGCTCATTTTTCACTGCACTTTTTGCCTTGCAGAGCTCTGCCAGGAGGAAGGCAGAGACACAAGGAAGAAGTTAACTAACTTCTACGGCTTTGATTAGTTAAGAACATGTATTTACATAGCGAATAACCTGGAGGGTTATTAAGGCACTTAATAACTTAAAAACTTAAGCCATCTTAAGGCACTGATGTATTTTTCCTCCATAAGACAAACTGTGCTTATCCACGCCAGGTCTGTGGGGACACTGCGCCATCCAACCCTATTCTATGATGATTCTGTGTTGGCCACCACCCCACATTGCTCCACTCCCGCACCAGCCCCGCACCCAGTGCCAGTGCTGAATCCAGTTACCACAATCCGACCCCACCTTGTCAGGGCTGAGTCAGACTTTCCCAGCTCCTCCTCTGCCTTTTCCCAGGTCCGGTCTTGCAGGGGCACAGTTGGTGCCCCTCCACCCCAACACCCTCATCCCACGGGACCAGAAAGGCTGGGAACCGTTGTCTGAACTTCCAGAATTAATGTGTTCCTGGAAAATCCCCTTCCTGGAGCACTGGCCTGCAAGCCCTGTCTGTATTGGCTTTGCATTTCATCTGGCTCTAGTCCCATAACCAGATATTGAGTGGGGGGTGTCAGCCGTAGCCTCCCAGTGACTGCAAATGGCAGCAAAGGGCTGAGTGTCACCCACTGTCCCCATCACCATCCAGGGCTGAGGGAGCACACCTCATTCACTCCATCACTCCTCCCTGTCTGTGTTGCTGCTGGACACTGTCAGCAGACATTGGGCTGGCAAGAAACCAGTCTGGCACTTGCCACAGAAGAAAGGGTCGAAACCTGACGGGTTTGGGTTTGGGAGCAGTGCCTGCTGGGCTGTTATTGGCACCTTCTGGTATATGAAGGAAAACCACAATTAAGAATAGCTGTAAGGGCAGCGTGGTGCTGTTCTCCGCCCACCTGAGCTGTGGGGAATTAATAACTGGGTTTTGCAGGCGCTTGGCTCGGCCGGGGCGGTCCCTGGGAGCCGGAGCGCTCAGGTCAGGGCTGTTCTGCCAAGGCGTGACCGCCGCCCCTCCTGGGGACGGAGCAGGGAACGGGGCCAAGAGCGGCTCCGGGAGGTGCCTCGAGTCAGGAGAGCGATTACGGGCAGCGGGGTCAGCAGAACCCCCCCGCGCCGCGGGGGCACCTGAAGGCTTTCCGGAGAGGAACCCCCCCGGCTCAGCGCCGCTGTGCCCAGCAAAGGGCCCTTCTGGCAGGGGCAGAGGCGCTGAATCCCTGCAGGGCGATGGCGGATGCTCAGGGGAGATTCAGTCGGTCGATACACGACATTGCTGCTCAGCACAGAAATGAAGGGTCTTGGCTCCTGCCCTGCGGCAGGGTGCTCCCACACACGTGGCACAGCCCTGCGTATGGGGTCTTAGAGCTGGATCCCCCCTGCTCCTGCCTCCTGCCTGGAGATGTGCAGAGGCAGGATGAACATCTCTGCAGTCTGTGACCTCCCCATTAAAGCACAGGCAGCAGTTTGTAGTGTGCCTGTCTGAAAAGAACAGAACAGGATCGGAAGAGGAGGTTAAACGGCCGGTTCAGCAAAGCGCCGGGGGGTACTGCAGCAATTAACCCGGAACAAAGCAAGTTACATGGTGCTAGATCTTCTCTTTCAGCCTCTGTGTGTTGTTTCAAGGGTGAGGGCTCGCAAGCGCCCCGCTCACAGTGTCAGGGCTGCTCACTCTGTCGAGGAATCAGCGCCAGCCTGAGCGCCATTCAGCACGGGGCTGCCCCCGCCACGCTTCCATCTTCCATTAAACTCAAGCCTGTGGCATCACAAGGCTGCAGGGAGCAACGGCGAAGCCAAAGCAGGTGCCACCCAGAGCTCAAACCAAGGGGACATCGTCCAGGGCCGTGCAGAGCCATGGTAGGGCTGAGCAACGCCGAGCGACGGGGAGTGGTGTCCGGGAAGCCCGGCTGGGCCAGCCCGGGGACAGATCTCACTGAGCCCTCATGAGAAGGCTGGAGATGCTTGCAGAGCCTGGCTGCTGCTCTCACCTCTAGTGCATAATGAAGCAGGGGCCGTGCAGCGCGGCTCGGGGGAGATAAGCTTGGTTTTCAGAGCTGACACGCACAGAAACCAGAGAAGTTTCCATGAAACCCTTCGCACTGGCAGTGCTGGGTAAAGCCAGCGGGATGCAGGCAGAGCATCCTCACAGGATCTGGGGCTCCAGTGGCTGGACACAGCTCAAACATCCAGTTTGCCCACTCCTGATGCTGCTTCAGAGGCTGCTTTGCCTGCACAGCTCAGCGGAAAAAGCAAAGGTTAAAAAACATCCCCCCCACCCCCACCCTCTGGCACAGCTGCAAACGCTTTGTAATGCAAACCTCATGCAATGGTCACTGCTGTGTTGATTTAACAAGCCTGCGGGCTGGGGTTCTGCTGGCCAGGCTGGCCGCTGGATTTCTAGGAAACCAAGGGATGAGCCAGGTAGTTCTGCTGTAAGTCTGTGACCTGATGTGCTCAGACGCTGCTCCGTGGACAAGCAGCATGAGCACCGGCCCCCTGTTTTGTGCTGGGCAGGGAGCAAAAGCCCTCGATCGATCAGGAAAAGCTGTTGCTGCCAAGGCGAGAAGTGAGACATCCACACCCAGAGCCCCGAGCTGCAAAATGAGTCACTGCCCTGTGCTGGCAGCATCGAGGACTGGGGGGTCTTTTCAGGACAGGGGTGCACAGCTGACCGAGGTGGGGGCTCTCCTTTTGGCTAAGCTATGCAGGGCTCCAGCCAGCAAGACCATGATATGGGCCAAGAGGATGATGCCAGCCGCACACCTGCCCTGCAGAGCCCAGCATTAACCTTTGGGCGATGATATTTTACCCTTCAATCCATTCTACATGCAGTCCAGGCTTTGGGACAGGACAGGGAGCAAACTGCTGTTGGGAGATGGGGCATGGAGCCAGCCAGATGCAAAGGGGAGAGCGTGTGGAAGCAATAGGGGCTCTGGGCTTCATGGAGCGTGGGAGATTTCCCGAACATTGGGTAACTGATGTTAATAATGGGGGGGAAAAGGCACAGCAAATGAGGCTAAAATACATGGACAGACATCAACAGTGTGATGTGAAAGCAAGACCAGGGGCAGGCCAGTTGCGCTGGTCGTGATGTGGGTGCTGCCGGGGCACAGAGGCTGTACAGTCTGTACTGACAGGATGGGGCTGCTCTGGACCCCTCGGCCCCTGGGAGCTTTCTTTACTGGAGAGGAAACCGCTGCCACCGAAGCAGCCCCGCACATGCGCACACAGGCCCGGGCAGGCAAACAGCAAGCTCAGTAAAACCCCAAGTTCAAGACCTTGGAGCCTCTCAGGGGGAACGTGCTACATAAAGAAACAAACCACGCTCTGTTCATCGTCTGCCCCATGACTGCGCTGCAGACGGGCTGCTGCAGCACAGAGCACGGCTGCGCTCAGGAGCAGCAGGGCTGTCCTGGAGAGGCACATGGTTGTGCTCATCCCAACAACGTTAGCAGGGGTGGGACACTCGGGGATGGGACACTCAGGGATGGGACAGTTGCTCCGCTGGGACACTCAAACACTTCAATTCATTTCCCAAGTTATATTGAGCTTTTTCTCCTCCTGGGTCTGGTGTTAGGAAGGTGTCCTGGTGCAGCACACTGCCTCTCACCACCACAGTCCCAGTGCATGGCGCCTTTAAACCTGTCGGGTCCTGAAAGCCGGGTACTGGGGGTGGTTCTGCTTAAGTGGCGATGCAGAGCGGGATGTGCAAGTGGGATGACAAACCCTGGGGCACAGAAAGCACTGCCCACCACACTGAGGTTCCCACAGCCTTCCCATCCCACTGCAGCCTTTCCCAGCTGGGCAGGGACCCTGGGGTGCAAAGCAAATCTCCAGATGGGGCTCAGCTACAGCAGCCCCCCCCCCCCCCCCCCCCGCCCCAAGCAGCCAAGACAGTGCTGAGCACCGAGACGGTCCCCTGTCAGAGGGCCCCCACCATCTCGGCAGCATCCAGCTGAGCCCCTTTGGGAGCCTGCATCTCTTCAACCAGAGCCTCCAAGTCTAAATATCACCCCGGAGTCAGGGACCCTCGTAAAGCTCCTGTAGCAGAAGGAGATTTAACAGCCCATTGCCTCACTAATACCACCTGCTTGTGTACAGCTGTGCACTAGGAGGCTGGCTCGCTTTGGGAGTGATCAGCTTACATTTATATGGCGCTTTTTGCTAGCGGGATTCCCATTAATACTGCAAATATCACATACTTGTGTGCAAGCTACACACATCAGTCACGTCACCCCACCTCTGCAACACATCGGGTCCTTCAAGACAGTCAGAACCACCCAGGGAAAGGTGGGTAAGAGGGAGATGCAATTACCCTGGTTGGAATTAACCAAGGTACAGGGGCAAAACCTGCTCTCCTGTGAAACTGCTCAGAAAGCGTTGGCTGTCACGCATGTGCAGGATGTTTCTATCCAATTTGAATGCTATCAGGCAGGATCTGCTCTTGCATTCGTCTCCAGAAGAGCAGAGGCGGCATTTCAGTCCTCAGAAAATATCAAATTAGGAGCTGGTGTTGGGCTCTGTTTCCATGAAGATGAGCCTTTGGTGATGTCCAGTGCTCACGGGTAAGGGGCAGCCGGGTCGTGGCATCAAGCACTACCTCAGATCTGTCCCACAAAGTATCTGCAGCTATTTCTGTCTGGGCAAGCGTCACCATCAGTCCCCTGACCTAGTAAATGCTGTAACTAAGAGGGGTTTCTCATGAAGACCTGGGAATAGCAGCATGTTACAGTAGGGACAGCTTTGCTGGATTAGAAACCTGATTAACGGCCTTGGGGGAGATTAGGAATTGCTATTTTGAGAGGGGGTTTTCATAGCAGGCTCTGTAATCACCAGCCCGAGCAGGACAGTCTTATCCTGCGCTGAGCAGGGAGGCCAGGCAAGGGAGTAACATCGCTCTCTGCTAATGGACGTGTTTCTGTTCTGTGCAGCGCTCGTCACTGGCCGGCCCCAGCAATCACACGGGGGACTCGTATTTACAGGTTTCAGCTCTGCAACACCGAGCAAACAAGGGAAGATAATCATTAACCTCGGGAGCTGTTAACCTTCAGTGTGAGTTTTGGCTGGTGGAGAAGAGGTCTGCCAGAGCAAAGTCTCTATTTTAGTAAACATTGAAAGAATGACGTGAGAAACCTTTTGGTTTTGTGTATCTTGGGCAGGTGATTAAAGGGCATTAATTTGTGTCTCCAGCCTCTATGCTGCAAGAAACTTTCCATGATAGAAGACAGGGGGAAAGGGGAAAAAACTGCTGCTAAAGCAAAATCCATCAGCTTTGTCAGCCTGGGAGCAGGAGGAGCAGAGGCAGTAAAGCACCGCTTCGCTGGAGGGCTATGAGGCTGCACTTCACACGTGCTCATTTTCTCTTGATTATCGTGCCAGAGAAACAGCATTCAGCCTCAGATTGGTTGCTGTTTAATCAGTAAAGCAGCGATAAGTGAGTAGCAAAGAGCAGCACCTTGTCCTCTGTCCTCGAGGTTCGAGGCCTGGCCACGCTGGCTTCCTAGCACTGGGATGCACGTCCAGGGTGGAAACATGGCTGCTCCCTCTGATAGACAGTGAATCAAACACCTTGGAATATCAGTCTGGTGCCTGACCAAGACATGTTAATGCTGCCCCTGGGGTAGGGCATTCTGGATGGGGAAGAAGAGGAACAAAAGCAAAATGCTGCAGACTTTGGACTGTTATGAGTATCATAAAAAAGCGGGGAATTGAAGGAGGAGGAAGATCAAACAGGAAGAAAGGGAGGGAAGATAATTCAAGTAGACAAGCAGGAGCAGGTTTACAGTCTTACCAATTATAGCAGGTAACGAAGTGGAGCGTGCCATCCAGGGCAATAGTGCTTATTTGTCCGTCAGTGGGACATTGATGATTAATTCAGGCCTATAAGGAGATTATGGTCAGAAACAGCCTCTTGCCCCACAGAGCAGCTGTTAGGAAAGCTGTGGGCTTCCAGCTGAGCCTGGCTTCGGGCAGTCACTGCCCACCTCAGCAGGGGCAGTGTTCAGCTGGGCAGCTTTTGGGGACCCAAATGGTCACAAAATCGCATCTTTTCCCATGGATTTGACTTGTGCTCTCTCTGCAGGGCAAACCCCTCTTCCACAGAGTCAGCTTTTCTGGGTGAGGCAGAGCCACCAGCACTGCAGAGGCGGGTGCCTGACCTCCTGTCCTAGTGCCCTACACACCTTTCAAACCAGGGCTTTATGGCACTTAGCACGTGTCTCTCAGAATGGTTTCACAGCGTACAGCAGCTCTGGATCAACAGGTCGGAGGCTCACGCTGCAATGGTACCTGCAGGTTTCCCCTGCGCGGCAGAGAATGTGTCTGTATTTGTTTAGGAAAAGATCTGTTTAGGAAAGCCCCCCCAGGCCTCAAAGTGCGTGTTTGGCACCTGCAACGCGGCCCCCACATGTAGCAATGCCCCTGGGCCCGAGCTCTTCTCGCCCTTGGCAGCCCTGCTCCTTGTCACGAGATCCCTGACTTCTGGTGGGCTTTTAAGAGAGTTTTGGGAAAGGTTTGCTTGCGCAGACCATGCGCAGAGCTCCTGCAGCTGGGGTTGGGTTCTCTTCACTTTCAGTGTTGCACCTTTGTGAGAGGGGTTTCAGATGGTTGGGTATGAAAACACTTTAAATCACTGCAAAATGAAGCTTGGTTTTGTTTTCAAATGCACAAGGATTTCAATTCAAATTCACAGTTCAAACACAGCCGATCCTTAACACTGCTCAAAGCCTCAAAAGAGTTAAAACTTTAACCATATTCAGGAACAGACCTTCCCTGTTCTCTGTTTTCTGTTACTGACACAATGAGCTTGCAGCCTGACCGTACAGGGACTGAAGGTGCCTGTGCAGGTGAGATCTTGCTTCTAGGGACAAAGAAACTTGAAGGAATCCAATGTGTGATCATAAATGGCCGTAGCCAAACTCCAAGATGCTACTGGTTGTAATCTTGTATGACCTCAACAGAATGCCTTAGGCAATAAGGTACAAGGCAACCAGCTTTGACATGTGATATGTAGTACATACATGCACAGAATAGAAAAGTTGGCAAAATCAGTAACCATCAGGCTGCTGTTTAATTCACTTCAGTTTTAATTACACAACACTTGAAACACTTTGTTTTCAGATGCCCATACACCATTGCTGCCCTGGCATCAACTCCAGGTCCCAAACTGGAGGCTTTTGCTCATAAATGGTTTTGTAAAAGTGACTTTCATCAGGTATAAAATAAAGCACTGATCATTGCTAATCATGTCATAAAGGTGTTCTGAAGACTAAATACCATTCACAACCCTTCTTGCAGGTTAAGGGTGAGCCATGATGTTCCATGCTGTGATGAGATCTCCATACATGTGTATATTTTATTGTCAGGATGCAAACTCCATTTTGAATAAAGAGCTAGTTTGGTCCTGCTGTTGCCTTTGTTTGAACTAAAACCCTCTGAAGTCTATTTGGGCAAGAAGGAAAGTTAAGCTACGTTATTTATTACTAGAATACAGAAAGCAGATGACGCAAAATCTGCCCACGATTTCATTACACGCTGACAAACCTGTATTGTCTGCTTTCTAGAGTGGTCTTTACTAAGTAAAATCTTTGGGCAATCAGGTTTACATATAACACAAGCATAGATTAAACTGTTACCAGGATCATAAAGCACCTCAGATCCTCAGCTCGGCAGTTAGCCACCCCAGCCCGAACCTTATCCAGCAATACTATTGAAATGAATGAGTCAAATGCTCAGATTATCTCAGCCTTTACTAGAGGAGAAACAGTTAATGCCCGTCAGTTACATGGCTCAGCAGAGCTGCTTCACAGCCAAGGAATGACTTTGTCCAGCCCCAGTTAATCCACAGCTGCTTTGCTTGTCAGAGGTGCAAGTGCCAGCAGCAGCGCAGGATGGACCTATCTGGGGAAAAGCCAAGGGGAGGGTGCAGAGGAAGAGACAAGAATGGAAAGGAAACCTCGTGTGGGCACAGCAACCGAACTGGAGCCCTTTCCAGAGGTTAAACTGAGCTTTAGCTGCGACTGTTTTCCTGTTTAGGCTAACTGGACTTTGTAAATAGAGACCTGCTGCTGTCCCACGACAGCATAACCTTGCAGCTATGGTGTCTCATCTGTGGGAAGAGCCAGAGACCAAGGCCGCTGTCCAGTTATTTAACAGGGGCAAAAAGACGTTTAATAGAAGGTTCTCACCTTTAGGCGAGGCATCTGCCCATCTCTGCCCATCTGGAAGTCAGAGATCCTCCAGGCATGTTCCAGCTGGTAAAACACAGCAGTGAGGTTCACATCCCCAAAGTTATTCTGGTAACCCAGTTACTGACGGTGCTTTTACAGTACCTTTGCTACACCAAAATTTAATGGGATATTACTGTGAACTTACTGAATATGAAAGATACTTCTGTGCTATTTGAATCTTTTTTACTTTGATTATAACCATGTCAAAAATTAGGTTATTAAATGAATAGCACACATTCCTCATAAAATGCTGGTTTTATCCTTACAGGGTTTTTTTGTCAGATCTGGAAAGATCCTTTTTTCATGCTGTATGGCAGTAAGGCCAATAAAAGGAAATAAAAAAAGGAGTCTATCTGAAATGGTAGCTTATAAGCACATGAATAAAAGAAAGGGGAGCAGGCTTCCATTTTTCCTCCAGATGGAAATACATTTGATCTCGTATGTAGAGCATCCCCTTCCCTTTATGAGATGAAATGATGGATTATTGAAGAGACACGGAATCAGCCTGCATTGAATGACTTCATTCTCAGCCTCAGGCAGCCCAAAGAGGTCATATTTGATGCACCGTTACCAATGTTCAGTACTCGCTGAACATTCAACTAAACCAAATAAAAACTCTCCCACAATCGTACATAAGTCCTTGCTACCAATTCCTTACTTCACTCAAGGTGTTCAAAGCAGGCAACTGATGCTTTTTATCTGTACCCTACTGGTTTATCATGCTTAAAATAATCACGATGACATCATTTAGCCTACCTCGGAGCTAAGAGAGTGTCCAGGAAAATCTGATGAACACTTTACTATTACTTAGCACTCACCTACATCTTGTCCTAGCAAGCAAGTCTGCTGGAAAGCATTCCTGGAAAATTATTTACTTCACATGGTTTAATGTGATTAAGGATAATCCTACACCTGTTACTATACGCAAGAGTAACCTTGATCACTGCAGTAGCCCCGTGCTATAATTTTAAGAACCGTTATAAGGATATTTTCACTATTACTATAAAGAGAGCTTTTATGTGGGATTTGTTTAAACTGAGGTATTGGTTGAAGTCTTTCAAATTAATATGAACCTTTCATAATGAAGTCCCAGTTAACCCTTGGTTTTGTAATTACAGCTCTTAATACCAATACAACCAGATTAATCTGCAGAAGAAAACATTGCTTTGCCTGACCTAACAATTTCCTAAACATCAACGAGTGCCATAGACTGCACTTTCAAACTGAAAAGTACTTGGGGGTTACAGTGGGAGCCAGGCTAAACATGAACAGGGTGTCCCCTCACTAAAAAGGAGCAAACCACGTGTTGGGGCTACAGTAGGAAAGTAGCCAGCTTATCAGAGACATCATCTCTCTCCTAATTACTCATCCCTTCTTACCCAAACCTCCTGTTTTGCACAGATTTGCCACTGGAGAATGTGAGGCACTGTCGTGCTTGCTGCTACAGATAGCTGATGATACTGACATCGATACACAACCTTTGGGGAAGAGTTCGCATCTGAATGCTGGTGGGAGCACCCCTCAGTTACACACACAACGCTCTGTACCTCCTGCAAATATACAGGTGGAATAAATCTGAGTCAATACAAAGCCTGCTGTGACCTGGGGTCTTGGAGGGAGACTCACCAGTTTTTATCACATCTTTGTTACTGACTCTCAGTGGGGACTTTTAGCTGCACTGACATGCAAGAAGATCATTAATCTGATTACAGGAAGTGCAGAAGTTCCTCCCAACCAAAGCAGAAATAACAGGTTGAGTGCCTGTGATCAGAGCTCTTCTGGTCTATAGATGACCAAGTTAAAACAACAGAAAGCACACCCACACTTTCTTCAGTTCCTCTGACGGGTAGTTTTGGGGTGTGCACAGTATGTTTTTGAAAGCACTACACACAGGTTCCATGATTGGCTCAGAATAGGCAAAAGCTCTAAAAGCAGCAACAGAACTTTCTATATTTTGGAAAGATGAGTGAAAGGAAAAAAGCCCAACGTTTAGTGGCAGTCTTAAAACCACAAAAATCATATTCAATCTGTATTCAGATGCTTTTAAGAGCAACTAAGAGCACTGGATTTAGTCTCTGGCCTCATCAGATAATAAAGCATGAGGATTCAATCAGCAAGAAATGATAGCACAAAACCCAACAAATAACTCAACAAAACAATTGAAAGCTTTTATTGTGATACCTCAAGTAGATACAATATAGTGAAACAACAAATGATGTACAGTATTGCTAGGACAAAACAGCAACACAGCCATGTCACCTGTAAAAGAAAGCATTGTAAAGAGTTTGAGAAACAATGAGGCACAACTCAACTGCCATATACGACTCATGCTTTAGGCCTTAAACCATCTGTAACAGTCCTTTTAAAACAAACCTCTGAAGCGTCTGTTCCGTCTGCAGTAAGTTTTATACTGCTGGTTGGCTTAACATGAGTCTCAATGAAATACAAGAAAGTGTCCCAAAAGTTTAACAATAATTTGACAGCTTCTTCCACTCATTGCCATTATCAAAGAATGGAGATGTTTGAAATTTGGTCTGTGCGTAGGTCACAACTGTTGCAACCTGACTGCTGAGATGAGCGTGCAGAAAAACTCTACAAGCATTACTCAGAGGGAAGCATAAATCCACAAAAAATGAATCCACATAAATCCACACAGCATTCATGAACTCTTGCAATAACTTGATACACCAATAAGAAATAACGGATGACCATCTGGTTATGGGAGCAGCGATGACCATGTCAGAACCTCTGAGATTTTAATTCGAAGGAATTTCATAAACTGTACTCCCCATGGGCTGCAAAAGCCTACAAGCATGCAAGGTGTACCACCCAGACTGGCCATCATACTAGGCCTTGCACGTGAGAAATTAAGGCAGAATTACCACAAACTTCAATTAATACAGTTTTTCACTGTATAGCCTACAATGAACAGGGGAAATTCATATTCTGGCCCTTTTTACTGGCAGATAAAATTGAGATTACTAGACTGTTAAAGCATACAGCAAGAGTGGTTAGGTTGATGTGTCAGCAATCCCTCACAAATTCTGCAGCTTATTTCACAGCAAGTTGGCAACTTAACAGAATCTTTATAGATGGCAGAATTGCCTTTTAGTCATCAAAAAGGTTCTTGTGAGTGACCAGCCAAAGAGTAACTCTAGTGTTTGGAGGCAGGCTCAGTCCTGGAACACCATTGTTACAGCCATTATTTTGGACCTGAACAGAGAATGTGTGGTCAGATTGCTAGAATTACATCAAGTGATGATTAATTACTTTAGGACAGGCGTGGCTTTAGAGGTTCAGAGGAAAAAACAAAACAAAACCAACTTTCAATACATGTACATTTTTGCTAGCAAATTCCTATGCATCCCAATGAACATTTCTTCTAAGCCAGCTCATAGTCAGTTCATTTGGTCCAAGAAAGAGCCAGCAAGAAACAAAGGTTCACAAAAGCTTTTTGTTACAGTTTATAAAAAACAAAATACAAAATAAATGTTAAGACCAACAATAAAAATAACCAGTACAAGTAACAAAAGTGCTCAAGTTGGAGGGGAAGTAAACTTGCCCAGAGCAAACCACATACAAACTTTAAATATAATCTTTAATATATTACAAAAATTGGTTAGAGGGAAAATGCTTTAGTAAAATTTTTTTCAAGTAAGTTTATTTTTCTTTCAAATGACTGCTGGAGGGGTCCAGTGACCAGACTGACCTCTTCACATCAGCCAGCAGCCATTGCTATCTGGATCCTACTTTCACCAAAACCAGTAACAAGAACCCTCTAGATCTTTGTAAGGGAAGAATATAATCATTGCCGCAGCCAAGCAACACAGAAAGAAAATTCACATATTCCCTCAATAGAATGAGTCTCAAGGATTGTTACATGGCAGCATGAAATAGCAATCCTGTACTAGTTCTACTCTTTAGTCCTCCTAAGCATCTACTCTTAAAAGACCAAAAAGATATTGCTTTGTTTGGTTCTCTTAAAAGCCACAAACATCATATATAGATCATTAACTCTTTATGCCAGTAGTCCAAAGCTCTATGTGCTAAGCACTTGATGAAGTCCCAGCCTTTGGCATCAAAGTTAATTAAGGTTTTGGTGAAAATGTCCAGTTTGAAATATAAATAATGCACTGAAAAAAGAGGTTGAATATCTAAGTAGAATCAGACAGTTACAGACAGCATTAACTTACTAACAAGAGATAGCCAAACCCCAATTTTAGAGAGAAATTTTTTTTTACATATTTTCTTTAATTTCAACTCTGTACTGAAAAGCAGCCATTACTTTTGTCTTCAGTCCAGTGTCCTGCATCAGCAAGTCCGTAGCCAGGAAGTAAGAAAAGCCCAAGCATACACAAACTTCAAATAAGCATGTTCACAAGTATCAACACTGCAACTGGACTTTGAAGCCAACACAAACATTTTGCTAATAGATGTTTTAGTGCCTTCTTTGTTGACAACATACATTACAATGGGGGAAAACAAAATCCCAAGAATTCCAGGTCAAAAAGATCAAGAGACAGGCAACACCAAAGCCCATCTTGCACCAATGAGATTGCTAAAAAGGAGACTTGGAAGCCACATGATGTGAACATTAAGTAATAAGTGCAAACTACAAAGTCCAGATTGAACGCAAATGTACCACCTCAGGGGTTTGGATTGAAACCCAACAGCCTTAACTATTTCTCTTAATTCTTACATTTTCAATTCATAGCTATAGATCACTACAACATCTTGAATGCAGTTTGCTCAGCCTGCGTCAGAGAATGTGTACACATGGGTGAAGTTCCCTCTCACTCTTCCTCTCCACAAGGACACTGGACCACTGGTTTTAAGGATTTATATTGCCCCTACCCATTGGCATAATTTTTCAGGCATGACAAAATTTCTAAAGTGCAGCAGAGCTCAGAAAGCCTATGAGAGATTCCCAAAAACCTAACAGCAGCAACAGCACCTATGGCTTATTCTGCAGGTGCCACATTAGAATTGCTATTGAGAGAAAATGATTTTGTATTGCAAGGCTTCCATACTGTTCAGTTAGAGTACGTATGTAGTGTTAAAGGGGTTTTTCCAAACATTTTTTCCTCAATCATGAAAAGGATTAAAATACAAAAAGTTTTCAGAGCCTGTTTAATTTTAAAATAAAGTTAGCAGTTTTCTGTAGAGCATTTCTTTCATAGTTGCTCAGAACTTGCATGCACAGATACCAACAGCTAACACTGTGCATACACTTCCCAGAAGTTCCTCTCATTAACTCATTCCATTTAAGAAACAGCACAAGAACAAAAGAGAAGGTGAGTTGCATATAATTGATTACAAAAAGGTACTTGGGGATGGTTTAGCCAGCAAACCAACAAACCCTTTCCCCACCCCCAAGTTTTAAAAACTATCTTGTTATTTTAGTCTATGAAAAACTGAGTCAAACTTCCCTTCTCTCTCATTACCTCCTTTTCCTACAGGTACTATATAAATGTTCATGTCGTAGGCTCTGGCCATTTCTCACAAAAATAAATACTTTTGTTCCAATGTAGCAGAAGCAGAGTACTTAAACAAGCTTCCTCAATATCAACCTCTTTGTCCAGTGCATTAGGACTATACAGTTACATGGAACCAGCCATAAAACTTTACTGATGCACAAGTCCCTGTTACTGGCAAAGGTACAGTACCAAAACTTCTTTTTTTTCTAATACACCGACTAATTTTTTTTTTCCAAAATAGAAGATGCATATATTTATTTTTTTTTTGCCTTTTTAATCTTGCAAGCTATAGTTTTATAAATTTCTTCTCCAGCAAACTCCTTAGGGAATATGTTGGTCTTAAATGAACATATTCTGTAGCATTACTGATTTAAAATCCTTCTAAGGTATTTCATTAAGATACCAAACCTGTAGCATAACCTTTCCTAAGAACTTGAGATCTGCTGACTTCAGTCAGTGCAACTGAAATAGTTTTCTTAAGTGAGCACTGTACCTTTAACCAATTCACCTACAAGATGTACATAGGTTGTGGTACACTCAAATTTAAAAAAGAAATCAATAACTACAACACTGCATCCTCTTCACTGCCAAACACATCAGAAATTGCTACATATAAGAAAGCACCCCATCCCATACATTCTTTCGGACTGCTCAGATATAGAACTTCTACAGGACTGGAGTGTACGTGTTTAGGCAAGAAGCATGCACAGCAGAAGGTAGCATTAAAGGCATAGGTCAGAGATAGATGCTAACCAGTAAAATCTGCTTTCAATTAGTGAACTGTTTCTCTAGTTTGAGAGAGTTTAGAAAAAGGTCATCCAAAATGTTCCAAAACAACTGTTCACACAATAATACACGTACAAAAAGAGGGAACTTACACAAGGAGAAAAGGCAAACATGGCCTGAAATAGCCACTTACACTACACTACTCATTTGTGAGGTTTCAGAGTTCAGTGATACTCTCAGGGCCAATCTAGCCAAGCTCTTCCTTTACTTTGCGTTAGTCTTTGTAAAGCATGTTCCACAGAATATTGTCCAAACAGAAGGAAAAAAGTTATGATTCACTCCCAGCCATTGTCTTTTATCATGTGGGCAAGTTCAATGATAAATTTTCCTTCTTTGTATTTCTGACTGCTCTCAAAAGCATGTTCCTGGAAAGGAGAAAAATCAAGACACTAAATTAAGCTGAAGAAACAAAGTATTTTAAATATCAAACTTGCATTAAAAATACAAACCAGGAGATATTCCAGTTAACATCCCATATTGGTTACAGCAAATCCAGGGCAGGAGGGAAGAAACAAATGATGAAGAGGGTTGAGAAGGAAATAGGAGTAAACTTTTCATAAGCAGATCAGCAATTCCACTGCACAACAGATCTTGCTTTAGAACTTCTCTTTTTTTTCAAGTGAAGGTTAGACTATGGCATGTTATGTGAATTTCCTTATTCCCAGAAGCAAAGAAAAGAAGGAACAGGAACCTTTTCAAAAAGCTCTCCTCTATATTCATCAGAGGGAATGCATTAGGACAACTTCTTTCTGTAAGATCTGAAGCTGTACTGAATCAATGAAAATCCTATGTCCAACACCCAGAATCTAGCATTTTCAAAGCATCAAACTTCCGACAGTTGCAAGCGTTGTAGGTAACTGCGCAAGTGCACAGGTAACTTGTCAAACAACAGAATTAAGTGCACTTTATTTGTAAGCAGTGTAAACATGCTCAGTACCATTTATTGTAAAATACATTTTTGCTATATGAGCCACCTTTTGCAACCCTAGAAATTAAAGACTCACTTCAACAATTTTTTTTGTTTAGTGTATGCGGTTGGTAATCTTCAAAAAGATATTAGTATTAGATAACTGTAATAGCACCTACAGATCATGCTTGTTTTGAGGTCCAGAATAACATTATCTACTACAGCATTCCAGTAGATGTAAGGAAGCAAAACTGCAGTACAGTCTTGATACATACAAAGGCACTAGAGCTAACTCACCTAAATTATCAGTATAGGTGCTACTCAAGTATCTGTGCTTCAACATACAAACATGTATTAAAGACTTAAGTATATTGCTTACGTATTTCCATCCAAGAGTGGTTTTACAGTTTTCACAATAGATATCTGCTACAGCATGTAAACCTGTCAGAAGAACTCTCTCCTCTGCTGGACCACAGCCCACGTTTACCCTAAAAAAAACCCAGAGAAATCACATATTACATTAACTGGATGAGTTTCTTTTCTCACCTGTAATCCACCTTTTATCTTTTTTTATACTTTTCTTTGTCTCTGCAGAAAAGTGCCTAACTTCTTCAGTGCTGTAGAAGTAACTTCCTCTGTTACACTCAGCTGAAGGACAGGAGCTATAAAGAGTTTTGGTTTTAGCTTTTCCAGTGGGTAGTCTAAACAGCAAACTGTGATGCCCACTTACTCTCATCAACAAAGGCTAAATAGTTAACTTTAAAAGAACAGAACACTAAGCACTAACTGGACACCTCTACAGTTTCAGGCTTTTCTTCAAAAACAGTTTGAGACCTCCATAATGGGAGTCTGTACCAGTAAATCAGCACTGGTACAGCTGAATTTAGAACCAGCTCCAAAATAGCAGCAAGGAAAAAGCCTCATAAATATTTCTTTGCTACAGATCAGCAGAGTAAGCCACGATGAACAAACAGCAATATCAAAACAAAACATCCCATGAAGTAGCGCATCAAGCTAGTTTTGTAATGACTAAGAGTCTATGCAGAAAACATGAGGCAAGACTAAACCAAGTTTTTAGAAAGTGTTATACAAGAGGAAAATGATGTCATTTTTGCTGTTGTATTACCAGATTCTTATTACTACAATTATACTAAAAGTCCCAAGTCACCATTTAACAACTATATATAAAAAGAATTTCAAGGATCTGCAATCAAATCCTTTGCAGTTACAGTTCCATTATCCTGGTCTAAAATAGACTAAGACACTTAACTGCATTTCTTTCTCCAAAATGCTGAAACACATTAAACTGCTGAAAAATATAGACAAAAATGCAATTCTGCATATTAGAAGCTTAAAATAAATCCATTAGCAAATTCAGAGAGCTTTATATCGTGGGTAGGACGTGCCTAAAATTGCAAATATTAGGCACGATAAGATGACCTTTAGCTCTAGCACATTTGCAATATTCAAGGTCATATAAGATGCCCCAAGTTCACTGAAACATTAAACTGTAAATGTATTTAACTATCACACTGGAAAATTCTTCTTTAGACTTCAGCAGAGTTGTCTAAAGCAAATTTAGTCACACAATACATTCTGACTTCCGGAGTATCTCAGACCAAGACAGTTACCATTACATACACAAAATTAATTCCATATTAACACCTTCCCCTAAACTTTCAGCTAGATAACACAAGCTATAAATATAAGATATACTAGTATGTGCAAAGGGATACTTACAAATCAGCTCAGTAGCTCTGCAATAGCTACTGCTGGTAAAGCCAATGTTAAAAAGAACAGGGCAGAGTGCAGCTACATCCACTTGTGAAGCATACAAATAAAACCACACTCTGTAGGTAGTGGGCATAACAACATACTTACACAGAATTGAAGAGGTAGGCTCGTCCCTGGCTTCCCTGGAAGGACTGCATAAAAGAGAAAGAAAAATGCACTCGTTAATAAACACAAAAGCCTCCACCAAACAAAAAACCTTGCCAGAGGGTTGTGTTAGTAAGCATATACATATAATACAGATACAAACTATTTCAGATGAATGACTTTATACCAATTCTTTAGAGGAATGCCTGGTCAGCAAAGTTTTCACCCACATCAGATTTTTAGCAACTATTTCAACTTGAGTATTAATACTCAAAATAAGACATTCATAATGCAAACAAAACATACTTTTTCCCTACCCTTCTGCAAGATACCAATTCAGATTTTCCTAGACATCCTTTACGCTAACTAAAATAATCTGCTTTTAACTCGAATTATTTCCATCCCCTCTGTCCCCTCCTGCTGCACCCAAAAGATGATTTATTTCAATTTTATTGCATCATTTGATGTTAGACCAGGGAAATTCTGCACCAAGCATAAAACCAGCATACCATATTCAGGAAATGCATCTGACTGGTGTATAGGCTTGGCTTTATTTTAATAAAACAATTATCATCAAATGCACAAGCACAGCCATATGCTTTCAAATCCCTCCCATTCCTGAAAGATTATGGACAAAAGATGACTGTTAGACCCTCTTGGCTGGATCTAAATCAATGTTTTAGTTCAGAGCAGGAGCAGTTTTGAAGTAAAACCCCTAATCAACCACACATACTGGGGGTTGGTTTTGCTTGCAGAGCAGTTTCAGTGCCTGTGAACTACATCTCTGTTCCTTCTGCACAGAACTAAACCAGAAGCTCTTCTACTGTGCACACTACAAATGCTAATGAAGACACAAAGGCCTGAACCTCTGATCAGACAGCCTTGAGCTACAAACATACTGGCAGAACTTGTGAGCAGACCAGATCCAGCCATAGGTAAAACATTCAAAACGTATGTAAGAACATCACTCCTTTCATCTGTTTATACACTTCTTCTGTATTAAAGTACTTGATAATTTAGACAGTCATTATTTCCCATTCAAACAGCATCACACTGAAATGGAGTTTACTTTTTTTTTCTCTTCCATACTGAATTCCTTTTTTAAAAAAATCCCTAAACTGCCTTAAAGTACTTTTCCTCCAGAATTTCCCAAACCTACTTTCAAAAGAAAATTAATTATTTGTGCTGAAGAGAAAGTACAATTGTTTTTAAGAATCCTTGCAGTTCTAGTACTGAAGATCAGAGACCCAGCTTTTGAGAAACCTACATTAGATCAGCATGGAAGGTTTTGTTAGGAAAATCTCACTCTTGAGTATTTTTGAATGGTGTTAGTAACATTAGGCTTGAAATACAGGCAGAAGAACCTTTCTCCAATGGATTCTTCTTCTGACATGTATTTAGCTACACAATTAGAAGTCACTTGACACTAAATAGATCCTTTGATAGCCTAATGATCAGCAACACAATAACTGTTCAATCTTCACTACATGGAACAGTTTGGAAAAATAAAATTGTAAAAGGTAAATATATATAAATGAACAGTTTTGGATCATCATTAACCAGATTATATACTGCAACAAAGAATGTTAGAAGAAATCCATGACTTGAGACTACTCTAAGTAGCAATGGTAGCACCTGTAGGCATGTAGATGTGGCACTTTGAGACAAGGTTTAGTGGTGGACTCAGCAGCGTTAGGTTAACAGTTGGACTCAAAGATCTTACAGGCCTTTTCTACCTAAATGATTCTATGACTCTACCTATAGCAAAGACAAAAGAAAAGGTACTTTCTCCATTAGCCAGAAGTCTTATTTTTCACAAGGCAAGGAAAAAAAGATAGGCTATGCAGTACAGTGAAAGCTAAAACTTCAGGTAGGACTGACCCTGAAAGGAGAGATTCAGTTCAGTACAGTCTGAACTGCTCTGCCAGAAAGTAATCCTTACACCTTCCTTTAAAACAAACGAAACACCAGTTCAGTTCTCCTGAGATACTCAAACATGCATCACAAAAATGGCAGAATGGTACGGAACCTACAGTCTGTAGTTTCTATACATCAAGCATTGCTCTCTAAATTAGAGCCTCACAATCAGTAACAAAGCAGAGAATGCTTATTGCAGATGAAAATAAAAACTGTTAATGTATATACTCTCAAAACCTGTTCATTATCAAACTGAGTAAGTAGCCTGAGTCCATACGCAATAATTGAGAGGCAACTACAGCTGTGCAACCCCAGAATTTAAGAAAAAAGCAAAGGAAACCTTTAGTGGTTCTTTTATTCTTTTATGAGCAAACTTAAAACTAGAACTTCATTGTTCCATGCACCCAAAATGAAGGAAAAAACCTTTCAAAGCCATGACATTATTTTTTTGTTAAGCTACTGTAAAAATTCTTAGAAGTTGTAGCCATTTCTCCTTGTTTTAAAAAATCTATGTTCTGAATTAGAATTCATGACTCCTTTTTCAAACTGATCAAGAACTACTCTCTCCTATTAAATTTACCATATACTGATTTCTGTATTTACATGTAATTACACATGCCAATCACACACAAATTAATGTGGAGGGTTTTTTTAGTCTGGTTCTACACAATGACTTGTAAGCTATGTATATGCCATACTTGAAGTTCCCAGCTAGCTGGGTGGAAAAGAACCAAAAAACCTCCAGAACAAATCAACACTCATAAGACCTATTGAACTATGATACGCAATTATTTCTGCCAAGTTTATGTTTAGTCTTGACTTAATATCACCTAATAAAAGCTCTCCTTTGACCCTGCATTTCTCAAAATTAAGCAGAGGGCAGCAGCAGGATGCCAGAAATAGCAGAAAAAGCAGCTCTTCCCCTCTCTTGTTTCACAAGCTGAAAAAAAGTTCTAGCCAAATGAAATAGAAACCACGGGTTGGAAAGTACTGCTTGTTTTCTTTCATCCTGAGATATTTTTAAAGATTACTTTTCTTGCACTTTTTGCCTTTTTTGCCCTAAATATACTGTACTCTCCTCCTAGGGTTTTCCCCCTCAGAAATGGTCATACTCATTACCTTCAAATTTTCAAGGATATCAAGGTAGAGTGGAGGGCGAAGCAACACAAACCGTAACTGTTCCTAGGTCACTGGTACAAACATCCCACTGTGAAAACCTCCTCCATTCCCACCTTCTCTAGCTTCCTGTTAGCAGAGTTTGGCTGATACCATCTTTCTTACTTACATAAATGTTGAGAAGCTAAATATCGTATTTACGTGCCATAGAACAATTGTTTCTCTGCCCAGCTGCTAAGAGCAGAGTTCCTCCATGTTTACATCACTCAAAGATAGCTCAACAGCAAATAGCAACCTGCAGCAACTTGCATTCCTGTTCGGGCATATAGAACAAGGGTCTAGGCAGTTTAACCACAACATCAGTGCGTCACTACACATTTAATGTCTGCAATCCACCCATGGGAACCAGTGTACACAGACTGCAGTAAAGGCACTGTAAAGATAAAACATTTTTAATTCCTATGGCTTTTACTTTTTCTTATGAATTTCTTAACTCCTCAGAGCTTGGCAGTTGTAGTTTCTTACACACATGAATAGCTTTGCTCCCCAAAACCTGTATATAGATATACATCTGTCACATATGCATTCTCTTGACCACGGAATATTAACATATTAGGGTTCCACCTATTGTAAGGCAGATTTAATATCAAAGCTTTACTTCCTAATGCATCCCATTACTAGAAATTAAAAAACAACTCATTTCAGCACTCTGCTTGCTAAGCGTGTAGCTTGGTTATAAAGTATTTTGCATAACCAGAAAAAAGGAATACTGAACAAACATTTGTTTCTACCAGCACTAAGTTTCTCACACTCTCCACTGTGTGATTTAGTTATACTGATATGAATTTTAAGAGACTGTCAGGTTAGATGTCTTGTGTGTCAACTCCTCAAAGGAAATGGAGTATTTTAAATGGCAGTGTCAAGGACTAACAGGCATAACTGTTCAAACCAGTCTCCAGACAAACTGCTTCTCTAAAGAATAAACATCACCTATGCAAATGCAAGCTTTTACTTTGCAAGGTGTGTTCAACACCTCCGAGATTGTTAGCACTATACATAAATCACACTTAAACCAGAACATTCTATTAAAACTGAGTCTTAAAAGTGTCTTACCCTGTAGAGCGGTATTAGAAAATAGTGGCAAGTGTGACCTCCAAATGTCATCAATAATGGCTCACATCAACCAGGACTTTAACAAGGAAGTTGGGCAATTTATCAGCTCAATATCTGCAGTCATAACAAACTTGCTTTAAGTCTGCTTTTTCATGGTCCTCAATTAATATTGCATTAATGTATGAATTAACTTTTCCCCTAAAAAATCCACATCTTTGTCCATTCCTACAAGAAGATCTACAAGATTCATAACTTTTTGCTTTAGAACAGTTTAAAGTATCTAGACTGATTGTATAAGCAAAACTGTTCAACTGTGCTAAGGTCAACTGCAAGAACAGTTTGGTATTACGATCTTTTCAAGTCAGATGACAGACCTGTCATCAATACACTCTGTAGTAAAGAAACCTTACAAATGTTTCACTCCATACCCTAGTACATACCTGCAGAATTAGATATGATCTATGCTTCTAAACTAAACCCATCATTACCTCCAACACCAGGATTAGCTTTTTACCCAGGAGAAAATGAAGTTATCAGTTAAGCAGAACACGTACTTACTGCCCTAAGGCATATCTGAGGCCATGAGTTGGGGGAGAGAAGCTACTAAAAAGCTTATACAATTAATTATTTCCCACAGATGGGATTAGATTGCATGGCTAGAGATCATGCCCCATTAAAAATATCCAGAGAAACTACCATCTTAGCATGTATTTAAAGTATGGCAGGCATTATTATAAGCAAGTCAGAATGGCATTAACAGTATTTTATGAGTATGTTATGAGTAGCTTGGAAGCTACTCATAACACAGAAAGACAATTCCAAAGACAGGCAATGAGAGAATTCCATGGTCCATTCTTCTTTTTTCATTTTCTTGAGTTTCCTTTCACATTCGCCAGACTTCACTCTGCAGGCTAAGATGGATCAACCTGGATTAGTATTCTGAACAAATATGCAATTCAAAGAAATGTTACTGAGTAATTCCAAAGACAGTATGCTTAGGGGCAGCGTTCTTAAGATAATCCAGAAACACAAGTTGCTCCACGTATTTCACTCAGATCCAGCTCCTTAATACAGTATAAAACTAGAGATAAGGCTGCTCCATTACATCCATCGTGTTAAAAAAATGTAAGCATAGATTTTCATTCAACTCTTTACTGATTTTAATAAAGCCAGCTATAAAGTTCAATAGGTGGAAACTAAGTTTAAAAAATCCACCCAGAAACTGCATGTCCGCAAATTTGGCAAATGATATTTCACAAAAAGGCAACCTTGTCAGGCAGGACAAGCTGAGTTATACAGCATCAAGAATGTATTTCAGAAATGATTTTGCCAAAACACGAGTAGAATACTTCCCTTGCACACTTTCCAGCTCCTTTAAGCCTTCAAATCTATTCTTAGATTTGCTTCACTTCCAAACACTAGATTTCTTTTCCCTCCTAATAGAAAAAAAATCCCAAACCACAACCCAAGAAACTAGAAGCCTCTTCAGAGACAAAAACATCACCAGAGTATTTATGAAATTAGGCCCATTCTCAGCTTTTTCAGAAGGAAACAAAAATGGCCTTCAAACATACAACAGTCCCAACTATCCTTCCAAGTACTCCTTAGATCATAAGCAAAGGGGGATTACCAAATTGAATCAAGCTAAGAGCAGCATATTTACTTAAAGACAATAAATCTTTAAAAAGTTCATCTTGAACTCATCTGTTAAACAGTGGACGACATAACCACAGATTGCTAAGCAAGGCTAAAAATGCTTTGGCATCTATTTAAGCTGAAGGCTTTTCCTTCTCATCAATAATATAACAGCAGATGTACTGAATGCCTTGGAGAACTAAATTTAATCATCAAGATTGTTCTTTTACACATAAGGTGCAAGGATTTCCCAGCGAAGTCAATGACAATTATGCGTATATATATACCTTTATGCAGAACTTGTTCTTGAAAATATTGACACATCTAGTCTTGTCTGTGACTTCATTTGACTGTTTCCCCTCTGGTCAGATATGCTTTACAATGAATGAGACAGAAGAAAGTGACAATATTTATACAAGCATCTGCACAAAGTAATCCAGATTTTCCTCCATCCAAAGCATTAAGGCACAATGTAAGACAGTTCAACAGTCTTGCAAGCAGGTCAACCTTGAGTAACAAAGCATTACCCTCTACAATATATCCACTAGGTTCCAAGATCTCCATTAAGTATTTGTATTTCTTTGTCATTTGTTGGACTGTGCCTGAATGCCTAAATTACTGGAACTTAGTGGGTACAAGCCATTCGCAAGCACTTTGGACTTTCACTCCTGAAGCAGTATTTGCCTCCTGTAAAATTAACTGCTGTTAATAATCACTGCACATTTTCTACCATTTACAAGCAAATCAGAAGAAAGCTCTTTCAGTTAAGCCTTTCACGAAAGTTACTTCAGAATCACTTAAAGAGCAGCACACAGATAATGTCTTGTACATGCCGCTAAAGTGGCAACCTCCCCTGGACTCCAACATGTGTTATAGAAGTTTCCCCTCAAAACTTAACCATGACAATTTTTTAAATTGTTGGAATTTTTGGAATTATTATTATTAGCATAAAATGTTTGGTAGCTTTGTATGTGCTATTTGAACATTTTAAATCCAACAAGTGCCTCCTATGGCATCAAATTTTGCCTTGTTCTTTATTAAGACCTGGGGTTGCTTGCTGACAGAGGTTACTTCTGTCTGCAGTCATAATAGGATATGATTTGAGAAGTATCAATTTGCTTCTTTAAATAAGAAAGCTGCAGGTTCTTCCCCTGTACTTCGAGCATCCGCAGTGACGTGAAAACTGGCATAAACCTAAGAGTTGGGTTTGGTTTTTTTTTTTTAATAATGTTTAACCTTCACTTTGAAGTCTTGTCCAAAGAAACAGAAAATCCAGCATTTGCAGACTTGTTAACAGTGCAGATCAGTGGTGTTCATGACATACCTAACACTGCTTCAAAACTGCACTTATTTCAATTAAGTCATCTAGAGTTCATCAGGTTTATTACATGTCCTATGAATCAGTGTCTTCCCCAAGATGACTGGAGTTATAAATTATTATGGCAACTGTTTATATATGCATGCATTTGTTCAGCTGCAGAGACTGATGTTTGTCAACATCTATGCTGCTGATTACATCAGAGTTTGGAACTCCTTCATACTCAGCCAGCCTTCTTCCCATTCCTCCCCTTTCCCCAAGTTCCCCCCTTGCTGCAGAAAACCAAGGTTATAGAGGCAAAGTAGCTGAAGTGCACTCTCCATTCACCAACACCCAAGTTGATCTGACTACTAAGCAACATGTAAAGCCCTTTCATCGTTGCAGAGAAAAGTAAAGCTACTGATGATTAACTCATTTGTGCAGGTAACATTTTTATACCATCTTATTAGTCTGCGTTCTTATTTCTAAGCCACTGCCAAGGCTCTTGGTTGCCATTTTATCACCAGCAAGGACACAAGGGGGGGGAAGTGGGAGATAAGATCCTGCTGCTCAGAGCAGAAATAAAACAAAAAGGTGATTCGTGTATGCTGTCATCCCTGTCGACAATTGGCACCAACGGTTCTCAAAAACTGAAGAAGTGCAAATCTGTACTGAAGTATTGTATTCTGGGGACCAGAATCAAAGGGATGATTGACAAATACACAGCACTCTTTGCTTTTCCAAGAGAGACCAACATTTAAGAGAAACACCACTTATTTTGCAGCACAGTTCATCCTTTCATCTTGAACTTGGAAACATTATAGCATCAAGTATAACAAACGCTTATACCTCAAAGCGCATTAGAAAACTAGTTGTTGCTGCTTTAAATTAAGAGCATACCATGTATTTGGTTTTTTTTCCCCGACCATACGTCAGAAGAGACAATCACTAGACTCCCAGGAAACGCATGGTAGGGGTACAATGACACCCAAACAAAGTGGTTATAGCTAGACAGCTAATACTGTTTGCCCTTTATATGCTGAAGAGTATTTGGGGGACTACAGCTCTGGAATAAGATCGTACGGTAATCATTTGGAAAAAAAGCAAGCAACGTGTAATCAGAGCTTTAGCTTTTAATTATGCCCTCAAAGTAAGGGGGGGATGATATCAGGTAGAGCAGTCCAATGCTCTGCTCCACCAATAAACCCAAACTAGCCCAGAAACTGCACTGCTCTTCATTAACTTTAGGTTGTATAGAATCAGCCTACTACACCTCAGGTTAAGTATTTTTGCAGTGGCTTGGCAGTTACAGTAACTAGGATTCTAGATACTGTTGGTGTAAATGAAAAACTCATTACCCTAAGTTAACTGCACATAATGTGCATTTATGAAAGCACTCTCACAGAAATTCAGAAGCAGGATTCACATAAAAATTCTGAGGTACAGTTAATCCTTTTACAGTCCTGTCTACACAGCCAACCGGCTACTGTAGTTCTTCACTTTTTGTTTTCCAGGTTAACCTGTGTTTTCATTTGCAGCAATCAAATCTTATCTCCTCCCACCACTCCACAGGACAGCACTACTTATTTTTAATGATCCAAGTGTATCTTCCTATTGCTTTGCAGTTGTTTCCATCAGAAGAACTTCTCCACTGTTAGAATATATAGAAGTTAAGCTTAAAGGAGGGTGAGTTTTTTAAAGCTATGCTCCAAATACAAGTACAATAGATGAAAATGTTTTTATTTCAAAAGCATAAAATAAGGTACACCTCACATTTAAATGTATATCTAACCATACAGATTGAGACAATAAACCAACAAATCTTAAGTTGACAAAATATGGCTCAGCTATCAAATAAGCATACAGTAATCTGAAAGTTCAGAAACTTTAAGATACCTGCAAAAAACAATAAATATGGAATTCAGCAATGAAGCAGAATCCATACCTAACATCCTTCCCAACACCATCAGAAATAACTTAGGAGGAACTATTTCTATTTACTAGGTAGATTTAGCTCTCCCTGTTTTGAGTTGAGAATTTGATGTTTGAAATTTATGAAACCATTATAAAAATGCAATTTGCTTTAGAAGTCATTACAAATATTCTGCTAAAACTCCCAAGATCTTGGAGAGCAATTAGCTCATGTGGTAGCTGTGGCAATTAAGTAGACATGCGAAAAACTAAAGTCCACTAGAAGAAGAGCTTCTTATGAAGTATAGGTGTGTGGGTGGAGTTCTCTCGGTGAATTTATACATCTCAAGAGACACAGCTAGCAAAGTTTCATTCTTTCTGTAGGCATTTCTAACCTGAAGTTCAGGAAATATCAACCCCTCCAGCCAGTTTTTGGCCCAGAATATGTAAGAATAAAGCTACGACTGCTTGCAATTTAGAATCCCATGTTTCAAAAATAACCCTTATACTCACATTCTGAAATCAACATGGAAACATACGAAATTCAAATACAAGCAAAACAAAAAAGGGAGGTGTAGAATGGATATTAGGAAAAGTTCTTCACTGAGAGGGTGATCAGGTATTGGAACAGGCTGCCCAGGGAACTGCTGGGATCACCATTCCTGGAAGTGTTTAAAAAACATGTAGATGAGGCCCTTAGTGACATGGTTTAGTGGTGGACTTGGCAGTCCTGGGGTAGAGGTTGGCCTTGATCTTAAAGGTCTTTTCCAACCTAACTGATTTTGTGAAAACAAGGCCTCCCTTTTTTTTAATTCACATCATTTTATACATGCAGCTAGCTCATTGCTTCACATTTGATGTCACATAAGCAAGTTGAGGAAAAGACCTGTTTAGGGGAAGGGATTAAAGGCAGAACAGAAGCAAGCAAGCAGTTAGCAACACGGCCAAGAACCATCACCAATTTTACTATTTGAATCAAAAAGTTGTCTTGAGACCTAAACAAAGATTAGTAACAAGGAAAACTGCACAGGGAAGATCCATTATTTCCATATAACCTTCTAGGGGATATGCAAACATATATTTTCTCCTCACCCAAGGAGAACCACAAACCAAAAGTGGGAGCATTCTCAAACCCCATCATCTCTTCAGCACCCAAAAAGTAGCGTCACCTTAGTGTTGCTGAATACACAAACAGGCAGGAGCAACAGTTACAGGGTTTGCCATTAAAATTTTATTTGACAAAATAGTATAGTAGAAAGCACCCTCTTAAGAAGTGGTTTGAAAAGCAACTGAAGTGTTTTCTCCCATACACCATTAAGAGCAAATTCATCAGGAGCTTATCTGAAGCAAAGAATGAACCAGTCTGTCAAGTACTTATCCCAAACTTCAAGCCTTCCTATGTATTTCATACATCACAAATCTTGGTTTCTTCCAGGAACAGGTAAGAAGGACAGGCCTAGCCTGTTTCAAGGATCCACTCATCCTCTAAGCTTAAGCTTAGACAGTCCAACTATTCTAAACATCTCTGGCTAATCATATTCCTTAGGAACTGGTACACAACAGAAGCAAGTGTATTTACAGATTCCATAATCAAAATGGAACATGCTGAAACAGCCAGTTTTGTGACTCTCAGTCAGAGTCAAAAATAATCTTTATCTGGCATAAACATAAACAGAGTAATTTCTCTACCCAAAGATCCATCTTTTCTTCTTTCCTTAGCAGACTTTTCGGATATGACAGCTCACAAGTAGCACCTACCTGACAGTACACAGAGGTTGTCAGTATGGGGAATATATTAGAACAGCCTTTATGTCAAATTGAAAGTTCCCAGAATATACCCAGACCTCAGTATGCAGCATATATGACCCAAGAGCGAACCAAGGGAAGATACGTTGGCGTATGTGTCAATTTGCATCCCTTATCTACTGGGAGCAGCGATACAGTGATAACCATTTTGGTTAACAAATAATTCATGAGGTCTCTAAACAAGCCACTTGCCTTGGAGATCAACTCATCATGATTGGCTAGATGGGCTCTGCAGTGGATACAGCTGTAGGTTCGGTGGCAGTTTGGCAGGTAAGCCTGGAACGTTTTTGATTTTGTCATTTTTACCATCTCTGCTGGTGGCTCCTCACTCAGCTCAGGGCTGGCACTTGAAGAATTACAACTTTGCTGAACTCGCTGACAAAAGAAACACTGGAATATGCAAGCAAAAGCCGTTGTTGTTCTGGAGTGTGTGTGGCACTTTCCACACAAATGACAGAAGAGAAACAGTCACAACCTGTAAGTGAAAAGAGCAGAACAATTAGCAGCTTACAACAAGGCCAGAATAAACTCGTCATTCAACAACTCTAGACGTAAAGCAAAGTGTCATCTAGAGCAAACACCAGGCTGCACTACAGGCCCCTTTTTTCTATGAAGCTGCACAATTCAAGTCCCATTCAATATGGCAACAAGCAGTTCTGTTCCACCAATGGCTTCTACATCACACTTGTAATGAAGCAGGAGACTCAAACAGCTCACAAAACACAAGCACATTTTACAATCTACCAGGAAGATTCAAGATATCCATGCAGAAAATTACAGCAAAAAGACATGGGATTAGAGAAAGCTACTTGGTTTTGAAGTTCAAGTGGTCAGTTCCAATGCAGCAAATAACAAGGAGTCTTGGAACACACTTGCCATGTCCAACATTAAACATACAACAGGTATTTGCACTTTGGCTTTCAGCAAAAGTCTTGCTGTATCACACCTGGCTTTAAGTCAAATACCAAGTAAGATGCTGCCACCCCAGTCAAGGATCCACGTCTCCTCCTCTTTCAAGCTCAGCAGCACTATGCCTTCAGCCAAAGACCTTTTTCAGTAGTATCCTGATCAAAGCAAATTTCATACTTCCTCATTCTACCAGAATAGTCTTAATGGGTGCTATAAAAATCATGGTCAGTTCTACACAGAGAATAGCCACCTGCATTCTTAATCCTCAGGGTGCCTTGAAGAGGTATTACATGCACAGAGAAGGCCAGACCTTCCTGCCAGGCTGGAAAGGCAAGTCTTCAAGAGTTTGCCTGAGAATTACAGAACCTAAGCCTTTATAACAGCATCTATTGATTTGTCAAAGGCCATCACTCACCAGGCTATATGCATCAAGCTAATGAACAACCCAAACATGAAGACTGCACAGTCACTTATGTCATCGGCTATCAGGTGACTGACAGAGTAGGTCAATAGCACAAACATAGAAATGAGAGCCAATATAAAGAGTTTACAGTATCTTGATCCAGCTATTAGAACAGGCATGCAAAACATTTATCACAGTTGTAAACTGTATGCAGGGCAGCAGTTAACCACTCTTCCAGCAGTAGGATACTTGTAAGACAAACAGAGCAGATAATGAAAGCCACATAAATTAAAGATTGTTTATAGGAAGCAGTCACTGTATTTCAAAAGACAACTTGAGAAAGTAATCTGTACAGCAGGCCTAGCATACGGGACAGCCACAGCAAGATTTAAGCACCAAACCAAATCCCTTTAATCTTAACCTTGATAGCAGCAGAACTGGAGGACTTGCTAAAAGAAAATTTCTTACACAAGAAGTTGGCACAGGCAGAGATAAGCTACAAACAGGACAAGTAGCATAACATGCAATACAAAAAAATAAAGCAACAATGGGAACACTTTGCCATGCAGAGCACATATCTACACATCAGAATGACTGGACTTTTGTCAGTCACTGAAAAGGAGAAAAGATTGGTAAGGAATATCATTGTTTGAAATAATAACCCAGTTAGCATTAAGATCAGAACTTAATTATTAATAGAGTAATTTAAACAAGTATTGTATACCTATTGTCCCAAGATAATTATAGCTACAAAGGGAATAATGATTACGGGGGTGGGATGGGGGGGGACACGGACAGACGGGACAAAACAGAAACAAAAAACCCCAACCAACCACCTTGCATTTGTAGAACAGTGAGATATGAAGCTGTATTTACTAGAGACAACAGATTATAGGTGAAAGACTACATAAGAAATACAGTCCTGAAAGTTAAATATGAGGCTCCCTCTGAATTCCCTGCTTTGAACTCCTATGTTAGAAGGATACAGATCCTATTTAATATCACAGAATTGGAAAAAAAATAGCTCAACAAATAAGGCTTCAGAATGAAAGGCACCACCAACAAAGATGTTCTGAGTCTGGATTAGACCCTTACAATCAGTAACTGAAACACAAGTTCGAAGCTTGCAGAAGTTCTGCAAATTGAACATAGTAGGAAAATACTTTTCTTTGAGACATTCCTGACAGCTCTTTTTAATTCACACTTGTAAATGCAACCTGGACTTTCTCAGAGGCTATATACTGAGCCCTTCCAACTACAGGAATGAAGTAATTCCAATGTTCTTTTTAAAAACTGTATTTGATATTGCTCTCTTCAACAAGAAGGCAATCTTAAGTGCTTGATACACACCCCTAAGAGAACTTGTTGCTCTGTGATGTTGAAGGCAAGATACAAAGTTTAAACCATTTCTTAGCTTACTCTAGTAATGGTGAATAAACCCAGTCTCACTTCACTGATAACTGTGAGCAGGAGCAGGTTCCATGGCTGCTGTTCAGTACTCTGTGGAAAGCATTACAAAAACCTGAAGCAACTATTCCTTCCTGTTCTTAGAGAACACCACAATCTGTGCTTTGGTCATGCACACGACAGCTAGGTTTTTTACTGAAGATCCAAGGAATCCCAAAGAACCTGCAAGTCTGAGTGCATACCGCCTCCTGTCATTACAGACAAAGACAGCGAGCAGCTGTCACTTCCGAACCGCTGTCAGGACCCTGTTTCGGGGGGTGGCCTGTCCCTGTTACCCCAGAACCTCCGCAGACCCGCAGCTGGAGCCTCTTCTCCTCCCCCGCAGGCTGCGGCCCTGCCCGGCACGGAGCCCCGGAGCTCAAGGCCGCAATTAGGGGGATAATTAATTAAGAGCCCGGTCCCGCAGCCCGCACGTGACGTCACCGGGGAGGGCCGCCGGGAGGCCAATGGGCGGTGGGGGGGGCCCCGCCCCACGCGGCTCCCGGATGTGTAAACAAACACCCCGATGAGCGTGGCGGGGGGGGGGCGAGCTGAGCCCCCCCCCCGGGGCACCGGCCGCGCCCCCGCCTGCGCGGGGATGGAGCCCCACGCAAACGCCGGGCGGAACGGCAAGTGGTAGAAACCAGCGTGCCCGTCACTGCTGCCGGGCGCAACGGGAAGGAGCGACGCGAAAACCCCGTTAAGGAGTCGCTGAGCCGGACAAAGCCCGTGCACGCGCTGTTAGCAAGCCGCGATCCGATTACTCCGGCAGGGAAAACCTGGCAAAGTGAAGGACTGACCCACAGGAGCCTCACTGTCACTTAGATACCGAGAAATAACAGGGGGGAAATATATACGTGAGGAGAAAGTTCCGGGCAGAGGCTCGCCTTCCCCGCCGGGAGGCAGCGGCGGCCCCGCGCACGTTTCGAGCCGCTTTCCCCCTCACACCGGAGCACAAAGCCGTCGCGGTGGGTGACGCCGTTCGCTGCCTTTCCTCTCGCACTCGCGGTGATCCCGCGGAACACCGGCTCGCTTTCCCCTGCCCGCCGCCGGGCACCGCCGTACGCCATCACCAAGCGCAGACCTGCTCCCGCCAGCCCCGGGCAGGGACCCCCGCAGGACAAGAGAAAGAGCGAAGGGGGGGGGGAACTCACCGGACCCCTGCCCGCCGAGCTCGGCCTCGCTCCCCCTCACTTATGTAAACCTCCGCCACCCGCCCCGTAGCGAGGAGGCTACAGGCAGACAGCGCTGCCGTCATTTCCAGGCGCTATAAATAGCGCCCGAGCCCTCCTCCCGCCAGCAAAGTTGCCTCGGCGGCCCCGGCCCGGCGCACACAGGAAACGGCGGCCCCCGACCGGGGGTGCAGCACGGGGGGCTCCGGCAGCAGCCGCCTCCCGGCCCGTGTTCCCCCACCACAAAAATACCCCCGCAAAACGGAGAAGGGCGGCTTCTCGGACGCTCCGGTACTCACCGTTGCGCCGTGCCGGCTCCGCTCTCCAGCCCGGACTCCGGGCAGCAGCGCTCCCCCGGGCCCCTTTCCCTCAGGGGGTGAGGGCAGGAAGGGGGAGGCGGCACCCCCGGCCCTCAGGCGGCTGCCAACGAGGGCTCAGCGCCGGGCCCTCGCCGAAAAACAAAGACGGGGGGGGGGTGGGGGTGGCTTCGCTCGCCTCGAAGGTACCTTCTCGGCGGCGGGCAGGGGGTCATAGGCGGGGGCTGCCCGCGCGTCTGCCGCCCTGAGCGCCGAGGGGCGGCCGAAGCATGGTGCCGCTGCGCTCCCGCCGCCGCCGCCTTTGTTTTGCTTTCCCCTTAGCCCGGCGCTGCTGCGGCCGTTAAACGCGCTCCTACCGCCGCCGGCACCCAATCACGGCGCGGTGATTGGAAGCGTTGGGGAGGCGGAGCCGGGAGCGGGATGGCTTTGGGGGGGGGGGGGGCGCGCGCGCAAGCTTGGCCCCGCGCGCAAATTGCGCGCGGGGCGGGCCGTTGCGCGCGGGGCGGGCGCCCCTCAGCGCCCCTTCCCGTGCCTCGGGCGGGAAGCGGCGACGCGGAGGTGTGGGGTCGCGGAGGAGGGGGATCGAAGCCAACGTGAGGTAAACCCTCATCCGGAGCAGCCGGCTCTGTTATGGCTTCATCCCGAGGTAATTCCAGAGGGGTTTTCACGTGAGGGCGCTGTTATAAGCGATGTAGGGTTGGTCTTTTCTTACCTTGCCGGGGGGGGGGGGTTGTCTTCCGCGTTTCTGCTGAAATTGGGTGAAACCCTGGAAGATGACACGAGTCTGTTAAAAGTGATGTAAAGCAAAACACATGAAGAAAACAAGCCCAGCTGGAGGGTGGGAGATAAGGATAGGTCAGAGCACTTGTGTCCGGAAAGGGAGTCTGAGGGAGAGCTCATTGCTCGTACAGAAAATACATGGCTTTTAAGGTATAAAAGAACAATTTTGAAGATTCATGAAACCGAACTAGAACTCACATTAAAGTAGTTCCTGAAGCATCTGAGGTCTGTTGGCACTGATCGTGTTTTCCTTAATAAAGTAAATAAAAGCCAGCCCCTGGTTTATTCTGGCCGTGCTCGGCTGTTTCCATGGGCAGGGTGCAGAGACCCAGACTGAGGGAGCCCGTGCGGCGGCTGCCGTTCAGCTGTGCCCGGGCCAGGGCTCCTTTGTCGTGCTGCAGAAATACAGCATCAATAAGGTTTCTTCACCTCCTTTTCTTGTCAGTACTGACAAATCTTTTCCTTTCCTTAAATTGTCATCAACTAGGGCTTCTTTTTCCCTTTGCAGCTTTACAGAACACAAGAGAACCAGAATCCGTTCCAGTTCAGTGCCTATAAATCGATAAGCCAGGTGCTGCTTGATCTTATTCTGCCTATTCATTTGTTAATATAATTCACATGTTTATGCATCTTTTGTCATATGCTTCTTCCATCTTAATTGGTGGCCATTCTTGAAGAATAGTTCAAAAAAAATGCACTTGCACAATAAAGAAGAAAGATTTTGGTGAAACAGAAGGAAACAAACATCTGGGAGGGTATTTCCGGCAGGACTTCTATTGCAATTCCAAACATCTCTCTGGCTCCAGTGCTGGTAGCTGTAATCTTGTAAGAAGCAGAAAGGTGATAATCCTTCTGATGTAGCTACACTTCAGAGTGTACCGAATCCAGCTTCCTAATCCAGCTCCCACAGACGACTGAGATGAGGTGTATGATAAAGATAACAATTGGAATGGAGAAGGAGGAAGGGATGTGGCGTAGTTTAACAGAGAAGTTGCATTAAATCTGATACAGTGCAGAGAGTACATAAATCTTGAGATGCTTCTTAAAAACCAGCTCCAGCCTGTTAAAAGTTAAAAATATCCCCAAAAGGCTTTTACAAATTTGTAACAAGCTGTTTCTTTTATTTCATTTTGAGGGGCCTGTTACTACTTTCCATGACAAGATAGACTTCTTGGTCCATTCTTTATCTAGTTGAAAGATACCTGAGCAGATGGATGGCTTTGCTATCTTGTGTGGCTGATCCTGTACCTTATTTACACAGCTGCCACTCAGTTGCCTATAGAAATACTCCTGTATGTATGCTTTAGAAGTAATTGCTAGTAATTGCTTCAACCTTTCGATAACAGTATAACTTACATTGTATTTTACAGTTCTAAGTATTATACTTCAGGATGTTTGCCCTAGTTCCAACTTTCATCCTCTTTTTCAGGACTAGGAATGAGCAATATTAAGCAGTGAGCAGAAAGTCATGGTAAAAACAACACTGATCTCCTCAGGTACTCCTCCCAGCCCACGTGGTAAGGTGTCAGTCCACCTAAGTCGTGACTGACACCTCGTGACTGACCGAAACCAGTGAGGTCAGTCATGACTTAGGTGTACTGACACCTCACTAGCTCACTGAAACTGGTGGCACATCTTCCACCACAATACACAACTCCAGAGTCTCAAAGGCCATGGTACCACATGTCCTCTTCAGGGATCGCAGCTGCACAGAGTCCTGATGTTGAAATGCGGCAAATGCCGCAGTACCTCTCACACTCAGAAGTCTTGCTGATGATCTGATTCAGTACTGACATGAAGAAGTGCAAACTTGGAACTTCTAGCACCCTTTCTATGCTTTTCTACAGATACAAATGCAACATGGGATTTCTCCTGTTTACCTTGAGAGACATGCTATGATCTTGGTTTAGACATTAGGAACTGACCAGGTTACACAGAAACAGAAATCAAACTCTACATGAGGAATAAATAAATAACCAGCAGGCCAATCCTGCATACAGAAGTGACTCTACTTTTCACAGATGACAAGATGGACAAGGGGGAGAAAGAAGTGTCTGTCATTCAGTGAGGACAGCAAAGGACGCCGAAAGCTGAACAATGTTTTCATTGTTTTAACACAAGCGCTGCTTCTCCACTGAAAGATCCAAATGACAAGGACACTGAGGGTTTCTTTCTCTTTGCCGTTTGTTTCCCTAGTAACAAATACACAAGCTGCACTGTTAGAATACCATCCTTTTCTCTCTTTTTTTTTTTTTAAGATAAAGACATGTCAGGGATGTATTCAGTGCTGGCAGTAGCAGGTTAAGGTTGCTTGTACGAATGAACCTCTGATACAGCGTGATGTACTTGACAGTACTGTGTGTAGTCCACTGAGACAGTGAAATTACTTAAAACCAAAAAGCATGGAAAAAATTATATGCTTGAATCTCAATTTCTATACTGTCTTAGGGTGAAGTCTGCCTTTCACAGCAGAGCTCTGGACTTCATTAGCAAAGCAGATTGCACGCTACTACTACTAAATCCTGTGTAGTGTCCTAATTATATCACAATCATCATCAGTAATATAATGCACACCATTTTAATGGGGCTGATCTTGACACTGACAGCTCTTGCCTGTGTTTTTGTTGTGAGCTCTGCATCATGAAACTTCTCTTTAAGCATAATTCTGTAATAGAAGGGGGTGGTGTTGTTTCTTGTTAGGATTCTAATCAAGGGTATGGTCTGTAGTTCTGGACTTCGCTGGGCTATGGGAATGGGAAGAGATGGCATTGCAGTCATTGTCTGTACGGTTTAGCACATTAGAAGGAGAACCAGTAGATGAATTGTATCCAAAACCATACAAAACCCTACTGAAAACAGGACAAACTCAAAACATGACAGGTAGAGGCAGGAAAGACCAATAAAGGCACCTAAACTGAGAAAAAAATGTCATAATCATTCCTTTCTTTACTTCTTCAGGATAAGTCTCAGAAGTTTGGAGACTTTAACCAAATTAAAAAGAAAATCAATTTGTCTTAGAATTGTCAAGCTCTGTGACCTCTTTTAGCTGGAAAAAGACTACTTAAAGAAGGAAAAATCTTTCATTTTTAACCAAAAATAACTTTTTTCCTATATGGTTGAGAGAAACGTGACATTAGTAATGAAAAAAAAAGAAAAATAAAGTTTGCTCTTCTTTCCCCAGTTACTCAGGTTTGTAACATTGCGTTCTCCAAGGAAAATAAATACGCTTCTATTCTTTGGGACGTGGCAACAGCAGGCCTAAAGAGTGTAATATAGAAATAGCTGATGGAATTAATATCAAACTTCTTATTATATAATATTAACATATAACATTTGGCATTATTGCAAACCAGCTCGTTACTAGGTCATAAATTATACTGGTAGTTGTCACAGCAGATTTAATTACTTGTCTGGATCTGCATGAGTAGGGAGGTATTTCAGGTGAACAAATGAGTACCTTTCCATTTGGGATGATTTTAGAAACCAGCAGGGCCAACTATTAAATGTACTACATATGCAGCATAAACCCTGCAAACCCAGAAAAGATGGAAGCTACTGCTTCAGTGGCTCAGGGAATATCAAGTGATATGCTCAGCTGTCCTGAAACACCCAGACATGTCAAGCTATCCTCAAGCAGAGAATAGGTAGAGGAATTTGTTTGGGGGCTGGGAATCAAACAAATCTGTGTCATGATTTTTAGATGATGTAGACATCTGCTCATATACATATAAATGGGCGTGAGGTGGAAAAAATTAAATCACTCAGCTCTAGATACCTAATTCAGGAGTACCTATGTTCTCTGTAATCAAGGGGCTGAAAGACACACCATCTGCAAAATCTAAATTGCTCTTTCTATCCCCACCATCGCTGTGGAGGTTCTACTTTTATCTCTTCTGTGACTTTTGAAATGAGCAAACCCAGATGTTAATTAAAGTTTTCTATTCTAATATTCAGATTGACAGATACAAGTGTCCTGTCCAAAGAGGGAAGTTCACCAGGGAGTTAGCCAGTATAGAAGCCCTTCAAACTTCAGTATTTCTTAGTAGCCAGGGTCTTTTTGTTGGTGGGGGTCTTGTTTGATTTCTTTTTTTATGATATTTAAATATCTACTTTCACTAGAAAATCTAGACCTTGCTCTGCAGGATAACAGTAATAGGAACTTGTAAGAGTTCAGGGTTTATTACATAGTCCTTTTGGTCTTTAAATGAAAATATAAGGCAAGCAAAAAGAATCATCTTGATAGAAGAATAGTAATGAAAATGGTGACCACAAGTACAAACGATAGTCCTATACTGAGAAGTTAAATCAGTGTTTTGTGAGCCATAGAAAAACAGAGATTAATTTTCTGTTGATGGATGTTCTGTAAGAACACATTCTGCATATGCTTGCCTATGTGTGCAAAACAGTTGGCTAAAGGCAAGGATTCAAACTTCTTCTGTTTTAGGGTAGTTTGGTTTCTTTTTTCCTTTTTTCCCCCTTCCTCCCAGAGGTGTGCTTCTCATCTTAAAACCTGGACTTATATTTGCATCCTCATCTTACATCGTGTCCAGATTAGGGCATCCAGCACAAGCATATTCTATTGTATCACAGATAATAGGGCCAAGGGGATTACTGTAATCATGTGGTATAACTCGCTGCAAGATTGAAGCCATGTGACTGCTGATATTACTTGTCATTTAAGCCAGAACTATCTCTTAGGAAAACATCCTAGAACATCCTGTCTCTACAAATTGTGAAGTTCTTGTTCCAGTCATTAATTACTCTCATTGAGCAATATATACATCGTATTTCTCCCTTGAACGTATTTAGTTTTATCTTTCAGCTGTAAGACTGAGGAGACAATTGGACTCGCTGTAGATAGAAGAGCAAGCCGTCCTTTTGAGTAATAGCATTTTATGAAGCACATTTTTCAATTTCTAAATTGTTTCAATATCTCTTCTCAGATCCTCCTCCAAGTTATCAAATGATTTTTTGAGCTGTGGATTCCAGCAGTGATTTTGTCCCTGTCAAGCACAGGACTGTTCTTTTCCTGTTTAGACTGATGATCATATCTGTCGGTTTGGTTAATTGCAAGGCATTCAACTGATTCTTCATTAGGATCCCCAAAGGCATTTCGGAATTGCTGTTCCCACTTGAAGTATTCAAATATTGGCCTATTCCCACCTTTTTTTCTGAGCAAGGAGAGTTGCAAAGTTTAAAGCCCAGACATGCCTTACAGAGGGGAAATCTTGATGGGTCTGTTATGTTCCCTGAATTACAGAAGGTGTTTCAGATGCATCAGACACTGATTTTGGTTTTGATTGGGTTTTTTTTCAAGTTCTAACACCTCTTGCAGTAACTTACTGGGAACATGGACTAAAGTTTCTCTAATAGCTTAAATGCAAATTAGATTTGAAAATCACTGATGTTTAAGAGACTATAAGCAAAATGGACTTTTAGGAAGGGATAACATCGTAATTTGTCTAATAAAACTGTTAGGCTACCCCACAGACCCCATCTGATAGATGTTTTTAGACGAGGACTGATTATATCATACTAAGAAAATACATTTGTTAGCCATTAATCTGTTATTAATCCACCAGCCTCACAAAAACTGTTGTAATACATTTAGCTGTTTGAGTGAACAATATTTCAAATGAATGCTACAGGCGTTAAGCTTGTGTCTTTTCTACAAGCGGTGCCATTGTGCAGATCTTATGTTATACAAACATATCCATTCTTAAGTGGAAGGAAGCAGGGATGTGAGTGGCCTGTTCCTAAGTGCACTGACAGTTTAATGAAGACTTCTGCTACTGAGAATCTTACTGTAATGGGAAAGCAACAAAAAATGTTAGCTAGTTGATTGTAGAAGCATTTCCACCTTGTGTTTTCAGCTGAATTGGTCCAGGCATACCAACTTAAAAGCTTGGCTACGTTCAGGAGGCATCTCTTGTCCAGAATGAGTAGCTTGGTCACCTGGACTTTCTCAGAGGTGAATCAGAACGTAGGTTTCCTTAGTAAAAAAAAATCAGTACCTATTTTGATGAGGAGGATTGACTTCCTGTGGTAGCCAGCCCATTGTTTACAGGGCAGAGTGCAACAGGGCAGGGTCAAACTTCAAGGCATCACACTGTTCTCTAGAATTACATGAAGATGGGTGTTATTAAAGAGCTTACTCTTCTTTGCAGCATCGAGATGACTATACAGAGTAAAAAGTAATGTTGGTGATGGAAATTTTCTGTTGGAGAAGGACAAGAATAAAAGCTTTATTGTAATTAGTAAAAGTCTAGTGTGACTTGGAATGGGAAGAACACTGATAAGTAGAAAACATAGATGCTCCATCGCTGGTTGTGTTCAAGGCCAGGCTGGACAGAGCCTTGGGTGGCATGGTTTAGTGTGAGGTGTCCCTGCCCATGGCAGGGGCATTGGAACTAGGTAATCTGAAGGTCCTTTCCAACCCTAACTATTCGATGATTCTATGATCCTATGTTCTGTACCTGTCAGAACACAGGATTGTGCACTATAACTTGACAGTGCAGGCAGGCCTAACTGATTAATTTTGTTTAAATAACTTTGTTGAAATAACTCTAAGAAGTCTCTAGAAATACTGCTGGAAGGGGAATGTACAAAGCAACCCTGTCTTCCTGTCCTCACTGGGATCCTTACTGTATTAAATTCACTATGGTAGCTGCTGGAGCTGCCCCTGCTGTTTTATTACTCACATTAGTACACCTGATTCTGTGAGATTAACCCGAGGACCTTACCTGCCACCCGTTAATTTTTAATTCCTCTTAATCTTTCCTTCTTTCTTCTCCTCAAGTCATTTGATTCTGTAAAGTCCCAGAGAATGCAACTGAATCTAAAGTCTAGTTTTTTTTAGAGTCAAGAAAGAAGCATCACTGACTTATTTTTCTTGATCAGATTAGCTGTAAGAGTTTCATTTGTGGGTTGGAATGACATGTCTATGAATTCTGTACCCTAACTACTAGATATTTCGGGGTTTTGTTTTCTCCAATGCTATCTCAGTAACTGAGATGCGAACAATCCTCTTAAGGCTGCTGAAGGATTTGGAGACAAAATAGCGTGAACATTCTTTTCAGCTGGGAAGAGGCGCCTGGTACTGTATTGGCTCCATCTTGTGGCTGGAACTGCACTGATTTGTCTTGTATCGGGTTTAATCTTCCTACCATCTTCCTTACATAAATACTGATTTAAAACGAGTGTGAACTTCCTGTATAGCTTCTACAACAAATGAGTCAAATGGTTCTGGTAATAGAGAAGTAGGGAGACAGGTTAATGACAAGAATAGCTCAAGCAAGCATGGCAGTTTCCCTATGTAACTCTCTCAACCCTAGTATTTGATCACATCCTCCTTGTTACTGTTAGAGAAGCCTCAGCCAGGCCGTGAGAACAAGCGTCTATCAGCACTTTTTAACTCCAGCCCGCACTAATGATGCTGCTCACTGTTAACTTGGTGTGGCCAGTGAAGAAACTTGCCACTTACTTTCAAGGATTACCTAGCATTTCTGCCCCAAAGCCCATCAGCACAGGGCTGTTTATTCTGGCTGCACTTCTTTCTTTTCTAAAACAAATATTTTATGGCTGCTTGACCATTCAAACCATGAACCCAACATAGCAAAGGACAAAACACGCAGCAGAAACTACGGAAGGCTGCCAATGCCCAGACTCACTGCCCATGTAGCTCAGCAAGTCCCTTGTTCCTATCCCAGTTATGTAAGTTCATATTTTGGAGTATAACATAACTGTGTATTTTCTTCAGACTGCAAAGAAATGTAAGTAGTTCGCTTGCGGCACCTTCAGTGCTGGCAGCAGGAAGGCAGTGAGCTGACAGGGTATGCTGGATTTTCTGTTCTCTTACATATCAGCTTGTATATTACTGGATAGAGCTCCTAGCATGCACATTAGAATTACATTCATCTCTCTAAAAATACTGTCAGAGATGCAAGATTGCAGAGAGCAAGAAAATACAAATGATGTTTCCAGATACTGGTGCAGGGTTGGTGACTGGGCGTGTGACAGGATGAGGCTAGCTGCACACGTATTTTGGCAGTCTTAATATGAAAGACATATTCCCTGATCCATGTGACATGGGAACAAAGCAAGCGCCTGTTTCCAAGGAGTCGCAGGTCCCAGCAAAATGTGCCTGGCAAGAACAGTTTCTCTTGCTATGTCATATAGAGCGTCCATGATATCCAAAGATGAGTGACAAAGCAACCTTACCTTGTAATGTAAGTGCCAAGCTAGAACACATTCCATGGCTAGAATTCCATTTTATAGATGCTGCAGACGTGCTCAGAATCTGAAAATAAGAGCAGGTTTGCAAGGCTGGCACGTAGTGAGTTAATAGTATCAAAGTCTGAGTCTTTCTGCTGTACATCGTATGTGTACCATAAATCACATTTGCTCATAGCTGCACTGCAGTTTTATGTGAAGAATTCCTTGCTAGATTTTGTACTAAGAAAATAACATTTGCATTAAATAAGTGTGTCACTTGGTCAGAAGGCACCAAGCACACAGAACATACACACCGTGCTGTACTGTGCTGTACAGCTGCTGGACACTTACTCTGTTGTGCTCTGGTACTTACATGTTTGTCAAAGTGTTTTCTGAGCCTGGCACAGTCACCAGTGTACCTTGTGCTACAGAGAGGCAGCACAGGGAAGGGGACAGGAGAGGAATGGGGTGGCCAGGCTGTTGTAAACCACAGCATGGTTAGTGTTTTAAATGGCTAGAACAAGGGTGGGAGGAAGCTATAAAAGACTATCTTATATCTGCTGGAGACAGCAGCATCCAACACTGAGCATGAAAGTTACCAGGCATATGTCATGGTGTGTAATAACAATTACTTAAAATAAAGACAGAGGTAATGCTGCTGCTTCACATTCTGCAGCATGCCAGGATTGAAGGTTGACCGGGAATACAGGGCTGAATGTAAATACTGCAATGCTGTTTCAATCAGTATCTGAGTTTTGTCCCTTATCCACAGTGCCCATGGGGCTCAGCTTTCAGCATCTTTTTCTGCATCAGTGTATTCGAAACACATTACATCAATGCTGGCATACTGTGCGAAATAACTGTCAAAGCTGTGCCTGCCCTTTGCTTTTACTAGGTTTTGCTTTTGTACCCCCTGGAATCCTTGTAAAGACCTTGTTTAGCCATCCTTCTTTCCAAGAGCTTAAAAAGTACCCACTTTCCAGTGCCTTGCTTCTGACACATCTCAAACCTTTAGGCTCCAGAAAGAAAAGTCACCCGAGACCTCGGCATGGTGAGGCACAGGACCCATGCCGCTGCTCTGACAGGAGCACTCAGGCGCAAGTCAACGTAACTCACGTTTAACCAGAAAAATGGTATCTGCTCTTTGCCAGTTCAAGGATTTATAGAGCAGGCAGAGCACCCACGTGAGCAGGTGGAAAGCACCGAGCAGTGCATGGAAAACCACAGCAAAGCCCTCAGAGAAGCTATTGAACCAGCAAGGTCCCTGAACATTAGTGTCCAGAAACTTCCTGCAAGTCACTTTGCTGCTGCTGTGAACAAGACTGTGCAGTCCCTTGGACATTATTACAAGAGCGAAACAGTCACCTCTAAGCAGGACTTGTAAAACACAAGTTTACTAAAGTTAACTTTTCATGTTATCAAGCTACAGCACTGTTTTCTCTCAGTCCTTTATCTGGAATTGTTCTTTTGATACTTGTGTCAGTGTGTGCAGAGAAGGGTGCACGGGTATGGAGATCTGAAGAACAGATTGTACAAAGTTTGACAACCATAACTACCATAATAAGCATCATTAATACTTAAATTAAGAAAGTACCTAATGCTTCACCTTGCTTCTATGCCTCATTCCCTAACATAGAGGTGGTGGTGGTGGTGGTGTGCTTTATTCATAGATGGTTGGAATTGCTTGGACCCACACCAGAAGCTGGGGGGAAAAAGGGAAGAACGATCAAATAAGTCCCCACACAAGAAATTACTCTTTTAAACCTCATTTCTGCAGCCTTGCCCAGTTACACTGCAGTGACTGCGAGGCTCAGCCTGCTTGAAATACACACACACAACCAACCAAAACCAAACATCCCAAAAACCCCAAAAGAACCCCCAAACCTACTGTGTAAAACCAAATTATCCTCTAACAGTTTGAGATGTGCTCCGGCTCTGCAGTCACGAGGTAAAGCCTCCGATAAACAACAGAGCCATCATTCGGAGAGGGACAGAGCCATCATTCTAGAGGGTTTAAATGATTTTTTCAGAACACTCTAGGTATTATTGTTATAAATTTTGCTTTCTAATGACCGCGTTCAACAGCCGTTCAGCGGGGTTCTGTATGAACGATATTCGTGGCAGCTTTCCACCAGCAGATGGCACGACTACAGACCGTAAGGATTCCAACAGTTCTGGAACCGCTGGGACAGGGAGGAGAGCTTTGAAGCACACAGCTTTAAGCTACGGTTACGCTTTTCTGTTTCCTTTACCAGCTGTTATTTGGCTTTTCACGGAGGCAAGGTTTAAAGCGGGAGGCTGAATAAAAACGATTGTTGCATCTTTTCTAGGGTCAGTTTTCTCTCTGTTGTTTTCCTCTCTGGGGACTGTAGCCTTGGTGTTGAAAAATCTGACCCATGGATAAGATTGTTAGCTGAAATCACATAAAACGGCTTTTGATTTCTAGAATATGGATTGTCTTTAGGTGTAAAATCCAGTGCTTGTCACTGGGTGTTCAGATCATTCATACATTCAAGTAAAGACAAAATAGACACGTGCAGGATTTCACTGATTTGACACAAACACGTCCCAAGTCACACGCTCAGTGCAAGTGAATGCCAAGGCAATACCTGAATATCCTCAATAAGGACTCGAAGAGCTGCAATGGACTCTCCTGGTTAATTAATTGCTCTCGATGTTTGAGGAGGTGTGTGGCAATTTGTGGATAGAGATGTTTATACAAGAAATGCCACAGGCTTCGCTGTTGCTGCCCACCTCTCCACCCACAAACCCTGCTGGGCTCTGATCACCACCGCACAATCTCTGCTGCATGCATGGATTTCATTCATCCAAGCGTGTTGCTTCGGAAACAGTTTTAGTTTCGAGTACCTGCTTCTGGGGGTTTGTCAGAGCCAGCATGGACATGACATTTTGTTCTGAAAGGGCTGTATTTGGAGTATGCTCATTCTTTGTACCAAGTGTTCGCTTGCTGTAAATAACCTCAGTAAATGGCTACAAGCTCCTGCTTTGAGAATCTCTTTGATCCATGTTAAATGGAACTGGTTCCAGATAAACATTTCCATGCAGTGTTTGCCTCTTAATTCACTTAAAAGCCTTGAAAAGAATCAGGCTCCCAAAGACTCTGTAACAGTGGCAGAGAAGGAGGTTTAAAGGGAAGGCTAAGGGGAAGAATTACAGGAGCAATTCAAAGCTGAGAAGCAGAAATAGCCAGCCACTGCAAGTCAGGAGCAACACTGAAAGGTCATTTCTATCCCCCCAACTTTAAAAGGATTGATTTGAATGGAAAGCAATTTTCATAACTACTTAATGAAAGTGCACAGGGAAGTTGCAGTCAAAAAACACACGTGTTAATACAGCCGCTTTTAACAGGCTGCCTATATAGCAGTAAGTGAGGTAGAGTGGTGGCTGTCTGCATCATGAAAGCAAAGGGTAAATTATTTGTTCTTTGCTTATTTGTTTGGCAGTACTTTAACAATGAACACAGCTAACGCTTTTAGGCAGCACTACAAAGTGGGTTTTGGCTCACCAGTTGCTTTTAGAAGAGTTACAACTTCTTCTTGCTCGTTTTTCACCTCCTGGGCAGTTTCAGGAGAGCTCAAAACGCTGTGCAAATGCTGTGTGCCTGTCACTGGAGCTCCATAGCCCATCCCTTCAAATAACGGCACTCACACTGCAGATCAGCAGGACAATTACTTTCAAAACTGGATACCCAAAATGTCACAAAACGTGAGCCATTTTCTAAAACCAGTTTCTTCCAGATTAGCCCTCGATGACTGTCACCAAGGCACACAAGGAAAGCAGAAACCTGCTCCAGTTCATCCTTCTGTCAACCCCACTGTACGAAACAAAGCAAGCACAGGTAAAGGTGCTTACCAAGGGTGTTACCACTGTCTCACGAGGAAACGTCATTTGCCTGTAATGACCACCAACAGCGCTCACCAAAACAAAACCCAAACAACAAACTAATTGCAGAATTAAAGCTGGAGTGAGCTCTGCTTCCTGATGAAGGGAAAGAGTGGAGAGGGAGAAAAGTCTGATCAGTCACAAACATGGCATTGAAGAGCAAGTCTGCACCAACAGGAAAAACCAGGGCACGAAGCCTGAGGAGCAGAAGAGAGAACTGCAGAGGATTCCATAGAGGTATCCCAACAGGAGGAACAGCATTAAGGACCCTCTATTTCAAATATCCTGTTCCCATCCCACCTGCCCCAGCTTGGGCAGGCTCTTCCATGGCATGAAGCAGAAGGGGCTTTACCTGTGTACACAAAAGATGGTTGAGGGGAGGCACAAGTAGCTGGCAATGACAAGTTGCTAGTCTTTCCAGCACTGCAGAAAAGACAGCCATTTGATTACTTCCTTAAAGTATTCTGTAGGACTAAAACATTCATCCCACAAAGAAAAGGCATGAAAAGCCTGAAACATTACATTTCATCTTCTGCTACACAGACCAGTGGCAGGCCCTTCACAATACACACATGAAGGCAAATTGTCCAGAACAGCTTAACATCCGAGTGCTAATTAGGTCTCTGCTGTTTCTAGATGAGGAAGGGAGCATTGTCAATGGACACGTCCCCACCAGCTCCCAGCAGCGCCTGCCGTACCTTTTCTCTGGCCTGCACAGCCCTGGAGCCACGCAGCCTTTGTTGCTCCATTCCTGACAGCATGCCAGCCACGCAGGGAGCGCAGCACAGCAGCCGGTCTGGGGTTTTGAACCAAAACACAGCACTTTGTGTTCTCCGCACAGGTCAGACCTCTTCCACTTTTTCCGCCACGCTCTCAATTGGATAGGAAACAGACAGTGCTTTGCTGGAGCTGATAGGCTCCAAGGACAAAGCGCTACCACAGCAACAGTTTCCTAAGCAGCTCCCAACTGTAAATAATCTTGTGCTCTCTGCCTGCTACAGAAATTAAGAGATATTTACATTAAAACCTATTATTGCTCCACTGACAGTTAATGCAAGTGTTGATTTGCTGTCATCCAGGATATTATGCTGCAAAGTTACTGCCTAGAAATGATTGCTGTCAATGTTCTCTTTGCCTGGAGCTTGTTACCAGATTGCTGTGGAAGCCACTCACAACAAGGTTCTTGTGGAAGCACCGACACCAGCTTTATGATCCCCAAGCGCAGCGTGCAGGTCCTTCAGGAACGTGCAGTTGAGGTTTGCAGCAGAGGTAATGTCACACATTTACAGAGCAGCACCACAAATAACTTGACCATGTGTTTACAGTCATTTTATTTACAAGTTACCACATGACACCTGTAGTACACTACAGTTCTTATAACACAATTAGCAGTAAAATAAGTCACATCTAAGAAGAGTAGGAGGCAGCAGAGAAAAATGTGCACAGAGAATGCAGAAAAGCTAGTCAGTTATAACTGAAAGTAGGTATTTTTCTACAGACTTCGAAAGCGAGGAGGAGTATACACATTGAGAAGAGCAAGTTCTTCAGCCCTGTTATTTCTACAGCATTAAAGTTTTTGTACAGTGACATATTAGTACGATGAATCTACACACTAGCAGTCAAATGCAAGTGATGGGGAGACAGCTGTCCTAGGATCTTGCCCTTATGAGCACCCAGAAATGAAAACCAAAGCTTCCCTCTTTGAAGGGAAAGTTCTCCAGGGCTGGTTTACTTGCAGAGCCAGTAGCACAGAATTGCTACTGGTGGGGCAGGAGGGACAGAACTTAAGACTAGAGAGTTCCCATGCATTGCATATTGCCTGCGCGGTCTTATCTGCTCTCGAGTTAAGTAGTTGGTGAGTAAAACCAGTTGCAGCATTCCATAAGTCTTTTTACAGTGCCGTGATCTAATAAGGCTGAGCATAGCTTAGCAGAATCCCAAAATCAAGCAGAGAAAAAGGAGCCCTTCCGCTCTCTGATAATCCTTGGCTCTAACGATGCTGGTGTTGAGCCCGGGCCTTTCACAAGAGGAAAAGCGTGGAGGAGCAATTCCGGAGAAACACTCTAGATCTAGATGTATTCTGATGATAAGACTCAGAAGGAAACAAGCTTAACGCAGCACCAGATGCAATACTTTTCTGCTTCAAAGTACAGCAGCAGCTTCCAGAAAGCAAACAAGTTTTATTCAGGGCCTTTTCTTTTCCCACCCAGACATCTTTAATAGCCTGGAGCAACTGCCAATGCACATGATCCATGCTAGTGGCTGGAAAGACAATGAAAATAAAAGCTGCACAGTAATAATTATTTTCACTACTAACTACACACAGGATATATTGCTTTTGGTACAATGCCATTTATTGTCACAAGAAGAAAACCAGTGATTTAAGTTGAGCACACATGAATTATGCAGACCTTTGCCATGCTGGAACAACGGCATGTTACACTTAAGAGAAATGTCACCAAGTCAGCTGTGAAAACAGCTTAATACAGCTCTTCCAAAATACCAAACATATGCTCAAACTAAGTCTGTAAATTAAGTTTAGCTACAAAAGAATGCTTAAGAAATGACCACAAGTTTCTTTCCTTAATCCCTCTGCTTCTGTCTGCAGTGCTGCACTTACGCTGCATGTGAGAGCAAACACACAATCAGAACACGTAGCTATAGCAGCATCAACAACAGCCATTTAAGTATTACTGAGCATGTAGCTGGCCTGCAGAAGCTTGTGTTTCCTCCACATCTGTGGCATAGCTGATTAAAAAGCCTGCAACAGTATATACATGCATGAAAATGAAAAAACAAACACTTTTCAAACCACAGAATGCATTAAAAAGTCTGAAGTTTGAGCTCTTGAGTCTATGTCTCAAGTACATGTTAGAGTATTTGTGACTTCTAACACTTCCAGGAACACAAAAAGATATTTTAGTCAGAATTTCCTTTAAAGTACTAGCTATGGCAATGAAGGGTGAACTAGGAGAGACTTGACTAAAAAACCTTCCAGCTTCAGCGAGTCTCAAGCCAAAATACTGAATATTCAGCACTTTCGCATTTGCCGTTTTAAGGCAGAAAAACATCTTCAGAACAAGCCATTTAGTCTTGGATCTAACAAAAATCCCCCAAATAACCAAAGCAAACCACCAAAACCCCCCAAAAGGTGCATCTCCAGTCTCGTAGTAATAGCAAATGAAAAGAATTTCTATGGCGTTCTCTTACAGCTTTGGATTTTGGGTTTTTTTCCTAGAAAAGCCTGAATTATGAAATAGTTTTTCAGTGTGATGAAGCTTGGCAAGAGATGGTGACATTTTCCATCGTTATTTCTGGGTTTTGTATTCAAGGGCAGCATTAACACCATAAGGTGTAATTCAAATCTCTGCCTTAGCTGGTGCCATCCTGGGCACAGCAATGACTGACTGACAGCAGGAGAGGGGCTGCACTGTGCTGCACAACGCAGGCGTCCTCCCCAAAGCCAGCAGCTGTAACCAGGGCCCAGCTCTATGAAGCACAAGCTGTGTCCTTGGCTCAGCTTTACAGAAGAACAGCATAAAAGAGCAAACAGAAGTTGAGCTGTGAGGCTGGCTGTAATCTACAGCCATGTGAGATAAAGAACAGCGAGGACAAAGAGAGTGAAGTCATGGAGTCAGTCACAGCAGCCAAAGGACTTAGGAGAAAAATACCAACATGGAAAGTGCAAAGACCTAAGGAAAGGAAGTGCTGCTGGAAGACAGTAACTCAGTGAGAGCAAAGGTCAGCCCAGTCGGAGCAGCAGTGGAAAGAGATGTGGAGCAGCAGTACTTCAGGTGACAGCTAATGCAGTCGAGTGTCATGCAAACTCACAGACTCACACGATAAATGGAAGTATTTTTAAACTCTATTTTTAGACAAGAAAATGCTGCAAACGCAACATGCTGTCAAGGCATTTCTTTCTCTTTTGGGAAATCAGAAATAGAATATTTTAGGGCTCCTTTTCCAGTCTCCATATACAAACATAAGCTACCTCCGTACCAAGTAAAATGAAAAACTAGAAGGATCATGGATTTCTCTAGCACACAGATCAGACGGAAAGGGAAGGAACTTAAGAAAAATGGGCTCTGTGTGTATATGCTGAGAGGAAGATGAGAGGCAGCTTCTGGGAAGTAAGAGGAAGCTTTCAGGATTCACAAGGTATTTTAAGATTTAGGGTCAAAAAGAGAAAAGTTTGAACCAGGCAATGTTGGACTTCAGGCGGAAATTCCCAACAGCAACCAGGGAACTCAATGGATCTGGGTCTCATGCCACACCTTGGCCAAATGCATTGCTCTTCTGTTTAATTTTATACTGTCTTCCCAGAAATCCAGTTACCAGATCACACCCTGTGCTTCCAACAGCAGGAATCTCTGGACAACTTCCAGTTTTCCTGCTTACCTCTTCACAGGATTTACATCAGTTTAACTAACGGGATCAGTAATCTGTTGTTTATCGTCAGAAAGCTCATGCATCCTATAGAAGACTTTTAGAACAACCATAACTTTGTTAGATCCAGCTTGAATAAGACAAAAAGTAAATTGTCAGTAGCAAGACACACTGAAAAACCAGACAAAGGTCTGGAAAGCACCTGAAGGAAAGCCAACAGAGTAATTTCTAAGGAGAGCAGGGTCACCTAACACTCCTCACCTCTACCTTCCACAGTCAGCCTTCACATGAGCATCCCATGAGTGGGGCCACATTTCTGACGAAGATGTGGACACTGGCTGCCTGGCAAAGCACCAGGATCTTGTTTTGCAGTCACCAAAGTTGCCTTCGGAAGTGGAGTTCTAGAACTCTTCTGAAGGTAGCTGAAGAGGTTCACATGTGGCGAAAGGACACATCAGATACCATCAACATGGCATGTACCAATGCAATGAAGTCTGTAAGTCTTCTACATGCCTCAACTGGGTTTTAAATGGGTATTTTTTTAATCCATTGTCAAGTGCTATGGATATGCAATTTAGCAGAAAATAAGAGAAAATGAGATGTGCACAACAGAGGCTGGCATCTTTAACCTGCAGAGGAAGTCCTGCAAAGCTTGGTGCCATCAAACCTACACTAGCACCTTCTCAACAAACAGGGCTTAGGCTCAAACGTGGTTCCTCACAAGCCGCCACAAGCAATTTGGGTGCACCATGGCCTCACACAGGCAGCTTGGCTCCCAGAACATGGTGGGGGCTCTTGCTGACACAGGCCAGGTCTATGGTTTTTGACTCCAACAGCTTGAGCGTGCCTGCGCTGCTGGAAGCCTGCAGATAGAGAGGATCAGGTCCAGTTCTGGTGAAATACAGGAAATAGGCATATTTCAAACTAACCTTGCTTAAGCAGGGATTGCAAAAATGTTACGTCAATCAGCAGCTTGTCAAAACCTCCACCGAGACAAGCTGCACTGCAGTCATACGTTGAAGTAACTCACTGAAGTACACACTGCTGTCAATACAGCGTTCTGCCAGGGGAACAAAGCAAGCAAGAGGCAGCTACAGTCAAAACCATAAGAACACACATAAACCTACCTATGGTGAAACAAAATTCTGTAATCTGCTGGGGAAAAATTGCATTCTTTGAGGTAAAAGCCAAAGAGGGGATGGAGAGATGAATCCTGACAAGCCCATTCTCGGACTTGTTGCAGACCTGCCAGTTACAGCTAAGCAATCATTTGTTCCAGGTCACATTTTCGGTGCTTTTGTATTAACTAGAGCAGTTTCTAGCTGCCATTATCCACCTATACCTTTTTAAGAGTTCAGTTCTTTGGCACAGTCTGATTTTATGCTAAAAAAGTAAATTAAAAATTCATTAAAAGCCCATTACAGTGATGCAAGCTGATCCGCACTGCTCCCAGAAATCACAGGCTTCAAATCCTTGGCCTGGGAGGAACCTTCCTGTAGTACAATGAGAAAAGCATTTGGTCTCTCAGGATTGCTCAAGTAATTATGTTCAAGACTTCACGGGAGCAGTGTGATAACTACACAAATACCCACGTAAAGAATGTCAAAAAAGCCTGTGACATCTGACACACTGGAATCCACACGGATTACTCTGTGCTCAACAGTTCAAAACCTTATTTCATAACTGTCTTGCACTGAAGATGAAGCATTTCTGCCTGTCTATAAACTACCTTCATCCGTGGTTTTTCGGATGGCTTGCCCTAATTTAATTTCAAGCTGGTACAGCCATACAGTGGAACAAGCACACTTGAGTACTTACAAATATTAAATGCAGGCTACTCACTACTGCAGCACTCAAGTGACAGTCATGTTTTTGATAAGCCAATGAAATACACATCAGTGTATTCGTGGTTTATAAAACAGCAGCTAGTTTTAAAGCAAAATTCCAGTCATGCTATATATGCACAGCACTAAGCTGATTTGGTAATACAGGGACACAATTTAATGATTTTCTTTGCATTTGTTTTTACAAGAATCAGATGCCAAAAACAAAACAGAACATTAAGTTACCTGATTTAAAAAAGAAAGTCACATACGTTTACAACATCAAAAGAATAAGACGAAATATAAACCTTTGCTACTTACAATTGATCTATACAGATTAACCAAATCACAAATCTGTCACAATATAAACGTTTAATTGTTACAATGAATAAGAACATACAGAAAATGATTTCTTTTTATAAAATCTTCCTCTGCTTTTTATTTTAAACTTACCATTAACTAAATCAGCTATGCAGGACTTGTGGGGTACATGACTAAGAAGGCACCAACAGTACAAAGCAAAGACAAAGCAGTTTTGTGTATTTTAAGAGTGCTCTACACTGATACAACACAAGAAAAGGCAACAATAGTAAGTAAACCAGCTGCAACCTTTAGAAATTTGTTCTAGATTTACAAAGGTTGTCCAAGATTTCCTCCAACATTTCACCTAGTTTGATCACAGCACGTGCTACAAAAACCACTGTAAGCTTCACTTTACTAATGTGCACTTTTCACTAATTTAGTGTCTTGATTTCAATTGTTAACTAAACCATTTGGAACCACAAATGTATTTAAAACTTAGTAAAAGGATTGTTTGGACTCTTCTGTTGAAACTACTGCATTTACAAAAATATTTCCCCTAAAATCTGGGATTGCTTGAAGACATCGCTGTACAAATATAAAAGTACTATGCAAAGGACCAAACTCATGAGTACATGGTGTGCATGTATAGACCTATATTTATACCATATCATGGTGCTGTAACAACACAATAAATTTTTCAGTAACCAAGGACTATATAAACTACACTAACATAAGCAAATATATATTAATAAAGTTTAAATCTATAGTACAGTTGCTCAGCAAACATCTTCGACATGGTATAAATATACTGTAGCATATTACAGTGGGCAGCAACGACAGGCTTTTCTTTTCTCATTCTGTAAGGAAAACCACGCTCAACTCCTTGGGTTTCGTTTGGCCACTGCCGAGCTCTGTCACCACTGCTGCTCCTGACAGCTCACACAGCGCCCAGCCCATGTAGTGTGTTGCACACTGCAGACTGGCAAGACGTGTAATAGGGATGAGGAAGAGCCTGGCGACAGGCAGGACAGCAGAGAAGGACAGTTATTTGCCAAAGCAGCCGTGAGAATTTTGTTTGCATATTTTTCTTCAAGCTGTAAGGTTGGAATGTTTTTGACAGTGAACTGTTTACATTCCTTATTCCCAAAGCATCTTTACCACGAAATATGCATTACTTTGAGTAAGAGTTGCTGTTCTCTGCTCTAAAATACAAAAACTACATAAGCAAAAAAATACCTATGCAAAATGCTGAAATCACTGACCTAACACAGTGTCGGTATAGGCACCTTCTTTTAAACTATTTTCAAAATCTGACAAAAAATAATAGAAATCATGCTTCTCCTGTTGACACATCAAATTCAACCCAACGATGTTCACTGAATTCTGCAAAAGACTGATGAATGTGGTTACTGATGGAGGCCAACTGGATTCAGAGAGAATAGTGAAGGAAGAAAGCCCAAAAGCACCAGATGTTCAGTAAAGCAAACCCTTGGCTTCTCACGCGGAGAGACAGAACACAAGGGCAAGTCTACACCTCCCCAAAAATCCAAACTGAAAGAAAGTATTAAAAAAAAAGAATCAGGAAAGGGAAGGGTGAAGTAAGCTGCCAAAGTTCTTCCTTAATAAATTACAACTGAGGTGTTACAAACTAATCTCGGTAACAGTCATCTTTCCAACCATGCCAAAAATGAATCCTGTAGTAATGATGATCGCACAAGTAGCAGAGATTCTAGAAGTATTTCGACTTCTCAAAACTGAGTGAGAAAAGCATTTTGGTAAAGATGTGTAGAAGTGTCAAGGGACATTCCTACACTTAGTATCAACAGTCAAGTGCATATTTCAATAGAAATGGTTTTAGCATAGGTTTCACACTACAGTTCAACCATCACCTGTGCAGTGTCCCGACAATGCTCCTAGTATGTTCCCCGCCAAGAGATTTACGTACCACAGGAACTTCCGAATTGAAAATGCCCTTTAATGATGAACCCATGCATATTAAAAATTAGTTCTGGCAGACTAACACTGAAACTAGAGGAAAAAGAAAAATCTGAAATGGAATCCTGTAAGCACCCTTATCTACTGAAGTCTTTGTTAATGGCTTTCTAGATTTCTGTGAAGAGCAGACTAAATGGTATGAGGAAGCCTGGAGTTACTAACCAGCCAGCATCCTTATGTACTACAGTAGCAATTGAACCTGATTTCCATTCAAACACACTACCCAAGAGGAAACCAAAAACTAATTCTTAATGTTAATGTGAAGATATAAGATTTAAATTTATTTCCAGGAATTACAAGTGCATTTTGTTCATATTAGCAAGCAGTCTTTATACAATCCATTCTTCACTGCTGCCAAAATAAAATGAGAAAAAGACAGCAGAGATATGAAAAGCTAAAAATAGAACTATTTTTCCTAAGTTATTTGTTGAATAGCATTTCAGTTGAACACAACTCAGAGGTAACAATAGATTATTTTTTTTCTCAATCATAGGCATGTGGCACTTAGACAATCATCTTTGCACAGAAAGCTTTAACAGTCATGCGAGGGCACAGTAATTATTTTAAACAAGGCAAATTTCTCACCACAGAGAGCAGTGGGGAAAGAAAAGGAGGCACTGCACTGGAACATAACACCTAGTAAACTCCACATTATACAATTTCAGTAACAAATACTTGAAAAGATCATTAAAAGGTATACAATTTTAAACATGATTTAGTGCTAGCTTTGTTTGGTTGTCCTAACTCAGCATTATCAGAAAAGTTTGATAGTACTTGACAACAGAACAGTACTTCATGTCACGAGCTCATGGAGGCTTGATTACAAATCACCATAGTGTAGGTTGCAAGAAATGAACTTGAGATGCTGACATGCTGTAGGAGCAAAAGTAAACTCAAACTTTCTCATTTAAAGATGCAGTGTTCCTCTCGGCAAGAATTCTGAATGTCAGTGATTAGACTCAAATGTAAAAACTATCAATCCTCATTTGAAGCGATTCATTGGTATGCAGGATGTAGACTGAGTTTATTAACATCATATTTTGGTTTCTCGCTTGCCACCAGACATGGCTGCCTTCCACAGAGAAAAGCATTCACCATTAGGTCATCATGCCATTGTGTTCTTTGTTAATCTTCCACCACACGGTGAGTAACTATAAGTTGGCGAGCTGCCACTCATTCTCTTTGCACAAGTAGTACTATGCCTCCAACATGGTTAAACTTTAAATGATCTCTTTTAGAAAAGGCAGGGAGAAAAAGGTACAAATTTCATCAATACATGGAAAAAAAAATGTTTCTTGGATAAATTCAATTATGTTGGGCTTCTATGTGGCTCTTACGCTGTATAGAATACCTGTATGTACAGCACAGGACACCCAAAGTGCATAAGCAAGATTAACATGAACACGACTTATGCTGCAATCCATAGCACAACGGTATAACCCCCGCTGGGTGTAACCATTTCTACTTGAAAAGGAAGTGCAAAAAATATCTGGGATGTCACTGACTTAAAGTGCCCTGAATAGTAGCTTTTCTAAAAAAAAAAACAAAAACAAAACCAAAAAAACAACAAAAAAGAACAAAAAAACAAAATAAATGCCAGCGACTTCAGTAAAGTCATAAAACCATAGTTCATGGTGTAAACGTCTTATAGGTTAATGAATTATCTTCGTGGATATTGATCCAGGAGTGAAAGGAACCACTGCATCTTTCAAACCAGAAAGCAAGCAGTTAAAATACGGCCAGCAGTAGGTGCACTTACAGTACAGTACTGCCACAGGTCAACATGGGCATTACGCATAGGAGTGTCAATTACAATTCTTCAGGCTTAAAAGATTCATTGAAAGCATGAAAAGCCAAAACTACCAGGAACTGCCCTCCTGAATGGCTCAAAGGAGTTAGTGGATAAGCTGAGAGAGGCCACAAGACATGACCAACAATAAAGAACTGGGAAGAGGAACAGCAACGTTTGAGCATGCCCAGTCCTTTAAGTCCTTGTCCTACAAAAAAGAGCAGAGACATATTTCAGAAAGTTTTAACATTGTCTTTTAAAATAAACATCCTATATCTGTGCTTTATGCACACTATGTTTGATATGAGGCAGAACCAGCAGCAGCGATACATGTTAAAAAAAAAGAAGTCAGAGAGTGGATATCACTACATTACATTTCAAATTAAAACTTTAAATCCCCAAAATGCTAGGAAGATTAATCATAACTAGTGAATGAAGTACATTATTTAACTGATGAATTAAGTACATTACATGGTTGTATGAAGTACCTGATACTTTCACACTGCTTCTCAATGTCCTCACTATAGTCAAGGGGTAAGTTTGAGTGAGACAAGCTAGCTGGTAAAGCACAGGGTGGGAAGAGAAAAGGAAGAGACCATTACTGCCTGTTTTAAGCCAACTCCTGTGGACTGGCCCTCACTAGGATGTCAACTACTTACGTTTAAAGTGCTGTGATGAGGAGCAGCTCGTAATTCTAACCACAAATGGCTGGGACAAACTACCAGCACATCATTACCAAGCTAAGTACAATATTTAAATTTCAGTATCATGTTGGCCAAATCAACTCTTTGTAGTAATACGTAAAGGTAACATTTTTAGCCAACCAGAAATTTCCGTTAGCACTGGATCATCGGTATCTTTATCCCTAATCTTTTTATCCCTTAATCCCTAATACAACCTAGATAAGTATGGTCTGGGCAAAGAGGCAAGCAGGAGAGATCAGAAACTACAGTTCACCACAATGGTAGCTACTTGCTCTACCTTCCTTGTTACTACAGCCTATTAGTAACAGACTTTGTCCTACTCCTAAAAATTTCTGTCTACATGTACTGCTCCTGCCTCTTGTACATAATGAGCTCTAGAAAACACTGGTGGGAAACAAGCACAACCCCCAGTAATGTGTCCAGATCTGTTTCTATTGGCAACACCGAACTAGTAAGAGCCAGATGTGTGAACCTCAGATTTACCTAATTTTTAGTTATTAAAAGAGTTGCAAATGTTAGTTAGCACGCTTCAATAAGCAAAATACAGTATTTCTAAGGACTTGGATTACTTTGCTTGTGAGCTTCTATACATTGGAATATTCAAGCCAGTGGCAATAGAAGTTACCCTCGTTAAGTAAAAACAAATGTATTTTGAAGTTTCCTGACCTGAACTAGCCAAAGGGGTATTCCATAGCACAGCACCTCATGCCCAGTATATAAACTATGGGGGAGTCACCCAGGAGGGACTGACAGCTGCTCAGGTTGGGCTGGGTATCAGTCAGCGGATGGTTAGTAGTTGTATTGTGTATCACTTGTGTTTACTGAGCACAACACAATGTGCTCATCTGTCCTCTTTGGTTTGTTTTTCTTTCACAGTCAGAAAACTTCAATACTTTAAACTTTTGGTATCACAGAGATTTCACAAGTATTACAATGATTATTCAGGTCAGTATTTGACCAATTCTGTATGAAACTACTGAGACTTGCAAGCCTCAGGCTATAAAGACCAGTTAAGTTCATGGATTTAAAACAAAAATAAAGAACCCTGAGGCAGTGCATATCATTACATTTTAAATCAGAATTTTAAATCTTCAAAATATTAGAAAGATTAATCAACCAATTTTTGAATATTTAGATACCTATTCTTATTTACTTGCACTATGTCAAAGGTATTTAAATCTGAAGTTAAATTATACTGATGCTTCATGGGATTTTTTCCCTTTTGAATCATTTAAGGGATTTTTCCTCGTGTATTACATTTAAGGAAGATTTCCATTTTTGTTTAAAGCATCTGAAGTCATATGACAAAACAGTCTGCAGTATCTGACCAACATTTCCCCTTAAAATGGTTTTTGAATAAAATTTGCATTTCAAAGTGTTACCATAGCTTTTATTCCAAGAAGCAGTATTTAAATGCAATTCCTATTCTTTAAATGGTTGCCTGGTTTTTAGGTTACAGCTCTGACAATAAATTGCCTGGATTCCCCATAGACTCTTCCATGGGGTAGGCAAAACTAAACTGTTTCTTCAATAACAGACTAGGACAGAGATCACATGAGTAACCATGAAGTTCTTCTTTAACAGGCAGTTACCGTATCAGTAGGAAAGGCAAGTTCAACACTTCACTAGCGGCAATAAAACGCAAAACCTCTCCCCCTGCCCAGGTGGTCCCATGCTGCTGGGGCTTTACCTATGCACAATTTAAGATCGATATCCCGGCTGGAATCTAGCAGTTTCCTCAAAAATCAGTTCTTTCAGCTTCTCCTTCGGCAAGTCATCCAACTCCATATCAAACTTGAAGGGTGCTTCAGCTACAGGCTTAATAATATAAAGAAATGTTAATGCTTTTTTAATATTACTGTTCTGTTTAATTTCATGTGCTCCTTGTGTGAGGAAAAAAAACCCTGAAGATGCGCTTCACAGAAGTACTTAATCCTGTGCAGTCTTCAAGACAGAACTCATGCTGTTAGTCCTTTGCGTGCTTTATATATTTACCACATTTTAAATCAAACTATAGTAAGGGGCTAAACAAATTTCAACTACAAGTTAAAAATATTTCTTAAAGGCTCGTAATTTAGTATCTACCTGAAGAAAAATCAGCTGGAACATTTGTATTTCTCAGAACAAACATATCTGTCCCTTTAGGAAAACTACCCTTTTCCTCCTCTACTTCTGTACCAAAAGTAATCTGAAATCTCATCAGATTTGCATTCTAAACCACAGTGAGTTCACATTCAGGGGTTTTAAATGCATAATCTGATCGGGAACTCAGTCATTCCCCTCCATCTCAGACATTATCAAGCAAGACCATAGTGAGCTGAGGAGTTCCATTTTCAGGAGAGTACACCTTAGCCCCCATTTATTATGTTGCACCTCCAAAATGTTGTACTGGAACAAGAAATACAAAATTTTGGTATATGGATGTAATTAACTCTTCAACTCCCCTAGAGAAGCAGAAACACTGCCCTTAAACTAGAAGAAAATAACACCTTAAACCATTAAATCAACACTGACATTTTAACAGCGTCTTTACCTCATCGCTTGGATCATAATACTGCTCCAGATATGGATGAGCTAAAGCTTGTTCCACTTCAATCCGCTTATGAGGATTAAAGGTCAACATTTTGTCCAACAAATCAAGTGCTAAGAGGGAAAAACAAAGCGAGCAAGAGTTTAATACACATCCCAAGGTATAAAATTGTTACGAACACTGATATTCCACAGAAAATACACTTTACCCCAAGTTTTGGGCTGATTTCAATTTACATCTGGAGTTCCCTAACTGCAGGAGCAGTAACAGAAGCAACAGATTGCTTCCTGCAGCTCAGGTCTCCACCTGCCCACCTCATTCCCTGGCTACAGCTGCCTTTGGCCCAATCTGGTCTTTGGGCTTCACTCAAATCTTTGTGCCAAAAATACAAATAAAGACAGAGCTTTTCTGAAATAAGTAAGTAATCATGAATATGTTCTTATTCCAAAAAGAAAACTTGGCTATTTACTGAAGGAAATGTCATCCAGAAGTCATTAGGAGCTGTAGACCATCACAGTAACTATCCTAGTGCAACTAACAGCCCAGGAGACACACTCCAGCCAGGATGCAAATACATCCATATTCATGAGATTCAGGCAAAATCTGTTGGAGACATTCACTAACAACTTGAAGATCGAGTAAGACAGTGAGGTCTGATGAAATTCTGGACAAATGTTACAAATCACAATAGCTGAACAATTGCAGTTAACTCTGATGTAACACATTCTCCTTTTCCAAGAAAAGAAAACAGAATGATTACTATAGCAAGAAGCCCAAAGATATCTGCAGTATCCCAAATTCCAGTCCTTCTCCTCACTACATAGTTTGTGACACAAAACTTTAATAGAAGCATTTTGCTGTAGAAAAGCAGCTGTAGCTTTCCACCAGGATGAGACATGTACCAAGCACTGCAAAGGAAAACGAACTTTGCCACTGTGTTCAATGGCAGCATGAAAAAGCTGCAAACTTGCACAGCCACTAACATGAAATATTGTGATGCAGTTGTCAAAGACTGGAACTCATACGCTCAAGCTGTGCCACAGCACATCATGCACAGTGCTTTTCACTGCAGTAACCACCAAACAGCCCTTTGAAAAACTACTCTAAAGCTACTCCAAAGATGTGGACGGGAAGGCGCCTGCAGAAGTCATGCAAACAGCATGCTCCCCAGCAGCTCAGTGTATCAGCACTGCTACAGTCTGAGCTGTCAGAAGCCCGTGGCAGAAATTTTCACATTGATGAGCACTATTACAAAAGCAGAATAAATCACTGCTGTTTCTCTCAGGGATAATAAGCTCTACACAGCTCCATCTGCAGAAATCAGCCTTTACGTGGTAGTTCAGTACCTGATCATACTCACTGAGAGCAAATTATGGTATCAGTCAAAAAAAAAAGCACCTTCTGAATTGTGTCAGAGCAGGTGAAAGGGCGCTGTCCTATGAAACAGCCGCCCTTACACTCTATGAAGTTGAATTCAAAAGCCAAGTTAACAGCTATCTGGCCAATCAAAATCATATGTGCCCTTTACTACAACCTTGCTTTTATAACTTCTGCTCCACTTATCATAACGGAACTTTTAATCCCATTAAATTTTAACCTTTCACACTTAGACTGATATTATCCCGTTTGATCCAGAGCTGACATGCAGTCTGTGCAAGCTGTACCGAGTCCAGCAACAAGCAGCGCTCTCATATCTGATTTTAGAAACAAAGTCCAACATTTGTTTGGTGCCTGTGTCAGAATTCAATGCCCGTGTCCAGTACCTGAGTAATGTATCGTGCTTTCAAAGACAGTAACAGGAGTTAGGATTTACATTTCACTTGTCAGTTGAAGATCAACATGTAATCTTGGAGTTACTAATAACTGCTTTACAAAAATAAGCTAGTATGAGGGTTTCATGCTGGTTTATGATTTTATTAGCTTTATACTGCCATTTTAAGGGGCCTGCATGTTCTGTTTCCAACACAGATAAATTCTTAGGGTGGTTTTAAAACTCCTACCCTGCCATTACGTTCTGATACAATGTAATAGAGCATAAAATACCTTTGGGGTCAGCGTTTGGAAACAGCCTGTTCCATGGTACCTTATTTTTGTGTGGTAGGGAAAGCAAGTAGTTTCTGGCCTTTAAGTTTATTATACAATTCAAATCTTCTTGGGAAGGGGATCCAAGTATGCCTAAAAATAAATACAAACATGAAAAGCACATTAAACAGTTATATCACAATTGCTAAGACTCAATAGTAAAACTGCAGAGAAGATGATCTCAGACAAAATGCTTTAACAATACAGAGTAACTTGGAATGTTTTTAGAAACCTTCATAAAAAAGGTTTAAGTTATTTCTTCCTGTAAATAAACAAATGCATAAGTTTCTAATGATTAGCAATCTGTTTAAAACATCCATTAAGTGGCATATCTATAGAAACATAAACCCCACCTTGACGTGGACCTAATTTGAGCTTTTTAATTTTATTTTCTATTTTAAAAACATCTCTGCTGATATAGTAAATGAATTGCTGAGTAGCCTTTATCTGCCACCCCAGCTCAATGATTTGTGGTAGAATTCACTGCAGGGACCAGGTGATGCACTTACAGCTCCCTGCATTGAGCTATGAGAGCAGGAGAGGAGCAACCAAGCCCAGCCCTGTTGGTAGAGAGGGAGATGGATGTGGAAATGACTCTTACCAAGGATGTGGTTGAGTTGGTCAAGGTAGTGTTTTCCTGGAAAGATGGGTCTGTTGGAGAGCATCTCTGCCAGAATGCAGCCAACCGACCAGATGTCAATAGACTTGGTGTAACCCTGCAAGTAAAGTGAAAACATGTTGTCGTCAAAGGAATTCTGCATAATTGCAGCAACATGTTACTTCAGTAATCTGTGGAAGTGCACGCAAATACAGCTTTTTTATGTGAGTCACGCTTGTTAATCCTCTTTGTTTTTTCTGTACAGAATGAAATAATTAAGAACTGTACATCATAACAGTACTTTGAAGGGGTAGCAAGAACTGAAGTAGGCAAGATATGCTTTCCCGAAAGGATTCTTAAATTCAGCCACGCATATTGCCAACTGCAAATTCTGAGACTCCCTGATTTTATAGCAAATTTAAACTAACAAATCTTGGAAATAAGCTATTCTTCTGAATTCCAAAGCTGCTTACAGTGTGCTAAACACATGCAGGTCCTATTCTTTCCAACAGGACCCAAGCACCACACAAATAGAAAGCCTTGAGCAAAGGGATGAAAGGGCACTACAGACCACTGGATAGTCAGTTTGCAGCACAACAGGTAAGCAAGAAGTAGACATGATGCAAGGAGGCTAAACACTGTAAATGGGATATAAGGAGAATGTGTACAGTGTAACCTGTGCCATCCATAAGAGAAGACTTTTATTCAGAAGCCCACATGGGGCCCATTCATCTCTAGAAGCCTTGGTCCCAGGAACTACCTTGCCTTGTTCCCCCACAGCCCACTGCCCCCCTCCTTTTAGCAGGGAGCTTCCAAATGAAGCTAAAAACTCTGCTGAATCCACAGAAGGCTTCTCAGGACCTGATCACATGATTATTTGTTTTCAAGGCACTGGAGCTCTAAAAGGAATCCAGGCTATAGGCCAGGAAATTTTATGCTGATCACTTCTTAAGAAACACACAGAATATCTTCTTGTAAAGGCTGCTGATAAATACATGAGGATATCTGGAAATAAGTGAAGTTGCCCTATGTTTATGGCCTCAATGTGAGTTTAAAACACAAGAAACTGTAAAACCCCCTCAATTGCTCAGATGACTATTTTCTAAAAGCATTACACACTCTATTGCCACAGCAAATCCCAGCCAGCCACCAGCAAAGCAGCAACCCTACAGAAACATCATCATCCTCAAGGAATGTTAAATTCAGGCACAGCACAGATGTCACGTTTTGCTAACGAGAGTATGGCTGAAGGTTCTGAAGGACACCCATTACTCACACCATACAGGGGCTGGACACACCTTCAAGCAGCCACAGAAGAACATAAGAATAAATCCAAGAATAAAGAAATCAAAGAGATGATTTCATGATGAGTATAGGAACACAATTAAGATTGACACACAACAATGATCACATGCCTTCAGAGTCAGATTCACCCTCCTATGAATTCTAAACCTGAATTAAGATGTCAAGATAACATTAAGGAAACATTAGCAAGAAGCCTTGATGAAGGCAGCTGTAAAGCATTCTCATTACTAACGCTTCTATCCTGCTCTGTGGAAGAGCATTTGATGGAAAGAAGTCTCCCAGCTGGCAAGGAACTGGACATGTAAGAACACATATATGTAATGTCTCATTTGTAGTAATCAGTAATTGTATCTGGAATCAAAAACTTACTGCAAGCCAGTAGCTGTCCATTACCACACTTCCTCAAGACTATACATGTAATCTGACCCTAAAAACATAGCAGTGGGGAAAGCAAAACCAGTAATTGCAGGTGAATGACCAGCACCAGAAGCACCAGCCTGTGCTGTGGTTCTTACCTTGGAATTCAGCATGATTTCAGGAGCCCTGTACCAACGCGTGGCCACATATTCTGTCAAGAATCCTGTGTGATCGTGATCTGGATCTGCAACACGAGCCAGTCCAAAGTCACAAATCTGATTTTAGAGAAATTAGGAAAAAGAAAAACAAAAAGGCAGATTAGACACCCAATGATGGCAACCTGGATTCTTAGAAACTAATTACTGCACCAAGGTCAAAGAAAAGGTTTTGGATTAAGTACAAAGAGTAACTAATTCAGCTGTGAAGTGCCACAAAGAAAAAAGGGCTGGGGGGAGAAGATGTTCCTGGCACAAGATTTACGTTCCACTGTGGGTTTACTTCACACCTTCTCTGCCAGAGAGGTGGCAGATGCTCTGCTCCAGCCTGTTATTAGACACTGACCAGAAAACAAGATTACTGACCAACACTTCTGTGGCAAAGTTCAATACCCCTGATCACAAAAGCTTCCATCATAACTGCATCTTTGTATGAGAAACTTCCAATCCCATCACAAGATAATGGTAGACTGGCGAGATTACAGGTTGCTGAAGGAGCCATGGGCTTAAAAAAAATATTCTTAACCCTCTATCAGGAATAGCTTTATCTAACCATGAAAATTCAAATAAACTCTGATCTAGACTAGTGAGTTCAGCACAAAGGAAAGCGGTTTCAGCTATACTCTGATGAGGAGGCTCCATGGCTTTCAGAGCCATATAGTGTCCTCTCCCCAGAGGTAAATTAAGAGCACTGAAAATATGAAGAGAGACAGTGTTCTAGTGTACAGCAGCTGATCCTTTCTTGCTTTCCCCAAGGTACATGGCAGGCTTGTGGCATGGCACATTAGACACATTCATACGCTTTTGTGACCACCAAGCAAATACTGGTTTATGATAACGATCAATTTCCACAGAATGCATCTGCATGGAAGAGTCTGTACTCTCAGAAAAACTGAGGCATCAAATGTAGGAGTGGCAAACAGATCGTAGGTTTCTCTGATGCATTTTATAATAGTTTACTCTTTAACAGTTGTGTACAGTGATAATATTAAAAATGCAGAGCAATAATATGTTGTAGTCAATAAAGACTAATGGGAGCCCCACCAGAAACCTCCCTGTGCCCTGGCAGCCTATTGCTTTATCTTCCTTGAGGGACACCTTGTGAAACGACTGATAGATCAGCCAAGGAAGAAGTGATTCAGATGACTAAAAGCTACATCTGAAAAACAAGATATGGCAGCTGCCCTAAACAGAGGGACTGAAGAAAAGGCAATGATGAAATTTGTAAGCCAGGCTGCACGGGATAACTCCTCTGACTTTAGATATGTATTAAAAAAAAACAAACAAAACCCCCCAAAATCCCAAACCAAACCCAAATCCTTAGACAACAAAACCAGAAAGAACCCTTTTAAGTATGTCAAGGTTTTCCCAGGCTACAGAAACAGAGCAGCTGCCTTGTGTGCAATTAGCAGCTTATATAAAGTGAATTGGTACAAATAATCAGAAGAGTCTTCTCTATGGAAAGAAGCTGTGAAGGACTTTGGAAAAATAATTATGCAGGCATACAAAGTTGTTGTAGTCTCTTTCTCCTAACCTCAGCAAAAAGCTCAGTAAGACTATAGGCAAGGAGACTTGTGCAGAATTACAGCATTATTCTTAAGCAAAGTGCTATGATTTGTTACTATTAAGACAAAAGAAAGACACTCTCCAGTCCACAGTGAGAAAGAACCAGGTTACAGAAGATGCCTATGAATCTCTGAAGTAGAAAAATAGACATGGGATGGAAAGGAAGATTAATGACAAAGAAAGCTCATTAAAATGACAAAAAGCCCCTGCTGCCTAGAGCAGAAACAGGTTAATCTGAAAAGAAACACAGTATAGTGAGAAAGGCATCAAGGCTGAAGCTGCAAGAAGAGGCTTTTGGCTGTTAGTAGTGTTCTCACCAGCTGCATTAGCAGGGCAGGAGGAGAGGGAAGCTGGTGAGGCCAGCTCTGCCCCAGGTCCGGGTGTGAAGGGTGCAGCACACAGACCAGCTGTGCCCTGGTTGCGCAGACAGCTCTTGGCCTGTAGCAACTGAACATATTTAACAAAGCAGCTACCCTATTGAGTGGAAATAAAGAACTGAGTCTCATTTAAGTCTGTAGCACAGCCTCAGGAAAGAGAAACAGCTTTAGGTTCTGCATTTCTACCCTAAGCCTTTCAGCTGCTCAGGACAAGATACAGGGTTCATAGACAAATTTTGTCAATAGACAAAGACTTATACATTTCTTGCCTGGAAACAGAATCTATGAACCAGAGGTCAAGATCACTTTTAAGGGAAAAGAAAGAAGGAGCTCTTGTTACAACCTTTAGGACTCTGAGCTCCAGAAGAGATAAGACCACTAAAGAATAAAGGTAATAGCATTATTACTGAAGGTGAACAAACTTTCTATTTTCCTTCTTCTGACAGTGTGATTTGTTATTCATTTTCATGGTAGCTGTGTTTTGAGTTTATGTACAATAATCAACTTCATAAGCATGCACGTGTACAGAGCCAACACAGGCTTGCAGAACAGCCCTAAAAGAAACAAGTCAGTGCAAGTTCAGCATTCATCGAACAAGGACTAACATGTACTGGTTTTCTCTCCAATTGTGTTGTTTAAACTTTAGATGTGGTATTAATACAACACCAGAGTTCCCTTCAGGTTATGAAAAAGCATATGCTCTGTCATACAGACTACCATATTCTGCACCAGGAAGCACAGATTGCAGTGGCATGCTGTTTTTAGAAAGAAATTACAGCAGTACCCACTAAGGTCATGTTGTACTATTTCACCATACGGTGAGTTTACCTTCTTTTTCATGACCATCTTACTTGCGTTAAAACACTAGTGAGCCTGGTTTTATTTATTGCCTTCATTTGCACATAACAGAGCTACACTCAAACTGTTCTTTTCTGCTTCTATTGCACAGTCATCCTAGATTTTACTCCCTTTCCTTCACGAATGGGTTAATGCCTCAAAGGGATCTGATGTGGTAACAGCTGCTGAAATCCCACAGCAATAGTCAGAGCTGACCAGTCCAGCATTAGGAAAAGCTGACAAACAGCAGCAGGAATGTAAAGAGAACTGATCATGTGGCCAATACTGGGAACAGACCAGCACATGAACAGCAAAGACTTTGCCTGGAATTGTGACAAACTTGTACAACCAGCAGGTGGTTTGCATTTTGAAGAGGGTATTTTTGTTTTGCTTGTTTTGGTTTTCAAAATTGAGAAGGTAGAGCTACTATAAAAAACAAAGAGTAATTAGGTGCAACACACTATGTAGCAAACAGTTGTACCACGTCAGATCAAACTAACAGTAAGCTCCATGATCTCGCGCCATCAGTGGCCAAGGCAAATACATAACGTAAAGTGTAAAATGGAACATCCCCTAGTGCTTCTCTAGTGGTCTCTCTCACCTTCCATGGATTTGCCATCATAGGACTGTCATCCAGAGGTAGTGTTCAACAGCTTTTTCTAGCTTGCTTGGTGGTTTGTTTTAATCATGTTATCTGTAATATCTGCAATGCTCTGTGGTACCAAATTCCACCGCCTGACAATGCTGCCCTTTCACTCCAAGTATGCCACCCAGTCCTTTCATCCCCCCAGCCTTTTTAACAAGTAAAAACAGTGAACAAATGTTCTCTATTCACCCTCCCTATGCCACTAAATTTGATAAAATTCTATTGTATTCTTTCTTTTCCTTAAGCAGTATCTTCCAGCAGAGAAGATCTAGGCTAAACTATTCTTCCTGATGGAGAGTACTCTGAAGTCCTGGTCTCCTCATTTTGAAAGGATATCATAGGAAAAAGTGTGGAAACTACGGCCACATAGAACTGAAGACTCAAAACCAAAGTCATAGAATGGCATGTTTTCTGCTTTATTCTCTATTTCTGTTCTAATTCTTCACACTTGATTTGCTTTAGTGAATGCCATTATGCATTGAGCTGACATTTCCAGGAATCATAACAGCTCTAAGATCATCCTTCTGTAGTATTAACTAGTAGAGAGCCCATGACTGGAGATGCAAATTAAGAACATTCTCTCTCCAAGTAATTGTGGTGCATTTAATCAGCACTGAATTTCACATGCCATTTTAGTTGCCCACTAATACAAAGTCCTTTTCCAGCAAGGAACAATGAACAGTGTAAACAGACAAACCAAGACAAGTATACACAGTTTTGAGTTTACTTTCTAGGTAAAAACAACTCTGCCTAAGATTGTATTTTCACTGAACTTTCAAAAGAGGCTGTTTCAAAGTCAGCCTCCAGATGGAAACAGCGATGCACTCATTAAAATAGCATAACGGCGAGTTCTTACTCACGCAAATCTTAATAATTACTTTATCAAAACCAATAATGTTTTGGCAGTCTTTCTAGCATAAAAATCACACTAATCCCCAGTAATGAAACCACATTCATGGTTACAGCAGGTAGCTTATGAAGACCCTTGCAGCAAAATTTGTAAGAAATTTCAACTAACCTTGAGATCGCAAGTGGTGTTAAGCAGCAAATTTGAAGGTTTGAGGTCACGATGAAGCACATTGGCTGAATGGATATATTTTAACCCTCTCAGAATCTGGTAAAGGAAATAGCAAATGTGGTCGTTGCTGAGGTGCTGAGTCTTTAAGAGCTTGTACAGATCTGTCTCCATGAGATCTTGCACAATGTATCTGTAAGGCATCAGATGTAAGGCAGCAAACCAAACGGTGTCATGCTAGATACCAACACACAGCACCTAGTGAAACTTCTGTAACAAGTTCTCTCTCACTTGTCTGTTTGGGGACAATTATTGAGACTATGTAGTTGCTTCTTGCTTTACAAGTTTTGAACCAAACCAATCCTGTTACATAATGCAGCCCTTGACAGAATTCAGAGGCACAAGCGCGCAGTCCTCAAATTAATCATCATCAATCTGGTTTTTTTTATATTAGAGCCTGATTTTTTGATAATTTATGAAATAAAAACATTTGACCTAGATTCAATTGCATTTCTGCCTGCATGTACTTTTGGCTTTTATTTGGCAGACATCTGCAAAGACCCCCAAAATCAATAGGAACCAATGCGCATGGACTTGGGGAAATGAAGATGGTTGACTAAACTGGGCCTTTTAAAAAAGGTAGCATCTCCTAGCTAAGACTACTTCATACATTAGATATCCACATGAAGTCCTAGCTACACAAAGCCAAGTTTCCCATGGAAGAACAATTAGAATAACAAAAAAGACAGATTTGCATGCATTAAGCGTGTTTACCTGCCCATGTGCAGTTTCAGACTGTCTCACATGCAGGAAGCACTGCCACACAGGGGGTTGGGTTCTGCTTTATTTGAACCCCCCTTCCCACCCCCCGGATGTATCCATTCTGTTCTTTCAGAAAATTTCAGACACTTACAGCAGTCTGGCCAGTTCATTTTCTCCTCAAAGCAATCAGTTCTAACAACAGCCTTATTAAGAGCAAAAAAGCAGTTTAAAGATGAAGTGACTAAACTAAATCATCTCTCAAGCTTATTCTTTTTCTTTTCCTGAAAGAAAACCAGTGTTCACCCACATATCAAACCTACTTATTTATCTATAAACCAATCAAACATTATGAATTTCCCCTTCAATTTACAATAATAGTAAGGAAGAGGATGAAAAATAATCAAAACAGAGAAGGCAGCAACCATCACTCTGCAGAATAACTGCAAACTTTAAAAGGATACACATCTTTCATTTGTTCAATAGTTGGAGCTCTGATAATATCATTTATCCCAATAATATTCTCATGCCTGAAGCGCAGTAGGATCTTAATCTCCCTCAGAGTTCTCTGGCAGTATGTCTGATGCTCAAAAGGACTGATTTTCTTTATAGCAACTCGAACTTTGTTGACATTATCATAGGCAGAACTAGAAAAGAATCAACATCATTAGTTACAAGGAATATTAAATTCATTCAATTCAGAAAGCAAGAACACAAATTCAACTGAATAAAGGGGTGGTACATTTGGTTAACACATATTTTTATCAAATTAAGAAAGGCAACAGCTAGCACATTTTTTAGTTGGATGAATGGACAAAATACTGCTTGTTCCATCACCAGCCTATTTGGGTATCTACACGTCATTAGCTTTCCCAACTGACACTCAATATTCTGCTGATTCGGGGGTACCTGAACAAAAAAAGAAGTATTCATCTTCTTTACCAGCCTGCGGAACAAACAAGTCTGAATCTTTTGTCTTCTTATAAAATGCTGTATTTGCAAAGTAGTTTGAGAGCAAGAATTCCTCGAGTTAACCCATTCACTCTGGGGTGCAGAAAAGCCTTCAGAAATCATCTTAAATGCAGCAGAACTCCACATCCTATGTCTAACTCCTGCAAATAATTCCAGATGTCACAACCTTTTAGTCCTCCATCCAGCTACACTGGATGTTTTTCCACGAAGAACAGACATGGAAGAACAAGAGGGATGGAGGATTTGTGAAAACACCTTTCCAAGTTCAATTCCAAACAGAGTTCAAGAAGAAAAAGAACGTACCTGACCTCACACATGAAACAAAAGCAAGCAGCGGTATGAGGCAATACATGACTGTGACCCAGATTAACACACACACTGGCTGCTACACTTTCAGTGCCATCACCTCAGAAGCTCAGAGCACCATTCCCAGATACAACAATAAAGCAGCCTCGGTATTCCTGCTCAAAATGCCTATGCACTTGAGTACCACAGCCTGACCCTAAGGAAATAGCTCACTAAAAAAATACATCATTTTCTAAGATTTGGAGTCAGGTTATTATTTAGTAAAAATGTCATATATTCTTACAAATTTTAGGATGTTTTCTATGGTCTTGATGATATTAATGACAAATCATCTCATTATAATAATTTCTATTTGTATTAAAAGATGGTAGTTAATTAGAATTTAAATACGTGCATACGATCCTCATTCCTTTCAGATTTCTTTCTGCTCACTACTGCATTGTTTGGAAATTAAAACATAATCAAGCCTACATTGAAACCTTTCTATTAGCCTCAACTATGTCATGTAAGAACACAAACACAGCATCCAAACAGGCTTTACATTCCACCAATTTCCCATAATCACGTCCCAGAAGATTACTTTGAAATTGGCAGTTACTTTGATGAGATGTAAAGTACAATAAAATATAAAAACCCAATCAGAAAAGGAGGCCTGAAAGGAATTCAAGCGCCTGGCCACATTAAGGTTCTTTAACACTAAGAGTATGGTGCAAGAAGGTGGTTTTGAGGCATAACTTACTACTGTGTGCAGAAGTGTTTAACATTTCTCACTTTCATTATTAAAAATGACACAGAAACTGTGCTGTCAGTAAGAGCTCCATACAGCTCATGCATATTCAGTGACATCCTTTTGCATGACTTCTCCACAGCATCACTTTGACCTGTCTGCATCCATAACACCAGTCTATAACCACAGCCAGACTGCAGAATTTATTTGCCCCTAGAAATACTGAACTAAAATGTTCCACAGGGTGCTTTGAAATTCCACATGCCAAGCAAGTATTCATTAAAACTGTTGCTATTACATGTGTATAGATAACACATTAGCAGTTCAGTAAGTCCCAAAATAGATAACAACAAAGTACCAGAAGTGGAACTTGGCATAGCCTTCAAGAGCACTTAGTGTACAGTAATTTTCTTAGTTCCTCAGGTAATCACCTGCGGTGTTTACAATATACCAGTGAGGCAAGTAACAGGCAGAAAACAAAACTTGATATAATTCTGAAGCATGAACAACCTGTATTTGGGAAAGAAATTAAAGAATCCTATGGACAACTGTATCATAACCAAATCTCAAACCTCCTTCTTTGTATTGACTTAAGTGTCATTTTTTAATCCCACAATGCAGAATCTTATTCCTTGCAAACAACTGGACAGCAGCTGCTATGCTGAGAAGAAAAAGGCAAAATGCCAGTATTTACCAATTGATGCTGCTTAAAAAGCTCCTAATCTCTTACAATATTTGATAAATCGCTAAGCTATTGCTTCTCAAGCAAAGATTGGTTATTGACTGAAAAATATGCTTCTTTCCTTGTATAGATTCAATGAACATGAATCCATCAATTAAACATACCAACATTTCCTCTCTTGTAGCTCTTGAAGCATTTTCTTAGCAGAAGGCTTATGCTGTTATTTAAAAAGGGACGGGTAATCTGGCTTTCAGATGGTTCAACTCTAAAATGCATGACTCAGCATGGAAAAAAGCTGACTGTTTGCAGCAAAGATGCGATCGATTTCCTTTCCAGTGTATCTTCTGCATACAGTCATTTTTCTGTTCCTATCAGATCTCACAAAACCACTGTAGCTGAGCATGCACTGCTGTTACCTCTGCAAAGCCTCAGCTAAGGAGAGGAAACCCAAAGTACTACCTAGTTGAAACATTAAAAGGGACACCAGATTTACTTCTGTTGTCACACTTTCTGAAACATGAGCTTTTCTGTAACTTGACTAAATGTAGGAAAGATTATCTCAATTCCCATGAGCAACCAGCTAATCATACAGCAGCTCAGTACATTTGCTTGTGCGTAATATTTTAATTATCATGCATAATACAGGTACACAGAGAATCTGTATTACAAAGTTAACACCATTTCAAATGCTGTCACAGCTCTCAAAGCAAATACAACTGAGCAAACTACGTGACCCTTTAAAAAACAACATGTTTTCAATATGACAAGTGCTATAGAAACTGTAAGAGGTACTTATTAGAAAGAACTTCATTGGCAGTGAAGAGTCATGTGTTCTCTCACGCACACATGCTACAATCATACACCTATATGGCCTATGAAGCTATATAGCAGTATCTATTTTACTATCTAGGAAACACCCTAAACTAACAAAACTGGGATGCTTCATAGGTCAAACTGAACCGTTTCCCAAAGCTTTCCCCATTCCTCATAATCTCCATCCAGCCACTCCCTGTCATCAACACCAGACTGACCCACTATTCTCCAGAACTCTACTGAAGAAATAAGCTGCTCATACAGTGTCCTTTGCAGTGTTTGCAAATGAAACAACTATAAAAAGTGCAAATCCAGACCCTCAATGCATTAACCCACTGCAGTTAATGTAACAGCTTAGCACTTGACGCAGGATTCATCTTGCTTAGCCTTAGCTAGAATTAGAGGTCTAATTTTATGACTAATGATCACCTGTGCTCCCCCTACAGTCCAACCCGGAACGGCTCCACATACACATCCCATGGCCACCCAGCACATCCTAAATTCAGATTACTTGCATTCTGGAACTGCTACCCCAGTTTGCACAGCCTAACCTAGCTATCCAGACCGCCAGCTTCTACACATCTCACAGCAACTTCTTTTCACTAAAGCAGTTAACTGGGACTCCTTCTAAAGGGATGAACCTTCTATTATCTAGGCTTTTTTTCCAGAGAAGATGAGTATCAGTAAAGTGGGAGTAACAGTTCACATATCAACAACTTTTAGAGTGCTAATTCACAGCTTTCAGTTTCTAATCACTGACCACATGTACCCATCACTGCACATATACCTTTCCCTTTAACAGTCTGCATGTTATTCACATTATCACAGTTAATCTAGTTACTGACACATTCAATATTCAGAAGGAAGGATTTATTCCCACCCTGACAATGTGCAGCTTCACAAGCTGATGCAACCATTCAGCTGTGAATGCTATTTATCTGTAATGTGATAAATTTAAATATAGATTTTGCAACTGCCCAGCTCCAGTATACACAAAATTCTTATTTCAGGCTGCGGTTACTATCCTGTGACAACGTGCAGTAGCACCATTTTAAGACACCACATGAAAAATCAATACAAGCCCCAGCAGTGCAGTTTATCATTCCTAATATTAGGTATCTTATAAATGTATAACAAAGTTTTTACCAAGTAAAACGTCTTGCACAGCTGTACAGAATAAACAAATGAGCATTAATAGCAAAGAAGCTGTGCCACGCAGCTTTGAAAGCCAGCATCTTACCCTTCTATAGCTCCAGTACCAACTTCCTTTTTAAAAAGGAGTCCAAATGCAATGACCAGGAAGTGTACCACAGCATGAGCAGCCTACAGAAAACAGCACACTGATTGCCCAGAAGAACCTCTGACACACAGCCCCTCTCCCATTAACTCCTTCTCAAGGAAGGAAAGCTTTTCAACAGACAGATTGGGACATGTGCCAAAGCTTAGCTCCTTCTACCCACAATGGCTGCTGCGTGTTCTTCCATCCATTTCTATTCTTCACATGTTTCATTTTGGAGCAGAACTGGAACAAGTGAGAGCATGCTGCAGCTGCTGGGAGGAAAGGAGCCAGCTCCTGGCAATAGTTACAGCCCACAGAGGGCTGTTTCTTCATATAACCATTGAAAAACAACTGCCTACTCTGTCGGCACCCCCCTCCTCATCACCCTCCTCTGCCATGCTGCCTAAAGGCTTACTCCACCATGGGATATTCCTCCAACACTTCCAGGATTATTCACCTTATGGCTGTTTTACAGGCTGCTCTCAGCATAAGCATACACATAAAAATATACAATGCTACCAGCAAACATCGTAATTACAACTCTAAATAAAAGACCGATTTGAAGTTTAAAAGGGATGTTTTATCAGTAGCTTTGTGTTGCTGTGGAAACAAGACTCTAAGGGCATATCCAGGGATAAGAATCTTTCTGAAATGCTGAATAATTCTGCTTGCAACCAGGAGTGGAAAGGCAAAAATACTTCCCAGCAAACAAGTTGATCTGGGAAGCTCTTTAATCTTTTCATTCAGTCTACATTTAGCTCAATCGTGGACATTTCTACAACATGCTGACATTTATCAAGTTACAATGCAAATAGCTTCACCTTATTTTTAAGACTGCTGTAAGTAAAATAACACATCATTATGATACAGTAGTAACCAGCAGTACCGTAACAGACTGTTCACTACAGGGTTTAGGGTGAGGGAAGGCAGTGTCATGTGTGCAGATTTGTGGAGGGGACTGTTTGTGGGCTTTCAGAGTCTTCAGAACAATTAGCTTTTGATTCAAGATGATTAAAATACAGGGAGCAGCATTGGTGCATTATTCTTTTACCAAAGAGAAAAGACTGAAAACCAGATAAAAGTAGTCGAAGACAGTTTCAGATTTGAGGACAACCAGTAATGTGTCATTTTTATACTGCTGAATATACTTTTTCTCCCCAACTGTAAACACCCACATTTACTAGAAATATTTGTTGCTTTTTTCCATTTATTCATAATATTTTTGAAGATACATAAATACGCTATTCATTAGACCCTTTTTATTGGCACTAACTTACAGAACCAGCACCTGGTTTTAAAAAGGAATAGATACCTATACATATAAAGATGTATTTGCCTTGATTTAACAGACCTCAGTTTAGGAAAAGACAGCTCTATGTATTATCTTCTTGGTCTTTGAGAAAGATGTACTAAGATCTTATGGTGAAAGAGGCCAAAAAAGCTTGAATTCAAAACTGGGATACTTCAGTGCAAGCTTCAATACAAGAATTGCATGCTAGAAGTTTAAGTGTTTAAGAAATGGTCCTCTCCTCATCATTATGAGATTGTTGAATTCTCTACCACTTGTCAAGTGTGATGGAAAACCACCTCAAGTTAGAAATTACAGGATGACCTCAGATTTATCTTATGCCTTGTTTCTGTAGAGAAAAAAAGAAAGAGAATATGCACTGCTGTGATATAAGGCTGCCCACACACCTCGAACTTCACTGACAATTGCTCCCCGTTTTCTTGCATCTCATGCTACAAAAACGGCAGCAGAGGAAGACTGAGCAACCAGAGAACATTAAAATAACTGCATAGTCGTTATGACCCAATTTGCAGTAGCATAAATCTGGCCCTACCTGAGGATTCCTAACTGCATGCTGTTTGAAAACTTTTGGTTTGTGTCATTTGAGGTTTTTTAAAGCAGTTTTTCATTTGTCATCTCATAGATCCTAGTATCAGTGGGTAGATTATTACTTTGGAGCTAAGAAAATATGAATCCCTGTTTCTAAACCTTTCATCATGGCCCCTCTGCAAAGCAACTGTCATGCTTTACAAACTCCTCAAGAGTTTATCCATATTCATAACACCTTCTGTCTCTTGCTCATTACCAAATGATCCCTGGTATGGTTTTATTTTTATTATAGAAGATACACACAAAAATAGTTTTGGATATTTCTTACAAAGTTGATTTTTTTTCTTTTCCAGCAAGGGGGCAGGGTGGGGAAATAAAGAGCACTGATTTCGAAATTGTCACAAGTCCATAGCAAGGTGCTCAAGTAACCACTGCAGACTGCTCTATCATGCTCCTAGTTGACCTCTGAAGCTCAGAGTCAAAACGTAACTGCATTACCTTCACTACCTACTTTTTCAGTCCTGTTTCTCGTAACAGTCAAAAATCAATTTTAATATTAAAGGTTTCTGCTACAAATACACCAACTCTTTCCTGCCATGACAAATGTGAATTAGTACTCCTAAGTGATTTTACTCTTTGGCAGTTTCTGATCTACTGCAGGTTATTGCCCTTTACACCACAAATTACTAAGGCACTTTTGTAACCTCTTATAGAAAATTTGTTTCCATATATAGGAAATATAATTCAAATAATTATAACTCAAATAATTCTAATGGGTTAAAAAAGCACAACTTTATTTTTCAGAATTTGAGAAGTAGAACCTGATGAAACCTTCCAAAGCATGACAATTTAAAACTGTTTACTAAGCACATAATAATGGCTTAATAGCTTTAATTTCTTGGATCACTCCTAGTATTTTGAAAACAAATAGCCAGTGATACAAAATGGAGCCTGTTAAATAAATTACTTTCACCAGAAGCTCAGTCAATTCCTAATCCTGGGTGTGGCAGAGCAGATGATTTGTGTTTTGTTAGCACCTACTAAACAGAACTATGAAGAACAGCAATTCTAGAGCTACACCTTAACATTAGAAAAATATTAGCTATTTCACCCAAGGTTCTGTTTTGCTTGGCTAAAGATGTCATTTAACTTCATGGCGTTTTGATCATTGCATTTTACTTTCTATACCTTCAGATGAGAAGCACAGTGACTTCAAATCATCACCTATGCCTACTCTGCTTTTTGCCACTTAAGTTCAAATTGGCCTTCAGAAAATAGACAACTCTTATATCCTGGTATTTTATCTACTACTTGCCTTCCCACCTGTCCTCCCCATTTTAGGGGTTTACAGGTTCCCTGCTGCCAGTATTTCCTTTGATAGCAACTATGCCAAATTTAACATATAGGCAAACTTCACTGTGATATTTAAAGGCCCTTTTGCTATCTGCAAAATAAACCCCTCATTACAAAGCACCCACTGCTTTTGATAAGATATTATCATATTAAATATCACCATCTTTCTTCTCTCAATACAAACTTAAAGACAATTGCTGCGGGAATCTACTTCAGGGTAAAATTATAAGAGCTTGACATCTGAGAAAACCTAATGTCTCAGTGAATTAAAGAGTGGGTGGTTGTGGTTCACTTTCCTTTTTGCGCCTGAAAACCTTGCCCTTTCTCTTTTTTGGTTGGAGCACTGGCTTTCTCGGTGCCAGTTCAGAGAAATCCAGTATAAGCTCAAAGTCAAAGCAGCTCACAAATAGGAAGGAACAGTAAAGAAGTCTTCCCCTGCATATTCCTATCCCCTTCCTAAGTCAGCACTGGGACTCAGACATCAAAAAGTATGATGAGGTTTGTGTCGCTCATACCAACTTACCACCTTTAAATTTATTTCTTGCAAGGTAACATTTCAGCTAAATCAGTTTCCAACAGAGCTAACTACAGCTGTGTAAGCACCAGCACAAGAGAGGAGGAAGGAATGACATGACCTGAGGCACGGAAGGAAAGGCTGCCCCTTTCAAAGCAGCACAGCCTGAGATGAGCACAAGTCAGTCATGGAAACCACAGCTTAAGTGCTTAGGCCCAACTGTCATGAAAGCTAAACCTCCACACAAGCCGATGAAAAGCTGACTTCCTCCTCCTGTTCTTACGGCTTCTCAAGAGGCAACAAAAAGCCACCGAGACAGTGATGGGAGGTCTCCATCCTGAGCCTGAAAAGCATCCAGCAGCAAAGTGAGCACTGTAAATGTGTGTAGGAAATGTTTCCCCTTTCCTAGAGAGAAGGGACACCACTACCAGAGAGCTGTGAGTGGTATTAACAAACACCCCAATGTGGTTTAGTCTTTTGTCTAGTAAGGCTCTAATCTGACTTCTATCCCAAATACTCCTCCTAAAAGCAACTTTAGATAAAGAAAAAAACCAAGCTCCAGACAATTACTCTGTTTTTCAGTAATCAGCTTATTTAATTGATTCCGCACAACAGAAATCTTCAGAAAAGTTAGTCTCACTCCAGCAGAAAAATAAATAAATGCCTGAACAAACCCATTCATGCACACTTAGAAGCAGAGGTTTTCCTGAACCTCCAAATACATCGGTGCAAAACGAAAACTACCACAAAGCCATTAGAGAAAGCTCACTGCTACTGTCAGTTCAGTATTCCTCTGCAAAACAACACAAAAAACCCAAGCCACTAGCATCAAGCGTGCATCTCACCACTATCAGGAGTTACTTCCCTTTTTTATCACTTAAAAAGCATTTTTTGCATGTTTTTTCCATATTTTAAAAGGACATATTTAGCCCCTCGACATACTGACAGGTCTGTGTTTTGCTCAGACAGGGCATCAGCATTAAGATATGCTGGCTACTGTAACTAAAAGGCAGATATTTCACAATTATGAAACACACTAAAAAATCCAATGTAAAAGTCAGCCTGAATGTCATTTGTGGTACTTTGCACCATCCAAATCCCAATGAAATTGGGTAAATTACAGACTGAAGAAGTTTGGGGAGTATTGATTTGCGGCGCTCAAATTACTTCAAGGGTTACACAGGACACATCAGCAATCTTTGGTGGAACAAACTGCCTCCCCTCCAGTCAAGTGAGTAAGGTATTGCAGTAACAGCAGCTGATTTTAAGAAAAACTGCAAAATGAAGTAACTGCATATTATAAACCGTAAACCTAATTGCAAGTACTTAAAACATACCCACACCACAGCCAAATTATTTTCTACCATGTAACAAAAGCTCTCATTTGCATTCTAATCACCACAGAGTATTTCAGTATTTTATGAAAATTCTCTTATAACACAAAAGGACAACTTCCAAGATAAGAGATTTTCCCTTAATAGAACATAGGTTGTTGTGATTTTAGGTACTGCTAAGTAAGATAATAAAAATATGTACGCGACTCCACTATAAACTGGATTGTCATGAAGATTCTACCCAAATCTAATCAAACAATATTTCTATAAAAGCCTTTCTACGAGCCATATATATATATGTGTGTGCGCGCGTGTGTGTGTATACACACATATCCCCCCCTCAGTACTTAATCCACCAGCGAGAGGCTGCCAGGCCTGGGGGGCACACAACAACCTTTTGGCAGCCTTTCAGCCCATGTGCCAGGGCACCAGACACCTCCTGGATGAATGCTGCCAGGGACACTAGGCTGCCCCCCCTGGGGCAGCGCTCACCCAGTGGAAAGGGGTGGCAACAGGAACACTCTCTGAAACAGAAACCAACCTACTGACACCACCGCAGAATGAGAAACCTCACCTTGCCCAAGTATCTACCAACAGCTTTTCAAATAGCCCCATCTGAATTACTGACATTTATTACTACTTGGGCCTTATTAATCTACCTGGTCAAAGCTGGCAAGGATGTAACGTGTGAATGACTTTTAATGTACCCTACAAAAAGATGAGTTTGAGAATAACTTTTTTTATATGCCCAAAAGTTGTCATAAAGCAGAGGAAAATAAGCTTCCTTCTGAAAAGAAGACTGATTCACAAGCAAACAACTGTCTTTAATAGCTGACCTATCAATTAACAGAATCTAGGTTTTACATACATAAATCACCTGAAACACACTAGTTTGCTGCATTTCACATAACTATTAATTTATCTTAAAACAGTCAATAGAAGTCAATACAGTCAATATAAAAGTTATAGTCTAAAATATGTTTATGGCTCCATATGCTTCGAGTGATTTAGAAATCAAAAGCAAATACAGTTGAAATTGCTCAATAAAATCCTGCAGGGTTTGGGGTTTTTATCAGACATTATTTGAAAAGTTCCTAAAATGCCTCACTAAGTGCAAGTATTTTCTGGATTACCAGAACAAGAACCAGCTTCATTCATGAGCAGCACCTGCTCACAGTGATGAAGGCTCACCATGGACTGGGCTGCATTATTGAGCGTGCAGCCAGCAGGTCAAGGAAAGCGATGAAGGTTGTGATGCTACATCTGGAATGCTCTCTCCCAGTACTGGAGCAAGTCCAGCACAAAACCATCAGGATGCATAGCGGGCTGAAGGTCATGACATAAAGAGAAAAAAAAATGGAGGAAACTGTGCTTGTATAGACTGGCTGTGTGGAAAGCTGCTAATCACTCTTATAACTTACATATGAGAAACTCAACCAGATTCTTCTCAGAGGTAAAAAGTACAAAGGACAAGAGATGATGGTCACAAGCTGCAGCAAGGGAAACTCATGTTTGTAAGGGCAGGAGTGTCACTGGGCAACTGGTTTACCACTAGAACCAGAAGCTGCCCAGAGATGCTGTGGAATCTCCATCCCTGGGGATTTTGGAAACACTGAGTGGACAAGTTGAGCAACTCAATCTAATTTTGACATCAGCCCTGCTTTGAGTAGGAGGCTGGACTACATGACCTCAGGAAGTCCCTTCCAACAACATTATGCTGTGAAATATTCCACAGCAAGATGTCATAGAATATTTTTATTAAATATCAAATTGATCAGTTACTTTTATTTCTGAAAGCTATGACAAAGCATTGACATAAAAAGCATTAAAAAACTGACTATATTGGTGAAGTATTAGTTCTCAACTCAAGCTGAGCTGTACACATACTCAACCGGTAACTGTTCTGTGGGCTGCAGATCCACCCTCCTAAACAAGGAGCTCACTGAACTAACAGAGCCTGGTGTCCTACAAAGACACATTTCTGGTCTCAAGAGTACCAATAAATCCATCCATAAAACTGGGGCATCTGTCATGTCTCTTGGGGGAAATCTGACTTCTCCTACGTGACCTCCTGATGCAGTCTCTTCCTCAGTGGAGCAGCACATAGGATTTCTTCATTCTAGCAAAATACCTATTTTTAAGAAGCCTGCAGAAACTTTCCACGTATAAGATTTTACCATCTGTCAAATTTGATGGAAGACAGGCAACAGGTTCAAAAATCACATGCAGGGGTACAAGAGATGGACTGATATGACCATATACACATAAGCCTTGTTTGCTTAATAAATTGTGATTAAAAAAAACCCTACAGATTATCTCTATCTGTTTCTATGGGCTGGACCATGCAATGTTAATAAAATGTGTATTTATTTATAAAATGCCAAGTGTCCCCTGAGCTGCACTCCTTGACTGTTAAGCCAGGATCCCATTACTTTGGGCAGACAGGAAAAGTTGCAACCCCTTATCTCCCTCTTAAAGACAGCTCAGACATAATCACAGAGCAAGTAGCTGCTGTCCTGTGCCCAATGCTGCTGCACAGCTTGCAGACCGCCTGCTGTATCACAGGGGACAGAGAGCAGGAAAAGCGGCTCTAATTGCTCCTTTCGTGTCTCCAGGTCAGGTTAAGCAAGTGCTAGAAGTCTGAGTGACTGAAGGGAAACACTGACCACGGCCTTCCCCCCAGAGGGAAGAAGCCGATAACCAGCCACCAATTAGAGTCCCTAATTCTCCACCCTGCTCCTTGCACTGAGGAGGATGCATTAGGGCTGGCTAACTCCCTGCTCCCCTTATCACACCAGAATATATTAATTACCAGGTATCGACACCCATAAATCACCCACGCACCCTAAAACCACACACAAACAGGGACATGAATCTCTAGACTCGCTCTGTCAATGAAGAGTGCTCTCTCTGGATCAATGTAATTGTTAACAGAAAATATCTTACAGGCTGTTTCTGATCCTTGCCACTCAGTGGTTCTCCACTTCACAGCTTGACCCTCACAGAGAGATGGCAAGAGTTACCTTTACATGTAACACTGGTCAGCCTCAGAAGGCAATATTACACAACCATCAAACCCATCAAGTTTTTTATTTTTGGCTATATATACCTACACCTTGCAGATCATTTTGCTCCTGATTATTTTTCCTGAGCATCTTTATATGCTTACTCACATTTAATTTTAAATTACCCATCCTCTAAAAGCAGGGCTCTTCCACGTGTGAAAGTAGAAAGGAGCAGGACTTTGAGAAAACTACTGCTAAATGTCTTAAATATTCTTTTCAGTATTACTTAACATTCATCTATTGGCAACCTTAACTTCTAATATCATTCTCCTATAGCACATCAGTAACACAAAGATGTCTTTGTAACAACACAGTCAAATTGAGGCCAAGAAATTCAAGACTGAGCTTCAAGATTGTTTTCTCCCAATTGCATTCATCTTCGTTATTTTTATGCAGTTATTTGCAGCAGTGATAATACTTCACATTCACATGAGCCTGATGACAAAAGGTCTTCCAAAAACTAGAATATACAAGAGAACATCCCTATCACATTCCCATTCACCATTTCTTTCCAGAAAGACTGTTTTATGATGTCCAATTATTATTATTGCCAACTTACCACTGACCACTAGATGAAGAATAATTCACACTGCAAACTTAAAGGTCAATGCTATCAATGTTTTAATCACTGTTTCAGTGTGTTTAAAGTACAGCCTGCTAACAGGTTGTTTTCCACCTCTCAGAAAAACAACCAGAATTTGGGGAGGATGAGACAATCTCAAAAATCTTTCACATTTTATTGTGTCAGAAAGGTAATCCTGCAATTTTCAGACCTGGTCTGAAAGTAATACCCAGCTGACGCTGAGGTTGACAATCTTCTATTGTGGAAAGAAAGGGAACATCACACGAAGAACTTCACACCAAAACCTCTCAAAGCAATTCTGAAGCAAAAGAGAAGGGGAAAAAAAAAACAAAACAAAACCAAAACAAAACCCACAACATTTGCATATATTTGGATAAATGAATTCAGAGTAACAAACAGGACCATATGACTAAATAATTGCTCAAAGAATGTCCTGCAGTCCTAGGAAATGCTGAATATTTTGGCTAAAACTTTGTGCTTTGGTCACCCCCTAGTTTCACATGCAGAATACCGAAAACAAAAGAAAGGATAGAAATGAACACTGACAGGGATGTCCAGTTACTAATCACTTCACCTCCAGCAACGAACTCCCCATGTAGGATACAAGCCTGCACCCAAGATGAACACTTTTGGCAGAGTTTAACTGGAGGGTATTAAGACGGAGGTCTGCCTGATAACATGTCTTTTCTGCTTACAAATCTCAGAAAGTATAATCACAACACAGCAGTAAATACACTGCTCTGTTCAGTTTATTTTTACTCCAAACCTGATTATGTTAAAAATAACTGCACTAGGGAAAAAGAGTTAAATGCCTTTAAGGTTTTTCAGATCCAGACGGGAGAACATTCGCGTACAGTCTATTCAGTCAACATCGTCCTCTATTTCCTGTGCTGTTGTTTTATGTTGTGATCAATATTTCTCAAACATTCTCCCTCCTGCAAAATCAAAATGGAAGACTGACTGTAACAGCACAACCCTAAGAATACTTCATTTGTCCTTCTATTAATTTAATTAGAAGAACTGTACTGTTTTCAACGCCCTAATCCAGTAATCCAGAAACATAAAAATCAGGAAAAACAAGGGAAAGAGTGAAGGCTTAAAAAGAGTTAAGTCACTTGTTTTCTGTGGCACAATGCACTGCTAAATAACTAGCATCTCCCGAGTCATACACGCTAGCTGTGGGTCTAAACCAAAATCATCAAAGCCTGCTCTGTGTTCTCTCATTAAAGTCTACAAATTCAGATGGATTTTGCAGTTGCAGGAAACATCTCCATCTGCACACTCACAGCTTGCCCTCTACCCTGCCCCCCAGGGAGAAGCTTCTTCAGATCCTCACTGCATTAGCAATCAAAGCAAGGAAAGAAACACACTATGCACTAAACTTCATAGCCTACACATTTGTTGATTGGCAAGTAATCTCATTTAATCATAGGAGCTTGCATGTTAGGCACTACAATACATTACAGTTGCTATGGCATTTAACTACAAGCACATCCAACACCTCCCTTATCAAGTATACAATATAAACTGAGACTTTGTTCCCTGTTATTTCACACCCGAGACAGAGAGCAACAACTAAGAGCACAATATATTTAATTCAGTATCTCATGTTAATCATTTTAGAATAGAAAACACAGGAGCCAAGTGCATATTTCAGCTAAACTGGAGATTTGGAATTTTTGGTTAGTAATTTTGTACAGCATTCAGAGCAGACATAATGTGCCAGAATAAGTTTTAAAATAAAAGATAACCTTATATAGTTTTGAAGGGGAGACAGTTTCAGTACAGAACTTAATAACATACCATTTGGAGGGGCAGAAAGTGGCCCCGTTTCCCCTGTATCTGCTCATTGGCATAGTGATGCCAAAAAAGGGCATCGACTGCCACCCTACTGCTGCTTGTAATCTCTGGTCTGTGGTGAAATATTTCAGCTTTAACACATTGTCTGTGAAACACACTTTTAATAACTCGTTGATACAAACAGGACTATCCCACAGCACACAGCTTGAAAGTACTATTCCCAAGCTCCTTCCTAGATCAGACTACAAGTGTAAACCAGTGCAGTTCACACTGACATTGTCTTGCCCTGACTCAGATGATAAAGTACACCGTAATAAAATACAGCCTGTACCATAAGCTATAGTTTTACAGCTGCAGATATTGATGTGGTTTCTAACACTAGAACAATAACAAGGGTATTTTTACACCATAAACACAATTTCTGATTTAAATTTTGAAGGTTCTTCCTACAGCAAAGAAGTGAAGGCCACAACTCCAAACTTTGTAAGAGGCTCCTCTCCCAGCTAAGTTCAGGCCTAGAGGAAAGCTTCCACCCTGAAATACAAGATGACTTCATCTTAATAGGCCAGAACAATTCAATGACTATACACAAAAACTTATAGCTATAAAAATCTGTAATATACAGCTGAAGGCTGTGAAGAGCATTTACTGAGAAATGCACTAGTTCACAGAAGATCAAGCATCAGAGAAAGAAAATAATGCTGATAAAGCTTTCACAAAGTCAGCCTCATTTAGTACCTCTGGCCAAAAGCATGCCAAATGGAGACAGATTTGGACGGAAGTTGACAAAATAGTAACAAAAAAGTTTTTAATCTGCGTCCCTTAAATTATTTCAGAGTTGGGGCTTTTTAACCTGTTTTACTAATATAAGACAGAATACGAAATCCTAAGCACGCTGACCGGGCATGTCAGATTTATAACCCAGTCACTAGATACAGCATCGCACAGCATCAGCCCAACTAATTTAGGCTGCTAAAAACAAAACCCCCATCGCGCCCTCTGAATCCTGTTAGTTCATATTTGCAGTATTTTGCAGTTCGTTCACCTCGCTCTTTAAGACTGATAGCAACCAAAGCAAACACACGCTATCGCTTTTTAGTGAAACTCAGTGCAAGCCTTCCCGATACAAAACAACCCCACGCTACAGCGGCGGAAGGGAACTTTCACCAGGATACTCGTTAATTCAGACGCTAACCTGGCAGCCTGCGCCGCACAGGCAGCACGTCCTAGGCAAAACCAGGCAGGGGCAGCGACTCGTCTGCAGAGATTCACTTTTCTTACCAGCCCTGACCTCATGGACGGGCAGCCAGGTGAGCACAAAGGGAAACGCGGAGCTGCTAGCAGGATTTTACGACCTTTTCCCCTTTTTGAACGCCTGCAATCACGCTACAGAGAAGGGGAAAATTAAGAGAACAACCTACTCCGGAGGCAGGAGCGATTAATAGTCAAGAAAATAAACGCACGACTGAAAGGAAACGAGTCGTTCAGCTGCACCCATCGACGGAGGGACTGGGGAGGGGGGAGGGCAACGAGAGAAGGGAAGGGTGATGCCGAGAGACATCCTCGGGAGCACGGAGAGGAAAAGCAGAACTGAGGAGAGAGAGGCAGAGATGCTTGAGCCCCGGCTTCCCCTCCCCCGGGGCAAGGCAGAGGTCTCCCCCTCTGCAAGGGCGGGCCGGAGCCCTGGGCTGGGCCCCGGGGAGGCTGCGTCCAGGCCGGGCGGCGGGGAGGGAAGGAAGGAGGGAGTTGTTCAGGGCAGGGGCGCTGCCCCAGCAGCGCTCAGAGCCGGCACTCACCACACCATGCCGTAAGCCCCCTCGCCGATGTAGGAGAGGTTGGTGTAGCGGGGCCCCACGTCGAACGCTTGGCCCCGCACCATCTCCGGGCCCCCGGCGCTGGCAGATCCGCCCGCAGCCCCGGCCCCCGACACCGCCGCCATGTTGTCCGTGCCGGGAACCGCGGTGACTGCGCGCGGAGGGGGGGGGGGAGGGGGGCGGAGGCGGGGGGAGGAGGAAGGAGGGGGACGAGGAGAAGGATGCGGGGAGGAGAAGAGGCGCCGCCCGCTCCGCAGCTCCCGCCGCTGCCGCCCGGCTCCGAGGCCCCGTCCGCGCCGTCACCGCCGCGGCCGCTCTGAGGAGACGCTGCCGGCCGCGCGCGCGCGCATCGGCCCGGGCCGGGGGGGGGGAGGGGGAGGGAAGGAGAGGGCGGGGGCTCGAGCGGAGGGAGCGGAGGGGGCGGGGCCTGCGGGGAGGAGGCGGGGCCTGCGGGGAGGGGGCGGGGCCGGGCACTGCGGTAACCGCAGCCGCTGGGGAGGGGGCGCGGCGCGCGGGTCACGTGGCGGGCGTGCCGGCTCTGCGGGCGCGCGGCTGCCCGGCGCCATTAGAGGCGTCAGGTGACGGCGTGGCCCGCGCGGGAAATGGAGCCGGGGCCTGGGGTGGCCCCGGGGCGGGCGGGGGCCGCCGGTGCGGGGTCGGGGTCCCGCCGGGGTCCCGCGCGCTGCCCCGACCCCACCCCGACCCCACCCCCGGCGGTGCGGGTGCGCGCCGTGACGGGCCGCGGGGCGCCGGCGGCCGGAGGGGAGGCCGCGGCTGTGCTCGGGCGCTGGCCCCGGACGCGGCAGAGCCGCGGGGCGCCGCCCGGTGTCACGGGCACGAGGTTCTTACGCGCGGAAGCGGAGTTACCGCACGAGGGCAGGGTCATTTCTGACACCGGTTCTGTGTGGAGTTGTATCTCCCTGGTACTTGTTTACCATGTAAATAGCTGAAGGCTTTGAATGGGAGGTGAGACTGTTGGTGGTTGGTTATCGTGTCATGGCAACTGCCTGCTAACAGCGTCTTACCTTCAGTGTTTTCCTGCGGGGCTCCTTTCCTGAAACAGCTTTTGCTTGATCTGGAAGTTTGCAAAGTTAGGCACGAGGACCTTAACTCCACTTGTGAGGTTTTCCTGCAGTGCTCTAATGATCTTGACAAATGCATTAACCTCTGATACGAAATCCTACTGATGCTCCCCTTAACCGCTGTGGCTGCAGCTGTTTGAGAGATGCTGCATCTTCTGTTCCTTTCAAAAGTCACTCAAATGTCTGCCTTCATACATCTTAGCATGTCAGTGTCTGCTCATTCATACCCACCCCAGTCTGTAAGAAGGCCCTGCTGTGGAATGAGCTTTTATCCCTTGACAACAAAGCTTTTTTTCTTGTAAGTAGCCAGTAACTTTGCAGGCCTCTGTAACAGTGCTCAGCCAGAAGCTGTTACATGACAAGCCAGTCTCTCAGGTTGCCGGTGGTTGTACTTTGCTGCCTTCTGATTTGAACATTCTCTCTCAGCTCGCTGTCTTTCTACTGACAGCTCCAGTGCTGACATCTCTGCTGGCGGTCCAGAACTTCATGTCAGTCTTTGCCTTGAAGGTGTCCCTGCCAGTGCACTTTGTCTTCCTTCTCCCTACTGCCAGAGGTTTGTTTCTGGCATCCACCTTTTGTCACTGCTTGCTGCAAGTAACAGCTTCCTTTGCAATCGACTGAACAGTCGCAGTTTTCCATAGCTGCTTCCAAATGCTTGCTCTACAATCTCCTGGTTACAGCTTGCCGACATCCCCCCAAGCACCGGGCTCGCCGTTTGACCAGGAGTCAGGAGGGAAGAGTTACTGGTTCCAGTTGCGCAGCCGCACTGCAGCCCAAGGACTCAGACAGATCTACCCTGCAGGGTCTGGGTTTCAGATGCAGCTCCAGCCTCGTTTGACAGAGTGAAAGCTGTTGAGGGTGACCAACAGCCTCGTAAACTGTGTTTAACAGACATCCAACCACACATCTGAATGTGTTTGAGTGGGATAATGCTTCTGACATATTTATTTTCACTTGTATATAGTGCTTTCCTTTCCATGATGTGTTCTTGAGCACTTTGGAAACACAGCGTTATTTTTCTCAGACTTTTTAGGGAACAATAAATGTGAACAAACATTTTAAATTTTCTGAAACCAAGTAAAATACTATTTAAAAGGTTCTCTCAACTCTAAAAATGAGATGGTGGTTACAGTCCTGATTGCATACATAAATAAATCTGTCATCAGCAAATGCAAAACAAATGATTATAGAGAATCGAGCTTAAACACAACCTGTCATAGCAAATTTAATTACAGACTGGTGTGTATCTAGATTATTTTATACCTTCACCAGGATGTGTCTGATCAACAACGAAACCAACCAGGCACGACCAGGAAATTATGGGAAGCCTGTCAGCTCCTTTGAGCGCTGTGTTCAAATACATGTCTAACCCAATTAAACCCAAATAAGTGGTCAAAAGGCTTTGGCATGCTTTGCCAACAGCTTTCTTCTGTGACACAACTTAGGGTATCTATTTCAGTAAAGCACTACAGTTACTGAGATAAGACGGACACATTATCAATTGCTTTTCAACCTATTTAAACAGGCTGCCATTACCTCCACTTAATGTTGGGTCTTCTGCCTTAACAAGGTGACATTAAAGCCTCATCTATGATCAAAATAAAGGGTTATTATCTTGGGGAGAAGAGGTGATACTTGCTAAAAACATTACAGCAGATAATGAAAAGCAGGAGGAAAAGTACCCCTTTTATTTCAAACAAATTAAAGCACTGCTAAGAAGAGTTTGGACAAACACAGTATCTTCAGTTTGAAAGCTGTATTAGGAAATGGCTAAGCCATACAATAGGTCAGTTTAAATATGCCATGGTCTGGACTATATCCATTTTCATATCAAGTTCAGGAGTCTCATGGACGAGTTCATCCTACAGTCATGGACGAGATATTCTCTGTGCTGTTACACATATCTAACTGTTAACTTTGGGTTCTCTAAATAGGTCTTAAAAAATGATGTCCTACTACAAAAGGCCCAGTTTAGAAACAGGACAAACACTGCAGAGCTTCAGCTACACTGCCCCTCTTGACTGGGGCTAGGAGGGATTTCACATCTTTGTGCTGATCAACACTAAAGCTACATCTGCCCAAACCAGCATCATTATATTAGCTGCTTTATTTGTGTGGGGACGCTGAAGATGTAGCTTTCTTGGTAGCTGCTTTCTTGGCATTTGCTTTCAGAGTACCTCAGCATGACCCTGAGCCTCCCTATCATCCCAGCCACACGCAGGCATTAAGGATATAAAACAATTTCCCCAGCATTATTTAAGAAGACCTCAAGCCTCTGCGTGGGGGTGACAAGGGAGAGAAATAAGACAATGTAAGATGTTTTACAAAGATATATTTTAACTTCTAAGGCACTCAGGAACCATGGTGATGAATCTGACACAAACCTAAATTGCTTAGATATGAGCTCTGATCCACCGGGAACTATCCTGACATTCATGAAGAGCATCAGATGCTAATAACTTCTAGTCAGTACTTACCTAGGCTTGATTTAACTGGTGACATACAGCTGAAATCCCTCGAGACTGATTTTCATTTACGTGTCAGCCACTGCTTTGACAGTTTAAAGTGACCTCACAGAAAGTGAGGATCTCGCTGTAATCTTATGCCATTGGAAAGTCAAAACTGAGTCTCTCACCCAAATTGCTGGGCAGCTAATGCCAAAACAAATTCACTTTTCCCCCCAGCACTTCCTTTTTCCCCATTCAGCATTCTGACTGATTTTGCAGGAAGTTTATGGTGGCTTATATACCATGAAGTTAAAACTAGTAAACAGCTGCTGTTTGCTTTGTGGCATGCCAAAGGCAGCACAAAAGACTATTAGTTGTAGAACTCTACTGTCAGTAACGACCTTGACCTTGCACTGGGTATCATTCTGTCACTGCCAGAATCTGTCACTGGTACAGGAAATGTCTTGTATTATCTATCATGCCCTTGTTAGATGTGCTGTTCACAAATACAGTTTCAAAACACATTTTTACGTTCCTTAGTTTTGTACAAGCAGTTTACAATTATACTTTAAACATTTCTAAAGGGATCCATTTATAGCAACCTGAAAAGCTCATGATTGTAACAATTTTAATTAATATACTGACATTTTGTTGCTGTCTATATAAAAGTTGCTTTTATTTTTCAGCTGCAGTAGCAGCAGTATCGAGGCACTGTCCTGCACTTCAGTAATGGAAATTTCCCAGCCTCAAAGCACACTCTGTCTTAGTCAGCTGCAATAAAACTGAGTGATTTCAATATTGTTGTGTGCTTTACTTGTCCTCGGTTATCTGGAGCTTGTATCTTTTGAAAAGCAGCTACTCCTCATGAGCTTGCATCATCCCGCCCAAGAGTTAAAATTCAGTCAACAAGCTGTGGACAAGAGAATTGAGCCACCGAATGAGAAGTTATTTTACAGGACTGACAACGAAACATACACACAGTCAGTATCTATGCAGGGAGTTGTGAGGATGCCACTGACGCGTTGGTATGTGACCATCGTTTTCTTGTGCTGAAGCTTTATGCACTGGACGGCTATTTGATTTTTGCAAAAGATTTAGCTAGTGCATAATATCTGCCTCTTATTTTTGTATTTCTGATCTCACTTATTGCTAGGAAAATACAAGAAAATACAGAAAAGGAGATAAGATTATTACAAAAGAATACCAGAAGTCTAATCATTTACAAATACTAAAATATGCAGTCTCTTTCCCCCACTTGTTCTCAGTTCAGCTGCAGATGGGACAAGCAACGCCTCCAACAGAGGCAGAAGTCAAAGCATGTAGAAACAGGAATATTGGGGGTTGTGTTGTCTGGCTACTGTGGTAACTCCATTTTTAATACTTCTCGCTCACAGCTAAAAATTTAGGGAGCATTTGTGAAGAAGATGTTGGCTGATGTGAGCACAGAGGATAAAGGACGATGAAGGAAAGGATGATTAAGGAAAGAATAAGAGAGAATACAGAAGGATGTAAAAGAAGTAAAATGAACTGGTACTGGAAATGAGTTATGGGAGTAGAAGGGTTGCAGTTGGAGGGGTGACATCCAGACCCCACTGCATCCAGGTCTGTGCACATGAAACAGTTGGCAGACACAAGTTCCTTCATGGGGGACCAATCTGGGGAATGATACCAGACCTTCTCAAAAGAGCTGACCAGAACTTGCTTTCACTGCTGTCAGCTGGGTGATGTTCATCACAAATACACATGTACCTCATGACTTTCTGATGGCACAGGTTTACTTTGTAGTTGCCTGCTGTTATTATATTTAGCCCAAATGACGGGCAGTGGATGAACAGAAACAAGTGATAGTGAACACTATTCTACTGGGATTCTGTGATTAAAACTCAGCCAACATTGATACATCACCACCACAAGCACATGGTAGCCTTTATGAGTGTGGTGGTTTAAGTCCGGTCAACCACGCAGTTTTCTCACTCACTCACTCACTCACTCACTCACTCACTCACTCACTCACCTCTCTTTCTTCCCCCAGTCCCGGGGGGATGGGGAGGAGAATCAAAAGAATTCAACTCGCACAGGTTGAGATAAGAACAGTTTAGTAACTGAGGTATAACACAAATCACTGCTGCTACCACCAATAATAATACAAGAGAAATACAAGGAAAGAGAATACAACTGCTCACCAAGCCCGACCCAGCCAGTGCACCCCCCAGCAGCGACCCCCCCCAGTGCACCCCCCACCCTTCCGGGTCTCTGCTCTCTGTTTTTACATCCTGAACATGACGTACTGTAGTATGGAATAACCTCTTTGGTCAGTTTGGGTCAGGTGTCCTGTCTCTGCTTCCTCCCAGCTCCCCCTCCTCCCTGGCATAGCATGAGACTCAGAAAGTCCTTGGTCAGACAAAACACTACCAAGCAGTAACTATAAACACTGGTGTTATCAGCGCTGTTCCCAGGTCTAAAATCAAAAACACAGTGCTGCACCAGCTACCAAGAAGGAGAAAAATGACTGCTGCTGCTGAACCCATGACAATGAGCAAGTTGGAGGCCACGGCACAGTTATTCTGAACATAAGCTTGCACATATGAGCTGTTGCACTTAGCTTTCCTGTTGCAGATAGCAAAGAAACAGGACTGCCTGTTTCCCCTTTACCAGCCAGATCTGCTGACGCCGAACTGCAGCAGAGGTGCTTCCAGATTTATGGCTGAGACACACTTCAAGCACCTGCAGGGAAATCTGCATCTTTGCTCTCTAAGCTGCTCCTGTGCTGTGGGCAGGAAGGAAGGTATCAGTCTCTTCTTGCACTTTGTTCTGTCCACCTAACTGAGAGTCCAAAGAGTCCACTCTGCATGTTTTTACTAGTTATTACATACATACTTAACATTACATCTCTTTCTAGAGTCCAAAACTGATGAATCATCATTCATTTTTAAAGCAACCATTTCTTATAGCACAGAAGACCTGTGCAGGCCTGAGAGATTTCATGAAGGAAGTGGTGCTACAGTGTTTTGTAAGAAAGAGGCAAGCTGTTGGAATCTGTGTTGCATTACAGGGGTATTGCAATACCTCTGAGCGCTTCCTGTTTGTCAGAGATGCAGTTTTCACCTCATCATAAACCTTGCAAGCATTTGTTAATAAACACTCCTAAAGAAAGAATAATACCCAAATATACAACCCCTGTGGCGTCTGTTATTATAAACAAAAGAAGGTTTTCACTACATATATATATATATGATGAATATATATCTATCTATCAGGGGAGTTATTTGTGAGGGAGAAGCAGATTTGAGGGCCCTATCCACTGCCCGCAATGTTGCGTCTCTCATTAGGCCACTTGGACTCCAGGCATATGATTTTTCTTGTATGTAAATAGTGAGATGTTTGAGCAAATGTAATTTTTACTATCAGCATTTGTCACATTTTAAACAATGTGGGTACCCTACGTAACCAACGTCTGCAGAATTACAGCACTGAGCCCTCTATGAAAGTGGCAGAACCAAGATTTGCTTCTAACAACGATGGTCTGCGAGGGCTGAGGTACCTAATCGGATACACAGCTTGTGCAGATGTTCACAGCAGTGCCAGCTCAATGTGTGGCCTTTCTCACTTGACAGCTTTGTTGCCTCAATTAATTCTCCAGGCTAAATTAACTGGGCCTGGAAAGGTGGAGCTGGGGAGCAGAAGGGTGCAGGGTTTTGAGCACCAGCGACCTTGCTGGTGCAGTTTGCACCCCAGCAGATAAGATCTGTGGCAAGGAAATGCGAATTATTGGGCCTGATCTTCTTGTGATCACGGTCAGGACTCGGTCTGCAGCAGACGGGCGCGCTGGCGGGGGCTGGGAAGAGATTTGAGGTTTCTGCCAATTCTATAGGGAATAAGCATTTTGATGGGTAACTACAACAACACAAAGACAGGCCTTGGGTCTCATAGGGCTTCGTCCCTGAAGGAAGCTTGTGGAGTTCAGGGCAAACTGTGAGACTTAGCTGTTTGTTCAAGCTTCCTAGGACAAACGGGAACATCTGAACTGCAGTTTCATGGGGTAACCCTGCTGCGTGGAAACTCAAGACTGGCAACACCTGTATACAATTCTGACTTCTTGAAATGGCTATCACATTTTAAACGCTGCCACATAGAATATTACCAGCTAGAGCAGGGGAAAGGCTGAGCCTCAGGAAGGTGCTCCCTCAGCCACCAGCACTAGACCAGCAGACTGAATTCATAATTAAGGCATCTGTAGCTTTGAGTATTTTGTTTTAACAATGGGAGAATTATCTAGCTGGCATTACTGCTGTCTTACCTGACGTATGGTTGTTATTACTCCAGATATGCAGGGCCTAATGACAAGAGATGCCTTTTATGAGTGCAGTACATCCACTGTAATCAAGAGCTACATTTATCTTACTGCATTACCGAGTCTCTGGGTTTTGTACAAGTGACCCAAAGTTGTTGTGAGGATCTATCAGCCTCCTGCATCTCAAATAACTTTTCACTATGATGTCTCGTTTCTCACTGATGTTAACGGAGCCAGACTGAATCCCTGGCCTGGAAATCCTGAGAGAAAGATCAGCAGCAAGAGAAAGCATTTTTTACAATTGCAGAAAAGGCTGCTTTGAAAAGGAAAAGAGAGAGAGCACACTGCTCTTTTTGAAGGATATGGCAAAATATCTGCAGAGCAATGCTCTGCATCCAATTTAACAGGTACCATTGATGGCAATAGGGTAAGATTAAGTGATTAGGCTCTGCCAAACAGTATGTGTGGGGAGAGCAGACAGCAGATGTCCAGCCACTTAGGCTTCTGCCTTGCGCACCAGACCGTGGTATGGAAATACATGTGGATATTTAATTGTTATTCAACTACAAGTTGCCTGGATTTACGAGTCTGGGAGGCGCATATGCTGCAGTGAGAAATGAGTGCTTATTAGCACAGCAGCTCTGCCGGCCTTTCCCGCAGAGAGACAAAGTACCTGCATCTATAGAAAATGGATTAAAAGGGAGCAGCACACTGCTCTTATGTCCCATTTACCTTTGTGAAGTGCAGCTGGATAGATGCCAATATATGGATACATTTCCATCATGAACTCTGAACAGCTTTTGCTGCTGCTTGTTACAGATAATAAAACGGCAGCAGCTGTCCTCTTATCAAGTCGCAATTTGGAGGAATGTACACCTAAGTAAGGGACATAAACAGGACTCCTCCTTCAGGGACAGCTACGTGGCTACATGGAAATAATCCCTTTAAGAGCTAGATTAGGAAGATGGGACCATTGCCCTCTGTTCAAGCATTTTTCTGGTGCTTATTGCAACGTTTTGTGGTTGCTCTTAACATGTCCTCTTTCCTCCTTGGTTCCTCTTCCGCTACTCTTACCCATGACAACATCCTCCTGGAGTCCTGATCAGTCTGTGCTGTGTGTGCTGGTGCTGCTGGATGACCTCCCTTCACCCATCCAGTCATCCTCCCTCCGTGTTCAGCCTATGCTCTTCTCAGGGCAGCACCACCTAGGAGGTGGAGTGTGAAGTTAAGCCTAGAATAGCAGTGAGGCATCCCCCAGCACACCCCAGATCTGCAGCAAATCCAACACCTGTACTTCTCCCACTCCCTGCAGTTCCGGACTCCATTCTCACAGTGTCCAACTCTCCTCCTTCCCTGGGCTGCTCTATTTTGTACTGCAGTCGTTTCCTTACAGTTTATTGAGCTGCCTGAGCTCACTAAAGGGCCAGACAAGAATCTGACCTGTACAAAGAGAGCAGCAGGGCTGGGAGCAGAAGTGTCCTTTTGATACCAGCAATCCATTAGATTTGGCTCAGCTGCCATGACTCCCCAAGTCAAACAGGGAGGTTTGACTGCACTGCTGAGAAGCCTTCAGCCACTTCTTTTGCCTTTGCCATCCTTTGCTGCACTTTTCTCTGTTCTTGAAAAACACGGGGGAAACCCAGTCAGGTTTATGGCGACTTCCTCACCATCTCCTTTGTGCTCCTCCTCTTCCTTTCCTGTTCCTGCCATTTACCCTTCCAAAATCTTTCTGCTGCAGTTCTCCACGCTCCTGGTGACCTTGTCCTACCACTCAAGCAGCTGCTGACCTCTAGAAACACCCTCCTGATCCAGGGTCCTTCTCCCTGCAGCCACAGCACAGCAAGGCAGACAAACGCGGGCCTCCTCTCTCAGGACAGGCGTTCAAAATAAAAGCATTACCCAATCCACAAGACATGCGCATTACTCACCAAAACAATCACGGGTATCCTATTTCTGCAGCCCGGCCTCTCAGTGCTTGCTTCTTGCCACTCTCATGCCGGTGTGCGGAAGCCAGGACCCAGTAACAACTGTGCGTGTGTAAACCTAAAGCCTGCGATGGAGGGGACGTTTCTGCACAGCTGTAGCAATGATCAGAGGCAGTCTGACTGCAAGGGACAGAAGTATCTCACTGCGTTTGTTTTGTGGGGTGGTCTGATCATTTATACTGTTCAATTAATAAAACCAACAAGATAGAAGCTTGCCAAATGGAACCCATTGCTCGCTTCCGTTCGTTCCTGGGTTCTTATTCCACGTACATCAGGAAGCGAGCATTATCTGATTCGTCGAGACATAAGAAACAAATAAATGCCTTTCTATTGCAAGAAAAGAAACCAACAAAAACTTTCTAGAAATGCTGTAGAAACATTCACATCCTCTATTTCTGTCCTTTATAAAAGGCAGGCTGTGTCTTATTATCATCAAGGAAGAAGTAAACAAACGTAATTTAATCAGTTCTGTCTTTCGTCGATTTGCATCAGCAAGAATAAAAGACAAAGGCAGAATGGAAAACAGCAGCTTTGTGCTAAAAGTTTGAATGCACAAAATGCTTCTTTCTCCAGCTGTCAGACATTAAAAAGTGCTATGCATACCAGCAATAATAAAAGTGTCAAACAATTGACCACACTGGGAATCACAATGCTTCATTAAAAGCTCTGAGGCAGGGTAGAAAAGCTTCCATCCATTTGTTAAGCAGAACGAAATGCTAAGATACTTTCAGAAAGTGTCAGAAGATGCTCTCATCCAGCCTAGCCAGGCAGATAAACATCTCCTTGCTTACTGCAGCCTGGCCTTGGAGCTCGCAGCAACTCAGCACTAACAGCTGGATGTGCCTTTTGCTCTCCCGAGACCGGGGCATCTCTCAGTAAGGCAGAAACAAGCCATGTCCTTCCCAGCGATCGGGCCTGCGTCCCCTGTGGTGCAGGGGCTGACTCAGGAATTCTGTATTTACATATGTAATTATGTGTTATCTGGAGACCCGAACCTATTTGTTCAGCTGACAGGCGATGTTGAACAAGGAATTTTACAGACAGGGTATTTATAGACCCTTTATCTCTATGTGCGATCAGAACTGAAACGTCAAACAATGCCCTGAACGAAGGGTTCTCTCAGTTCAACTTTTCTCTATTGTTGCTTTTCCCTGTTGGGTTTTTTCTTCTCCCTCTGTCTGGTTACTGCCTAAAACTTGGCAGTGAGAGAAGAAAGGGAATGTGACTCACACTGACAACTTCATTTGCTGTAAGAGACCTCAGTAATTGCTCTAACCCACTTACAGGAAAGCTACCCCTCCTCTTTCTCTCTTCTTCCACCCTTACATAGACAGAGGCCATATTTGTAACAGGAGCAGCCCGGCTGATCTCAGAGGTCATGCTATCGCTTATGAAGTAACCAGGCCTCTTTCTTTTCACTTTTCTTCCGAGGGATTCCAGTTAACCCCTCACAAGAACTTAAAGCGGCTCCAGTTTAAGGGGCATCTTCCTGCCACGGATTTCTCATGAACCCAATAGCCAGGGTTTCCAAAGGGCTGAAGCAGCTGCTCCCACCAAACACAGCAGCTTGGCAGCCAGCGCTGCAGCACCAGGGTAGAGCTATCGAGGAGCCAAACAATTGTCGCCTTTGCCTTTGCTGATGGGCTGGGGGCAGGGGACAGTAAATGGAACAGGAGGAGAACAGCGCAGATGCCTGTGCAGCACCCTACCAAAATATATTTTCTTTTTTAATTACATAAGCCCCATAATGAGCCTGGCATTCGTAGTGAGGCGGCGGAACAGATGGCAGAGACTTCGTTTTCAGCAAGACGCTAATTAACAACTCCAGGTTCTGCTAGAGAAGAGGGTTTGTTCTGCTCCAGCAGGGTTAAGATGGGTGCTTACTACATAGGACAAAGCTCAGTTTCCAAACAGAACTGCGATTTTTACCCCCGTTGGAATTTCCAGCGTACTCTCCAAAACACAGCAACCTCCTACATGCAAAACCGTGTTAAAAACCAACACAAGTTTGGGCCCTAGCAGCAGCTTGGGATTCTCTACAAACACTTCTGAATGCTCTGTGGACATACAAATACAAAAAGGAAAGGGAAAAAGGGCTAATGTGATTGAGAGAGCTTTGTGCAAACTGAAGTGCAGGTGAGGCTGTGTAATATACAGCATCTTCTCAGAGATATGCTTAAAGCTTTTCTGAGAAGCTCTACATGAAGTTCTCTCTCCTCTTTCCTCTGTTCCACACACTCAGACTTAACATCTTCAGCACACGGATGCAGCTGAGCTGCAAAATGCTATCCCAAGGGGGACTGGAGCAGAAAGTAGCTATGAAAGATATTCATTAAAACCACAGGCAGAGAATGCATCACCCAGACACAATGAATAGGGAAATAGCACATGCAGCCGAAAAGTCTAGCCTCTATTTTTCGTCTGATAAAGCTGGCTGAACAGCCCGGCACAGTGAACAGCCCATAGACATCCAGCTCTTCCCTCCCGGTGCTGCCAGGTGACATGAGGTTGCTTTTTCCTGCTCTGCATTCACCATCGGAGGCTCTCCAGAGTCACATGCCCAGGTCCTGCAGGAGCCTGTGGGCCACATTCCTCCGGGGATTACATCCATCCCCAGCAGGAGAGAGGGAAGATCTACGCAGGCCAAAAGGGATGGGCCAGCAGTGGGGAGGGAGGAGCTGAGGGGGGAAGAAGCCAGCTGTAGAGAACATCAGGATGAACACAGGCAGGAGCTGGAGGACAGTCCTGCAGGAAAGGGAGAGGGGAAGCCATCACATTCTATAGCAGTATGAAATAGGACAACAGGGTACCCAGATTCATCCGCTGTGAAGCTTGGAAATGAACCCATTATTCCCACATCTCACCACTCATCCTTGTGCTGCCAGCAAATATCTAACAGCTGACAAGAAGCATCTCTGCCCATTCTAGTGACATGCACATCCAGAAAGGATGCTTTTCCATTACTCCCACTTATTCTGTGCAGGCAGTAGATGGTTATGGCTCTGTGCTGTAAGCTGAAAATCATGACCCTAACCCAGTACCCAGGAGGAGAAAATGATGATTGCAGATGATTTTTTATTTTCTTTCACTGTGTCTGTAAAAAACATAGTTGGGACGCGTTAAAAATTGCATTAAAGGACATTGCAGTTGCGAAATCCAACACTAAAAAGAAATTGAGTATATGCCTGAACTGAGGATGTCAATTCCACCTTTCAGCAGCTATTTTAGTTCAAAATACCAGGTCAAGCTCCTATGCCATATTGCTTTTAGCCATAAGAAAGTGCATCCTGACATGGCTTTATTGAGCATCACTAACCTGCAGAACCATATGTGATTTGGGCCTCCCTCGGTTCACGTTGTGTTAGACCAGAAATGGGCCACAGAGCAGAACTCGGTATCTTGCATACATCAGATGGCAGAGATTCTTTGCAGGATGATTTTCAGGAAGAGTGCCAGCTATCACCGAAACTGTGCTTAGGAGGTGCAAAGTAGAGGAAAGAAAAGAACACAAAAACCCTATATTCTGCTTAGCCTGTCCTCCTTTCGCAGCGATTGAGAGGGAGATGTGAGAATCAACAGAATGCATTTGTACTTACAGCCACTTTTTTGGGAGGAGAGAAGGGTGACTAAAAACACTTAGCAGATATTACCTTAAAAAAATAAACCCAGCATAACAAGAAGTTAACTCTTCAAGGAAAACCAAGAAGAAAAGCGACCAGCAGATGCAGAGACAAACACTGTCTTTAGTGGAGCTGCAAGGCTGAATTTGGCTTGAATTCTGTGAAGTACTTTCAAAGCAGGAGCATACTGCATACAAATGAGCGTTAAATAATTCGCATCATTAAGAGAGCTCTGAGCAGCTCATCTGGACTTTGAAAAAAGCTAAAGCAAATGTACATTGCTTGAATACCATTAGGGACTGTCATTAACTAGCATTAAGACATCTACAGTATCGACAGTGCTGTAATAAGAGACCCATCCTCCTTTCCAGGTTATTTTCTTTATTGATTGTAGAATTTCTTATGCACAAGCTTTAGAGCACCACAGAGCTCAGCAATTCATGTAGGAATACCCACTCAAGAACTACACAATTACTTCTGGTTTATATTGCATCTTTTAATTTTGGTTTTCTAGAAACATAGTCCCGTCTGTTTGGTGTAGATACCACAGCCAATTTAAACACCAATGTACATGAAGGAAGCAAAGACACAAATAAGTAAATGGATTTAGCCAGAGTGACATAGAAGGACCCAGTGTAACAGAAATAGACTAAAGGGTATGGATGCCCAGTTTCCTGGTTTAACCATTTCACTCAATCAGCTCTAAGCAGAGCTGCTGTAGGAGTAGGATAAACTGTGGCCTCATCCTGTATCTCAAATGCCTGAAAACATGTTTCAGAAGTAGCAGGGACAGAAGAGGTCAGGTGAAAAACACAAGTTGCGCAAAGAACCTAAGGTATAATATGTTTTAATATGGTTGAAGGTATTCAAGTGCCAGAGCAGCAGGAGTTGACGACTGATGGAACACTAAGAGCTAAATATGTGCAGCAAAGAGCATAGGGGGAGGCAGGGGCAGGCAACAGCCTACAGGCAGTTGAAGGGGAGCTGGAAGGAATCTTTAATGAAGGCAGAAATCGTTCTGGGTGACTCAGAATATTGGTATTCACAAAGAGAATTGAGAACAGGCAAAAATAAATAAAGCTGAAAGCAAAACCCAAAGGCCAAATCCCTCTCAATAGGCAGAACACTGATATAATCTGAGCAACCAAACAACAGGTCCTTGTGAAAACCTCTCAGCTACTTCCTGCGCACCAGCCTCCCTCCACGGCTGGTGATGGCTGCGAGCAGCTCGGGCTGCCCAAGCCAGGGAGCTTTGCGGGCTGCTGTTGTGCAGACACCAGTTTCCTTGCAGAACGCAGCCCCGGTGGTCTTCCCCCCACACCCCCAGCCCTTGGCTTCCCTGTGACATCTCAACTAGCGCATTGTGTAACTTCACAAACTTCCCTTGAGCCCCGAGCAGCTCAGCTCGGCTTTCATTAGCTGCCAGCTTTTGTGCATGTCACAGGCACACACATCGGTCGCTGACAGATTCAAAGTCGCAGTAGTTTTATTTATGAGTGGATTTGTGCTAGCCAACTTCCAGATCCTGCTGCCAGCGCCCAAAATGTGCGCAGCAACATTTGACTATCACCCCAAGTGCTGCAGGAACACTGAAAACCGGATTAGGTTCTTTTTTTTTTTAAACACAAGTGTGATGATTTTTTGCCTTCCTTTTTAAATTTTTTTGCTGAAGTGCAGTCAAAGAAGTTACAGTTATATATATATTGGAACTGAGATCAGGAAGACTGAAGGACAGGAAAGACTTCTTGACAGCGAGATCTATTAGTGAATGGAATCGCCTCCCAAAGGAGGCGATGGGAGCACAAGAAGTACTTTAGCAGAGCCAGTGTTAAGTGCTCCAAGCAATGCAGCCAGCTTCTAGAGGGCTGCCATGAGACCCAGGGCCCTCAGCAATGCAGGATGCTTGCCATTAGCCTGCTAATGCACATCCTGGCTTGGCCAATTGCTGTTTGGGAATAGCTCATTGACTTCAAATTTCATTAACAAGAAAATGTTAGAAGACAGTTTTCTAATGGTAGGGGCAGGCCTTTGTAAGGTCTCTTCCCATGACAAGAGGCAATTGTTAGTAGGGGGAAGAAATGAATGGTTTTCATTAGTATTTGTGTTAGGATTTATTATTAACCTTTCCTTAAACTACTTCAAAGTAAAGAATACGGAACTGCTTGGATCCCCTCTCTGCCTCTTTCATCCTGCAGAAAACATCCACCCCCCATCTCTTGCTAGCACTACCAAAGGAATAGAAAAGGCCACCAGTTACAAGGAGACTTAAGATTGGGAATACAGATCCATAGTTTCTGTACCTTAGAAAGCAGGCAGAACCAAGACACAAATTGAGATGCTAAAATTAAGGCAAAAAAACAGCCTTAAAAACATTTCCAGGAGAGAGAACATAATGGGGGAGAAATTAGATTAAACTGTTTTTCAAAGGGTTTAATGTCAGTCTAAAACCAAGCACCTGAAATGCTTTCCTCAATTTTCTAGTTAGTATACACCGCACTGTGTAGCAGTACATTGTTTCAATAGTTCAGCCAGTAGCTTCCAAACACTGTGTTTAGACTTTAAATGTAAGCTTAATGCTGAATATCCAGGGGTTGATGTTTACTTTAGTATCCTCATCAATCACCAGTAGAAGCCATCAGCTTTAGATCTGTAGTAAGAGGAAGCTCTGTCTACGATTTGATAATTCTAATGTTTTGAGATTAAAATCCATTGAAGGGTGGTCAGAGTGAAGATTCCTTTTTGTCTCTAAAAGCAGACTCACCAGTGCAGCAATGCAGCCTGCCTGCACTGCTGAACTTGACCGTTGCCTCAGGTGCAAGGTTTTGTTTCTTCAGAAAGACATGAAGCTTCAGCAGACACGACAGGACAGAAAGGGGGAAATGGCAGAGCCACTTCAGCTTCTAATTCATTTTCCCATCTTGAGTCCCTCAGTGGCAGGGGTTCTACTGGAGCAGTGCTGAAGCAGCTCTGCTTTAGGGAATCTTCTGAGAGCCAACACTAAAGACACAGTACCTTTAAAAACCAGTGACATTCAGCCAGTTACAGTGAAAACTCTGGACATGCATCCATGCTTCACCCCATGCCGGTCATTCCAGCTCCTGGCACAGCTGTGCGGAATTAGCTGCATCAATAGAAAGCAATTGGTGAAATACCTGATGGCAGTGGCCCAGTTCTCTCTTACCTGCACCTGTCTGGAACCCAACGATTAGATCCATCATTAGCAGCTTGGCTTAATTATAACTTAGAACTTCCTCAAGCATAGACTTTGCATAAGATTTTAAATGACATCATTAATTATACAGAAAGCCTGAAGTGTCTTCTGGTCCACTGTTAAAAATGTTGTCCTTTCCCCAAGCTGACACCAGAACTTGGTTCTGTCAAGGAACTGGCCTGTAGTCTAGGAGAGAGGTCTCTCTCATAGCCTCATATACACACAGAGAAAGAGCTTTTCTGTCTTAAATAAACAAACCCAAGGCTTCAGATTTGTTTAATCGCAATTATGAGATGCAGAAAGGAATATTATTCTAACCTATACTTGTTTAGTACCACTCTTTACATTAACTACTTCTTTCCTGTCTCCTATTTAAGGCTTTTTGCACCCTCCCCAGATTACTCTTGGCTGTTACCAGAGATGTGGTATTGGGTAGCTGTACTCCATCCTGAACTGACTGCCTGACTTTTAGCCCGTAAAGAGCAGGTAACAGGATTAGTGCCACAAACACTGCAACTTCTTAAAAGATACAGGGGAAGGAGGCATTATCATGCGAACAGACTGTTCGCACTCAGCTTTCAGTGCCTACCTGGAAGCTGAAAATGTTGTGGGAATGGCACAATACGCAGAGGCTTCTTCCATCCATCTGTGGGCACAGGGACCTCGCGTATTTTCCCGATCGCATTTTGGCTTGCTCCGGCCAAAGGAAAGAGCGCGCCCTCTAGGGGTAGAAACACAAAGCCCTGGAGAAATGCTCACACTCCTTTTCCATACCGAGACCCTCCTGCCTTACCTTGGGTAGGAGCAGGTTCCTCTCATATGCAAGGGCTCAGAAGATGAAGGTCTAGGCAGAAAAATCAGGCTGGGTAGAAGGAGGTCCCATGCGCTTTCCTGGAAGTGCTTACTCTACAGCCTAGAACGTGATGTGGGAAATAAGTCTCCTGTCTATCATTTGTGCAGTGTTTTACAGGGAAAATAGCCCAATCCCAAACTGCAGACTGAAGTACCGCAGCTGGCCGGACCCACCACAACATAGCTAGAATTTTTTCTTTTAGGCTATGCAAAAGACTTGGTTTTACCTTACTATATGCCTCAAGCTTATGATGAACTCTTGTGTAAAATGAGCAGGTTTATGTTTGTCGAGGCATGTTCAAAGTATTTCTTTCCAAGAGCTATTTCTATTTGAAAGCTAGATAACTGCTGCACCATTAATACATTTAAACATTTTCTCATTCTAATGAGAACTTCAGATTCTTTCCAAACAGCTCAACATAACATGAGAATGTGGCAAACCCAAACTTCAAAACATTCTAACCCAAAAACAAACACAAAAAAACCCCACCACCCTGCAAGTATCAAAACCCATCTAAGAAGATAATAAGGATTAGCTGCAGTGCAACAGGTAACAGATTTTGTTAGATAACCAAAACAGAAAGGAACAGCTTAACACTTTGAAGAAAACAAATCTGTATATACATATTTTATATATATATATATATATAAAAGGGATGTTGACTGCGAGACATCTGCAGTTAGAGATGCAAAACTGCGTTATCAGTTTGGTGAAACAGGTAAACACCCTTTACAGTCTCTACACAATTTATGAGCAACTTTCTGCAAGACATATTCAAGGTTATGCTTGCTTTCTTAAAAAAGAAATCAATAAAACAGAGGCAGTAACATGAAAGCCTGTAATCTACATTAGTGCTACTTGAATGGCAAACTTGATCTAGATGCAGAAAATGTTTTGTCTGGCCCTTGCCAAAACAGCAGAGACATGAAGTCTGCATTACTAAAGGGGAGCCCATATTTCTTAAAGGTCTCCTTAGCCTCTGAAGAAGCACTTTTGCCCACTCCATTTCCCAAGTATAGAGGACAGGCATTTCCAGATTGATCCGGTACAGCATGAAGAATTGATTTCCCCAGTAAAGTTTTCTAGAGAACCGGGATGAAACCAGCAAATACAAGCCAAGGTAAACTGAGTAGCTCTACAAGAACTTAAAAAGCCTCAATTTGTGTTGCAACAGCCACTAACTCAGGCTGAAATAGAAACATCTGCTTCATCATCACTGTTAGTTCATTACTTTCTACACTGAAGGAAACAAATGGTTCAGATTTTACAGCACATTGCAAAGGAACATCCACCAAATAGGGGTGGTTAAACAGGACTTGATTTGTCATTCCTTGCTCAAACAATTTAGGCGGATAATGCTTCTGTGTCATGAACCCCACCCATGGCATCTAGTTTAGCTAAATGTAGCTTTAAATCAAAGTTTTACATTCATTTCCATAGGCTTATTGATTGCTTCTTGCCCAAACTCACCAGCAACAGAGACTGCAGATGACTGATAACCACAGTGCAGAAGGTTGGCTGTGAGCCCCATGTTGAACACATGGCCTACTGAAGATCTGCTAGATGAGAAAGAAAATATTCACGAATACAACAGCACAGCCAAAACAGAATCAGCACCGAGATTTCACCTCCTACTAGTCAAAAGAAGACAGTAAAGCCAATGTTGGGCACCAGCAAGGAGAAGCAATAGCAATGTCCAGTGCTCTTCTCGACTGCAGCTGGAATGAGCTGTGATTTATAGGAAGACAGCACCCTTTGCTAGGAAGTACCAAAGATACCTACATGACACCGGAGTGATTCTGTTCAGCTCTGTGGTGTTGTCAACAAGGAGTAGCTGCAGTGCCTTTGGATTGTGGAGTTACCTGGATGATGGATTCCCACAGTCGCTTTACACAATCATGAAAGAACAGCAGCACTTAGCTGTTGCTTATGCTCCCTGGTGAGCTAAGTTAATCACAGGCTAGGAAACTGCTGCTAAACCTTGGCAAACAAATCCCAACCTACACTTTTCTGAGAATTCGCTACTTCTCTATAGATTATGACAAGTGAATTTTCACCCCTGGAATTCTTACAGTTAAAAAAACCCCAAACAAATCAACCAACAAAACATTTAGAACCATGAAATGGAAGATATTTTCAAGAGATTTGAGGTTTGAAGTAGGTTCAAGTATTCCCACAGCATCTTGAGCAGAACCTACCTGATGATTACGGTTTTCCTTATTTCTGCATTTCAAGAAATATCTTCTCTGCTTCCCTCTGATGCATTATCCTTGGCTTTTGCTAGATTTTTATTTTTCTTCACTAGGATAAATACAACAGCGTTTAGACAAACTGCCTAAAAGACAGCATCTCCCAGATCCCAAGACGGTTAAAGCTTGCTTTTTGTTGTGTGTCTCAACTCTGTCCTGCTCTCCTTACACCTCCGTACATCCAGAGCTTCAGAAACAATCACACAGATTGGCTTAGCACCCAAGCCATATTTTGAAAGTTACCATCCCTCTGAAAACTTCCTCTATGTAGTAAATTAACCTTAATGTACTCCAAGAATTCACCATCCATCCTTCCACTTCAGCAGTTAAAAGACCATTTCTCTCACAAGTATGCAATTAAACAAGTGGTCACAAATCTCTGCTGTAACAGTGTCCTTCAGATCATTAGCCCATATTACTGTACACAAAACTTAACCTGCATTATTGCTGCTGTTAGCTGGTAAAAAAAATGAAAGAAAACTTAGATCAAATCAACGCCTTAAGAGGTACACAGGCCATTTCTACAATGTTTTTAGTGACATTATCATTTCAAGTAACCATGCTCTCTGATTCCAAGAACTGTTTTCCTTCTACTGCTTCCACTGGCCTCTTTTCCCAGGAAGGCACTATGGAAGAAAGTAAGATTTGGTGACAGGGTAACCATTCAAAAATGTGCAACATTGCAGATCCAGCTATGTGAAGTATTAGAATGAAAAATACATTTAAGAAAAGAAACAAACAATGCTTCAAGTCACTGTACTTTATTAAATACTTCAGAAACACCAGATCCTACAGCGGAGAGTTTTTCTCCCCACGTGTTCCAATCAATGCTTTGAAACAACTTCTTGCAATATGCAAACAGATACATGAGGCACTGTGTGAATACAAAAGTGACAATACAAAAAAACCCCAACAATTAAACCTCATGCAATACATACATATATATAAAAAAATACGGTAATGTAGCATAATACACACAAGCACTGTTAGAACAATCCATGTAAATGAATGTACAATATGCATAGCATTTAATGATCGATGACAACAGGTTTCTGACCTGTGCACAAAACCAGACAGCTTAAGTAAGTTTTAAGATACTAGGTAACTGGTTAAGCCACAGTTTATAAAACCTGCTGTACTGCAGCTTTTCTGCTCAGGGTCACAAGTGCAGATTAGCGTACAAAATAAATAAGGACTACAATTCTACAATACTTGGCTAACAGCTTCTATTTCAAAGTCACTGGCCCTCTTACTTTCATTCAAGGTTCATTAGCCAACACAGTGGCAAGAAATGTGCCTAAAGCAACAGTTCTGTTCTTGTATTATTTTAATACTGATAAGAACACATTTTTAAGTCAGCAAAAGTAGTTACAGAAGTCTAACTTACCACTAAATAAGCACAAGATTGAAGTTATCGTACAGAGCAGACACTGAAGAATTACACTGACTGAGAGGCTGATTAGCCACATGGTACGCTGCAGTTACCATCCTGCCTGTTCCGCCAACTAGGGCAAGAAGAAGAGAGAACTGAAAAGGTGAAGAAAGTCAGAAGGCTTTTTTTCCCTACTCTAAACAGTGCAAATGCTTGAAAACACAATCTGCAGGAACAAGGAAATACAGAGACAAGAATATTTCTGAAGTCCTGTGTTCAGGATGGGAGCTACTATTACTTGAAAGAAGCTCAAGTATTCCCATGGAATAACATGCAAACAACAGCATTTTCTTCCTACACATCCAATACTGGTCAATGCCAAAGACATAACAGTTGTTCTAGTCGCTTATCATCCTAGCTGACATGGTACTTCCTACACTCGGTGTTGCAGCCTCCAAAGATCGGACCACATTCACCATGAACACAGATGAAATGAAAATAATGAAGTGGCAACTAAACTGACTCAACAGCCAATGGAGTTTACAGTCTAAGAAGCAGCATTTTGGGGAGGGGGACTGGCAGTGTAAAAGGACATAAAAGAAGAAAACTGGGAACAGAATAAGGAGGAGACAGAGCAGGACTGACTTTTAGATGAGGAAGTTAAAAGGAATCAAAGTAGTCAGAAGTACTTAAAGCTAAAACTATACTGGCCTTTTTTTTTTTTTTTTTCCAGTATAAGGTTTTAACCCCCAAAACAAGCACCTTATTATTAAACACACTGAAAGGAAAAAAAATAAAATTAAAGAAAGCAGCATTAATCATCCAGTATTAAGCAGATTGCCTTTTAACTAAGTTAGAAAGGGCAACATGGAAAAAGAGGAAGCCATAGTATTTAACTGCCCTGAGAAGGTGCCCATATTCTCTCTAGAATTCTAGCCATTATCTCTTTGCCCTTAGACATCCAAAAAGGAACCATCACCCCCTAGATAAAAGGATAAATATCCTGTGCAGGAAGGGATGGTCACACCTTCTGCTCCAGTTGCCAAAGAGACAAACCTTCCATAAGCCTCAGGTATTGCCGCACAAATGATAATAAACTTCAAGAATTGATCTGGTAGATCAGGAAAGACTGATAAGCTTCTTGTGCATGGAAATCCAGAATCATTTCATCGTTAGTAATTTCAGTGCTCACTCTATTAATATCTTCTAATGAATAATCAGGCTTAATAGTTGAGAGAAAATTCAATAATCATAATCTAACTAGTCACAAAGCCCAGATACATTCAGCTCCTTAGAAGGTTAAATATATCTTCTCTCTTCAGACTAAAAAGCACATATCAAGAACAAGACATGAAACCCTGACTGAGAGGAGTTTGTTAACAAAATAAAGCAGAGATTACAAAGCAGCCAAATTCATTTGCTTTAAACAGAGGTTTTCAGCTGACAGTGTGCTGCCAACTCTTCTAGGTTGTTTTTTTTTTGTATTCCATTGTTTGCATTCCAAGACGCTTGAAAACATTTCCTATCGATTCTGTCCTCTTCTGGTTGACAAAAGCAGCGTCTTGCTAAGTTTTCTCTGCTGCCAACACAGCTGTCTTTTGTTTATTTCTGTGTGCACCAGCAGCAGCACGCAGGGCTTGGAAAATCCATTCCACTGGCAACACTGAACAGCTTGTGGGGAAGGCTTGTGAGCGTGCAGGCCCTGAGGGCTCACACCAAACTAAAGGTTTAAGGGATTCTCTGTAAGATTTTGGTTTCCTGTTCTATTCAGAGATAAGGTTATCACAATAAGGTAGTATTTTAAGAAGTCTCTATGACAGATACATGTTCAGGTCCAGTCACTTCCTCACGTCTCCATTTGACTGATTTTCAGATGACATGATTGCTACCACCAGAAATCACTTTAGATCCAGTGAAATCCAACAAATACATTAAAACTAACCAAAACATATGCACGAAGTGGCTGGCTAAGCTCTTAGAGCTGTCAACACTGCAAACCAAATACTTACCAGGGCTAGCTGGTTTAGTGGCTTGACTTAGGAAAGCAAGGAGGACTAACCTCTAGGGTTTGGTGCTGCCAGTTTTAAAGGTTATGCCTAGCTTGGCAGGAAACCCATTGCTTTCCAGCACAACTGCTCAAACGCAATCAGAACTGCTGTAAACATGTTTAGCAAGAACACATAACTTAGCATAGATTAGGAAATTTTGCGCTCATTTGAAAGCTCATTTTTCTCCCTCTCCAACCCTTCCTAAATGACATTTTGTCCATCAGGAGTTGTTTGCTCCTCAAAAAGGGGCAAAAAAAAAAAGGGGGGGGGGGGGCATTACTTCTTACTAGGTTTTTGTGTGGTGGCACAGGCCCAATTGTAAAAGGACAGTAATAGAACTAAGCAGGGAAATTTAAATCAGGCTTAACTAGAGCTAAATTGCACATGAATCATCTGCAATCTGCTCTGTTGTGGCTAACATCCCCCCCACCTTCTCCCTAAAGCATTTGCTTGATACTTCAGTACTGTAAGAATAGAAATAGACCATGTCTGGTGCTGTGCATTAAGTACCTGCATCCACAAGAACACTAGTAATTTAACCAACAGGGTCTCACTTACACAAAGAGTAGGGCTGCAATGTTAATTGAGACTTTAAGCAGTCCAGCTAACTGCCTGTGTTTTTACAGACTGACGGTATTTGCCGGTTACCTTTTGTCAATGCCATTCAGGAACACCCATGTTACTCAGCCACTTGCTTTGGAAGCACCTGTTACTTCTTAAAGGATTGCCTGAGAGGGAAGCTTTAAGCTCAAACAACTGCTTTAAGCTATCAACTGAAAATGGGTGTTCCAGCGCAGACAGCCAACTTATCTCCAAAATTCAGAAAGCAAGAGAAGCACTCTTCCCAACATCCAACAAAAAAAATGGATATTTTAGTGCTTTTTCATGACAGGAAGCTAATAGCACTGGAAATGCTTTTAAAATGAGCAGTATCTCATCTGACTTTGAATTCAGATAAGTGTCTATTAAATGCTATTAAAGTCATCACTGTGATTAACACTATTCAACTGCCAACTCTGCTGTAACCACTCTGTGCCCAATTACTCATCTTATGAGAGCTCACCAGCCGTATTGATTCATTAACACACTTCATGGCACTTACTCATGGCAGCAGTTGTGCAGTGACCAGCAACTACATCCACTGGATGCTCCCTCTTAGCTGCTCCTCATGCAGAAGGATGTTTAGAAAAACCCATTTAGTACTATTAGCTTCCAAGATAGTGTTGAGGGGTCACAGTAAGTCACCTTGGATGCTTTTACTGTGATTCCTTTCTGGGCTGTTTGAAGACAGAGCTACCACATCTGAGTTTTGCCTTTTTAATGTGTGCGTTTCTAATTCTTTCAGGCACTGGTATTACACTCTAAAGAACTGACATTTGTAGCTCTATTTTCCAGCCCACTTCCTTTTTAAAATAGGCATTAATAATACTTAAATGCATTTCTGTCTCTCTCTTTTACTCCTCCATCACTCAGAGGGTGGATTTTTTTAAACTCCCTCTGTTCTAAAGATTTTCCTGTATTCTATCCTATTCTCAAAAAAAGAAAAAAACAAAAACAAAAACCCCAAAACCCCTGAAACCAACCCCCCAACAAATGTAATTTGTTAAATCATAATCCTGTCTATGTCAGCCCCAGAAGACTGTCTGAGGTATGTTTCTTTGTAGGAGAGGGTGAGGTAGGGAAGGGAAAGAAAGGTAGAAGAAGGGTAGAAGTATGAATTACGCACAAGCAAAGGAGATGCTGGATACCTACTAAACAGAATGACTAAAGCTAGTTTTTAATTAAGCACAGTACAACAATTTAAGCATGCTGTGTTTTAAATATGCAGGATGCTTTAAGGAGCTGGGTGCTAAAATGCGGCAGCACCACTCCTTTGGAGTCTAATAAAATATGAAAATACTTTCATTTTTTCATTGCACATTTGTATGGAAACCTTCAGCTATTTACTACAGCTTCAGAGAGTTTGGCTAGACTCAAGGATTGGTTTTGTTGTGGGCTCTTCAAAAAGACAACAAGGAAACAGGCAAATCATTCAATTTGTCATTAGCCGATTTGACATTGGTGGACAAGTGTTAGTACATTGTAGATGATGCTGGGAAGTCCCAGATAGGTGGGAGCACTCTCTCCCCAAAATCATGTCTTATTTTTAACCAAGAGAGGGAAGGAAAACAGAACAGTACAGTCACCACCAGAAACCCAGGAAGTTTTAAGAGGAAAGATAAGAAAAGCTGATGTAGCAGATTAGGACTGCAAATTCAAAATTCAGCACCATTTCGTATTTTGGAATATTTCATTCAACTTCATTCCTTCTGCTAGAGCTCCCTCCCTCTCTCCTCACCACCCTTACTGGTGGCAGTTCTTGTAATGGCAGTATGCATTACAGCTGGTGGCTTCTAAAAGTGATCTCAAAATCCCAAGTGAAACAAAAACTGGAGGTTGCCTTCCCATCCCAAGCGTGAGACCACCCTCCTGATAACCATTTGCAACAGAATTGAAAAGTGCACTTTTAAATCCATACCTGCATCCTGTGTCACACTTTCATTACTGATTTAGCATAAAATTGAAGTCTTGGGGCTTCTGTTAAAAAAAAGTTTCTGTAGGTTTTGATCAGGCTGCCAAGAATAGACAAGACATTGCCAAGACTGACTTCCCCTCCAAATAGTATTTGGAATTCTGCTGTAGATGACACATTAGAACTTTTTTATTCCACTGACAGGACACAAACTGCCATTTGTTACAACTCCTACAGATGTGACCAGACTTCTTAAAGCTAGCACGAAGCCTCTGAAAAGAAAGGAAGTATTTTTAATCCCTACTGAAATCTGAGTTCCCAAAGACTATTTCCATCCCCTTACGTCTCAAAGAAATGAGGCAATAGGTCATTCAGAATGAAAACATCTGTACAGGGGAACAGCTTCTCAGAATATAGAATTTCTTCCTGAGAGCATAGCTTGAGAATTAAGTTTTTTGATGACCACAGACGGCTTCCTGAAGGCCCATTTCACACAGCTCCCATAAAAAAAAACAAACCAATAAACCAACTATCAACTTTGAAACAAAAGATATTCTCACATAACCGTAAGAATTCACCAAAGGACTTAAGACTTTGTTTCAACTGTAATGCAGATCTGCCCCAAAAAGGTTGAAATACAAAGGTCATCATGAAGAACTTGGCTTGTTCAGTTCCCTCCATGTTTCAGGAAATTTGGCAGATTTCAGAAACAAAGCCATACTATGAACTCACCAACTTTTCACACCTCCCTTCATGAATACAACAGCTTACCCTGACTCAGCAGTGAAATCAAACAATTCTGTGGTATTTTTACTATATTAATAATGAGAACTATTTCCAAGACACCAAGAGGCACTAGTGGTCATCAGAATTTAGCATGACACTGAGTATCTGGGTTAGAAATCAAAGTGCTAGGAGATGGGAAATCCAAAGGGATTAGTATGCAAGTCTAAAGGCTTCCTTAACTGAAATAGATTCACTACAAAAATTGATAGCCCCCTATACCAAGTTGCCATCACCGAAAGCATTCCCCACATATTTTAGGACAGCAAAACGTAGGACAGAAAAAACACCTGCAACCCTCTCAGGGCTCCCTGTTGTTGCATAGCAGAACAAGGAAGTCACTGAGTTGCTATGCAATGAGATGGTATCTCATTAGGAGTTTCTACATTAAACCATATAATCGTTCAGAGTAACCCAGCAAAGCACTCAAGTCACTTGGGTAGCTGCATTGCCCTACACTAGCTAGCGATTCAGAGACACTGTTCTTCCTTTTAGCCATTTCAACTTTTCTACCTAAATTTCCCTCCTAAGCAACATTAATGTTCAACACATTTTAATCAACAGCACTGACATATTGCAATGCCATGTGCTTCTAAATTAGGCACTCAATCTTGGGGCCAGATGTAAAGCACTTTTTGTTTAGATACAGAAATTACTAACACATTTACTGTTGAGCCTTCAGATCTTGTTGAGTCCTGCTAGCCAGGCTAGTAAGGCAAGACAAAACACAGCCAGAGGCTCTAGCATGTAATGGAAATAACAGTTGCACAACAACATACACATTCATTAGGATTCTTTCATCCTCCCCTTAGCTTCATATCTCCTTGGAGAGTTACTTAGACCCAAAAAGTTTACAGAGTATGGCCAAATTAACCATCTATTAATCAGAAACTGTTACTAAACTGTTTCTAGCTTGTGTTATTACATTTTCTTGTGAAGGTCAAAAGCATATTTGTTTTTAAATGAAAGTAATGATGACTCAGACTGTTGCTGCTTTATGATTAGAGCTTTTTGCATGGGGTAGGGGGTAAGTCACAGTAAGTATTGTGAAGCTTTTATGGTAAGCCACAAGATTTGGCAACAATGAAAGTTGTTTTTCAAAACCCAGTTCCCACTAAAATAATTCACAAGAATGAAACATTTAAGTGCATTAAACATTAGTATTGAAATGAAAAAGTCACATTTTAAAAACACTGTAAACTGGCTCACCAGAATATGACAGAAAGCCAGCAATCCTTGGGTGAAATATTTAAGGCACTTGAGGGTAGTCAGTTTTTAAACCCAGATAATAAAGACACAGCCACTTTAAAATTCTTATTTAAATAAAAACCACAATAAAGTAACACTGCAAAAAAATCCTCCAACTATAAAGTTCAGTAAATAAACATTCAGAACAGAGATAAAATTCTCATTTGTTACAATACACACAAAAAAAATGGCAGAAACAGCATATTTAACTGCTAGGAGCACACATATATACTGTAAAGATTTCTCTCAAATACAACAATAAGGGTCCTTTCTTTTCAGGTTGCCAAACAGCCACTAAAGCATGTTTTTTAGGGGAAAATAATCCAGTGAAGTTAAATATTGGATTCCAGTTTATAAACCAGAGCATCCCAGAAAGCAGCTGATTCGCATCATTTTGCTTGGGATATTTCTAGTTAGCTTTCTTGCTTTTTTCAGTCAGTTTTACTTTCTCCTCTCCATACAAACAAAATTAAATTTCTCTGTTTGAATGAAGAGGCCACATCATTCTCATTTCATCTTTGGTACAAAACAAAAGCAACTTACACAGTACAATGGTGTCACCCAGTCTCACACACCAAGCCTGCTCCTGCAGACCACACACAGTAACAAGCTTTTCTGTTTGTCCTCCCAATCTCCAAACTAACATCACAATTAAATACAACATACAGCATTCTTTTTAAGCGCTAATTTTCACTTTTCACTCAGAATTCACAAACGGGTGTTCTCACCCATTAGCTTATACATATTATGGTTTCTTACCACTTCCAGGGCAGAGGGAGATAACCAGCAGCCCTGGGACATGTTTTAGAATGTCTGTTCCCAGAGACAAAATAGCTGTACAAATCTCCACATCTGCTCAGTGTTTTTTGAAGGGAGAAGAAAGGAAGGAAAAGACAAATGGGAACTCAGTAAAAGGAGTCTTGCCTTTTTGCTAAATGTTTGTCCATTTGTCATTTCTCTCCTGACAGGTTTTGCCTATTTTATTAGAAGCTTCTTCAGTGGAAAGCAATTCCTTATGTGAACTTATTTGAATGTTCTGATTAAGCACATTTTGTCACTGTGTGGCTGCTGCCTCACAGCTGAGGAAGTTAAAGGGTGAGCTCTGAGCATCATCACCAGCCCCAAGGCTCTTAGGGTCTTTGAGACAGTCTGCCAAGATGTCCTGAGGATCCCTCAAGAAGACCACCAGAACAGTGATGTTATCACTGGATCCATTTTCTTTTGCAGCAGCCACCAGTCTTTCTGCTGCTTTGAGACCCACTCCTTTGGTTTGCATTAAATGATCTAAGACCAAGTCTACAACCTCATATGGCTTGACAGCATCAAAGAATCCATCACAGGCTAGGAGCAAGTAATCTTCAGAACCAGTCAGCTCAAACGAATCTCCATCTGCATCACCTGAGATGTAGGGTTTCTGATAGATGTCACCTAAGACAAACAATCAAAACAAAGGCTTTATCACTTCAAATGTTAACAGTTACTTTTTCAGCCACCAACTGCTTTTACCATCCTCAAGGTCAGACAGATTATATTCCACAGATACCTGATGCAGGATAAGAACAGTGAAAAGCTATGGAATAAGCCTGGAAGGCTTTTGTTTCTTTAAGAACGCTTGGAACCTAACTCAATCTAGTGGGTTTCTAAGGGGTTGCTCTAATTCATGCTTTCCTAATTTTGCAGAGAAATTGAGGAAACTCCTTCAAACTTTTTTCTCTCTGAAATACATTTGTGCAAGGAGACAGGCAGGCCTTCACTTTACAGGTGTGCCTCTTGTACCGCCTCCAGAATGCTATGAAAATAAGCTTTTCCTTAGCTATTCAGATACACAGTACTTATGTTACAAAACATAAGTACAAACTACAATTAAAATGCTTCAATTTGCTGGTTATGTGTGATTTGAAGGAGGATGTAGCAATAAGACTTAAGAACTGAAGTAAGAAGAAAGATATGTTACTATGAAAGTGGACAAAAAATGCCAGAAAGCAGGCATTCAGACACATAAAGAAAGCTAGAGGAACATTTATTACTTTCCCCATTTTTATAAATTAAATACTCTGAGTTTGTTAAGCTACTGTAGAACATCACAGTATCAAAGACATTTACAAGAAGCAAAAGACCTGGAAGTAAAAGAGAATTAGGACTGTCATGGCTAGTATGGAAAAATAAAACAATATTCTATGCTTATGGTAAACCCAACAAGATTATTTACCTGCAAGCTATGTAAGTTATACAGCTGTAACATAGCCTTATGGCAAAGACAGTAAGAGTGATATACTACTTAGTCAATGCTGAGCAAAATGTCATTTACAGTAAACATACAGCCTTGGGTGGTGAGTTTTAATCAAATTTAAGCTGAACTCTACTAATTCTGATGGTTTATCTTACCAATTGCTCTGGAAACAGCCAAGGTACCATTAACCCGCCAGCAGTCCATGTAGGTTACACAACCACCCAGAGTCTCAATACGTGCTCTCTCATCCTGAAAAACAGCAGAATACAATTTTTATACTGAAAGCCTACTCATGGCTTACTGACCTTGTTGTTACCCAGTCAAGGAGGAAAAAAAGACAAATCCCCAAACCAAAAGCTGCTTCAGCTTCTGTATTTATACAATGAATATAGCAAGCACACGTATCAGAATCTAGGTTGGAAACAAGCAATTAAGATTACCGGAAACAACCCACCTACTTCCCAACCATACCATGGCTGGTCCACAAAGAAAGCAGAGTTCTTAAGGTTTGTATCATAATGTTCTTCCCATATAGATGAGTACCCTTTCCTGACACTTCTTCCCATATACAATTATGTAAAGCACCAAACACTTCACTTAAGAAGGCTTGATTCCAAAAGGTTTCATGAGAGATTCTAACAACACATGTATGAGAGGAAAAAACCAAGTCAGACTTACTTCTCTTTCTGGTTTGTGAGGTTCCATTAACGTCACAGCTTTTCCTTGCTGCACAAGCATTACCTGCGAGTCCCCTAGCCATGCTATGTGTAGCTTGTTCCCTACAATCAGTGCAGATACACCTGTTGTACCACTCCGCAGCTTCTATGGAAGAAAACAGGTATGTTAGGTGAATATTCAACAAGCTCTACTAGGTTACATGGCAATATTGCAAACCTTGGTTTAATCACACTTAAATGCAGCAGGCTAGACCTGCCAATCATAATTCAGGTACCTGAATAAAAGGTACAGGTATTAGACAGACTTGAATTAAACTATTTACATATTCCAATATGCAGCTGGCTAATACTGCCTCTGTTACTGTCTTCCTTCTTTGTTATTAATTCCAAAACTGCTATAGGAGACTAAGACCTCTACTGTTCAAAACACAGAGAGAATATAAAAATGAAAATAAAAAGGATCTGAATTTCAGTAGTATAAACATCTCACACACACGCAGAGGTCTTCCCAATCCCTTTCACATTCTCTCTCACTTGCAACTACAGACACCTTGCTTCACATACATCCTGTTAACCTTGAGTATTTAAATGATAATGTAGACAAATGAGGGAACTATCCTAGGTTTCCCTGTAAAGACTAGTGAGAGTCAGACCTCATGAAGATGCTGGTCCGTCTTTTGTACCTTATTGACAGAAATTAAGGTATTAACAATGAATACTTCCATATTCAGTTACTGCTATAATAAAAGAGTTCTCATTAAACTGTATAATAAACCATCCTCCCATTATGTAGATTTGAAGAATGATCATCATACAACTTGATTCAAAGCTGAACAATAAGCTTAATGAACTGAAGAGCCTCATTTAAAACATAGAATATTTTTCATCTTACAACCTCCTGTGACATTAATGGTGGGACAAGAAAGAGGGAGACAGTCACTGGATTACCAGGAAGAGGACAACAGGACATCCAGAAGCTGCCTAATCTAGGCAAAGAGGGAGCAGAGTGTTCTCTCAACTCATTAGTATGTCAGAATCACTTAAACCACTTCAATCACTCATCTTGAAGTTGCAAAAATTGTCATTTTATTTTTCCTCAAAAAAAGAAATATTTTGATCAAAGGAAATCTTTAATGTAGCATAATTTCATAAAAAGGTCAGCAATTCAAAGAAACTGTACTGCCAGATTTTTCTGGATAATACCACGTTGTCCAACAGTTCTCAGTGTTATTTAAACACAATGGAATTAATCTACCCACTCACCTCTCTCTTGGCTTTGAAAAGAAACATTTCATCTGTCTTCTGGAAAGAGCATTTCAAGGCCTCAGCTGGATTCTTAACAATCTCTTCGTGTAGTCCAACATTTACATGTAAATGGGTTGCCGAATAATTGGCAGCATCCACTCCACCATGGCCATCAAATATCGCAAAGAAAGCGCGATCAGTGTCATCCTTTTGTGGGGAGGGAGAGAGAGGAAGAGGTATTCATGTTCAAAACCAAAATAGCTCATAGACTGGTACCAGTCAGCAAAGATTCTTTATCCTGGGCCTTCTTCCATACAACTTTGCATGGGTAATTTTAAGTCAGTTTACCCATATGCAAAATGGATCAAATGGGTACTTTGCAGGGGACTTTTCTTTGTTTGCTGTCAGTCATTTAATATCCTTGAAAATAATCTGGAACTGAATCAGCAGACAGCTAGTTATGTAGTCCCACTGCAGCTTCATTAATTGGCACTTGCACAATGGCTGTCCTCCCCCTTCTTAATATATGTTACCTCAGTCACAAGAACATTGTAACTCCAGCAATGTAACACTAGGTGAACTTCTCTTATGATATAAAACCCAAGGTCACAATATCCTTCTTCATCCAGCCAGTAGTCAGCCCTTAGCAACCTGAGTCAGTAAGTCCTAGCACAGGACATGATAAAATAACCTGTGGTAACAAATTCTTACCCTTTCACAGATCACCCATCACTATGTACAGGAATGTTGAAAAGCTAACAAACTGGCCTCCCCAGTTGGGTCCAGACTTACTGATAAACCAAAGAGCTGGTTGAACTCTGGGAGCAGAATGTGGCGGTCCTCCATTTTCCGACGGGTGTTACGGATGGCATGGATGGAAACAAGCAGGTACCGCTTCAGTGGTCTCAGCGGGGGCAACTGCTTCTGCCACTCAAAGCAAACATCCCGGAGCTTGTTGAAGAAGCAGCGCTGCAATGACTCTCCATCCAGCACTGACAGCACAAAGACAAACAGTAAGTTGTGTGCCCACTTGCCTACATCACCCCATCTTTTGGCTTGTCTATCCTTCAAGTTTCTTTGCTTAGAACTATATATACACAGTAGCACTCTGCCTTTACAGGCTCTGCAAGAATTAAAATAGGCTTCTGAGAATAATGGGGAGAAAAAGTTGGAATTGAAAACAGTATAATATTAAGATAAGAAAAGCTACTTGCTCATTCTTTTTCAAAATAGAGGGTTATCAAGTAGGTGATTACATCACAAGAACCATAACAAAGACACCATATTATATTATATCATTGTATTATATCAGTCTGGCATATTAGACATAAACATTATTATGGAAATAAAATTAACAGATTTAGTGGTAGGAATACATCCCTAAAAAAGAAAATAAAAAGCCAATAACACCCAAAACCAAATAAAGACAAAAAACAAAACCCAAACCGAACCAAACCCCCAAAACCCCCCAAAACCAACCAACCAACCAACAAAAACACAACAAAGAAAAAAACAAACAAAAACAATTAGACAAAAACCAAGTGGGCAGAAAAATCTTCAAGATAAGAGACTGCTGCTATACTGGACACAAGGGTTGAAAAGCATTAGCCTGACTTTGAGTTAGGTTATGTCCTACTGAACCACTTCCACTGAAACAAGGAAGCATGAGAATGTTTTGCTGAGATCAATAGCTCAACTCATAGGTGAGCAGAACAGATGACAATTTTAAGCTGTTGTCTTTATGTTTTTTAAAACACATGGGTGTAGGAGCCAGAAGACAGGAAAACACTTCTGCCACTCTCCTGCTCTGTCACTACAGAGCATGACTGTAAACACCCATTGAGCAGAGTGTGAAAAGCTCCAGCCAGACACTCAAATCCTTTCCTGGATAGGTCCCAAAGATCAATTAAGCCAAACTTACTGTTCATCAGACTGAATGCTTCAGTTTGGCACTGTGCCTAGCTTTGCAATGCAGTCTCTCAGAATATGTAATAATTTAAACTTCTGCTATTTGAAGAACCCTCAATGCTGAATCAACTAACTTCAGAAAGCAGCAAAAAGGTCATCTATAGAGCAAAAATAATTTACTGCTCACTAATGTGTTTCCTAAAGAACTGCAGTACATGAACTATCTTTTCTGTTTTATCCTGACTTCTGCTAACACTGCTAGCATTAAAGCTTCCTCAGAATTCCTGTTTATAACTCCTGGTTCTCAAACAAGACTTTTTCTCAGCAACATTGGATGGCCAATAAAATATTTGTGCTAAAAACCTATATAATTATCAAATGTGGGTTACAATCTGATGTTCTTTATTTTCCTATAAAGGCTGAGCAATAGCAATAAAGATATACTACTGGAACACAGTGTCACAATGCAGTAAGATACAATTCCTTCTGATGCAAGAGAGACAATAAGAAAGATGCTTTTGTATCACTTTTGGCATGTCTTACCACATGCCCTATGGCCACTGTAGCAACATAGAGTGTCTAGTTATGGGAGTAGCTTGATCTCCTCAGTTTCCCCCGCACAAAGTCATGCTCTAGTACTGCTGCATGCACTTCTTTACTATCCTACAACTGCAGTGATCTAGTCAGACAAAACTTTCACAAGCCAGCTCCTCATCTCGGGCAGAGTCCTCCTCCAGGTGAAGTTAGCTGCAGTGAAGCCAGTGCGATTGCTCTCGGACAAGAGAACGTCCCTACGGCACACATTCGCGGGCTGGTTCCGTGAGGACGCGCCGGGAGGTTCCAGCTCCAGCAGAGCCGGGACGGGCCTTCCCGCGGTCGCAGCTCCGCCGGTAGGCGGCAGAGGGCGCGATGCCCCCCGCCCGGCGCCGGCGGCCACTCGCCCGTGTCCCGCCCGCCCCTACACCCACATGCCCGTGGAGCCGCGGAGCGGCTCCGCCCTGCGCCCGAGGAGGAGGAGGGCCAAAGCACGTTGTTGTTTAGAGCCCAGGCAAGCTGATGCGAAGCCAACTCTTCCCATGCAAAGTGCTGGAAACCTGCTAAATCTCTCCAGGCACAGGAAGGCTGCAAACATGGAGGCAAGGGATGAAGCAGTCAGGGTGCAACAAGGCTTCATTCAATGTGTTTCACCTCCTGCCGTTTCAGACTTGTATCTGAGTACTGGAATAGGCTTCTGGAAAGTGCCACATCCTGGCCATTACCAGAGGTCTACTTGGAAACGCATCCTCTGGGGCACACTGAACTGCCTTAAAGTCATCCCAGGGAAATGGAAGGGCGAGCATTTCCCCTTACAGGATAAACTAGTTTGCCTAAGCCATCTCTCCTCCATTTTTATCTTAAACTCTGCCTGCATCCAGCTCCATTTAAATTCTTGGCACCGGGATTGAAGGTTTGGTTAAGTCTAATGTCAAACATTTCATCATGTAAGTGTAATAGGACCATCTGTTAACATGAGGCACAAACCCAGTACTTAGTCACCAAGGTCTGTTCTCTCTACAGTTCACTCAGGAGAGAATGCAGGCATCAAGCAGAAGACATGCACCAGGTTCTTCATCCCTCAGCATCCCATCTTTATAGGGGAGGGTGGGAAGAGAAGAAATAATCACTACAGACAGAGACTATTGAGAAACTTGTCAAGAGAAAGATACAGAGTTTCAAGATGTTCAGGTTGTGGAGGGGCCACAAATCCCAAAATCTGGTTCCCAATAAGAGACAAAAGCAAGATGGATTATATGGATGAATTTAAGGTGTCAGTATGGCTGTACAAGAGGAACTGTGATGATGCCAATGTCAAAACGTAGGAGTAATTATCTAAGGTCAGTTTACCAAAGAGAAAAGGGCACTTCAAAAATATAAAAGGTTATCAACTTAAGATAGGAACTGAAGCAGTTCCATTCAAGTGAAAATACCAATGAGGAAAATAAAAGTTCTGAACTAGTTCAGTTCAGGAAGCACAGTGGACACAATCATTAATTCTTTTTGGGAAGAGAAAAACCCTTCCCTTTCTAGAAAGCCAACCCCTACAATCTGTCCAGGGCTCCAGACCCCATGTTTGCATCCTGCCCACAAAACTAGCACAGCTACTTTCATCCCACAGATACCCAGCAGGAGCAAATAAGGTTCTGTTTGCTGCTGCTTGCCAGCTAACCAAATATGCTGGGAAACACTTCAAAACATGGAAGTCTTCCAACAGACAGCCTCTGGGAAAACCACAGAAGGAAAAAAGCATACTTACAGGTGAACCTTTCCTCATCTCCTTCTCCCTCTGTTTCCACATTTTGCTGCTTAAATTCAGTCAAGTCTGTTTGGAGAACTTCATTAACTGCAGCATGGATCAACGATGCTGCAAGAAGTGGTGAAACACCTCTGCTGGTAAGAAAAAGAAGGGAAAGAAAACCGTGCTGCATTAGTTGAAGTTGAGCTACAACCTCACTAGTTATGGCTGGTGACCTCAGAATTGCACATAATCAGCAATTCCAACTTAATTCATAAACTAGTAGAGGAAACCATATGTTTAATATTTATTCATACAACTCTTTAGTAAGATCTTCAGTTAGACAACTGCTTTCAAGAATGCTAAGAGGAAGAAGCGTATGAATCATGTTTTCAAACTGTTGCCTCACACTCCAGTCGCAGATGGTACCTCCTTCACTTCAGCTCTTGGATGGGAACTGCTACCTTCACTTCTACCCTCTGAACACAAACATTTTGTTTCTACTCACTACACAACATTTCTTGCTTGCAGTCAACTGTAAACCACAGACAGCGTCAGGATCTCTGCCTTACGGTACACACTAACCTCCAAAGAGGTTCATTAAGACTCCACTTCCCTCCACAAGAAAAGTCAAGCTCAGTTACTAACCTGCAGCCCTCTAACACTCAGTTTCTCCTGACTGGAAGTTCCCCAAAGAAATCGCCCAGGAAGAAGGTGCAAAAAGCTGGCTCCAGGGAGGAGAATAAGAAAAGACTCCAAGACTTGTGATTCAGCTGAAGCTTTTAGGTAAGCGTCTAGAAGACAGTAATGCTACACAGTCTATACAGCCTCTCCTTTTTACTCAACACTTTATGCAAGCGCCGTGCTTTTGGTGGGTTAACCCTGGCTGGACACCAGGTGCCCACCAAAGCCTCTCTCTCACTCCCCTCCTCAACTGGACAGGGGAGAGAAAATAAAAACAAAAGGCTCGTGTTGAGACAAGACAGAAAGAAATCGTTCACCAGTGACCATCACAGGCAAAACAAACTCAACTTGGGGAAATCGGTTTGATTTATAACCAATCAAATCAGAGTAGGCCAACGAGAAATAAAATAGGTTCTTAAAACCACCATTCCCTCACAATCCCTCCCTTCTTCCTAGGCTTAACTTCATTCCCCATTTCTCTACCTTCTCCCCCCCTGCACCACAGGGGGTCAGGGAATGGGGGTTGTAGTCATTTCACCACACATTGTTTCTGCTGCTCCTTCTTCCTCAAGGGTAGGACTCCTCACACTCTTCTCCATGCTCCAGAATGGGGTCCCTCCCATGGGAGATAGTCCTTCACGGACTTCTCCAGTGCGAGTCCTTCCCACAGGCTATGGTTCTTCACAAACAGCTCCAGTTTGGGTCCCCAACAACTCTTATATTCACTATATTCCCATGGCAGGCACAAAAACTTACAGTACATAACACACATTCTAGACATTTTCTGTAAGCACAACAAAGAATAAGCATGGACGTCCATAAAAAGCATTTTATCTGCTGTTCATGGAGTGTTTGATACCCACAAAGTATCAAATTATACAGCCAAAGCAAATAACACATTAAGGCACCTGCAGCAAGTCAAGGACAATACTTTGTTTTGCCAGGAAACATTCAGAGTTCTGCGTAAAACTAGTTGGCTACAGAGTAAGAAATGGTGGAAGCAACTGGTCTCCGCAGGTGCTCAGCAGAGATGACTCCGTCTGTGTGTACAGAGGAGCATGGAGGGGAAGACCGTGAGGCTTTAGATCTCAGTGACAAGAAGCTGAAATGCATTTTGCCATTGTGCTTCTGAAAGAGAGGCCTTGTCATCTCCTCACAACCCCATAGGAGTACCTCCTGCGGCAGCAAACAGAAAGCATTGTGTTAGTCAGCAGGCTGCTAACAGAAGTGTGTTTCATGCTACGCATTCTGTGGTCATGATGGCCTACTTTAATGAGTCATTTCGGTACTTCAAATAGATGGCAACGTGTTTGCAGTCCTTTCAATGCTGGCTGCAGTCACATCACATCATGGGAAGCCAGAAATTGGCGTTTTCTTTCTTTTTTTATGGCTTATATGTTCAGGGGAGTCAGTACCTTTCCTACCCAAGTTTAAAGTGACAATGCCTGCTTATACTTTGACACTAACAGACAACCTTTTAAAAGGTCAGGTAAGAAATACATCTGAAACGGATATGGCTAACCCCCCAAAAAACCCTGCTTCCTGCTTCCTGTTTTTGCTGGTAGAGGTGGGAAAGAAAGGAATACAGAAATATAAGCCACACAAACAGTTGTCAGATGTCTAGCTGCTGAAAGTCAAGAGCTTTAGTTAAAGTAGGATTCAGCTCCAAGAACAGAGACACAAGTGAAGCAGCTATGCATTTAAATGAACAGTGAGAGCTACAGCTTTAGTTATCTTCAGAATTTCTCTGCTATGCTAGAAGAAATACTCAAATCTAGCCTGGGTTTCCAGCTAGGTATGAGAATAGGGCTTAATGCTTTGATTTTAAACTTCAGCAACTTCTGCTTTCCAGAGCCCAGGCTTGCTGAGCTGAGTCCATAAAAAGAAGCTTAAACAAAAGGCAATACACTAAATGCTGTAATTCACAAGTCCTGTAAATAAACCTCTGCTTACAGGATGCCTGTAACAAAGAAAAGTTTTATGAGTCATTATGTCACATCCTTCAACTTTTTCTAGTTGCCAACCAGTCCCTAAAAAGGAAATTCAGAGGTTCCTCAGTACCGATAGCTTCATTCAGTTTTCCTTCCTATGCATTTCCTCCCCCTCCACAGTTTTGCAAATCTGTGCAAAGAAGATGGGGGTTTATTTGTTATGCAGCCAGCAACAACACTGAGCAGTTGATTCTGACATGCTGACAAAAGATAAAAGCCTAAAAAATTACTCTACCTCTTCAGTTCTATCTCAATTCCAAACACAGCATATTTGTCCATTACTTTATAAACTCCTAATACCACTACTGCCATATTGTTAAACCTGTTTTTCACTCAAGCTCAGGTAAATGGAGGTCCAAGACAATGGCATCTTCCATTCAGATAGAATCATAGAATCCTTAGGGTTGGAAATGACCTTAAGATCATCTAGTTCCAACCCCCCTGCCATGGGCAGGGACACCTCACACTAAACCATGCCATCTAAGGCTCAGTCCAACCCAGCCTTGAACACCGCCAGCGAGGGAGCATTCACAACTTCCCTGGGCAACCCTACTCCAGTGCCTCACCACCCTTACAGGAAAGAATTTCTTCCTCATATCCAATCTAAACTTCCCCTGTTTAAGTTTGAACCCGTTACCCCTTGTCCTCTCACTACAGTCCGTAATGAAGAGTCCCTCCCCAGCATCCCTATAGCCCCCCTTCAGATACTGGAAGGCTGCTATGAGGTCTCCACGAAGCCTTCTCTCCTCCAGGCTGAACAGCCCCAACTTTCTCAGCCTGTCTTTATACGGGAGGTGCTCCAGTCCCCTGATCATCCTCGTGGCCCTCCTCTGGACTTGTTCCAACAGTTCCATGTCCTTTTTATGTTGAGGACACCAGAACTGCACACAGTGCTCCAAGTGAGGTCTTACAAGATCAGAGTAGAGGGGCAGGATCACCTCCCTCGACCTGCTGGTCACGCTCCTTTTGATGCAACCCAGGATATGGTTGGCTTTCTGGGCTGTGAGCGCACACTGCAGCCGGCTCATGTTCATTTTCTCATGGACCAACACCCCCAAGTCCTTCTCTTCAGGGCTGCTCTGAATCTCTTCTCTGCCCAACGTGTAGCTGTGCCTGGGATTGCTCTGACCCAGGTGGAGGACCTTGCACTTGGCATGGTTCATCAGGTTGGCATCAGCCCACCTCACAAGCGTGTCAAGGTCCCTCTGGATGGCATTCCTTCCCCCCAGCTTATCAACCGAACCACACAGCTTGGTGTCATCGGCAAACTTGCTGAGGGCACACTCAATCCCACTGTCCATCTCACTGACAAAGATATTGAACAAGACCGGTCCCAACACCAATCCCTGAGGGACACCACTCATTACTGGTCTCCGTTAAACCACTGACCACAATTCTTTGCGTACAGCCATCCGGCCAGTTCTTTATCCACCGAGTGGTCCACCTATCAAATTGATGTCTCTCCAATATAGAGACAAGGATGTCTTGTGGGACAGTGTAGAACGCTTTGCACAAGTCCGGGTAGATGATATCAACTGCTCTACCCCTGTCCATCAGTTCCGTAGCCCCATCATAGAAGGCCACCAAATTGGTCAGGCAGGATTTGCCCTTAGTGAAGCCATGCTGGCTGTCACCAAGCACCTTGTTGGTTTTCATGTGCCTTAGCATGCCTTCCAGGAGAATCTGCTCCAAGATTTTGCCAGGCACAGAGGTGAGACTAACTCGTCTGTAATTCCCCAGGCCATCCATTTTCCTCTTCTTGAAAATGGGGGTTATATATAGATGGAAGATGGTTCTAATTTCATCCTCAAAATCAGAGACTTCAAGGGTTAAAAAACCAGATAATTAAATATAATTAAAGAGTAAGAACTGCTGCTTTAGTTGAGAGCTACAAGGTCTCGCTTGGCTAGAGAGAATCTGGAAGCAGACACAGTACCTATGGCAACCACTATAAAGGCAGAAACCCACCGCAGTTACCATAACAGACTTCAAACCTTTTCTGTAAGCAAGAGAAGAATGTTACTTAGTGTTAAAATCTTCCTTTCAAAGCAGCCCAGGACACCCTGCTGCGAGGCTGAACAAGCATAATTTACTCTTCATGAATCAGAAGAAATACTGGAGCTGTTTCCTAAGTGGGAAAACAACCGTGTTGGGAAGAAGAGGGAAGCTGGTGGGGTGTGTTATGTGGAATGGATGTTACCAACTCGTAAGAGTGTCTTAGAAGAAATGTGTCAGCCCCATTTCTATGACACACACACAAGACTAATTGCCTAGCCTCAGCATACACAGGCTAGTAGTAAACAGACTTAAAATTTCTTTGCTACAGGCTATTTCTTTGCTAACAAAAAGGGTGTGTTTTGACCACAATGGAAAAAAAACACTAAAAAGGTATGAATGCACGTTGTAACAGTGCAGATGAGACACTGGAGCTTCACCACCAGGTAAAGTCAGATTGCTAGTGGCTGGAGCATATCCCCCAGACACTTTATGGGAAAACACAAGCCTCATTTAAAAACCTTAGTAGCAATAGAACAGTTAGAATAAAGCAATACTTATGCTAATAAGGAACACACTTAAATTTATATGCCATCCTCCTCCTTGAAGGATTCCAGACTGCTGGACACATACAGCATTGTTAAAAGGAGCTATGGAAAGCTCCTTTTGACCTGTGGGCCAAAATAAAGTTACACAAAGAAGTAGAAAACAATTGTGATAATTTGCGTACATTAGATTTGGCATGAGGTATAGAACAGAACTTACTTCTCTTGTTGTTTACCTTGTTTCTTTTCTGCAAAGCAATTTAGTTCCCAATTTTATTTCACTTTAAAAGACCAGCTTGTCATGCCATCACAGCCACAACGTATTTACATAAGTTAGCTCAACCAAAAGACTTACTGAACACTTGTATACCAGCCTTCAGGAGGTCATGACTGAATATATACAAGTTCCTTCAGGAAGCAGAAGCCCCAGTAAGATCACTTCTTATTTGGTTTTATTGGGTCATTAAATCCCCAGTACACTTGCAGTGAGTGTAGACAAGTCACCAGTTCACAGATGCCCTCACCTCTTCTTCCTCTCAAATTTAAGAGGGTATATTGAGAAGTCTCTACTTAACAGCTTTGTGGGCAAGGGGGAAGCACTCAGAGCATCAAAGGTCAGGCCACCACTTCTCATCCAGAGCCTCAACTATGACTGCACTTTTTTCAAAAGCTTGGGAACAGATGACAGACTTTCTGTTGTGCTCTATGCCCACAGCTTACAGCAGCTTTGAGACAGCAGAGAAGGGCAGCAGATGGCAGACTCCAAACAGCTGCTCTGCAGCACTTAGAGCAGAGAAGCAAGATCTGTGTAACCTAGTGGAGAGTGGTACAAAGCCTCTCTAGGACATACCAAACACCCAGTGTTTACACAAAGCATTTTTTAGAAGGAAAATAACTGGCATCTTCCCACCCCCACTCCCACCCCCCCACATTCTCTCACAGTACTGTCAGGAAATCTGTTTGTATGAAGAGAAGCACAAGAGATTGCCAACTGTACTGGCCAAGCTGTTGATCACTTCTCACCCTTCAAACTTAAGAGAAAAAAAAGAAGGTTACATGATGTTGTTTCTAGATATTACTAACAAAGTCATGGCAACAAGGCAGCACGGGAATTGCAGGCTATAGCACTGTACGATCCTCTTTTCCTTTCAGAGTGCGCATATATATGTATGTATGCATATGCTGGGAACAGAGAGGTGCTGTATCTGCTAGCAAAAGCTTCTGGAAGTCAGCAGCAGCTGACTTATATCAGAGGGAAGATATATTTGTGCACTTATTTGCTACACAGGCTCTGCAACACCAGAAGATCACATACAGCACAGCTTTGCCAGTAAAGCAAAGTTTGTCAGAGCAGACTCAGTGTGTTTCCAGCACATTACAGCTATATCAGCAAAGCAGTTTTAGTGCAGATCTGCAAGCACTAGCAGTTCTCTAGTAAGTGAAAGATCCTCTCATACTGCCAAAATAATAGCAGGTCACAAGTTTCCCCATAAACAAAAGCTGCTTGTATTCAGTATTTTCTCCCCAGTCTGCTACTTTTATTTCCCTCCTCCATTTTTGTTCTCATAATCGACTATAAAATGCTTCCACCCAAGTTGCTCTAAGCATTACAGCAGCATCCAGAGTTCCCTGGGTGATTGTGACCTGAAAAGTACAAATATATACCCGCTGAGAATATCTGACATCCTACAATCCATAGAAGTTGTTTCTTGCACTAATGACACCAGGTCTTTACAGTAGATGATAAGATGGAATCAAAACAAGTATATAAACAATGCCACACACAGAATTTCAATCTTTCATGTTTCCATCTTTACACAAAGCAGTTTTTTGTACAGCTTTTCTTCTGAAACTATCAGAAGCGACAGCTTTATAATCCAGAATCCATCTGCTTAGGCCCTTAAGTCATCATGGAACAGTTTTTGCAGAGAACGTGCAATGCAGTCACCTGCTGCTTCCATTTCCTTCTCAGCAGGAAGAAAAACCTCACAGCAGAACAGGAGAGACATAATTCCACAAAAGACTCTTTTCAATTAAGCCATTAACCTGTTGTTTCAAAACTGAGTATTTCTTATCTTGATGCCCAATAAACAGTAACAGAAAGGATATTTCGCACAGATTATGAGCAAAATATTCAAGTTCTAGGGACAGACAATTTCAGTTTTCCAAGCAGAACTCAAGATGCTGATTTAAACAGCAGCAAGTCACCCCTAGAAGCTTCCTCATCATTATACATTTGACTTTTTTTTCAGCATTTCATCAAGTTTTTCTCTCTTGTATTGCAGGTGTCTCCATACATACACTTCCTTTTTAAAGGCAAAGTGATTATTTCCCAAAATACTGAGAGTATCCTGTAGCAGAAGAAACTCCTTTAGTTTTAAATTAAGAAATGTATTCTAAAAAGCAATTTACTGATCGCAAAATTAACTGTTTGTCCAGCCTCTATATACTGTTACAGGCAACCCTGAACTACCCAAAACTATTATCCAGACACATGTTCAGTGTGAGCTGCACATCATTTCTCTCAAGCTGTGTATTGTTCTGCCATCAGCTTCAGAGGCATCGGCACACAAACCACACATGACAAAACAAGCTGGTTCTGACCATCATCCAAAAACAGCAGAGCCACTTTGTTAACCATTTGCTAAATTAACTAGTTAGCAGCAGAAGTACCACATTCCTCTTGTGCATTAACTTTATCAAGGCTTCCAATTCTAACAGTATTAACCACAAACCAGTGAGAACACTGGTGTTGCTGAAACAGCAGGCTGCTCCTGCTAATCCTATGCTTGCTTTCAACACCAAGCACAACGGGTCCCCTGAAAACTAGAAAGTTTGTTTACAAGCAATCACACATGAAATTCACTTTCTTGTCTGAAACGAGTGGATGGCCGATACCACAAATGTGCTCTTAGCAATGAGAAGCATTAGTGCATTAAAATGACATAGACTGAATGGTACAAATTAGGAATAAGGAAGCAAATTTTAAGGGATTTATTAAAAGCAGAGGTTACAGTAGACAGGGTATTAGCAGTTTTTACAGACGAAGGGACTAAAGAGACTTTCAAGAAGAGATTTAGGCAAACTAAAGGCAAGATGAGATTACGTTTTCCCCCTCTTTCTGCTTACATCACATTAAGCCATCAAAGTATCAGAATTGCTGAATTAACTATTCTAAAAGCAGGGAAACGCTGAAAATAATGATGTTGGGGCCACACCCTGGGTGAAAGCATTACAGTGTAAAACACAAGACACAAAACAGGATGCTGAGGCAACCGAGAGATGAAACAGCGAATCGTTTGAGATGGGGCAGAACAGGAAGCCAGTCTCACAACTGTTAACTGCAGTAAAGTCTCCTCAAACAGGAAGGCTGCTGGAATTTCACATTGTTCTTTGACTATGTCACAGGATGGTCATACAAGTTTCTTCTCTTATCAAGGGAAAGGAGACATTTCTGTATTTGGGGGTCTGATGGCATTTCATGTTCTGTTTCAGTGCAAGTTCACAAAATTCCAGGTTAATTTCTAAAGCTCTAGAAGTAACTAAATGGACTCTGCATCCACATTGACCCATTTCACAGATGGTCAGAACACACAGCTCATACCTAAAAGGGTATGTTAATTAAAATTCTGCAAAACAAGATTACTTAAGCCTGCCCCAATTCTTCAGAGTTTTATGTACATATTTAGTTTCATAAAGGCAGTTCCATTGATTTGAATGAATTATTCAAAGTAGAAACATCTGCAAAGCTTCACCAGATTAGCGATTTAAGCACAAGTCCTGCCAGGAAGCAGAAGTGGTTGGCTGCCTTAGCTAGTGCTTAGCTATGCCAGCTGCATTTGCAGAAGATGGCTAAAATCATTCATTTTAGATATGTAAAGACATTCAAGAGGGTTAGCCTGAGATATCCAACTGCTTCCATGAAAGAGGGGTATGCAGCCTTAGAAAAGCAATGGCATTCAGAAGCTCCTTGTTGGACATAACGTATTACTCCTTACCCCATTTATCTTAGCAACAGCAATTCGGGGTGGTAGCAGAGGAAGAATGTTTCTCCTTGCAAAGACAAAGATTTATACCTCCAAGTAAGTGGAAGAACAAGCTATTACTGTATTTTGTCTTATAAACCAAGGATATTGCTTGGCTTTTATCAGCTTGGGCCCTTCAAGACATGACCCACACATTTGTGCAAGTGTGAATGAAGTCTCTGACAACATAGAAATAAGAAGCAGAACTGTGTGCCAAGCTTGATTCCAATTAACACTGATCTATCGAGAAATCCTTTGAGGCACAGAATCTACCTTAGACCTAAGTTAAGCTAAAAGTACTTTAACCCTATGTCTTCCAGACACTAGCTTTCCTCATATCACCTTCTTCATTACTAATCATCATAAAATACATTCTGTGATGCTGGAGTGTTAGAGAAATCCCCAACTAAGGGAATGTAGAACAAAGATCAATGCTAGAAGCCAGCAAAGTACCCCCAATAACATCCTGATAATGTTAAACCTGGTTATACGGACACTGTGATATTTGAACATGCATATTTTCCACTGAGCTGCCATCTGTGGGCCAGGGATGCTACCACGACAGCCTGCAACAGCAGATCACTAGATCTGAGCTTCAGTGACCTCTCATGAACTTGTTTCTTAATCTGGCATCACTTCCGCGTCTTCAACACTTTCTACACAAACATTTACATGTCTTGTAAGCTTCATCCCTTATTTTTCCTATTCTTAAAACCTTTAGCATTCTTCTTTCTCCTATCTCCTTACATTCCCTCATCTATTTCAGCAAAGATTTGCGGTATTCAGAGCAATTGAAAAAGTTTATTTAACTGTCAAAACTGCATTTGGAGTTGATCTGCACCAGTGAATGTGGGAACAAAAGTGCAACATTTGGCAATATCTCACACAACGAGAGACTTCAGATTTGGTTCTTAATTCCATGGATTATGAAAAGGTGGCCTGCGTTTGTGAAATAACTAGACTCTTGGCCTGGCCTCGGGCTCTACCAGTCTTTTCCTTCACATGCAAGAACTTAGCCTCCCAACAGGAACCCACCACCTTTTTGCAATTGCAAAATGAGGCTTCTCTTTCTCACAGGAGTCTAAAACTGAGCTGTAAGCCTGCTGGGATCCCCACGCTTGACATTTCAGCTATGCTCCACTGCGTCCAAGCACCCAGCTTCACACACAGGGTTGCTTCACTGTTTTGCCTGCAGGCAGTCAAAAGAATTCATGAAAACACTTTCCTTATGTAGTCCTGTTTTCCAAGTATATTTTGTGGAAATAAGAACAAACAAATAGACTGCTGCACTTCTATTCTGCTTTACTTTCTTCAGCTCTCTTTCCCTTACTTTATATTCCTTTTTTTCTTCTTTTGTGCCAGCTCAGGACTGCAGAAGCTCCACAAATCAAGCCCTCTAATCAGCACTGGCTGCAGGGCAGGTATGTGAGAAATGCAGCTTCTGACAGGGCAGGCTCCTTTCCATGTAAACACCACAAGTGACAGGTGAGATGAAGGCATTGCAAAAGCAGCACTCTTTCTGTTTCCACTTCTTAACACACCCACTAGAGAACAACAGCATGTTAGCAGATATGTAACTCAAAATTACTTGTTTTAGAAATCACTACGGTTTGTAGAACTGATCCCACATCTCTCCAGCTTCATACCTTAGAAAACCTTAGCCTGACCCATATGGCAGATGCCCACATTGCAGGTTAGAGAAGTATTTGTTCAAGCCTGGCACTGCTCTGTTCTTTCAAGCGCTCATGCAGAACCACTGTTGCCCCACAGAGTTCAAAGATTCAGTGCACGCAATGCAACAGCTGTGTTTCGTTCAAGAGCAATTTAGCCAAAGTACAACTAAGTAATGCAATGATTAATTGGGTCTTTCTCAACTACAGCCGAAAACCCTCATTTCTCATCTTTAAGTTTAGGCATACCATTTAAGTAAAAGATGTTATGCCCAGGAGCATCTCTGTAACATAAAGCACAGAACTAAGTTGATTTTTTAAAGGCAACTTAATTAAGGCTATTTAATTTGCAATCACCCATACACTTTCAACAATAACAAAACCAACAAAATCTATTCAGTGTTCATAAGCTCACCAGATGGTAGCTAGAGAGAGAAGTCATTCAAATCAGTTTTCTAGGTTTTTATCAAATTCCTCTAGTAAGGAGGTAACATTCAGCACATACCTAAACAGAACCAGACTCCCTTAACTCCCTGTCTCCACTAGTTACCCCCAGCACAATAGCACAAAGCCAGCTCTCCACTTGGACTCTTTTAGATCATCTGCAATCCCTGTTCTTGACTCCTAACACACACATTAAAGAGGCAGATTGTCGTAGGAACTTTGTAAACCCCAGAACTCCCAGGCCATACAACCCAAGGGCTTCAGGAAGCACAGACACTGTCAGAAGACACAGGATTAGAGCAAGACAACTTGCTCTTGTGAAGCACTAACTTGCCACAAGCAGTAAGTCACATCCCAATTCTTAGCAGTGTTAGAGAAGTCTAAACAGGTAAGGATGTTGATATCTCTCCCGAGATCAGGGGATGACAGAAACGCCGCTGAGGGAGGAGCTGTGTTTTCCAGCGGTGGTGTGACTACGCTCTTGAAGTTCGGAGAAAACACCAACTTCAGAACCCCACGCAGGCACGTCCTGCTCACCAGGACAACTCAGGAGGGCCGGGGAGCCAAATACTTTTCTGGCTGGCTGGCTGCTTGCGCCTGACAGCCCTGCAAGGCAGGTTGCAGCTCACTGACTGCCTCCCTCCCTCCCCAGACTTTTAAGTAGACCCACACAAATGCCCTTAGGGACTTGAATTCAAACTATTGGCACTTTACCACACGAATCACCCTATCACGCTAATTGCAGGATTGTAATTTAATCTCTCATGCACCAACAGCGAAATGTTTTCAAGAGCACACAAACATTACTATAAAAGCGCAGATCCCGGCAGGAGGCCTGTGACAGAAGTGCGCTATTAAAAGCTCAGCTTTCAGGAGAATATCCACAAAGAAAAAAAAAAACAACTAAGAAGGGGGAAATAAATACTAACAGCAGTGAAAAAAGCTAGAATTCCCTGGGAGACGCGGAGCAGCGCTCCCCGGGCAGCCCAGGCACGGCGAGGCCCGCGGGCCCGGCGGCGCTGGGAACTCTCCTCAGGAGGAGGCACCTCCCGCCGCCTGCACCTGCTCCAGCCCCGCACAGCGCCGGCGGGCCCGGCCCGCTGCCCTCGGCGGCCCCGCCGACTGTCAGCGCGGCGCCGCCCTCAGGGGGAGGCCGAGGGCAGCCCCCTGCCCGCCCGCACCGCCGGGCTCTCACCTGCCGCCCAGGAGGCTCCTCGCCCGCTCGGCCAGCGCGCCCGGCACCTCGGCCTTGCTGAGGGCGCCGCTCCCCGCCGAGCTCCACGGCAGCGGCTCCTCCGGGCCCAGCGGAGACGGAAAGTCTTTCAGGAAAGAGCTCAGGGGAGCCCCGCACGCCTCCACCTCCAACGCCATGGCGGCGCCGCGCTGAGGCGCCCTGCTCGGCCGCCACCGCCGCCTCGCCGGGAGCGGGCCAGGCGCCGGCGGGGACGGGCGGTGCGAGGGGGCCGGCCGGGGAGGGGAGCGCGAGGGGAAGAAGGCGCGGGGACGGCTCCTTTAAGCGGAACGTAGGGGCGGCGCCAGCCGGGGCAGGCGGGGCCAGCAACAATGCCTGGAATGCGGGGGCCGGGCGGGACCGGAGCCGCCGCGGGGAGGGGACACGCGGCACCGCCCGCCCGCGGGCGGCCCTCGTCCCGCTCCTTCCCCTGCCGCAGGGTTGGAGCCGCAGCGCTCGGCACAGGCCCGTGCGGACCGAGCGCTCCTGTGCTCGGCAGTCACCCCGCTGAACGGTTCTCATCCTAAAATCCCGATTTATTCCGTATCGGATTAGATTTACACGCTCTGACAGGCCACACACAGAAACAGGTGCAGCTGGAAGTGAGCGCAGGTTACGGGCTCACCCAAGAGACAATTCCCCCCCCCAATCTTGTTACTTACAATCCGTTTTTGTTTCCATTCACACCAAAATGTCCATAAAAAAGACTTCAGGAGACCTGAGGTAGCCATGGCAGGGTTTTGCTGCGCATAAGTCATTGCAAATAACCTGTGCTAGCCTTCAAAGCCTTATCACAGGCATAAATGCAGGACATGATCAGTTCCATACAATAACTAAAAGTATAGTGAGTTTGGAGAGAAACCATACATGAGGCTGACCTGTTTGTCAAATTTATTAACCATGTCCATCAGTAAGCTATAACCTTTCCTTGCTTATTTAAGAGCACTTCTAGCTTTGAAAAAGAAGTGCATCAGTAAACCACACGGAATTATCTTTGTCCCAGTCTGGAATCTTCCAAGGAAAAACTGCATTAAAATCCTGAACCCTAGACACAAAAAGGAATACAATACCAAACCCTGCAGTGAGGTTAAGACACAGGCATCCAGAATACTTGCACTCACCTCACTCCTTGATCTTTTGGGTATTTACAGCATATCAACTAAATCCCTTTCTTCTTGCCTCACATCAAGCTGTGTTTCTAAGCCATTATAGTTAAGAATGTTCATATCCCACCTCTTTCCTTTGTATTCCCATGTTAAACTACAGCAGCCTGTATCCTGCAACACCCATGCCATGGTCAATCCCCCACTGGCACTGGCAATTCCAAAAAACAAAAGTTGTTTTTAAATAGTGAAATGATTTATGACATTCTGAGGACACTAAAGCGAGATGGACCTTTAGAACATGAGAAGAAGCTACTGAGGCTAAGGGAGACACAGAAAGAACACTGTATTTAGGAAACAAACCCAAACAAGCTTCTGCCTATGGCTGGGTCTTTTAAGCAATACTATTACAACATAGCTCATGTTTGAGCTGTAACTGTATAAACATTTGATCAGAGGAACAAGCTTGGGGCTGTGGTGTTTCATCTGTGTTCAGCAAATGCACACACCGTGCCAATTAAAACAGCAGTTGTACATTACCTTCTGTAGGGACTTGTCTTTCCTCTCTGTTGCCAGTGAATCACATGTCAAAGTTGCTCTTTGCATATTCTGTGTTCACATGCTTTAGCTTTTGCACAATGTAAAACGGCTGTGGCATCCTCCCATCCAACCACTACTAGTGCTGAACTGTTTTGGGGCTATAGACGATACAAACTGTACTTGACCAGACAGCCAGACAAAATCAGCTATGTGCACAGGGAAGGACAGGAGAGAGTATTATAGATCAGCAGAGTTAGATTTTGTAACGTGGGACCCTGTGCCCCAGTGGTTAGATACAGCTCCATACAAAAACAAGAGGACACCGTCCTTTTGAAGACAAAGTAAACCAACACCAAAATGAGTTTGGGATAGAGCGTACAAACTATTTGATCAGATATGATCGGCTGTGTGAACACAGAGGAAAAGAAGAGCACGGGCACTCTACCTGTCCTCCAGCTGCTGGTGGAGGCCTTACTTAACAGGGGCCCACTGACCAAAAGATACTGATTTGGCTGCACAGACCATAACTTGGGAATCCCTGCTCAAGGCAGATACAAAATGGAAGGTATAAATGTGAGTATGTCTCTTGGCATTACTCTCCTATGCAGCAGAGTGGCAGGTCTGAAGTAGTGCTCTTGCTACTGCAGATGTGATGTAAAAATCTGACAGCTACTAATCATTTATCATTTTTGAAGATTCGAAGTCAGATGAAACAGGACTCATTCCCTACCTAAAGACTACAGCAGTGTAGCAGTGATCTTACTCAGCTCTTATGTTCCTGGCACTTGTACTGTTGACAAAAGCCTCAGAAATTATGGAAGAGGAGATTTTCATTTTCTTTCTGTCAACCACAGGTAACAGTCTAGCTTCCCTACTGTTTGTGAGCTCTACTTGCACCAATGAATTCCAATTAAAAGCTTAAAGGCTTACTCGGTTATAAACTGATCATCCAGAAGAATTTGTTTTGCGATTAAGTCAAGGCATACAACATAAGGTGCTTAACTTTTCTAAGAACAGGAAAGCAGGGAAGTTCAAGAATACTTTAAAATGAACTTAAAGGGAAACAAATTTTTATAAGAAGTTTATTTTTCTGTTGTGTGGCCATTATACAAAGTAAGCAGCCAGAGCTGCCATTTTGTCCTTGGGTTTCTTTGGATTGAGTCTTCCTCCAGGCCTCCGGCCTTTACCTCTTCCTCGGCCTTGCCTTTTTCCTTGTCCCCCACGGTGCATGGGGTGCCTCATGGCTGCATGCTTCAGCTCCACCAGATCTTGAAACACGGGATCACAGAACACACAGCCTGAATGCTGGGTCTCATCCCCAGGTAAAGGAGATTTGGCTTTGTTAAAATCGACGTCCACAAGGGCTGCATCGCACAAGTCGCAGGTCTCCGGCGACACTCGGACCTTGTGGGCATTCTCAAAGAAGTGCACAATCACATTGCATTTGTTGCAGGCCATCTTCCACTTGGGACCTGATGTTGAGTCCAGCACCAGAACCCCATTCTCACATTCAACACACTGCCCAATTCCAAGCATGCTAAGAGAATGCTGGCATGTGGGGTGTGTGCATTCATTACAGCCCATTCCTGGTGGAAGAAGAGTAAAACCATACCACCAGGAAGCCTTTATATCACTACCCATAGCACCCAGTTTGGAGGAAGTGAGGCACAGAAGTCAGAGACAGCTTAGTATACTGTAGGTTTTCTAAATCACTAAAGAATGGAACCACTCCCCAAATGCCAACTTGCCTTTTCCCAGATTCAGAATATTTCCTTGCTCCAAATTTCTTCTGTAATGGCTTTCAGAACTGACAGATACTGCCACTGTACAGGCAGTTTGCACACGTTAGTGATGAAAACTAATCATGTTTTCAACGAAATGTATGGCTCCTAACTGCTATTTCATACTTGCCCATACACTGCTAGTACAAGACATTTTTAATTAAGAAAAATGGTAATAAAAAAATGCCACAAAGCTCCTGGTACTCAGCTTCAAAAACTATGTTAAGCAAGTTACCAAACTACAACTTTGGTAACTGGGCACAGTTACCAAACCGCAATTTTCACCTCTTCTTGTATCCTTCAACAGCTTTTGACACACCATCTACCTCAGTACCAAAACACTCTCAAGACCTGGTCCTAATCTATAGCAAGAGTAGTCCTAGTCCTACTCATAGCAAGCATACTCCAATTGGCAAAGTATCAGAATCCCAGTGTCTTTCACTGCAAACCAAGTGTTACAAAGGTCACCACCTGTGCATGCACATAAACTAATTTCTTACTTCTTTTATAAAGAGAAAAAAGAAGTATTCAGAAGCGAGTTAACTAATAAATCTTAGTAAGTTTGACGTGAGTTTTAGGTATCTGCAACCTAATTTGAACAGAACTTTATACTAAGCAACACTGATTAAAAACTACTGTATAGACTGCACCTAAGCTACTTCGAGTGAGGTCGTTCCCTGCATATTTACAGAATTCCTACCTTTTTTCATGTCCCTGAAGGGAGGATGGTTGTAACAGTATGGACACAGTGGGTAGCTCTTTCCTCTGGATCCTGACGACCACAGCACCAGCTCAAAGTCATCTAGTGGGCAACGCAACTCTTTGTAGAGTTTAATGGTACCATTCTGTGGGAGACTGTAGGTGTCATCACAGTGAGAGCAGTGCAGACGACTTGGCTTGGCCTGGAAATAGAATATAAGTCTCCTGAACAACTGTAATGTCGAGAAGGTTCAAAACTTCCAGTAAATCCAAGTGGGGCTGCTCATTGGTTTGCTCCCCATGGAAAAGCTCCATTGGGTTTTCGTTTTAGAAATGCCTTCTTGACAACCACATTTGAATCCAAATTCAACAATGGAAAAGGGGTTTCTATTCAATGGCCCTAGCAAGTGAAATTTAAACTCCAAGCATGAGATGAAGTTACCTGAATATACTTCATGAAGCGATGGCATTTACCACAGCGGGAAAGAGGTTTACCAGTGGCAGCTAACGGTGAAAAAGACACTTCCATCAGTTCATCCATACCTGTGAAAGAGAGAATCACAACTTATGTTAGAATTCTAGTTCTTATAAGGAAGCCTTGCACAAAAATCATCTACAAAACCTGTGAAGAAGTGAGAATATTTTATTCACAATGCTTTTCCCTTGTTTACAAAGACTTAAATACAAAGTGTTTTGTACTGAGCATGCACAAACACACAAGGTTAATTATTTCAGCTGGTCTGAAGTTTTCAATAACTCAAAACTACACATCACAAAATAAATCTGAAGTAGAGTCTGGATCCATAATTCAATCCATTTCCTTTTGTAGAGCCACTTAATTTAAATGGAAACTTCCAGTTCTGACAGAACTTTTCAGTAAGCCTAAACCTCTGAAAGCAACCTAATATGTAAGTATTTTGTACCAGCATCTTTGCAACAATTAAGTAATTGTAGGGAACTTCACACAAAAAGTTTTACCTGCAATAGAATCCACAAAATAGTGGAATTTCCTTTTGAAAATGTCAAGGGTGTGCTCCAGGACCTGATGATAATTTGCTTTACCCAGAGCTATTAAGTTGAGCTGCTTCTCCACAGCACTGCGGATTGTAGGAAGAACCAATTCTGCATCTAACAGAAAACCAGAGACCAGTTACAGAAAAACAGCAATGAAAGATCAAAATATGGGGACAGGAAACTGTCCATACATAAACTGACATGAGAATAAACAAACGAATTTTAATTATTATACTCTTTGGAATTAGCAATACTTTCTTAGATGCATCATTTGAGCCAGAAATGCTACTTATACAGGGACAATAGCCCTTAACATACTGAAGGGAAAAGAACATAAGAGGATGGAAAGGGAAGAGCATTTAACTGACCTATTTTGTAATAACCATGAACCAGAACAATGCCAAGGTTTGTGGGCTTTAGTCTCCGACCACTCTCCACTGTGACATAGTTTCGCTGGCAAATGTTGTTAATGTGGACTGGAATACTTGCATCAGTTCCTGGTGCACAAAAGAGAACAATATACCCATCCTAAATAAAAAGTTTGCATTGAATTACTCACTTCTGACTTCCCTGGGTTTATGTCAAACTATTGGGCTCCTGAGACTGTTTAAAATTCAGGAACCTTTTTATGATAACCCACTTCAGTGGATAACGTCTCTCTCTAGTAACTCTTAGGTTCCTCTGCAGTTCTGAGAAGTCTCAAACATGTATTTTAACCTTAAGGCTTTTGTCTCTTCCAAGGAATTACTATTAGGAATCACATATTCTCACATATCATTTATTCTGGAAAAACAGTGGAGTAAAAGACTACGTGTGTTTTGACCAGAAACATTTAGGAAAATGTGTCAAAGGAAACAGGTCAGATTGAAAAACAAATGTAGTATTACGGTAAATTGTACAGTAAGATATATAAGGACTATTGGAGCCAGCAAAGCTGAAGCAACCTGTAAAGACAAGATCGGTCCTAAGAATGGGGAGATGCATTCTTTCACATAACATCAGTTCTTTCTGACAGAGAAATGACAAGGATGTGTTATGAAAGGATGCTGCTTTGGCCAGAAACCAGACATAAGGATAAGGAAAGGAATGTGGGCGAAGAGACAATCTACCATCTGCTAAGAGGAGCTACGGACATTATAGTTTGAAGGGAGAAAGATGTTACAGTACCTATTCAAACAAATACTGAAAAGTCATTAACCAACAGAGATAGGTCAGAGCAGCGCTTCAGACTCTCTGCACTCTTGGTGGATATAATCAAATGTAAGTTAAGCAAGTTCCTACCAATGCCATGCTTTTCCATCAGAGTGATGAGTTCTGCTTCTGTCAGGTAATCAGGAGGATTCGTTTGCTTTTCCAACAATTTTATTTCACTAACTGGAAAAAGATCTCCCTTCTCACAGTGGGGAAGGCTCTCTTCCAATGGGATGCTGTGCCATGGCATAATTTCTGTGAACCCTGGATGCAAAGAAACAAACAAAAATAATGACAGCTTTTCTTCATAACTTTCAAAAGGCCAACATGGGCTGCATTACACAGATCGAAGTTAAGAGGCTGTCTGCCATACCATGCAAAAAATATCTGAAACTGGGATTACTGAGGAAACAGAGTATCACAAGACAGTATCTCTCACCACACTGCATCAGATCTATTTTGTGCGTGACTTGAGTCAGGCTGATGTATGAAAAAAAACCTAAACACTTTCCTTAAATGAAAGCACGGTGCCAGAAAGGTTGCGAAGAGTTTCTTATAAAAGAAATACAAATAGCAAGTCGTATGAATGAAATAAGGACTATTCGGCCAGCTTACCATAAAAAATCTCAGTGGTAGTAATACATTCTTTTTACAGAGGCCCAAGAAAAATTAAGTAAAATATGCCTTTCTGTAGTTTATCCCCTAAAAGGCATTTGCAGTCTGTAAAAAGACAGTGGTCTTCACGATGGCAAATGTGGCATTAAGTTTTTGAGACTACTACATGAAAAGTAAGACTTTACCTATTGTAACTAAAGTATGAAAATGAAGATAAATACTTGGTCTCTAGTCTTGATAGCTCAAAAAAATGCTTCACATTTATATCCATTCAATGTATTAATGGGAGAAAACCAACCAACTAACCACAAACATACATCCGTAGATGACTATTTACTCCCTGGTTAGTCTTACCTGGTGAAGTTACCACTTTTCCAATACAGGTAAAACGTTCTGGGCCAATACTGAAAGAAATGGTGGTTTGTAGGTACTTGCAATCGGCGCTGACAGTGGCAATGAAATGCCTGCTTATATATTCATATAGTCGCCATCCATCTCCACCTGAGGAAAAACAACATTTTACCCACAAAACGCAACTCCTGTAGCTCTACCTAAAACCTTTTTAAAAGGCTCAGTTGGCTATTCCTTTTTCTTAGCAGTACTATGCTCCTTACGATCAACTACAGAAAAGCAGACCAGCTCTTAACTTCACTGTCATGAGAAGTTTAAGTTAGGGTAAAGGCTTCTCTCTCCACTTCCTGCCATTCAAGTAAATCTATTTTCTGTTGAAACTCAGGGGTTTTCAAACCGGCTCCAATACCTCTAGGAACTAGTTTGCTCACATAGTGTTCCAACACTACTGAATTTGTTTATACCTAATTCTGCTTCTGTCGCAGCTCTCATTGGGGTGATGGGAGGATGGTCTCCTGCATCATGGCCTTTCCTTGGACGATTAATGCCATCTGATAGCAATGCTTTTACCTGGGTGAAGGAAAAGAGAGAAAACAGGCTGGCTGAAGGGGATAACAGCACTCTCTTAGCAGGTTAAAAAACTTTTCAGATGAAATCTGTAACAATACAACATCCACAAATAAAAGCCACTATAGATATTTATTGTTTCTGAAGACCTATACAAAGTAAGATACATTCTAAAACACAGACTAGAGAATGATCTCTTAATACAGGTTTTGCTTCATGTACTCACAGTTTCTGCCCAGTAAGGATTATTGGCTTGTTGTCTCAAACATCCTTTCAAGTCAAAGTTTTCTGGATAATGGGTAGTTTCTGTTCGAGGGTAGCTAATATAACCCTGAGTATAAAGACGCTCTGCTATTTGCATGGCATGTTGTGGACCCATTCCTAAGATGGAATAGGAGGAAACAAAAATCATCTACACACCACTGCAATTATGATTTGTTTACTGCTTCTGAAAGTATACCTTATTAAGGCACTTAAGTAAACCATAGTTCGTCCTTTCCATCAGGCTTTTGTCGCCTTGATCTTACCAAACATTTCACTTTTGACAAGCTTTCTAAATTTGATCCTTCCCCCAGAATGATGTGTTATAGGGAGAGGAAGGTATAAACTACATTTCATACATCCGTGATTACTTAGTCTGAAAAGCCAAAACATTTTTGCTTTAAAACAGTATGAAAATCTGAGCTTTTACACATACCTAAAGCAGCACTGGCCACTCGCAGCATTTCCACCGTGTTCAGGGCCAGTGGTCTCTGCTTCACCTTCTCTTTTTTACTCACAGATTCTACCTAGAAAATAGCATTTTCCCAATAAAAGTTCTGAAGTTTGGTAACTGATAAATGTATAATTTCAATCATGTCAATAAACATGTGGCATACCTACTGTTATCTGTTCTTGTCACAGCTGTGGCTTTGTTTTCCTTAAACAGTAACTACCAATATTTTTTACTTTAGAAAATCTGACTGGAGGTAATTTTACCTAATTCTGAAGTTACAGTCCTAAGGTCCCCTTGTGCTATGGACTACATCAGGCCTACAACTGGGAATGCAGCAAGGTAGCTTATTGCTATCTTTACTTCCCATTTACCTCAGCAGCACATACTTTCAGTGCTACAAGGATTTAGTGCTTATTACAAGTAATGGTCATAACCATCAGGATCCAGATTTTTAAAAGCTTCATGCACTCATTGAACCTCGATGGCTCTAAGCACTTAAATCCAAACATACTGTCAAACAAGTATTGAACAGAGCAGAATGAGAAGTTAACTGGCTGTAAAGACTGTGCCATACACGTGATTAAAAATTTAACTATGGGAATATTGCCCTAGAAGTAATTAAATTCTGATTTATACAATGTCTCATGGGAAATAAGAGGTCTGCTTGGAGAGATCTGAACAATATTTCTTAGCAGGTTTAGTAATGAAGACTTCCTATCACGAGTGATGGCAATTTCCGAAGTCAGTATTAAGAAGAGGCTTCTGCTGAGATTATCACACAAACATAACATAAACTACAGTAAAAAAATCTCTTGCCTTTTATTCTCATTTAAACAAATTAATGGAGTAAAAACCAAAATACACATACAAAATACACTCTTCTTTAACAAAAACAAAACCACCCCAACATGCAGCCAATGAAATATCAAATAGTATTTCCTTTGTATGAAACACGGCTCGACTGACACTTACCTTTGCTTCTTTTGACATCTTTGTTATATTCAGGAACATTTGGGCAATCTCACGATCAAACACCCTCACTCTATCCCAATCTAAAGTGAGAGAACTTTCTTTTTCAGGGTTCACCTATTGGACAAAGAAAGAAAAAATTAATTCCCACCAAGTCTCTTCCTAGAAGTGGGAAAATGCACATTTCCAACAATAACCCGGCAAGCAAATTCTAATAATACCTGTACTAGGACACAAGTGCTTCACACATGCACTTTTAACTCTTTCTTACAGGGGCTTTGGGTAAAGATGAAGTACTTTGAGTTCTGGGGTCAGGGGAATGTCTGGTATTATTACTGCACTTAACCAAGATACTATTTGTGGGGTTAGTGCTGAAACGGACAAAAATTCAAAGCTTACAACTTTGATTTAGCAAAATCAGTCATTTGTATTGAACGGTAACTAGATCATATTTTAAACCCCATGTACAAAAAAAAATAGGAAGCAGCCCACATGAAAGTACAAAACTCCCTGAAAACAGGCACCAAATATTTCCTAGCATGACGCACAAGATGCATCAGAAAAAAGATGACAGCAGACACCAGATTTCATCCTTTTTTATTTTAAAATCTAAAAATGGCTACTTTTTACCATCCATCCCTTATTTGTTTAAAAAATCCTTGTGATCACATGCAGTAAACCCATGTTGGTTTGCTCTCAGAGCTTGGACAGCAGCAAGGCTATAAAACTGCTATAAGCTGCCAAAGTACTCAGAGGAATCAACTGCCAATTAACACAATGAGCATTTTATTTGCTTAAAATTCCAATACTCAGCAATGCCAATGTTTGTTGGCAGCCTAATTAATTCCTGCATTCAAATTAACAACACAGTCAGTCCAAGGACCCCAGGGAACAAAAGAAAACCATTTAAAGTAGTCTTGTTGACTGAGCCCAAGCTTAGATGGTTAGCACTGAAGAATTCTTATAAGGAGCAGACAATAACAACTGTAATGCAAAACTGACATCCTGGAATCTGCTCTTGAGAGTGGTGACACACATGCGAACTGAATGGGAACACAGGAGTAAACTGTAGGCATTGTGAATCCTTGTCAGCAGCTACAAATTTATGAATGAACAAAATGAAAACATAAATGCATTTCTTTGGTAAAAATACATGTTCCTTATATAAAAACAAACGCTGTAAAACTTACTTTAGCTTGTAAGACCCAGTACGTCTCAGGCTTAAATGACTGGATTTTGTCATGCCTTTCAACACAGAATCCAAGTGTTGGGGTCTGACATGGCCCAAAGGAGATGAGGGAGCTGTCTAAATTCCCATATTTCCCCTGAAAATATTTGGTCTGAAACCTAAGACAGGAAAAAAAACCCAAACCCAAGAACATTAATAGCCTCATTCCCTTGACAGACTTTTTTTATTTGTCTGTGCATTAAATTTTTCACTTTGGTGCTGGGAATTAGCTACTCCAGTTCCAAGATATATTTAGCGGTGTGCTGGGCTTGGCAGTGCTGGTGTTAATTTTCTTCGTAGTAGCTGGTATGGGGCTGTTTTGGATTTGTGCTGAAAACAGTGTTGATAATTCAGGAATGGTTCAGCCATTGCTGAGCAGCGTTGACACACAGCCAAGGCCTTTTCTGCTCCTCACACCACCTCACCAGTGAGCAGGCTGACAGTGCACAAGGAGCTGCAACAGGATATAGCCAGGACAGCTGACGCCAACTGACCCAGGGGATATTCAAGACCATGGGGCATCATGCTCAGCAATATAAAGCTGGAGGAAGAAGAAGGAAGAAGGGAGGGTGACATTTGGAGTCACAGCGTTTTGTCTTCCCAAGTAACCATGATGGAGCTCTACCTTTCTGGGGATGCCTGAACACCTGCGTGCAGATGGGAAGTGGGGAATCAATCCCTTGGTTTGCTTTGATTGCACATGCAGCTTCTGCTTTACCTATTAAACTGTCTTCATCTCAACCCACCAATTTTCTCACGTTTACCCTTCTGATTCTCTCCCCCATCCCACCAGGGTGAAAATGGGGGAGTGACTGGATGGTGCTTAGCTGTTGGCAGGGGTTAAACCAGAACAGTGGATAGAGCAGTATTCCTGAACCTGTCACAAAACTGTCTGTGATCCATGCTGTCACCTCGTAAATGCACAGCCAATTCTAAGATCCAGCTCCTGGCGGGCATCCACTGAAAGAGCTTCATTGCGATTGGGTTCTCCCAAGTGATTCATGGCATTGCAGATGTCTGTGTCAGTAATGGAACTGAATTTAGCTCTATAAATCGTCCTTTCGCTGCTACGAGGTTTGTTCATAACAGGAAGAACAGCATCGAGAACCTAATGAAGATCAGAAACATATTTCAGAGTATTTGAAAGACAAGGGCTTAAGTCAGTTTTTCTCTCTAAAGAAAAAAACTCCACAAAATATTTAATTCAGTAAGATGCCGCGCCAACACACTAACTGATAAGCAAGAGCAGTACTTATCTATACACTCAGAAGTGTATTAGGAATTAGCAAAACTGAAGGATTTATTTATCAAATAGCAACTGCTGGAAGTGAAGCACTATTCTTAGCTGAGTGCAAAAACATTCACCAGTGCAGCTGCAGCACCTTTTGAGAATATGTACCAGTTTCTATCTGGGTTTATCCTATGTATTGCCAGAGCCCAGTTATGATACAATGGTATTTAAAGAACTTAATTACTTGATCAGATGTGCTTCTTTAACACCCTTAACATAGACTTCTGGGAATAGGATGCTGATAAAATATCTTTGCATCGCAAAGTTTTATTTCTAAGCCTTTCATGTACAGAGTCAAAATTCCTGCAGTAAACCTATGCTTAGAAGTGGCCTCTATGCTCAGAAGTGTCTAATTGCTTAATGAACAAAAGATAACAGAGACGAATTTTTATAAGGACAGCAAAATAACTACCCCAGCTGTGAAATACAGACCAATTCTCACAGCACTGGAATGTTCTAACATTTACGAAATCTTAAATCTTATCTCAGATGAACAACATCTATGAAATTGATTTGTACTCTTTGACATCTCAAGAACTTAAAAGCACACGAGTTTCTCCACCAAGGGCCTCCATACCTTTAAAACTTAATCACTTAGATTTTTACTGCATATTCATAAAACAATACTGATAGACAAAGGTATTACAGTATTATAAGCCTTAAAAATGGAAATCTTACTTCAAAGCAGATGTTTTCTCCTTCCTTATCACAATCCAACCACAAGACAATACAATCACAGCCTCTTCCCTCCACCTGTGAGAAAAAGATAGCACAAACAGCACAGTTTTTCAGCAACTCAGACCTATCTCCTCACTAACTGTATACTTTTTGTTTCTACTTTAAAAGTACTAGAGATAATTTACTTGGTGCAAAAAGGATTGGAAGAATACAGCAGAAGTGACAAGTCTGCCGGTACTTAAACAGTGGCTGAAGAGAGAAGCAAGCTGTGCTTCATGGGATCAGAAGTCTGCCTATGAGATGCTTTTCTGCAGGATCTGAAAAATTCAGCGTAGCTCTACGGCAGTGGAACTCTCCTGAAACTGCCACACTTGGCAGTTCCCCCTTCTGTGCCTTAATTTCCACGTCATCATAAACAAACAACAAGAGAAACACTTTCCTAGTTCATAAAGATACCAGAAAGCGTAAATTTACCTGACAGAAATTAGTTTTACACCATGTACGCTTGCCTTTCAGAAAGAATATTATTTTGTAAAAGCAACTAAACTACCACTTTCATCCCAGAGGGGTACATGTGAAGAGCGAACAATAACCAACACAGACTTATAGAAGGCATTTACAAGCTAAGCCTTGCACTTGCAGTTAGAAGTAAAACATGCATCCAGCACTTTGAGAAGCAGCATATCAGCAGTTGAAAAACCTCAGAAGCCAATGGCAAGAGTGAATTTAACAAGGCAAAGATTCCAGACAGTGTGAGAACCAGTAATATTAATAACAGATCTGACCATGACGAAAAGTTGCTTCCTCAGGGCAGTATGTAGGAACATATTTCTTTTTGATGCTAGAAACCTAGTATGTTGTACAGCTATTGGCAAACACTGCCCACTTTTGGGAAGCAGGTGAATAACCTGCTAAATCCAACATTCAACAACCTGCAGCATGAGAAACACTACATTCAGACAGCCTGTCTGCCTCAGCAGGAGGAAGATATGTAACAAATGTTTCTTTAAAACATTAGAAACATTGGAGGGTAATCCCAGAGGACTAGCTCCTTTAGAGGAGGCATTACCTGTTAGAGGAGGCATTACCTGTTAGAGGAGGCATTACCTGTTAGAGGAGGCATTACCTGTTAGAGGAGGCATTACCTGTTAGAGGAGGCATTACCTGTTAGAGGAGGCATTACCTGTTAGAGGAGGCATTACCTGTTAGAGGAGGCATTATGGGTCTCTCCTGTAAGAGGGCATTACCCCCCAACAGAAAAATATCTGTTGTGAAGACAGACTCAATTTTTCACTCTCGAATAAAGCAAACTGACCCAGGGCTGGAAGAGGGTTATACTCCTGGTTCTTACATAAAGCTAGTGAACTTGTAAGAACTGTTTTTAGAAAGCAAGGCAAATTCATAATTTCAAAATTATTAATAATTATTATTGACTTCCAGAACTACAAAAGAATTTCCCTTCTTTTTCCTGACAGGGTAAAAATAGGTGTCATTTCTTTGTATCTAGAGGAAGAAAAAGAACAATGAATCCTTGAAGACAGACAAGAGGTAACAGACAAAAAGTAAAAGATGTATTCTTTTAGGACAAGAGGTAATGGCCTCAAGCTGCGCCGGGGAGATTTATACTGGATATTAGGAAAAAATTATCCACTGAGAGAGTGATCAGGCATTGGAAGAGGCTGCCCAGGGCAATGGTGGAATCACCGTCCCTAGAAGTGTTCAAAAACCATGTAGATGAGGCCGTTTTAGTGACATGGTTTAATGATGGGCTGGATAGTCCTACGGTAAAGCTTGGACTTGATGATCATGAAGGTCTTCTCCAACCTATTTGATTCTATGATTCTATGAAATATGCTCCAGATGAAACCAAGAAAAAAAATCCCAAGACAAGATTACTGTCAAACACTACAGCTAAGAAAGAATACCTGTAAAAATTTCACCATGGTCAGTTTGGGATTAGCTTCTTTCTTTTCTGTGGGAGCTTTGCTAAACAGTTCTGCCGGATCCACTTTGTCCCAGCTGTTATATTTTCCTGAAAAGCAAAAGTATTTGAAGCAGAGCTCTACATATATATTAAAAACAACAACGCAACAAACAAACAACATTACTTTGCAAAACACCTGGCTTTCAAAATTTGCACTGGAAATTTCTCTAACACCTCTTGCTTTACTTTCTATCAAAGAACTCCTTAACTTTTTATTGAATTGGAGCTATAATTTTAAAATGTGACATACAAAGGGGGGGTGAAAAGAGAAGGAATATTATATGCCTTTCAGAAATGAGCTATTGAAACACCTTCTTTCGTACAATCAGGCCAAAAGAAGGGAGCTATTTTTCCTTATCTCCACAGTGCACATATAATGTGCACACTGCAGTGTGTTTTACTGTTCACTACTTTTATAGCCCATTATGTCTCAGCCATAAAGCATCCGTGTCACTTTCTCATATCAATGCATTTGTTCATTTCTATTTCTCAGAAGTAACCCTTGGTAATATTGCTTAGCAATTAGACAGAACCATACCTCTTCAAAACAATGTGCAAATAACTCAAATTCATTCCTCACAACACTTGTGAGATAATTTTCGTTAGAGGAAATAGAGTAGACACATGACCAGCCAACACTTCAAGGCAAGATAGTGACAGGATTCTTTGTACATAATCCTTACCAGATCTCTATTTTGCAGTAATACACTATAATACTTCAGAGAATATCCTTTTAGATACTGCATTCTTTAATCATCTTGCATCTGAAGTACTACAACATTTACCCAGGTAAGCAAATTGAGCCTCATCTCCTCTCATGGTCCAGGGATGTAATCCAGACACAGAAAAGACATGTGGCATGACCAAGAAGTCAGCCAGAAAACTAGAAACAAAAATCAAGGCCTGCTGACCAAAATCACCTCATTCTCCTTTTCTCTCCGTTTTTGTCATCATCCTCGTCTCACTGCTTCTTTACTGAAAATTCTCCCAGAATCATTTCCTCAATCAGTATTTTCCTATTACAAGTCCCTGACAGCTCTACACCCGTATCACTTAACACGTCTTACAAACAAATACCTATGAAATCCAGAGTCATGACGTGACCACATACAGATGTCATCTTGAAATGGGCACTCTGTCCTATAAATGACCCAGTGTACTCATGCACAGAGCATGCACCATTCAGCCCCTTGCGAGAGGACATGTTTCCTGTGAAAATAACACCACAAATATCAACAAGATTAAAAAATCAAACTGTAGACATAAGTTATTTCATAAGAAATTACACCTCCCCCTTTCCTTAGGCCTCATAGCTAGGATCTTCCTGATCACAAAATTCAACTCATTGATCAAGTTTTTACTTCAGTTAATTATTACTTTAGAAAGCATACTTCATTTTCAATTTAAACTATCCATTATCTCCTCCACCCTTCCCTTACCACCAGGAAATCCTCACAGAAACACACCGAGTTTTCTACACCAGTACAGTTATAATCAACTCATTCTATTTTTTACAAAATTTTATAAAATTAAATTAACTGGTTATCATATCTTTACTATAGCTTCAAAAGTCTCTGAACAGCAACTTGCTACTTGACTGGCGTTTTCTATAAACCTTATGCACTAACACATGCGACAGTTACAAAAAACATCAAACCCAGCCTCCTTCATTCTTGAACTGAACAGGCATCAGCATGTGAACAGAATGTGAAGGGCAACTGAGCTCCTTCCCAACCTGCACCCTGTCACTCCCAGGTACCAAGTACCTGCCCAGGTGTTTCTCAACCTCACTTCACCTACAGCAAAATCTGGCAACCTTCGACCACGCAGTCTGCCTGCAGGCAACTAAGAGGTATCTCCTGAGGGGGGCTGCACGCTCCACTCTGCCACTGGCACCAGGACTGACCCCGCGGGCTTTCCTTCCTACCTCTCGAGAGGATCTTGGCGATGGACTGCGCCAGAGAAGGCTTCTCCGCCACCATCAGAACAGTCTTCATCTTCAGCTCAGACACAACGCGCCGCGGCGCTCAACGGTGCGGGGACGGGCGAGTGCAGACCGCGGGGCGCAGCTCAGTAGCGAGCGCCAGTCCAGCCTGAAGAGAGCACGCAAGAGGCTTAGGGCACACGCACTTCCAGGGACGCTAACGCGGAGGCAACGACAGATTCCGCCCTCCCTCGGGGCTCCGCAGCTCCCGCGGCCCGGACCCGCCCCCCCCGAGAAGCCCACCGGGCAGAACGGCGGAGCCGCCGCAGCCTGACGCGCACCGGCCGCCTGCGCCTCCCGTCCCGTCCCGTCCCGTCCCGTCCCGTCCCGTCCCGGGGCACCCGAGGGCCGAAGGAGCCTCCCGGCTGCTGGGGGGAAGCCGGGAGCGGCCCCAGCCCGCCCCTCACCTCAGCAGGCGGCCATGGCCCGCTTGCACTGCCGGGTCACGGAACAGGAAGGCGCGGCGCGCACACACCCCCCCCCTGAAGCCGCTGGCGCGGCGCCCCCTGGCGGTCAGGAGGAGCGGCGGAGGCACGTCCTTTTTGGCGCTGCCCGGTTTATTCCCGGGACTTCAACAGAGCCAAAGCTCGCTGCAGGAGCGGATGGGAGATGTGGAACCCAAAGCAGGAACGCCAGGAAGGCGCACCGCCACCGCTCCCTTCCCAAAGCCCACGCACAGCGCTCTGCCACCGGCAGCACCCGTCCTGTTTCACACCCCTGCCTCCCATCACCCTGGCTGTGCATGGATCCTTCCCCTCACTTCGAGTTTATCCGCAAAGATGCACACAAAATAGACGCCAAGCTTCTCTGAAAGGGTGGATGCGCATGAATCATATCTGCTTTATCCAAGCGGCTGAAGCCAATGTGCCTGTGCACAGTCTGCAATTCTGTTTCTAGTTTCCATAAGCTAAAACCGCCACAAACAGTCTCTGCCACTAACAGCATATACTTCAGTGTAAAGAAATTTGTTCTGGGAGCATTAGGGGCACCCAGTTCCCTTGCACCCAGATGAGGTAATGGAAATGACATTGATTTTGTAATGATTCTTGGAAAAAAATATGGTTTTTTGCACATTACATTTTAGTGGAATGATGGTTTCTCACTTGGGGAGAAAGGGAAAGAAGGGAAAGGAGAGGAGGGAAGGCCCAGGCAGCAGCACTGCCTTTCCTGGTCCCCTTTTCCCGGGAGGGGGCAAGGGCTGCCCCAGCTGCGACTCCAGGGCACTGGGCCCTGCCAAGGAGGTTCCATCAGGACCACAGCAGCTCCAATCTCTGCTGCAGCCTGCAGCTACTCCACGTGTCCCAAAACCTTTCTGTCAAGGCAAGTGCTATGGAGGGAAGCCCCAAGCTAATGAGCTTTATAAACCCCTGGTGGAGGAGCTCAGCAATCTGTTCTTACCCCTGTGGCATGCACCAGTCATTGCCAACGTTTATAGCCCCTTTCCCAGAGCCACTCAGTGCTATACAAACCCAAAGGGAAGAGCCTGGGAAGCAGCCAGGATGAGGATGTGTATCAACCTCCCTCTGGATGGAATAAAAAGACACTAATTCACCTTCAATTAGATTAGCAGGCAATTAATAGGTATGCAAGTTACTAGTGAAAGAAAAATCAAAACAAACCCAGGCGATACTGAAGTTAGAACTTACTAAAACAAATGTGTTCTGCTGTTTCAGTGCCTAGTTCTCTTTGACATCTGGGGAACATCTGGAACAATCAGGATGCAAGTTAAAACCACGTCTTCAGATATGTCACATACATATTTTTCAATTTCCTCTAGCAAAAGCTTTCTATGAAATCCAACCTTTCTGTTCTTTTCTTGTTGAACACCCAATGCAACATGCAGATTCAGATGTGTGCTTACCTGTGGAAGCACAGCTGGGTCTCTCCAACCCGCAGCTGCGGGACTCTGGACGCTTCGAGCCCCTGTGTACCCCCGCGTTGGTACAGACGCAGCTGGGCCACACGAAGATTTGCCCGGGCCACACGAAGATTTGGCCAGCCCGAAGGACTCCCTTCTCACCGGGCAGTCCGCGTACACCAGCTCTGCTTGGCCTCACCACGGAGCACGCTGGCACGGCAGTGGCTTTGAGCCGGTTTGGGAAGCCTTTCGCAGGATGCAAAGCCTCACCGCGTTGGTAACCCTCAGTCCCGGCACTGCCGGCGAGACCCAGAGCCAAGCTGCGCGTAACGGGGACTCCGCGCTGCGGAGGTGCCCGCAGCCAGCGCGTACCGCCAGGGGGCGCTGCAGCAGCGGGACCCACTCCCTGAGCCGCCGCCGCCACCGGGGGGCTGCGCGGGGCAGGGCGCAGCGTCGCGGGACCGGAGCCCTCCGCGGCCCCCTCGCCCACAGCGTTCCCCTGTGTTACTGCGATGGCAGCTTTGCCGTAGCGCCCTGGCTTCAGGAGCGCTTCTCACCGTGCTGGGAGGGCTCCAACCCGAGCCGACCCAGCCCTGCGGCTGGGGAAGATCATTCCCACGGGGAGAAGTCTGCCGAGACACTAGGTACCCGCAGCGCTGGGGCAGGCTGCGTCCCGACAGCTGACACACACACACACCCCCCATCCTTCCCCCTTTTCAGCTCTGGCTGGTGTTCTTCCCTTTTCTTCTGAAGAGCTGATGGCCATAAACCCAGCTCTCTAGCTGTATGAGCCGGGCAGGACAATGAGAGCCCAAAGCAAGCAGCCTCTCTTATGGTTTCCTCAGAGAAAACCGAGTTTGTTTCTAGGTTTAAATCAGTAGCAAGGATGTGGGTTACATTGACTTGGTAAGCATCTCAAATCAAGCTACAGCTCTGGATAAGCACTCCACATGCAGGGGACACTTCAGCCTCACTGATCCTACTGCCTGTAGAACCCCAAGTTTTTCAACACCCAGGTTATCCCAGGGGATGGCCGCTTAAGTAGCTAAAGCCCTCACTATAAATGAGACATCCACATCTTGCTTCACCACCAGAAGAGCCTGTGCAGGCGCTAGAGCCTTGGACCTCCTTGTTCTACTGCTGACTTAATGATTCACTTTGGTAACTAACACCTTGGTGCCTCCTCTCACCTCCAGGACTCAAGTAGCAACTTCCCTCTTCAAGAATGTTTTACAGATCTGGATGTGTAAAGCCCATTTTAAGAGCAAGATAGAAAAAGCTATAGAAACACAAACTATTGCAGGAAGCATGATCATTCCTGTTTCACTTCCCTGGGCTCATTCTTGACCTTAGAGTAACTTCTCCCCGTTTGTTTCCAAACACACTTGAAAAGATTGCCATGAAATTAATAAGTATTGACAGGAGAGTCAGGCAGGCAGAAACACATCTGGAAGGATGCCACAGACATTAGAAATTATGAAAAGGCAGGTTAAATTATTATTCTTCTTTTTTTTCTATTAAAGCTAAATAAGAACTATGAGGCCACAAAAATGTGCCTGAAATCTTGACTACAAATCTGGGCTCCAGACACTTCAGTGCTGGGAAGGAGGAGACAGAGCCTGCCACATACAGAGCAACAACAGCACTTGGAGTGTTTTGTGCTGGAGTGAAAGTTATGCTTATAAGAAATTAAAAAAAGGAAATCTGTTAATAATAGAAGAGAGAAGAGGGTGAATGCTGCTGAAATAGGATATTATCAGTTTCGGGGACACACACGACACATGATGTATCACTGGATCTTGACTCTGTTCTCTTCATAAGTGGTGCCTTTTGTTCAAAGGAAAATGCTAAAGTTCACAGATAACCAAAGGTCTGTGTTAGCAAACATCCAGGCTTCATTCCCATACACATCCAATGTATCATCTGTGTGAATGAGAATTGATTCACAGATCCATCTCAGATGGAATGAGTGAAACTAAACACATGCTTTTGTTCAGGTTTCATTTTGCACCAACCTCTGTACAATCCAGCCCAGTTTTCCAGTTTTAGTATTGACAATAATTCATAATCCAGGTAGGATAACACAGTGCCTCTCCAAATGTGGTCTGCAGTAAGAGAAAAAAGAAGGCAGAGAGAAACAGAGAGGCAGGATGGTGAGGATAGTTTGAAACTCATGTCCCCCTGCGTATGTAATTGTACTGCAGAGCACTGAGCGTGGCTGGAGGAGGCACAGATCTCAGTTGCTTTCTTGGGGTTACCTGCAAATTGCAAGTAGCTGAGACATGGGTAGTGCAACCCACATAGGGGCCTATCTGAGCAGAAAGATCTGCATAAGCTGCACTCTGACCACTTTGGTATAGACATGCCCTGAGATCATCTACCATCAGCAGACTCAGCACGCTTCACTACTGGGGAGAGCTTCTTCTCCCAGGGGAAACAAGGCTGCCTTGTCAGGTATCAAAGAAGCCTCTGGCACAGGGACATTGATGTGCAGATTGCTCAAGAGCTGAGCTAGCTCCCCAACTCCTGCACAGCGTTTCCCAGCTGTGGGCAAGCTTCACCTGAGAAAACCGGCTTTGTTCTGCCCTGCATGGCGGAGCTTCTCACATCCTACCCTACAGACCAGCTAATGCTGCTCGCCCTCCCTTACACTGGCTCAGGCAGGGCTAGCACTGAGATCAGGCCAATAACTGCCCAACTGAGCTACATCATGTAGAGCTGTTTATGTCTGCTCCATGTCCCCCCACCCATATACCACTGTAGTCCCAGCTATAACACTGCAACACGGAGACACTCAATTTGACCTGTCAGAAACCCAGCACTTGTCTAGCAGAACACCTGAGATGTGTCCTGGCCATGCCATGCCTATGCTGAGTATCAATTATATTTGCAGTCCTTAAGCTCTTGTTCAAATGAGACAAATCTAGATAACAAAATCACGTGCCATAAACAAGCCCAGTGCAAAAAAATAATACCTGGAGGTGATGAAATATGTCATTTGTAATTCATACCCATACAGGGAGGTTTAGACAGCCTTGTAATGTTACTGTGTACCTATTATTCATGTCTCTGCTTTCTTAATATCTGAGTTGAATAAATTAGGGGTAGGGTAAGATCTTGGCTGTCACTTTGCAGAAATCTCAGCTGGTTTTTGAACTACAGTTTTTATTGGGGTTGGAACTTGGAATTTCCACTTCAAATCGGGTTGAATCCTCAGTGCTGATAGCACTCTGCCAGCTGAACCCATGTGGAACCAACCAAATACTCATCTCTGCCTGACCCAAGTTTCACATCTCACTCCACCCAGGCTGGGGCAGAATTCAGGACCTTGGAAGTTTTATTGTGTTATTGTATGTTCTATCTATCTTATTGCAACCGCATTTTCTCATGGCCTCTCTCTTTCTCTATCACACGTCTCTGAAGTTAGAATGATGCAGACAATTGTAGCTACACTGCTGTTTCTTTGGGAAGAACCACCCATCTCCCCTGAAGTCCAGGACCTTGCTGAGGTTGAAACAGCTGTGAAAAAAAGTTAAGAATAGGCTTTGGGAAAAAAAGGAAAAAACAGCCAAAGAGACCACACACCAGCCAAAACCCAAAGAATGAAGATCCCTCATTACCAGACACCTCTCACAATGCAGTTCACCATTACGGTGTTGTAATTATACCTACATGAGAGGCTCACATAGCCTCTCTCTTCTGCTGGCTGTCTCTGCCACCTAGCCTAGTCCCAAACTTTGTGAGTGGTGGGGTTGCTGTTTCACTGGTTGTGGCCCTGGCCTTTGAGCTGTGAGTTAATTTTGCATTATGCATTTTGAGCTAACAGCCACGCTCGTGCTGAAGTCCAAATTTGCCTTGCATCCTACTGTTTGGAAGTTGCTTTGGGTCTGGACCCGTGCCATAGCTCCCTCACCGCCAGCTCCAGGCACATGCAGAGTGCAGGGTAAAGAGCCCTTCTACCCAACTGACCCAATTACTTCTTATAAAACCTTTTACCACTCCTACATGATACCAGCACTTCCCTTTCTTTTTACAATTAGAAGTAAAACCAAAACAAGTCGGATAGAAATGTGGTAGAGAGGGAGGAGTCTGACATTTAGCATTAGCTGCTGACTCTCCTGCTTTGCAGCTCTAAGCAGCACATTGTAGCCTACATTGGTACAGAGTGGCTTCAGAATACTACCAGATGCAGCGTGCAGAGCTCAGTATCCTCCTCCTGAAGTGTTAACTGCAATATATGCCGAGGAGTCCCCAGATTTTGGTTCCTTCTGTAAAGCTCGCACTAGTGCCTGCTCAGTCTCTCCACCTGCCCTGTGCTCTCTGCGTGTTTGTGCCTGGTCCCAAGGCAGGTCCATTATTCCTGTGTCTTTTCTCCCCGCTTCACAACAACTGTGAGCAACTGCAGCACAGTAAAACATCCAAATGGGGAGCGCTCTCTAGCATAAACTGCTGAGGGTTTGATTAACAGGATTGCTGCATTGTGTCTCTCACTCGCAGAACCGTTGGCACCTTTGTGAAACACATCCTACTGGGGCTATTTTACTACAACAATGAAAACCTCTTTACCTGGGTTTTCCTGTACAGCTGTGGCTACGTAAATCCACCTGGATTGTAAAGGCTGTACCACCTCCATTCAGACTACCTTCAATGAGTGTGTTAGCCCATAAATAATGTCAATCAGCTGTTGGTTTTGAAGTAGGGAAGTAACTGGACAGATTCTTTCAAAGGAGAATTAGGTTCCTGATTATCTGTGACCTTGCGTGTTTCAGAATCATTACAGCCATTACAGGACATTGCCTGTCTTTACTTTGACTGCTTCTGCTTCCTTTGCATTCTCCGACATTTTTCCTACTGATTTTCAAGGAAACTGATGGGGTCACGCTGTGGCCCTCAGCGAACATGAATCCTCAGTACCTCCAGCAGCTCATGATCAGAGCGTGGAATGAAAAGCCATATATTGCAGGACCGGTTAAGCTCTGAGCCCTGCCTGGGAGACTGGGGCAGGAGTGATGTCCATACTGCATTGGGGTGGACTTGCAGGATAGCACCCTGGGGAGCTGCTGGGACAATTCATCCTTCCTGAGGCCCTCCTGTTTGAGCTGCAGTGAAACCAGTGCCCTGCAAAAGTGGCAGTCAGGCACACAGCCCATGTTTCCGTGGATTTCCCAATTGCCTGCTGCAGGCATTTGGCAGGAGTGAAGCTGGAGCTCATGCAACAAAACCTCAATAGAGCAGAGAGCTTTGCCTGGTGACAGGGTGGTGTGACTGGTCCTGAGAGTTTTGGAACTGCAAAGGTGATAGCTCTGGAGGTATTTTAACACACAGCCTGCTGCCATCACTGTATCACCTGGACACGAGGGGAGGGAGGATGGATAAGCCAGTGGCAACGCGGTATTTTACACATATATTTACTATGAGCTCAAGCTGAAATCAAAGAACACTCAGTGCTGAGAGCATTTCCATGGGAGGTGCCTGAGGTAATTTTTCCATAGCTTTCAGAATAACTCAGTATCTCTGCAGAATTGTGTGGAAAATAGTGTGTCCAAGGCACATTTTTGAGTCTCCATGGGTGGAATGATGGAAGGGGTTAAATGGGCAAGAGGAGCTGAATTCTGGAGACATTTTCAGATACCTGGGGTACCTTCGGCTCCACAGTGTTGACCTCTGACTCTTGAAGTTTATCAGCACGTTCACTAATCAGGGGTGTTTAATGGAACAGCCACACGGATTCCTGGCATTCTTGAAACGTTATGACCCTGTCAGTTGCATGAAGACTAAAAGTCTCTTGCTTTTGAACTCACTAGAGTTTGCACTGTCTTAGAAGCCTTTGATAAATACTTGCTGGGTTTCTTACCTAGCTGCTCTAATTTGCCCAAGGTCATCATTCCAGGAAAAAGGTTTTATTTTCTGGGCATTCATCACTTAAATGGATCAAATAGATGTTTTCTTAAATTGTGAAGTGGAAAAAAAGCATTGTGTGCCATGTTTAGGAAAGCCAGCAGATAAAAGATTTATTTTCATGTTACACATGGGGGTTTTGTGTTCACTGTCAGTCTCTAAAGACCGTAAAAAGCAAATGTCAAATATGTTTTTCCACAAAAAAGAACCCTAGCATCACTTACATACATCTCGTGCAAGTACCCAAAGGTTTTACCATCAGAGTCCATGTGTGTGTTCTTCCTTCACAGTTCACACTGAAGGGTTTAAACACAAAGGTCTGGATTCAGTTACAATCAGAGATCCAAATCTTCTTCAGAACAAAATGGGCCCAAATTCAAACACATCGAATTCCCCATGAATTTGAGAATTAAACTAAAATTCAACAGTTACTTTGAGCACTTCAGAAATGTACTTCCAAAGTCCAGGATACAAACATAGTACACCAACGTAAAATAGCCTGAATTTTGAGCAAGAAATACTTTTGTTGAATATCTTGTGAAGAAGCTCCATACAGAGCAAGCCTTGCTGGCACAGATAAGACTGGATAACTCGTCAGTGTAAGAAAGCCTTGTAATCAGGGTACTGGCAACAGGCAAAGAAAAGAGGCTGGAAATAGCAAGAGTTAACAGGTGACTTGATATGGATGGCTCTCTCTGCTACAAAGCTTTTAAAAGCAAACAGTTCACATAATTTATGAATGGTTTCATAGGAAGGCTTGCATTTATCCCAAGAGGCCATGCCTCGGCATAGCAGACCTCCCAGGAGGCTTTTCAGGTGGCTATTCCTTTATCAACCTCATTTTATTACTCCTGGCTCTATTCTTCTGCTGTTTCTCATCTATCTCTTGATATTTTTAAGCTCATCACCTACTGGCAGCTTGTCGTTAGATTCCATTGTTCAGAGGAGCTACACACCCTTATTTTGAAATGGACAACAGCAAGAACCTGACCCATCACAGGGCAGGGGAAATGCATATAAAAGGAACTGAGGAGGTCAGATCCTGCACACGGTAGGAGCTGAGATGCTGCTGTTAAGCTGAGCATTGAGTAATGTATCTCACTTGCAGGCTAACGTAATGCTCACCCATTGCTCCACATGCACCATCCTCCACCTCTTGGCTTTCACCTGATATTGTGAGGAGTTAAGGAATGGGGGCATACAGTGAACAAGATTATTTCTCCTGCACTTGACATCAACCATCTCACATGTGGTACAACACAGCTACCTTGTGTTTCCTGCTGACCCTCCTTACATGGGCTCAGAACCTAGGAGGAATTTCACAGCAATCCTTGGGATGTCTGATTCGCCTCATTGCCTCTCCTGACCCAGCAAGTGGGGGCAGGATGGGAGTGATCTTCATACCTAGGTCAGATCTTAATCTTTTTCTCCTTTACTCCAGAATCACTCCCTCCTAGTTCCTCTCAGCTCTTTTTCAGGTTTGCCTTTCAACTGCTGGTTGAACACTTGCCTGTCATTCCCTCCTTCTGCCCTCTTCAGCCCAGGGCAGAATCATTTGTACTGAGCAGGATGGCACTTTACTTCATTTTCTGTTTCACACTTTTCTTTTTCACCCCATCTTTCATATCCCACATCTGACCGATGTAATCCAAGGAGACATTTAAAACCATGGAAATTGTGCAAAACAAATTCTTTTTTTCTCTTTACCTAATGGCAGAGCAGAAACCAGCTGGGGAGCCACTGATGTAAAACTCACTTTACCACTGAGACTCACTTATCTATCTCCAGCCTCCTGTTCCACTTGTCAATGAGGCCATGGAGCAGGTGCCAGCACTTTATCTTCAGTCCAGCAACTGCTTCACCCAGCATAGAAAGCCATAGAGGGAGCTGGGCCAAAGAAGCCAAAGAACCTGTTGACTTTCACTCCATAAAGTTCTGAGGTTGGGCATACCCCTGCTGCCTGACCTCTCAGCCTGCTCTGAACTGTATTACCATGAACACAATGTTCACAGTTGCCCTTTCAAGGAGACTTGGTCCTGGTTTGGCTCACAGCCACACTGGGACTTGCCCCACACCTTATATGCAAAGCCCTGGGCAAACCATGCAGCCTTGATTTTTCCTTGGGTAAGTGACAGACTGATGCAGAGACTGCTGCTAATATAACTCTTGCACACACCACACAAGCTTGGAGTAGAGCAAGCTACAATCACCCATTTAACAGGTATCAAAATAAAACTAAAAACAAATTACCACAATACAGGAAATCGCAGAGCAGTGGCAACCACAGGAGGAAAGCAGAACACAACCACAAAGGCCAGGCAGAGATGTGGCTCTTCCTGACCCCTCTCTCCTCTCAGAGGGAGGAAAACTCACCTCCCTCACTCAGGCAGGGGCCCAGCCTGCAGTTAGTCACCCATTTTGGATTACTACAGATACATTCATTTAGCCAACTAGCTAGAAGTAAAGCTTTTGAAAGGAGTATCCAAGCAGGCAGCACGATGTGAAACCTCAGCACAGGCCAGCTGTGACCTGTGTTAAACCACTGAGGCTCTGGCACTTGAGAAATGCCAGTGAAAAAAGTTTGAGGTGATTGCTAAGTTGTGCAAGAACTGTTGTGATGAGCTTCCTCTTCCATCTACCCCTTTCAGGGAAGATGGCACTTGGAAGGGCAATGCCAACTGCTTTTCTTCCCCTCTTCTTCCGTCTGCTTGTGGACTCTGATTCACAACATGCGCAGAGCCAGGCTGTGGGCATACATCCTCTTCCAACTGCCAGCATTTTGACTAAGAGGTATGGTTCCTGGTTTGCCCTCATTTCTCATCTCTGCAGCCTCCTCCTGACTTCTAGAGATTATTGCTTTTTGAGAGCTGAGCATCTTGTGTGGCATGCAAGAGATGAGTTAGTTTAAAGCAGTAAAACTTTGCTAGGCCGACCTGGCTCTTCTGATTCAGACTATGCCACAAGGGGAGGAATCAACTCCAGCAAAGGGAAGGATAGCAAATAAATCAGAGCTGGGGAAGGCTGGAAGAGTAATCAGACCGGGGATGAATCTACAGATGCAGCAGCTAACAGTCCTGGCTGCCAGACTCAGATTCTTCCATCAACAGAGACAAGTAGGTCCCATATTTTGATCACATACTTGCTTGCTGTTGCAGTTTCTTTGGGGGCGTGTGCAGGGATGTGCCAGTGCTGAGCAGCAGGCTGGCTACTAAGCAGTTTGGATCTCAGCCCATCACTCAAGAAATGCATGTCAGGGCAGAAAACTGGCATCTAACCCCATCTCATCCCTCTCAGCTTGCCCTATAAGAGAGAGTTCTGCTCTCCTGGTAGCATCTGTACATTGAGTGCTCAGTAATGCTAGGAATGTACTGAGTTTTACTCCTTTACATTTGTTCTTTCCTTCTCTGTACATTTTAAGGAAGGGGCAGGAAAGCAAACTCTAGAAAGTGTTTGAAACCTGCCAGTCCCTTGGAGGCTGAAACATTTTCCACTCACATGAGTGTTACTGATTTAAGGCTATAGGGCAAATTGCTCATTTATGGCAAAGCTAGTGAAAAGTTAATGTGCCCATACCCCTGTTAAGGCTGCAGGATACTTTGGGTACTGGTGAAAGTTTAATCATCCAAGCTTATGTGAACAATTTAGCTGAAGTGAACAGTTGGTTTCATGCTTCGCTTACTGAAATTCTGCGAGCTGTGAGGCTCCTCACTTGCTGCAGTTTGCTGTGTACTCTATGGGGCTTGCTCTCCACATGTGCCACTTGTGTCTGCTGCTCTGATTCTTGTGTGCACCATTAAATTGGAGCAACAAGAGACTTTCAGGTAGACAAAGCCGTAGCTGGGATCTTCACTCCCTGCCCCAGCAGCTGCCACTCATGGCAAGCACCATGATCTCTGTGGGTTTCCAGCAAAGAGGAGACTCAGCCACAGGATGAGTGGTTGGGTTCAACTGCCTCTTGAAGGCAGAGGCTGCTTCCACAGCTCCTCTGCTGCAGCACCTGCAGAGTTCTCCCTCTTTTGCTCCTTGGATGAGAAGTTATTTTTGGCTGTGGTTTGCTATATTAAATATTAGCTCTAGGCTTTCCCCTATGTACTGTGTAATCCTGTTCTGTGTGGGTTTTATATATTGTTCTTTTGACATTATCACTATTGCATATTAATAAATTACACTTTCAATTCATGTTACCCTCTTGGGCCAATGTATATTGCTAGGGGGTGAAAAGAAGGGATTAAACTGGCTTAAGGTGTTCTGCTCTCGTACCATGCTACAGCAGATGCATAAGAAGTTTTCTTGGCTCTGAATTGTTATATTAATAGCAAAATTGTGGGGTCATAATTTTTATTATGCTATTTTACTAAGCTGTTGATGCGGACACATTTTACACCTTTGGGGAAATATAAGTATGCTGGACTTGTAACACTGGATGTTCTTAGCAGAGTATCATAGGGTTTTAGCAAACCTAGAAAGGAGCCAAGATTCAAGTGGGGGGAGTGAAGATTCGAGATAGAGAATGAAGCATAAAAACAACCTGAACGTCTCTAAGCTTTGAGTTACTGATCAGCATAGCAATCAGGGAGCTGGTGACATAGACTGAACTCTTCAATAAGAGCATACATAGGTGTATGATGTGATGCTGCATACAGTCAACAAGCTCCAATAATAAACATGCACTGGAGAAAATCCCCCTGGTATGATACAGCGTATATTGGGGCTTCAAGACACATGTCAGATGTCTGGTTTACCAAATTCAGTGTCAAGCTGTGAAAAGGCAAAATCCCAACAGATCAGATGCTCCTGTAGCCTGATAAACATGCAGTGACTAAAATATGTACAGTGCAATAAGTAGACAAATATGACTTATTTTTAGTAAATTTTTATTTTAGTAAATTATTATTATTTTAGTTATTTTTAGTAGATATAACTTATTTTTACTCTGACTATTATTATTTTATATACTGTAGCACTGCAGAATGTGTCTCTTTACAAACATTTAAGGAAGTCACTTCCTTGCTCTAAAAATCCCACCAAGAAAAGAAAACTATTGCCTTAACTCTTTCATTTTGTGATTTAGCACTTGCCATCACGCAATAGGTGAGATACAGGCTGGTTCTACAGAGAACTTTGTATTTTTGTCCCAATTGGTGACGCCTGGGTTATGATTCCTGCTTGAAGCCCTGTCAAATCTATCTTAATTTGTTAAGTTTTGCTCCATTAGGCTGACTCTGCTAAAAGGCTATAAAAAGTAATAGTCCATTTGTGAGTTTACTGCTATTAGATACAAGTGTTAATTCACGCGCAAAAAACTATATAGCTATATAGGTTCAGCCAGTAATGAAGTAGAGGAGATTACATAGTGAGTGAGGAAATTATTCCCACTGTATACTTGGTGCGTATTCATTTGTAAACAGTCACTCCTCCTGCCTTAAGAAAAAAGTGATAACTTGTTGGGTTTAATCACACTCTGTCAGTTCTAATTGCTTCACAAACAACATCCCGGGTGGGTAATTGGGCCCTGCAGCTTCTCCATCATAACAGTGTGACTACTCAGGAGAGGAAAACAAATCCTCACCCACTCCAAAAGCTAAAATGAAGAAAGTGATGGAAAGGGACCCTTCTAATTTCAGTGCAAGGTAACACATGTTAATGCTTCATTAACCAAGTAAGAACAGGGATCTCCCCAGTGAGCTCCTTGCCTGGGGATGTGTAGACAAAACTATTGTATTTGAGAAAGCTCAGACTCAAGCTTACCACCTGCTTTCACACCCATGCAAAGGAAGATGAGCTCGTTGCCACCTTTCACTGTCCTGTTTGTCAGTGCTTTTCCTTTCCCAAGGACATACAGAGAGGAAAATGAAGCCTGGAAGGTGCTGGGCAGTAATTTTTCCTGAAGAAGTGCCTGTTGCCTCCTCAAGCACCGACATAGCATCCCTGCCTGGCACTGCCTGCCAGCACTGAGCAGAGCCTAGACGAGAGCAAAGTGCCTCTGCAGCAGCCAAATATTAGGGGTTTGAGGCTGGGGATTTTTACCAGCAAGAACAAAATTCTGCAAAACTAAAATTCATCAAGGATACCAGTGGAAATCCATGTTCCCTAGGCTTGTAAAGAAAAGCACTGTAGTTTCTAAGGTGATTCCTAATCATATCCCTTTTTGGGAGACCACAGAATGAGGAAAGCCTGACAGCTCAGCATCCCACTGCTGCAGCCAGAGAACTGCTTAAACACACTGCAAACCTCCACCAAGGAAAAGCCCCAATCCAGCAAAGTGCAGGCTATGTGTAACTTCACTTGCACATACAAGCCGTGCCTCTGGGGAAGCATTTTCTGGCTTTTTGGGTACCACTCTGTCAGCACTGTAACACCAAGATTTCTTTTGCCTGGTTTAAATAGGAAAAATAAGCATGGCTGTGAGAATAAGATGAATACAGAAAGAAATTATCATAGTTAAGGGAAGACTCAAGTGAAACCACATGGAATGAGACAACAGGGAAGCTGATCAAAGAAAAACATTAGAAAAAGCCGGGTCTTATGTGGTGGAACAAGATCCTGAAAATCTGAGGATGTTTGCAAAGCAGTGCCAGTTCCCGTGGGATACCAAGGACTAAAAACCTGCCAGAATTTGTTATCCTGGGTTTAAAAACACAATTCATTTTTAAAAAGTGACAATGTTCCCAATTCTTTTCTTTTTCAGAAGAGGCAGCTCCCTGGACACAAGTCTCCAAAAGAAGCAAAACACCACGTTTGCAACTATGGGTGCCAAGAAAGCAAAAATAAAGCAATATGCATGCAAGAAACTCGTCCTACATCCCAGGGAGCAGAGGAAGCCCAAGGGAGCTTAGCATTGCTTTGTGCGACATATAGAAGCAGAAGACACTAAATCTCACTTCAGCCTATATCTGGAGAAACCCTAGGAAATTATTCTCACCACACCCTATCAGAATGGTAAAACAAAACTAGTTTTGCGACATAATGGTCTGCAGTGGCACGTAGGCATGTATCATCTGTGCCCTAGCGCTTATTTTACGGTCATATGCACAGAAACACTATGGTACCTTCTGCCATGTCAAATCTGCCCGACTGAAATGCATGGAAATATTTCATTCAGAGTTTAATCCCTGAAGACCAACATGTGCTTGGTCCAGAAGTTTTGCTTGTTCTTATTTGGAAGAATTTTAAGAGGATAAAACTTTTAATGGCGTTTTTGTTGAATTCCACCTTGTTTGCATTACATCACATAAAAATGCACTGCAGGAAGGTTCTTCATAATGCCATTGTGCTATTAGTGATAATGGGAGAAATTGCCTTATTTACATATCAACAGAAATAGCTTTGATGCCTTTCAGAAGAGATGGGAAAAGAAAAAGGGACAATCAATTGATATATCAGACATCCATATACAAATAATGATTTAGAGAGGGGGTCTGATGGTACCAAGGTTAATGAGACCCTACAGATAATATGAGACAAAATTAAGTTCACTTTATAATCTCAGTGTATTGTAGAGCTAATCAAAAGAGGAAGGAAGAAAATAAATCATCGTGTGGAGAATGGGTAAAAAAGTCAACAGATGACTCCTGTTCCTGCGTTATTACAGTTTCAACTGTTCCATTGACCAGCCTGGAGAAGTTTGAAGAGTACTTTTTAAAATGCTTTAAGTGTACACTAGCCTTTCTTGGCTGAAAAGACAAAATCAAGACAGGAGATATTTCTAGATCTGCCATTTACAGCTAAGGAAGAAACACAGCAGAAGAAGGAGTCTTGACAATGGCTGATTAGAGAATAGTTGAGCCTGCTGCAGGGCAGCATGCACTCACATCAGCTGATGCTGCTCTGGTGATCAAACCTTTTAATTTCTTCATTAAAAACAGTATTTTGCATCACTGGTCTTTTAATAACACAAGGCATTTGGGTTTAAGTGTTAGGTTTCATCACCCTGCTTTCCCCGTATGGGAGGGAACTTCTGATGCTTTACACTCTCTAAAGTGTTCCCCTGCCAGCCAAACCTATGCAAGCAGCAAGCATCCAGCAGTCAGTCAGTTGAAAGATCTGAGCAACGCCCATCCAGGACTCACATCTGACTACTGGAAATGAATGAGCCGGACTCGGTGCACCGAACTCGCTGTACCTCTGGGAACAGAGCTCAGTACAGTGAAATCCTGAAACTCCTTATTGCCTGCCCGAGTCCTCAAAACTTGCTCTCAAGTGCTGAAAGTCATAAACTCTTCCCATGCTTTGCTTTCCAAATTTCACAGAAGCAGAGAGACCAGTTTGCAGCTTCTGTAGCAACGTAGTTGATGCTGTCTCATCCCGTTGGGTATCAGCACTGGGAGACTCTGGTCTTAAGTTTCCCGGAAGAAACTATTCAAGAGCTACTGGAACTGGTCCACCTCTATCAATTTGGAGTGAAATTCACTAATATATTGTAGCCTTTTGTAGACAATGCATTATATTAGCCTGTGTGTCTTGTCATGATCTATTCCAAGTGATACGCGATGACGGCAAATCTGTTATCCATTAAAAAGGTGCTGAAGACCAGATTGTCGGAAGACATTTTTTCCCCCCAGTTTTACTCTTCATTAGTTTTTGAAGCCTGGAAGTTACCGATCAAAGTTCATGCTAAAGGCTACCGCTAATATTATCATGCTGCTTTAATGCTGAAGTAATCAAATACATGAAAACTATATTCCCAATTCCTAGCACCACATTTTTACTCTGAACATGAGAAACACACACACATCCTGGAGAGAAAAATGTTTGCAGCTGACTGGTATTTATCTGAAAAGTGTGATTTCCTCTAAAGCAGCTTGATGCAGCTTCCCCCCTACATGGCTCATGCCACTGGGGCTCTGATTCAATACCTGCATACTCTGCAAGAGTACACTAAGGGATGTAAATTCATCAGCTTCTGCTGAACTTCATATTCACATGCTGCTATAAAGTGAGGTCAGAATGAGACTCCAGGCTTCGTTTAGCAGGATTATTCCCTTTTCATGGGCTTAGGAGGGGTTTGTTTGGTTTTAGAGCTTTTTTAATAATAAACCCACGGGAAGGCAGAATTAATTTTATTCTCAAAAACCCATGATCTAATGGATGGGGGGTTGATTTTTGTGGGGTTTTTTTGTGTGATTTTTTAGGAGGAACTGATTTATATTCAGGCATCAGACATCTTTCTCTGACTGAACCGGCGCAGGTGCTTCCCACCCCACCCTTCGCACCCCAAAGTTTTGGAGGTAACTTTCAGAACTTTCCCCTTGCATCAACTAGCCAGACATCTTGGACACATCCACTTAGTCCTTCCTCAGGGAGTTCAGGATTTATAACAGAAGATTTTGCATATCAATCATTTGGCAATAAACCTCCTCCATGCCAAGGTTTTAAAATCATCTTTGCATGCTGCTCCTATGCCTTAATACATCTGATAAAAAGTCTATTACAGACCTTTGTAGGATTTATTTGGAGAGATAGTTCAATGCTATATATCAGAATTTGTGATGATTTAGAACTATTTAATAAATCAGATAAAGACTGACAAAGAAAGTATGATCTTGTTCCAAATGATGCTATTGAGAAACATCACAAAGGAACTTAATAACGTGGAGGCAGAAACTTGTGGAATTCAGAGCTCCCTGGCAAAGGCACAGTCCCAGGCTGCACGGAGGGAAGAGCAGAGATACTGGATATCTGATAAAGAATATGATGAAAATCATATGGTAGCACTCTGAGTGGTCTCTTCCAAGTACTTGGACAACAGGTTTCTTGAGGTATACGCGCAGTTTACAGGCTTTGCCTAGTGCAGGTAATATTTGCACCACCACCACTCTATTTACTCCAGAAACTACCTTATTAAGCACTCAGTAATAAGCACTATTAAGACTTCTCACCACCCTACCCCATAAACAACTGAAGCCTGCCCATGTAGCTATGCACTGATGTAACAGTAGGAGCGAGGTCTATCACAGTAACAGGGAAGGGGCTTTCAGAGCTTTGGCAGCTTTTGTGGAAGAAAGCAAGCCTTGGAATGGACCCTCAAAAAGCTTTCCTGGTCAGACACTGCTATTCTTTGTTCCTGAAAAGCAGCTATTCTAAGACATCTCTTTGTAAGGACAACCCTCTGAGAGCACATGGCAGCTTTCCAGTATAAACATTCTTTTACTAAAGGTAAAAGAACTTTATCAAGTAGTTGGGCTTTCCTTATCCCTTAAACGATCACTTGCAAATCCCTCCATATACCTGTAAAGGTTTTTAAAGAGATCTCTTTCAAAAACAGAAGCATAACTGCAGAAAACCTCTCTGTGGCAGGGGTCCCAGAAAGATTTTACGCTTCTGCAGTAGTCACCTTCAGCCTTGCTCTCACTCAGAAAGTGTTGGAGACCTTCGCTCACATAGCTGAGTACAAGGAAGTTCCAGCATCATTTTAAAGGGTGGGAACTGACAGCAGGCACCACCTATAGATAGGACTGTTTATGCTGATGCAGGATAAAGGAATGGAGATCTCCATTAACTGCAACCACTGGAGTAAACCTGGAAGGGTTTTCTTGTACAGAGAGATAGCAGTGCAGGCAAGGAGCATAATGGGAGCTGTGCTATAGCTGCAATTGGTTCTTTGCAAGGAAGGCTCCTGCTGTTAATATTATTGCTGTCATACCAGATAATACAGTAAAAGGCAGCAGCTTGCAGAAAGACTTAGGCTAGAGTAAACCAAGGAGTACTCTTTTGATTAAAGTGTAGAGTAAAGTCCACAGGGTGTTCTCATATCTCTGCGAGCTAAGCATTTGTTGTACACCAGGACAGTGCTGCTATTTGTATTGCAGTAACACCTACAGACTGAGCAGGAGCAGCGACTCTACTCAATGCTGTGTAAAACAGTGCTGAGACCTCCGTCTGCTTTGGAGAACAGAGACAAGGTAAAGGCTGGGAAATGGGAAAAACCTGCGGTCCATCACAGTGCACTGGGACAGACCCCAACCCCTCCAGGGAAGGCAGGTGTCCTGTGATCTACTGTCAAAGGCAGACAAGCTCCCCCAGAGAACACAGTGACTCTGCTTGGGGCCAGTCCCACTCGTCCCTGGCAGTGCTCATGGTGGCAGAGGGATGCTGTTTGTCTCCAAGACGCTTTGAACCCTCGGAAGAAGCACAGCTCTTCTCTTCATGCACCAGTCTTTCCTGATCTACTTTCAGTTCCTTCCTGAGAAGCAGCCCTGTGCAGCATGCATGTCAGGGATGGAGAATATTCCCACCCTGCTTGAGTCCTCTGCAAGTGGCTAATTTACTACAACATAGAGGCAGAAAGAAGGACAGTGAAACACAGCCAGCCTGGGCCTCAGAGCCATCTCAGGTTCAGGAGGGAAGGAAAGCACAAACAGCTCAGAGACCCCCCAGTCTGGCTTTTTGCAGGACCTCAACATATCAAATTGAAATGGGCCTCTTTTTGCCCCTGGCTGTTCCTATAGTTTAAATGCTTTACCCTTTAAAGGTAGCATTCAGGAACCATGCTACTTAAGTGTTAAAGCTAACTTGGAGTGTATTTTTGCAAAGGGGAAGAAGTTTTCTGGGGGCTTTTACCTCCCAGACTTGCATTTCATTTCAGCACAGGTCATACGCAGTGCTGGCTCTGTATGTAACCTGTCCATGGTACCTCATCTCACCAATTTCCTTAGTCATGTCCTGAGAAGATCAACAGATTAGGAGCAAAGAGGATTTAAGGCTTCTTTCACAGTGGTGCTGAGTGTCTGCTACTCCTAGTAGTTTTGATAGGAAGGGTGATCAGCACTTCTGCAGGCAGCTGCAATTAATCTCTATCAGTGCCTCCCTCTGCCCTGGTCTTTAAAGTTTATTTGGGACACTGGACAAGAAATAAAGACAAGCCTTTCCCTATCAAAAAACATTAAAACTCTCCTCAATTTTGTTGATACCAATTACCTCTAACTACAGCCCCTGTTTATCCTCAGAGCTGGCCCCTATACAGCCTTTCCTCCTCTTAAACTTTTTTCTTGTCCTGCTATTAAGCCTTACCCCATGTCAGAAGTGTCACTTTCTCTCTGCTCATCCAATCTCCTAATTTTGATTTTTTATCTCTTTATCTTCTCATGTCATGTCTACTGTTACTTTGCATTTCCTTTGTTTGCTGCTATATGTACAGATATATATGTACAGATCTTGGAAAAGGCTCTCGACACAACCAGCTTTTTGCCTCCTCCTTCCTGTTGTTTTCTAAACTTCACTGTTCTTCCATGCTGAGTCCCTTTTCCACTGTGGGTTCAAAAGTCTCCTTTTCACAACCACTCTCAGGGGTACTTGCGGCCTCCTTACAGCCAAGCCAAAAAGGGACCTTTCTCTTCTTACACATGAAGATCACATCCTCCTTGGACGCAGGTCAGTGTTCCTTCTTTCCAGACCTCCTCAACTACTAATTTCCCCTTTCCCTGTCTGATGCTCAGGCTCCAGTAATTTCTTTTCTGTCTTGCCAGTATCCTGGCACTCCATGGAATTCTGTCTGGCTGCCATGCTCTATTACACAATTTTCACTGCTTATCTTAACTACCAACAACTCTCTCTGCAGGTGACCCCCCAGTCATCTGGCAGTGAGAAAGGAGCTCGTTTTCTGGGACAGGTCACCCGTTTGAGTCTGTCAGCTGAGATCACCCACAGTAGCACTGAGAAGCTACATTTTCTTACAAGGATACCTCTACATTAAAACCAAGCAGCAATCAGTTCTTTTCATGCTCTGGTTTGCCATTAAAATAGTTAGGTTTGGGGCATGCAAGTAATTACCTGCATCCCTTATAGAACATGAATATACCAAAATTTCAGCTGCAATCTCCCCAGGACAGAGTAGTCACTGGATAATAGCCAGTCTTGCATTTGAGAGCAGGTAGGAAGGTGAATGTCTCTATACTCCATTACAAAATCAGGCTTTCAGCAGGGCTTAGCAGCCAATGGCTTTTCACTGCTTCCACGACTGTATATCAGAGTGGGTAACTGAGCACACATACATTGCAACCAATCCCACCCTCCAGACACTCCATCCCAGCAAAGCCTCAAGAGCAAATGTATTTCAGGTTTCCAGCTAATTCTTCTCTAAAATTGGAAACCAACACGTGACGCCTCCACTTACCCATGCATAACAGGTCAAACCCACTGCCACCCACACTTCAGCAAAGCCCTCCTACTCCTGCCATACCTCCATGATTTTACTATTTTATTAGTCACTTCTCTGGGCAGAGGAATCCAAAGCAAAAGATTAGCTTTAGTAGAAGCCAAACCAAGAATTATTTGGGGGACTTAACGGTACATGGACATAGCTTGCAGTCAGGTTCCCAAAAAAACACAAGACCTTCCCCCTGTTAGTATGGTGGTGGAGCAGATCCTAGAGGTCTAACTCTTCCTCCAACCAAAAAACTCAGCCTTTAGACTCACAAGCAAAATACAGGAGGTAAGATATATGTGAATTGCTTCTGAAATAAAACCAAAGAAGCGCAAGGTCTTATCACAGAGTAGCCTTAGCCCCAGCTGAGCTCCAGGTCAACCAACCCCCAGCACTCACCCAATGCCTCAAACCAGTCTCTAAGCAGCCAAGCTCTCAGAACAGAGCAGAGGCTGAATGAACTCAGCACTGCTGAGAGACTCCAGCGCTTGGGACAAGAGCAAGCCCTGAAGTCCTGGCATCCCAAGAAGATGCAGCAGTTGGCCAGAAAGCAGAGCAACCTGAAAAATGCATTTACTGCCTGTGGATCTGCATTAGATCAGTACTAACAAGCTTAAATATATTTTCAAATCAAAGGTGGTGGATTGCACTTTTTCCTTGGTTTTCTTCTTAATTTCCCCCCCCTTTAAGTAGTTGTTTTTGTAAAATAATCTTCATCTTTCCTAAATTGTTGTTGTCCAACTTTCTCTCTTGCTGGTTAAATCTGGGCTAAGGTTTGGTAGCTGTAGGACAGAGGTACGTTAGGAAATTTGATGCAAAGGACAAGAAAACAAAAATCAGAGGTATTTGGTCTGAAAAGAGGCTTTGTCCAAAGCATAATTCTTGTGTATTTAAGGACAGAGTAATAGATTTGGAAGGATAAGTCATATATCTTAGGATTTTCTTCCCTGCCCCCTTTGATTGATTCATTCCAGTCTCTTCAGATCTTTGCCTGTTCCCACAAACCTGGAATCTCAGGATTGTTTGATTAAGTCATGGTTACCATGACAATAAAAGTGCCTCTGGCCAGTTTGACCTTTGACTGGATTCAATTCACTGAGAGAAATGGACAGAGACTATAGAAAAAGCTTCAGCTTCATGTCCACTACTGCATGAAACAGGCTCTCCCGCACTGTCAGAGGGCAAGCTGGTCGCCTTTTTTAAGCCATAGATTGGGCTGGAATGCTCTGGAAAGCATGGCTGAGGTTTTGGTAACCGGTGTCTCTAAGAATATTGCTTCAGATGTAAAATCCACACAATCATATGGTTGGAGGCTCATTTTAAAATGTAGTGTTTAGCACAAGCAAAACAAAAGCTGAAATGAGGCTTCACATGTCTGATACATGTGCACACAGTTTAAAACCACATCATAGCCATGCCCAGCAAATATTTTATAGGTATCTACAAATACTTAGCTCCCTGTATATATGTAGCCATGTATAAAAGCAGATTTCAGACTTAAGACTCATTTCTTGCGGTGGTACCCCACCCCCATGCTGCAGGCTGCAGGCATTGTGTTGCTGTTGCTCATATAGATAATTATTCCTTTTCAAATACTTTCATTGTAAATCCATTTCAGCAAAAATAAGGGGAGGGTGGGGGGAGAGAGAGATTTCAAAATTAAACCTGTGATGTGATTTGTAAATGGGCCTGACAGAATGACAGCTGAGTGGCCGTTGCAAGGCAATTCATGCATGCAAGATTGCCAGATCCCTGGTGGGAGAGTACGCGGTGCCCGCGCACGTGTGGGGGCTCCACTTGGGCTCTGCTCCTCTCTACTTTGCTCCATGTAGCCCCCTTGATTTTATCGTTTTTTCTTTGCAAAAGGGGGGAAATCCTTTCTTTACGCTAGCTCAAAGCAATGATTAAAGACAGCTAAAAGAGGGTTTGCTTCTGGAGTCATCAGCTCCATAAAATGCAGTGGGTTGACATGCTGGCAGAATCAATGGCATGAGCCACTAGGGAAGAGTGGGCTTCACTGGGCACACCGCTGATGGAGCAATGAACATCCCCTTCTCAGTATATCCAGCCAAGGTGAATGTTAGCCAACGAAATGGCACAGAGCCAAATAAAGGGAAGAAAAATAAACCCAGGCACTGTGAAAACAGAATGAAAAAGGGTGTCTGGGCTGAGGTAATAGCTGCGTTGACCTTACTTGGGTAACAGACAATGCTAGTTGAAAAGACAGACCAGAGCAGGCAGGACGGAACTTAGAAATTCATTTTCCCAATTTAAATCAATTTTTTTTTGTTTGATTTGTCGCTAATTTACTGTCAGGAAGTTCTTCTTCTCACCTATTTACCTTGAATTCTAAAGTCATGGCAAATAACTGAAGGGGATTATTTGAGCCCTCCCACACAGGCTCTTGGATGTAGAAGCCTCCTGCTTTCTGTGCTGGCCGTCAGGAACATATTCTGTGAAGTGGCACAGTTTCAACAAGTTCAGTAGAGAGCTGCCATTATTATAGGATTTTGGTTCCCAGTGCAAGAATTGAAGAACTGGAAAAGATATTTGTCAGGGAGAGGATAGGGAAGGGAGGATTTTGTTTGGCACCCCCCACACACCCTTTTTGCTTTTCTGGTGAATGATAGCAGGGGAAATGTCAAGAATGTATACAGAAAAATGATCAGCCTGAAGAAAAATCACTAGAAAAGCATTCGTGCCTCCAAGAGAAGTCAAAGATAACATTTTCAAAAGCACCTACCTGACTTTCAGGGAAAATAAACTCCTAGAGATCCTCTGACTTTAGAAAAACATATCTGAGTCCTTCTACTTCCATGGTTCATAAGTGAAACTCTTTGATTTGGAGGATGATGATGATTTCACCTCTGAAGAAATAGCACTCACCTACCTCACTGGCTCATTCACCATCCCTCACCACAAGATGGGAGAACATTATTAATGTAGAATTTTCCTGTTCCATCTTGGCCTTTCCCTCCCCTCATTCTTTTGATGCTGAGCACTTCCAGTTGTGCCACTCTGCAAACTCTCGAAGGTATTTTGTATTTTCCTTCAGTCTCTCTCTCCCTCTCTGTAAGATTTCACCAGCCTATTAGTGTTAGAATGTGAGTGTTTATTAAATCCAGATATCTATTTATCTATTGGTCTATCTTTATGCAATTCATACACATGCATGTCTGCTGAAGCACGGTCTTGGGTATAATGTTCCATTAGAGTGAAATGTTTATGTAAAGGAAACTGAGGAGTTCAGCTATTATAAACCTGGACACTGTCAGTTTACTTACAAGAATGTCATATACAGTCCATGGCCAACGTTAAATTGAGAACCTATCACATCTCCCCTTCCATATCTGCCCCTTTTTGTCTTCACTTGTGGCCCATCGCAGACATACCATGGATTAGTTCAGATGCAACAGGAATCTTAATATTAGCTAGTAGTATGATTATTGGCAAGACATTGTGTCTGTGCAGAGTGAATATCAGACCATTTCTTTTTGTCCAAGAGGGTATCTATTCCTATAACCTTGGAAAATTATCACAGACTGTTACACCTGTCTCTCCCTCAGAAATTAATCCACACAGAGCTACCAATTCTTTTTTTCCCCATTGAATAAACCCCCCCTATTGAGATATATGACAAGCCCCCAGTCCCCATCCATCCAAGGTAAGCAGTGATTTGAGGAGGGTTAGGGAAGAAGCAAGAGTCCCTGGTTGAACCAGGGATACCTTCCACAAGGAGAGCAATTTGGAAGTGCATGCCTTTTTGTATAAGCTAGATTCTCTACTCTGTGAAAACATGCTCTATTTTTAGATCTAGTAAATAAAAGGATGTTAGGTGATCTCCGGAGTCAGGGACTGAGATGTTTAAAACCCTGCCCTCTAACTGTGCTCATCTCCAGAGTAACCTTTACCATAGTCACAAACAGCTGGTGTGATTTTAAACGTGTTTGGCCATGGCTAGCAATGACATTAGCTGAGGGGAGTAAAAACTTCTTTCCCCTCTCGTCCCTGTTGCCAGAGCCCGCGGCTCACATGGTGGCTCTCGCTCCCAGCAGTGTGATGCTGCTGCCTGCCCACTCTGCAGCCCCGCTCCCTCCTGCCTCACCCCCCCAAAGGCAGCAGAGCTCTAATGACCTCCCATGCACTTACATCTAACAGATACGTTTCTGAAAACAGGATCAGACCTCACACATCTACGACCACTTTAAAAGGCTTCTTACCACACCTTCTGCTCTCTGTTCTCTACACTCAAGTGGAAGACTTGCACAGATCCGCCCCCCCCCCCCCCGCCCCTTTTCACCTAGCTCTTCCTGACAGCAAGGAAAAATTAGGAGAGCCAAAAGAAAGCTAAGGAAAAGCTCTGGGTCCTTTCTACTCAGGGAACCATTTCCATACCTGGCTTTCGATGGTGCTAGAGGGCTGGGTGCAGCTTTACTACCACTTCTCCCTCTCTGTGCCCTCTGCTTTCCACGGCTCCATGTGGGAAGCAATTTGCTTGCTGAGTCAAGCCAGTCAATAGGAGAATTTTTCCATCGCTGCATCCCAAAGACTGTGACTCTTCCCCTCAGATGCTCACCCCCTCATGAAAAAGGGAAACAAGAAAATAATCCCTGAATCAGTCTTGGTTCACCTCTTCTCTCTTTCTTTATTCCTCTGTTACTTCCAGCCATGAGATTTATGGAATATCATTTATTGACTGGTGTGGGCTGAGTCATGAGGGGACAAATTTACAGGAATGCACGAGCCTGCATGTATCACAAATGGTGTACGTCAGAGGCTGGAGACAAACCCAGATCGCATCGCTGATGTGTTATTTGGACTTGTTCACCATTGCACTGGTTAGTGTGGATACTTGAAGTTGTACAAGAGCATAACAGGCTTTTTCTCCATTCTAAAATAAACAAACAGAAACACTGTGGTAACAAGCCACTACATGACGCTTTAGCTGGTACAGCCTCATACCATCTCCATGACAGAGAACAGAGGCCACAGGATATACCTCTGAACACATAAATTGATAGTAGAGCCAAAAGGTCTAATCAGTCCTTAGGTAAGTAGTAACATAGAGGAAACTAGTTAGGAGGTTTTCAGCTTTGGTTCAGAAAAGCCACAACTCCATAAAAGACTTTACTTAGATATAAACACAGTCTATGAATCCTTAATTCATAACAGTTTGATAGAACAGCCCTCATATTGGGAAGTTTTACACCAGATCAGGTATCATCTGTCTGTGCCATTTCCCAGTGCTATGCTAGGTAGCATACAGCAAAAACTCTGTTGTGTGCTCTGCGTAGCTCAGCAGGACCACGTAGCCATGCCTGGTTTGGATAGAAGCTGGGCTGCCAGGAGGTCTGGCAGTGCACAGTGACACCTGAGCTACCTTCCTTTACTTGCGCCAATCGTGACTTTCTTAAGTAGTTGCAATAAGTTGTTTTGCAGAATTAGACCAAAAAGGCAGCTACCATCCGTTTACACTCAACTAGGAGAGCACAACACAAGTATACCTTCCTCCAAGAGCCCCTCTGCTTTGTTACAATCCCCTCCTTTCAGGGCCACCCCTGGGGCTTTCTCCATTTAGCACCACTTGAACCTAAATGGGTTCTTGGGAAATGGTTTACCTTCCCCAGATGAAAAGTTGCTTCTTACAGTACTCATTTCTTCCACTAATCATTCCCCTGCACTTTCATAGCCACATTGCCCGCCCTCTGCTACTGTTCAGTCATCTCTTCCGTAACGCCCCTTTGGTGCCTAGAGGAAAACAGAACTAGAGAAGATGATTCAGACAAACTAGAATGGCGCTTGAACTTCCTTCAGTTCTGCATGTTCTCTGAAACGGAGCTGAAGAAACTGCCAGCCCAAAGCAGAGCATCCTCATCCAGTGCATTCCCTCACTGCCACACTAACATTACCCCCATTTTTTCTTTGGAAGCAAGGAGATTCTCTGCTAAGAAGCTCCTGAGGTGATGGTTTTCCTGTTGTTCTGAGGCCAAGGGAAGCCTCTGACGTGCCTGGATACAAGGTGGCACATTTAATTCATTTAACTGCTTCTTCACTAGATCTGCGCTGGCTGCTGATCTGCTGCATCCCTGTAGAAAAGGCATGACTGAGGACTCAAGTTGTCAAAACATCACTTGTCTTTTCCACCAACGCTGGTAGAAGCATGGCTGCGCTCAGCCAGAGCAGGGTTGAGGCAGCTTTCAGAGGGTCCCTGTTTCCAATTTAGCACAGCTCCCAGGAGGTATTACATTTCCTGGTGCAGAGCAGAAAACGCTTTGAGATCCTCAAGCACAAAGCGTTGTTGTTTTATGCATTTGTACTGCTGAGCAAATTCTCTTTTCAAGGCTTTCAGTAGGGAAATTTCCTTCAGTTTCTCCATAGCAGAGTCCAGATTAAAGCTACCTTTACCCTTTTAATGTCTAGAAAGCAAGATTCCTTCAAAGACTGGCTTTATTTCCGGTATTCCTGGAAGACCTTTTTAATTACAAAAAAAAAAAAAAGAAAAGAAAAAAGGCAACAAAAACCTCTGTTCCTAATTACAAAAGCATTTGAGCTCATCCTCTATTCAGTTGTGCTGTTGGCAAAGCCCCTGGAAGAGCTCTCCAACCTGAAACTTCCAAGGAATCTATTAGGAAACCCACTGCAGCTTCCAGATAACACACTGCCAGCTTTACTAAAAGAGCAATGCTCGAGCAGGCTCATACTTGCATTGCAGTCATTCTTGGCACTCCTGCAGCCTCCTCCATCCAAGTACTTTGCGCCGCTCATTCTGCTAGCTGCCTCTTCCAACCATCCCCACCACAAACCTACACAAGCACCTTCCAGGAGCACCTGAAGCACATGTATTTGATAGCACTTCATGAATTGCACCTTATAAAGACTCCCTGCTGTCATTGCCTGCTTTTCCCTGGGAGAGAAACTGAGGCAAGGAGCCAACCGGAGCAGCAGCAGCCCGAGAGGTCTTTGCACCAGCATCCGGGGCAGGCTGGCTGTCTCGTGAACCCGGGACAGGCTCTCTGATGTTTAACATGCTTAGCACAGCCCTGTCCCCGAGCACTTGTGCTACTGTTAAATGACCACAGCCAGGGGTTCTTCTCGAATTTTCCCCAGATTACAACCAGGGCAAGTTTGCTGCTGCTTCACAGCAACGTTCCTCTGATTACAACCTAGGCTGACAATTATAGTGATTTAAAACCAAACTAATTGTGAAGTACTTTGATCATGCTTAGCACAACTTGTGGTTTGTAGGCTGCAAATAGTTGAAAGGAACCCTTGGGTTCACAATTTCCTCGAGTATAAATTTTGTTTTGATACATAAGGTACAATTTTAATATTAAAATTAACCGGGTGTTTGTTTTCCCCTTCATCCCATTTCTCCTTTGAATGTTATTGCTGCTGTAATTTTCTCTCCCTAAGCTTAATATTTACCACACAATTTGTTTGAGCTTAAACCCAACTTTCCTTATTAATTTGCTTTTATTTAGAAGGATTTTCTATCAGGTTTTTGTTGGGGGGATTTTGATTGGTTTTGGTTTTGTTTTGGGTGGTTTTTTGTTTTCTCCATCATGAAAATTTTTGGGTTTGTTTTTTTTTTGTGGTGGTGGTGAGGTTTTTGTTGGTTTTTCTTCAGAGAACCTGGCCTGGCAATGCAAATGGCTTTCTTGCAGGGCAAAGAGAGAATGCATCCAAGTAGCAGCTCAACTGACTCCAGACCTGGCTCACTGGGAGGATCTCTGCTAGCATCACAAAAGTCCTCGCAGCGTTTGCACTGCATTAATTCATCCCATGCACAGCTTTTGTTAACTAAGTATGGGAAATAAATCCATCCATTTCTCTCTCCGTTCTTTGCACTGTTGAGAGTATAGGACATTTGATTCTGCAACAGCAACAAGCTGCATCAGTTGGTTGTGGCCAAAGCTGCCCTGTTTCTTGCCAAGCACTTACAAGGATCCATATTTCAGATCACATTTGTTTGCAGCATTCCTTGAGTATAACTAACAAGGTAGCACAGATGCTGACCCTCTTTAGTGAAATTCTGTGTTTCCCTCCATTATATTCTGCTGCTTCTGCCCATTCCTGAAAGAAGCCTCCATCCGGGAATGCTCTGGACTTTTCCTGTCTCCAGCCCAGTGTGTGCTTGCTTTCAATGAGATTCCAGGTACGAGTGGCCTGGTTCAAAGGGAGGTGCACATGTTGGCCCCATCCCCGAACTGGCGCCTCTCTGCCTGGGAAACCTGAGAGTTTCTGTCCTTGCTTATGAACCGTGACATCTGCGCATTCCTCGGGCGCTGACCCCCGGGGGCCAGAGGTCAGCCCAAGGTCAAGCAGTTTCCTCTTTCACCACCAATAGAGACCTTGACTAGAGGTAAATTATGTTGCAGTTTAAGGAAATAATTTGAAACACTCTTGTAATTATAATAAATTTTGCTGTTTACATTTTAATCTCCAACCCTTTCACCCTCTGCTTCTCTTGTTTGAGGAAAAAAGTGGGGAATTCTATATTTAACAGAAGAACTCCTGCCATGGTGGACAGTTGAATAAATAACTGGAGCTCCAATAACACAACAGCTCCAAGGTCTTTGTCCGCCTTCAGCGTGAGCATGCACTTTTGTAAGTGCAAAATCTACTTAATCTTCAGATAAGTATGTTCATGCAGCAAGAATGGAAACACAATATTGTGTTAGGAATGTCACATGATTCCCAATTCTCCATGTTGAGTAACTGTAAAGTTACTTGAAGAAAAATCTCAAGCACCTTACTCGGGCAAAATTCCAGTTGACTCCAATGAAATTTCGCAGTAAACCAGACTGACTCATGGCTCTAGAAGGAGCAGCTGTTTTACTGAGCAGACACTGGAGTTTGATCATTCTCTTTCGCTGCTCACTAGTGCTGATGGGCTTGGAAAATCTCTCCCTTGGAGGAAAACACTCAAATAATCACAATAAAGCCCTGTTAGCTTTCAGCAGGGTACCATTACTCCATCTGATATTTTATAACAGGACCCTGCACATGTACAACTGTTCCTCACCTACCTGATACGCACCATTGTTTGAAAACTGGATTTGGAGCAACACAGAGAAGCAGCAGAGCAATTACAGCAGCAAGATCTAAAGTGACATTAAGAGCTGCAAGAATGAACACTTGAGGAAAGCAAAGGAAACAACAAAACTACTTGGCACAAACCATGAATTCTCACAACTAAAGCACAGGGCTTTCCTTGCAAGGATACCTGAACTTCGTGCCCATCACCACTCTGAATGAGAATGAACTAGAGCTCCCATCTGTAGGTGTCAGGGGTTTTGCAATCCTACCTCGCACCAAGGGCCCCATTTGTGTGCTACGTAGCATGGGTACAGTACAATAAGGCCAAGGAAGCAAACAGAACAAGTGCAATTAGAATCAGTGGGCTCTAATCTTTGCTCAGTCACAGATGAGATGCGCATCCTAGGGCGGGCAACTCAACTTCTCCTTGCTTTAGCAATGACATTTGCAAAGCAGATAAAATAACCACCTTCATAGAACATCTTGAGAGTTACAATTGCAAGCTGCTACTCTTAGCAATATCATGTCTGCCTTAGGTGTTATTACAGAGTGCCATGTGTTTTGAGAGCCTTGGATAACAACAGCTTATGAAAAGATAAACATTGCCTTCACAAAAGAAAAAAAGGAAACGTAGAGAAATAACACAGGCTAAAGGTACTCACTCACCAGCAAACAGAGAGGAACCTGCAGCAAGGAACAGTCAGAACAAGAGCAAAGCACCCTAGACCTGCCAAGCTTAAAACCTAACCCCCAGTGCAGCAGGGCTTTCTGGGGAGGGAGTTCCTGTAACTGGGAGGCTCAGGGCAGCTGGAGAAGTGCTAAGAGAGTTTGCCTGCTGTAATGAATGGATCACTAACACCAGGGGATCTCAAAGCATGAGCAAGATAAGGCACAAAACACTGCTTACTGGAGAGAGAAAAGGGAATATAAGGAATCACTGACCAATCCATTTGTTTTTATTTTTATGTACTTGCTCCCGGGCATGAATGGTCTCTGCCCCATGCAGCTCTGCAGGGACAGAGCCAAGGGGCAACTTCAGTTCCTCCCTTCCCGGAGCACAGTCCTGTTTGGGGCAGCAGTATAGCCCTGGTTACCCTGCTGCTGAGCCCACCCATACTTAATTCTGTGAGCTGGTGGATGCACAGGCAGCTGCCTTGCTGTCCTCAGGTGAAATAATCCTGTTCTGATCTGAAGGGGTAACAGTGGCAGGGAGTAAGAGTGGACCTCTTCCCCTGCAGGAGGATGAGAGGAAGGTGTCTCTGCTTGAGAGTGCAGGGAGCAGAAAGACATTGCTCTGAAATGTAGCTGGTGAGTGCTGTCTTCCTGATGGCAGGGCATGATCTTTATCAAGAGCCCTTTATCTCAAGCCTCTTTATCCTCTTATTTTTTGGGTCCTGGGAAGCCCTTCCCTGGCCAGCTGGAATAGGACACTAGTATCTTGGTCTCCTGTCTTGGCACAAAAAAGAGTCCTCTTGTAACAAGCGCTGAGGACAGTGTCCTGTGCCTTTGAATACTCTCCCTTGAGACATACACGCAGCCTCCAGCTAAGCCAATGAACGCTATGCACTTGTGTCCAGAAGCAGAGTTTCAATCCTCACACTGATCCACATCAATGATTTCAACACAAGATGCTGTTGGCTGGATGGGAACTAGAAGGTCTCCAGACCTCACTTCTGGGCTCTAGTGGAAAGTCTATTTCTTTAGCATTCTGGTGCACTTGTCATACTGCACCAACACAGCCTGATGGTGTAATTCTACCTGCATCCAAAGTCAGCAGCAAAAGTCCCACTGCTTTCAGAGGGAAACCGTTCCAAGCTCTTCATCTTAATTAAGTGACCAAATTAGAAATTAATCAGCCTTGCATTTTCAAAGAGTTGAAACCAATGATACCCCATGTCTCCTTAAAACAAATGAACCATTTCTAAACACAGTGTATAAAACAAGACTGTACAGAAAAGCATTGAGCTGGCACACAGACAGTAAAACAGAAACTCCTTTATATTGGACGTTGCTGTAGAATCTGCTCAGTTCCCAGGTCTGACCTCACTGACAGCCCATACTGAGCCTGGGAAATTAAATTTGTTTTCTGCAGTACTCGCTTTTCATACATAATGTCCATCTGATGCTGAGAGATTTCTTTAAAGCAACCTCCATCTCTCGGTGCAGAGGACATCCCAGCAGTAGCTGGAGTTTGGCTACAGGGACTAATTGATTTCCCCATCCCTAGTTTCTACGAATACATTAAATTAAATCAGCATCTTCCTTCAGGACAAACCTAGGTAGATTACTCTTTTGATGTACTGTGTCCATGCCACGTTCCTCTGATGGCAGGATATGGCAGAAATCATGTAGGAGTTTCCATGGATCCTCCCAAGCAGTAGCAAATATCTGTCATTCCTATCGGTAGCCCTCAGAGACTGGGCAGCAGTGCTGATGCAGTCCCACTGCACGCATGGAGACAGCATCCGACTCCATATCGCAACAAAATGTTTTGTTGTTTAACTTCAAAGAGGTTTTTAGGAAACACTGTAAAGCAAGGGAAGGCAAGTGGAAACCTGTCATTAAATAGGCTGGACCGCATTTTTGTCCAGCCTTCAGCTGAACCCAGAATTCCTGTTATTTTCCCCAGAGAAGCCAGTGTCTCAGTCAAATTCTAGAGGCGAGTTTCTCTGGGAATTCAGCCACAGGACTCCTGTCCTGCATTAGCTGCAAGCATGAGACAAAAGGATATAACTGAAATCCAAGAAGCCTGGACTAAGGACACGCCAGATTATGAAAGCATCAGGGTACTGTGATCATTAGCAATCTCAGTGTCATGTGCTAAGAACAGGTATTTAAGCAGATCCATGTTCTGAGGATCCTCTCATTTATTTTCCTGTTGACCATGAGACAGTTTATAAGATTCATGCTCAAATCTTCAGCTGCCTCTCCCATTTTCTCTCCAGAATGGGGAGCTGTAAGCCCCAGACACAGATGGCATGGATATGAGGAGCAGAGATCACTATCAGTAGAGATAACTTCGCCCAGGAATACATACATCAGGGTAAGACTTGTCTGATTTTATCCTCCAAGAAGCCAGCAAACCTCCTAATGGCAAACACATTAGAATCCACTTGTTGCTCAGAGCATTTTCTCTTCTTGCATCTAAACGTGGATGATCATGCATGACCAAGTGTCAGTCATCTTGTAAGAGGGGTGTTCTCCTGTGGGGAGATGGATGGAGGGACAGGAGGAGAGATGGGGAAACACTCTGCTGCAGAACCTCTGTACCCAGCTGAGCCAGGTGCAATGTGCCAATGACGAATGTCCAACACAGGAAAAGGCAAAACGAGGTTGTCTCCAAGGAGTACCCGAGTTCTTGCCCTTTTACAAATTCTACAGATTTACAAACCTGCTCTTTCCTTCTGTGGAGACAATTGAAGTCTTTTGTTTTCCACCCCTCCTTTCCGAGCATTCGTTTTCTTCTCTTGCCTCCTTAGTTTTGATTCTTTTCTTATAACTGATTACTATACCTCTGATTTTAATTTAGTGATTACAAATATAACAGAAAGGGGTTTGCACCATGGGTTAATGACTCAATCTGATTTATTCTACTTCTTTCTCTTTCTTGAAATAGCAAAGTTAACTGTCAAAATATTTTGGTAGATATTCAAGGCAACCCAAAACTCAGGTAATCCTGTGGCCCACAAGAGAGCATTGTGGGGAAGCAAATGGAGGGCAGCTGATTCATCTTTCTAGCCTTCACATTTCTGTCAGTGTTTGGTACTCAAATGAGAAGCAAAACATGCTGCCTGCTCACAATGGGCTGTCCTGGTTGCCTGTAAAGCAAAAACTGGTTGTGTTGGGATAAACTCCTTGCCTGACCTTTAAAACAGTTCCAGGAGTGGAAATGGTCTGTCCCAGCCAACAGCTGAAGGAAAACCAGAGCACCAAGTACACACCCTGGCACAGAGGAGCAGAGCCGACATACCTCATGTTCCCTTCTGTCTGACTCCAGATAGACCCTTAGCCGTTTCCCAAGGCTGCTTGCAACAGTGAAAGGGCTCTAACCCCTGTAATGCTTGTACATATAAACTTTGCCCACTCCCTCCTTTATCAAAACAGCTATTCTTTTCCTGAATTGGTGCAAGCTATTTGGGCTCTGGTGTTTCTCTCACTTACTCTTCCTGCAAGCCACAGTTCAGAAACCCACTTCTGCTTCTGTTCAGGCGGTGCAGATTATTCATGTCTCTGTTGCCTGACTTAACCCCTTTTAGCTCCTGTATCCCCATCAAATGTATAACTTTTGTTCTGTTCTGTAGGTCAGTGCTGCCAAGAACCAATGCGTCCTTATGCACTTGACACCTGAAGAAGGAGGGAACAGCAAATTTTCATACCAACTGAAGAAACCACAGTAGAGAAAGGAAGGACTGCAGTCACATTTCATGCACAAGGGTTGCCTTACAATGAGCGTGTAAAGCACCTGGCACCAGTAGCCCCTGCCTCATCTGCTGGGTGGCACAGTGGCAGCCCAGGAAGAGTGGAAATCTCTCCAGGACAGATATTTATGTGAGTGACCTGTTCAGCCAGTGAAATCATTTTGAGCAACAAGACAGCTTTTTTCAGTCTGAAGAAATCGGTACGTTCACCCCAGCCACTATTTATTTTATAAGTGTCCTGCATATAATGAAAGGAACAATCTTTCTTACCATCTGCCTTACTGAAAGGCACATTTTGTGTGTTGAACAGCTTCAGAGAGCTAATGGCAAAGTGCACATTACTAGCCCAGCAGTGAAAGCATTTGTAAACATCATCATCATCAAAGAGGCCTCGAGCTGCAAAGGCTGTTTTTTGCCTTGTGAGTTTATGTCTGTAAATGACTAATTGGTAAAGTTTTATCTGCAGAAGGTGGTTGGTGGTAGAAGATATTTACAAGAAAGAAAAGCAGGAAATAATTCATCTTGGGAAGCTGAACCTAATCTGAGATGCTCATGAATTAAAATGGGCTTAAAAAAATGAGCCTTTCTGTTAGAAAATATGCATAAAATACAGGTTTACTTTTTATGAAAGAAGAAATGGAAAAGCACAGGCAGAGGCTGTAAAAACCTGGAAAACAGGTGACAGTAAAACTGTCTCTGCTCAGTCTCTGGCTGCTAGAGCATGCAGGAGACACCACACAGGAGTTTTTTGGGCTGGGGGAGTTGAACACTTGCACCCACTTGCTCCACTTACTATTAATATATTAAAAACAAATGAGATACCAGATTTAGAATGAAACAACAGCTCAGCCCTGGATAATAACCACTTACATGTTATTGCTTTATTTAGTGTCACCCTCCAGAAGTTATTCTTCTTTGAATGAAAACAAAAAAGAAAGAAAACTGGTCTTGTAGGCTGGAAACCAGTATTTTCCTTTAGGCTATGATGTTGTTAAAATCATTTCAGATGAGCTTGGTGTTTAGTCTTCACTGCAGGAAACATTGCTCTACCTGTCTGAAATAGCTCTTATCAGGAAAATAACGCTCACTACCTCTGATGAAAAATCCAGGGGCAACTCTTTAAAACAGTTACACAACCTTTAAAAGGTACACAAAATAAAAGAACAGCAAGGATGTTGGAATCCCCATTACTGAAATGGCCTCCTAGGCTTTCATTGGGTTATGGATGTATTTAACTAATAGAAAACATTGCCCAGTCTGATTCCTGTCTTAGAAGCAAAATAGGGATAATTTAGTATCAGGAGTGATTAATGTCATTTACTTCCCCATTTTGTTATAGCTGTTACTGAATTTAAAATCCTACTCACAAATTAAATATTTTACAACCATTTTGCTCCTAATTAGTTGCAGATCAGAGATTTCCTTTAAACATAATGGCTGGTTAGGTGGGGGGGTTTGCAATGCACATTGGTTTTTTACAATCACTTTTGACATTTGGAGAATTTGTTTAATTTTGATTCCTTTCAGTTCAATGAGATGAGGAAGCATGATCTCTCTGGAGTGGTCTGTTCTTGAAAGCGTGGTTTAAGGACACAACATCCTTTTAGCATATTAATTTGCACACTTTGCCATATACACATTGGCTTTTAAGGGTCTGAATTAATGTAGCTTAAAGAGATGTTATCTTGATTGCTATTTGGATCAGGCAGGATAGTTTAACATACCCGTAATAAAAACACATACCCTGTCACATAATGAGACTAAAGATTTTAAGGATTTCTTTTGATGGCATCTTTTAATGAAATGTTTAATTCACATGAGAAATGGGGAAGCAGAGGGTGCACATCCTCTATGTGAGCAGCAGAGAAAAGCTGGTTACTCCAGCAGGCTAACAAATAGCAGTTTAAGGATGCTAGTGACTTCTGATAGTTGTACTGAAGCTGAGATAGTTCTGTCAAGAGCCAGGTAAGAGCAGCAGACAAACTTCGTACTGTATTTGAGTCAACCCCTGTTAGACAAAGCTTCTCTGCTTATTTAAGAAACCCTGATTATTTTAAGTATTATCAAGGTGTTCTTACAGTGTGGAACTTTAGTTTTGGTTTTAATCCCAACTGATCTACGCCTTTCTTCTCTTAAATTTTTACATGGGGAAGAGAAAAACTCTCTGAGCTAAACAAAATGATGCCCAAAGTTTCCACTGCCAGGTCTTAACAGGGCAATTTTTCTCTAGAATTCTTGACTTTTTAAAGGACTTTTTGTAGTATCCGCAGTACCAAAGTAGCTTCCTTCTAAGCTTAGGTAAAAAAACTTGCTATCTCTGGTTTCTGCAACAAAGTCCAAGTCTTCCTCTTCATTGGTAATATCAAATCAAGTATCTGGAAGACTTGGTGAACTGATTCTGTCCTGCAGTCACTTACACGTTTCCCTAGCTCCCAAAAAATTTTGCTCCCCAAAAAAACCAAACCTTCCTTGAAGGCATTGTGAATTCCTTCCAGTTTTTCTCTGCCTACAGGAATTGCCCAGCCCTGAAATCCTTCAAACATCCTCCTGCCTCTGGAATAGTGGTCCTTTACTTTCCTTCCCTTCCTACAGCAGCTTTGCCATGGGACAACATCTGCCCACCTTAAGCCATGCATGATGTCCTCCAGCAACCACACACAGGATATTCTTGCCCCTTCCCTTCCAAATTCAAACATTTGCTCCCTGATCATCTAAATATTGATTTAAACAGTCTTTGATGTCATTTGGGGAAATGCATTTAAATGTTTTAAATGTGGACTAAGTCCACTACAAGGGATACTCAGAAGATTGAGACAAACAGGGACCCTTTGCGCTCTATTAGATAATGTCCTATTCCCTGCAGCAGTTACTAAAATCATTTAGTCACAAAGATAACATGGTGGATAAGGAACATTTTTTAATGTTTTGGGAAGACACTGTTTTACCTGTTTGATCTGAACAGATGACTTCTACAATCTAAATTCCTTCTTCACCGACAGAAAAAGCTCCTATTCTCTAAGAGAGTGTTTGTAGTGAACCTTGTCTGAATTTGTCCCGGGTTTGGTCACGGGCACCTAAGAGGTTTGAGCTCTCTTTGAAAAATGCTTTCTTCTTGTGGGATGATTTTTTTCCAGGTACAGATTTCAACTGGCATGAAGAAGCTTTCACGCTCTCACAGAAATGTTCCCAGCTACAGATTGGTATATCTAACCAGTTCCTATGTGTATAAACACCAACATTTCATTGCTATTTTCCTCCCATTGACATGAAAGGCATACATAAACATGCTCAAGAGCTAGCAGTGTTGACTGAAATATTTCTGAAGAGTCTTTTACACCTTAAGCACCCGCCACTTTCCTGTGGCTAAATGCACAATGTGTGTGAGATACTAACCAAAGAAATTCTGTAATTACAAACATTACTGCGAGGGCTTCTTAATTCATTTATTCCTCTTTTGCCAACAAAGTCTTGCTTAACTAGCTCAGTATCTTTCATTAGAAGTGATGAGGAATGTTAGATTATAATTAAAGGTAGGTGCTCTGCTCAGTTAACCAGAGGTGCCTGCAAACTGGATGTGAAGTAAAAAGTGATGTTTTAAATATAGCTGAACCACTAATCCTTGATGGACTTGAACAATTGGCATACAGCTTGAGAGAAAATAATTTAACTAAATGCCAATATTAATTGTTTTGGATTTGTGAGAAGAGCAAACCACACAAGGTTTAAGGCAAGGGGAAATTAATCTTGAAACAAAGTTTTTAATAAATGTTGTTTAAAATTAAGCTTCTCTGATGCTAGTGAGCAATACAAAGATTAAATTTAACTTTGGAAGCATTCACTGAGGCTGCAAGCTTAAAACAAAGTTATATTGGTTAACAGCTAAAAGCAATGGAAATGAGTTTTCAATTCAGTTCTAGAATGCAATTCAGTAGCCATGCCAAGCAAAACTGTGAACACTTCTTTCTGCAGTTTTCTATTTCGTTTTGAAAAGACAGTTTATGGGATAGTCAAACCAAGATCACAGCCACATGTTCACCCCTCCAAAACCCCCAAATTTAAGCTGAAGCTTCACAAGGCTTTCGAACTAAACTGTTTGATAATCAAAGCAGAATTTCATAATTCCATTTGTATCGATCAGCTCCTTTTAAATATACCAGCAGCATCTGCACAAGTGTTTGCAGGTGGAGTTTTAGAGTTAAAAGAAGAGGAAAGGCTATTTTCAACATTTAGCAGAGAAACAAACCACTCTGCTAATACTGCCCAGAGGCTGCACTCACACCCCAGCAAAAACACAACTATCTCCACGTTTAGCACATATTTTACAGATGCCACAAGAAAGAGAAAACCTTTCTAACTATTCATTTTCATATTAAATTCTGAACTCAGAAGTGAGATGGACCCCTTGGATATATCTCCCATAATACCCTGCTGATTCCTCCCGTTTGGTCAGGGCAAACAGAATCATATTAATTGGCAATTCTGCTGGGGATGAAGAGGTGGGGTTTTGCTTCAGTTACTTTTCCTGAATGTCAAACAGATTAGTGCACTAAAATGTCTGGGAGATAAATATGCTGCAGCTTTCAAACAAATGAAATGCCTAAATTGTTTGTTAAGCTAAATTCAGTGAATGAAGGAAATAACTGTCCTTTTTTCATGCTCTCTGAACTGCAGGTCATACACTTTGGTTTAGGTTGGGGGGTTTAACTGTTTGGAAAAGCCCCTAAGAAATAGGTTTGGAAAAAAGAACTGAATCTCAGGCTTTGCTTTGGATTCAGTTTTGTGGATTGTTTTTTAAAAAAACTACTAATAAAAGATAATAGCTAAAATAACCTGAAAGTTCTTCCTGACCCTAAACCAGAGGCAGATCCTGAAACACTTTCAAGTGCAGGTTTTGTCGCTGCAGTGCACTCCTAAAAAACTGCTTCAAATCTTTCACAGCACAGCTCTCTCCTCTCCCTGTCCTTTTGAAAACACATTTTAATTGTTTGGTACAGCAAAATGCCCTTTTAACTGGTGTTCCAAAATGAGTTTAAAGTACAAATCCTCAGAATTTTGTGGAGGAGCACATCCTAAGTGTTTTGGGAAAGCATTTTATTTTGTATATATTTTGTTTCAAAATGTACATATACCAGCTTGTAGCATGGTGAAAGGATGAACTTTCTGGAATTAGCTAATCCTGAAACATATTCTTTCTATTTAAAATTGGTTTGTGACAAAGAAACCCGAGTTCTCTAAAACGTCCTGGAAACCTTCTTATTGCGTATTCTGGGCAACACAGAAAGAAGTGTTGCATGTTAGTGTCAATTAGTACAAAATGTGTGGGCAGTTTTAGCTAAATAAAAATCTTTGAATAAAATTGGGAAACATTTGAACTATGATTTAAATAAAATTCTACATCAAACTCTCGCTAAAGAAAAGCTCCTTGATTTTAATAGTACTAGAGAGAAAAAAAGTATTTAAAATACTTTTAATGGGTTTTTTTTTCCATGTACAGCTCCACTTAAATTATCTCATTCAAAGTCGTGCACTTTTGAACCAGTAAACTCATTCTTCAGTTAGTGTTACACTGATAAACTAATTTCAAACAAATGTAACTCAGTGCCAACACACAATTCCAACAAGAAGCAGAATTACAACAACAAATATCAAGCAAACTATCTGCCTTCTTGAGCCTGTGTGAAATCTGAGATAGGTGGATTTCTCAAACAATTATTATAGGAACTTTGGGCTGTTTGTTGCTTTGGAGCTTTTTTTCTCTGTTGGATGCAGTGCCTTTTACTGATGGAACATTTGCAAGTTGTGTTTTGTTGTTAAATTTTAGATTTAAAGGAATCTTCAAGGCACAGCTATGAATTTGCTTTTAAATGATGACTAAGAATGGCTTGCTTTCTAAGGAGAGAACATAGCTATTCACTTTTATACCCATGCCAAACCTCTGCAGTATTTCTCTGAGCTAACCTTTATCCCCTTTCTGGACTTGTATTGGTCTCTGCTAGAAAGCAAGTCAGCTGTAATTACTTACAGGTGAGTTATTCCATACTAATGAAATAGCTCTATGAAAACTATGTTATTGAATTGAAATGTAGATGGCAGAAACACATTGATTTATTTTGCATGGATTTTTAAACGCTTAACAATCGCTCCCTCTCCCCTCAGTGCTAAAGAAATTAAGATCCAGCAGAGAGAGGAGTGAACATGGAGTTCACTTGCAAGTTAGACTGGTATAGGTTTTGCACGGTTTGGGGGCAGAATGAAAAATAAACTTGGTTTAATAGTTTCCTAATAAACCGTCTCATTCCCCCCCCAAGCCCGGCGCTGGCCGCAGCAGGCACAGCCCCTGCGCTCTCACCTTCCTCCTGACACTGACTGAAAGATGAATTTGTTTACTCTGTTGTGCTTTTTTTGAAAGTGTGGGTAACTCCACCCATAACTCTGCAACTTCCCACTCACCCGGTCCTTTTTAACCTCTTAAGCACTGCTCCTGACCCTCCGGCCTCCCCGCCACTGCAGCAGGCGTTTTCAAGCCAGACCCATTTTTATTGACCAGAACCAGCCTGAAACATCCAGCTCCCAACTGCAGCCCTCTCCGAAAGTGCCCCCAGCAGCTGTGAAAATAGGGTCTCGTTCTACACTGGCCCAAAGGCGTCTTGGCCTGGGGTTGGCAAGAGGAGCCAACTGCCTCTTGAGTGTGTCTGCAGGGACAGGATCGCTCTTATGGGCTCTTTCTTCTCCCTTTCTCTCCCTAAATGTTATATAGATATACAATTATTATTTTCTGGCGGGGGAGGGACAGGATTTTGTTTTGTTTTTACAGCAGCCATCCAGAGCCCTGGGTATTGATTTTCGGGCACATGAAAGGGATTTTTTACAGGCCTTCCCTGTGGAAGGGAGCAGCAGTAAAAGGTGATACCACCCACTCCGAAGGAATGCTGTGCATGCAATTAGGAGCAAGCTCCCAGCCAGGGGGTTAGAATTCAAAGCAAGGCAAAAGCTCCCCACCTCCCACAAACAACAAATCCATTAAAACTACCAAAGCCATCAATACTAATCAATGCATCCAGGGCCCATTAACTATTTCGGTGCTCGGACTGGATTTTTTTTCACTTCCTCCTCTCCTCTCCTCCCTGCCCCGCTCAGCAGCCGCGGGGGCAGCATCCTTCTGGTGAAATATTCCCAATTTTGGGTCTGCTGGTGTTTTGTTTTACCACTTTTCCCCACGCCCGTAGCCGGCCGGGCACTCCAACCAGCCTCATTAAACACCATTAAGTGCAACTGACTTCAAAGGGCTGGTCAGGAGCGGCGGGAGCGCGGGGATCGGCGATGGGAAGCGTCTCTGGGGCAGCCCTGGCCGCGTCCTCCCGCCGGCCCTGGGGCTGACCGGTCCGGTCCTGCCCGGCCCTGCCCGGTCCGGCTCGGCTCGGCTCAGCTAGGCGCGGCGCAGGGGGTAGCAGTGCTGAGGGGTAGCAGCGAAGTGGTTAATCAATACCAGGGCTGCAGGCAGGGGAGGGGCGGGGTGGAAGGGGGATAAAAAATGCAGAAAGGAAGGAAATGGAGGGAGTGAGAATTAGACTCACTATAAAACCTCCTCATTCTGATTTACAAAAGAGGGAGGGGGGAGAGATGGGGGACGAGTAGAGAGGGGGGGGGCGGGGGGAGATGAAAATGCGAGCCAAGAAGCACAATGCCCCTCTTTCCTAGAGCGAGGACGTTCACGGGTTTGGGCTAGGGATGGTTTTACTACGACTCCGCAGCCGCGGTGGGATGCGAGGGAAAAAATCACATCAATGTAAAACCTACGGAATTAAACTGATTTTTGCATTAGCTGTGTCTCTGCTCTTCCCCCCTCCTTTTTTTTCTCTTCCCTCCCATCCAATCCCTCATTCATAACTCCATTTAGTGAGTGTTTTTCTCATTGACGCTCCCTCCGTTCGGATCCTGTCAAGCTGAGTACAGGAGCCGCGGGCAGAGCTCAGCTCAACCGAGTGCAGCTCCTTGGGTTGGCTGCACTTCGGTTCCGTTCAGTCACTTTTGAAGCTATCGATTTGGATGTGTTTATGGAAACATGGAAGGTATTTTTGGCCATCTGCTAGCTAGGAAATGATTAAGATTATTTCTTTTTTAGGAAAGAAACAAGGAGGTTTCTCTGTCTTTCTTATTTTCAAGTCTGCAGATAGGGAAACGTCCTTAAGAAAATAATGCTGCTTTACCACATTAAAACGATTGATCTGTTAAATAAAGATGTGGCTGAAGGGGGGGTGGCTTTGATGCAGTTTAAACTTTTAAAAATTGTTTCTGACAGCTTTTCAATTGCTAAAACGTTTCTGAGGATGCCTTTTTGTTGTGAATAGTGCTTTTGTTTCAATTCTTTTTTTTTTATTACTATTTAAAAAGTCCTTCAACAAACTACGTTTGTTGAAAAACTATAAGAATCTGGGGGGGAAATAAAGAGTAATTTGAATTACAGTGATATGCAGCCACAAACATGTGGGTAGAGAGAGACATACACTGAGTCATTTGAAACTGGTTTATTCTCATGTGTCTGTATCAAAGCCCATTCAAAGAAAATTTTTTTCATAAACCACTTGGGTAAAAACATAGGGCCGGTGAGACCTCACCCATTTTAGGGACAAGTTTTGGGATGATTCAAATCAGTGTTTAAATAAAGGGTCCACTTCACTTTGCAAGTTCGTGTGTTAAAAAAGAGAAGGCAAGGTAGCTGTGCTAAATGAGGAGAGAATGAAGGTTTTAGATGAGCTCAGAGGTGACTCTGATTTCCAGCCTCTCTGAAGGAGCTGTGGTGATTTTTCTTTTTGAAGTTGAAGCAAACCAAAAGTCTACTCTAAGTTTAAACATTACTAGTCAATGTTGCCCTGTGGACATTTTATGTATCTATTTGTTTCCTGTCTCTCACGGAGTTTTATCAATTTATTTTGAATCCAGCTATATAGTTTTGTCCACAGGAGCAAATGTTTGCAGCTAGGGAGCTGGGAATAAAGGACAAAACACAAAAAGTTAAATCTAGCTTTCCTAAATGTAGCAATCTTCCACGAGGATGGATTTTAAAGTTAATTTATAACAGCCTCTGTAAATATCTTTGGAAACTTCTGTGAATTTTTTCTTGCCCTCCTCTCTTCTCTTTGTTTCTGTCACCCACATTCACAAAGCATATGTATGTTCAAGACCTAATTAAGAAGGTTTTATATGAGTTTGTACATGTGTTTTCACACAGACGGTGACGGTGAAGTGTGTTACTGGGCTGTTGGTGTGGGACCACGTTAACCTTGCAGATGGGAAGAGTGTTATGAAAGAAATGGTAATTAATAGCATTAAGAAGCTGATTAAAATAAAAAACGCGTTATTGCAGCAGGGGTCTCATTAGGGAACAGTCATGCCTGTCTGCCACAGATTTAAGAACTTTCAGCCACAAGGCCTTGAACCGAGGCAGCTCCAGTTTAAGCAAACGCAGAGGAGACTCCACCCCCCGTGACATCAGATTGAGTTACACTGCAAAAACACCCCAAGATCTGGAGAGGGGGAAAAAAAAGCAACTTTTCCCCCTCCCCTCCTTGATGTTTAAAAATGATAAAAAAGCCATTCTTCTCCGGCGCTGGGCGTCTGCAAGGAGCCCTTCTTTAAAGCAAACTAACAGCAGAACAAATGTCTTTTCTTAGCTTTCCTTTCCAAAGGGGGGGAAGAGCACACCACCAAAACCAAAAATAAAACCCCAAAGAATTCCCCGACGCCCCCCAGCCCTGAAACGCCAAAATCAAATCAATCACTCCAGCATTACAGCGGAGCAATCCTCCTCTTGCAGGGCAGGCAGGAGCCCTGTGGAAGGACTGGGCTGGGGTACACAGTGACAGATTGGGGCTGGGGACCCAGGGGTGGTGATGGGGACCTTTCCTTGACTTTATTTGCAGTTTGGCCAAAATTAAGCTGACAAACCCGTTCGGAGCTTGCTGTAAAAGTTACACATTTTTCACGTAAACATCCAAGGCAGTTGCCTTTCTCTAGGATGTGTCATTTCCTGTGTAGCTATAATAATATATTAAGTAAAGGGATAGCAACGAAATTACATATTTACATATGTATAGACGCTGTGCCTAGGAAAGCTGGAAGGATGCTGTGTATATACCACAGCAGAAAGCATTTTGTTAAAAAGTTTGGGAAATGACCACGCTGAAATAAGAAACATGCTTCAAATATTATTGGCATTCAAGACAAGGCTGGCAAGGAAAGATTTACAGGCGAGTCAGTGTGGGACAGGAAAGCTGCTGTGTTTAAAGATTCAGGGAGGTGGATGTCATGCTCAGGACACAGGTCACCACAAAGAGCTACAAAACCAACTTGGTTCTTACCTGCTCCCCAGGGGCTTTATTTTACTCTGAATCGTTCAATGCTAAACATTTAGCAGGGCAGTCCTGGGAGACTCTCTGGCGACTGATAGCGAGCTGAAGGAATGAACTGCTGGGATATAGGGGCTCACCTTTGCTCCAGGAAGGACATCTTCCTTTTTGCTCTAAGATATCTACTTTTTTTTTCCTCCCCAGCAGTAAAGTGTCAAACCCACAAAGGAAGCGATATAATTAGTGCTGGTACCTACTACAAACTCGGAGCTCTGAAGGAAGACCAGTGCAGCTTTTCAAATGGCTACCATTTTGAAATCAGAAAAAACATTTTCTAACAGACAGAAGAATCCCTCTTGAACCCCCCCTGGCCCTTTTGAATTCACGCCCTGCCTTACATCAAACGCTTTTTTGCTGATTAACTGCACAATCAGGTCCCTGCAGATCAGGGGAAGAATGGAGAAGAGAAAAGCAACCTCTTTTCCAGAGAACAATACCATTATTTCAGCTCCATTGGACAGGAATGTGTGATTTCACAGCCCACTGCCCTTCTCTCCCATCTCCAAAAACACTGCCAGAGATCCACTGCTCCAGGTCCCCACCCATTAGTACCCAGACCCAGCATTTACAACTTGGGTTCAATATTTGTGCCTGGGGGGCTATGCCCATGCATGCAGACATATATGGAGAAAATGTCCAAATCAGAACCAACTCCCAAAACCAAGAAGAGATACAAAGGAAGTTTTGTTTATTTAAAAAAAAATAGCTAATATTCTTTTTCTTGTATAATATAAAATTCAAGTTCACACACAAGTTGTATTTTGGGGATAGATTTGGTATGAAGGTAGTTAACAAATGAAAGGAAAAGATACTTTAAAATTAAAATCATTCAACAGATGAGAGGGAAAAGACAGTATTTTCCAAAGACAGATTGTTAACAAAATGCCACTAAATCTATTTAAGAACCAATTTTAGAAGCCTTTTTGCCCACAGCAGTGTGTTGCTGTCTCACAGTTCACCCAGTGCCTTTGCTCTTAAGTTTGTCTCATTGGAGTATGAAAATATTTTCATTTTGCAAACATTTGTTGAAATCAGTTGTTGAAGATCTGATTCCACAGGAGGAACCGCGTCCTTTAAAGGGGAAGCAACCGCCCAATTGTGAGTTTGTTAATTAATGACATGGCAGAAATCTTTTCAGAGAAGAAACTCACCAAGACATTCCCCTCTGAGAGACTGTCTCTTAATGACTCTCGCAATCTTTGTTTATTACTTTATCAACGATTCCTGTGTTTTACAATTTGCAGGGCAAGAGGAATACTACGGAGCTTCCTTCCCTAACCCTTCAATTTTGATACCACCTGATTTCAACTCAACCGCGCAAACCAAAGGGAAAGCTCTTGTTGTCATAAAGTGCACTGAAGTGACCTGTTGTGTTTTAGGCGCTCCCAATTCAGACCCTGCCCGGCTTGACGGAGAGCGCGGCTACGGGAGGAGCGGGCGGGGAACGTGGCGGCCACTCAGCTGCCCGCCGGGTCGGGGGGAGCGGAGCCGCTTCTCCCGTGGGCACGGACACCCACCCCCACCCCCCAACCAACCCTCTCCACCCCCAGCAATAATTACGCTCCTAAATGTGACAAATGCAGCTGTTTGTTTTGCCCGGGCATGGCTCGCTTTTCGACTTGCGGGAAAGAGGGGGAGCTTTGAAACCGAAATAGACACAAAATAGCTGCAACCTCTCGGGCAGAGCGTCCCCCCCTACCCCCCCTGATCCTGGCCGGGCCCGCTGGGGATAAGGTTTGTTCCCCCAACACCAGCGCTGCCGAACAAAAGGGGGAAAGAGAGAGAAAATAATATTTGCTCAGGTCCCCCCTCTGCTCGCCTTTGATTTATCTGTTTACAAGCGGGACCCCCTCAGCTGAAACAAAAAATCAATGAAAATGTAGTTGGAGAAAAGGCGGGCAAAGTCCTGAGAAAAAAAAAAAAAGAAATTTGTGAATGGAAGAATGTGTTTGTGCATTCATTGTTAAAATAAAGAGCGAGCCGTGACGTGCGCGCCCGCCGGCCAATGGGCGCGGGGATAATATTTTTAAATATCCTCCCCGGGAGCCAATGGCGGAGGCGGTGGCAAAGACTAGCGCAGGGGCGAGCCAATGGCGGGGGCGGTATGCTAATGAGGAGTTGGTCAGGCAGGAGCTGAATGTCAACTAGTCAAAGATGGAGGCTGGAGCGGGGCGGCCATGAGGTTGGTACCGGAGGATTTGCCCACGCTGGGATCGATCTGGGACACACGCCGAGGCGCGCCCGGGGCGCCGGCGGCGCGGGCCGGCGGGAGGTGGGGTCCGGGGGGTGCGGAGCAGCGGCCGCTCTCGCCGCCTCTTTTGCGCCTCTTTTGGCAACTTTCCCCCCCGCAGCGCGGGGATCCGTCCCTCCCGTCGCCAGGTACCGTGCAGCGAGCGGGGCCCGCCGGTCCTGCCGCCGCCCGGGGGCCGCATCCGCCTGCCCGGGCGGAAATGGCGGGAGCTGCGGGGCCCCCCGGGCGGAGGGGGCGTGGGGTGACTGCGGGGCGCGCCGCGGCTCTGACAATGGCCCGCGGGCCGGGCGGCCGAGGGGCGATCCCAGCGCCGGGGCAGTGAGGGCGCGGTGGGGGGAGCCCGGCGGAGAGGGCGAGGCGAGGAGCGGGGTCCGCTCGCCGGTGGACCCCGCGCCCTCCCGTGAGGGGGCTGCCCGGCGGGGCCGCGCCGCTTCCCGGCGAGGGCTGCCTGCGGCTCGGGGCGTTCTGGGAGCCTCTGGCTTCCCCGCGGTAAGCGGAGCGGTTTCCCGAGCGAAGTTCTCGCTGGTCGGTTTGCTCTCTCGCGCGCGATCGATACGAGGTGTTGAAAAGAGCCGGCGGCCGGAGCCGCCTCGGGCGGCAGCGGGGCTGGGAATAAAACTTGGGAGCGTTAGAAGCGGCGAACAGCGGTGCGTGCCAGCGGAAACGGAGCGGGAGAGGGGCCGGGGGGTGTGTGCCGTCCGTGCGACTGGCCGGAGGAGCACCGGAGAGACGGCTGCTGGCGGGGCTTGGCTGCACATCTCTAGATAGTGGTGAGCTAATTTATTTTTAACCCTACTCAAACCTTTCACCTCTGTAAACTCTTCTAAGAAAAGGAGTGTGGCCCCATCCGCCGGGCCGGGCCGGGCCGAGCCCGCGCCCCCAGCCCCGACGGGCTGCGCTTCCCGAGCGGGTTTGCGTGTGCCCGGAGCCGCAGAGCTCCGCTGGAAAAACGCGGTTCCCGGTTCGAAATGTAGGAAAGCTCCTGTCTCTCAACAACATCTTTTGCTAAAAGATCCTGTTAGAGAACACCCCTCTCTTTTTTGCTTAAAGCCCCCGAAGAGCGAGGCAGTAAGTCACATGCTATCTCCAGCCAGTATTTATATTGGCTTAATATTTAAATCTCGTAAAACTAATGCTTTGCTTAAATAGTGTAGAGTTTTTGCAATAAACCAGGGTGCGCAGCCCAAAGTGTTTCTTTGGCATTCTTGCACTTTGCCCCAATTCTGCTCCGTTTCCCTCCAGTGTGTGGTCTTCGAGTTGTGTAAGGAAAGGCTGTACCCTGAGCACAGACCTGAGGCTTGGGAACCCAAAAACTTCCTAAAGTTTAAAGCACATTCTTTCTTCTAGTTGTTTTCTCTTTCTTTCCCTACCTTCTTTCTTTCTATTTTTCCCTTTTTCTTTTTTCCTTTTAACATTTCCAAACTAGCCCAGGATTCTGTATTAGAGCTAAATTATTAAACAAAAAAAAGGAGGAAAAATTCAAATTAAAGCAAAAAATAAGAATGACACAGTTCAAGATTCTAACTGGGATTGGACAATTCCAAATCAAATGGCTTTGTTAATATTGCTCTGAAAATCTGACAACTAGAATTCATTTAGTGCATTTTCTCACTCAGCCCCCCCCCCCCCCCCGAATCAGTTTAATTCATTTTAGCATTTGCTCCGATTCTTACTTGTCTATACAGTTTATGGAAAGTTGCTTTCAAGTTTGGATTTCTTTGCATCGAATTTCTTTGCATTGTTTGAAGTTTGAAATAAAAAGTATTTTATGATTTCTCAAGCGATTCTTATTTAACAAATAGTTACATTTTCCAGCTTTAAGTTTTAAATTTCAGAGAAACAAATGGTAAACAGTTGGCAGCCTAAAGACTAACAAATTGACTTTTAAATGTTACTTATTGCTAAAATTATTTGGAATGCCTGATTTGTAATGATTAACGGATGTTTTCTCCTTACTACCCATATATTCTTTCTGAAAAAGGAAAAATTACAACAGTAATGTTTTTATGGTGCAAGTAGATGATTCTTAAAGGTTTCTCACTCGTGGGTGGCAGTTGGTTTGGAAGCTTGTTTAGATGCTTGTGTAAAAGAGCAAGTCTTCCCTAGCAATTAAAACCAAATAATTTAAGCTCCTAGCAAGCATATGTATAATAAATAGCAAATATTGTAGCAGACAATTCAGATGAAAGCAATGGCAAGGATATGAACATCTCCTCCATTGTGTCTTTTAAGATTACATTTAATTCAATTCATTACACCTACTTTTGTACCATACTGGGGTGCTGAAATGCCAGGAGGACAACCCCAATTCTGGTCTTTGCTTTCATGGGCTCTAATGCAATTCATTCACCATTGAGAAAGAAAGAAAAATGTCCCTAAAATAAGCTTATCTAAATTCTTGCTGAAGTTAATTGGAGATGAAGTTGTGAAATACTGAAATCTAATTTTAAAAAATGATATTGAATCCATGTGGTTGTTGAAGAAACTCCTTTTTTTTGACTGTAACAAATCTGTTTTAGAGTAAATCATGCATAGAAGGCCATCACTTGGAGAAGTTTCTAACTGATTTATCATTTATTTTGGAAAGTCTCTGAAATATGCTGTTGTCCAGAGCCCTTTTTCTGTTGTACTACTGGCAATTATGATGAGCAGTGCAATATTAAAAGGGCATTGGCTGGCAGAAACATGACCCCCTTTAGCAGCCCCCCCTCTTCAGAGTGGGCAAACAACCCTAAAATAGATGCCTCCTCCAGTGTATTTATGCACGTGTGTGAAATAAGGTTTTATACATGTGGGAGTGGTTTTAAATAAGGAGAGAGATTCTGGGTGCTGCATTTTTAGATGTCTTTCTATCGACATGGGCGGGAATGATTTAAACACATCCTATTTAAAACATAAGCTCCAAACATTTCTGGGAGCTTTCAAGGCATCACATTACCTGCTTTGTTTACTTGTAATTAATTATTAATTTCTACACACTTCCATACAATATCTACATTGAAATTTTATAAGGATTCCTTTATAGTTTTTGCCCTGATAGAAACTTTCCCCTATATGTTTAAGGTCCTTGTGTCTATAGGGATTTAATGTTGTTGATTTGTTTCTAAGAATCTGTAGTGTTTTTACTCTGACTTTTGGATGGTGACACACACAGATATATCTGAGATGGAAGCACAGGCGCTAGGTATTTTTGCACACAAGTCTCATCATTTCTGTAACATTTTCCATAGCAAATCAAAGTACTGTGTATTTATACCATTCTATATATACACACACATCAGCCTTTTGCAGCTGTACTGGTCAACCACCATAAAATACACAACACAAATAAGAAAGCTTCTGAAGACACAGGAAAGGGCTGGCACTTTCAGTGATTTGTTTGAATGGTGTAGTTTAGATTCATTGACTGGCCAATCTGGGCTTTCTGGAAACACATACATTTGGGGATGCTGAATTATGGCCCTTGTTCCTTTCTTCTCCATTACTGCAGCAAAATATTTGATTGTATAAAACCTTTATAACGTACTGTGCCTCGATATACTGGGCATGTAGCAAAAGACTGTAATGGTTTGTTTAACAAGCCATACTAACAGTGGTCTTTCTCTCTCTTTCCCCCCCCCACCTCTGTCATTTTTTTTAACTAACTTTTTGTTGTTAGTTTCCTTTTTTTTTTTTTTCTTTTCTTTTTCTTTTTTTTTTTTTTTTTACCTTGTCTAATTACAATTGCAAATAAACTTTGTCATGCAGAGTTTTATTGGGGCTAAACATAAAAACGTTATTGTGGTTAACACTGTAATGTAACAGTCCCTTACAAAAGGATGCAGGGACAGCTGTGCAGAACGTGACAGTGGCTGCTGGTATCGCTGGCTCTGACAATGTTGCACTACTGTCTGCACAAATAAAGCAGTGCAATAATATTGTCAAAGCATTTGGTTCCAGTCCTAATACATCCTTTATGACCAGTTACTGTTGCACACCCAGTCCCTGACATTATGTGATTCTGTAGTTATTTAATACATTTTAGCAGGGAACCAGCCCCCTCCTCTGATTTCTTCCCCCCATCACTAAGGCTCCAGTGAGCATTAAAATGTCAAAATCAAGTAGAAAATGCCTAAAAAAAAACCCCAACCAAAAAACCAAATCGCTACCCATGTGTGTGTTTGTTTGTTTGTTTGGTGTTTAGATTGCATGTTCTGTGTGGAAATTCCTTGGGTTTTGTTCCCTGGGTTGACTGTTTCAGTGTACAAAATGGATTGCCCTTTCTGCCACTAGCCTGGGTCTGTGTGTCCAAGTTGTAAAATAAAAAGCTGGCCTATTCACATTTTAAAGCCCTCTTGTCCTCCTTTAGAGCAATCTCCACCTTTAAAATACCCTCTCTGGGCTTGAATATTTTGTTGCTTCTGTTTTAAAAATTAGGTTTATGAACCTAAAGATGTTATTGTTGTGTATAGAAATCAGTGACTAAGATGTACGTGTGCATTCACAGGCAATTTAATTTTTGCTTCCTATTGATGTATTTTTCAAGTTCCATCGTATTTCACTTTTGGGGGAATTACTGTTCAGATTAAAGCAATATTGATACCTTCATTTTCATTTAAAAAAAGCCCCAAACAACTAGAAGGCACCTAAATAATAATCAATAGGCCTTGAAAGACAATCTTTCCCTGCACTTCCCAATAGCAACGTAGAGCGAGTCTGAGAGACACAGGGATGATGTAGGCCTAGGAACAGCAGTATTGCATTTGGAATCGATCTTTAAATAACAATATGTTGGTGACTGTCACTGGTGGTGCAGTTGGAGGCAGATGTGGTATTTTCGCCTGCAGCTGCTAAGAAAGGGGTTTGGAGGGCTGGGGGATGGGACCTTCCTCCTTTTTTTATCCTGAAGCCTTGAGCTGTTACCTTGGGAGCAAAGGGTGGGGGTGGGGAGAGCCGTCATATTGGAAATCAAATCTAGGTAAAGGAGCGTTTCCAGCTTGTACCGCACATCCCAAGCCAGGCCGGGGTGTGCTAGTGAGTGAGCCATGGGGAGGCAGAAAATGGAGGACCACATCCTGAGGGGGGTCATGTCCTATTTTGGAGGGATGAGGGGAAGCTGAATCCTCAGTAGCACACTCCAGTTCTTCAATGAAGAAGGGAGCGAACAAAAGACACCTTCTCAGTCTCTCTGTTTCTGGTGAGGAGCTGGAGCCTGTCTCCCTTTCACACCCAGGGGAGAAGGCTAAGATCTCTGCACCCAAACCAGAGGCACCGTACTGGTGGCAGATAGGGTTCAGCTTCCAGGCCTCAGTGGAGGTAACCTGAGCCGCCATGGCTGCCTTCTCCAGAGCTTTTCTTTTCATCCATCTCTGCATTGTAGCACGGTTGCCATTTTTTCATGTGTTAAGGAATGGGGACGCCTGTTTAGCTTTGGCACTTTCCCTCCTTCTCCTAATTTCGAACTAATTAAAAAGTAGGAGAGAGTGAAATCTCTGAAGGGCTGGGGCTGTGCGTGTTCTCCCCCCACCATCAATAAGAGTGCAAGAGTGACCAGAGTGGAAGCACGAGGGGCCCTTTGCTACCCCGACCAAGGAGGATGGGAAGGAGGGTGGACCAGTGAGAAGCTGGAAGCCACCCTGGAGCAGAGCAGCGCTTTGTTCTGTGTGTGTGCTCATGGAGCCCATCAGCGGGTGGAAATAAGTGCTAATGAAAGCCTTGGTGGGGCTGATGCGGGGCTGTAAGATGGCCTCTCAGACTTGTGAGCCTGCCTTGTTTGGAGGTGGAGAAATCACAGAGGGAATAGATGCGTGCTTGTTTCCCTATATAAAGTTACGTCTTTAAAAATAATATGGTCGCCACACTTGAAAACCTCCCCTGGGCGTGGGGGGGATTGGAGGCTTCTTGTGATATAGGGAAAGGCCTGTGAGGTGACAGGAACATGTTCCATTCATGGAGGGTAAGGGGACATCTTCTGTGGCTTCCCGCCTCTGCCTGGGGCAACAGAGCCCTTAGAGGGCCCTTCCCTGACCACCAGTTCTCCTGAAGACAGGCTCCAGGGATGGGGGGGGCGAGAAAGGGGTTCCCTGCAGATTTGGGCCTGATATAGAGGTTCCACATTCCAAACCCTCCCTTCCCCACTCTCTCTTTTTTCTTTTTTTTTTTTTTATTAACCCTGCCTGGTTGAGGAATGTAACAGTAAAAAAAAAAAAAAAAAAGGCACTGGAGGAAAGCAAAAAAAAAAAAGGGGGGGGGGGGATTCGGAAGCAAAGGCCCCTTCAGGAGTCTGTATTTGTGCAAGGGAAACCATTTGCATGTGTGTGGAGATGCCAGAGTTTGTCTCCAGTTGGGTTGGAGGGGGAGGGCGCGGGAGGAATGCGGGGAATCAGGTCGGGCTGCGGGGGGAAGGGCTCCGGCAGAGCCTCCATCCTGTTGTTGCATAAACTTGTTAAAAGAACCCCTCCTCTGTGGAGGCAGCACACATCGGGTATTAGTGTGGTGGAGGAGGCCAGACCTGCGCCCTGGCTACACAACCAATTGGAGCGGAAAGTGAAATCAGATGGTTTAAGTTTTCAGAGGGATTTTTTTTTTCAGGGGGACGTTTTGAGTCATTGCATTGAGCGCTAGAGCTGTGTTAAGGTCGCTCCTGCTCTCGCTGCTCTTGGGTGGCTTGGGGAAAGGAGGCGGCGGGGGGGGGACGACACACAGGAGGTGCTGCTTCCCCCTGTGTGGTGCCTGGGCCAGGCTGTAGAGACTTGGGCTTGGGGCCCCCTGAGAACTCGCAGCCCTGCCCTGCAGGAGAAGGATGGGCAGTGTACGGGCAGCAGGGCTGTGCCGTGAGGCAAGTCTGTCTCCCACCGTGGGGAAGAGTTATCTGGGGACCCTAAGCCCAGCCCCTTATGTGCGCCTTCCCCAGTCAAGGCAGCCGCAAGACCTTCCACTTGCCCTGTGGTACACTACAGGGCCAGAAGCGGGATCGGCACTTCCAAGGTGATAGGATTTAGCTCTATTTTGCTCCTACATTTAGTACTATAAGTCTTTCTTTTTTTTTCCTTTTTTTTTTTTTTTTTCCATCAGACAGCAGAGCGCTGGTAAACACCATGCAGAAAAGCCGTATTGTGGGGTTACAAAGTCTAGGCTGTTTAAGGAGCTCTGTCATTCCTTTTAATGGAGCTCACTGACGCAGATCTGGCTTCTGCCAGCCGAGGAAATATTGCTGCTGAGAAAAGGGTTATTGAAACCCACAAGCTAAATATTATAAGCAAGAATCAAATGGCAGGACATTCTGAAGTGTAATCCCTCCTGATTTCAGGAGAAGGGGAATGTATTGGTAAGTGCCCGTGGGTGACAGAATCCCCAAGCTCGGTGAGTGAAACGCTCTTGGGAAGGTGGCGTTTTCAGAGAGGATTATCAACTCTTACTCTCTGGAGTCTCTCACACCTGGACAAGTTGACTCTTGCATGGGAGCAAGAATCCCCTTTTTCTCTGGATGGATTTGTACAAACTTGTTAGATAGACTTAAGGAGCCAGGACTGGAATGCTAAGAATTTTCTCTCTCTCTTAAAAAAAAAAAAAAAAGAAGAAGAGAGAGAGAATTAAAAAGGCAACACTTCCCAGCTTTAAAACAATGATAAAATTATTAAATAGAAAACTCTAAATCAAATCTCAGCCTACCGCTGTTTCCAAAGTGTTTGCTCTGACCTTTGGTAATAGTGTCAATTCCACTGCAGAAAACATATTGTAGACTATATTATGTATTTAATTGCGAGATGGCTTTTAAATGGTCTCCTTTCCTCAGGCTAGCAAAATGGCTGTGGCCAGGGAAGCAAGGCTGGGCTGCAGCTTTGGTGCCCTGTTATGTTTTGTTAGGTTGTGACTGAGAGAAAAATTTAAACAACTCGATTGCCCCAAGTGGCATCTTTAACCACAAGAGAAACAAACAAACAAACAGCAACAAAGGGAAGGGGAAATGGCTCCCTAAACTAAACAGGGGAAGACAGGGTCTGATCTCAGAAGGAGCAGAGACCTCTGCGCTCCAGCCAGTCAGCTCACTACTTTATTTATCCCAAAGCTTCATCGTAAGGACACTTCCAGTCTATTTGTCTGCTAACATCAGAAAAGGGCAGCTTAAACATACAGCAGTGACTCCACTACAGTAAAAGATTCCCCCCGACGCACTGCCAAAAAAAAAGCTTCCATTATTGAGCAACATATAAAGTGTTATTTCCATACTAGTCTGGGTGACATTTCCATTTAGTTTCTATAACTGTGATTAAAGGCGAGAGAGGTTTCTAAACATATCTGGAGATGCTGAGCCTCCTGGTGTATAAATAGCATGCATTTCATAATCTCGTGTTTAAACGTTTATATTAAAATAACCCCCATATACATTCCAGAGGCTCCCTGCTATAGGGCATGACATGACCCAGGCTTTGCATATTGTTTGCAGACTGGGGGAATGTGACTGGAGATTGAATCAGTCCTTATTTTTCTTGTCTTGTTAGAAAAAAGAAATAGGGGAGGTGTGGGGAGTCCTGTGCCAATACACCACTTGGAGATAAGGAAATTTTTGAGACACATCTAGGCTCTCAGCACAAATCCAGAAACATAAAGTAACGTAATTGCCTTTGCTTGGAACTTAAATTGTGGCTGATGTTTGTAATTATATCTCTTACCCTCTCCTGCCAGTTGTAGCTTCTGCAACTACTGAAGTGCCTAAGTTGTGTAGAAATTGTTAAATGGTGCTCCACACACACACACACTATTGGTGCATTAGTAATGTCACTTGATGTGCAGATTGTATGTTTCCACTGTAAACTTGCCAGTGGGTTTGTCTCTTGGGCCACTGGAGAAGTTAAATTGTGTGTATTGAGTTAAAGTCTTGTTTGAGATAACATCGAGGCTGAAGAGTGGAAAAGACATGGTAAACAATAAACAAAATAGACTGGACAGGAATAGATGGAAAGGTAAGGCTGAGCCTAGTTGAGTCTTTTTTTTGTGTTCTCAGTCCAACTGGATGTCTAGGTTGCAGGGATTGTGGAGAAGCAGTGGCAGGATTAAACCTGAGGTTTTGCCAAGGTAACAAGAATATAGAAGTTTGATAAAACTTATTTTGAGCTGCTTACAGCAATCTCTGTGAACATGGCCTTTTAGTTAGCATGAGCAAAGGTTAATACAAATAAATAATGTGGAAAAAGATCCCTGTTTGCTTCCACAAGCATCACAAAGGATGGGGAGGAGGAGGGGTTGGAGCAGAATGGAGATTCTGTTTATCAGTCCATTAGAAAAACCACACAATTCAATGGAGTTTTCCCTGTTCTCTGGCATGTCCTTGGGTTTTGGCTGCTTTGGGCAAGTCAGGCAACATCAAAGAGAATGGAGAGCTGCCTCACACCAGCATGCCAAATGCCAGGGATCTCCAATGGCAAAGACCAGATCAGTGTGGTGTGGATAAATTAGCCAGGACTCTATGAATTAGGGGATTGTCTCTCCATTACACTCCTATTACTGGAAAGCAGGCTGAGGAAAGAGAAGCTTAAAGTGTCAAAATCATGACCTGGTGTGGGATGCCCTGGGAATGAAGTTTCCTTCCTCCTCTGGACTCTCAAGCATTCCTACATGACAAATGCACTGGGGCAGGTTAACTGAGCGCCAGGTTGCAGAATAAGAGTAGTTGGCAGAGCAGCCCTGAAGCTGAAGGTGAAGCTTGAAGCTTGGCCCCTCCCTGGGAATCATTTTTCTGGCTGTTGGTGTGTTCAACACTAAGACAGCCTCAGCTGAAGATTTCTGTCCCTAGGACAGAAAAGATGCTGGGGAGGGGGGAGAGGAGAAGAAAAAGCCAAACAAAACAAGCTAGGGCAAAACACGCGTGCGTCTCCAAACACTGTTTAATCTGTGTGCATTAATGTGAAGTCAGTGCTGGAAAGCCAGCCCTGGAGATCCTGTTTCGCTTTCTCATTCTTGGTGTGTACTTAATCCTGTGATTTCCAATGAAGGGAGGGATATTTTAAAACACTGGGCTCTCCAAGTAGGACAGCCCTAGAAAGGAAGTTCTCTAAAGGTTTGATGCCTGTTAGTAAGAGGTTCAAAACACAACTATCAGTTAATCAAATAAATAGCACTTCCCAGCCTCTAACAGATAATTGAGGTTATTAATAAAGGAGAGAAATTCACACAGAAGAAAAACGTGAGAACTGGGGATGGAGGTGTCAAAACCTGGGTAAAATCCACACTGCAGTTAAATATGCCCTGGGAGAAAGGGGTAGTATGCCCATGCACAGATTCTGTGGGGTCAGAGGTTTACTCCAGTCCTGCATCCCCACCCTCCTGGGAGCACACGGTGCTGTGATCCATAGGGCAGTGCACTGCTTTCTAACTTTTTACCCCTTCCCCATTTGCAGGCATGGAATGAAGCTCCCTCCAGTCACCTGCTGCAAGACACATTATCCAGCTTCCTAACCTTAAGGATGAGACCCTATCAATATTGTCTCTGCTTTTGTGATCAGGGTAGTAGTGCAATATTGCTTATAGGGTCTTGTCTTTTGAGGGTTACTCTTCACGGACAGAAGAAAGCCACAGCAGGAAAACAATAATCCTATGTAACCATCGAGTTAAGGGAAAAGTTGTGAAATGCTGAGTGCTGTTAGATAGGCAAGTAACTGCAGAGATGGTTTTTGTGACAAATAATCGTGCTATTGTGGTGACTCCGGTTGTGAGTAATGGGCATATTTTTGATGCTATCACACGGGATTCAAAACGGCCTCGTGTCTAAAACGCACAGGAATGATTGAAACCGGAGAAACCCATCACGGCTCCATTTTAAAATAGTATGAGTCCCGAGACATTTGAAGGGTGCCTGCTTTACATAATGATGTAAACACCCACCAAGGGATGGGAGGAGAGATACATAGCCACACTTGCTGTTTCTGTGCCTGATCCCAGCCCGAAAACCGGTGGCGATGCGAAGCAGAGCACAGCACAAAGAGACAGAGGCTTTAATCCCAGTAACCTCCTCGAAACAAAGCTCATGTCTCCGCTGGCGAGCACGGCCCGCCAGCTACAGAGCTGGGCTCCAAGGCCGGGCCGGGCGCTACCGCCGGGGGCTGCTCTTGGGCGCAGCGGAGCCGGGGACGGCCTCCGGCCCTTCCCGAGAGCGGCGCACCGAGGTACGTGGGAACGAAGCCGGGATACGGGTGTTCAATCTCCTCTGCTTTGTGAGGGATCAGCTGGGGGCTGACAGCAGCCGGGATGGCCGAGTGGGTGGCCCTGCCTTCCATTTCAGGTGGTCCCCGCGGTCCCTTTCGGGACCTCAGGGGCCCAGGGAAAGGGTTGGTGGGAGGGGACTGGGGGCCGGATCAGGGCGCGGCGGAGCAGCCGCTGCCGCGGAGCTTTCTGAGCCGGTCCCCCGGCGTCGCGTCTCCCCGCGGCTCGCATCGCATCGCCGGCCCGCGGGCGTGCAAGGAAGGGACCGAAGCCCTACGGCGGGGCCGTGCCCATTTCCTCCCCATTGAACGGCTGACTCTGCCACTGCCCTCGGTTTAAATTCACCTCCTCAGCATCATTCCGGGGGGAGGCGTCCAGCTCGGGGACAAAGCCAGGATCGCCCCCCGGGCTCTCCCTCCTTGCACCCGGACGGGCTGCAGGCCGAGGGGCGGCTGCGGCTGCTGGGCCAGCGCTGGGACCACCGGGCGGGCTGCCCCTCTTTCCCTGTTGCACTACTGTCACGGTCGCAGCGAGCAGTGCAATAATGAAAGGGCGTCAGTGCGCCGGGGAGCGGCGAGAGCCGGGGACGAGCCGGTGACAGCGTGCGGGGACGGGACGTCCCGCCGCCCCCCGAGAGCCACCTTAACGGAGGAAGTGGGGGGGCTCGGTTGTGCAACTTTCTTTGTTTAAACACGCAGCGGCGTGTGCGCGCAGGGGCAGGGCAAGGTGAGCGGCTCCGCGCACCGCCCTGGCCCGGGCCCACGGCGACCCCAGTCCCGCCGGCCCTGGCGGAGCCCGGGCGGGACGCCCCTCCGCTGTACCCGGCCAGCGGCAAATAAATAAAGTGACTCCTACGTCCCCTGTCGCTGCCTTTTCTTCCTGGTGGGTTTTCTTGCAGGTCTCCAGCCCCTCCCGCCTTCCCCGCAGCCACAAACCCCCTCGACGGGCTTTGTCCGGCTATCCGGTGTGCTACGCGCCCGCTGGGATTGGTGGGGAGAGGTTGGAAACGCTAATAGGAAAACGAGCGTCTTCCTTCACTATGGAGCCCGAAAAACGGACTCGAGTCATGCTCTAATGCTTGGTTCAGCGATGGAGCACGGGTAGAGAAGCGAGCATGTGGGGTGGGAGGGTAAGGGTTTGCAATAATGGAGCAGAGAACAGCACTCTGCATCTGGGAACTGTGCTTGGAAGGCCAGGGAATAGCCCTTTGATTATTAGTGGCCATGGTGAAATGGATACTTCTATAAAAGAGAGCTGGTGAGGGGTATTTCCTTTAGCAAAGAACCTTTCCACTCTGGCCTTTTGAACCTGTGCTTCTCCCTGGCACCGTTTCTGCTTCATCATGAGTTTTTGCAGAGGAAGGTGAGTGCAGAAAGCAGGCAGGCTGTGGGAGAGAGGATGCAACCTAATTCTGATGAAAAGGCTTTTACAGTCTATGCTTCATTTCCTACTTCTTTTGGATTCTGTCTTCTGTCCCTCACACACACAAGCAGATAAAAAAGCTGAATCCTTCCCTGCAGCCTTTCTCCCAGGGAAAAGTCAGCCCCCTCCCCAGCTTCACCTTCAGGCACTGCGCACACAAAATGGCTGCAGCAGCCTGTGGGTGGGCATGGAGAGCTCAGGAAGCTGCTTTTCTTTTTTCCCACCCTGCCTGCCCAGGAACCCCTTCTGCTTTTATTTTCTGTGGCATTTTGCTCTTGCATAGCTCTGTGCAAATCCAAGGGGGTCTCCTCTGTGTAATCTATGCATGGAATGGGAGCTGGGGAGGGAAATGGCCAGTTTGCATGAGAAGGGGACCTGTCGGGCCCCAGTGTTTATTTTTTTGCTGACCTTCTGGGGATATGGTCAGTGAGAGCTGTGACAGCTGCTGGAAGCGGCAGGGGCTTTGAAGATTGTGAAGGTTGTGACCTCGAGGCCCCTTTCCTCTCTCTGTCCCAGGAGCTGCTGAGTCAATCAGGGAAAAGGGGAGGTGAAATGGGGGCTGCTCTTTAGCTATTTTTCAATCGGTGAATGAAACAGGAAAGGACAAATGCAAAAAGAAAAAAAGAGCGATTACTTCCACTTTGGTGCATTACTGAGAAGGGGGAATCTCTCTTTGGCAAAAGATTATAACAATAATGGGAAACCACTGTGCTCCTAAGATCCAGCACCTTGAATAAAGGATTTAACTGGGCAAGGAGCTGATGGCAGATCAATAACAGTAAATTAGGGGGAAAGCCTACAAACTCTTCTTGCTTCAAAGCAAGAGGAAATCCACCTCTTATTTCCACCTGATATCAGCTCTAGATAAAGCAGCGGGAACATGTTCTCAGTTGGTCTGCTAGCTCCCACCATCTTGACCCTACACTAACACGTCTTCATCTGTGCTGAGCTCAGCTGAACCTTATGGCTGAGGCTGCAGAGGCCACTGAGACCTGCTGCACCACACATGCCAAAATAAAGGGACAAAGTGCATTGTGCAGGCCTCTATCCTTGATATGCATGTGCTTTCAAATGGCACAAGCTCCCTTGGCAATCCAGGGCACTGGGCAGCCCAGGAGAGGGCCATCAGTCAGCCCTGGAGTCCTCTCTAAGACCAGTGAGTGGAGTTTCAGTCTTTTTCACGTTCTGGATAACATGATCCTATGATATTTCCTTTTAAAATAGTAATCAGAACAGCAAACAGAGTGCCTGGCTTCGGTTGACCAATACACAACAGAGGCAAGGAAGGCAAACAGCAGGCTTTTCAGTTAGTTTACACAGGGGGCACTTAAATACTGTATTGGTTACATAATACCATTTGGGGGTTGGGGCTTTACACATTCTTCTACTAAATATATCTATGAGATTTGTTTTAAAGTGATCAACATAAATCCAGCCACAGCTTTAAGAGGAAAGCTCCTATGATTAGACCTAATACCACCAGGTAGCTCGTAGCACATCTACTGAGGACTAAGGCACAACAGAATTTTCCCCTGGACCTGCTATTCAGCATTGCACTCATTCTGCTGTGGTGGAGGGTGTAAACTGCTCTAGAAGGGTGCCCTAGACAGCAACTTCTCTGCAGGAAGCACAAGCTGCTGGGTTTTAGAGCCATATCCTGCCACCACTTCACATCCAGTCCTCGGGATTCATCCCAGCACAGACTGAAGACAGATTATGTTCTGGCAATTATGACAAAAGTGCTATGCAGAGGAGGAGGCATGTGAAAGGAAAAATAAATCTAAATCCTAGCTGTGAATGATTAGGGAAAAGGTATTCACTGTTAACTCCTCCAGGAGAACCCCATTCATGTAAGATACCTAGAGGTATATTCTCTTCCTGATAAGCCCTCCAGTAAGCATCGTGCTCCCATCTGAAGAGTAGCAGATGGCCTAAGTGCTTCACTGGAGGCTTGACCATGGCATTATCCACCTAGCTTTTCAGCTGAAGCCCGGCTCAATCTGTACACAACTTCTGAGATTCCTGCTAAACCTTTCCTGGGAATGGCAGCTTCCCCAGGCAAAGCCTGCATATAGGAGCCCTGCATCCTTGCAAAGGACCCATCCCTCTGATCAGAAGTGAACAGATGGGAAGAAGAGTCTCAAGACATCAGAGCTTTAAAATTGTGCTCTTTAGTGTGTTGCCGCCAGAAGCTCCATGGGCAGGGATCTCTGCCATAAGGAGCTCACAGAACAGTGGGTGGGCGGCTAATTGAAAATGGAAGTTCCTTGGGGCAAACCAAAATAGTCTTTGTGACACTGCATGGAACTAGGTACAACACGACACACTGCCTGGGCTCAGCATCAGCCACTGACTCAGTACAAATCCTGCTTCCTCACTCACCTGGGAGGTGGGAAAGCTTGCAGTCCTCCTTAGATCTTGTCTTGTAAACCTCCTTTGGCACACAGATCAGGTGACAATGACAAGTCACTGTGCACAGTGCAAACTCAGATGTACCATTTCGTATGGTGTATGTAGTAAGACAAACACTTTAGAGTCACCTGCTACTACTACAACAAACGACAGACCCCTGCTTCCCTCAAACACTCATCTGCTGAGAAGCAACACCCTTGCCAGGAGTCACTACATCTTCTCAAAGCAGTTTGCCCAATCAAAATCAATTGGGAGTTACAGCGAGTACCATCACATAGTGCTAGAAAACAAACTGGTTTGTTCTTTCACAGTGAATTCCCATCATATTTCAGAACAAGTTTAGGATGACAGCAATCTGGTTTTACATAGACCACCAGCAGAAAATTCCGATGCTTGGTTTTCCTTTTACAGCGGTCACACCTTTAACATGCCTCTAGATTTTTTTTTAAGAAGCCAAACAAAAGGGAGGCTTTTGCTCCCAGAACAATATTAAAAGACTCTCATCCCAAAGGAACAGAGAATCTCTCAACAGCTAAAGTATGAAGGCCTCCTTCATGAGCAGCTGTTACAGGCACTAAGTAAGAGAAAAGCCAAGGATTCCTCACTGCCCACCCCCAAGCACCAAGTGATTCATTTAGGGCATTTATAGAAGCGTTTGGAGCAAGTGAAAGGGTAGTTTTGATGTTTTATTGAACCTCTGTCCAAATTCTCTGATCAGAATCAATCCCCTTTTCCCCTCTTTTCCGTCTTCATGCATGGGCATCACTACTGAAAGGTGTTTACAAGAAAAATAAACCAGCACTCACGTCTCCCCACCCCCCCAAAAAAACCCCAAAACACAACCAAAGCCAACCAACCAAAAAAAACCACCCTCACACAAAAACACCAAGAAATCCCAAACCACCAAAAATACCAAAAGCCAAATTCATCCTGCTCAAAAACAAACACACAAACAAAAAAACCTACAAACCACCAAAAAGCGGGAGAGAATTTAAAGAGTGGCGAGAGAATCAGGATAATATTTAAATCGGGAAAAGTGAAGGCGAGCTGTTTTCCATTTGTACCCTGTAGGAGGGAGCCAGTGGGGTAACGGGTCTTCCTCGAACAGCCGAAATGCCCTTGGCACCACAACAGGACAACCCCTCGCAGTGAGTTAAGCCAGCAGCCTCCCCCCCGGCAGAGGAGCGGCCGGCAGCTCCGGGCGGAGGTTCTCCTCGGGCTCTGCTCCGCTCCCGCTGCCACGACGGGGGGGGCAGCCCCCAGCCACCGGCGCTAAGGAAGGGTTTCGGTGCCAGGGGCTCATCCTCGATGCTCAGGGAGGGCCGGTGCACCGCAGCCGGTAGAGCACGACAGCTAGAGTAGGGTGAAACCGGCCACGGTGGGGATTTCGGAGGGTCTCCGCGTCGTGGCTCTTGAAAGAACCCGGCACTTGGCTCCCACGGCTCTTCCCAAAAAAAAGCCCTAAGAGCTTCCCCCACCGGGCTGGAATGATTAAGAGGGAAGGTGAAGGTGTGCCAGAAACCACCGCTTTCCCCTCCGCGGAAGGCTCACGTCCACCAGCCCTGGCAGGGACGAGGAGGGGAGGCTCGGGCTGTGTAGAGGATACATAGACTAAAGCCACTTCCCGACGAAGAAGTCTCAAAATATTATATTGAGGGCACACAATAAAATAGATTGCGGGCGGGAGAGGGGAGAGAAGAAACACGCAGCAGGAGAGGCTGTTCGGCCAGTATTGCTCAGGCATTCACTCACACGTTTCCGATTATTTCTGCCTAAAATAGCCCTAAAATCCAAACACATCCTTTCCTGGCTCTTCTCTATTCAATTGTAAACCCACTGATGCACATAAACACCCCAAGGACCAGGCCGGAGGGAGCCCGCTGATGCTCCTACCGTGCCGCCGGGAAAGCCCTGCCCGGGCACTGCGGGGGGCTCGGGGCGGTCCCGCCTCCGCCGCACTGGTGTAGCTGCGCTTCCCGCAAAGCTGCGAGAGCCGCGGATCTCCTACAAGCAGACGGTCGGTCCGGGGGGCGGAAAGCACAGGGCGGAAAGACTACGAGGCATGGGGAGCCCGTCACCCCTCAGTGCCGAGTAGGGGCCAGAGCAGTCCCAGGAAGGGTGCTGTCAGGATACCTGGTCCCCCTAGGGCTCCTGGGCGGCTGGGCAGGGCCACGCAGGAGCTGCTGCCTTCGAGGGACATGGTGTCCTTCGCCATTTTAACTTGTGGGTCCGAGCAGACCCACAGAAGAGAGGTGCAAGTGATCTCCCGCTGCGCTTCGAGCCACGGGGGAAGGACATGGGGGAGAGGTGGGGGTCACCTGGGCAGCCCGGGCCATGTCCCTAGCCTTCCCGGACCCCAGCCCCGGATCCTGGCTCACTGCTCACAGACAAGGCAAAGAAAACTTATTTCTCTTCCAGGTGAGACGAAGAGGAAACATGTTTTTTGGGATCACTCTGTTCTGCAGCTATGAACCGAGCGCTGGTCATCAGTCCCAGCCCAGTACCCTAAGCATAGCTTCACCCACTCCTACTATAAGATTCCTCGACTTTCAGTATAAGCCAGTGTCTCAGGGTGAACAACAGACACTAATCTTCCTTAGGTTCCTTAAAGCATAAGGTACAAAAATATATACTCTAGTGCCAAGGTGGTTGTCTGTCAAGAGTGATCTAAGTCTAGTCGGGCAGCCGTCCTGCGGACGGTTCATAATTTTCCCTTCGAAAGCACCTTTTAATGTAACGTCCCACCCAGCACCAGCCCTCCAGCATCCCTTCCCCGTTACGCCGGTGCCGTGGCATGCAGCCGGGGGCAGATCCGCTGTCGGCGCTCCGCCGCGGGGTCCCTGCCGGCGGCGTGTTCCGAGCAGGTCGAGGGCTGCTCGGCGGGCATGGCAGGGGATGCCGAGGCTCCCCCTCCTCCCAGTGCGCTCCCCCGCCACGCGTGCGCCCTGGCCCAAGCAGCCCCCGCCCCTGCCCTGCTGGGGACCGCCGGGCGCGGAAACCCTAATTTTCCATCACTTCATTGTGACATTCTCCACATAGGGGACCCCCTCCCCCCCTTCTCCGTCCCCGCGGAACACGCACCGCCACCCCTCGGTGCTGCGGGGTTGGCTCCCGGTAGGGCAGGTCTAGAGGCAGGGGAAGCTGTAAAAGCTGCATGTGACAATCTTGGGAGGGTGTTTAGGCTTTGCTCCACTACCCACTACAGCTCAGAAAGGTATCACTTCCAAAACAATCACAATTCCCTCTACCCTTTTGCGAAGGGAGGAAGAAAGTTGCGCTCTTCCAGCTGAGCACCCCAAGCTGATACATTTGCTCCTTGGGGTGTATCCCTTCTGGCCGGTCCGGTGACCTCACAGTGCTGAGCATCCCTCCTGCCCTCCAGCGCCCGGCCCTACCCCGAGGCGAGGCGGCTTCCCTAAGGTGAAACACGAAGCACTTACACCCCCAGAGCCGAGACCGAGGGCTCCGAGGCTGCTGGGACTTCTTATCAAAGTTTCGGTTAATCACAGCAAACAGCCTCTCACCTCGTGAAGGAAATCAGTGACCACGTAGGGAGACAGGCAAAGATTTTGGCATTTGAAGGTGTTTTGCCCCAGAGACTGAAGTCTCTCAGCTCAACTGAGAGCCTCCGTGCGTTTGTATTGCTGAGGAAATGCAGCACAACATAAACGTGTTTTGCTGTGCAGCTTTATGGAAAAATTGCCCCCAGCTCGGCAGTAACCACCTCCACACCCAGGGAAGGCAAAGGTGATGCCTTAAAAAGTGCAAGAGAGACACCAGCAGTGTCCCCTTGGATGCAATTTGAGGAGAAGCCTTTAATTTTGCACTTCCCGACGTCTGCTTTAGCCGCACGGCTAGAAGAGTCCTTTTTCGGCAATGGAGTCACAAGCACACGCGACACAAGCCCAGTATAAGATGCTGCTGGCACGAATCACGAGCCTTCCCGCTTTGAACAAGCGGGAAGGACATGAGTAGAGTAAGATAGGAACTGCTGGAGGTGCATTACGGCGCGTTTCCCCCTATAGTGGCAGCAGCCCGGAAGGGCTGGAACCCTCCCCACAAGCCCTCCCACGGTTAAAGTCTTCACCACCACGAAGCCCCAAGGACGTCTCAGATGCGGGACAAGCTCTCAGAGCCCCGCAGCTCCCTCTCCCGGACAGGTACCGACCCGCTGCTCTGTCTTGCCGGCACAAGGAGACACCGCTCTCCTCTAAGTCACCAGCTCAACGCTTGAGCTACTGGGCTTTAAGCTTGCCACTTGGCCAGAGGAAGTCGGATAAAGGCAGTGGAGGGAGCGGGAAGGGACCCGCGAGCACAGGGCGGCGATGCCGCCCCGCTCCCGGGGCTCAGCCCTGCCACCGCCTCACGGCACGGCATTATAGCGCCCAGCTGGCGAGGAGCTTTCCTTCCTCCCGGTGTCCGACTTCCCAGGGATCCTGCCAGGAGCCGAGCTCTGCCCACAGCCGGTGCCCCGTCTGCAGACCTTCCCCCCGGTACCTCCCGCCCCGCTAAGGCGGGCGAGGCTGAATAAAGAAACGATGACTGTGAGCAGGCAGAAGCCAGGGGAGAGTAGGGACGAGGGGAGGAGGCAGACGGCAGCGTCGCAACGGGAAAGTGGGAGGAAGCCTCCTGCCATCATCACTCAAGGACCGCAGTTAGCAGAGGCTGGCTCGCAAGGACTGGTACCCAGCAGAAGCTTACTCCTCAAGGATCATTTTTCCATTAGACATGAAGGAATACCGACAGGCGGCTGATGCCGAGAAACCGAAGCCGCACCGCCGGGCAGGTCTACCGAAAAAATCTACCTACCCGGTAAACGAACAAAGCCCCGGCAATAAGCGCCCCGTCCCCACCGAGGCTGGCTGGGTGACCTCGCAGGCACCGAGAGATGCAGCCCCGCAAGTAGCCAGGGAGGAGCCGCGGGGAAAAGCCTCCCGCTGCTCACCAACCGATCCCGTTTCAGTAAGAGGTGGTAGCTCGTCTTTCATCCTAACGCCAAAAGGAATCCGCGGCACATGGCTCAGGATCTCCTCCCGAGGAAGCAGTGCAGGCAGGAGCCGAGGAGCGCCGGACTGGGGACCAGGAATGTTCATGTAAGTATTGCCACTGACGTGCGATGTATCTTACACAGATACCGAAGTATCAAATAGATCGTTTGATTTTAGTTTTTGGTTTTGAGATCTCGCAAAATGCAACCTGATTGTCGTAGATGACGGGTAGAGGCGAGTTCCCTGTTTAACGATCCTTCTGGGTCATGCCGCGTGTTCCATCCTCATCCATGTTCCCCCCTTATCCCCTCGAGCGGAAACCGGCATTTAATTTTATGATACAGGTAATTGTCTCAAATGCCTACTGTAAGCAAACAGACTTCAGCCTCTGCCGCACTGTATCGAGACTACAGAAAGACAGCAAACAGAAACGCCTAAAGCATCACTTCATAGCCTATGCCAGTGTTTTAACTTCCTTTTCAAATCACCGAGCAGTCAACGACTTGTCGGGAGCGTACTCAATGTGAGACGCGGCCGCGCAGGAGCTCTCATGACAGTTGCTCGCCTCAGCAGAGCAACGCAGGGCAGGCGCATGTTATTTGTCTCCCCCCGAAGAACATACATTTGCAGGTGATCGAAACCACGTTGCTGAAATGTTGCCGGCTGCCAAAGGCGCACGGCTCCTAGGGAGCCGCCCGCAGCGGCGAGCCGGCAGCTCTCGGGCAGAGCTCGGAGGAGCAGCGCTAACTAGCGGCGGCTGCGCCGGGCCCCCCGACATCGGCGACGTTTCGAGCCCCGAGCCGGCGATAAGAAAGACGCGCCCGCCCCTTTTTCTTCAGAACAGCCCTGCTCAGTTTGTTACGCAGATGATGCAAAGGGCCGTTTCCTTGGCAGGACAGACAGCTCAGCTGGACTCCACCGAGTGTAAAACAGGCCCCAGTGTAAGAGCGCCGGCGGCGCCTGCATAGTCAGGCAGCAGGGGGAAGGTGTTTGCAGTGATCGCGACCCTGCCAGCCTGCAGCAAAAGGGCCAAAAGGTACCAGTAGAATAACACCATTTTGTACCTATTGTGTCTTATGTTTAGCTGTGGTTTGAGTTACACATCGATTTTCAGTACCACACACACCTCTGCCGCTACTCAATATTCTCAGAAAATGAAGCTTAGGTGAATAAATACACGATCATCATCTTTAAGATCAAGCAAAGAGCCTTATATCCAAGTTGAAGCTCAAAAGCTCTCCAGACATGCAAAACCAACACCCACATGTTATTTTTATAGCTTAGAAAAGCATATAGGAACTAAGTAGGTAGCTTTCTAGCTTGCACACATTCTGATTAATTTGTAATGTGTTTCATGAGGATTTGATACCCTTGAGATGTCATACAGCTTCTAACCTTAATGAAGCAGGACACCATTTTCCCAAAGGATTGAAGACAGCTGAATCCTCAAAAAACAGCAGCTTGAGTCAACATCAAAGCTGTCATAGGACTCCACTGTGCACTTTATGCTAATTTATAATTAGTACAGTGCCAAATATAGGAAAAGGCTGTTATAATGAGTTTAATTTGCTGCAATTTAAAAAGAAAGAAGCACTGAAGTGTGTAACTGCTTTAGTCTACTTCCATGGTGCTTGCTATATTCCCTCCTTGTTTCACACCCCCCGCAAAGTAACTCAGCATTATCCTCAGAGGAATTAGTGGACCATCTCTCAATCAGTTCCCACACATTACTTGAAATTATTGGAAGTTTGATTCAGGAAACAGATTAGAATGAGCTAACCTTGGTCCCTGGTGTTCCATCTTTTGCATAGAATGAGTTATTAAGTGAAAATACTCAAGGTCCTGATAAGGTATTTATAAACATGGGAGCGCTCAGATGCTTAGAATGTCAGTGGGAGGAGGGGAGAAAGCATAAAATATTTATTCATTTAAGTATTTAAAATAACCTTAGGACCCTAAAGTTTATTACTGTTTGTGACTTGCATACATAATAAATGCTACATACCCTAAGGTAAGTTTGATTTGCCTCGTGTTTCCAATACAACTTCAAGGTTGGCTAGGTTGAACATTTTATTCCATCTTGAGGAAGCAAACCCCCGTGCTTCCCACCCCACAGAACACAATCAAGTGAACTATAGGATGAAAGCACCTCCTTAGCTTTGAGTATTTCTCTTTAAGGGTAACTTTATTTTTAAAACTGTTTCCTTAAAGAGGTCTAATGACACAACCATAGGTGTTGTGTGGTAAGCCCAAACATACAGGTTCCTGAAAGGCAGCTGATGAGAACAGCTGTGTTATGAAGCAATTAACTATCAAAGATATTGAATGATGGCCCAGAGCTGCCTTACAGGAAGCTGAGTTTAAAGACTGAATTGCAAAATCAAAAGGGTACAGGTGAGAAGTCAAAAAATGAGAAGAAAAAAGGGGCAGCCAGCATTGCAGCACCCTGAACATACACAGCTCTCACAGGCTCTTGGCCAGCTTCCCAGCTGTCAGCAGGGAACCTAAAAGGCTAGGAAGTGTGCCAACCAGGGAGCTGGACACCTAGAAAGATGCTGCATGCCAGACGGACAGATTTCTGAGGTTCAGCCTCTGTCTGGTACAGGTGTGACACACAGCACATCTACATTAACTGGCAGTGCTTCAGTGCTGGCAAAGAGAGGCAGAGGAGAAAGACATTCAGCAAAACTGGCTCAAGAACACTGCTGAGTAGCATCACTGTTATGGGGTTGGTTTGATTACAATTTTTTTTCTTTTTTAAAATTTATGCTAATTTTAACAAGAACAGATACACTCAATTAGTACTGCCAAACATACTTAATAACTGGAATTAAAACATCGCTTTATCCTTAGTCTCAACATTCAGAATGAAGAATCAGCGAGCAGTACTGCATTTGTACTGCTTGAAAAGTCAAAATATGTGGCAAGCACTTATATATTGAGCAGTTACACAGCTTTGGAAAGCCTTAGGAAATAAAGAGTAAAGATGTTTGTGGACATACACTTGCATTCAAAATTAACATGTTTAAGGAACTCTTTGTCATTTTACATTGAACTAGATCACATGTGTAAAATGCGGTATTTGACAGTTTGGGTTTTTTTTCTCCAAAGTAGAGAGTTTAAAGTACGTAGATTGTCTTTAGCAATTATTCCCACTGAGAACAATTATAAATACATGTCTCTCCAATTCTTTTCCCCAAAATAATTTCTAATTTACAAAAGGAAGAGTAACAACTTTGGCACAACTTTTCAGAGTTCTGATAGTAGTAGGGAGTGAAAAATTGGAAAGCACCCATCAGTTATTTGAAAGAATTATTTTCTGCTAATATCAGAAGCAAAAATAGTTTTCACTTAACCTGAAGTGTATAGAGAATTGTTTCAAGAAATATTATCAAATGTAATTTATCACCTTAAAGGGAAAGAAAGAAGCAAACAGCATTCCCAAGTTTCACCTCTCAGTATTTTATGTTTTACCCAAGTCCCAACATCTTTAGGCAGGTAAGTCATATAGAAAACAAACAATAAAACTTAACAAGCAAGAACTGTGATTCTCCACGTCTCTAGTCTTTAGCTGTGGGGGAAGGACTGAACAGTTAAACTGTAAGCAGTCAAAGTAAGTAAAGCCACCTGAATCAGATTCTGAAATTTCAGTACTTAGGTTTAAAGCATAAAATATGACATTAAGCAGGTAATGAAAGTCTTTTAAACCTTAGAAATTGTATACAGAGAACAATCCACCTTTTTTCACAGTTATAAGCTTTTGCACTTCCTGTGTTAACTTAGAGCTCACTAAATGCAGACTACAAAAGTCGTGAGTACCAATAGTTATTTTGGCACTATATTAGGCCTTTCCAAAATAAGATGTACTTCCACTTGCTTCATTTAAGAGTCCTTCAACACAACTTTTATAGCAATAAGAAAAAAAAAAATCTATTATGAAATATGCATAAGTGAAATATTAAGGCCCAGTGAGTTTTACACTTTGGTTAGAATAAAAGTGAAGGAAACTCAGTTCACAAGAATATTGTTGAACACATCTTTAAATAAGGCATTTACGGATACATGTGTGTGGCAAAGATTGGTTCTTCAGGAGCAAAAGGTACTAATGTTTTCAAAACTGAGACCATATTAGAAAGTAAACAATAAGAACTAGCTTCTTTCTCAGTCTCACCAAACCAATTTGGCTCAAATCCAGAACAGAAAGAGGAAGGTCCAGTGAGATCCTACTCAAGCATAGTAGGACAGATAAATAACTTTGCTAGACAGAAACTTCCAGGCAAAGATAAACATTGGGTACAAATGGCACCTGGCACACAGAGCAAGATAAGCCGTACAGCTCTACCCCTTCTCAACCAACTCAGTATTCCACAGGTGCATGAACACTTAGCCCATACGGTTTAGGCATAAACCATTTAGCTCTTAGTGACAGAGAACTCGTTGCCAAATTAATTTCTTCCTCCTGCCAAATGCTGCCACACTTTCTGTGTTTACTCATACACCAACTTCAAAAGAAGAGCCCTCCATTTTAATAAAGAAAAGTCAGCTTGTTTATGCAGCAAGTTCAGGTTTGTTCATAAATACTTATCTTTCATAGCTACAACTTCCAATACCAATTAGACACGAATATCGGTAAACCCGAAACATCCATCATATAGAATTTACTTCTAATACAAACCAGCAAAAGCTAATCTTCTTATTCTCCAAAATGCCTGTAATCCTTAAATACCCACATGCAACTAAGAGTAACAGAAAAACAGTCTTACCTTTTTTGTCAGAGGAAAATAATCAGGTGCACAAAACAACTGTCACAGAGGTTTCTTGTTCCAAAGGGTATGAAGGATCACCACTAGTAATAAGCTCTTAAATAAAACCTGAATCTAGCCTGTAGAGCATAACTGCATGCAGCAGCACAGGGTATGAAGCATGTATCAGTAAGTATATTTATAAAGCTTAACTGCAACTGCCTCTAGCACCTTCTCAACAGAGCATTCTAACACTGCAGCACGTGACTGGAGCTGTAAAAGCAGTAAATCAGTTTCCTGCTTCTTTAACTGATTGACTAATTAAAACCATCATCAGTAAAACTACTTACACATGACAAGAACAGCTGAATTTTCTGAGTTTTCACACTCATTTCATGAATTAAATTTAAAGCAAACAGAAACTGTATGGTACTTTGAATTTTAAGCAGTATTTTCAGTAACACCATGTAACAAACATGTTCAAGAATTAGGTTTTTTTCTCTATTCAGAGGTGGAAGGCACATAGAAATTCAAAAGTTGTTCAATGAAGATTTCTTGCACCCCTGTTTAAGATTCTTTTTTCTGTTCTTCTGTATTCACACAAAAAACACCCCTCCTGGCCATATACCCCACTATTTATTTAACTGGATTCTCATACTGATCTTGCAGAGTTGACATGAAAGTATAACAACATAAGTAAAACTGAACTGTTCCTTTGTACCACATGGAATTTTATAAAATTCTAACATTAATTAAACAAAAGCAGCTTTCCACACCAGTTCATCAGGCAGAACAGTCTTACCATTTGACAATTAGGAGTATCACCACTACCAGACAATTTGAACTCCTTGGAGAAAGTTAGTAAGTTAAAACTTTTTCTTCTTATTCCAACACACACAACGTTTTCAACTCTTCCAATGCAAATACACAAGGAAACTCATGAGAGACACTGGAAGCCATTTTCGAATGGACCACATTTTCTGGAAGGCTGAATAGCTGACTTCAAGCAATTCAACAGACACCAAATTTGAAAATTATTTTTCCCTCTCTAGACTTCTTCTATGTTCTCATTAATAACATTCACTAAGAAGTAGAAATCAGTTTACAAATATTTAATTATAATTGGAAAAATATTACAAAATACAAAGTTTTATTGTACTTGGGACTAAAGAAATGCATTACTTCAGCTTATCCATTTCCTTCAGATTTGAGAAAAAGTAACAAGCAAAACAAATGACAACGAAAACCAACAGATTAATGAACCAGTTTCACCAATTAAGCTCAAAAATTCAGACAGTATTTTGCCAAATATTCAAATTTCAAAGGCTGAATCTGGCAGATGCCATTCTCCACATAAGTGCTGCATTCCTAGAATGAACTAATGCCCTCCAGTAATACAGAAAGTCAGTCACTCAGGCAAGGTGGGACTTACAAGAGACCAAGAATTAGCATCTCCGAACACTGGAGTAAGCCAAAGCATTTTGGATCCTCTGTCAATTCAGAGCTCATCATGTTTTGCAGGGTCCATACTGGGTTTGATGAAGACGCCCTCCATTGCTTTCCAATAGTTGTGATGATTAGCAGTAGGCATGCCATGAACTTCCCGTTGGCCTCTAATGGGATGGCCATACTGTTCCCCAGTTATTGAAAGGAACACGTCAGTTCCTACATGCTTGAAGCGCACCGCATCCTCCCGCTCCCAGTAAGTCCCACTGCATTGCACAATCCATATATCGAGGTCATCTCCTTCGCCATCATCACCAAAGGCACTTACTTCCTGTTAGAGACACAAGCTTCCTCAAGTGAAAAGGTAAGCAAACACCTTCAACACACACACACAAAACCATCAACCACAAAGTCAGCAGAGTTTCAAGGCAAGGATGGAAAGAAAAGAAAAAGTGCTGCTGAGCTGCTCTACAAGAATTATCAAAGCCAGAAGCAGTGACTTTCTACTGCTACAATCTGAACACAAAGCGCAACAAACACTAACGTGTTATCTGAGCAAAAGTGCCAACAAACCCCAGCACACATTACAAACAAAATAAAAAAGAGTACTTGAGCACAGAAATCAGAACAATCCTTCTGAGAAAAAAATCAAAAGCAGCAACACTAATACTGAAGCAAATTTTCTCCACTCAAAAACATTTATAACTGTAGATATTTACTTTTGTAGTATGAACATCTTCATAGCTACCATTGCAGCACTTTTTTTTCCAGCATGTGTTTTTATCACAACACCCAATTTAGCTTGTTAAGTTATCATATTCCTTTTTCATTTAATTACACCAGGCTTTCAATTGGGTCAACAACTATCCTGGTTTATACTATTTCTTCAGATACATTGCTGAATAGCTCTTAAAAAAACATAAGGAAGACCATAAAAGCAATTAAATTCCTGCTAAAACAAAACAGATGAGATGAGATTTCATTATGTGCCAAAAAAAAAAAAAAGAAAAAAAAGAAAAAAAAAATGAAGCATTTCCAGAAACTGGATAGTCTAAACTCCAACTGTTTAGGACGTTTGACAACCTTTAATTCTTAAAAATCTGAAAACTAGAAGTGATGAACAACTTCAAAACTGAACTGCAATGGTTTGTATCTAGTAACTTAAAATTTTAGGGTCATGTTAATTCAAGTTTCTGTAGTCCAAAAAGTGTGAAAGACAACATACTAACTGAAAATCCAACTTCTGTTAAGAGCATTAAATGAAAGTGTGTGTTCATAACTACATATTTCAACAACTCATAAGTCAGAGGCCTGTCAGTCTCTGGGGAAGTCATGCAAATTTTCCTTGCTCTTAGATACTGTGCAAACACATAGCAAAACCAAAGAAACATAATGACAGTTGCTGAACATTTTTACATAAATGACAATGTTACACAAGTTGTCTAAACTGAGAAATGAACACTGGGAGGAGGTTTTAGAGTCAATCTGTTCTTTAATTCATTATTCTGAAACTGCCATTTTCCGCTCACTTCTTTTGTTTTCACAATCAGTCCAGGAAACTGGACTTGACTGTTTCACCCACGTTACTCATGGGACAAGACAAACCTTTTTCACAAAGAGTCAGATATTACAACTTTGAATGTAACAGCCTATTAACATAGGCTGAAGGAAAACTAAAGTGACTACTACTGACAAACTTCCACCAAGTCTGCATTACCTATTTTAAGAGAGATCTTCAGTGCTGGAGAAGCATTTGTTTAAGGGTAAAACTTGAACCTAATTACATTTAGAAATTACGCTCTCCTAGATGCATACAAAATGACGCATAATTACAACTGTCACAGAAGATTTATTTTTCCTGTAGAAAGATGACATATAAATAAGAATACTTGAACTGAAATAGGGATAGCCAGAAGATGACTAATAGATTGGATCACCAAGAAACTTCAATCTAGGAATGCCTAGTGCTGTAACATGATTAACTGCCTTGGTCTAGAGCAATCTTCACAACATTAAGGGAAGTGCTCAGTCTCCTACAACTTGAAAGTGCTAAATATTTCACAACAGTCTCCCCAGTAGCAATGGTGCATAATAACAATAATAATAATAATAATAGCAGCAGATGTTGAAACTTCTATGAAATACTGATATTGGTATATACAAAATTTTGCCTCTGTCAAGAGCTTAAATACATTATATCAAGATGCAGAAAAACATATACTTGAACTGCGGATGTGCATAGACTGTTTCTGTCACCTTTATCCAAGTCTGATTCTTCAAAACCATGAGAAACTGGAGAGACTATTGTCAACAGCATGCACTATTTATACAGAAACTTAAGATTTAAAACAACTTACTTGGTTATTGGAGAGTGGTGATGGGAAGTGATGAGTGTGTAAATTTTTTCCTGTGTTAACATGGGTGAGTCGTATGGCTTGCCCACATTTCACTGGTGTCCCGCGCTGGCAAGTGCCATCACTCTTCCCACGAATCCGCCAGTAACTGTTAGCATCATCTGAAGCTTCAACTCCTGTCACTGACTGTTGCCCACTTCCTGTTTGAATAGAATTAAATAGCAGGAGACTTAACCCACTTCCCCAGTTCAAAAAGTCTTGAAAGAACTAAAGAAATTTGCTTTAATGTTCTCATGCCTTCATGTTTAAGAGACGTTTAATTCTCACAAGTCCATTTACTAACTGTAATGGGCACACAGGATACCAAATAATCTTCCAGAATGAAGAAGTTAAACACAGCATATGTTGGTGGATGCAAACTACATCCATTCACATTCATTTCTCAAAAATCCTACCAAGTTCTTTAGGTCCCCAAACAAACCAGCACCCTTGTTGCCACAACAGATGCTGCCAAGGTAACGTCGAGGCCCTAGGCACAGAACAGGGACCATTTTAGGGATGAGGGCAAAGCATCCCTGTCATATCCCAGCTCCAGGATCTGCAAAGCACAGTTGCAACATCTTCCCATACCCCAGGCCTCAGCATCTGCCTCTCTTTATTTGGCTGCCATGTCTCCAGTGCACCCCACAGCCCCATCCCTGGCCTGCTGCTCCCTCTGCACCAGGGACATAAACCTCAATAACCTCTAACCACCTCCTCCTTCCCTGCTCCCCTCACAGGCTGACCCCCCGCCATTTTCCTGCCCCCTCACACCCTGTCCCCCGTCATTTTCCTATCCCCTCACAACCTGTCCCCCCCTCCACCCACCCCACCCCCCCGCCAATTTCCTGCCCCTCTCACTGCCTGTCCTCCCGGTTCTACCCAGCTGTTGCCATTTCCCAGCTCGCCCCCCTCACGGCTCCCCGCCCGGCCTGGTCCTGCTCACCGGATCCGTACTTGACCTCATGTGAGTGGAGCCGCACGCTGTGGCGGGTGTTGAGCAGCTTCAGCACCGAGCCGCAGGTAACAGCGCTCGGCGCCGCTTCCCTGCCGTGACACAGTCCGCGCAGCAGCGCCAGCAGCAAGAGCGGGAAGAGTGGGCAGCCGGCCCGCATCGCGCCGCAGCCCGGCCGGCACCGCCGCCCTCAGCGGAGCGCGCTTCCGCACTCCCCTACGCGGGCACAACCAATCACCCCGCGCCAGCACCACGGCCTGCCAATCCCCGCCCGCCCTCTGCTCGGCCTCGCTTTCGCATTGGGCCACGGCTTAGTGACCTCACCGCCGCAAGACCTATAGCAGTAGTAGCTGATTGGGCCAAGGGAAAAAGGTGACCAATCAGAGCAAGCGGCGTGGCACCTCCCAGGGAAGAACGCGAAGGAGGACCGCGGTGCTTTTACCTCAGCGGCGCCTCAGGGCCGATCGCAGGTCTCGGCCGGGCCCGCAGCGCCTGGGACGGACCCTGTCGGCCGGGTCAGCGCCCAGCGCGGTCCGCAGCACCTCTGCCCTCCGATGCCTTAGCAGTCAACCTGGCAGCGGAAGCCCTGAGCACCCCGGGCGGCGCTGACGGGACTCCTCGTGCTTCTCTCACTACTCGTGCTGAGAATTGGCTCATGTCGGAGCAGAGCAGGCGAGGTTAGTTACAGTCTGGCAGATAGTCCAGGCTGTGAGAAAAGTAGTAGCAGGGTAACTGGACTGATTGCTCAGGATCTTTGGAGAAAACGGGCTGCTAATAGGACTGGTCAGTCCATTACCATCAGAGCAAGGGAAGAATAAATGTCTTCACAGTGAGAGAGAGCACTGTCCAGCATAAAGCAGCTCTATAGTTACTAGCTCAGGTACAGGTAATGATCTAGATACAGTCCCAGGGAGACAGAACTGGCACAGATGGGTCAGTCAGCCTGTTCTAGTTCAGAGCTGGCACATTCAGGTCTGCTTCTCCCTGCATTTCTGGTTCTTAACAGATGTGTAGATATGTACGCATCTGGAGATTTACAGACAAATGTGACATAATGCTGAGAACCAAAGGAAATGAATGGTAGAGAAATGGAGTACTGGTCCTGTCATTTCTGGATTATATTAGAGCTTCCAACAGGGGCAGCTCCACAGAGGAAAGACTCCTTCTATCCAGTCACACTTGTGAGAACAGAACCCCGGGAACTTCTGCTGGAGCAATTAAGTCAAAGACAACTAAAGCTTGATGCTGTCCTGAACAGTGTGACAGAGGTGGAGGATAATGTAGATCAGGTATGTGTGTGAAGGGCAAATGAAGCTCTTCAGTGAGTACTTCACATCTTTAGGAGTTTTTTCATGCTGTTGTGGAGAGTTGACTTTGAACCTCAGAGCTGTTGCAGCGCTTGTATTTTGCAGGGTACTTGGAGCCACATGTGCTGAGCTTTTTGACAAAAACAGTATCCTGAAAGATAAGGGAAGACAATAATTTAGAGCCTTTCATGTCTGTTTTTCAAAAACGGAAGTGCCATGACTTTTATAGGTCTGATCATGCTTAGTACCTTAAATATACTTTTCTGAAAACTTACGCATTAGGACCTGTCGGAAGAAGAGGAAGGGTTGCAAGAAGCAAGTGAAAGCCATGGGACCTGATGAAATCCATCCGCTGGGTCCTGAAGGAGCTGGCAAATGAAGTTGCTAAGCCACTGTCCATCATATATGAAGATAGGATGAGAAAGTTGGAGAAGGCTGCGTGGAGACCTCATAGCAGCCTTCCAGTATCTCAGGGGGGCCTATAGGGATGCTGGGGAGGGACTCTTCATTACGGACTGTAGTGAGAGGACAAGGGGTAATGGGTGCAAACTTAAACAGAGTAAGTTTAGATTGGATATGAGGAAGAAATTCTTTACTGTGAGGGTGGTGAGGCACTGGAATGGGTTGCCCAGGGAAGTTGTGAATGCTCCCTCGCTGGTGGTGTTCAGGGCTGGGTTGGACAGAGCCTTGGGTGGCATGGTTTAGTGTGAGGTGTCCCTGCCCATGGCAGGGGGGTTGGAACTGGATGATCTCAAGGTCTTTTCCAACCCTAACTATTCTATGATTCTGATGATGAAGCATAAATACTATACAAGGAAGTGCGATTACTGTATCATTAGCTGTAGTGATCGCATCTTTGCTTTTGGATCTGGAAGTTTACCTCCTATGATTCAGTCCCTTTTGTGAAGTTTTTTCTTAACAAATCCAGATTATTAAGCTCTATTCAGTATTAAAGACAGCTGCATTAATATACATACAAACTGTTCTCATTGCATAGTTTAGCAGGCTGAATAAATCTAACCACCCAAAAAAAGTCTCCTTTATCAATAGGCAGCAACCATGGACATAGGACACAGGGACTCCTATAATGGTCCGTTAGCTTTTGCATCTGAAACTGTTCACTGGATTTACCCGTACATTACATCACAGTCTGGTGGGAGTCTCATGTAACGCTGAGGAATACAAAGTAATTTAACCCAGCAAAAGCTTTTGACCTTCCTAGCAGCAAGGAAACAGGTAGAAGGGCACCTGCCTTGGGATTTTAGTTTTTGTAATGATGGTATTCTGCATGTCCAACAGCAAAGAATTGCAACGTTTCAGTCTCTATGATAGGATGATTTAGAAAGCACATTAATGTTGCTTGGCTAGCAGAAACGTCATAAGATGCTCAGCTGACTCTCTCTCTTCTACCAGTCCTGGATCTGTGATACCAGTCAATTGAATGGTTAGTTTTCTCTATGCTGAGTTTGACCCATTTTATATAGTTATATCTATATCTAAGAAAAATCTCTGACTTAAATGTCAGGTCTGTATTAAAACCAAGCTCGAGTACTAAACTCAGTCACACACACACATACAGAGACTGATTTTTCTGAGGACTAAAACCTCTTTTCCTAGTGCCAGAAGTATAAATGTTTGCTCATAAAAAAGCAAAAGATCACTCATTGATAGTCAAATACCAGTATTTCTATGTCATTCTAAAAACCTTTGCAGTTCTAAGACAACAGCTCACATTTGTTGCTCCTGTTATAAATGGGGCAAAACCAGATGTCTGTGGTTGCCATTCTAGCCGTGGAAAATCAATCATATGGGGCTTTAGCAGGCACCTGTCTATCTTTCTGGGAGGTCGCTCAGTTTCCGTGCATTTAGTGCCATTTACATGGTGCTTCATGGTGCTTCCTACAATGCTTTTCAGTCTTACTTTAGACACATAATTGGGTTTGAATGGTTGCCAACAAAGAACTTCATCGATGCCAAACACCCAGAGCAATTAACTGCCACCTTACTGCTATAAGGCCCACCTACTGTTTCTAGTAGATTGCTGTAAGCTACAGGTAAAACTGCCACAGAAATTATATGACAGTGCACATTGGTAGTGGCAACACCAGCTTTTTTGATAGGAATCATTATGATTCTTTTTTATGGACACAAAATAACAGTGCTGTAAAAGGAGAGAATGTAAAATGTAACTAGAGTGTTTTCTGCCCTCACTTAACTCTGCAGTCCTTCTGCACACTCAATTTTCAAGGATTTTGAAAACACGTACCCTTTTCACTCAGATGCACCTGCAGGTATAACCTGGCCTTCCCAGAAAAACACATTTTAGTGGGATTTGGCAGTGCCAGATGGTTTTAGAATTCAGGAATGAGAAATCTGAGGCACAAGAAAACTTCAGAGGGTATATGCTGGCCCAAAGCAACATATTCTAGGAAAGGGTTTTTCCTTCTTTTTATATTGGCCTTGTTAAACATGCTGTAAGCTTCATGTTTGCTTTGCATGACAAAAGCAGTGACTGGCAACTAGGGTAGCATAGCAGGCAACTCTTGGTCTTGATCTACACCCCAAAAAGCACTAGTGCATTTTATGATATCAAATATCTTTGATTGATGGAGAACACTACAGTAACATCGTCCAGATTCTTTCTCAGACTGTCACTAACCTTAGGCAAAACAGATCAGGCATGGTTCTGAACATCTTAGTACCTGATACAAAACCAAGTCCACATGAGCTCTTCCATTGACTTTTCTCTGCAGCTGGTCCTTTTTCCGATATCAATAAGGATGAACTATACTGAAATCAAGGGAGTAACAGCAGAAAATCAGGTGTGTAACCATTCTGTAATTTTTTTTGTGTGCCCTTCTTTTACCCCACACTGATGAACTCTGGTGGTTATAAACTTCACTTCAGATCAAGCATTTGTATCCATTGGCATGCCTTACAATACAGCTCTTCTGTGACCCCTAAGGATAATACAAAAAGTAAACAGTAGTAATAAACAATAACATGCTGAGAAATCAAAATGACAAAAAAGACAGCTTGCAAAAAACTTAGAGAATTACTGAGTTTTTTTTTTCACTCAGCCCAAGATGTTTAAGGACTAGAGACCCAAAATCAGCTATTCAGATTTTGGCATTCAGTAGACAGAATAAGCAGAGTTAGTAAAGACATTTGACAAAAAAAGCATTGACACACATGTATTTAACTTGAAGAACTTTTCACCTGGGAGAGAAGAGGTGATTAATTTTTTTATTGCTGTCTTCTGTTTCTAGTTTTTGAGGGAGAAAGGGCTTCCTTGAAAGTGCTGCAGAGTCCTGGTGATCTGTGTCCAGTACCATTGCCAGCATCTTTCAACTCCTCTCTGACTCCAGTCCTTCAAGATGGGATCTCTCCTCAGAGCTCCAAAACAATTATCATGCATTTCCACTCAACCAGCTGAGATTTTCTAGGTGCTTTCAGTGATGCTGGAAGACAACAACACTCACTGTAAGTGATCTGCCAGATTAAGTTACACCCGTAGTAACATTGCTGAGGAGTTCCTGATGTTCTCAGTGGTAACAGTAGCCCTTTTGTAGAAGGAGCTCTTGAGATGACACTGAATACTCATAGTTCTACAGCTGCCTCTTCTTCTGTGTCTGATAAAGTAGGTAGTCCTCCCTGGCTATCATTTGTACTAGTAAATTTTTTAGATGCTGCTTCTCTTGAAGCCAAGCAGTAGCCTTCTTTAGTTAGTCTTCCACCTCTCGTGGTAGACTTTCAGGGAATTTTGGAGGCAGTAGTTCTGTCATATTTGGCAGAGGAGTGGTATTTTAGCTAATGGGTTTCTTGGTTAATTCTACTTTGCCAATACTCATTTTCTGTTTACACAGAATCTTTTTATTTCCCTTTTGTGATGTAAGTTTTTGAGATATATAAGAACTTCAGATTTCCTTGTTTCAGCCCTATCAATTTGTGCTTACAGCCTTATGCCATTACCCTTCACTTTTTTCAAGCCAAACATTCTCTCAAGGTGCACCTTTGTAACAGGAACAAACACAAATCCAAGCTGCTCTGGAAGTATTTTTCCACAGTTAGACAGAAGTGACTGCATTTTCAATGGGACACTTGCCAATCTCTTTGTGCCTTCTGAAAAGCCTGTATCCTCCTAACTTTACTTTTTTTGCTTCCCTACTCCACCCCTTTAGGAAGTGACCTGCTCCTTGTATCTTTAATTTTAATGGCTTCTAATCAACATTTGTAAAAATCAGATTCAGGCTTAACTCTGTTCTTGTTTATACAGAGTAAATGGAAACTGAGGAAGTTATTTTGAATTTGATATTGTAGTTTTGATGACTTTCTATTTCAGTATGAGAAAGTAAAAATGTAACCTATGTTACATCATTTCAGGTAGCTTTTAAAGTAATTTTGTGCTTAATGGGATTTGAAAAACTTTAGAATTTTTTATCTGATTCAATGGTAGATAAATATTCATGTAATTCTGAAAATTACACTAAGGATCTATGTTATATAAGGATCTTTTATAAAATCATCCACTTTTTGACCTCAGTGAATGTGTTATTCTGCCTAGAGATAATTTCCTCTAGGTACTTTTATCATAAATACGAAAAAATGAGCTCCAGATACTATAATAACTTCCAGAGAAGGCAAACTTAAGTCCTGAGTTTTGATGCAATCAAACACTTAATTGAATCAGATAGTCTAGTTTAAGCTATTAATCCCCACACTTAAACAGTACTCATTTCATTTAATTATCTAGTTGAAGGATTCCCTGTCCCAACTCTTTTTCTGACCAGGCATCTTTGTATATTTAGAAGGCCTCAACGTCGGGCAAAGCAGCATCTGGAAAAGGAATGGATAGGCTTTACATCCTCTCAAACCCAGTCAGAAATCACAGATGCTATAGCTTAAATTCAAATTTAAACCCTAATCTTCACTCCACATGAGACACTCTGAAGGAAACACAGTGGAAAGAAAGTAACCCTCTGAAAAATGAGAAGGTGGATTAAAATGAGCAATATATAGTCTCTCTAAAGACCAGAAGAGGAGGATTTGCATCGGGGAGGATTTGAGTTTGGTACTTTAACCAAACTTTACATACATTTTAGTATGCCATAATGTAATGCAAGTGTCAAGTTAATAATAAGGTCATGATGGCAATTTTGCCTTTCACTTTAAGCCACCTTGACAGTGCCATGCACTCTGTCAGGTATTGACATTATTTTGTGCTGATGTGAATTCAGATGGCTTCAGAAAGGGGAGAGGGAGGGTGACAGGCATACTGCCCAGCACATGGCATGCAGGGAAGCCATTGAACTCTTAACAGAGCTACCCTAGATTTTGGCGACTTCAACCCTTTTTGATGCAAGAGGGAGGCAGCTGTTAAATGCAGCAGATTGCAAGTCACAAGTAGGGAGTCTAGCCACAAGGTTTTGATGGGTTTATGCAGCATTATAGTTAGTTTTGAATCATCTTGGAGCAATACTCTTTGCTGCTTCCATCTGGAGCAGCAGGGCTTGCACCCAGGATTTGCAAGAGCTACCTATGGGCAAGACACATCCTCTGTGTCCCCTCCCTGCTGGGGATTTGGGCAGTTAATTCAGCCGGCATGCCCTGCCACTGTGCACACCCAGATTTGTCCATGAACTCCCCTGTGCAGTTGCTTTCTAAGCTGGGTGTGATAAGAAGGGCTTGGCACCAAAGCGCGCCTGCTTCATCACACAGCTGCATACCCTAGTCTGAGCTCCATCTCTCCAGAGGAGGCCCTCCACGGCACTGTCAAGCACACCCGCTCTGGCAGGGAGGCCCGCATGGTTAGAGGACAGCTCAGCGGCTGGTGGAAGGGCGATGCTTGTGCTCACGTTTCTCCTCGCCGCCACTGACAGCCACACAAGCGGACGCACCTCCACCCTCGTCACAAAATGGCTCCCACGTGCCTGGCAGCGCAACGGCAAAGGCTGCCTCCGCGCCCGGCTTGCCGGGAGTTGTAGTGCGAGCGGGTACGGCTGGAAAGCCGTAAACAGCGGCAGGCTTGTACCCTCGCCTGGAGCCGTCAGAGCACTGCTCCACACCTTCATCCCCGCCCTGGCCCCACGCAGCACCCAAGTTTCCCGAGCGACTGAGGAAACACTTTTTTGCCTCACCCTAGGCTGGGCATGTCTGCGAATTTGGGGAAAACTGCAGTGCAGCTCTATTTCGTCACTGCTGTTCAGGTTCACTCAGCTCAGATGCTGAAAAATTAACACATGCTAATGAACACATCCCTACAACATTCTTGCATTTCACCTACCTCAATCTCTGCAAAAGACCCCTAATTTTCTTCTCATTTCTGTGCTGTGCCTCACCATGTTGTCCTCTTCATGTCCTGTCCTGTTGACTGACCAGTTTTGTCAGTCTTATTTTGGGGACAGCAGTCTCAGAGACACATGCTGCATCAGCCTGTTGCATGATCCCTATCTCTTCTGCAAAGGAGATTGGAATACATCTCACTGCTACTAAGAAGAGACTGAGACAGATGCTGACAGCATGAACATAAATGTCTTGTTTTCTCTGAAAACCAACCTCAGTAGAAGAAAGAAAAGGCTTTAATTTAAGCACTTCTACAGAAGCCACTGAACTTCAAAGATTTTGTAAATGTTTAAAGCTGGGGAAGAGAAGACAATGTTGACATCCTTTGATTTAATAAAAAAATGGATTTTGTCTCATTCAAACATCTTTTAAAATTCACACTTTCAACAAAATTTCAAGCAAGGAAAAGACAAACCAAGTCCTACTGTGCTGCCATTGTAATCCCAAATGAACTAACTGACTGCAGCCAAGGGAACAATAAAAAGAAAATATATTCTTTCTGTCAACATATCAACAGACGGCTTGTTGGAAGCATTAACTGTTAGGAAACACTTTTGTGAAATACAGGAAGCCTCTAAAACTGCTACTGAATAACTCAAAGTTCAGGAAAAGAAACTCAAGCTCAAAACCAGTGAAGCAATTGAGGATGGAGAGAGCTTCTGCTGGTTTCTGTGATTAAGATAAGGTATGGCTGTATCTTGTTTCAGTTAAGCTGGAAGACGCAGCCTGTGCGTGGTACGTGTCCTGGCTTATGGGGTTTTGCCAGATATGCTGGCCAATACTCTCATTCATGTCTTCATTGAAGAGGAGAGGTTAGCCAGAGGAAGCCTGCCTTGTCTTTCAGCTCCAGGCTGAATTTGTAAGAGACTTTCCTCTGGACTGTGTAGGGTTGGCTGTAAGGGGTATTTTGGCAGCCAGCTGGGGCATGTGGAAGAAACATTGTACTGGGATCCAAGGGGGTCATGGCACAGTGGCAAGATTTGCTTGCTGAGGAGATTTTGCTTCCAGTCATGGGAAGAGAAGCTGGGTAAACAGGCAGGAAATTGGAAAAGAAAAGTCTCCAGGAACTTCATTCAGTATTTAAGGATGTTACCATTTATAGCATTAAATGCATTCTATGGTTAAGAAGCCTGAGGAGCTTTGTCCAAGATTCTTACATAGTGCTTCTCACCTGTACAGAGGCAAACACCACTGGTAGTACTAGAAAGAGGCAGGAACCCCCAGAGTTTGCATTGGCAAAGACAGAAGGCACTTGGTTTTGGTTGAGGACATTACTTCAGAGTTGTGCTGACTTCATCTGCTACAGTACCAGCCCTCATTAGTAAGTGAAGCCTTGGGAGAAGGTGGGTTGGCTGCGAGGTTCATCTCCCAGAAGAGGAAGCAAGTACCAGTTCCAGAATATCCACTCTGAAATGCCAAGAGCACTGGAAACCCTTACAGAGCATCAAACACTTCTCTGTTACAGAGACGTACAACTATTAAATGATGGAAACAGTCACAGGAATTACTAGAATGAAAATATAGCAACTCCTCTACAGCATTTTAGCACAGTTTGTTGGAAATTTCATTCCGTATAAGTTTTCCATGAGAAAAGGAGTCACTAAGGGGCAGAAGGCTGTCTCCAACACTCACCATGATTTCCTGTACTCAGTGTTCATTTCCTTGTTAGGGAAGAGTAAGCTTCAGAAGTGACAGACAGCTGATATCCACTCTAGATTAAGCAGAAGTCCCCATGCTTAATATATAAGCATTTCAGTGCTTATAGGGAGAGCACAGCCTAGGAACCAAATTCTTCCATGACTAACATTGCCACCCCCCATTCTCCTTTCATTTTCCTCCCTCAAAATATCAAAATGTGCTTGCAAACAATCATCTATATCTTAGCTGCCCCTTAAAGTGCCCTCAGACTATGGAAAAACACTTTTGCTGCTGCAGAGCCATCCAAGGTGGGAGGCAGAGGCTTTCCCCTCCCAGCATCCTGTAGCAGTTTGCTACATGGGCTGCAATTGATGAGAGCCTGAAGATCAACAGGGCTACAACCTACCTGACTTCACTGATTCCAAATTCCTTGCGAGGAAACAAGAGATGTAGAACTGCAGTGGTGGTGCTCATAACCAGGTATCTTATAACTCAGCTCTGGGTGTAAAAGCGGTGCAGCTCCCTCTGCTGAACAGTGCTGCTTTGCGTCCAGGAACTGATGGTTCTTTCTTTGCTGGGAAGGACAGTCAGTCTCTGGCTGTGCCTGCATATCATTTCCTTGACCCTGGGGCTTGAGTACACCATCTGTCTCTTAGAAATTGTATTCTGCAGAAAGAGGGCTTTGGTTTCTTTACGCTAGGACTGTCCAGAGCTGAGAAAAGGGATGCAGTTGTAATGAAAGAGCTAAGATAGCTTGAATGACTTTGCCTTAGTCATGAATTAAGTAACAGGATGGTCTGTCCATTCCCACAGAAACAACCCTGGAAGCCTTTCTCAGCTAGTTCCATGCCAGCTGCTCTTCCAAGAAGCTTGTGCTTGGCCTGATGGCTGCTGCTTCTCTTGTTTAGCACTCTTACCTGCACAGTGACACAGATTCAGATGTGGAAATCACCATAACCCACACAAGGGTCCCAGTCACAGCATGATCCCTGCTTCTTGGGACAGGTTAACAGGACATTACCTTAGCACTTTCTGAACTGTCGCTCTCTTCCTCCCCCAAACAGCAGTTTGTTGTTCCCCCTGCAATAGCAGGAGCGGGTGAATATCTTGTGATAACATTACAGACCAAAAAGGGGTGCGTTCTACTTTGGTAGAACTTCATCTTCGTCCATAGGTGAAGAACGCGCCTGTGAAAGTAAAGTGCTTTCACTTTCGTTCTGGTAGGTGAATAGTAGCTTTCCTGCAGTAAGAAAAAGCAGCAGTTCAGTGCCAGGACAAACAGGATTTTACATGCAGCCTGATGTAGAGCTGGCTTACACTCGGCACTGAAGGACAGCACGATAGAAGCTGCCTGTCTGTTCTTCCTGCCCTTTTCCAGTATCGGGAGCCGCAGGGACTTCCCGGCCAGGGTTTACTGACCTGCAGCTCTGCCCTCACACCGAGTTCACGCTTCCCACCACCCGAGGGACGTGGGAACAACGTGCCAGGCCGGTCGGCGGTGCCAGCTGCGGCCGCCAGGGGCCGCCCCCGTGCCCGCAGCACTGCGGAGGCGCCGGGCTCTGCGGCGCTGCCGCCGCTCCCCGCCGGTGAGCTCGGCTGGTGCTGCTCGGCTGCACCCGCGTACGGGGGGGGATGCGCGGCGGGGCGGCGCGGATAGAGCTCCACCGCTGGGGACAGCATCCCCGCCCACCCCGGGGCAGCGGTGACGTCCCTGGGAGCGGGCCCGAGAGGAGGTACGCACTGCCCAGGGGAGAGGGCTGGCGGGGCCTCCCCTGTCCCCGCTGCAGCGGCAGGGCAGGGCCCGAGCCGCACCGCGGGAGACCGCTCTTTTCCGGTTCTCCCCAGGGACACGCGTCTGCCGTCTGCCCTCCGCCCTGCCGGCACCATCCCCCTGCCGCGCTGGATGGCGGGATCGGTGGCAGCGAGGTGTCACGGCTGCGGGGCTGCCTCAGGTGCTTGGCACCGCTGCCATTTACCCGGGCACCGCTGGAGAGGATGGGTAACAGGAAAGGAATTTGAAACCCTTCCCCTGTCGGTTCCGTCTGTTCCCGAAGGCCCTGACCGTTTGCACATCCTCATTTACTGCAACACAGAGTGCAGGCAGGCCTGTGCTCCAGCAAAAAAAAGGAAGGCTCCGCTCCTCTCTCTCGGAAGCAGGCAGGTATGGTGTGAGCCGGGCGGCCACACCAAATCCGGCTTCTGTGGAAGCTGTGAGACAGAGGCGGGCTGAGGTGGAGCAGGAGGAGTTAGGGGGTGAGTCACGCCTGGGTTCACCTCCATTGAACCAGTCTTTTCCTCTTTGCCTGTGATCTGTAAACTACCGATTGTTAAGATTTTCCCTCCTTTACTTTTTTGCTAGGGATGACCTCCAAGGATGCTTCAGGTGAAGCTAATAGTAACTGGAGATGACTTTGGCTACTGTCCTCGGAGAAACCAAGGCATTGTGGACTGCTTCCTGGCTGGTGCAGTATCTAACGTGTCCCTTCTAGTCAACGGAAGTGCTGCAGCAGATGCAGCCGAGCTGGCAAGGAGGTAAGCTACTTTCTCTAGCTCCTCTGCGGGCAGCCTCCAGAGACTATCAAAAGCCTTGCCTATAAAATTTGGTCTTTTGTAACCCCGGTATAGACACTGTATCATAGCCTAGGGTGGTATAAGAAAACCATATTCCAGGCATATTTACTAAGATTCTTCCTAGTAAGAACCATGGCTGGCAGGTAACTGGTTTTTCTCTAGTATTAGCCACTGCACCTTTTTTTTTGTCAGGATAAAAAGCCACTAACACAATTTGAGCAGTGGAGTTTGGGTGGACTTTGTTTTCCCACACTTCTAAAAAATACATCATCAGAACTGAAAGTCCACACTATATGTCCAGGCCAAGCTGCTACCCCTAAAACTAGTAAAGCAGAAAAGCACAAATCTTTAAATCTCATTTAAGTTGGTGCATTTGAGCAAGGCTGAACACAGGGTCACCCAGGCTCATTGCAGAATCAGGGAAAGGTGTGATTCTGCAAGGGCTTAGTTACAAATCTAGGCAGTGGAAAACCTGTTTTTTTTCCACCCCAGAAGCCTTTTAAACAGGTACCCCAATATTTTTATTAATGCTAGGCTTGATAAATCCACCTATAAAAACTGCATACACAAAAAGAGGGACCATACCTCATACTTAGCACCTTTACTTCTTCATGAACTTCACAGAGGTTGCTGGCATAGTTGGCCCTATAGCAAATCACACACTGTGTCAATCTCATGGACTAGCCCAGTAAATCCTTTAATAGGAAGCATTACTTGTATTTAGAAGGTAAAACTCAGCTAATGCTTCAGTTCCAGTGTGGGGAGGTGCCTGAAAGCAGGAATATGCCCTAGAAGAGAGAGCAGGAGGGTTGAAGAAACACTTTAGAAAAGGAGCTGTGCTGGTAGTAGTAGAACTAAGCCCTTATGCTTCAAATATAGCTGCTGCGGAGGACAGTTTAATGAGAGTCATGCTGTCCTTGTTTTCCTTGAGCACCTTTCTCCAATTTGTCTGTGATTTTCAGAGTACTTGGAAATTGCTTGCAGCTTGTAGCTTCTTTGGTGTTGGGTGGTATAGGAAAACCAGGGTGTGGTGTCAGTGGCAAACTAATCTTCTGTTAAAAAGGTTAGAAATTACACACAAACATTGAGAGAAGAACTGCCTCTGGGATAAGAGGAAACAGTGGTGGGATGACTAAAATCCTGTTGGTAAATGAAACAAATGAAATGTAAAACATGAAGATAAAGCCAGCACTTCTTTCAGACAGAGGCACCATGGAAGGCTTTAGGCCTCAATGCTCTGCTAATGTTGTCAGCTATTTTAGCCATGGTCTTCAGTAGGCTTTTAAATATAGAATCCACCTGGCCTCATTTCCATAGTCAGAAAATAGGCCATGGAGGTTTAAAAACCATCTTTGAATCCAGTTCATGACACTTGTGCTGACAGCTGATGCAGGTGTGAAAAGCCAGGTTGGAGGAGAGGGGAGGGCAGAAGATACAACCTGCTGCTACTGTTTCATTCCTTTGGGGGATAGTTTTGAATTGTGTGAATGAAATGGATTTTAATCTGTTTCTGAGAATATAAGCAGGGTGACTTTGGGGACATCTGTCAGCACTGAAGGTCAACAGGTCAGGTTCTGCAATTCCTCATTTGTGTAACTCTGTGCAGCTGTATTCAGCCCTACTCACCCACAGGTTTGCCAAAAAGGGTTGATCATGTTCTAATTCAGGTGCTGGTAGTACACCTTAATTGGTACCTGTGCATGCACCCACCCCTAAGATACTTGTTCCTCTATTGCAGAGATTCACTCAAAATATTTTTAGACACAGGTGTCCAGTAAGTCAGACTTACTGGAAATGTCATTGAATCCTCCTCATCTTGTGGTGTAAAAATGGGAAAGTATCACTGTTGCTTGACTGCCTTGCCACTGTTCTCTCTTTCCCCTGCTTGGTGTTGTCTCCCATCCCACTGTGAATATTGAGGCTTTGCAACATTTTGTGGTTTATGGGATGAAGGCCTGCCCTGTTTTTTGATCCTCTTTTATCTTCACACAGCCCAACTGAGTAAATATTATGTATATGCACAATATATATCCAGACATGCATATATGCTTAACTCCATAGCAGACATTTCAGCCTTGACCAGTGGTATAAACAGAGACTGGATCTATCACCTATCAGGACAGTTCTTAAGCACTTCATGCTGCCCTACAATATTAGAACTCAGTGTCCTTCAAAAAGGATCACAGTTCCTCTGGAATTCCATTTGTCCCTTCATTTCACAATAATTCTGTAGGCTTCTGGATATATCAGAAACCCTGTTTTGATTAGAAGCGTTGGCAGAAATGTGATGGTAGTCAGCAGATCTTTGTACCAGCTCTAACACAAACTAATTGCAAACCAGCAGAACCAAGCAGTAAATAAATATTCCCTAACACCAGGGTTCTGGATCTTGGGGACCCCACTTATTTGAGGCAAAAGAGAGGTTTCAGCATCGTGAATCATCAGGCCTGTTCCATCACCAAATGACAAACTTACTGATAGCAACTGCTGGAGCAGTACATAACCAGAGCAGCAGGCAGGGAGCAGACTGCCATTGTGGGGGTTGTACTTCAGTAACTCGAAACCTTTTTCCTCATAGGGCACAGACTGACTGCAGCTTCCTGGCTATCCATATAATATAGTCTCAATTTTCTACTTATCAAGCTCCACCTTGAAGTCAGCCAGTCTTCCTAGTGATTATTCCAGAGCCTTTCCCTGAGATTGGGTTATTTTGTACCTGAAATTAATAGGTCCATTTTTCCTTAGAAATATGGAAAAAGCAGAAATAGACCTAAGATTGTTTCCTGCCGTATTTCTTCCTTTTTATCAACCCGCTTAGTCGTGACTATTAGGACCCTTTTCCAGATGCTTTTGTCCAAAAACTTGATGAAAAGTGACATATTTTAGAACACAACTTCAGTCTTCCTGCCTCTTTTTGCAGTTTAAATGCTGAACATCAGCTACACAAAAGCTGAAGCCCCCACAACATCTGGGTACATTTAGCAGAAGAATCTAACAAAACCACATTTAATTGCTGTCTATGTTTTCACTTCCTTTCCCATCAACACTAATTGCAAACTGTGTGTGTAAATTGTGACTTAATTCTGACCCTCCCAAGTCAACATCTGACTAATCCAGAAATCTCTCGTGCTTTCTCATTACCCTTTTATCTGACTGTTTATCACCTGGCAGACAGTTCCATAGCTGAACTGTGTTTGAATTAAAGGTGGGATTGCAGCTCAGGCCTTAAACTAGAATCCAAGATCAGATTAACTTTACTGGCAACAGCACTTTTTGCTGATATAAGGTCATGGACACAGGAGCTTCAGATGATACAAAGATGTAATTAAAAAGAAAGTCATGTCCTTAAGCTATGTTACAGTACCAGTTCTTAACATTACAGAGGCTTTGGAGTGTTTCTTCCAGCAGAAATAAGTCCTTAGCAGTAGTGGAGCAAGACAAGGTGCTGTTTGCTGAATGACAGTTAGATCTTATCGTTTGCTGAAGGGTGAAAGTGGGGTGGTAGGGAAGCATACAAATGCCAACATTTAGAACCTGAGAGGTGTACTTTTTCTGCACTAAGCACAGCCTGGCTTTGTCTGGCTTGAGATACTTAGATGCTTACTGGAGCAGGATGTCTAGATACAGATATTTACATGAGGTTCTTCATTGTGTCACACTTGGGCTGAAATCCGATGAACCAGTAATTTCCTGGATAAGGGTACAAACAGGACATTGAAAGTGGGATCTGTTTGCCCAAGGAAAAGGGCAGCCTTCAGCAAGACAATTGGGCCTGTGCTCAGCGAATTGCATGGTTCCCACAGCCACTGCTCCCAGGAATGCAGGGCCTGCACAGAGTCCCTGCTGTGGCCAGGAAGAGCCTGGGCATCCAAGTTCATCTACCAAGCTCAGAAATGTGCAAAAATGGTGGACACTTTGAAGAGTGACTCAGTATAGTAACAGTTACTAGGGACCCTTTACTGCTAAGGATATCAATGAACAGGGATTGCAACTGCACAAAAGCCCATTGCGTTAGCAGAGACATTTGTTCAGAGTACTAGTGTGGCAAAACAAGCAACTACTTGAAAAGGAAGCAGTTTAGCTGATTGCATTTCCTCTCTCTATTTGATGACTAGGCTGGGCTTGCTGACTCAGAAATCTTTCCAGACTGAACTCTTTGTTGCCCCTTGTAGCATTTGTTGTAAGAGGCTATCCTTTCCAAGATAGTCCCATATCTTGACTTTTCTCCATGCCTTTTTTTACAATACATCATGCCTTGGCATTGCTCTTTGGTTGCAGAAGCTACATTTCAGTGATGAGCAGCACTGTGGAGCAAGAGTTAGTCCAACGTGTGTAAATACTCAGGGGAAAAAAGCCTGTCGATTCAGTCTTAAAGCTCAAGCCTTTGGTCAGAGCAGAGCATGACTGGAGCCCTTTCTCCCAAGGTACAGCCTTGGCTAATTACTATAACGCTTTAAGTCTTGCTCATGCTTTCATCTCATTGCACTTAGGATATCAGATACTCATGCAGTGTCAGGACTAATTGGAATGAACACCAGGCACAGGACATTTGGTGCTGAAGCAGAGCATCATCTGGCTCACTGGATCCGTAGGAAAAGCACATATTTAAATACAGAAAAATGCTAGCTAGCCACAGAATCCTGCTGCGCTCTCTGTGTTGTCCTTCCCATATCCTTACAGCCTTCCTAGGATGCCTGCTTCTGTGCATCTCCCACAGGGGAATATTTCTGATGAAGCTCCTCACGTGCTGTGTTTTGAGTTTTGGTTTCAGTCCCTGCATTCCAGAGCCTTTAAACACTAGCAGCTCCTCTTTAGATGCCTCAGCATAGATAGTCTGTCAAACCAGCCAGGACTAACTCTAAGAGAAAACTATTAAGATATTCAGCTGGTGTTAGCCAAAGCTCCAAAACATGCTCTAATGTTACAGTCAGAGTCTCCCCTTACAGCAAGAACAAGGGCAGCTCTCTCTGCACTTCCACATTCTGTGCATTCCCCAGCTCTGGAGCTGGTTTCAGCTCAGGCGGAGGAGCAGCTCTAATGTTCTGCAGTGCAGTGCTTGGCTCCTTGGTGTCCCACACCTGTCAGAGGGGCTTGCCTTTCCTGGAAATAGCTTCCCTGACAGCATGTGAGGCATTGCACAATTGGAGGTAGTTCATCTGATGCTCCTGGGAGACAATGCTGAAAGGCTCAGCTGTCCATTTCTTGCCCACCCACAACACATGAGGAGGAGAGTGCTCAACATAAAATCTCCCATCTGCTGATTCATGGTAACACATGAATCCTTCTTCTTGTAGACAGCAGTGGCTGTGGTACAAATAATGCCATCAGCTGATGCAGCTAGAGCTTTCCAGAGACAATGATAAAGAGTCTGGGGTGGACTTCTAAAACAAAACCATGGGCTCTCCTTCCGCCTTTGGGCTCATGAAGAGTGCAAAGCGAGTCACAGGATGAAGGAGAAGTCCTCCTGCCACGGCACTCCTTCTGCACTGTGGCTGCCTCTTGCCCTGCTATCAGCCACCTGCTGAAGAGCCCCCACTTCCAATGACAGCATCTTTCAGTTCTTGTATTAGCAAAGAGTTAGTGTGCACATGTCATGTGCTCAGGCCCCATATATGAAAACAAGATGAACATTTATCATCAATTATATAGTCAGGCCCTGCCGCAGAAAAGAGAAGTCAGAAAAGCCAGAGAGGACCTTTCTCTCCACAAGACGTTTTGCTCCATTAAGCAAACATTCAAATCTCCCTAATCGCAGCATGGACTGGAAAGACATGGACTCATTTTGTTTCACAGAGCTGTCCATACAATTTGACTCATAACATTTATGTCTTTGAGAAGGAGCAGTATCTAGCAACAGACTGTACCATCCACCTGGAGCATGAGAGACGGAGGAGCCAGGAAAAGAGTTTCAGTCCTGTAAGGGCCAAACCCTTAGGATCAGAAGCTAAATGACTAGCTTGGTCCAATCCATCCACAGATCCTGTCCCGAGTGACTTGGTGCTTCACTAGTCAGCTTCAGGGCAGCAGACAGAAGGGGAAAATGTTTTTTGCACACTTTGCCTAAGTGAGGATTGCTTTTGTTTTCCCAGTTGTTGTACAAGGGCTGTCACAGGAACAGGCCATGCTCAGTTTTAACAGCTCCATGCAGAAGTTCCAGGAAGGATTTAAAGTATCACAGGCTTGGTGCCTTGAAATGAACTCTGCATCGTGACTCAAGACTGTGCAGCAGAGGAACATCGCAGTTCTGTCATTTACTTACTGGGGCAGCCAGAGGCCAGGGGTTGTCTTGGAAAAAGTTTCAAAGCATCATTTTGGCCACTGATGCTGAAGCACTAATGAAACTCAGCACAAGTCTGAGCACTCCCAGGCCCTGTTTTTATTGTAGGGGAGTCCACAGCATAGACTAAGAAAGAAACGCAGCACTTTCAGAAGAGCCTGTGGCTGAGAGGAGCTCTGCAAATACACTGCACTGTTTCTTTTTTTTAAATGTTGCAGAGTGCAACTAGTCAATAAATTGTACCCTTGTGATCCCTTAGCAAGGCTCTATCTACTCTTACGCTGGGCCTTCCTGCAGTAATCCTTTGTGCCAGAGGGATGCACAGTTCAGCCTTATCAGTCAGTGAGTGATCATCTGCACCAGCAGACAGGAACCCAGACACTGCAGGCAGTTCCAGCTGCAGTCTCTTGGACCCTTTAAGGAAACCCTTAAAGTCAAACAGCATTTACACTTGTAGCTTATGCTGTTGCCATAACAGCTGCCTTGGGCACTGTTTATATACGACTGGGTTCTACTTAGGGGAAGCTTTATAAGTTGTCAAGTAAAACTCGTATCTCATAAACGTAGCGTCTTTAATAGGATCAACAACTCGAGGGAATGCCTAGCAAGGGCTAATGCAGTCCTTTAGAAAGGGTTTCAAGGTCCAGATTTTTCTGCCAGTTACTAGTAGCATGCAGGTACAGCATTTAGTCAATGACACCTCGTGGCTGCTCTCCCCACGAGTAAGGGTGGGAACAGAGCTGGGAGTCTCACAGACTGGCCCTTGGCAGACTGCACAGCGATTCTACCTGGAGATACTCTGCTTTGGTTAGTGTTGTTCTGCTTTCCTTTCTGGAAGGGCAGAGATATAAAGATGTACTTCAGTGAGCACACAACCACTTTTTGGATCAGTCTAAATCTTTCACTGCTGTCTTCTGCCTTCAGGCACAATAAGGGAGGAGGTAGAGGTGCAAAGCTTAACATATATTTTATTCCTGTTACAGATATAACATCCCAATAGGCCTTCATGCCAACCTCTCCGAGGGCTCTCCTGTGTGTGAGGTGCTCAAAACAAACTCTTCGCTGCTCAACCAGGATGGATTCTTCCATGGGAAAATGGGATTCAGAACAGCACTATCAAAAGGCCTCCTGAATATGTCAGAGGTAGGAGAAAGCCATATACAATCATGCAGCTTGCTTTCCTGATACGGATCAGTCTGCACTTATCCCAGCAAAACAGCTGAAGATCTTCCCAAGGTCCCAGCTGTGAGTAAGCTTAGAGACGAATCCAGAATCTGGGCAGCTGGAGCTAGTTTTCTGGGTCCTGAGCCTAATTCTGCCAAAGGCTCTGCAGCCTTTGAGAACTCATTTCTCCCTGCTTCAGTACCTGCATACACTAATGTCCTGTTAAACTGCTTATCTGAGGGGACAGAAGGGGCATTGGAACAGATATTTACAAAGAACCTAGACATTTGTAACACAAAATGACAGAAGTGCTAAGCTGGCAGTAAGCCTTTCGTCACTTCACGAGAGGTTTTTGTTCTCTAGGGAGACGGCTGGTTTTGCCCCATGAGCAAGGATGCATGGTGATCAAAACTGCCTATAGGATATGAGCAGCCATTTCCCCATTCATTCTAAAGGGAAATGGGTATTCAAATACCCAGTATTTCTAACACAGAAAATCCCAGTGTCGTACCATCCACACAACCCAGTACCACAGAGACCATGCCTAGGGGAGGTTCTGGGCACTGCATGTCCATTATGCACCATAGAACTTTATGCCTCCCAGAGCCGTATCACAAGTAGAAGCCAGCAGGTCTCCCTTGCACCCTCCTGGCCTCACCCTGCTGAGAAGGCTTACTCTGATCCTTCTCTACTGTGCAGGTAAAGCAGGAGCTAAAGGCCCAAGTAGAGCTGTTCCATGAGCTGACAGGCCACCTACCTCCTCACATGGATGGGCACCAGCATGTACACGTCCTCCCAGGTAAGGAGTCCTCTTCTTCCCAACACTGCAGAGATGAGAACTAACTCAGACTGAATTCCCCTTACCACAGCTCCCTGGTTGGGCAGTAAATTTCACTGCATGATACCCACTCTACAATTGCAATTTGAATGTTCGCACCTGGGCCCCAGTTATCTGCTTGGTGATCTGGGTCTTTCTGTAGCATCACAAGGGCATTAATGGCACAAATGGACCAGGTTACACCTTTTTCTCCTAGAATTGATAATTACCTCAGCATCCTAATTGCATGCTTCTGCCCACATCAAGGAGTCAGTAGCAGCCTGGCCAGTTTAAACTGCAAAACCTGGGTCTTTCAGGTGCTACAAGAACTCTATCCTGTCAGTTGTGTTTCCACACTGATCTCTGTCTGCAGGTCTCAGCATGCTTTACAGATATAGGCAAGTATCTTTTGTCCCTGTTCTGCAAATAAGGTAATTGTGGTAGAGAGCGCAAAGCCACAGAGATTTCCCCACTCCAGCACTCAGCTGCCTGTGGATGGCATTGCTCTTGGCAATTTACCCTCACAACAAACCTGGCTGTGCAGGGACTTGATGAAGAACTTGTTCCTGGCAGTGCAGTCACCGCTGGTGCACTTGAGGACCAGAGCTGCTAAGGTAGAAGGGGTTGCTGGACCAAATGCTCAGTGGTGAAAGGAAAAACAAGGCACCTACGCAGATGTTGAGGGAGTAATGTTTCCAGTACAGGAAGCGGCTCCCATCCAGATGAAGAAAACCATTTCAGTAGAAGATAAGCCAAATAGGATTATATTTTCTTTAACATGGAACGGAAAGATGTCTCTGTGCTAACAGCTTGCAGGGATCTGATGAACTGGTTATCCAGTTCCTGACCATAGTGTCTGTGTTTTCACTCCCAGAGGTCAGGCACATATTTGCAGAGGTGTTAGAAGAATATGGGATTAAGTACACACGTGTCCCGATAGAGCCAGGCCTCCATAAATGTGACTGGATTCCACCATCCCTGATGGAGTTTTACTTGGGAGTGGAAGAGGATTCTTTTAACACAGTGGATGTGTTTACAAGTCATGGAATAAGGTAAGGCAGGCATTACTCATCCTTTTCGTAGTAAAGCTTTAAGATCCGATCACCTCCTGATAGCATCTTTCCAGAACTGAACACCACCTTCCTTTCCACTCTGGGGCTTAGAAGAAGGTTCAAGAGGAAAACAGAAGTGCTGAGGCACTGGGGCTTAGTAAGTTTTGTTTGCACAGAGATGATTCACTTCTCACCTTGAAGGGAATCTTCTTTCCAGGGCACGTTTCTCAGGCGTTCTAGTGAAGCTGGCACCTGGCATGGCAGGAGGATGAGTGCTGTGTTGACGCTGCATCAGAGTGGAATTCTGAAAGTATGATCTAGGGGAAGTTTTCAAGAAGTAACTTTTCATCTCCCTGCAGTAGTGCAGGAGGGGTTTTAAGTAGCAGGGTAGAAAGAAGTGTTTGCTGTTAAGGGGAGGCAATTCCAGTGTCCTGCCATTGTTATGGCTTTTTGATATACTTCAGCAGAATGCTGTCTTAGCAGGTTGGTTTCTATTTTATTTCAGTCACTTCTTTTGTTTCCCCTTAGCCAAGGGTTAACTAGAGATGGCTGTTGTTCAGGCTTTAACTGGCTGGGTGAGTTATTTTGATAGCTTAGAATTGCTCAGTTGAGTTCTCTCTTTCCTCTTGCGCCACCAAAATGAACCTGTAAGCTCCCAGATGCCAAACCACCCTTGTGCTGTCACACAGCACATGTAAATACAGTAATAATGGCAGTGCCGGGGCTTTGCTGGACCTGTCAGACTGAACCCCCTCCCTCTTTTCTGTCTGCAGTTTTAGCTTAATTTTGATTCCCAGCCCACAGGATGTAACACACTTTTCTAACCACCTTGTTAGCATTAATATCAGTGTTCCCTCCTCTGGCTGCAGGTGGCCAGACATTTACATAGGGTTGACCACCATGGGCAAGAACATGTCTGTCAGTAATATCTGGAGTGCCGTCGACAGTGCCATCACAGAGTTCATGTCCAAGGCACCTGCACCCACAGACCCAACATCACAGAGCAGGACCATAACGATTGAACTGATGGTGCATCCCGGGTACCCCAGTGTCCCACCCGTCGGTGGCTGCGGGGAAGGACCGGACGACTTCTCGCAGTCCTGGGAGCGCCTCCATGAACTCCAGACATTAATCAATCCAGAGCTGCAGAGCCATTACAAAACCAGGAACATTCAGCTTTGCTCCTTCAAAGATCTTTAGGCAAGCAACCATACACGCCTTTGTTCAGACTCGCAAGACAGTTACCAGTGCAATATCTCCTGGTGCAGCTGACAGGAGAATGAACAGCCTGGGGACAGCAGCGGAGTGTTCATGGGAGACCACCACTACAGGTAGCACCCCAGTGCCCTGACCAGCAGATATTAGGTCACAGCCCCTGCTCTGAAGGTGACAGACCTCTCCTGCACCCCATACCCCTGCACCCTTCCAGCACAGCGTGGCAGCCAAGGCCCAGCCCTCCTCCCAGGGCACAGCTCCTACGATGCAAGCAGTACAAAGACACACTTTGCTGTGAGACCAAGGAGCACGCAGGCACCACCTTGCCTGTATCTGGCCAGACGCACACGAAGGTGCACGCTGCCTTCAGAGCAGCTCTCATCAGAACAGTCGGATCGCGCATTCAGCATGGTGCATCTGCAGCCACATCCCACGTACAGCCTCAGCCAGCAGGGATTGCAGCTCTTCCCATTTACTCTGCCTTTTGGCATGAAGCCACTGCAGGACAGTAACATCAGCCACAGCCCCTTCAGAGAGGCTTTCCTTTTATTCCTTTCTGGATGACTTTGCAAGAACAGCAACTGTTGACCCATCTGCTATTTCAGTCACTGCTGCGCATGAGAGCTCCCCAGCAACTGTTCCTGCGCTGCCCACTGCCTCTCAGGGAAAATGCATGGGACAGATGTGGACCAACCACGAGCAAGTTTCCAAATGGAGAAGGTGCATGTGTTTGTCCATCTTCATGCCTGTCAGTTAGGGTGTTTGAACTTAAGTCCCGGTCGTCCCAATAGGTCTGACTGCAGCCGTGCTGCTGGCATGCCACTTTCACAGGGGAAGAAATATTTTTGATTGTTTATGCTCATTTTCTGCCCCGAACTGATCTATCTAATGTAATCATTATTGGCTAAACAGGTTTTTCTTTAAATACTAAAAATGTCAATATGATTATCATTCTTTTAAGTAAAAAATAAACTCAGGTCTTTTTCTACTGTAATGCTGCAGGAGGGTTTTGCTTTCAGTTATAGCTGGAGAGCAAAGTAAATCCACTCACCTGCTGCTGCGGCTGCGGAGATGCCTTGTTCTGTTCATAATGGACCCGTCTAGCCCCCTGTAAAACAGCTGAGGAAGGCTTTGCTCTGTACAAATATCAAAGATAACAGCAGGGCTGCTTTAAAAGTGTTTCCGGGTTCCTTCCTAAGTTATCATCGCAGAATTAATTTGATACAAGTTTGTTTTTAACGCCCCTCTGCTGCACCAGAGCCGAGCCTTTTGGGGTGACTCGATGGCGGAACCTGGTCCCTGCGGACATCGAAGTTCCTGCTCTGTGGCAACAGAATGAATAAACCCCGGGAGGGACCGACCTGCTCAGAGCAGCCGCGGCTCCCGGCACAGCAAAGCCCGTGAGGGCCATCTAGTGACTGACGGTGTTTTGCTATCATGCAGGGATAAACCCCGGTTATTTAACACCAGAACCCAGCGTACATTCTGTGACCCTGTTCTGATGGACACTGGTAAACACTTAAGTGGCTCCAGCTGATGCATGTGCTCTCATCACAGCCATCAGGACGTTACCCATGCCCTGAGCTCCGTTAGCTGAACACTGGAACACAGCAGCAGACTTACCTTGGTTACGTTTTGCAAATTCCTTATTTGTAAATGAACAGCATTAAACCTCGTGTTCTTTTAAATGCGAGGGAGTTTTAAATAGAGAAACTAATAAAGAGCTACTCAAAGACTTTGAAATAGGGAACTTTTAAATTGCCTAAAGTGCACGGGGATAAAGGAGGAAGTTCCTCAGTGGTTCTAGAGCATCACTATACCAGAATACTTTAAACAAGTCTAAACCCTCCATTTCTGAAAAGAAAACCATGCCACAAAGCCTTTGAGAGCAAGTTTTTATTAGGGTAGCAGAATGGAATTGCAGGAAGCCTATAGCAGTACTCCTGGGTGTAGTTTCACCAGCACGTTGTATTGTGGATATTAAACTGCACGTTTAGAATTCAGCATGGCTTAGGGAACCGGAGAGAACAAGAGCTTGATTTCCTGAGTTAACATAGGACTTCATACTGTGGTTTATTCTCCTCAGACTTCAAGCATACAGCACAGTATCTGATCTGTCTTTTTGCAGAGGGCTGCCTACAAACAAAAGCCATCACTTGGGTTACACATCTCGTAGGTTAGGAAATGAACTATGCCGAACACACCCAGAGAACTGATGGCAATATCTGTCTTCTATGTGACCTTTGCAGATGAAATCGGAATAGCTGGTGTAGCGCTGCGGTAGGCCTGCAGGGATCGACTGGAGCTCCTCGTGTTACACAGCCCTTCCAGCTCCCTTCAACGGCATCTGAGTCACACCGGTTCAGAGAAACGCAGTCTTTGACCTGAGAGGCTCACAACCAGAAAGTATGCGACTGAGTAGTAACGAGGGCAGCCAACTAGTGCTACAGTCTTGTGTTAAAACCTCAGGGATGGCGAGTTTCCATGCCCACAGACATGATCAAACGGTACAGTGGCTCACGTGATGCGGAAGTTACACACTTCAGCTTGACAGATAATTTGGCATTGTTTTATTATGAATCCGAGCGTGAATGAAACAAAATCAGTACCAACTTTCTGCAAATGAAGACACAGAGATGTGAAAATTTGGTAATAGACAGTGCTCTCACAAGCCTGAAAACACTCAGGAAATGCAAGTTTCCGTAAATCAGGTGAATGTGGTTTATTTGCCTGCCAAAGAATCTGTCTAAGAACACTTAAAACATAAAATGTCTTCGCTCCCTAACTTACAAAAACAAAGTACTTTCAGAGGTGAGGTACTGGGCTGTCATTGTTTACACTAAATCGAAATGAAAGCCAGATGAGAGGGATGAATGAAGAAATAGCAAATATACAAGACATTAAAACCAAAAGAGACCTACTGCTTGACACACTAGTTCTGAAAGGTTGCAAAGGCAGAGGCTGTGTTAAATCTGAATTTAGGAGTGCAGACAACCACCTGGGTACAAGGGATTTTCTAACTCAACTTCCTGCACATCACAATGATATGTGCTCCCCGATCCCTGTGGACTTGTGGAGATAAACCTGTTTGCTTAGTAACCTACCCAAGTTCAAGAGGCAGGAGGAGGCAGCAGTTTGACTGTATGGCAGTTTGACTGGAGCTACGGTCACGCTTTAGGCTGGGGAAGAAGGGGTGCAGGCAGAAAGCAACAGGCACAGTAAAGGACGCGCAGTTCTGAGCAGAAAGGGCTTCCCCCTTCAGCATGTGCAGGGGGCCCGGCAGCAGCAGGAACACAGCTCTGCCTGACAGGGTTAGAATGACAGAATGAGACCTGACGCACTCACTATATCATCTAACCTGTGTGGTTTCACAACACAGGAGCAGCAGCGGCGAAGCGCACTCCCTTACAGGTCGGTGCTCAGCCCTGCTCTCCTCCCATTCTCAGTCAGAGCTGTGCAGCAATTGGGCTGGCACATGGCACAAGTGCCATCCCATTAATACATGGATATTTGTTACACATTCTGATGGAAAAGTGTTCCAAGGTGGGCAGCAGTGCTGCCAGGTTTAGTACCTGAATTCAAAATTCACATCTCCAAATGACCAATTTTTAACTCAAAACACAGATTTTATCGCTTTGGTACCTCTTGGTCCCCAGTTTCTGAAACTCTTCTGAACTGGTTGGGCTGTCGTGTGTGTGCGCGTCCCCAGCTGCTCTGCAGAGGTGTTAGGAACAGAAGTGAAAGAAGTTTGTAATCGCATTCCACTACTCACTTGCTACAGAATTTTTTTCCCCAAAGCTTTCCAAAAGCAGGACATGAGCCATATTTTAATTCAATGACGCACACAAAAACTTGGGTTTCCCCTTTAATAAACATTTGGTGGTAACATCAGCCAGATTTACATAAGACCTGGACATTATTTCTGATTGGTTTGTGGGATCTGTTGGTTTATTATGTTACAAACTGAAGTTAAGGGGAACTTGCAGCAAGTCCCACGAAGCACAGTGCAACATTTGGAAGGAAAAGTAAACAAAACTGCCAAACACTCAATCATCTTCTGCCGGAACTGGGACATTCTTTTCTAAGACATCGGCTTGGGGAGGGGGATAAAATCCAATAGAGAACTGAGTGAACTCAAGATAGTGGGAACTGCAGAAAAAATAAGTGACAGCCGCAACCTTTTCAATTTAAGGGCAGAATATAAGTCTAAGATATTTCTGATAAATTCTGACAAGAAAAAGAAAACAGCATACTTTAAAGTATATTGAAGCAGTGATTTTTAAACAAAGAAAGCAGAACTAGAACATCTTAAATTTTAATCCTTTCTTTACAGGTTACCTAGCCCACTTTTGATTAAGAAAACTGTAGAAAGTTAGTAACAGCCACAAGTTAACACCGAAAGGTGGCACTTGTCAATTTTCCAGAGAGTCCTGCTTTACGGGGTGTCTCAAATGCACTGCTCCGATCTTCTATCATACGTTGCTGACACCAACTGTGCCAGGTTTTAGTCCACTGGTCGCTTTTCACCATATTTCTTTGTAAACTCTTCAGCGTTCTTACAGAATTTTTTACGGTCCTTAGAGTATTCTTCAGCTAGGTCAGCCCGAAGGGGGTGCTCGGGCTGTGGATCATTCACCAGTGCTATGAGGGACTGGATTACTGTCAAAAGAAGTATAAACACCGTCAGGCCACGAGGGTTCATTTGGAAAAAATCGAAGTGTAAGCAAAATTCCCCAGTAAGAAAAGAGCTTTAACTGCCTTTCAATACATCCCATGAACCCGGCTATGAATGAGCCATAGCAATACGCCAAGATTTAGTTCAGTGACTGTGAATGAACGCCAGAGAATCGTATTTGTAAACAAAACTTGAACTGGGACCAAAACACACTACAAACTATTTCCCATGTAACTGGCATCCCATCCAAAATACTATGGCTAAGGAAGAGCCTGTGTTTCACTGGACAAGTCCATCTAAAAGGGCTTGGGTGACAAGGGGATTTCCATCATGAAGCATTTTTCCTATCACCTGTCACAATAACGCAGCTGTAACCAGACTGCATTTGGAAACCATTTCTCAGCTTTCTTTATCTACAATTCTTACTTACAGGGCACAACTCTTCCCTTTATTCTGAACTGCCAAATGCATCCACTGGCAGAGATACCCTGGGCAAACAGATGAGTAAGAACTACAGGATGCTTTTCACCCCCCTGTGTACAGCCATTTCATCAACATTCCCCATCACTTCCAAAGGAAATGTCATTTGTAAGGTAACTGAGCTGTACTGGACACTCGGGCAGTGAACCTCACACCACAGTGACATTTATTGCTGCATTTTCCCCATATACATTCTCCCAACCTATTAAAGCCAGGCAGGTCACAGTGGGCAGCTCTCATGTCCATCTGCTAAGAGGCACGTGGGTAACTGGGCAAGTCTACAGAAAGTGAGGGACACAGGAAACGCACTTCGCTGTGCAACAATACTCCGTTTGAGATAAATTTGGGCTACCCAGAGTAACACAAAGCAGCACCCCAAGAGTTTCCAAAGCAAGTGGAACAGGCAGCTGCCTCCTCCTGAGCTCACCCAACAAACCAACCCCCCCCAGCTGCAGGGAGCTCCACAATTCAGCTACACGTTAGAGCCCACCGCTTGTTCCGAAGCTGCCACTTTTCAGTCTTACTGGATCCTCCCTAGTTCTGCAGTCAGTTCCTACAATGCTTGTCACTCCAGTAGATGCCAGGATACCAGAGTGGCTTCTTTAAGAGCACTGATTTTTTCATGCTGATACTCTTTTCCACCCTGATCTGATAGGTATGGGGAAGCCACCTCAAAGCAAATACGCAAAATCCAGAGCAGCACACCCGTCAATATACTGCTGAACAGGAACAGTTCTTACCACAAACGAGAGCTTAAACTGCAACAACTACCTAAGGAATTTATAAATGATACTAGCTCACTTGGCAGGAACTTGCCAGTCCTGGACTTCTGACAGCTGTCATCACATTGATCATTACTTATGAAATCAGCATCAATACCACATGCAACAATCTCTTCTCACTGAGAAAAAACTCGCTAAAGCACTATAGAGAAAGCGTTACTGTGTTAAGGTTAACACACAAGCTGCTGAGGAGCTGATTCGATACCCACAGCGTTTTAAAATGATACCATCACAAAGGCCTGTATTAATAGTAAGCATACATTAATAGAATGTACAGCAGTAAGATGCATGTTTAGCCCATGAAAGGCAAATCAGTGACTTACGCTGAACCTCATCTCTCCCTGTTCTTGACAACAGACTGTCAAAGCCAAACACTTGGATGCTGCACTGATCACCTTGCATTACTAGAGTTCATTTCTCAGTGCCGAAGAGTTCAGGAGAAAAAGGAACAGGCACTTAAGCAGGGCTGTAATAACACTGTTGCAGGTTCATACAACCATGTAGTAACAACAGATGCTGATTCTAGAACAACTTCTTGAAGAAAGAGTTAAAAGACAGATGGAAGACCAGGAAACAGCAGAAATGGAGAGATCTGCAGTATTTTGGTACCCAGGGTTTGTTCCAGATTCTGATTTTAGCACAGCTTTTATTCACTCAGTTAAAAAAGGAATTGCTTTTTCTCACGGAGACACTGACTACTTCCTGCGTGTAAACCACTGTTTCAGCAGTTCCACAACTAATGCCACTTGCATTTCAAGCTAGGCAGATATATTGTTCCTTTACGTCACACGAGAAGACTCCTAAGATTAAACCAAGCGCCAAGATGTTAACAGAAACCTGCTATGTATTATTTCCATTTCATGCCTGCCAAGGATCTTTGTCCTGTATAATCGGGGATTAATCAACCACAAATGGTAAGATCCTCACCGACCTATTTCGCAGCCTCTTCTTGCTGCCCCTTTGGCTTTCCCCAACATTCAACTGCTTGGTCTCTACTGAAACAACTACAGGAATTTTCCTATTTTATCTTTGTGGCAAAATCATGCAAACTGTGAGCAGTTTTGTTAGCACGCAGAAAAAAGCAATCTTCGTACAGCATTGCCTACTATCGGGAACACAGTTCAAGTGAAAATAACCTTACAGAGGACTGAGAGAAGAAACGACCTCTTCCTACAGAGCAAAACACTTCTGTGTCACTGAAGCTCTTGCACTGAGCTGCTGCTCATTTGAATTAGTGTTATTAAAAAATACACAGTTCAAGGTTCTATAGGTAAAATAAATAATGCTATATATCAAACCAATCACTATCTGACCAAAACCATGGAATTCTCACCCCAACTAAAAGGAAGCAACAACAACAGAAATAAAACCCAACTCAGATCCCACTCTCAGTCTGCCACAGAACCTGATGAAACTTTTCTCCTTAAAGTGCTTGGATTCTTACCCAAAGGCACTCTACGCAGCAAACCTCACAGCAGTGATCTTTTAAGATCTAAGAGTTTACTTGTATTATGATATCAGGTTTTGTTTATGACTCCCTAGGTATTTCAAACCTTATGTTCAAATCACTGAGCCACATGGCAGAGAGCTACACAAAGCCTTCAGGTTTAGGTCCTTGGGTACAGGAATGTCGTGAACACCTCTGAACTATAAAGTCACTGTTTAAAAAGAAACAGGAAGTAACCCCAACAAAATACCCCAAGCACACACCCGTGACAAACTCCTCAGTCATGAAGAGCACTGTGGTTTCCTGGAGGAGGCAGTGCCACGCGTCAGCATCATCACCTTACGTTCCAACAACAAACCGAGATTCCACAAGAGCTGCTCACAGCACCTGACTCATGACACAAATCTTTTGACAAAGAATACTCCGTAGGAGCAGTGACCAGCTGACAAGCTTTACATTTAAACACAATACAAGGGGTTCGATACCCAGTTCTTTCTCCACATGGAGTCCTACCTTGGTCAGTTTTGGTTGCTGGCTTCCAGTTTTCAGCACTAATTACTGGCAGACAAACCTGCCCCTTTTCATCGATGTTAGGGTGATAGATCTTTGTTTTAAATGTAATCTTAGGAGGTTTGAATGGATATTCTGCTGGGAAGTTGATTTCAATTCTGAAGGCTCCTTTATCATACGGAGGATTGTCCTGGAACAGGAAGGAAGAATGTCAAGATTCAGCATATTCTAATGGATACAACTAAGTAAAAGCATGCTCCAGACTTCTATCAATCAAATGACCTCTTCTAAAGGCACTTTCTTCCAACACATACTGCTGTACCTGTGTGTCCGGAAACATCAAAACCTGCTTGGTAAGAGAAAGGCATGACAGCCTCTATGTTGGTGTTCACCCTGCAAAAACAGTTTACCACTGTTCTGAGATGAGCTGACATTTCTACTGGTAAGAAAGCACCCAGTCCCATTTACTCCAAGCTCTAAGTCCTATCTAATAGGTAGCTTAACTCCCAACTTTGTGTTCCAAAAAGCAGTGTAAACCATTGAGATACAAACAGGAACCTGACAAGGAAAATTGCTCTCTCTAAACCTAGTTATTTTGCGTGTCTCACAACACAGCAAAGCAATTTGATCTGTCAGATTTCCCTGTATGTTCCGAGAACATTTTTGTGCTGACTACGCAGAAATGTGCTGAGTATTCAACAGCACTAAAGATAGATATTCACTGCGCCTGCTGATGAGAACATTCTGAATTTGTACGCGGTTTTAGCACCCACTCTTATCAGATCACTGTTGAAGGAGCAGGATGAGAGAAGCCTGAAGTAAGCCAAGTACTGCTTCATGCTGCAACGGAAAAAACAATGCCCAGAATCTCATGTAGAAAACCTGTGTGACTATTGAAAGTGCTTCAGATGCTACCTGCAGAAGAAAAATAAACCATTGCTACACGTGAAGCTCATGAAAACACCATTCTGCACCGAAAACAGTAACTATGGCATGAAGCCTTTCCAAACACTCTGGGAACAAGAATTAGGGGGTGTGAGTTTCCACTTAGCGTGAAGTGCAACCACACACATTCTTCATAAGCAACCAAACCACTCCCTGCAATCAAACCCACCCCAGGAGTTGAAAAAGGTTTACTAGTTTGGGGGTGAGGAGTGTTCTATTAAAATACTGTTCAACAGAACACATTTTATTCTCGTTTCACCCATATGGAGACGCCTGGACTGTGTGTTTCTAAGAAGTATGGCAATGATTTCTGTGGTCAAGTAAAGGCAACTGTTGTGGCTTGAAAATCACTTCTTATCCAAGCAACCCTAAAAGCTCTGGAAGTTTAACAAGTAACTTGTGGTGGTGGTGACAGCTTAAGCAGTTAGTGCCCTCTTCCCCTGCAGCTCACTTGCTCTTGTCTCCATCACATGGTATGGTTAATGAGGATGTTCATTGAACTGATATGGGAACTGACCTGGCTTAAAACTGTCCATTTTCTGCTTGACTTTCAGTCAGATTTAGTCCTTCACTATAACTCACCAATAAATTGAACAAAGAAATGTATGTAAAGCATTGTTCATGTTTTAAATAGACAAACCAGAATATTCAAGCAGTCATTTTCCAATTATTTGTTCTATTTGACACTGACAAGGGAGAGAAGCAGAATTATAAATACTAAAACACAAGTGACAAACATAACTAACATTCACTTGGAGTATTCTTTGTTTGCAAAAGTTTGTCCATAGCAAACAGCTTTGCTTAACTGACATGAAACTCACAGTATACCAACTGTACCTGACAAGAACAAGGAGCCTGGGGCAGATAGACTTGTTTTGATGTTGAAATCAAACAGTGTACCTTTACCATGCACAGTACAAACTACATAAACTATCTCATTCTACGGAATAGGAAAAGGAGTTGACAAGCTGTCTTCAATTTGCTTCTCAACTGAGCAAACACCCTTAAGAACTAACGGTGGTTCAGAAGAACAAAGTATGTTACACACAACAAAACGTTTTAAAGCAGTATTGTTCACAGTAATTCTGGATGAACATTGGTAAAAATATCAACCATTGCATCTCTCACACCTTCATTAAGCAGCTGACCAAAGTAATGCCTAGTTATAGTATAATAATCGATAACTGCTAAAGTTGTCCTGCTAAAGTCGGAGTGACGGATCTTTAAACATGAAGCAGGAACATTTTCTAAAATGGGAGCAGCATGTAAACCTTCAAAAGCAAAAACTAAACCTGCAACCAGCTTGTGCATTACAGCTTGAAGCCATCACCTGCAGCACTGCAACAGCTACAAAATTATGCTGAGACTAAAGCATCTTCTATAGCATGTCCTTAAAATAATAAACTATACTACTCTTTGAACACATACAACAATTAATTACTATAGGAATTGTAATCTCATGACAAAATTCCCTCTTAACTTTAGCAATCATTAATAAATTTAAGGCTATTTCCTCTGTAACAGGGCCTGTTACAGACCACAAGGCAGGTATGAAGCATGATTTGCTGCATCTAAACACTTAGAATGTTGTGAACCTTTGCAAAACAGTAAGTTTCTAGTGAGCAGAAACTGTTAAAAGAGATGCTGTACACCACATATTGAGGATTTAACAGGAATAAATATTCTGGTGTTTTGCTTTATCATTCATATTTACCAGTCTTATAGTGCTTCACAGTTTTATCAAAGCAGCAAACTGTTACACATGAACCACAAATATCCGAGTGGCTTATTAAAGATCTGTCACATTTTAATGTCAAATCCCGCCTGCTTTATTTGTGAGAGCAGCCTCAACCACTCCAAGGAATCCCTTCAGGAATATAAGTAAGCAGTAAACTGAGGGTGTTCTACAGTATTTAAAGTGCAAATTATAAAGTATTACCTCAGCCTGTATGACCTGAATTCAGGAATGGCCTCCAACTAACAAAGCAGCAGCACTGCTAAAGAGATGTCTCATGGTCTTATAATACAAGACCAGATTGCCACTGGTTGTGGTTTCAGTGTGACCGTTCAGGCAGCCCCCAAGGAAAAGCAGAACTGGTGCCCAGAAGTGGCACAGCCTCTACTGCTGCAAGCTTAGAAGTAGCTCATGTAACAAAGGGAGCATGGGCCATGACAGCAGAAATCACAAGAGGTGAAAAACCAAGTGACTTTCAACCAATGAATTCCTACCTACTAGATTCGCTGCTTTCCCCCCTCGATGTGGCTGATACAGCAGTTATCTCCTATCAAACATTCTCCTACAAGACTGCAGTGCTTTTAAAAAAAAATTGAATTGTTCTGGCATTAATTAATGCCTAAATAAACAGATAGAGAGACTTCCCTTTAAAAGCTCACTTCGGAACCCCCAAGCCTCTTCCTGGCACCAGACTTTCCCCAGCACTCAATTTTACCCCAGAAAGGCAGCCGGTCGATTAAAAAAAATTAAGGAGTAAACAAAATATTTCATATCTTTTTTTTTTCCAGATATTGTACTTTAAGCTTAATGCAATGAACCACAACAAGTTTCATTTGCTCCCCACTTCCAACACCCCTCCCAAGTAACCCAGCGCCAGCAGAGTCCACAGCGCTTGCCAGCTGCAGCCCTGTGCTGGACCAGGCCTACAATAAGGAAGCATCCAAGCAGGTATTGATAACAGACCTTTCAATTACATATGGATTTTTCTTCAGGCTAGCTGTAAGAAACGCTTCCTAACATTATCAGTCTGGGATAAAACCACAAACAGAAGACACTCAAATAAAAGAAGACGGGAAGATCACACAAGAGGCCTGAAAAGAGACAAGAATTACATCCAGGAGCATATTTCGCTGCCCAGAGTATGTTTATGATGCTGCTGAATAAACTTATGCTGTATTTATGAACAACCAGCTTCTGCACAACCCCACAGCTGTGAAAGCCAGGGTTCAGAATAATCAAAGAGATTGTCAGGGTGCAAACATTATCTAATTGTCACCAGCAGCACTACTGAGCTGTGGATTTATGAGGTAGAAATGATCCTCATTGCACCTTAAAGCTCATTGGAGTAAGGAGTGATCTGTACTCACAGGAACAATAAGCCCTTGCCAGGTCAATAAATTAGCTTCATCAACCTGGATATTACGGAAGTTCTTCATTCCACATTTGCGGATTTCTTCAAGCTCCTGAAAAAACAAAGCGTAAGTTAGTGAAAGCATTGGGAAAGATGCTCATGTTCACTTTTCAAAACACTTAGAGGTCAACGTGGGTTTCTTTAACATTAACAAGTTTGAGGTTTCAATGGTGCAGCCCATACAGACAAGAAATGAAACTCTGTGCTGTGAGAAGGAAAATTCTGAGTCAGGGGATTAAAAAAAACACTTGTGTGTGTGAGGAAAATACAACCCCACATTGTTATTAACACCGTCACAGGCACAACAAAGTAAAATGTGTTTAAAGGTATTTTTGTATCTCAAATGCAAACCTGTGCCTTTCGTAACAGACTACTGATAAGTGTGAGACAGAGAAATAAAGTGTATCTTAGGGGTATCTGAAGGAAAGCAGTGATTTGGAAGAATTACTTCACAGTTTCAAACACAGATAAAGCCACTGAACAGGCCAACTATTTCACCTGAAAACTAAAAAATTCCTGCATCATCTGCTTAAATTGATACAAATTCAGGAAAATACCAATCTAAGGCAAAGTAGCCTTATTTAGACCAGTAACTTTAGAAATCACAGCTTTATCTCTGTTTTGTTTCGTACTGTAACAGTATATATTAAGATACTTCTCTTCATAGCTGTTCACTCTTGAACAAGGTGCCTTTCTGCTCCAGTCAAGCCACTTTTGATCAGCTGGTTATCCAGGTATCACCAAAACAAGCATTTAGGTATTTTATATATAAAATTATGTATAAGCCCTACTGTAGCAACCGCTTCGTGGGGTATTTCATGAGACCTTTTAGGTAACACCTCAAGGTTTCGATTCTCCCTGCCCCACGACAGCAACTGTAGCCCTTTGCTGCTGAATTCAGCAGTTCTCTCTTTAAGTTAACTGAACTCAAATTCGAAGTCCTCTACAGTTAAACATAAAGCTTTCCCGGTGCTTTCAAAACTGAAGCACATGCCTGCATGTCCACATAGGCTAGGAAAAATGTTGCTTATGCAGCAACACTGGAGCACTCTGCAGCACATAGCTCCTCACTGGGCACTAGTCCCTTTGCAGCACTAAACTATATATCACTGATAAAACACCAACTACAGCAAGGCACTGTGCACTGAAACCCCAGAAAGATCAGTTTTCCTGCTATGAGTGCTCAACTGCCCAGGTTTTTTTGCTAAAACAGCTCTACGTTCACCTTCAATCAAACCTTTCTGCATCTGACTGGCAGAGATTTAATACCTGCAGTAATCTCTTGCATAAACTTAGCATCATGATAAAAACCCAAAGGGAAGATGAGATTTCCAAATGCACATGAAAAAAACAACAAACCCCACATGACAGCCACGCATCAGATGAACATTTACATTCCCACCCACTGCACCCACGAAAGCAAGAGCATACTCAGAATACTGAAGTTTAACCTTGGAGTCTTGGATGTTGAATGGAGGCCCAATACAATCTTTATCACACTGCACCCAACTATTTAGTCCAGGCCTATGGACTAATCCTCATATTCCACTGCTGTTAGATTTATGCAACATCACACACAGTTTGGGTGATTTGTTTTGGTGGGGTTTTATTTCAGAAAAGGATAAGAGGATTACCCTATTTCCTTAAAGCAGGAAAACATATTAAAACCACCCAATAATCCCGTGAAGCACATTTACAGGGATACAGTGCAACCCAAAACACTCAAAAGAAAATAACCTTTATTATCACAGCTATAGACGATCCTTTCTGCCCACTGAAACTGCAAATCCAGCCTCACAGTAGTGCTGAGCGCTCAGAGCAGCAGCAGCTCAGGCAGCATCTGACTGAACCAGACCATCTCTTCCCATCAAGGTCAGGACAGTAACTCAGTTGCGAGCAGTTCACTTCCTACACATACAGAACTGTGAAGTCCTGGCAAACCACTACTCCACAATATGTAGAAGGGATAAACCCCATTCCACGCTAGATGTAACGTATCAAACACTGGGAACAAAATAAGCTAATTAACCAGTAGGTATTTAAGCGTAAATAAACAGGCATCACAAGTACCTTCACTCTAAAACAAGGAAAGAAAAATGGGTTTGGACAATTTTCTAGTTACTACATTAAAAACATTATACACAGGACAGAAATGTCCCCCACAATGTCCCAGTGGGAGTAGAGCTTCCATGCAGAGCAAGTTCAGATGATAGCATTAACCCTGCTTCTGGCCCAGAGAACTACTGCCCAGACATGAAGAGGGAATACTGTGATTCCACAATTCAAGTGTGTTATTAAGCTAATAGATTAGAAAAGCACAGCTTCGCATTCCAGGAGAACTGAACACCCGATTTCATAACGAGGTTCAGGTTAAAAAACTGGATGCAGAATTAAGAAATGCAGAGACCATTCCAAATTGTAAAACTTTGTACGAAGTTAAAGTTTAAAACAAGCATGAAAATTGATCCCCATTTTTCCTCAAGTCCACCACGAGAGAGGGAAATAAACAGTCTAGAGGACACTAAAGAACTAGCTGAAATAATTCAGGACATCTTCCTCTTTCAATTGACCTGTGACACCTTTGCAGGAATTCACTTTCAGAATCAAAAAGGTGATAAATTACTTCACTGTACCAGGACTATATCCCGTGCTTCTGCTGCTGCTGCCTTGGGTCCCCAAAACAGGAATAGATGGGGATAAATGAGGCAATTCTTTTCCTCCCACACAGGCAGGACTGCAAAGAGAATCAAACCTGCCCTGGCAGAGGACGTGCCTGAACTCCATGCTTAAGACAGACTCTAATTCATTTATAAGAGAAATCACTTACACCCAAAGTGTTTACGATTTCATGTCACTTCCAACTAATCAATTCCATGTTTGACTTGCTTACAAATAGCTCGGTTTTCATTCTACAGTCCCCACAAATACAATGCAGTATTATACTCCTAAGTCATGCTTTTAGAGGTTTTATATCTAGTCCTCCATGAGATTCACCATTCACAACTTAAGGGTGTGAGGGGAGGTGTTTTGTTTTTTTCTTCTGGCAAGTATCAAAGCCCATAGTAAAGCTCTAACTGCCTCAGAGCTCCAGCGCAGACACAACTACGGTATAAACGTACTGCTAAGAAAGTGAATGAGCTACTAAATACTTTCAAACAGCACAGATTAAAAGTGAACACTGCATTTAACATGGGCTTGAACAAGTCCAAAGGGACAAAAATTACTTTATGTGGTAAAAGGATACAGTCCAGCTATTTAATTCAAAATAATACTTAAAAGTCTAGGCAGACAGTAAATAGATTAATTCCTTTCCTCGTCCTCCACCTCTTCATTTCATCCAGTAACATAATTAAAGGAGCAAGTGAGGAGTGTAACTAAAGGTTGAAGGACTGCAATAAGGACTTCAGTCAGCCTTCATGCCCACTGTTATCAACCTTGCACGTGACCTTGCTGCACTGGGTTTCCCCATTTGTGAAACAGAAGTGTCTTATTGCACACGCTCTCGAGAGGGGCTGTTCGTAGTTTGGCTGTATTCAGAGCGTTACACACAGCACACGAATGGAGAAAACGTTTCAGAGGTGGTGCCTGATCTCCAAGCATAATGCTGAAGGTGGTCATAAAAGCAAGCGCTACCTCTCATATAATGATTTAAAACTTTGATTTTCAATATTGTGTAATCGTTTGTGTTGTTCAGAGCAAAATTCAGTTTTTGAAATTGAAAAGGAAAGTTACATCAGCTTAAAATGCAGTTGAGTCATTTAAAACCCTGCAATTGTTTTGCCCATCCATCTTTCAAGTTTTGGGACTTCTCTAACAAACCAAGCCAGATAGGAAAATGCAGACAAACAGTTGTAGGAGTGCAAGCCAGGAATATGGGAATACGCCTAGGAGCTCACACTGACTTCAGTAAGCTCTGCATCAAGCCCAAAACGCTATTAAATGCCAAAGAAGAACAAAAGTCTCCTGAAATACCTCTAAAACATGATTCCCTACTGTTTACAGTTTGTGTTTCCCTATTTATAAACACGCTCTCTAAAAGCTCATGACAAAGATAAAGAGGCTCCAAAACACTGATAAGGAACAGTTTTACTTTCTGAACCTCATACAGAGAAGTGTTAAAACACCTAAAACAAAACATGACTTTATCAAAACAAAGCCACAAAACCACCCCAAAACCAAACCAAATTCTAGCTCTTACAAGAGCCCTCAGTAAGCTACCCCTGCAACATTACAACCCTGCACGCTCATGTCTTCTATTTACTGAGCAATTCTGCTCTTTGGCAAGTTATTTTCCTTTGATTAAAAATCCTTTTGCCAATTCTCAGTTCCAGAAAGGGAAAACGGATCAGTATTCTCCCTTCTGCATAAGAACAATCATACAGTGCTCAAAGCCACATTTCCCTTGTTACTGAGAAATGGTGGTTGAGTCGGTCTAGAATTGTTTTTCAAACACCAAAGTTGTTGAAGGCCCCTTTCTTTGGGAGGGTTTTGGTGTGCACTAGCCCCTGGCATACTGGAGATCACAGGCCCATAGCAGGTATGGGTGTGGCCTCACAGAGTTCACCAGCTGCATAAGTGTCTGACTGTGCAATTGTGAGAATGAGCACAGGAAGATTAAAGCAATCATCAGCACACCTCACTACGTATGTGAAGTGTCATTTACTCTTCAAATCCGTTTTCAATTTTTAATACTAAAGATACTCTTTTAACAACTCGACCAAGAAAACAACAGTGTGGACTTCAGACAGCTCAGCTCATCGCATCACACACCAACACAGAAGGGAGTAACTCCACACATGGGACAGGACAGCCTCCTCCAAACACAACAGTTGAAGGTGCATCTCAGTACCACACACTCGTACACCATCAAATAAGTACTCCAACTATCCAGCACCGAAATAGCCTTCCCTTCACAACAACCCACCACCTCTCCACATAGCTTTTGGCTATGGATCTCAGCTGGAGAACGGCTTGTTTTACATTAGCGGGTGGCAACTGTGAAAAGCATTTCACTGAAATCTCTGGCACGTCTCCTGGCGATCTATGTTCCCAATCATACATGTTTGGAGACAGTTTGCTTTTCATGAGAAAGGGTCATGAAGCAAAGTAGCTCCCTTCAAAAGAAGCAGCCTTAGATCCTTTCCTAAATATAATTACTCTACATTGGTCTGTTTTTACCCTGCGAGATCATCCATAACATATCCCTGACAAAGACTGCTCTATTCCCACCTCTCACATTTCATGAGGAGTCAAGATCTGACAACTGTGGCTCTCTGAAGAGGTGTAATGGTGGCTCACAGATCAAAACTCCACCTCAGATGTCACTGGAATATGATTCATTAGCTATGTTTATTGCACGTTTTGCTAACCTAGGAGTGCTCCTGGGAAGGGCACACCTCCACTGATTTTTGTGAATCAGCACAGAGAACTTCAGTTAGCCTATTTGATGGTAGAAAGCTCTGCAAAACCAGGCCATAAATAAGGTATTTGGCCTATGAAAGGTAATTTGCTCAAACAGACCCTTAGATAACAAGACAATCTTATTCTTGTTATAACTTGACTTTATGTTTAGAAGTGAACTGTACAAGTACAGCAGCAAAATTGTGCTGCTTCTTTCACAAGGAGGCTTGCAAACTGAAGATACAAAGGCTTTCACAAGCTGGAAAGGACTTCCATTTCCACCTGGAAGAAGAAAGCTATACTCGTAGTCCCAGCTTTCTACAGGCAGACAGCATGTTATTATGACCTGGCTACATGCAGCCTCTCTGAGCCATTGTGATTAACACCAATAGCTACGATGCATGACATGAGCCCCCCCAAGAATGCAGCGCTTCAAAATGTTGGCAAGACCAGAAGGAAATGGTAATTGTTTTATTTTATGTGATCTATAAAAGGGTCTAAGTTTATTCTCACTTACTGAAGACAAACTTGATATTTAGCTCAACGAGAAGACAGTTAATGCTTATCCTAAATTAAACATAATTGAGTGACACCCTGAAAACCTCTGTTTCCTTTAAACACTCATTCTACAACCCTGAGGAAGACACACCACAGACTCTTCCATTGTGCAAAACTCCACAGTGAAAGACTTTTAAAAGCAGGTCTGTGCATTTGGAACTTAAACAACGATACTGAGTTGATACACGTGAGTTTGGACCTTCGAAACATCACACTGCAGCAACCCAGATTACATCATCCGTACAAGAGCTCTACCTTGTTCCTACGGAGATGAATGGCAAAACTCAAAGCTGTTTGGGCTGTGACTCAACTCTCCAAAAGGCATGAAGGTGGCTGCTTACTGAATAGCCTTTACAAGTCATGGGATGCAGCACCTCACAGCTCTTGAACTGGCACAAACCACACGCACACAACCCACAAACGTCAGGCAATAAAAATGAAAGTAAAGATGTAGGGGGAAGCAACTGATGCCTCCTTCCTTCCTACACCCCTCCCTCTGAACAGCAACTGCCACACTGTTTTTCCAAAAAAGAAGGAGGTCATGTTGTCAAAATCCATTTTTACAGCATTTCAGTGACAGATTAAGGCACTAACTAGCGTTTCAGAAGGACACTGGAACTGAACTGAGGAGCAGGACTGAAAAGCAAGAGGCTCTGCAGATATTGAGAACAATTTTTCTTGACTTTAACATCAAGATTTTAATGGTCTAGTTTAAATTTCAAAAGAAGGAATGACTGGAAACATATCTTCCCCTACCAGAATAATAGTGATGTGCTTGTGGAGAATTAACACATTTGGTTCAAAACAGGCAGAAAAGCTGGCTTGCAAACATACAGAATTAAATGGTTGTTTACTATCAGAAACTAAGGGAAACCTTATTTCAACATAAAGCAACAGACACACTGATAACAAAACTAAAACCGTGACAAAACGTAACAGCTATCAAAATGAATGCCCTCTCATCAGGATCCCTAAGGACAATTAAATTGTTACTAATTTAATATATATGAATGACTGCACACAACATATCCACCATTTAATGTTCACTCGCTCCATAGCGCATTTTAAACAACAAAACTGGCTTTGTGAAAGTACTGCTGAGCTATTTGTTTCTTCGAAAATAACCAGGTTGCAGTAGTTAATGATGTATCTGCACAATTAAGGAAATGCAACTTCAACCCATCATCTACACATCACAGAGAAATCCCAGCCCCACCAGGGGTCCACGTTCTCAAAGCCAGCTGCAAAACAGATATTAAAATATTAAATTTAACAGAATCGGCCCTGTATCTGTCAAATCCTAACACCCGGGTACACTGCACCCCACAGGGATGGGGTTTTAATAAGGCTAAAACATCACCAGAAAGTCGCAGGGTCTTTCCCCTGCGTTTCACAGGACCAGCCTGTAAAGTTCATTGATTTACGCTACAGGCACTTTGCATGCAAATACTGTAGGGTATTGCCACAGCACTTTACAGATGACTAAATTTAACACCACCACTGCATGCACGTCCCAGGCAAACCCCACTGCACAGTCTGTGATGTTAACTGGCAATTATATACAACACAGAATAAACTCGCACGCTTTGGGGTCAATGGTCACCATTTTCTGAGAGTACGTACTCCTCAAGCTAAATAACGAGAAATGCAATCCCAAGCCGTATTTCACAATAAACTATACGTGCTCCCGGTTGAAGCCCAGCTGAGGCCGAGTTTACATTTACCAGTATCATCCATATTTCCTAGCAAACAGAGCGAAAACAAAACCATTACCGCGTCCGCAGCGAATGAGGAAACTTCTGAACCCAGGTCCACGTTTCAGTGTGATAAACCTCTTACTCATACAAGGAAGAGGTCACCCTCCCATACAACGAAAACGAAATCGCCTCACCCCCGAGCGCCCGGGGAAGGCTCCTCAGCAAGGGGGCAGCGGGGGCAGGGGCGAACCCCCACCCGCAGGGCGGGAGGACAGGGCGCTGCCCGGCGCCCGGCCGAGCCCTCCTGCGGGCAGGGCCGGGGACCGCGCCGCGGCTGCGGCACCACCGCCGGCGGGGCGACCCCTCACATCGCCCCGGGCAGCGCCCCGGCCCCGGGCGGAGGGCGAGGCGTCCCGGCAGCGCCGTTTCCTTCTCCCCCGGCCCTTCCTCTTTGCTTAGTCACCGCAGGAGCCCCCCGAGGGAGGGGGACGGGGCGGCCCGCTGCGGCCCGCGGCAGCCGCTGAGTGCTCCCACCCAGCGCCGGGCGGCGGCGGGGGCCCGCGGAACGCCGCTAGAGCACCGGGCGGCGGCGGGGGAGACAGCGCGGCCCCTCGCAGCCGCGGCCTAGGAGCCGGCTGCTCCCGCTCTGGTCGCTCCAGCCCGGGCTGCCACCGAGGGGACGGGAGGAGGCCGCCCCGGCGGGCCGCGGCAGGGGACACTGCCCCCAGCACCCGGAGGGGCACCGGGGCCGAGGAGGGTGCCCGCTGCCGCCCGCCCGCCGGCCCTGCCCGGCGCGGCGCTGCCTGTTACCTTCATCAGCCTCCTGCTGGCCGCCATCTTGGCTCTGCTGCTGCCGCCCCACAATGCATGGCGGCGGCGGGCCGGGCGCTACAGCCCTCATCTTCCTGGGGCGGCGGCGGGGGCGGGCTGACGGCACCGCGCTCCCCGCGGCCGTGCCGGTCACCGGTCACCGCCCCCCGCCCCGCACCGGCGGCCGCAGCAGCGCTGCCCACGGAGCCGGACCGGGCAGCGCCCGTGCAGGAGCGCGGCTCCGACCCGCGGGCAGAGGAGCGCGCCGGGCCGGGCCCCGCCTGCAGCCTGCTGCCCCGGGGCTCCTGTGGCAGCCCCGCGCTGGAGGCCGGTTGCTCCCTCCGGGACTCGGTGATGTCTTTTGTCCCCGTGCGGTTTTAATCCTAGAACAATGCTTTAACATGCATCACCCCAAATTCAGTGTCGTTGTGGGGAAGAAGACGCCAACCTGTAGATGTAGGTTTTATCAACTAACAAGCGTTATTTCTTAGCTTCTTAAAATACCCTAAGGAAGAGGGGGGAAGGAGTTTCCAGAAGAGGCACGGCATCCAGAGAAACTACCCCAGGTACCTCCCTGCCCTTAGCGCTGCCAGTTCAGTCCAGCCTCATCCTGGCACTTCCAGCCGCCTGTGCCCTGCCGCAATCTCCTTGAGGAAAGCAAGCTGTGGAAGAGGACATAATGTCACTGTCAGTGTTAATCAAGGCTGTAAATAGCCATGTGCTTTTTACCTCTTTAAGGGAGCTCTACTTGTAACTGCTCTCCAGCTCTGATCCTTCCCAGCTGGCCTCTAGCAATGGCTACAAGAGCAGTTCAGATATCTAACCAAAAGCAGTCAGTATCATTTCAGGTGCCCTACGATATCCAAGACACAAGGCTGGCAGATACAACATGGGACATAAGTTACTATACTATATGACACCTAAAATGCCACCAGACAGGTGTCCAGACGCCTGACTTGCTCCTTAAAACATTCTGCCTGTACTCAGGAATTACTCCAAAATCTGCTCTGCTGATGTGTGGCCTTATTTTCCCTTTCCCCCTCCCTCATGTCACTTAATCATGTCCTCAATTTAACACTTGTTCTGTGAACAAGTCACGTGAAAAGGTTCTAAGCTCTAAAATAAGCTTTACAGACTCAGACAACCCAAAAAGGAAGTGTTATGGTTATTACAAGAGGCTTTCAAAGACTTGTAAAAATGCAACAGAAGTTGTTAATTGTAAAGCCCAGGATTCAAGCACATTATCTTCAAATTATCCCCTGAAATAGCGATAGTATTTGACAGCCAATATTTTGCGTTAATATGGTACTTATTGCTCCAAAACTTAATTAACATTTGTTAATGAAGTAAGGTGCACAGCACGTACAGGAACCAAGTTAATACTCTACCTGCTTCAGATAGGTATTATTAAATAATTATTTACAAATTATTTAACATATTTGGAGATCATGCTAATTATTTATTAAATAGATTATTTTATTATAATATTTTAATATATTAACAATTTATCAGAGATCATAATAACGATTTATGAAATATTGAAAGATTATTACATCTATTTTACTCGAGAAAAATGCAGTCAGAGGAAACTGAAAATGAAAAAGGCAGAGAGCATCCTGGTGCAGTAGCAGAGAGCTGCAAAGCAAGTGAGAGTGCTGACTGGCTGCAGAAGTTACACACTGCGTACCCGTGGCAGGTACGTGCTGTGTGGAAACAGAAGGTGCAGACTCTAATGAGGATTCTGGGTGTGCTGCTGAGATGGGATGCTGGGGGTGAAGATTTAAAAAAGCCAGCATTGGATAAAAGGGTTAGTTCAGATCATATGATTTAGAAACACCTAAATCTGATACCATGGTAACTTGGAAGAGCAGTTCTTACAACTTATTTTCCAGATGTCTACAAATATGAAAAACAAGCTGCTTCAGAGACTATACTGATTTTTTCTTTGCCAAACCTCTATTCATGCCCTCATCTCATCTTCATTTGACTGCATTAATTTTCCAAGACTACCATACATCTCCAAGTATTTTCTAAACTATTTTTTCCCCAAAAATAGTTATTCAGGCCCGCACCTGCACTGAGACACATTGCCAGCACACTGCGAGAGACACAACTAGAAGCACCACAGAGAATCCCACATTAATTATATGTCATTTTAAGCCAAGAATTTATAGCTTGTAAGCGAGTGTCAAAAGTATCTGGGATTATTGTAAATTAATCCACATTTCCTTCGACAAGAACAAAAATACCACCCACACTACAACTAACAATAGCCCGGCCAGCTCTTAAGAAATCATTGTTGAGTGTAGCTGTCCTCACAAATTGCCACTTCATGTTGAAATCCTTTATTACAGCAAGGTGTTTGAGAAGTTTACACAGAACTAGGCATGGCAGGGGGGTGGAGCTAGATGATCTTAAGGTCCTTTCCAACCGTAACTATTCTATGATTCTATGTTTCACATATCCAGTATCCTGGATCCTTTCAGCATCTAGTTGCAGACTGATCCAGAGTAGATCCTGTGGTGCTAACACTGGTGCATCTCCTGGCTTTGAACAAAGGCTGTGCAACCATGTTGCTGGATTTCGCCTGGATAAGTTGCTGGCAGTCATGACATTCTGTTGTACAGTCTCGAAGAAACAGCAGGAATTGTCTTTCAGACAGAATTTCAATAGACCTCTTACTTTCCTGTAAGCACCAAGACCAGGTATTGGTTACACTGAGTTTTGCAGATGGTTTTGATTTTTTTTCACCCTTTTTAATGTAGTTTCCAGGTTCTGTCCATTCTTTTACTTGACTTTTAAGGGTGTCCAGAATGCAGGTTTTAGTGCTTATTCTGTGATACCTTTAAGAGACTGGACACTAAGTTTATGCCTGCTCATTCCCAAAGATAGCTTTCCACCACATTTCCACTGTTTTAGGGAACATAACTGTTCAGCTTCAAAAAGAGACTGTGTGAGCAGACTTTCTGAACAGGTGAGCCACAACAGTGCCCAACACTTGAAAACCTTAGAAAAATTTCTCCTTGCTTCTTTACTGTTATAAATTGGCCATGAAAGAAAACAAGACGGGGAAAATGAAGGGGAGGAGGAAAGAGTAAGAATAATTCCGTTGCTGTATGAAACCTTGGTACCCTCACATCTTGCTCACAAGACGGACAAATCCCGAAGACCTGAAGAACACAAAAGAATTAGGGAGGGTAAAGAAAAGGGCAGACACAATGATCAAGAGGGTGAGATAGTGCCATAGTAAGAGTCTGAAACATCTGGGGCTCTTCCACCTACAGAGGAGAAGGCTGAGAAAATATGATCAATATGATCAAGGCTTATGAAATCATAAAGGCAATGGCCAAGGTGAATACAAAGTTGTTAGTTATCAGATCTTACAATACTAGAATGAAAGTGCACACAGCGAGACTCATCAGGCACCACTCGCAGCCAGAAGACGGTGCCTTTTCTCACAGCAGGTAATTAACGTCTGGATGTCCCTACCACAGGCTGCAGTAAAGGCAATAGTCAGCAGGTTCAAAAGAAACTAGTCAAACTGGGTAACAGGTCTATAAACAGACTAAAATAGAATAGATATGGAATCATTATTTAACATCTCTGATTGATGTCTGCTCATAATTATGGATGCTTGGGAGTACAAGATGAGCAAACCAGGGACTTACATGCTGGTCCCTCAATAGAGCATCCTCTATTGCCATGGAAAGGAGAGAGTAGTGGGCAAGATGGACCTCTGTGCTGGTCCAACAGGCCACTCCTTATGTTCAGGATTCCTTGGATATGCTGGTTTGCAGAATATAGATAGAATTCAGATTTCAAACAGATTCTAATTAATTTAAAACATGTTAAAAGGATCTACCAGTAACACACAAGGGCAAAGTTCATCTCCAGGAGTAACTGAGATAAAAAATCGTAAGAGTAATTAATGCTCTAAATCATTAGATGCCTCTCCATTGGCATTAAAGCTAAAATGCATTTCAAAAATTATTTTTTATCATTAAAGCTAAAATGCATTTCAAAAAGTGCAGACATACTTGCTCTATTTTTTGATGACAAACCTCCATCCTATATTCCTGTAAAACTGCCAACAAATTGATGTTTTTATATACGTTTTCTTGTTCCTTTAGTTTCTAAGATCTTTAATGACAAGCATCTTAAGGCAATTAATTATGTATGGTGATTGGTATTTGACATTTGTTCTGTAAGGTAAGTATCCCCTACAGAATTATAAACTGATTTTCTCCCTCCTGCATTTTGTATGTCATGAACTTGAATAAAGTGATTGTGTCCTATACAGACCCCTTTCCTCTTGAGTGCAGTATTTCTTACCAATTTGTGAAAAACTAAATCCATTAAGTCCCTTTTGCCTCCAAGGAAAAGAAAAGGGAGTTCTGTCATTTGCATTGTACTAACAGTGAACATAACAGACTCCAGCTCAAGTTAACACTGTACAAGCCCTACTAGATTCTCCAGCTCTTTTAGCACTAGGGATATACCAACTCATGACTGTTTCTTTCATTCTTAACTTGGTGAATTGCTTCCCCTTCCATCCGTGATCACATAACATCTAATGGGCTATGCAGGAATTTGCTTATGTAGAAAAGTCATATGTATTGCTGTGTTTTCAGCTGCCTTGTGGCGAAACACAGCAGCGTCAAAGAAAGGATGAGCTTGCACCCAGGCCCCAGTCAGTGCTGCACAGGACAGGGACAAAGCAGAGAAAAAAAATGAACTGCTCACTGGTTAGAGATAAAGACAATTTAATAAGCGAAGGGAAGAGGACGGATAAAACCTGTAAGAGTTTAAAAGATGCTCGCCTCCAGGAGGAAGGGGACAGCACAGGGCTTCTGCCAGAGTCTATGCGTGAAGACACAGTGCTGCATGGTCTGAGCGCCCTGCCAGAAGTAAGGGCAGGCAGCAGTGAGTCTGTGGGAGAGCAGCTGCAGGCAGGAGGGCAGGAAGAGGACTGGCTGCCTGGCAGTAGGGACAGACACCCCAGAGCAGCCTGGAGAGACTATGCAATGTCTTTCAAAATAAGAACTGCCTTCTGAGGAAGGGAAGCTCTCTGGCAGCATAGCAGGAGGCAAAGTGGTCCAAGCAGAACTGCTTCCACTACCCAGCAACTGGAACAAAGATCCAGGCAACTTTACAAGACCACTTTCAGGGCAACCAGGTCTTGATATCTTTTAGATGAGGAGACTAAATGAGACCCAGGAATCAGTAACAGACAAATGTTCCTTAATTCTAGAGTCTTCAAGAAAACAACAACCTGCAAGATTTAAAGGATTCTTAGCTCCATATAGCTATGACCCTTTTGATGGTCCAAATAAGCACCCTAACGTAGAGCTTCCTGTAGCTACTGGAGAATAAGGTTTATAACTTGCGAGATATGGATGAGGATGGTTTGTTTGAGGGAGCGCTGACTGATGGCAGAGAAGGACAGGTCCCATCTAATGTGATAGAAGTTTCAAAGGATGACATGATGACAGCTGAGCCTCCGGAGCCAAGTGAGCTCTTGCAGAATGCAGATCACAAAGTGAGATTTTGCAGCAGAAGCATTAAGCGATAGAGGAAAAAAGGATGATCTTGACAAAGGAATCTGTGTCATTGTGTTGGCTGATAGACTAGGAGACAAAGAGATTCCTCTTAATCATGCAGCAGTACCTTATCCAAGAAATCTTACTCTGATCGAGCAATTTGCAAGAAGTATCACTATTGGCTGGGAGGCCTCCACTTGTGCCAGCTGTGCAGATACTAAATGTGGGTTTATAGCCAGAATGTGAGACTCAGCTCAGAGACTCAATCAGTCATCAAAGATTTTGACTTTTAAAAAAAGTCAGAGCTACTGAATTCTAGTTCAAAGTATAACAGAAAAAGGAAACTCAGGTAAGCAGCAGCATTCTATCCTAGTAGTGAAAGGCTTCCAAACAGCTCCACAATGTTTGAAAACCAGGAGAATCATTCCTATTTCAGAGGTCATTTGGATGCCAAGAAACAATTATTTGCATGCTGTGTACCCTAATGAAAGGGACTGTGTGGCAGAGGGTACTGGTCCACTTTTGAAAGCTTGCTGCCCAATGCTCAGCAAGAAGCACAAGTGAAATCATAGCCTAAAGACATGCAATAGCAGATTAACCAAAGGAAGCAGGAGCAAAATTCAGCAACAGTGAGATTTGTTACTCCATCCCCTCAGCTACTTCATGCTCCACTCGATGTCCAGTGGATGTTTTGTTTACCAGCTGACAATCGGGGCCAGTCAATGCTGGAGGAGCTTCCGAAGGAATAAAATTGCTGTGTGTATCTGTGGACAGAGAGAGCCATAAGTTGCATCTCCAACACTGCAAGTGCCCTGGTGGTTTATCTGGGAGTTTAATAGTACGGCAGACTCTCCTTTCTTCAACCAGTAGAAGAAAAAGCTCACATAGTTGTCCTCTATTTAGAAAACAAAAAAAAAAGTGCACCATTTCCTGTTCCAATTGAATTCAGGAGGTTTTCCGTTGACTTCTAAAGTGTAGGATTAATGTACCCGTTCTTTTCTATCTCTAGATCTAAATACAGATATTTGTACCATAAATACATATGTTTTCATTGAAACTGAACAGAGGAGTGACTGCCAAAACCCTTCTTCTGCTAAGACATGAATTAAATAACTTTACACACTATAAGGACTATTTATACTCAAGAAAAAGTTTTCTTTAGCACAGATTTTAAAAGAAAGGATTCTGCTCAGCTTGGACTAAGGAACCAGTTTAGCATCAATTCTACCTATGTGCGGAAATCCCCTATCCAAGTTACATCCAGCATCAGAGTCCCACTTTGTGCACTTCATTATACAAAGTGTTTGTTTTCTGGGACCAATTACATAATTTTCCTCGTATAGATTTGTTTCCTTGCAATATTACACTGTTTTATGTGTTAACTTTATTTTTTTCCATACGTAAAAGCCTGCCTTTTTTCTAGGGTGGCTGGCTTTGACTGTAAGTGCTGTAAAGGGGGGCTCACAGCTAAATTATATGTGGAGTGTTTTTAAAGGAGTGAATAGTCAAATATTTAAATATCACTCTTTAAGATAATTATTTGTTTATAACAATGGAAAGTTTACTAATTTCTAAAGCACTGTTGGTTTCTGTACCTATCTCATTGTTTAAGATACAAATTTGGTTAGGTTTTGGTTATTGAAAGTGTGGATGTTGGAGACATGCTTTATTGTAATAAAAATTACTTAAAAGAAGCTATTTTTTTGTACTTTTTTTAGCATTTTCTTTTAAAGCCACCATTTAATGAAGGATAAACTTGTAAAAACTTACTAAAGTTATTTGCCCTTGCATTGTATTTAGTTCCACAGTTAACTTATAAATGAATCTCTTTGCTGAGAAGGGGATTTTGCAGAGGCAAGGTGACAAGTCTATTGTGGGTTCTGCCAATTTCTGTGGAGAAACCAACCTGTACCTCTCAGATGCTGGGGCAGCTGTGGGCTGAACACATCACATACATGCACACTGTCCCAGGGACTGTTCTGACTCCTGTCAGACCTAAAGATCCATCAGTAATTTAGGATATGCTTTTCAATCTTTTCTATTTGTAAGCTACAGATAGCTTTATGGGGAGGTACAGAAAACTTGAGCCTACTACTGGCATAAGGTTGCTTTACTGACTTACTGCTGTGTTGTGTTTATGGCTGGACTCAAAGATCGTAAGGGTCTTTTCCAATCTAAATTATTCTGTGTCATAGAAGTAGTCCATAACCCTGCTCCAGCGTAAATGAGCCGCTCTGCCAGCAGCAGCAGCAGCATTTCTTTCTGACACTCAGGCATTTCCTAACTTCTTTAACGGCGGGGGGGGGGGGGGGGGGGGGGAACCATCACGACTTGCTATTGGAGTGGTGCTGCCACCGCAGAGCGAGCCATCTCAAGTGACTGACTTCAGCAATGTCGATGGAACCATGAGATGGCAGCAGAGCCCACGCAACGAGCACCAGGACCCAACGCTGTCCTCGCCCAAGTACCACTTCAGTCCTAAAGGGCTCTAGTGTTCCCCTTCGTGTGTTTTAAAAAGAACTCTAATCAAAACACTCTTTATCTCTGTGTTACATTGCAGCTGGGACAAATGCAGACGGGAATAGCGTGCACGCAATCAGATCTCTGGTTTAGGAGAGGTGATTTTTCTTTCTCTCTTAGTTTATGCTCATCTTTCTATCTGTCCCTGGTTTGGAAAAGCTTGTCTAAAAGCAAGCTTCAGATTTGAGCCAAACTCGATTTTCTAATGTTCATTCCTCAGACAAGCCTGTGTAGGAAAGGAATACTTCATTATAGAAATGTTACTGTACTTAAAAGGTTGTGTTTGGAACCAGGAGGAACCAGATTCCAAGACTCCAGGCACTTAAAAGCAAAAGTAAGCTCTTTTTACAGCAAATAAACTCTAGAGAGATTGTTTCCAACCCCTAAAATAGCTTGATGCTTCCCACTGCTACTAGAAAACGTTTCATTAGGACTGAAAAAAGTTTAAATCTCACTGCCCTAACTGAAAAGGTGTAGAGATCTCTTTTACCACAATAAAGTTTACTAAATACAGTATGAACTCAAGCGCTGTATAAAGGGTGGAGGGAACTATCAGAAGGATGTTTCTCTAGTGGTATAGCTAGAAGTTGAGGAAACAACACATGCAGGAATAATCTATTGGTCTAGAGCTGGCGTGGCTCCCAAAGATGGGCTTAGTGAAGTCAGGGGTGAAGAAAAGGAGGGGTAGTATCAGGGACAGCTTGGAGGTGGCTTCTGTGTCATTTGAGGGGAAGCAATGGGGCAGGTTGGAGCTGACGTGGTTAGCAGCACATGCCAGGGTGGAGGATGGGCATTATAGACCTGCTGAGAGCCTGGATCAGCCATAGCCTTATGGATCATCAGCCACAAATCAGGTTAGATACCAGCTTGCAGCAGCTGGGCTCTATTCTGTTGTGCATTAGCTATGAATTAGGCTGCCTGCCACTGCAGAGGACACATCCTGGCTCATTACACAGTCACACAGAGCAGTGCTGAGCCAGGCTGAAACAGAAAATAATATAGAAATAGGTGTAACACTGGAGTTTTCTGTGGCATCATGAATATCACTCAGTACAGTTGTCTTGGATATCACCATCCACATGTAACCTGAAAGTTCACTGAAAGATGAGGCAGATGAAGGACAAAGATGAAGTCATTTGGCAATGGACTTCAAGGGTATTGAGAGGAGAACTGGCAGGTCTTGCACCCCAGGAGGTATTGCTTTTAATTAAAAGAACTGAAATTGCCTCGCGATGCACAAAGCCAGACCAGCCAAAAGGACTCATAATACGACAAAAGCAAGTTCACAGAGAGATGGCATTAGATGACTGATTATTATTTTCATGTCTAATTTCTATGTTTAAAGAGGCCCATAAATCCCTGATTTTATATTAAAATTGTATTTCATTCACAGCCAGGTTTTAACTTGAAGAACTATTGAGGGGTAACAGAACAAACCAGAATGCTGAACGTAGGTTTTAATAAATCAACTTTGAAGAAAGGCATCATCTCTCAGGAACCACATTTCTTGAACAAATAGTAGAGAAAATGGTCTGGGCTCCTAACTTGAGCCTTTGCCTATACCTGTGCCCTCAAAACCAGATCCCCTTACTGTACAGGCTGCGAGCTTCTGAGCATGAGCAAAATTCAGCCCTTTGAGCACGCAGGTATGAGAAGTGACTGGCAGATGAGTGGCTCTGCCAGACACATCAGAGCAGTCCACAAGGTAACCCCATAAAATGAAGCCAGAACACTCATGCTTGCCTTACTGCAAGAAATACTCTCTTAGAGCAAAGCTGACACTGGCTGGAGATGCAGTGCTTGCGATGCTTCTCTATTCCTAGCTCAGTTACCTCTGTACACATCCAATGGAGCAGACCCTATGAAATGACAACATGAAGCCAAGTCAAGATTTATCATATTCAGGATGTCAGAAAACCTAATATTATTCTAACCAATGAAAAGCAGGAGTGCCGTCCACTTGAAGAGGATATATTTTGCTATGGCTCTTATGCCAACCTTTCCTGCACAGCACGTTTCAATCTTGTGACCCAAGCACGACTGGTGCTTGCTATTCAAGCTGTCACATCCGTGAAGGAAAAGTAGGGCTGGCATTAGCAATTTGCTGCTTACTCATATAGTCAGGCGTATGACAAGAAGACCCATCCCAAAAGGAGGATCCAGCCCTTGAGGCTGGCACATTTAGAGCACACTGGTTGACAAAAAGATTCTTGCATATTAGGCATGCACCTTCTTCATGGTGTTCTATGCATATGTTTTCACATCTTACTGCCCGTAGATAAAGATGTGATGAACATGGTTTGACAGGGAAGGTTTAGACTGGGATTTTCTTATGTCAAATAACTAAAGATAATCATAGAATTATGGAATAGTTACGGTTGGAAAGGACCTTAAGATCATCCAGTTCCAACCCCCCTTCCATGGGCAGGGACACCTCCCACTAAACCAAGGCTCTGTCCAACCTGGCCTTGAACACCGCCAGGTATGGAGCATTCACAACTTCTCTGGGCAACCCATTCCAGTGCCTCACCACCCTTACAGTAAAGAATTTCTTCCTTATGTCATTTATTCCCCCACCATATGATCAAAAAGCATTTTCCCAGCCAAAATGCTGGCATTCTCCATCATACAATGGGTTCACTTCTGATTGCACTCTAGGGGACAAATGCCTTCATCCCATGTCTATGGGTGCCTGTCCAGTCACAGAAGATCCCATCCTTTCATATATTGAGAGAGTAACAGATATGACAGTTGAACCACAAGTGGACTTTTGTTCACACGATGGAAAAACCAGTAGAATGGCCAGAGAAATGACCCTGCTACCTTGCATCTGGCTCCCAGGTTTGGTTCTTCACTTGACTGAAAGGATTTTTTCCAAACCAGGTGGAATAACAGTGTTTCTCGCACAGCTGCTGACTGCCCCTGCTGCATTCCCTGCTTCAGCTGCCCTTCGGAAAAACAGAAGTGGCAGGAAAATTGCTAGTACAATAGATGGCTATCAACCTCTGCTGTCACTTCTCTTAATTCACAGATGCTCAGTTACTAAAAATGTAAGAATACACTGTATTTTAGGTCACCCTCCTTTCCGGTCCTTCATCACTAAATGTTGTCATGGTTTTCTTTTAGATCATACTAGTAACCTAGTTCAGAAGGCTCCAGCACAATATGGTTTATAACTGATCTGTGAAACACGAGGACCCAAAAGTTGTCTTTGTTTTTTGACTAATGCTATTCATCCCAAGAGCACATGCAGAAAGTTCTTAATGCTTTACATAATTAAATCAGCAAGTAGGAAACCCACCTGAGCTTTAAAACAAACTCACCACGCATTCCTGATGATATCCAAAGAGGCTGCCGGGTGAGAAGAAACATGGTAAAGACAAGAAAATCTGTTTGGCAGCTTTTATATTCTGTACTGCAAAATAGCCCTCGAAATCCTAACAGAAATCACCATTACTTACCTTACCCTAGTAAAGAAAGACAAAGAGCACTGGGAAAACAGAGCTTCCATGGCTTACAGCTTTTAGAAATTACCTGCCAAGAGTGTAATTTTAAAGTGATTGTCTTCCATTAGGGCTACAATAAACAGCATGGTGGAAAATTCAATCTGATTAGCTTTTCTAATGAGCTGCAGGAGGTTGTGGAGGCCAGAGCAGAAGAATCTTAAACATTTCACCACTGATTACAAACCTGCCTCAGAATGAATCAGATAATGAAGTGTGTAGATTTAATGAACCTAATGCTGATCAACAAATTATCAGTGATCCTTGTAGATTTTTGTCAGGCTAAACACCTTTTTTTCTAAGACTTCCTAAAGCAGGAAGGTTGCAGAAAGTATGTGCTCTTGATGTAGTTTTTCTGCAATAACCAGTAGTTGTAAACTTTACAATTTACACAATTATTTAATTTACTTACAATGTGTTGAGTAAAAAATTTGCCACAAATTGCCACAAGTTCCTGTTGGGTCTCCAGGAGGGCTGTTGTTATCACAGATACAATTTAATTGAGACAGCAGCAATTAAAACTATGAGCTAAATCCTGAGGACTTTTACTACAATCTCACTGCAACAAATGGAGCTCTTACTCTGGAAATGAGCACAACAGGTTTTCGATATTGCCAGTGTACTATGTCCAAGCCCGAATTCCTAAACCCAAACTATCTCTTGTGGCAGAATTTAATTAGCTACTTCCATTCTGCAACAGAAAAACTGACCACAGTATCCCAAAGCAGTTGTATCTACCTGGGTGTAGAACAAAACAGATAAATGCTATTGGTACTCAACATTATGTTTAAGTTTCAGCAACCCCAGTGCTCCCTGTGAGGGTAACACTTCTGGTACATCTGATCAGCCTGATACCTATTTCTTGTGAGACACAGACCTTTAAGGCACAGGGAGAAATGGTTTCACTTGCTGTTTCTTCTGTTTGGGAATGCTCTGCTTTTGGGATTTCTTTTCATTTTCTGCTTAGTCACCAACTTAATACTCACTGAAAGATCAAAGCCATTACTGTTAAAATCTAATATACTGCTCTTGGCTACTGACAGAATCAGGGTATGGACTAGACAGACCTTTGCTCTGATCCAGTATGGCAGGTCTTATGTTCTTATTATGACTTAAAATTTACTCTCCCCACAGGGATGTGCTTGTGGAAGTCCATCTGTCAAGTGATTCATGAGAAGTGGACATAAAAGAGAACTGAATATGACTAACTGAATACATTAAAAAATTTAAACAAGTGTTCCTGACAAAGGAATACTTGAAAGATCTTAAATAAAATGCTAAGAGCTTGGATTTGTCACCTCTCTAGTATCTGGTTTGCATTTTAAATAGTTGCACCTTTGATGAAACATTTTTTTAACATTATGTATTGCCCTTTCCTTAGAAAAACATATGTGGCTTTTCCTTTCTATCTCAGTTGTTTTGGATTAAAGAAGAAGAGACAATTACAGCAATATCAAAGAAAGAGACAGAAGCAATCGCATGGATCAAATTATTATCTCATTGAAATCCAGGGGCCTGTTACTTGCAAGTTCAGTCAGACCAAGATTCATCCCAGTGCCTGGAACAGTGGCAAATCGGTTTTAAACCTTGTGCATTACTCATCTGTGCCCAATATGATTTATCCTGCAGCATTAGGTTTTTGGAATTTGTCTGAATGGCTTTCAATAAAGATAGCTCTGGAAATCAAAAATGCTCTGAATAAAAGAGCCAAACTTCTTTAGTAAAGTAAATTTTGTTAGAAATTTCATTTCTATTTCAGTTACTGACTTTAAATGTTCAGAGACACTGTGAAGGCAGAGCTGACTTATAGACCATTTGCAACATTTGTTACTGAGGAGTGGCAATAAGCTGAATTTTACGGCAATAACCATTTAATACATTATTCCCAACATCACTGTGTACGCTTTCAAGTGACGGCACGCACATGTTGTAAATATGGTATCTTTCTGATTCTGATAGGGGATAATCATAATACATCAGCCAAACCAATAGACATGTGACTGCATCTAGGGGTTGAATGGCATAACACTGACACTCATGAAATAATCAAATAATCTCATTTTCCTGCCAACCGCAGGCTAAGCATTGCTCACCGGGGTTTTGAGGTTGAAATATGTCTCTGAAATGTCTTCTTCTAAGTACAATTTTGAACATCGACTGTCTCATTGCTTTGGAGTTTCAGGACAGGCTTAGTTTATAATGCTAGAAAACAGGATGCTGGAGCATCAGCAAGCTTTTCAAAACCCCAAAAAGAACAGGAATTCTGCTGGATGCCATCTTAAGCGAAATGAAAATATGACAACATCCAAAAATAAACAAAGATGGAAAGTGGGGAGTGCTTCACATCTCACTCTGCTGGCAATGCTCAGCTTTGCTGGTTAACAAGCTCTACAAATGTAAACTGAAAATAACCTGGAGAACCAAATTAATAAACCCAGGAGTCAAAAAAGTAAACCTTAGTTTAACTGTGTTATTCATGTTAGAGCCACAGTATTTGTTAACATGATTTGTTAACCAAAGAGAAACTAACCTAAAATATTTCTCACTGGAATTTGGACACTTTGGAACTGTTTCTTGCTGTGCTGATTTACCTATTCTCCCCCACATCTCTTATGGGAATTCTATAACGGATGTGAAATAGCTTTAACACCCCCCCCAATGAATTGGTTATTTCTCAAGATGAAATGCTTAAAAAAGGTCTGTGGTGGATGATGCCTACTTTCAGAACCTCGGAAATTCCAAAGTATTTTTAATATTGAAACTATGACTAACATTTTTATCTTCTGGGTCTGATGCCAGTTGTTCTTATTCTAGACCAGTTGGGCATATTTGGTTAACTCATTTCGAGTTATTTTGGGGTAGTCCATGCAGGCTGAGGCCACTTTCAGGAAGCCCATTAGTAAGCTACCAAGACCTCACAAGTTCAGGAGGCAAAGATATATACAGAAATAGAACATGCTTATCTTCCACACATCATAGAAAGGACTGTGTCTAAATCCAGGCTCAAGGGGGCAGTTTGGGTTTGTTTATTTGTTTTTGCTTTTCCTCTTCTTTCTTGAGAGGAAAACCAGTGGCAGCTCTATGTATTCATATCGCAGTCTCACTGAACTTTTCCTTTTATTTCAGGGGGTAGATTTGGTCATGAAACTTCAGTCTTCCCAACAGTGTGATTTAAATAACTATTTTGGTACTAAACAGTCAGCATTTTTTCTGTGGACCCCTGCTGGTTCTTCCACATATCCTACCCTATGAATCACAAGTATTTCTGTCTGGGCATTTTTCAGATACTTCTAAAAACACAGGGCTGGAGAGATCCTCAGGATGTACCAATGACCTGAGCTCTCTGTAAGCTGCAGTCGGTGGTGATTCTTGAGACAGAAGATGTTTTCCATATCCCACCTACCTGTCCAAACAGAGAGTAGGGAAGAAGAATAAGAAAAAATAATAGGTAGCTCAGACCTGGAAAATGACTGTTTGATCTAAAAATTTTCCCTCTGGGATTCCACATCCTTCCCTGACAACCTGGTCCACTGCTCATGTGTGCTATCCACACACCCAGAAATGATGCGCTACTATTTAACCTAATACCCCTTGGTGTAAACGAGCCAACTCTCTCTTATTCTGTGTTAGGGAACCTAAGAAGTGACAACTGACATTTAAAAAAACACCATTATCATTTTTGGGGACTTGCAGCTTCCCTCATTGCTCCTCTAAATTTAATAAAGACAGTTGTTTCAACCTGTCCTCCCAGCCCAGGTTTCATACATCTTTTAGCGCTTTAGTTCTCCCTTTCTCCCTCCCTTCCTCTCTCCCCAGTTTTGCTCTGTTCAAACCAGAGAGTCCAGAACTAGATGCAGGGATCTGTCTCAAGTCTTACAAGTGCCAAACTGTGAAGATCAATCACCCCCTATTTCCATATGTGCTTTTTGCAGACACAGTCGGTGATAGGTGACAACTCTTCATGCCATCCAGCTACTCATCCACTACATTCCTGTGCATTTATCTCATGGAGAACACAAGTATTGCCACAAGTAACCAAGAGGAAAAATCATTCCTGATTTTAAAGCTAATTAAATGGCTGAGAGTTAGCAAATTTCCATGTGTCCCAACCCCGAGCAGGCTCAGCATCATTCCAGCTGTGTGCTAGGGTAAGTGTAAGAAGGCAGTCCAGAGAAGAAGTCTGTTTACTAGAGCATTATGAGGGGTCAAAGAAAGTTCTTGCAGGCTGCACAAGCTCATGGGTCAGATGTTATGCAGTCCTGTTTTATGCCATGTCTTTTATATGTTAAATTCTTGGGAAGTTAGGAGAGGAAAGGAGAGAAGAGGAGAAAAGAGGAGAGAAGAGAGGAGAGAAGAGAGATGTTCTTTGGACAATACAAGAGCAGTTTATAATAATAAATGCATGGAGAGGACTAAATTCACTGCTGTCATCAGCTGCTCTGACTCTTAATTTAAATGAATTTCTGTCCTTTTACTCCAACCTGACCAGAGCTCCCGGCAAATACCTTTGAAAGCTTCCAGAGTACCCAGTCACAGAACCAGGGACTTGCTAGATTAACTGCTTGTACAGATTTGAGTGACCCAACTGTCACACATTCACTAATCACTCGGGCCTGCTGGCACCCGGGACCTGTGGCTGCTTTCTCGGCCCTGCAGAACTGTGCAGGCTGCAAGTCAAATCCACTTTAGCTGAGCAAAGCGGCTCATGTGCCAGTTTTTGAAGATACAGCTCTATAAATCTCAGTATGGCCTTTGGAACTGTGTATTACTACAGAACTGTGGGAAACCCCTTTTGGGAGACAAGTGGCACAGTTGATATTTAATCACTACAAAGTCTATTGCAACACACTGTCTCTTTCCTTTGAAATAAAAGCTTTTGAATTACAGATGATCAAATATATTCACACCCCAAGTGAAACCAGAATATTTCTGGCCTTTTGCCAGTATCGGCTTGGCTGTAAAATATTTGACATTTTGCATTAATTTCTTACAGTAATAAAAGCACTTCTTCAGCTAAAATCTCCTTTGCCATCCAGCAAATGCCACTGGGCTTGCAGTTAGATTAGACGCATATGAGTAAATCCATAGGTCTCATGACTGGGAAGAACAGTAGTTCAGGGCATTGTGCTACATGACTGCTTATAGATGCCACCATGGTACAGTCAGCGACCACATCTACAATTTGACAGATGAGCAAGAAGCAATGCCTTGAGATATATTTTAATAAAGGTAATTACATTAATCTATGCACGTGAGCAGTGAAACAAGGCTGCTATACTGTGTGTGATGTGGCTGAGTTAGCACTGATACAGGCATCTTACCTCAGCATTTCCAAAATCTCTAGCTCTGCAACCTGAATGTTGCATTAACTTACCTTCTTCTTTCATGTATTGACATTTCTTTCCTTTGGGGAAGGAGGCACAACATTTTAACGAACTGAGAAAGATGATGTTAACCTTATAAGAGGGATCAGTCACAGTGTGAATTATGAGTTTATTTCTAACAACCGTTGTCATTGCAGTGTTGCTGCTAACAGGGTAAGTGTTCCTCTCTCCAGGAAATGAGGAGTCACCCCATTAAACCCTGCTCTTGTACAGTGAGGGGAATAGGGGTTGGCAAACCTGTGAGGGCCCGCAGGGCAGAGGCTGACAGATACCAGCTCCCTGAGCTTCCCAGCTCCTGCTGAGGCACAGTGAGGGAACAGATCAAACCACCTTTGCAGGACCTCAGAGACATCTGCTTTCTCTTTTCTTCCTGAGAAAATAGAGCTGTCAGCCCTACTTCCAATGTCTCAACCAAATTGTCTTAGCTGTAATTAAACAGACATAGAGAGGGAGAAGTATTTCCTTTCCTGCTACAACAGTCACATCTAGCATTCAATTTATCTCTGAGCAGAGATCCGTCACTTGGAACTTGGGACACATGGGACAGAAAGAAAGCTGCCACTTGTGGCTCTGCATTTTTAAAAAGGAACATTTCTGGGTATGAGGCTTAGACTCTCACTTCTGGCTCATTTGAAGACAGACACCCTGGGCCTGATTTACAAAGGTAGCAAGGCCCCTCATGGTGCAGGCAGGAATCCAAGACCCTGAGCCATGTAAGTCTCTAAAGCTATGATCTGAACAGGAGTTTTGTGTTCAAAATTCGGGACTTCTATTCTCTTCCCATAGGTACTTCAATGCCATTGTGACTCAGGAATGGTTTCATTCTTCAAAAGCTCTCTTTCTTGAAACGAGTAAATAACTGCTGTTTGCCTCTTTACACAGGAAAAATTGCACCACGATGCCCAGACCTGTAAGCTCTCCAAATTATGGGAGCTTCCCTTATAGTTAGCAGACACTGTGAGCAACAGGACTGCAGTCTGCAAGAGTGTTGTGTTTGGAAGCTACTGAACTTCCACCTAACTCTGGTTTACAAATATATTTCTATCGAAAATAACCCACAACAAACCAAAAAACCAACAAAAAACCCAGAAAAAAGAAAACAAAAGGGTAAAAAGAAACAAAATCCCTATACCTTAAAAGTGTTCAATTATTTGTGAACGATCGACATAGTCATCTGTGGGCCAGCAGACTTTCCTGCTCATTTATGATGTTAAGGGTTGGGATACATGACCCAGTGGGCAGGAAATTAGGCACACACACAAGTTTCCCTCTTTCTGCCTCACATAGAAACAGGATAAAGAAAACGTGGGGGGGAAGGGGATGGAGCAAGAGAGAATGAGAGGCAGAACGGCCACAGTTGTTCCAGCTCTCCAGCACAGTTTTTACCAGCTGCCACCTCCAGCCGGGGATCTTTTGCCTGGGCTGAGGATGCTCTGGGAGAGCTCTGGCCCGTGGGAACAGCCACGTGCATGCGATGCGCAGATGAGAACAAAAGGCCCTGTGGAGCCCGTACATGCTCCGCACTGCCCGAAATGCCGAGAGCCGCTTTTAGGAGACAATTTACAGAAAAATAAAAAAGTTTACAAACTGGTTTACGAGACAGTTAAATGGTTCTTGGGGGGGTCTTTATAATTGAATTATAAGAACAAAAGAAATCTGAGGAGCAGGCAGGGGCCTTAAAGGCCCAACATGCTTGACCTCATTTGGTTTAATTGCACTGCTGGCTCTCTCAGTATAACCTTCAGTTGGAGAGCAGTCTCTGGAAATCATTTAAACTCCTTGCTTCAGTTGCCTTTGTTAGTGATTTAGTCAATAATTTTATTACCTCTTTGGTAAGATAGCTCTGAGTGCCCTGGTCTTTAATTAAAAGCCTCTTAGGTTTGAATCTTTTAGCAATATGAACATATCTATCCAAGATTGTTATCAGAACCTTCTATACATTTTATAACTTCCTCCTAGTTATCTTGGAGATGCTGTTTTCCACAGTGAATAAACCCAGCTCCATTCGCACTGTCAATCTGCCAGGAGCATGGCACAGAGCTGATGGCAAGCTGAGCTCTGCAGACCTTCCCAAGCATCAGCGAGGTGCCAGTGGGAGGATGGCCAGGGCTGAGGACATCACTGGGCAGTGACATCGAAGAAGTGTCTGCAACCAGGGCCTGGAGGGGCCAATAGAGGTACTGCAGCACGGTAGGATTTGGTCCTACCCTACCACCTTTAGTACTGTAGTCTGGGTTAATGGAGCACGGGTTTTGCCTTCCTCTGTGCTATTGGTTAAAGCAACTTCCATGCCACTGTCCCCAAGATCTTTCCCTCTCCTTGACATAACAAATGTTAAATTTTGAGCAAGCCCTTCCTGGAAGTCTTAGCTTCAGAGTGACTTTTTTATGTCTGCCCTCCAATAACTTCTTTATTTTTAATATTTAGGTAATGTCTTTTAAATGCTTTCTCAGGAGGGTTTCTGTTCAGTCAGTGATCTTCCAGAATCACAAATTCACTGCACCATTTTCAACTCCAAGCAATGTGAAGTGAATACTTGCAAAGCTGGAAACAGCCATTACCCCTCTGAATATGGCTGTGGTGTTCAGTTTTCTGGGAGCATCTGGGGTCTGATCCTACTCTGTCTCATGTGCTGAATCCTTGTGCAAAGTGTGTCCACTGTGCTCCCTAATCAGATCTGCTCACCCTAACAATAAGGATGGAGTTATGCAAAGGCACAAGCAGTGTTAAGTGGGTCCACCCTGACAGTCTCAGGTAAGACTGACAAGGAAGCTCAAATTGCAAGATAATACACTAGGAGGTGGCACTTCCTTCACCTGTGCAGAGTGCTCCCAGTCTCCCCCCAGTACAGCATCTACACAGGCAGATCCACAGAGGAGCTCACGCAGGCTGCGGTACCCAACAGCAGGCTGCTTTTTGCTCCTGACTGCCTCTAGGCAATGGGAATGCTTAGCAGAGCACTCTCCAGGGCTGGAGGAAGCTCCTTGCACCTCTATCTCCACATTGAATTTGAGAACTATCTGCTTCCCAGCATCAGAAGTTCAGCCAGCTCTCCCATAAAGAAGCACAGGAGTGGTAGTGCCAGCTGTGACGCTGTCCTCCAGGCCCAGGCTAAGTCACAACCTTCCTGCCTCAGTTTCCCTTTCTTCAAAATTAGGATAATTGTGCGGGACACCTCAGGTTGGGGGGTAGGCAGAGAGCTTAACGAGCTCTTTGTAAAGTGCTCTGACTACAAATACTGCTATCGATAGTAACTGTTAACTATCAATCATTAAGTGGGAGTCGGTTTCAGGAGCTTTATAACAGGGAAAGGTTAAGCAAGTGTAATAGCAGAAGACATGTAATGAAGCTCAGTACTGCCCTGTAGCACTAGCTATGAGAAGCTAATATCCACAGTAAGAATTCCAGCTCTGTGGCCTATGCAGAGTATTTTGCTCTGCTGCTATAATGATGACACTTAGAATTAGACCGACATAACCTAGAGAGCTCTGGGGACTCATCATCTCTGAGATTTCACTTAATTATTGGCAAACTCTGTCATTTAGTATCCCGAGCAGGCTGCGCTATGTATAACCAACACATCTAATTTGATTTCATCTTGAATTGCTCCTATGAGTGGTCTTGAATGGAACCGCATCTGGTATCTTGGCAACGTCTCTTCTTCTCTTGGAGAGAGCTGTCCTTGAATCTATAAAATGGATCTCTTATGGCAGGGGGGGAGTATGTGTGCATGTGCTTGGGGGGAAAAACCCTCCGACAGCACACAAAGGGAGGCTTTGCTTCATGCACATTTGATGTGTTTTGAGGTTTAATATTTTTTCCAGATAAATTATATCCCTGAATCTTTGGTGTAAATCTTTTTTGAACTCAGGCAGTGGATTTAAGAAGCACACAGGTTACTTTGTCCTTAATTGGAACTTTCAAGAGGGAATTGGTTGCTGGTTTGTGTAGACAAAACATGATTGCTTTCTCCTCTCTGTGATATACAATTAGACATAATTGTATATAGGCGAGGGTGGGGATCGAGTGCATATTTCAAGGAGGAAAAGCAGTGATCATGAAAGTATAGTCAGAAAAGTATTTTTCTGGGTAACTTGGCACACAGGGATCTCTCAGCTCCCCACTAACTCAGGACTTCTCTGTCCAGACAGCTCTCCCTCCTGGCAGCTGGCCTGTGGAGAAGAAAACTCACCCCAGCTTTCAGGTACAGGATAGAAATGGGAGATGATTCACAACCCATCGCCTTTTTCAGGGTTTTGGATGTTGTACTTCACATGAGGACAAGCCCAGGTAAATGGATGAGTAGATTCCACAGAGAAGATATGCCTTCCACTGTTTTTATGGGGGAACATATGGGAGAGATGTGCAGATAGAGCATATACATTCATGTGGGACACAGTTTCAGTGACTTCTCTCAGTTTCTGTTAGTCCTTGATAAAATTACATTTTCTGAATTATAGGAACTTCATCTGCCACTTAAGACTTACTGTGCCCTTTTACTGTAGACAACTTAAATCACTGGACTTACTCCAGGTACTGTAATATCCTACTTGTCAATAAGACTCAATCCTGCAAAGCTGAAAGCACAATGACTCTTCTATTTGTTCCTAGACATGCAGCATCTTGTAACATTCGTAATATAAACAGCTACAGAGAATACTCTCCCTTTACACTGCAAATGGAATGTATTAGGAGTCACATTTTGGAAATAATATGTCTCAGCTATGAAAAACAGAGGCACATCAGGGAAGCGCAGGATAAAAATGAAGTAACAACTCAGGGGGGGGTGTTGTGCTCTGTAACTCAAATCTGTCTGACACTTCTTTCCAGTTTTCTCTTGGTCATTCCCAGACTACCGAGTTAGAAGTTCAGTGGGACTACAATATGGACTAGAATCCTGACCATTATCAGCTACTTGGTAACTTGATTAACCACTTTTTCACTTGACAAACTGATATTCATAGAACTTTTATTTTTCCTTTTCCCTATGGGAGGATCCAGTCCTTCTCTACTCAAAAGAAAGCTGCAGTTATTTCTTGCTTTAAAGTTAGATCTTTTGCCAAAATCAACAAGTTTGTGATGACAGAACAAATACTGTCTATCTATGCCTTTACCTTTCTCAAATCTCTTAAGCAGAGTGAAACCACAGTAATGCGTGCATTTGTGAATATACTGTGTTTGAGTGGTCAGTGTACATTCATCAGCTCTAATAAAATGCTCAGTGCTTCCTGGATGTACAGGATATGAACCAGTTAATGTGAAGATGACCGCATAGCATCCTCATTACAAAATGGTATCAGGGTTCTGCTGCCTGTGGAGCAGCTGTGGTGGTGGGTTGCTCTGCACATTTCAACAGGATGAGCCGAAGAGAGGTAGATGAATGCAACCTCTGCTCAGGCACATAGGAGTTAATTATGAAAATGTGTGATCTTTGGGATTTTCTTCTGTAATTATATCCCTCACTTAACAGGGCTTCTTTCCAACTGTTCCTCCCAATAACAATATGCTTTTAAGTACCGAGCGATGATTGCTATTGTTATTTGCACTACAGGCTTGGTCAGATGGTGGAACTTTGTATGACCTTCCAAATAAATAGAAAAAAAAATTGATGCTAACATCATGGTATTTTGGGTGATTAATAAGGGAAGCAGTGTTTGGAATCAGGATGGAATTGGTAGTGTTGCTGGAGATCTAAGCAGCCCTGCTGATGGTTCCTGCAAGCTGAGAGCTATGCTGCGTGACACTTCCAATTCATGCATTGATTCCACTGCACTTTAACTAGTAAAGAAAATGTTTATAAGCATCTATGAAAATAAGTGATATTAGGATAATACTAATCAGAACAAAGGGACTTATGTCTATTTTAAGGAATAAGTAGATCTGGCTTTAATTTTTTTGCAAACTTTTGCTCAACATGCTTTTCTCCAATTTAAAGAATAAAATATAAGTTTTGGTTCCTTTTAGATTCAAACCATTGTGCTGGCACTGTGCAATGGAACATTTTCTTTAAATTCCAGGGCAGTCCTTTGATTAAAAAAACCTGATGACTGCCAGACTAGACAATCTCTCAAGGTCTCTGCCAGCCTTATGGTTCTATGATTTGTCATTGGTCTGGAAAAGTCTCTGCTCTCATTCCTATCCATGCAGTTGTACTGCCTGCATTTTACAAGAAGGAGTGGTGCCACAGAGAAGCTGAAGCTGCTTGCCAAGAATCAAAAAAGGGATCAATGATCAAGCCCGTGCAGAAATCAGCCTTCTGGCTTTCCACTGTATAACCAAAGAGCACAGCCTCTGACAAAACTGCTCAGCTACCCCACAGAGGATTCTCTACAGACCTTGGTGCCTGATACCTCCAACCAAGCGTCAAATCCACAAACAACTGTTTTCATTAATTTCTTAAACATTCCTTCAGCCTCCTTCCTCCTTCCCATCTCTTTCTTACTTCCATCTTTTTACATACCCTGCATGCCCTCCCAGGTCCCCATTGCTGCTCTGTTCTCCAGGTCAGCGTTCCCATCGCTTCTTTCTTAATGGCTTTTGGGATTGCAGAAGGTATGAACATGTGCAGAGACAGAGAGAAGAACCTGAGACAGGTTTGACTTATGGGAAGGGAGAACAGACTGAAGAAGGGGACCCGGGCTGTGCTGGTCTGACCATAAACTGGAGCAATGTTTGTGAAAACTCTCATGGGAGAATTTAATAGAGGATTACCAGGAATCCAAGAACATTTCAGTCTCCCTCCTTGCTGCCATCAGTAGGCAGAAACATGCCAGTGTATATGACACACAGAGCCACCAGACTACAGAGCTCTCATCCTTATTTAAACCAAATCTGCAATGACCCCTCGGTATTTGGCTTCCAAAGAAAATCAGGATTGTGCAGTCACATTGTCTGTCTGTTCCTCGTCCCAGTAAGGTTTGAACTGGATGGCCAGTTTCAAGGAAGACTGTTTCAAAGCTATTAATTTGCCATATGTTTCATGGAAGTGAGTGTCTGGACAGAACATGAAAGCTTTTGCCATAAAAAGTTCCTACTCCTCATAACAAAAATCTGGAAGAGGATGCGTGGTTGCCCATTCTGCTCTGAGTTAGACTCAAATGTGTCTACATTTTCCTTTGTGAATGATTTTTGAGTCTGAATCTGTTCTTGAAAACCTCTCGCAAGGGGATACCTCAGCATCCCCTGGCAAACCCAGAGCAGTCACCTAAGCCTCTGCCTTCCTCTATGCACTACTGCTGCATCAGCTTGGTCTGGGAGACAGTTTTAGAGAAACATAAATAAAGAAGCTTAAAAAGAAATAGGAAAAGGAAAATACTTATGAGTAACAATGCCAAATATCAGCTTTGTGCCCCAAGATAACAGCTTCAAAACACAGCAGCCGCCTATAGAGGCAGGCCCTTTCAAAATTGAAAAGACTATTTGGAGAAACCAGTCCCAATAGTCCCATAAGCACAGATCAAAACACAGCAGTGCTGGATGTTGCCAATTTGTTGCTGACAATGCTTTGTGTCACTACCCTCATTTAGGCACACAAGATGGAAAACACAGTCCTAATACCTAGTTATATCCAGTAGCCTCTGCTCCTTGTGGCACTTCATTTTTGGTATAAATCTACTCTACATGCCATATCCTTTTGTGAGAGGCAGGGACCCGAGGCTAAATATATATATAAGCATCACTGAGATACATCCTTTAGCCTTGAATCCAAGTGAGGAAGTATTACTCCATTTTGAAGTGCAGTGAGATAAGAGCACACAGCCAAATGCCATCTCCATTAACAGCCCTGCGAAAAGCATAATGGTGCATCAGAGCACAAAGGCACTCGAGCAGCAGCGCAGCAGCACATCAGCCTCCTGCGCACTTCCAGCACAGGAGACGGGAGCTCTGCAGCGTGTTGCTGACCTGCACCATGGCTCCCAGCCCCAAACAGCCAGGGGTTCTGTTTGGGAACCCAGCAGAGGGCACTCCTAAACCAGCATCAGGAGAAGATGCCCAGGGCTGCTGGGGAGAAATCGCGTTGGGATCTTGTTCCAGAGGTTTGTGGTTGAAAGCCTGGCCGGTTTGCCTTCCACTCATGCAGGAGCATTCAGCGAGAGAGGAAATCCTGACACAAAATGAGCTTTCGGGGAAAAAGCAGAGACATTCACTGGCACGTTGCTCCCCTGATGCGTGTTTGGTTTGCCAGGGGAAAAAGTGACCGTTTTCCATGTCCTCCAGCTCGTGGCTGTGGCTGCAGCTGCAGTATTTCCGCCAGGTTTGCTGGCAGTGCCTAAGAGTTAGGGATTGTACTTCAGTATTTATTAAAAAGAAAGAATATAGGGAAGGATAAAAAAGATCTTGGTTTAATGGGAAGGAAGAAGAATGAGGAATCTGTAGTCTGTGCTTTCCTTTACATTTCTGTACAAACTGGTCATTTACTGGTTGATCATCTCTCTTTGCCAGATGAGCCCATTTTGCCTTTCAACCTTACTGCAGAGCAAAGGAGGTTTAAAACTCTATCAGCATTCACAGAAAGCATTCAGCAGCTCTTCTCAGTCACCTCTGCGTGGACTGCCCTGTCCCTCGTCAGCAGCTTGTGCCCCTAAATAATTAGAACTACTAAGGAGATTTAGTTCTGGCTTTCCCATTTCAGACCTGTCCTTTCCTCTGCTTTCAACATGGCATTTTATTTACTGAATACTCTGTCCCTGGACCTTCCACCTTGCCAGGAAAGTTACTATAGGATTTTGCCAAACATGCTGGGGTAAGGCAGAGGCTGGACAGGGAGGAAGGCAGGCATTGCACCTTCTTCCCAGCATCCAGGGCTCTGAAGTGTGCCAGCTCACCATAATCTTCCTGCTCCTTGCCAATGAGTAACTGCTTCTCCACATGCAAATATCACAACAAAGATGTAAGAAAGGTTTTGTTAAACATTTTGGGAAATAGAGTGCCATTTAGAAATGAATCCCAAAGGTTCGGGAAGGGTGGAACTGGCAGAAGGGAAAGTGGTTGGGAGACACACACTTCTGAGCCTACACAAGAAACATGGGTGCCTGGCTCCCTGTGTAGGACTGTGCTGTGGGATGGGGATGCACACACGACCTCTATTCCACCTTGATTTTATGTCTTCAAGAAGAGATGAAAAGCTTCCCCTTGCCCACAGGTATGAAACAAACCCCAGCTGACTTTGGGGGAATAAAGGCACTAAAAATCAACTCTGCATATGCTCTTTTGGCTTCAGCTCCAGTTAAAATTACCTCTTTCTATTGATAGGCCTGCTTCTTGTTTAAGTGACAGCAATGCCTGTTGTGCTGGTAGCTCAGATCGTGGCTCAGCCTTGCTACACAAAGGCTTGTCCATCTACTGCTGGGTGTTTATGTCCTCAGGTTTTGAATTCTTGCAGGTGACCCAAGGAAATAAATCTGATTTAGGGACTTTTAAGAAAAACTATTACTTGTAAGAGACACAGACGGATTGCAAACAAAGGGCTGGTTCCCGCTCCTGTTGAAGGCATGAGTTGAGGCAGCAGAGTTCATTCCTGACTGCTTTAGGTTTTCAGGGACAAAGAATGAAGTAAGAACCAGCTGTAAGGCCAGAAGCAAGCACTGACTTGCTGTCAGACCCTCATGATTACCTTTAAGGGGAGAAATGCAGCTTGTAAAAAAATTATAAGAGGATAACTGCACCTTCTTCTTCATAAAAATGAGCAAATTCCAGTGTTTCTTTCCCTGCCTGCTATGCCATTTGCTTCAGCTTCATTTCACGTGCTGTCTCACACAGTAGCCTCCAGGGATTCTCAGGGAAAAATATTTAGCTGCCTCACCTTCTGTGCCCAACTCCTGCCTTCCTGCAAGGAAATTATTTGCTGCTTTCCTAACAAACCAGCATCAGTTGTCACTGTAGTTAAGGTTATGTCAACACTTCTATTATAAACTCCTCTTGTCAGGAATTTACAAGTCGGCTGTAAAAATTCCCTTTGCACTTAATCCTGGCATAGGCGAAAAAGCCCCAGGAGCACATTCAAAAAAATCAACATTTGCGTACTAGATTTAACACTTTCCAAGAAATGAAAATTTCAATGCTAATGCAGACACTGTCATCAAAGACCTAACCCAACGGCTCCAGTGAGTGTGTGAATTCTCTACTGGAATAAGTCACCTCAGAATGCTCTGCACTCCAGCGTTGCAAACATGGAAACAACACTGAGTGCTACCAAAAGAATAAGAACAGAAGTCCCTGGAAAAATCCTTATCTACTTATCCTGCAGTGATTAAAATGCAAGCCATCCTGTTTATTGAGGGATACATCCTGTCCCTCATAGCAAGAAGTTCTGCTTAATGTATGAGGGCTTTGCAGGAGCTGAGGAAGGATTATTTGTATCTGTCTAAAATATTTATCTCACCTTCATCCTCATCAGAGCCCCTTGTAATCACCAGCACATTTAGCTTTTCTGGTGCATTACTGCCATATATTTTCATTTCAGAAACAGAACAGTGATAAGGAGACAGGTCAAATGATTTGCCCAAGGCTGCAGAGGACAAGCCTCTACTCTGGAAAAGGCACAAACGTCCATGCCCGGCATCCACCCTGGCAGATCCTCCATCCTCTCGTGGCTTGCTAGGGAGTAACAGCAATTTATTGTCCTTAATACAGCTCTGAGCCAGCAGTTTCTTCTGTCTTCCGCAGGCTACTCTTTTGCCAGATTTAATAGTTACTAGCTTCATCCTCCCCCTCTACTTCCAATCTTGCCTTTTTTTGGTTTTAAGAGGAGCCTGAAAAGGTCTGACTTTGTCTCTGGGGAAGTCAAGAGAGCCCCTGTATGAGCTCCCCAGATCCTTTGCGTATCAGAAATTTTGCTGCTTACAGGTTGAAACAGAGGCCAGGATTTACTCTGTACACAGAGGGGTGCGCTTTTACATTTTGTCTAGTTCCATATGGAAACTCAGGAGTACAGGGCACTAAGCTAAGCTCTGTATGTCTTGAGGGGAAAAAAAGGGGAAGGCCAGAAGGAGGAAAAATAAGATACAGAATTAGCAAAAGTGTTGTCGAGACAGTCTTTAGTTAATTTTCAAATGCTGCAGGAAATCAACTGAAAGAAATTATAATAATCCAGTCAGAACTAGTGCAGCTTCAATAAGACCACAGTTTAAAAAGCATGATTCCAGCTCTCTAAACTCTTCCACATATTTAATGCATGCAAATATCTACACCCATGCATATGACTGTGCAAAGTTATGCTCATGTTTGCAGCATTGCAAGCCACATTTCAAACAAAGACTCAGATCTCTATCTTCTACCTTCATTTAACTGCACTCGTACATGCACAAGGAATGCTGGTGACAGCTGAGGAGGACAAGTAGTAACCCTGCGACAATCCAGATCCAGTTTTGAGCAAGGACAGTGTAAGCCTGCAAAGCAAAATGCTGAATTCCAAGTAACAGAATCAGGCCCGAGAAGTGCAAAAGGAATTTACAAAGCAAGATTTTCTGTAATATGGTCCATTGGCTTTTGATAATAAAAACCACACTGTAAATGGCTAAGAAATTAATCTTTAAAAGGCAGCTGCAACCCATGTGTATTAACTATGTTTTTCAAAGACATTTCCTCTGGATTTTTGTTACCTTCTTTAATACATGTTTCCAGCCAGCGGAGATGTTCTGCTCAGTGGGTGAAATACAATATGCATTTTGAAAACATTTATAAATATGTATACACCCTATGGATTCACACGGCACTGTAGGAGCTGTGCTCTGGTCTGCCTTGAAATAAAGGCAGACTTTAAAAAATAATTACAAATATACTAAGGTGTACGTTCAACACAATGCATGGGGATTTAGCCACAGCATTTTCATTAGCGCTAATGAGAGGTGTGCAGCTAAAGCCCTGCATATCGAGACATCATGCATAAAGAGAAGCCTGTCTAATGATGTATTTACTTATTACACCAGAACAGCTCTGAAGGGCATGCATGTTTATCTATTTTTATTTATCCCTTTTCAAAATAAATTAAAAGCACACGCACGCACATGCACACGTGTGCATCTCTATTCTGTAGAACACAGAATGTCTACATTTTTATGCATTAATATAGAAAAAAATAAATTAAAATTATTCTTCATCTATTATTATTGTTTTTTGCAACAGGCAAGATTAAAATATCCCTTGAGGTTGCAAACCAGAAACATGCAAATAATTTGACAATGTGGAATGGAACTTTTGTGCTAGAATAAACAGGTGTGATCATAAAGGCGTTGGTGGTATGTTTTAGTAGAGCTGAAATTGTGACATGCAGCATGACTCAAAGCTGGGAAATTCTCAGCTCACCTACCTCGTTTCCTCAGCTCTCACTTTCGTCTTTATAAAACTTCCTTCCTCTTCTCACCAGTGGGGCATGTAGAGGGCACACAGTCTGAGTCAAGGGAAAGCCTTAGTTTTAGTGCATGTATGTGGGTCAGAAACTAGGTATTTTTCATCAGTTTTGTTAATTTCTGGACATACAAGGATGCATTTTCTGCAACTGTTTATTTTCTTCTCTAGATTATAAGTGGCTTCCCTTTCTGAATAGCTACAACATGCATTTGCTGCCAAGTTCAGGGTCCGAAGATGTTGCTCCAATGCATCATTTGAACACTTCGATGCCATCTACTAGATCATTGTGTTAGGGGCCAAGTTAGGGCCAGCAGGGTAAAGGCAATTTATAACCCACATAGTGACATCAATCTAACCTAGCAACCTCCCTAGCAACACTGCCAAAGCATCACAATGTGGCCCCTATAGCTTAGATGATATGAAGATAGTAGCATTGTTAGGGTGGGAGGTTGCCACTTTGGCCTAGCAACAAATAACAGCCTGACCTTGGGATCTATTGAAAGCTGAGAAGCCAAGCAGAACAGAGGGAGAACCACCAAATGAAAACTCATGGGTTCCTGCCTGTTTCTTTTATGTAACTTAAACAAGTTATTCGGAGAAAAATATGGCAATGCTTCCAGACATGCTGCATTCATGTATATTCAGCATTGCTTTAGCTGGTTAAGAGCTGTACATCTTTTATGTTGTGGTTTGGAAATCAGAGAACCCAGGTGCAGAAAAAGGATGAATATAGAAATCACTACAGCCAGCTCAAAGTGGTGATAAACACGTTGCATGTTGCTGTCAAAGTGCACTGATACGTAAGGGCTCACACATCAGGACACACAGGGTAATCCAGGAGCTGCAGACACACTGGGGTTTGGACTCACTCAAGAAATCCAGCTGTAGCCAGCTTATATGCAGCATTTTGTCACTGAAAATAACAAAATGGATATAAATCACATTCCCCCCTCCATTCTCTTTCTTCTTGTTACCTCATTCAAATGAGCTCTCTATACATGCCATTGTGCCAGTTCTCCACATACAGCTGCCGAAGCAAGGTAACATTTTGCTTTCCCATATAGGCATCAACTGTAGGGCATTCTCTTAGAGACACTTTGGAGCTATAAGGAGTTGCGCCTGACCTGCTTGATGTTTCCAGTTTCTAACAATGATCCCATACTCCTGGTGTTTGTAATTGAATACCATTTACAGCATCTTGACAGTTGCTGTGATTCAAAAGTGATTCAAAGACAATTGCGAGAAACAAATGGGAAGTATGAAAAAAGCAAGTGATGCATTTGTTTCTGTATAGGTAGCCCTGAATCAGTGTGTCGTGGTGGAAGTCACCTGATGCTGAGCTTCCAAGCACCATTCAGTCTTAAGAACATATATAACAGTATTAGCCAAGCAGTTCCTATGGGAATCACAACCCTTGTAATCTCAAAGCTATTTTGTACAGTGACCACTTTTAAGCCCAACCAGAGGGGATAATTCACCTCCCCCTCCCCATTTGCTGGTTTAAGCTACCAGCTGGCCAGTGTGGAGAAGCTCAAATTGCAGCTGCCTTCACCCTCTTCAGCATTCAAGATAAACAGATGACTTTGGTCTGCAGTAGCTAAATATTGAATATATATTTTCAAAAATGTCATTTCTTTTGTTAAATGAAACATGTCCGCACATACGTGTGGTTCTGCATGCGGGTGTGTTTACACACACGTTTATGCGTAATTACATACACTGAAAAGGGGATTTTTTTAGCTTTTTAATGCCATCCATTTTGTGCCTTGTTTCCCCCTTGTGTAACACTTGGTATCACTTTCAGTTTATAACTTCTCTTGAGAGAGTAGCCACAAGCCACAAATAGTCAATTGTCTACTTACAGCAGACTTCAACAAAGGGACTGATAGAGCTGAACTGGAAATGGTATGTCTATACTGCAGCCACTGCTACAGCAACCACAACTGCAATTTTGGTTAATACAAAGCCAGGGGCAATTTATCTTATAAAACCTTAGTGTAAGTTCCATCACAGAATATAGCATTTGTCCATTAGCTCCATTTGTGTTTTCAGTCAAGACCATGACAAATTCAAAGACATTGTATGAAGTGTGAGAAAGTTTGCTCCTTTGCATGTTTCTTAAATTACAAGCTTTAAATGCATTGAACAGTAGTGAGGATTGGGAGAAACATCTCATGTCCCAGTGCCACTTCATCCATTCCATGCTTTTTCAAACTGAAACTGGCCAGCTGGATTTTTTTAATCCCTTGAATTTCCCATAGCAGCCCTTGTTGGAGTTACTGTGCATTTGAATGGTAAAGCAGAAGGGCGCAGTGGTAACCTAAGCAGGAGGCCTACCTCCCTGCAACACAGACCTGCTGGGATTCCCACAGATGTGAAGGAAAATGAAATTTCAGCTTCCCAAAGCTTTCTCCATGTATTTCCTACTAAGCTTCTTCGTAACAGTGATAATCTTTCTCTAACCCTAATGCTGGCCACAGCTTTCTCCCCAGGGAACTGCTCCACATCAGTAAGTGAGCCCTCTCTCCCCTCTTTCCATCTCATTTCCTTCCCCCTTTGAACCATGCTTCCTGAAGGAGGGAAGGGTGTGGAAGTTACTCCTCCATGCAGAGCTGCCAGAGAATGAATGGTCAATACCGGCTGCATGTCTTTGCCTTGGCACCATGTTCTGCCAATCTGTGGAACATAAGGTGTGAAATACACTTGCAAAAAAATACCCAAGCAGCAGCTCATTTCCTCCTCCCTCCTCATCCCTCAGCACCTCCTGACACTCCAGCCTGAGCTCTTCCCAGTCCTAGCCACAGTCTTCAGAAGCACCAGCTCTGATTGTCCTCTGCCCTCCCACTGCAAATCCAGCCCAGAGCAAGAGCCTGGTGTAATGAGTAACCCAGGGGAGATCCAACAGCACCCAACGCCAGGGGAACTACTTGATTTCTCTGCTTGCAAACTTCAGTGTAGTTCACTGTTTTCCCAGTTCTTAAACTGAGTAACCGAGGCGAATACCAGTCAGGCTCTGCCACTCAGAGGACACAGAACACTCTTCCACGAATAGTTCAAGAACCAGGCAATACTTTTAGATGATAGAGGTTAGGACTGCATTGCATGGATCTCTGTATGTGTGTAAATTTAACATTTTTAATAGCCAAGCTTTTTCTTACATAAAGCCAGAGTTTAAAAATACATACACCTTCTTGAATACTTCAGATTCCTGCCCTTTCCTCTAGAGATCATGCATGACTAACATTGAAGCTGGGCCACTACAACCAAAAGAGATGACCGATTTCAGTGAGCAGACCTGATCGGTGAGCTGGTGAGAGATTACAGCGAACTTGGGATGTTTGGATCTGTTCTACCAGTGAAAGGGAGGATGATGGACGCAGAATCTGGGTAGATGAAGGCAGACTTCATCTATATTCAATGCAAATTTAGGTGCATCTAAATCAGGGCAAACCTCATACGCGAGCACTTGGGAAAACACAGATTCACCCGAACAGATTCACCCTTGCACTGGAGGGAAAGAGAAGTGGCGCTGCGTTTGTGAGAGGAATGTAGCTATATATAAGGATCCCCAGCGCCTGCGGTTAATGCCAAGGTCAGCTCCAGCTGACACCGGTGCCCGAGGCTATGGGGGAAGGGATAGCTGTACTCTGTAGCGAAGCCACAAGATGTCAGGAGACTGCTGCGCTGCGGCTGCTGCTGCACTGGTGCTGGTGCACTGGGGCCTGGCAGGGCACTGGGGCCTGGGAGCAGCCTGGAAGCTCCTGCCATCAGTTTCCAGGTCAGTTAGCTTCTCCCCTGTTCTATCCCATCTCCTTCCTGTGCCACTTTGTTTCCTGATGAAAAGGTGTGGGCAAGAAAATGAAGAATTCTCTCCCTTTTGATGGCTTTTCCCAAGTCCCTGTTTTACAGCCTACTAAATCCCCTGCTGTATACCAACACGCAGCTTTCTCTATTATATCTCACTTAATATGGTTAATTGTGTTTGTGCTCTCCACTGGGTTCTTGGCAGTTACAGCATACTATGAGGTCAGTGATTCACCTCCACGTGTTCAGAAACCGCCTCACAGTCCCCCCACATAGAACTGGAAACTACTCATATGTGAGAAAACAGCAGTTTGCAAGGACACTCATGACAAAAGGGTAAACAAGATCTTACACACAACTGTAGCACTGTTCCCCCTTCCAGACTGCAGCAATCAACATTGGTCACTTATCTGCCCCACTGCAGCCATGGGCATTAGTACTCATATTTCAGAGTCACCTCTGCAGCTGAAACGATGCTCCACATTGTTCCTCACTGTCCTGAAGAAGTGAAGAACTGTGCCTGCTGTCATAAATAAAACCCTGCTCCCCCACTGACCCGGTGGATAGTAGCTCTGCACAGCCAAAGCTATTTCCACATTCAGGGATCTTCAGGACTCTGAGGATCTGAACTGGAGCATGTGCTCTCTCACACATAAATGTCTCCAGCAGCTTAGCACCTATGTATGCCATTGTGCAACCCACCTGGTGGCTATTTATGGAAGCATTGGAGAATTTCAAAGAATTTTAATATACTTTGAATACCCCTGAAGCCAACCTGGTCCTTTTGCTGGGAACCAGCACGCTGCTGCCTATGGTTCAGGCCTTGCTTAAGGTTAAACAACTATTGGAGAATGCCACCAAGAGGTGTATGCTGTATACACTGGATATTATAATTTCCACAGTGGCCATACACCTATCACTGTGCTGGATGCCTTGTGGCACCCATCTCCACTGCTCCGGATCTGAACCTGACTCCCTTTTGATCACCACATTAATGAAGAGTGAATTTTGATAAAACTGGACAAGTGCAGCAGTGATGGGATTAGAACAAGCTTCAGCATGCAACAATCCACCATCATACACCATCCATCTTTCCTGCCCAGAGAGACTCATGACAGATGGAGCCCCAAGTCATGGACTGAATGAACTCAACAAACGTTTGCAGGGATGGTCCACAGACTACTGTGTGTGTATATGTACATATATATGTATATATATTATGTACATATAGATATATCTCAATGGACAGGAAAGGTGGTGGTGTCACCTTTGATGGTGGAAAGTGTGAGAACTGGCATCATATGAATGCTATGGAATAAAGGGTAGATCCTGTCCTGGTTTTGCCTGGGATAGAGTTAAGTTTTTTCCTAGTAACTGGTGCAGTGCTGTGTTTTGGCTTTAGTCTGAGAACAATGCAGGTAACACACTGATGTATTAGTTGTTGCTCAGTAGCACTTACCCTGATCAAGGACTTTTCTGTCTCTCATGCACTGCCATGAGGAGGGGCACAAGAAGCTGGGAGGAAGCAGACACAGGACACCTGACCTGAACTAGACAAAGTGGTATTCCATACCAGAGCATGTCATGCCCAGTATATAAACTATGGGGAGTTACCTGGAAGGGACTGCTCGCTGCTCAAGTCGGGCTCGATGGTGATCAGTTGTATTGTGCATCACTTGTGTTTATTGGATTTTTTCTCTTCCCTTTCTCCTTTTACTTTTATATTCCATATAAATATATTGTACTTTAGTTATTAAAATGTTCTTATCTCAAACCACAGGTTTTACATTCCTTTGATTCTCTTCCCCATCCCATCCGGGGAGGGGGTAGAGGGGGATGAGTGAGCGTGGTGCTGAGTTACACACTGGTGTTAAACCATGACAGTGGCTTATGGACAGAATCACTCCATAGCTGTGACTCAGACTGTCATCAAAACCTGCAGTCGACCCTCAAAGGCCGCAAACGAACATTCTCAGTGCTAAACTTGAAACTTACGATCCAAACAATAAAATTGCCATCAGAACCAACCCTGTCCTAAGTGGTGCTTCTGAGTTCTGTAGAGAAATTGGCCATGCAAGAAGGAACAGAGGGGTTCAGGAGTTCTTTTTATTTAGCTGTATGCATTGCACCTGCATAAAACAGTTCTTTGTGCCTGGCCTACCAGCTTCTCAGAAACTGAACCTGGAAAATCCATAACTAAGGACACATTGAATTCCCAAACACCACCCTGGGGGAAACAAAAAAGTATCCATCCACCTCATATGTGATGATATCCAGCACAAGCATCTTCTGAAATGACCCCAAAGCTGTGACCAAGAACATCAGAGTTGCACTTAAAGACAAAGCCCCAGACAAGCCCCCACCTCTGGCCAGTAACTCCAGCCCCTCTCTAATTCCAGTCCCTGGCAGGCCGGCCTTACTCTCCTTCATGAACTGGCAGCATTGGTCGCCTTTGCTGGGCAGCAGCTAGTTCCCTCAGTGAGATACACAGGGACATTTTGAAAACAGGCTGTGTCAGATCTCCAGCACATGGTCCCAGATGGAATCCTGGGACAAGGACAACAGCTACAGAGCTGCCTGCCTGGACTTTTCTCATCCTTTGACACTAAGAGCCAGAAGCAGTCCCCATATTTCGGCAGAGCCCCTCTGGAGATGCCTGTTGACACAGATGCTGGGACCAGCGGTAGCTGTTTGTGTCACGTTGAGAAAGGACGCATTCAACAGCATTGCCAACATGCTGGAGACCTGAAACATGCCCATGTCCAGCAATGTATCTGTATTCTGCTGCTCCACAAACAAGGAGCCCAGTATCAGCTTTGCCATTTAAAGGTATCATTCCTTTTGTGCTCATCCTCATTCCAGAGAGTTCACTCATAGCAGTGTCTTTGCTCAAGCATAGCCCACTGCAGCCAGCATGGTGAGGTCGGGCAGAGGCAGGATGGCACTGACTTCCAAAAAGCTCTGAGCAGTCAGGAGCTGGCAAGTCAGGAGCCCGGTCTGCCCAGAAACAATACACTGAAGGGAGTGGGCAAGCTGAAAACAGGCAAGGAAGAGGAGAGGGTATTCATACAGGTATTTTGTCCTGTATCGTATAAATATAGAGCTCTCAAAGGTCACATCTCAGTGAAAACTGCTCAGAGAGAGGGTCAGAAACCCCAAGAAGTGACATTTCAGAAGGATACTTCCAGGTTAGTCCCCAGCCTCAGAAAGTGCTTGAAAATCTCACTAGAAATCCTGCTCCAAGACAAGAAGAACACTGTTTACGAGACTATCATTACAAACATCTGGTGGCAAACAGGACTGCTGCCAAGCTTACCCAATACTCTTTGCATTTCAGTTGCATTAGAAAGCTAAAATCCACTGGGAGAGAAACCAGGGATGCGTCTCTAGCTAAAACCTGCGTTCAGGAATATCTTGCTGTCACATCTGACACTTAACGTTTGAGTAAGTGAATTTTCACACTGGGTAGAACGATTTAGCACTTCCTTACTTTCCGGGAAGGATTTTTAGCAAAACCAGCAGACTGAGGCTGACTGCTGCCACGATGGATCTTTTTCGGAATAAATGTTAAAAGAACCTGTGTTCCGCAAGTCCAACCCTTTCCCAGGGAAACAAGGACAGCAATGTGTGAGGACTGCTGCACCGTGCAGTGTGGTTTGGTGCCTCACCTCGGCGGAAAAAACCAAGTCGTCAGCAGCACAATTTGTAAACCAATTACTGCTTCTGGAATTGATATTCTCGTGCTGCTAACTGGGGGTCTAACGGAATCAGGTGTTTGGCTGCAGCACTGGCCAAACAAGCAACTTCGGTGCTATCCTGAACAGCAAAGAAAAGATTACATTTCTTGCTCTAAATTAGCCACGCTGAAGTTTTGATTTAGACCTCAATGGCTTACGTAGAGACCATAGCGGTATGGTGCTCCCTGGTCAGTTTACATTAAAAACAGTAACAATGCCAGATTGAGAAAAAAAACCCAAAAGAGACAGGATTTGCTCTTGCACAGAAAACACCACAAACTCTGGGAGCGTCTCCTACCGTGCCTTGTGACCGACCTTCCCCTGCCCGTGGATGGTGGATTAGCGTCAAAACTATTCGGACACGCGCACGTGACCTCACAAAAATGCGCTAGCAAAACCAGACTTTTCTCAAGCCAAGGAGGGAACAAACTTTTTCATAAGAGACCTAAGCCTTGCTCCTGTGCTAGTGACTGGATTAGGTAATGATTAATTAGATGAGGTCATCACTTTCTATGTCATATATATGCAGTATTTATGGAGAATTTGCTCATTCTAATTAACAGAGTAGAAAGAGTTTCTTGACAAACTTCATTTTCCTGAAACTAAGAGCCTTGAATTTGCTCCACTTTTGATCTTTCTTCGGTGGCTATGTTTGCTTTACATTAAAACAACTTCTAACATTCCCATTAAGGATAATCCCTCCAGCAGCCACAGTATGACATTTCTATATTAATCTTTTAAGCATTTTAGAAAAGCAAGGTTTCATGTTTTAATAATCACAGTGTTTTTCTCCGAGGAGTTGTAAAAATTTATGGGGCTTTTCTATCCTATTTGACTTCAACATCTTTAGAGTTTGGTGCTAATGGCCCATTCAGCCCGCTTACTCTTTGACTCCTTTTTTATTTCTTTTTCATCTTCTTACAAAAGAAAAATAGCTTCCGTGCCTTGCTGCTGCAGATGCTGTTCAAGTGGTAAGTCATTCCAAACCAACTAGCTGAAAAAACACCACAGTTTACCCTCATCTTGGAATCACCGGGGAGTCTCCACTGTAGACATGTGCATACCAACCCTTTAATTCTTAATTAAGGATAAAATATAGCCACTTGTTTAAAGCAGCAAAAGCAACAAGACCAATACACATACAGGTTATTTTAAACAGGTTGTCGGCTTGTCTTAGAAATAAAACACTTTTTCTGCTTTAATATTTTGTCCCTTTCTTGCTTTTTTAGCAGAAAAATAAAACAGGTTAACTATGTTTATTATAATTTTAAGGTAGCCATAAAAGTGGCTCTCCAGTGCCCCTGGAAGCATTCTTGCTCCATACTACTCACACTTTGTTCTATGCAGAGCCAGGAAAGCCAATGCAACTAATAAAAATCCAGCCACACAAACCAAGCAAATTCCTCGCTCTGCCACCAAGACCTCTCCCACTGCTCACGGTTTCACTTCCTGACAGCCAACAAATCTCGTCCCTTTTGGACAAAGTAATTTCCAAAGTGGAGAGAAAACAATATGCCTGCTCTGAGTCAAGATTGCCTCTGTGATTTCTGCTGCTGAAAACCCTGCAGAAGAGGAGATACAGCATCTCAATTAGGCACGTCTCAAAGCATTTGTGGTTACAGAGAACAAAACCAATATTCCCTGTTCAATGCAAGTGGAAGACACTTAGCGGGATCAATTTCTTGTGAGATGCTTCACTCAAGAAATAGATTGATGTGATTCACACAAGCAGCATTACTGTGAGAAACAGGGTCCTACCCCTTACTGAAGCCGCCACAAGTCAAGTCTCACCTGAATGCCCTATAGAGAACCAAGGGGATCACAAAGTTTTGCAGTGTCTTATAAAGCAACAATAAACTGTTGAAACAGTCTACTGTGGCCCTACAAAGAAACTGGGACAGAGAGGATAAAGAACTGAGCAGTCAGCAACACTTTAGAATAATTTTGATAATGCAGGAGACAGGAGTTTCAGGGGCTGGGAACACTGCAGTAAGTATAGAGGAGTGGGAAAATGTAGTTTCTATTGCATATTCAGGACTGTAATCAAAGAGATACGTGCTAAGAAGATCTGCAGCATCCAGAAATTGTCAGAGTTGCCTTGCCACAGCTTCCTCAGTGATCTTATCCTAGGACAAGTGTTTCATAACAGATTAAATGATACTTAGAATGAATGGTTAAGAATAGACAAGGAAGAAGAAACCTTTTTTTTTTGCACCAGAAGACTCCATGCCCTACTTAAAAGTAGAGGGCATGGTGGCAATTCAGGCACCACCGCCAGAGTCAGCACTGTCTCGATGCCCCCGGCAGCCAGCATGGAGATGGGGCTTCCCTCATTACAGCCTCTGTGATTTACTGCATGCATATAAAGCTCGAGAGCCTCCTGTATGATTTATAGAGGCGTGGGTTGCTCATCTCAGCAGAGGAGTGGGATGCAGAAATGTTTGTGCTCTAACCAGTTTCTGACATGGGCTTCTGCTGCCCGAGGCAGCACGTCATGTTGTTTCTTGGCCTCTGGGCAAGTTCTTAATTCTTACAGCAAAACCTGAGCCTTTTCTGATGTGCTGTTAAGGTTCCAGAAGAATGGGAAGAGCTTCCATAAGTGCCTTGCTGTTCCACTTCAGCCCCCTCCATCTGTGTATCCAGGTCTCATCTCATTCCACCCCTAACAGCAAGTACTGCTGAACTGTCTGATATGCAAGACAGGGGAATGATTTCCTTCAGGAGCCATCCTTTGCCTCTTGCCTTTAAGAGAGCAAACGCAGCCTAGCTATCTGTTGTGCTGGATGAAAGGCAGAATTGTCGTTTGTCTGTTTCACAATCACATACTTCTGGGCCTTCAGCACTCCAGAATTTTCCTTTGGGCTTCCTCAGCACTTGGAAGAAAGATCTGCCCCTTTGTTTCTCTATTTGTACAATTATGAGTGTAAAAATTCATTGCTCTGTGGTGTCTTTGGCATTCCCAGTAATGGTATCCAGAGTTCCCTGTCCCTGCACCATCCTGTCACCCATCACCAGTTAGAGCAGGCTAAAAGCTGCCTTAAATGACATGTAAATGGCCCAAGGGCAATAGAAGAGCACCAGGAATTACGCCTTTATCTGGGTTTCTAGTATGTCCCTTTTTACATGCATTGTCCCTAAGATAAGTGTGAGTCAGGCATTTTGTGCCCCCAGAGAAACAGAAGGAAGAAAACAATGCAAGTGTTAAAAGAGGAAGGAGAAGCAAAGGGTCTGAATTCCCATACACAGCCTCTAAACTGGTACTGCCTCCAGAAATCTGCAAGAAAGCAGCACTCAGCCCTCAGTGCTGATGCAGAGAACAATGGAACTAAATCACCCCAAACATTCATAACCAGTCTTGTGTCTGCTCCTGAACCCCCCTCCTCCAATCTCTTGTTCTTTGTCCTCTGAACTATAGTCACCTTGCATTACGCGGTACGAAATGACTAGTCAGGCTTCCCATTGTCATTGGTGTTAATCACAGGAGATGAATATGAACTGAACAATGGTGTTTATAACCTTGGTTAACAATGCCAGGCACTGGGCTGGAGTCTCCTCTCCCTTTCACCCACACCAGTCCAGTGGCTCCAGTGTAGTTATTTCAGGTTTGCAGCAGCACTGGGGAAGTCAGACTCCAACAGAAAGGCACTTTTAGGATGAAAAAATCCAACACCACTTTGGCAAAATAAAAAGAATGAAAGCACCAGAACCCAGTGAATTTCTCTGATTTGCAGCTCAGGTGCACATAAAAGCCACCTTCCACAAAAACAGCACAGTGTATGCGAGAGTATGGGAGCCTGACCTCTGAAGCAGATCCCCTGCCAGCATAAAGCAAAGCATGGTTCGCAGCCATATATTTTAACTAGTATTCGAGAAATTACAGTAAATACAGTCCATGTTGGTACCAAACGAATAAAACGTCTCTCTGGTGGCAGAGAAACTTTATCTTGGATCACCAGTGTCCTGCTGGCACTGGGACGTATTTATTTTTTAGCATTCAGTGACCTTTGATACCAGTAACTACAGAGAGCTGCCAAGCTGCCCATGGGCTCTTCCATGCCAGTCTTTATCTGCTTTGTACACTGGGCAGTTTGAAACTGAACTCTGCTTGTTTGTGAACAGGTAGATAGGATCGGGAACGAACCCTACAGGGACTGTGCCCCGAGTGTGTCAGTGTGTACTCATGTTATGGATGTGCCTGTGTGCGTGATACTGATTCTGAGGCCACTGATACTCAGTCAATACACACCTGTGTATGTGTGCATGTAATCAAGAGAACTGTAGCTTCTTTCTCTTATACAATATAAAAGTGGTATTTGCATGGCCATTGGCTTTAAAGGGCAGTCTTCAGCTGGGCTGCAACATATTAATATTCGGGTCCCCACTTTGTATGGAAATGAGGCTTTTTGTTGTACTTGTGATTATCTTCTCTACCACGTTAATTAAAACCACTGCTGTGACCTGACCAAAGCTGGAGTGTTGCCTGGGTTGTACTTTACCCTGGGCAGTGCCAACTTCGGGGAGTTTGCATAGCCCAGATGCTCCACGACAGTTCCATTAGTTCAGCCACGTCCCCATCTGGAGAGGTACACATGGCCTGAGGTAGCTGTCCTAGCAATGACAGCACGTGGCTCCTGTTCACCTAGATGCAACTCACTGAGAAAATGTCAAGTTAGGGAAGGAGGAAATGGTGGCTTTTAGCTAGACCTCCACTGACTATATCAGCCTAAAATTACCTGTGCCCTTCTGCTTAAGTGCCGCTGCTTGAGCAGCAACTTCGTTATGTGTGGTTAACATTTCAGCTTAAAAGCATTCAGCTAAAACCAATCCTTCTGCTGTCCCCTGGTCACCAACTGGCAACAAAGCTCCACATTGACACCAATCTGGCAACCTGTAGAGTTTGCCCTCTGTTACATTTTGCTTCTATAAGCACAGCTATTATTGGAACTGCTTACTTGACCATATTGCATGCTTTACCTCCATCTGACAATAATTCATTCTTCCAGCTTGCAACATTAATTACTTATGCATACTATACATGCTGCTACTCAAAGTACATGCACATAAAGAAAACAAAAAGATTTTATGCATAGTTGAGTGTTGTGTTTTTTTTCCTATTATTTGTATCTAATGTGAGGACAAGGAGAGATTTTTAGGTTACCTATAACTTGAAAACCAACACCAGAAACACTCAGAAATGTAGCACATTAACAAACACTGGCTGGCTCTGTAGGTTGTTACAGATAATACAAAATATAGCTTGGTTTGTCTATGCTATCCAATAAGCTATAGAAGCCAAACTTCACTTAAACACGGATTTATGGTTGGATGTGTGTACACACACCTATATGTACTTACATGTAACCCCCCAAAAATAAAAACAGGATCAAAAAAAGCTGGCCAAAATATACGTATGCTTTTGGTGATTAACACTATCCTATCTGTAACATTACAAACATAAGCCTGGAAGAGATCCTAGCACTAGAGAATTCCCAGCTGCTACCAGCAACATATCGTACATCTCTCATATCCATGGATCAGCACTTGCCTATAAAGCAGTTGTGGCTTTCAGCTCTCTGTTGTTGCTGGGAAGCCAGTGTCTCCTGTAATCACACTGGGCATCCTGATAGACTAATACCTGTTCTAATACCTGTGATGAGATCCTGAACAATGATAGACATGACAGTCCAGCAGCACCTTGTGTCATGCCAGCAGGGCCTTCCTATTGCTGCTGGAAGAACCTTGTCTAGGATCATATTTGTCATTTCTGTTACTGCCTCATGTATGCAGACATTCACAAACGAGCCAATGCATGCTTTCTTTTTTCTATTTTTTTTATTGTAGTCAGATCTTCCTTCAAGAGAATCTATTTTTCTTCATCCTGCATAGAGGTCTGTATAGATAATAGACATATCCACAGAACAGTTCCCCTTAGCCTAAATTAACAATCTAGAAGAGGCAGGACAGACCTCCATTTCAAGGTACCTTCCTGTTTTCATTAGCTGCAGAAGGAGCCCTGATGATGAGCTTGAAGAAGCAGCCTGATTTTCGATGCTTAATGGTGAAGTGCATCCCAAATGTATGTTTGTTTTTGTAGGGAATTGCACCCCATTGCCATTGCTCATTGCTTTCACTATGTTCCAGCTCACCAGCCGTGATGCTCTGACCCTGTTAATGACAGTGCCTCTTGACTGTTTCATCAGAACATTTCTTTAGCATACTCCAGCTTAAATGACAATAGATCATTATAGTGAACATTAATCAAGTTTAGCCTTGAATCACCACTAATCTTTCTATCCCAATAGTAATCTATTGGCACCTCTCCTTCAGACACTTCCTTATGCCTTTTACTGCTCTTTTACTAATCCCCATCTTTTCCGTCTTCATTAATAACTTCCCATGTGGCATCACATCAAATGCTTGACTAAAATCCATACAGATTAGATCTACCACATTTGCCTTGCTTAGAAAATCAGTTATCTACGCAAAGAAATAGTTCAGGAAACTCAGCAAAATCAGCAAAATCAGCACTGTGGTTGTATCCTGTTCATCTTCTCTTTTGCGGCTTCTTTTTTTTTCTGGTCACTTATATTTTCTTTCACCACTCTTCTGAAAGCCTTAAAAGGTCTTAAAATAAGATAATTTTCAAAGATTTTTTAAAGTAAAGTATTTAGACAACTATTTTTAAATCATGCAAGAACAACCTTCAGCTCAAAAATGTAATTCAAATCCTTGCTATCAATCTGGCACTTGTTCCTTTGGAATTCTGGGATGGAAATTATCTGGTTTCCCTAGCTTGAAAATTATGAGCTCTTTTAGATCTGCTTTCACTTTTATTGTGATAATTTTCATTTTCATCCCCTCATTCCAACTAATTATGCTGGGTTTGCTCCATTCTTCCTCTTAAAAGCCATGGAAAAACATTTGTTTAGATTCTTTTGCATTTAGGTTCTTTTCTCATTCCCCGTTTATTTTTGTAGCTGAAGAAATGTTTCCTTTTTGTTTTAATTTTCTTCTGACATCTATTTCAGAGTTATTTTCATCAAATCTCACTTTATTCTTCACACACAGGTAGTGGGTTTGTTCATCAGTTGCTTTCCTTACTTTCTGTTGCTCTCCCATAGTCTAGTGAAATGATGCCATTGCACAGACTATATTAACTAACAGGGTAGATATAGTCAAACACAGATGTTTTGTAGATAGGTACAGAGTGAACATATTTGCAGTGAAATTCACAGGCCAACAGAAATCAAAGATCTTGTTGTAATGGAAGCAATGTTTTTATCTGATTAGAGTCACAAAACCCCTTGCATCAGCCCTCCCTTTGCCAGAATGCCAAGCAAAATGCTTTGGCTTGCAGCAATAAAAATATTGTATGCATTTTCTCTTCCAAAGGAATTAAAACTTTCAATCACTAAGTATATAACAGAAGCAGAATTGTACAAAATAGTGCCTAATTTTTCAAACTGTTGCCTTCTGTTTATTTTTTTCTTTTATTGGGTTTCTAACGTCTGATTTTGAGCAGGAGCCTTACACTGCAAACCAGAGCAGAGCTGAGCCAATCTGTGATCAGCCACAGCATACGACTAGCTTTGAACTGGAAACCTTCGTGGCTATTTTTGATGCTAAGAATTCTGATTACATTTACAGTTCCTGATTTCCCTTCATCACATCTTAGTTCCTTAAAGATTGCATTTTCATCTTCAGCTATGGAAAGATTGTGTGCAGAATTTGTGCACTATCAAGTTTTGAATTAGTACAAATAGGAGAGATACGAGAAATTCCGGTATCATTATACAAAGGTAAAATGGAATGTTGTATCCATCCACCAACTGCAGTCAAAGGACCATACACAGCAGTGGGAGGAACCAACTAATCCAGCTAATTATAAAGAAGCTTTACTGTGGAGAGTATATTCATACACAGAACATTTGCAGCTAAGAGAGAAAAGATTTTCAAAACCCATCTTAGCATAAAATTGGAGTGTCCTCCATGGACACTTCAAGTCAGTTGGAAAAAGACCTTCCAGATGACACATATGTCTGACTGTAGAGAGATAGTTCTATTGAGAGGACAATAAAGTAACTTCTGAATTTCACGAGCCATCACCAACTGTTTGTTACCCTTCAAGCACCGTTTTCCTGGGTTGATGTGATGCCTCAGAGGATGCCTGTCTCAGATCCAATCTGACGTTGTGGTCCTCTGCATTTTTAGTAGCACTGTCAGGACTGCCCCATTGGAGAGGCAACGACTGCAAACCTCTGCTAAGAAAAGCATTTTTAGGGGTAAATCCTTATTTATTCTTGAGGAGCAGGCTGGTCAGCCCTCGCTTTCGCTTCCCTTTCTGACAAACACCCTATGCTGGCATTCTCTCCCCTTTACGTTTTGCTTAGTTCCTTGAATTATAACTTTTACGTTTTCACTTCAACTTTTCCGCCCAGCTTTACCCATCAGCTTCCTACTGTAACCAACTGTTTTGCCTGCTAGATGGCACTGGACATCCACTAGCGCTGGGACTGAAGGCAGGTGGCACTGAAGAGCTGTAAGGGCAGGGCACACGGCCATCCTTTGGTCGTTATTCTATTTACTTTCTGCAATGGCATTTTCTTTGCTCAGATTACTTCATTCCTCATCCACAGCACTGCCCTGCCACTGTAACAATTCTACCTGTGTCCTCTTCCTGGTTTATGATGAGTATAAACTTGATATTAGCACTGCTATGGAGGATTAGAGCTGTTTCTGAGCCCATCAGTTGGTTGAAAACAACTAAAACCAAGCAGAAGCCCTGAAATTCCTCTGGGTTTCAGCCATTGACTTGAGTTCAAGTATTTTGCAAACAATCTGATCTGGGGGGATACAATTAATTAAACTTTTCTGCCTGAAAGCAGCATTATAGAGCTATTTGTGAATAAATACTAAGAGCTAATATAAGGCTGGTGCAAAATCTGCTTGTTCTTGCATTCTGGTCTGAATTCTTTGTATATTGTTAGAACAAACATCCTTGGATGTGCTGTGTATATTCATCAACACACCAAAGAAGAAGCTGATGCTTTCATTTGTGCCTGCAGAGCACCCAGGATAACCCACTGTTGCTGTCCTGACTGTGAGCTTCTCTAATCAAATGTTAAAAACCCCACAGTAAAACCACACCAGAAAACAAAGTTAATCACAAATATCTGGCTGGAAACACAAGTGCCTCTTTCTTCAAAGTATCCACCAGCCCTCATGAAGATATCCCTCATGACACAGCATCTGTAACTGGAGTGCCACCACCACCATTCTAGTTCAGTCTGTCTGTCACTTGAGAATGCTGTTCTCTGCACCTACATAATGAGTTTGCTTTTCATGTACACAGGCAGATGTTTCAGTCAGTGCTAGATGTGCCCACACTGGGTGTGATTTCTTGGAACCTGAGGGTGTACCCTCTGTTTGTATGGCAGGTTCCATGGCTGTGGCTGCTTGGAGACATTATTGGTATCATGGTATCTGCCTTGCATTCCTGTAGATGTTTTCCAGGTAGGTGTGGTCATACTTCTACCTGGCTCATCAGATTCCCCACAGATGTCCATGGATCCAGTGACAGCGCCAGGTCTGTCTTTCTCATTAATTCTTTTTCAACCTTATAATTATCATGTATATATGAAGCTGAATGCAATGCTGCATCCTACCATATCATTTTTAGGTGCCAGACACCTAATTTCTATCTTTTTTTGGTCTCCTTTCCACTAAGAATGTGTCTCTCTCTCCATTTCTTCATGGATGCTCAAAACTGATCATCCCCAAACCTAGAGAAAATTCAAACAGAAGCAGAGCTTTTCACAGATTAAATCTTGTGTGGCATTTTAGGATGTCTCTCCCATTCCTCCCAACCTTTTTCGTTTCCCTCACTCAGAAAAGTTATCATCTGCCTAGCAGAGTTGGCAGACAGACTGAAATGCTTGTGCCTTGAGCCATTCCTGTGCAACGCTTGGCACCTTTGCTCAAATGTCTGCAGAAATTGTGTCTGAAGTAAGATGCTGGTCTGTGAAGCGGCAGGAGCACACAGACTGTTCTGCTGACTCCTGCTGGGGTGGTGAGCTTCAGCAGAAGGAAGGAAGATTGAGGGCAGACGGTGGCATTGCTGAGGTCTTGAGATGCCACACAGAGATTCAGAAAAGTGGCTATTTCTAAACCTGCTTGAAATAACTCTATGATGCATTTTCTCCCTGTTTAGATAACACCGCACAAGGACTTCTGTGTATTTGCCTACCAATTCCTCTGGCACAGCTTGAAGCAAATGGCTACCTACACCTCCCTGGCTATTTGCGAGGCCACTTAGCTTTAAAATACAGCTAAGAGCTGTACCACCAATCTCAAATTAACTTTCCTGGGGGGGGGAAGAGTCGTGAATTGATCCTTATCTACTTCACTGGGTCTTGTGCTGACAGTCCGGTTTGCTGTTCTCACCACTGTTAAAGTGTTCTGGTCTTTATTGGGTGTACTGTGAACAAAACCACCAGTCCAGACCTTTCTGATACGGCTGTTGTGATTTGCCTTATCTTTATTTGCTCCTTAAGCCACTTTGGTAGGGCTGAAAAAAACATCTTCTGCAAAAAACCTCTGAACTCTGGATGAGCAACTAGAAAATACCTTTATGATTAGGGGAGGAGAGCTTAGGCTGCAGCTGGGGTCCAGCTGAAGTGCAGGGAAACTGCAGGGAACTGCACAGGAAGTGGCTGAGAGCCGCTGTTGCGGAGGCTATTAGGGAATTCTTAGAGATGTGTTAAATGGTAGGTTCAGCTTCACTAATGAATCACCTTGCTCAGGCTACAGAGTTTTGATTATAGGTGCCTTTGAGGGCACAGAAGAAAAGAAAACATCATCTCGCACATGCAGCTAATACAGTGATTCCTACACGGGACAGAGGAAGACCTGAGCACGATGACAATAAAAATGTTTATATGCATCAATCCTGTAACTACAAATTAATTAGCTACTGAGGGAGAAAGTGCTACAAAGGTATAATTCAGATTTCTGCACAGTTGTACTTTGTGGCAATGGTCAGGAAAATCGAGATGATATCAGTCCACATTTTAGAAAATAATAGTGTGAGCTTGTGGGCTGTGCACATCCAAACAGCCCCTGCTTGCTCAGTGTGATTACAGATGTGCTTAAAGTTAAGCACGCATGACAGCCTTTGCAGGACCAGGGATGCAAAACACAAATAACTTTTCCCTTCGATATACTTCCAATAGGTAAACAACTAAAAAAGGAATGAAAGAAAAAAAGCACAAACTAAAACTTTAGATTTCTACAGATTTTGTGGGTGCAAAGGCCATATCTTCATCTGTGCCTCGGGTGCTGCAAAACACAGTCAGTCCTTGACAAACAGGCACGAGTGATAAAAAGCTAATATGCAAATTGCCCTATACATGAGGATGTTTTCTTAATTTGTGTGTAAAACTCATTTCGGATTCCAATACATGTCTAATCTGTATCATTTCTCTCAACTCACACTTGAGACATCAGTGACGGGAGAAATAATCTCAACAAATGTCTTTTTCAGTGCTCGGAACCCGGCGGGAGCAGCAGCACTCGGGTGGCCGGAGGTAGGGCTGGGGGTCGGGGTGCGGGTGGTGGGGAAAGGATGGGGGAAGCCCTGGTCCCTCGGGGGGAACGACCCAGCTCCGCGTCCCTCTCCCAGCCCCGCCGCGGCAACATTTATTGCAAAAGCAGGAAATTGCTTATTACTAAAGTAGCTGGCCAGGGAGCGGGAGCCGATGCTGTTCCACCCTGGCACAGCACTTGCTTAGCTGCAGCTTCCCCTTGTTCCGCTCTTTCTTCTTCTTCTTCCCCCTCTTTCTCTCCTCTCTGCCTCTCTCTCCTCTTCTTTTTTTCATTTTGGCTTCTATTCAAATGTGGGTCAGGGGTGAGCGGCTCCCAACGTCACAAGCTTGCAAGATGGCGCTGGGAGGAAGGCTGTGAGATGAGGAACAGGCTGGTATAAACCGAGAGGACAGGAGAGGGAGAGGAGGAGGAGGAGAGGGGAAGGGGAAGAAAAGCTGCCGCTCCAGATGCAATAAGAAGGTAACGCGGAGCGGGGCGCGGGTCCCTCTCGGCCGGCCGGGCGCTGCCGGGCTCCGCGGTGCAGCCCAGCCCCACTCCCCGCTCTTTATTCGCAGCCCCGGTCATCTGCCCATCTGCCCGGGGCCGCTCGGGAGAGTCGCCGGGGTGGCGGCGGTGTCCCCTTGTTCCCTGCCCTGCAGCAGCCGTGCCCGGCACCAGCGGTAGCTCCACTGAAAAGAACAGGGGGATCGTTTTCTTGTCCCCCTTTACCCCTCTCCCCGTGCCCCAGGCCCCCTCCCCGCGCTCTGCCGGCGCGCTGCCCCGTTGCTTTCGGGGCTGGGGCGTGCATACGGTGTACCGGCCACCGTGCCTGCCTGGGGATCGCTAATGCTGGTTATTTGGTTGAAGAGGCTGAAAACTTTCCCCCTCCTCCCGTGCCATTTGTGTGTGTGTGCGGTGCCCCTTCCCCGGCGGCGCTGGGGTCGGGCGGGGGCCGCAGCTGCTGCCCGCGGGGCCGGCGGGCGCGGAGGGGACCGGCGGGGCGGGCAGGCAGCCCCGGAGCGGCAGCAGCCTTCACCCCATCCCCGCTCGCCCCTGCGAGTGAGCCGTATTTTGTTTTAATTGAATTTACCCCCCGAAAGGAGGGAGCGGAGCCTCGGGGTGCCGGGGGGCGTGTTTGTGCTGGGGATCCGGCCGCATTGTGGCGGAGAGGGCAGGGAAGGGGCTCCCGGGACTCGCATCGCCTCCTTCCCCCCCGCAGTCCATCCGCGGGGCCGCTAGGCGACGAGCCAGGCCCGGCATCCCCCAACCTCAGCCCCGGCCTCACCGAGCACCCCCTGCCCCACCGGGACCACGGTGAACTTTTGCCCCGGCTCCCCGCTTCCCCGCCGCCCCCCATGGTCGCTCGCGATCGCGGAGGGAAGGACCCGCCGGCTCCGCTCGCTCTGCCCGTCGCTGCGGGTCTCTGGCTTTTGTTACGGCACCGCTCGGACGCAATGGACGGAGCCGGGATCGCGCACCCTCCCGCGGCCGGGGTCTCCCGGGACCCTGCCCGCCGGCTTTGTGCCCGGGGCCAAGGCGCGCTCCCCGGCCCCGCCAGCCGGGAGCAGAGCTGTCCCCCCCACCTTTAAAATAAAACCAATTCAATTGTCCGTCCAGGCCGGCAGTATCGCTGCCGAGGCGCGGTACGCCGTAATTCCGGGAGCCGGGAGGCTGATCGCCGCCCGCGGCCGCCCGGTCCCTGGGGAACGGCGCCGCGGAGCCGGGCCGGGCTCCACATCGCCAGGCGCGCCGGTGCCGGTGCCAGCTCGGCGGCGGGGAGCCGCGCTTTTTGTTTTGTTTGGGCTTTTTTTTTTCTGGTTGCATTTAAAAGCAAAGCAAAGCCTGCGGGGAGGGGGGGTGGTGGTGGTGGAGGTCGTGTGCGCGGTGCGCGGGGGCCCCCGCGGTGTCCGCAGCGCCCAGCCTGCTCCCCGCCTGCTCCCGGCCCCTTTTGTATGGGACCGAGAAGTCAATTATTGACTCCGCTTGGCCCGGTCCCAGGTGGCGGCTCTCGGGGCACCTCCCGCGCCCCTGTTATCGCGGGCGCCAGCCGCGCTGTACCCGGGGAGCGCGTACGGACACACGCGGGGAATCGGTGGCTGGGAACTTTCTGCTGCGAAATCCGCAGCCTTTGGAAACTCGGGCAGCCCCGGCGCTTGTTGAGGCGGGTAACTGCGTTCAGCATCCGCGAGTGGGGCGGGCGCAGCCTTTACACTGAATTACTGCATTATATATGAGCCCGAGTGAGCGAGCAGAGGGTTCCTCAAGTCACCCTGGATGTCACTGAGCCGTTAGACTGAATCTGAGAGAGCAGCCAGAAACAAGTTAAGAAGAGCATCAACATTACATTCTGCTAATAAAATGTCCTTTGGCCAAAACTGGTTTAAATTTGTTGCGGAATGCTGTTTATATTTGAATGGCTCCCATGTTTTCCACAAATTAAAGGGGAAAACAATATGCAATAGTCACTTTCATTGGAAAATGTCAGAACTATGAGCAGATGTTTGCTGTGCTTGATAAATACGCTGTATAAACAACTAGTATTTCAAGATGACTTACTACTATTTTGTATGACTCAGAACTATTGTATATACTACAGCGGCTCTGGAGAGAAAGCTGTGAATGAGTCCTTAGGATTTCACAGCAAATACATGGGGAAAATGACATATGGAAAGAAAATTGACTTATTTCCACAACTGCAAGTGGCCTCCTTTTGCGCCTTTTCATTAGCAATCTAATCCTAAAAGCATTAGGAGCAATTATTTGCAGTGGTGCCTGACATTCTAGGTCTAATTATTTAAATCAGTTTAACTTTTGATGGTTGACCCATTAGGTCAAATCTGTGTGCCCTTTGTTATATTTATTTTAAAAAAAAGGAGAAGGGGGGGGAGATGTCTTCAAACTTGCCACCTGCTACTGACATACCATTTGAGCTCTGGAGGAGATCAGCAGTAAGAATAAGCAACCTCTTACATTTGTTACTTTCCATTCTAACACGGGTAAGGGAACCCCACGGAAGTGCCTTGTTCTTCTGCGTCCAAAATCCATTGCTTAATCATGGCAGACTTGCATGGCCGCAGGGGTTTCAGCAGGAAGAATGGGAGAACCCGAGGATATGGCAGGTTTTTCATATGTCCTGGTCTCCTAATCTATGGGAAATGCAGATGAGATGCACAGAGGTAAAAAGGATGGGTTTTCAGTGTTTGGGAAAAAAGCTTCTTCCAAGGGTCTGGGAGAGCTCTAAATCTTTAATGCATGAACAAATAGCTCACGTTAGGATTCACATACGTTGCTGGGCAGAATGACTTATGGATGTGTAGATAGTAATAAGTATCGCAAGATGCTTGAAGCACTTGGTATCACGTGAAAGGCTGTAGTGTCAGTGCTGAATTGCTTGGCAGAAGCCAACGTGTGACAAGGAGTCGGGGGGAGAGAGGAGAGGAAGTGAAGGTGAGAGGCCTTATTTCAGGAGGGTACCCGTTCAATTTATTTTGATTAGTCATTTAAAACAACTGGAACGCAACGTAATCCTAATCACTGTGGCTGTGTAATGGATTGAAACTCTCTAAACCAGCCACCACAGCCCAAAACCGGTGGTCACAGCATGAAATTTGAAGTTGTGAACAGCAGGACTTGCAATGAGAGTTCTCATTTTCTAGCATTTTTACAGCCCATAGAAATTAAGAATTGTCAAACATAAACTGTGTTGTGCATTGCTTTGACCTTGTACAGAAAATAGTGTGTGGCTATTCTCTGAACTTCTGCTACCTTCTTTGGTGATAGATGTAGGGAAATAGGATAACGTTTGAAAACTGAGGTATAATTGCCTTTATAGCAGAACTCCTGTTTGTGCTGACTGCAGCATTTAACCCTTTCATCCAGTCTGATGAACATACCGTAGCCTGATAGGTAGAGGGTTTGGTGTGATGAAGATGCCGTGTTTTCTCTACTTGAAAACCAAGTTTCCCATCCCTAAACCAAACGCGGCTGAGATGTGTGAACAAAACTGCAGTTTCTGACAACATTCAGGGAAGAATGTTGCCACAGAGCTTCATTGCAGTGCAGCAGCAAATGTGGAGTGGGAGAAAGCAGAATCACAGTTGTGCCACAGCCGTTATATTGGCTGCATTGTGACAGGCGAGGCTCAATGGGAAGGAGGACATGCCCACCCTGCTGGGCTTGGAGAAAAATTAACAGGGCTCAGCTGTGGGATTGCCGCAACAGAGCATCGTCCCAGCTATAAGCAGGAGAACATCTTTTAAGAAATAAAGATGACTTCTGCTTTGGTTTGCTGTGGATTGCTCCAATGATTAAACCACTAGGGCTGCTTCAATTGGCTTTTTATCTTGCTATAGTATTGGGAGCAAGGACAGTGCATTGCAGTCGAGATTTCACTCTGCTGAACAGTAGCTCCTTGGCAAAGCAACTGCACTGGTTCGTTTAGGTCTTTTTTAATCAGCGGTGACAGTGTGCTTACTGCTCTCAAAAACAGCAGAACAAATGTAAAAAAAGTGTTCCAGAGAGTTGTATTTTCTTGTTCAGTTATGTCTCCAGGTTCCAACAGGATGCCAATTTTAAGCTGTGTTTCTTTCCCTGAAGTGTACACGTATTACAAGCTAGCTGTCCAAACTTGCGAGTTACTCACGCTTCTTGTTTGTAATTCCTGGAAAGAAAATTCACCCTCCAGTGCTGGCTCCCACAAAACCAGGAAGAACTGAAACAGTGAGGTCAATCCTGAATGTTAAGCTGATATAAAATGGGTTGTTACAATAGCTGTAAGGAGGAGACTACAACACTGCAATAGCTATACCTGCTGTAAGTGACAGGTGGGAGAAATTCTGTTCTTTTTCATCTGTGTTTGGATGATGGCCCAGTGCTGGCCACAAACTGCAATCCAGGATTAATCCTCACATACTGTTTTCTTTCTATATATCAGATTTCTCATTTTGTTAATAAGCACAGCCGAGCATGCACTTCAAGTCAGCTGTTCTGGAGTGGAAGCAACAGGGTTTTGCATTATTGAAATGACGGCTCTCGTGCTTTCCTGGAGCCCGTATTGTTTGACCAGGGCAGGGCGGAGGGTGATCCTTGTAATCACAAATACTAAACAGGGATTCCAGTTACTGATTTTACTTAATGAAAAGGGGAAGGGAATGTTATCTATCCAGGATTACATATGTACTATGTAACATTTTCAGATGTGCACACTGTGGATCTGAAGGGGCTAAAGAGTTATCTTTTAAAGCAAAAACTCCAAACAGCAGTTTGGAACTAGACCTCTTGTGGGAAACTTCCTTCAGCACTGACTCTCTTGCTGATGTGGAAATGACAACAGCCAAGGTCTCCTGCGGAAAGTGCAGAAAACACATGCACTGACAGCTAAGCTGGGAGAGGAAGGGTCTTAGTCTTCAGCTGGCAATAAGAACAGTTTAGAGAAGTGCAGGGAGTTTCTTGCTCAACACTGCCATCAGGGGCTGTTCTGCCAGTAAAAACAGCCCTGAAAACAGGGTATACTTCTTGCCTCTGTCTCTTGAATGTTCCGAGAGATCTATGCAGGGACTAGGAACAACTCCCTCTTGTTCTTCCAGGTTTAGATACTGGATGGACAAACTTGCCAATGTTTTCCTCACCCAGGTTCTGGATGAAAGGTAGAAAGCTTTTCATGTCAGTATGCTGGCCTGAGGCACTCGCTGTCCTTCAGTCTCTTGGGTGAAGGAAGAGGAGGTAGTTTCAATAATATATCAGTTTGCCCTGTCCGCTCCCTTCCCCCTCCAAACCGAACACTGTGCAAGATATAATTGCCTTCAACTCAGTCTTCCATGAGTTTTAAGAGATATACAACAGGCTGACTGGGGAAGAGGCCTCGTATGGTAAACAACCTCACTTTGCTCTCCATGCTGGGCTAGTCCCATTCATTCCTGGCCTGGTTTAAGATGACAGGAGTGTACAGCAGATTCCTTCCCCTAAATGTGTGCTCATTTCCCATTGTATAAAGAACCATTCAGTATGTGGATTCAGTTTTCCAGGAGTCACATAAAGACACTGCCGTGTAGGACTCTACTTACTGCATTTCCATCTGCTGTCAAGATGCCACCAGCTAGTTTGACAGTTTGGAAATCTTTTCTCTTGCCCGATAAAGAACAGGATGGAGTAATTTGCATTGCCAGTTTTAACTGAGAATTGAAATCAGCCAACAAGAAACCTTACTTTAAAGCTTGCTTGTTTGTCTATGTGGTTGCTAGTTACTCTCCAGTGGAAAGACTGGATCTCACTGGTTTCTACCTATTAAAACATGTACGGATGTGCAACTAAAAATAACTTTGAAGTAAATCTGGTATTATTTTCTGCTGAGCAGGAGGACAGGATTTAATGTATTCAAGCTATGATTTAACATGCAAATCAGAAACAAAATTAATATACTGTGTTATTGTTTCTGAGAAATTAATCAAGCAACTTCTTATATAGCATTAAATTCAATGAAATGCTAAATCTGAGCATATTGAAGTGTTAAATAAAATATTTGGAAAATACTTTCTTCTCAAAATACTTCCTGACAACCTTCCCAAGTCTCTTCCTATGTGACTGACTCTGTAATTCTTATTCAGCTCCATTTTAAATGCAAAGCAAAGGAAATGTTCACTAAGCAAACGGGAACTGATTATTTTCTAGCTGTGCTCCTCTTCTATGAGTTTAGAACTAGCAGATGTTAGTCTCTAACACCCAAGTTTTGATTTGGAGGGAAGGAATCTTTCTTGCCCTTCTGCCCTTCCTCCAGTATCAGTTGCTGTGTGCAGTCTGAAAGAACTAGTTTTTGAACTAAAACTGAAAATTCATCTTCTCTGTCCCTTTACAAAAGGCTCCCGATGCAAAAGGTAACTGCCCGGGACTGGATGAAACAGGGAAGTGGTGGCTTTCTCTGTTTATGGGTTGACTTGCCCCAAAACTTCACTAGCAAAAGAAAATTGAAGACTGACTAACTTTTAATAAACAAGACCTATTTACAAGCAGGTTTGCTATTATGCCAGGGTATAGTGAGACTTGAACTTATGCTGCTTTTATTTAATGTTGTTTACCCCGGAAAGATGAGGTACTTCGTTGTTCCTAGTTTCTGTTTACCCTCGTGAAGTATTCAGAATGATGCTCACGTGGAACTTGTTGCATCAAACTTCTAGAATCCTTGAGAAAGGCTCTTTGTTAGTTTTCCAGGCAGTTCAAATGTTCTTTGATAATGTGACATTAGTGGCATGATTATGCCCTGTCCTCAAAGAAAAATGTGGTGTCCTTCTAGGCAGGAAAAATATCTACCAAAGTTGTAGACGGCAGGGAATCCACTAATAAAGGTCTGTGAACATCTATGAGGTGTATATAGCCAGAACTGTAGTACCAAAATGCTCAACAAAAGGAATTTTGGCATGAGAGTGAGAGTTGTCTTGTAATTCTTCAGGTGTCAGCAGACTGACGTTTGGCTGAGCATGTTTTAAAAGTAATGTAACTTTGGACTCAGAAAGTTTTTACCCAGAAAGCTTGGTTATATGTACTTACTGTTATGAATTGGTGCAGTGGTTGAAGGTATGCACACATCTAATACTTCTGGGCAAGTTTGTGGTCTAGGGAATTCTGGGTTCAGTTTCTATCACTGATTTAAATTTTCCATGCTCTGGTCATGATGGAAGTTAAGCAACTTAAGTTTTCTTCAGCTTTAAAGTATAGAGAATACAATGTCCTCGGTTTACCTTGTATAGTCATCTTATAAATGCTTATATTTAAAAGTTTGCACAGTGGGACCCTGACCTCAGCAAGGGCCTGGAAATGCTGTCATCATACAGAGTTCTAATACAGCTTCAAAATGGTAAAGCTGCCACAGGACTAAGGCTTCAGTATTATGCAAACCCTACAGTGGTGGAGGAGGAAGAGAGAAGATTGCTCTCCAGTCCTTCAGAAATGCTACATTTCTTAGTCTCCACTGTACTTTATCAAACCAGGCTTTCGGAATTGTAACGAAAATTGCAACATGCCAACTATAAAAACTATTCACTTTTTGCGACAGCATTGAAAATATTAATGAGACTTTATCCCCCTGCAGTGAACACTGGGGGTTTTTTGAAGGTCTGTTTTGCTCTGCCAGTTTCTTCCTGGGAATAAATAAATGCCTCTAAATAACCCCTTTCAGGATGCGCAGAGCAGCAGCTTGTATTTTTTGTCTTTCCTCCCTGGGCTGCATGGTGCAGTGCCAGCGTCCTGCGTGACGAAACAGTCTTGGAAATTCTTGGAAAAGCACTTCCGTTTGCTCTAGGTAAAAACTGCGCTGGCAGCAAAACCGACTCTGCTGTTTACAAGCTGGCAGCATTCTTAAGTGAACTCCAAGAAAAGTGGTTTAATGTATGCGGTTCTGCATATCCATCCAAAACGCAGAGGTGTTTGAGACTGTTGGCCTGGTATTAGGGGTGGTGCCTCTGGAGAAGCAATGTCTTGAGTATTTTCCCAAGTGTGGATCTCTTTTTAGTAGCTGTAGTCAGCTGGCTTATCCCAGTTTGCTGGGCCTCCCAGTTTCTGGTTGCTACTTATAAGTGATGGGTTTAATTACTCTAGTGATACTCCTTAGCTCCTGAGTAAGGGCAAATGGGACCTGAGCACAGAGAGAGGACTGTAAAACACGACCTTCATTCTGACAATCTATTTTGGTGGCTAAAACAAAGAGTTGAATATGAGAATTTGTTTGCCACTGATTTGTTGCTTGATTCTGCCTGTGTAAGGACATGGTATTTTGCAGACGGGCTGAATTTCCATTAGCATTTAATGAACAGTAAATAACAGTAGTAGCTGCTATTGTCTAATATTTCACCCTGTTAATTGTGCAAGAGGGTTTCAAGCTGAATGCTGTACTAATAATTCAGTATCCTGTAAGTGGAACCAACTGCAGAGAAAAACTAGTATGTTTGATAGTGCTGTAATACTGGAAATCATGCTGTTATTTAAAAGCTGCATGAAGGTGTAAGTAACAATAGAGGACAGTCATGAAAGGAAAATATATTTCAAGGGTCCTGCTGGAACAGTGAACACTGGAGTATGTATTAAAATATTTGCCTATCCAGCAAAGAGATCCTTTCCACCCAGGGATCTCATAATGCCTTCATAATTACTAATCAGTGATTTACAGCTGTGTCTCTGCCATCTTCATATACCCTTTTTCTGAGATGTTTATATGAGTTTCGGAAAGCTGCAGAAGGGCTCCTCCGTACAGAACAGAAGCCATGGCCATAGCCAGACAAGCCAGCTTCCACTCCCAGTACACGTAAATGACTGATTAAGCACCCCAGTTTCTCTCTTGCACTGGTAACAAATACGCAAAATCTCCCTCTCCCTCCCGGATTTTGAGAGTTCATATGAAACGAGACCTGGGTTACCTGACGCCAGCCATAGTGTTTCGAAAGACTTATCAGTAGTTTTCTACCTAGTACCCAGAGAATCTAATACCATATGCCAGAGGCTTGGGATGTTCCCCATCCATGAACTGGTTGGACAAGACAGGGGGAAAGGACTCTGGGTGAGTCCAAGCAAGTTTCCATGTGAATCTCCTCTGCCATTATTCAGAATATTTGCCTATTTGTGCTTGCTTCCTCCATGGTTACGCATGGACCATGCTGCCGCTGTGTCTGTCTGTAACAGCTAGGGTTGTACCCTCACCAAAAGCAAAAAACCAAACCAACCAACCAAACCCAAGGCACTCCCCCTAAGCATTCTTGGAGGAAAAGCAAAGCACGTCCCCTTTTGAGGTGGAGGGGAAGCTGCTTCATTATTATGGCTTTGACCATCATTGATGGTGAGTGGGAGGGTATCTGACAGTGTTAACTCTGTGGATTGACTGGCTGGGATCATGTTTTTGTAAGTGAGAAGGTAGCAGCTGTCCTTTGTGGCATGCAGGACACAGCGTTTCAGGGCAACTTGCAGCCTTTTTTTCCACAAGAACTGCTCCATGCTGTGCCATGCTGCTGTCCCACTCCTCCCTCCTATGTGCCCAGGGAGGGGAAGGGGCTGGGTGCCCACCAGCAATGCTTGACTGGTACAGGGAAAGCAATTCGGGCTCTGCTAAACTTACAGATAACTGGAGACTAATCAGTCAAGTTTGTTGTTTTGCTTTTGTTTTCAGTTCCCAGTTTTTCAGACCTTCTGGGAAGAAAGGATGTCAGCATCTCGAGTGAAGTCAGTACAATGCCAGGGTGTGGGATTTCCATAATTCCGTTCCCATCTTACTACTTTTTAACAAAATGTTTGAAATTAAAGAAGTAGAGAGGTGGGTTTGCAATAAAATAAGAGAATGAACAGTGCAAACTGGTTGCTGGTCAGATCACAGTCTTCAGGGGAAACTGTCTCTAATAGATGTCATTGTAAGGGTAATGCTGCACTTGGCACCACAAATTAGATTGAATGCCATAAATGGAGATAAAGCACATTGCAGCTGACAGTATACTCCTAGACCACTGTCCCTGGGTAAAGAGCTTGCAATGCAAGGCACAAATAGGTGCAGCAGCAGAGATAACTGACTTGGGGGGTCAGATTCTGCAAGTGCTTACTCAGGCACTTTGCTTGAACTCAGTCTGGAGTAAGAGCTTGCACAATCCAGCCGGAGGAGAGGGGCTGGAGCTTTATAGCTGTTGGGTAAAACAGAACTGCTTGGGGGTTTTATTTATTTTGAAGTGCCTGATGAGGCTGGCTTTAAGTAAAAGCCCGCTTCCGACCCTGACTTGCCTGCCTGTTTATTTGCTGCTATCACCTGTAACCCAGAATTGCAGAACTCCTGTGGATACACTAGTGATGCCTCTGCAAAATTTCCCTAGCAAAACTTCAGCTGGGTTTTAAAAGCACATGCTTCTTTCAAACCCCTTAGCTATGGAGTTCAGGCTCAGCCTGGGGAGGTGAGAACATTTTGAGCTGGGTCAGAGGGCCACATCGAATGCTCTGGGTCCAGTTTTCCAGGGTGATCTGTTGCCTGAACTGTTTGAAGGGAGTGGAGCACCTGCAAATCCCCTTCTGGGGATTCCCTTAAAATGTGGGGAAGCCTCCAACAGGTGTGTGGAGTTGGCATGGCCTTGGCCCAAGGTGGGGAGAGGTGTGGCTGGGACACGTCGGAACCTGCACTTGGGCTGGAGCAGGGAATCAAAGAGGCTGTAAGTGGTAGCTGTTCTCAGCTCCTCTGTGTCCCTGAATGGAGGGAAGGGATGCTAACCTCCACCAGGCCCAGTTCAGTAAGATACTCCTGTTAGGAAGTAGGCAGTGGGCAGGGGAGTTGCAGCTGCTTGTCCGCCTGCTCTGAGAGGCAGTGAATTGGCTGCCAAGGCAGATGCTGACTAATTGTATCAGGAAAGACGTGGGAGCTGATAGAGCTGGTTCAGGTCCCTGGTTTGAAAATCCTGAGCCCAGCTGGGTGAATGCCTGATTAATGTATTTTCTCCTCATATTCATTTGCTTTGAGGTCACGGTTCAGAAGCTCAAGAGCAAACAGGCAAGACATTCTGAGTCTCGCTGGATGTGTGTCACACTCACTGCCTAGGTGCACTCCGTTTAAAAGGCTTTGACAAAGTGAAGTCCCATATAGACAGAGGTACTACTGTGTCAGTGAAGGCTCTGCTGTCAGCATACGTAGGGGTTTGAATCTTTCTCTTAAGAGGCAGTTTGTTGACTGGCATTAAACTCATTCCTTCTGATGGATCATTGGATTTCTTCAAAAGAGCTTTCTGGCTTATTTTAAAAACTTAAATGTTTAAGATATACATAAAGCATTTTCTTTTGCTTTCATTGAAAAGAGTGTGAGCACTTCATCCAAGTAGGAAAGAAAAGCATGATTATTCACATAAAGTCAATCTCTGCAGTGAATGACTGAACGAGTAAGTCCAACTGGAAGAGTACATCAGTTCTACTGAGGGCAACAGACTCTTTAATTCTGTTAATCCCCAGAAGCCTTAGAGAAAAATATGTTTTCTCCCTCCTGCTTCTTGTCAGAGGATTTGGCAGAAGGAAATCTACCTCCTTCTCAATCTAGTTTCTAGAACGTATTTGCTCTTTAAGAACAAGTCAGCACAGTAATCCTGGTCCACGTTAACTGCTGTGAAATATGGCGTTAACTTTTTAGCCCTATAGTGGCAGGAAATGGGATTTAAGATTTTTTTCTTTGAATATAGAAGAGTTTTTTAAAAAAACCTTACAATCCTCTCTCTGAGTCTTATTTCCATGAACTAATGTTTCAGTTCATCTCATCTGTCTATTGTGCAATTTGGTGTATGATTTTAATCATGATAGTCTTTAAATGCACCTCAGATCTCTGTGCTGGCTTCAACTCTTAGTCCATAGTGTCTGCTTATTTCGATTTATGCTTTGGTTGTCTAACCTGCTGGGTCCTTTGCTTCCTCCAGAATCCTCAGTTGTGAACATACTTGCTTTTTCCAGCCATGTCTACCTGTCTGCTGTATCACTGTAACCAATTCATCCCCTGGGCTGTGCCTTTTCCTACCTGGTTTCTGTCTCTTTCCACGCAAATTTTGCACCATCTTTTGGACTGTCCTTCACGAATGTGGAGTAGCTTGCAGTGAAGAAATTAGTGTTACAACTTTAGAGACTCACCAAATAGTCTAGGGTTACACCCATGCGAGTGTTTGTGTAGCATTTGTTCGTGCATGAAGACTCTCTTTACAATAAGATCCATGTTTCAAAACTCTCTGAAAGCATCCTTGCTGTTATAATATTGAAGTCACTTGGCACAAATTACTGACTTGTTACCTGACTTGTATGAAACTGATACACCAGTAAATAAGAAAGTATCATTGCAGTTCTCTTTAGGGACAGGGAAAATGAGGAACATCTAACTGACTTGCAGGAAACCCTTCTGGCTGTTCTGCTGACAGTGTCCTTCCACTTCCCTTAGTATACTTTTTAATGTTTGATTAATTCTTCTGGAGCAGAAGAGTCATATGATAAAGTTCTAAGGAATATTCCAAAAGATACAAACTTTAATGTGTTGCTGCTTTGTCTTGCTAGGTACCAGTGGTTAGATTGAAGCCTCTGTACAATTCCTGCTTGTTCTTGACATCAAACCTCCAGCCTATGTCAAAGTCCTGTTTTCCAGAACTGCCTGCCTTTTGTCTAGGGGAAACTTGTGACTGATGGAAGGTTTGATATTGAATGCTCTCAAGTCCTATTGAAATCAGTAGGTTGAGGGTGCTCATTGCTAAGATTAGGCCCAACAGTAAGATGCAGTTTGTGGATCAGACCCCTCCTGCAGCTGGGTCATAGAGCCTTGGAGAGAAGCAGTAGATGGTCTCATTCCCTGGCATGGACAGTCTCAAGCTCTCTCATTAAACTGATCATTATTTATTATACACACACATATATGGACTCTTTCTCTATTTTAAATAAATGTGAATAATACCAGACATGAGTGTTCCTGTGTGGAATAACTGAACTCAGTTACACTTGGCATTCAGTTACAACAGGAAAAAATGGGTTTTGGTACTTAGTGCTGAATAGCAGAGGCCAACTCATCAAATTTATCTGTTGCAAAAATGCTATGTCTGAATTTCTTAAATAGTGTGTGTCTATAATAGGCCCAGAGACATGACAGCACATGTGGAGCACATGAAGGGTAAGACACAGGACATGAATTTTTCTGCAGGTTTTAACAAAGCCAGAATCTTCCGTGCCCTCTCTGCTCTGCCACACAGAACAAAAACCCCAGGGGGGGTGTTTCTAAAGTCATCTGAGAGCTGACAGCACAAAGTGAAAGCCCCAAGGGTTTCTCCAGTCATTGAAGGGGCATCCACAGCCTATGAATGTGAAAATGCAGCTGAGCTGGACTTTGAAAGTGAGAGGATGGCGGCCTGGCACAGTCACTGGGGAGTCACTGAACAGTGAAGACTGACACAATGCGGAACTCATGAACTTGTGCTTAAAAAAGTCATTTGTTTAAATGGTTTGTGACTTACTGCATGCTGGTGGCTGTTGGGCCCCAGATCCCGAATGTTCCTACATCACCCTCCCCGTGTCTGTGTATAACTCAGCTTCTCTTTGGGGAAGTGTCCCTTTGGGACACTTGCTGTGGCATAAAGCTTGCTGGAAAATCCCAAAGCCATGCTTCATTTCAGACCTGGGCATGTTGGATGCCTGGCTCTAACAAGTAACATGAGTTCTCTGCTGTCTTTAGGAGGGACTGCCCATTTCTGTGTCTAGAGGCAAGGGCCCCCATAGCCTGTGAGCAGGAGTCTGCTCCCATTTTTGGCTCCATCACACGGATATGCAAACTTTGGAAGTGAATGATGTTGTTGACCCATCATGCAGCTCATGGGGCAGAAAGCACTGCAGGAGGGAGCTGGAGGGCAGCATGGGCAATGCAGTTCCTGCTCCAGCTCATGTCTGTCTGAATCCCCAGCAGGCAGAGCTGCTACATGGCCACTGTTACGGACAGTTGCACCTGATGTGTAGAGTTACTTGGCACGTTGTGGACGTAGTTTCCCATTGATTTTTGGTGGAATTGATTTATAGAGCTATTTAATGGAATTGATTCTTTTTACAACTTTTTTCCCCTCTTAAAGACCAATTGTTTTTCTTGAGTGATGGCTACAAGTTTGTGTTTATGTATTAATATGTTCATGCACCAGCAATCCCAACAGTGTTCTTTCTACTTGCACTGCAAAAGCAAGCCTCAATCTCACATGTCCATCTTAAATTTCAATATTATTTTTGATGTATGACCTGGAATAAATTAAACATGCTAGAACTTGCAAGATGAAATCCTAGTGGCGGCTATAACCACAAGGCAGTGTTCTATTAAGCCAAGGACTGTGGAGAATGTCTCTTGTGGTTGTGTCTGGGTTACGAGTGGCTCCCTTTGGTTTGGTGTAGGTGGATATTTTTATTCTGCCTGGCTTGTGAACAAGGGGATGAAAATTCAGAATTTACCTACAAGAAGTGTAAGGCTCCGCTGAGTTTTCCTTTACAAGCCCATAGGTAGGAACCACATTTTTATCCTAAACCAAGTATTTTTATTGTACTTAATGTCTTTCACTGCTTGTCACTCCAGAGTGGCTTGCATTAGGAAAATGTGATATTCTGTAGCCGGAGGAATACTATGAGAAAGTGTGAATGTCATGATTCTCTGTTATTGTTTTGCACTTTGCAGGTCAGTTCTGTCAGTAAGTTTAACTTGCAAATTTGTGTTGTGGTTTTAGGCTTCTTTCTTATTTCCTTCCTTTCTGTCTTTTCTTCTTTCAAGAAGCACCAAAATAAATTTGGGCAGGATCTTAGCTCTGGGTGGGACTCCTGAGCAGATATTATACCACCCAAACTTCCAGGTCGGAGAGGCTTAAACTTGTGTGCTGGATTTTAGGACCCAGCTAACAATTGCCTGTCAGGATACAATGAAAGAAATGATCTCTGAAATAGCCAGCACCCAAGTCATACAAGTAATCCAAAAGTACCTCCTTGAATGGCAATGTGAAACAAACATCAACCATCACAGTTGTTCTGTGTGATCCCTGTGTGAAATCTAGCTAAGCGATTTGGCAGCTGTATGTAGCACTAACTGGAGCTCCCAAGCGGTGGTCTGATGTAGCCCTAAGCATAGTACATTTGGGTAATCTAGTTATCACCAGAGAAGTGACAGAGTCGCACTAGTCAACATCCTGTTTGAATAGAAGAGCTCTCAACTTCATGACTGCTTATCAAAACTTCCACCCTTGGCCAGCTATAATCTGTAGCCATCTAAAAACTGTTGAGAACCCAGCAGGCCCCCCTACTGTGCATTTAACTTATACTGTGAGTTTAACAGGATGGCCAAGAATAATATCATTAGTATGCTGAATGTGCAACTGCTGAAAAAGTGGGTTGTACATGTGAACAAAGCTTAGCAGGAAAACTGTAGATGGGACATGCATGATGCAGAGCAGATATAATAGCAGTGTATCTGGTTGTCTTTTATCTACAACTGTAAATCCCACATACCATTGATTTCAGAAAAGGACTCCAAATGTAAGCAAATTGCTCTGACCCAGATTTTAAACTGGTAAAGGAACTTGAATTCACATGCAACACAATATGGGCCCTCTTGCAAAACATGGCATTTAAATGTGGCTTGCTTAGAGAAGCTTCCAACAACAATCAGCCTTCACCATGTGTCCCAGAAGACAGCAGAGACTTCATTCAACATCTCAGTGATCCTAAGTGGCAGTCTTTGAGAGGGGAAAGTATATCATTACTCTGTAAATTAAACCTGCAGCAGTTGAATTATACTGTATTTTTACAGAGGTGTTTTATATACCACAGCCACATTGTAAACTAGATTTTGTTTGCTTGGAGTTATACTAGTAATTTGTAGTCTGCCTCTGACAGACATGTATGTGTCTCCCTCTAACCATCACATGCCCTAAGCAATTATGCAGAGTTAACAAAACCTAGCTAGAGAAGGCAACTGCTCTTATCTGTCTTGCCCCATGCCAAGTCTTTGCCTTCCACTCTCTGCTGGGAAATAGTAGAAATTCCAGGCATTCTTTGGAAGGGAGAGGGTTAAGTTTAAAGAGAAGGGTATCTTGTCTTTCACCACTACTGGGGTGGAAAGATTTTAACTGTGCTTGCTCCCTAGAGGTGCTTGGCTATGGGTGTGATGATTTGGCCTTGGCACGTCCTTGTGGGACAGACTGGATATTAAGGATCTGTACTGCCAAGGTTCTTTCTTGTCATATGGACAGATTCTGGCACCGTAATTCTCAGGACATCAGAAAAAAGCAGTTACATAAGAATATGAGATTTCATAGGTGGTGTTATGTAAATTGGTCTATAGCAAAGGTTTTATATAAAAGCATTGCTTGGCTAAAGGATTGCAGAGCCCTGAGGTTGTCACTGGGTGCTGTACGAGCACAGTCTCTTCCCTGAAGAAAGTCAGAGTCTAAATGGACAGTATAGGCAAGAGGTGAGAAAGGAAGCAGAGACATGGAGAAGTATTATTCAGCCAAGATGGTGTGACAGATATAGGGAACTAGGAGGAGAACGTAAATTCATTCAAGTTTACTTTGCTGCCAAAACTGACTACTGTTATTATAGCACTCTTCTTTGCATCCTTACTCTTCCAACTAAATTAACTTTCCTTGCCTCAAGGACTGACACAGTCCCCATAAAGTCTTCTGGTATATTTTAGCTATTCCAGAAAACTGGAACAACAAGCACACAAACAAGTTACTGCACACCGACTGATCATATACTCTCTGTATGTGAGGCTTTAGCTCATGTCAGTGAAAGGTAACCAGATAAGACAGCATTATGTCCAGGAGAAAGCCAGCCACACAAGTAGAAGTTGCTTCTGGATTTGCACAGCTACATGTCAGTCTGGAGATGCCTACCTTGGGTTTTGGTCTCTGGGTTCCTGGTGCTATGCACAGATGGGTGTAAGGCTAGACAGTGCTAATACCACATCAGTCTGCCCTAGCTCCACGTTGGATGCATCTTACCCGAACTGTGTCTGAGCTGTAGCCAGCTCTCCCATGAACTCAGAATTGTGTAAGTTGTTCTTGACTGCGTAACTTAAAAAGAGCAACATCCGAGTCTGACCTCTGGCCACCTACTCTCAGAACACAGAATGGGCCCTGTTTTTATGAGTCTCCTTGGGACAAAGTGGCAGTAAGAGGAAACAAATGCAACTTCTTACAGCCCTGTACTCTGCCCTGGCTCCATAGGATGGTTTTATCAGAACGCTCTTGTGGTTGCCCACTCTAATCTTGCTTGTGTTTTAAACTCCTTGCCAGACTCCTGCCTTACTAAGAGTTTGAGGGATTGCATTTCTGTAGTGCTTGCACTCGGAAAGCTACAAGATGGAAACAAATATTCCTGCTCCAGAAGATGGTAAACAGGACCAGTTACTTCAACAGTTACTTAATCTTTGTGTGTTGCCTTGGTAGATTTAAAGACTTAGTGTATGAAATGATGCAATAGCAAATTCCTTACAAAAAATAAAATGCCTGTAATCAGATAATAGTTGCTTTGGTGCTAGTGGTAGCATGGCATTGAATATCTCTTGGTTTGGCTTCCACAGTTCAGGGCTGAGGGGAACTGGAATGGTGTTTACTGAGCCAGTAAACTTCTCACTAAACGTAATTCATGGGCTCTAGCTGGCTAATAACCAGGACCTCAATGCTCTAACAGTTGGCCCCATACATTTTAAAACAAAGCTTTATTTTAAGTGAAAACTTTAAGAAAAACAAACTTCAGGATTTAGTGGCCTCTAACATTGTCTGCCTCCACAGGCCACGAGAGCTCTCATAACTAGAGACTGCCTTTTTAAATATGTCTATTGCAGTCTCCTTGACCAATGCCAGAAGACTGCTTGTTCCAGAGGTTGCCCAGCATCATTTTTTGTTTGCTGTTTTTAAGCTTACAGGAATCATACACTTCTTTTAAAAGGAGAACACCGTGCAGGGATTTTTTTTCCTATCTGAGTGCCTCGGGCAGCCAGCATTGCTTCAGTTACAAGACTAAAGTGAAGAGCTGAAACAGCTGAAAAGGCTTACTCTCTTTAAATGGCATTTAAAAACATTATTTCCATAACTTTTCTTACAGCCCTGTTTTTTCTCTGGAGAGGAGAGATCTTCATCAGAACAGGCTTATTTAAACACTTGCTAGATTATGTACCAGGATTTCCTTTCCCCTTCTCATGAATGAAGACCTGCGCTTCTGCAGGTTCACTCAAGGAGTGCTGCTCCTCGGAGCGCTACAGAACTTAAGATCTGAACTGGTTTCAGATCCCCACCATTTCCCTGTTTAGACGGGTACTCTTGTGTTCTGTGTTTGTCTAGTTGCTCATGAATGAAATTTAAATTCTTAAAGAATCCCTAGCTGTTCTCAGAGGGGTGTGGGTGAGTGCAGGTTCTGCTCGCTGGTGCACGTGTAATTTGTACTGGGAGCAAAGCAGTTCATTTTGAAGGACTGTAAATCAGGTAATTTGGATTTCTGCTAATGGTTTTACCTTCTCTGGGAGACCTTGCCACTCTGCTTCAGCTTCTTTCTTGGACAGAAGAAGAAACAACACCTGCCTGCCTCCTGTCAGATGCTTTGAAGTCTGTAGATGAAAGATACCATATGAATGCAAAGTACTTGCCAGTTAATGTCAGCAAGTCATTTTGCTTGTACCTTGATGGAAAAAGCTTTATTGTCAGCTTACAATGAATGGATCTGCATATGCACCAGTAGTTCTTTCCTTTTTACTTAAGTGTTTAGGAGAATTACATTGACTACCTCTCAGCGACACAGGCAGGTTAAATAACAAGCGATAAAAGATTATCAAAGGCAATTTCTTGTCATGCAACACCCACCTTATAGATAATACTTTATATATAATATTTTGAAATGAAAAGAAAATAATGACTATGCATCCAGTCACAAGGAGTTCCTGCTAAATGCTGTCTTATTCTCTGTCTTTCAGGGGTTATTTTCTGATGCAGAGCTAAGCCTAGTTCCATCAATGCATAGCGAAATTCTATTATTATGCACTGACTTGATAAGATAACATAATTAGTGTATTGGTTCATTGATGCAGACCTCTACTGTCCAAAACTAACATTAGGTTATTAAATCAATTCTCATATTTGTTACAGTAATAAGTTAAACAGCATTATTTAGATATCGCTTGTCTAAACTGAGATAAGTCATTCAGCTATATCTGTGTTTGCTTATCCACACTCTTCTGCTTTTAAAAGCCGGCACAAATTCACTAGGTAGCTGTAGGCTTTGGATTTCCTGGCTTTCATTGTTTGGTGTGGCTACATCTTCCCTGTCAGTTATTTGTGTCTTGTCTGCGTGGCTCTGCCTCCCCTGCAGCAGATGGGCAGTAAGGAAATGAGGGCTCCGGTGGATAAATGCAGCAGCAGCAGCAGCTGCCTTCAAGAAGGGTATCTGTGAAGCAGGTCACAAGTGAGACAGTGTCTGGGCAGCTAATCTGGGCAGATATCTACAAGCAATTTCTGCTGACACAGATTGGGAGACCTGGAATTGAAGGCTAAACTGGCCCAGAGCCAACATCAACAGGGAGAAGAATTTTTAGGTAGAAAGGCAGGTCTAAGTTTCCCCAGATTACAGTTGTCTTGGGGAGCCTGGGAGCCTTCTGGCTCCAGAGAAGGAAGAAAGAGGCCTTGCCAAATGCACGTTTCAAGTATAAATGCTACCCCAAGCCCCTGGCTCCCAGACTGATACTGGTGTTTACTGTTCTGCTGCAAGAGGGTTGACTTACTCAAAGGTTGTAGGGAATTGATTTTGTAGGTAAACTTTGTTGTGTTTTGTCTTTTTTAGCTCTAGAGGCACAGATCCTATAGGACGATGGATAATTTAGCCTGATGCTGAGGGTCCTCTGTGTCTCGTGAGATCTGTTTTGGTTGATTGATTGATTGATTGATTGATCTATTAATGCTGCACTTTGCATGAACCTTGGCTGCAGATCGCAGTTCTGCTCTGTGCCCTGGTTTTGTAACATACTTGTATAGGAACATCCTGCTTCTAGCATGTGTGAGGACTTCCAGGGTGAGAGCTGAGCCCTGTTTTGCTTTGTTCCCAAATTCTGCAGTGTGACCCAGAACTCTTTGAGAATGCAGAGGGCCAAGCTGTGCTGCTTTGTGCTCCTGGTGTGCTGCTGGCATGATTGTGCAGGGCCAGATGGAGAGGGAAGGCTATTTAATGGGGCGGTGTGTTTTTGGAACTTGCCATCTAACATTCCTTGCTTTCCCCAGTGTGCTCTCCCCCTTTCAGGGTGGAATGCAGTAATTGCCATACCAGAAAGAAGCCATGATCTGTCTGTCTAATCTGGCATCCTTTCTCCAAGAGAGGCGAACACCAGATGCTTGAGGGAAAGGTACAAGAACTCCTAAACCAAACAACTATGGAGTAACTTGCCCATAGAGGAAGTTAGTGGTTGGCTTATGCCCTAAGGCGAGAGTTTCTGGCCTTCACATAAGTGTTCTGTGTAGCTGGGTATTCTCTATCATATACAACATACTTGAATTTAAACTATTCTTGCTGACTCTCTGCCTCCTGAACTGAGGACCAAGGAGCTCCACCACTGTGCACTGAATTTGAGTGGTCCCCAGTTTTGATCTTTTGGAGGGACAGGGATAAAAAGATGTGATACTGCTCCTATAGTGTGTTGCTGATAGGTTTGCCTGTAGACAGTCAGCCACTCTGGGCAGCTGTCATTCACATCTCCTTATTTTATTTGCTAGTTTTGACTGTCTGTGGGCTTTTCTCAGTTGCCTATTGTAAGAGCAGCCCCTGCGTCTTGTGCTGAAGGCATAAACTGTGTTTGCCTGTGTGCTTTTTCTGTAGGGCTGCGTTTTGCATACCTGTGTCCTCTACTCTAAGTCCCTTCCTATCTCTACCTGTACAGAAGTCTGTGCTGTACACAGCTTCATGCTGTATCTCCTGTGTTTTAGGCCTGATGAATACATGAGATGTTCCTGGTCTTTCGGTAGCTCTGCCTGGAGAAGATCCTGACAGACTGTGTTGCAGGTGGTATTACCAAATGGCTGCATTTAGTTTGTTCAGTAAAGTGTGATGTGAGCTCTTCCCTGTTCCTCCCTTCTGCATACAAGAGCAAGCAGGCTGGCTCCACTAGTACTCAATCAAAGTCACCAGTAAGGGACCACTGAACATCTATTGCGAGGCAAGATAGCAACTGCTATCTAGTTCCCTCCCTCCTGGTGTTCTCCAGTGGCTAAATCTTTCATCACAAGTTGCACATATGAACAGCATGTCCTGCTGCATAGGAACACTGCTGGTAACTGGTGTAAAATAGCCTCCAGCAACTGAAAGCAAGAGGGAGAGAGGTCCTGGCTATAAATGAGAAAGACCTCAAGCGATTGTCTCATTCTCTGGTGCTGATGTATAAGTCAGTTTTACGCAGGACCTGTGTTCACCTCAGGGATGAGGAAGGGGAGAGTGCTTTTTTTTTAATTACGTATTGCTCATTCTTTCCCAACCAGCCAGCCTGGGATTTCCTTACGTTCTGAGGCAATGCTTTCATCCGTGTCCTGTCTGACAGTCTTGACTTGCTTGTGAAGTTGCTTTTACTTCTTGCGGAAGATTGCATTGGAGACAGAGTGTTGTTTACTTAATATCTATAAGAAAAATTCTGTAGTCTTTTTTCCCTTTCTCTCCTACTCAGAAAGGGGTGGCATGGAGAACAGCATGTATCGGGGGGGGGTGTGGGAGTGCGTGGAGATCTTTTGGGTTCTGTTTAGTAACCACTGCTACCAGATCCCTCTCACTTCAAGCAGTTGTCAGTCTCCCTTGTGCTAGCTGGACTTTGGTGCTCTGTGGTTCTGATTTGCCACAGGTTCTCTCAGCAGTCATAGATTATCTGAAGCAGGAGGAGAGGTTAAGTCTCTTTTCCTAAACAGCAGCTAGAAATGTCCCATTAGCTGCCATTTCTCCTCTGTGAAATAAGTTTTGCAGAGCCCTTTTGATGAAAAAATGTTGTGTCCATGCAGCTGGATGAGTTATGGTGTTGTATGGCCCTTGATGAAGCTGCAAGAGGTCTGTACTGCATAGGTAAGCTGGAGACATAACTAGTCGCTTACAAACAGCTCTACAATCTCGCTTCTGAACCTTGAGATCTATTCTCTCTGTTAGGTGGTCAGAGTAGTAGCTCATGGAAGTGGTGGAGGCCAAATCTAGATCCAGGTCCATAAGCAGACTGTTGCACAGATGTGGCTGGGATCTAATGTCTGGCTTTTCTGTGTGTGAAGTAATGCCATGAATGTTTCTTAGGTGCTGTTGTCTTTTCCCATTTTCTGTGATATCAGTGTCCTTTTTCCTTCTGATTTTTAAACACCACCTATGTCCCGGTAGATTGAAATAAAAGGCAAATGCAGAGCCAGAGGTAGATTTTTTTATGCAGCTTGAGATTCGTGGGCATGGAAAATTATAAAAAAAAAAAAAGAAAAAAAGAATTTATCATTTTATTTATCTTATTTTTAAGGGGGGAGGGTTGAGTGTGAGCGTTGAGAATGAATGTTCTTTAGCACAGAAGTGGGGAGACTTCCTACACCACATTCGACTCCAGGCTGGCATTTAACTTCATCGTTTGTTCAACCCACTAACCCCTGCGTGGGCATTCTTAGAATTAAAATGCTCTTAATTCAGTAAAAGATAAACCAAATTAGAGTTCCTTTGAATACTGAATAAATGTGTCTGCACGCAGGTATAATGTGGTTTAGCTAAATTACTTTAAATTCACAACTTTAGTTCATCTGAATTAAGTTTCCCAAGTCCTGCATGTAAAGACCTCTTTAGTTAGAAAGAGCTGCTGTTGTGGAAGAAGCAGTGGACTCAGCCCTGTCCTGAGGCATTCTGGCATGCAGCTAGCTTTTTCAGAGAGAGTTTCTGGCCATTAGCAAATTGTCTACCACGTCCTTTTCTTCTCCTCTCAGAACGCCTCTGTGCCACCTCCTAATATTGAGGTTTCTGAACCATTAGTCTGAGTAACTTGTTCTGGTTTTATTTGCTCTGCAGCTGAGGAAACAATATTTCAGCAACTTGCATCATTTCTGAACAGGGAATGTTAAACCCATCCTAAACCCAGCCATGAACATACCTTTCATTTGAAAAGCCTGTCCAGTGATGTTTACTGCCCAGGCCAGGTACAGAGCAGGAAGCAGAATGTGGGATCTGCAAAGGTTTCTGCAGTAAAACTTGACTTGTATGCATTTAGACGGGAAAGCCAAACTGTCTTCAGGGTTGGAACTTGAGCTCAGAGATTCACTCCTGGAAATATGTGCTTTTCTGCTTGGAAATGATCTTGTGGTCATGTTATACTTTCCTTATGAAAGTAGAAACTGGTCAAGTATACCCATTTAGGACATACACGGATTAATGAAACTTGCTGCCTGTCAGATGCAGGGAGTGCCGGACCATGTGAATTTTGACTCTAGTTTCACCCCGTTCAGTTCATTGGACTGTTTTCCAACTCTTGCCCTAGTGGGAAATTGTTCATAGCGCCATTGCGTTGTCTCATGGGCTGCTGGTTTTGCTATGAGATCAGCTGGGGGGATCAGCTGGCTTCCTCCAAAATTTTGCAATTGGAATGTCCAGTAGGTTGATCATGGAAATTATGAATATTAGGTATGAGATAACAGAGCAAAAATTAGCTTATTTCACTCCAACTCTGAGTTTGGAATACACAGGGGAGGTGTTTTTCAATGGGTCAGCTGATGAATTAGTGTTCCTTCCACCTGGCAGAGTCCTGCCTGACATGCTGAAGTCTCCGGAAGCCCTGAAAGCATCAGGCACTGTGCGTGTGTATTATAAATAAACTTTGAAAAGCATAATTTAAAATCACCTCTGGCAAAGCACATGCTTAACTGAAACTCGCCTGGTGAAGGTTGACTCAGGGGTGTAGGAAGGAGATGAGGAAAGAGCAAGTGGGAGGCAATAAATGGAACCTGCTGTCAGAGAAAAGCCACTTGTTTGTAATTTCCAGGCTGTCCAAGGCCTTGGCATGTCAGCTTTGGGAGATCCCTGGTGACTTTCTGGATATTTGCCCTTGGCATGCATGTTTGTGTGTGAACTGAGAATTCAAGTATTAACAAAGCTGCATGAACAGGTTTAGTTAAGCTACTAGAAAAGGATCGGATGTCTTGGAATGAAGGTTGATCCTCCAGTTCTAGGTATCCAAAAAGCTCCTACTGTCAGTCTCCAGTCAATCAGACAGAATAATTTCAACAAGTCCTCTTAATGAATTTTCATATGTCCAACCCACGACTTAGATTGCTGCATGCCTTTGTTTCAAATAGACAATACTTCTGATCAGCACAGAACCAGAGGCTGTTCGGAGACATGGAACTCTCTTAGGGTAAATTCCCCTGACAGTGTCTGTGTAGGTATATAATCTGCACTGCTGCTGTCTCAAAGCAGGGCTGGCGTACTTGCTAGTTTTTCAAAGGTATATGAAAACACGATGCATCTTTCAGCACGAAAAGGAAGTCTTCTACACCAAGGTCTCTTTAGATTGGCCACTAAGGAGTTAAATGCATTGCCCAGTTCTGACAAAGCCTGTTTCAAGGAAGGCATGGACTGGAATAAGGTTTTGCTGCACACACATGCTGATGTGCTTGCAGCAAAGATTGCAGGCTTATCAGTAAAGATAAACATGCAAAGGCTTCCAAAACTGTGTGTCCCTGCCACTTGTTTGGGATCCTTTTCCAGAGACCAAGAGAAAATACAAGATCTTCTCCAAGACAGATGCTACTTCCAGGACAGCTGCCAGCAGACTTTGTAAAAACAGAGACCATGTATTGCTGCGTGGGTTGCTACAGGTACAGGAGGTATTAGTTTACCTAATTCAAAATAGTACTTGAGACCTTGCAGGATCATGGGAGGCTGGCTCTCTCCACTCAATCATCAGTCTTCTGCAGTGTGTCCAAATGCTGGACAATGCTGGGTTTTGTTGCCCTCACTTAGTTACTTGCCACAGCTAATTTCTGCCTGTGGCTTTCTGCTGCCAGGCAATCTCCAGGCTTTACTACCCATTTGTCTGCCATTTCCCACAAATATTTTGAGTATTATTTTATTTTAATGCTGGTGATGAGAGGAGGAGAATGGAGATAATTTTTTCTTTAAATGAATGGAAATAAAAATGTACCAGATCAGCTACAGAATTTCTGGGCACAGAAAAGACCTTTTGAAGTGCCTGCAAAAACAGTCACAAGGGTAACATTAGGTATAATTAGGGTGTAGCCTTGTAAATAATACATTTTTCTTTATTTCCCTCTCTTCCTGTTTCTGTCACCAAACACTGCAAAGCAAGAGATGCAGAAATCAAGCACCTGGCTTTTTGAGCTCAAATTCCAAAAGCCTGCAATGAAAAATGCAGAAATCATTCCAGATGGGTGAGGACTGGCACTTTGTTTCTATCCAGGAAAGTCTGTGCCATTCTGAAATCTCAGCCTGGGTCCCTCTGTTTTGCCACCGAGCCTGATTGACACCTACATGTGTGTGGCCCTTTTACACAGGGGGCCACAGGGGTGGACTTAAGTTTGAAAATCCGGACATTTTTGGACTGTGACACAGTTGGTATGGTGTTTCAATCTGTATTCTAGTTTTCTTTTAATTCTATATATTATTTTAAACGGGAGCGAGGCAGCAAGAAGCAGAGAGAAGAGTTTATGAAAACAATTTCAAAGCTACTCTCAGTGGCAGTGAGTTTTTGAATGTGAAAAGGGAGACTTGTACCATTTCAGAAATTCTCTTAAACTTGCAGAGTGACAGATAAAGCTAGTTCTGAGAATGCGAAAATGTGGGCTCCATGTGCTAAAGCTATTTGAAAAGAGGTGTGAGTGAAGGGGCTGAGGTTGGTGTGAACGTCAGACTTCCTGCCTTCTGCACTTTCTGTGTGGCAGCTGTAGCACGTTCATAGTGTGGCACTTCTTTTAAAAGGGACTCTGAACTAACCCAGCCTTTCAGGAAAAGACTAGCTGCAGCCAGAAATTCAGGCCCATTGCAGGATGACAAGAGGAAGAGCTTTGTTACTAGCTTGTGTTTGATCTTAGCTGCTTTTTTTTCTGCTGTCAGTAGCATGCTAATGATACCTGTGGGAGGTGAAAAATGGGTGAATTCCTGCTAGGGTGCGGACAAGTTCGCAGTTTAGTTCTTGTCCTCTTCTTCCCCTCTGGTAAAAATTTTGGGGGCTGTCCCAGATACATAAAAAGGAACTTTTTCATAGAATAATTTCTGTCTTACATCTGCTGAGGACTCTGAATCAGAAAGGCAGTAAGCAGTTGACTCAGTCTGTTTTGTCTCCTCTCCCCCTTTCTTTATTTAAAATTATGAGTATTTATGGGAAATGACTGGCTCAAAAGCCTAGGACAAGCCTGAGCTGCCCATAAGCCACTCCTTTGCTACAGTTTAGTTTTGCCTTGTTTATTTTGAAGTTTAAAGCTGAAATGCCAAGTGCATCCTGAATTCCCATTCTGTTTCAAATGCCAGAGTTGCCAGTTTCACATTGCTTACATGTGATTCTCTACATATCACCCCACTCTAGCTATCAGAGAATCCAGCTGGGTGGGTAAGCTGCGCTCTGGGTCAGAAGCACAGGGTGATGTTGAAACAGAAGGGTGCCAAACGTTGAGGCAAATATGCCCCAGTTTCTGCTGCTGCCCAGGGAGAGGGTCTGCAGGTCTGTGATAAGGAATGGAAAGAGACCAAAAGGGATGGGTGGGCCCCCAAAGGTGGCGATCTGGATGCCAAAATATCTTGCACCAGCCTTGCAAGGAGCAGCAAGCATGTGCTTCAGAGGGAGGGCTAGCTGTGGTTTGTGGTTTAGGGAGTTGACACAGATAGGCTCAGGACCCTTTTCTATGGTCCTGCAAAGCAGTGTCCTCTCTGGGGAACCAGGACCTGTCCTCCTTGGTGTAAACCTTTCTTTCTCAGCAGGCTTGAGCCAGTGCTCAGTGCAAGCAGTCATGGCTGTCTGTCAGAAAGGCTCCTAGATTAAGAAGTAGGGTTTAGCATCCTACATAACTTATGCTATGTTAAGAGTTAGATGAGGATGGACATATCTGTAATTAAACACTTGGGTTTGGTTTCTGTTTTTAAACTACTGTTTTATCTAAGTACTGTGGCAAGCAACCTGTGACAATGATTCTGTGTCCAAGAACTTCATGGGCTTGGCTATTTTTTCCTTCTTTCAGTAAATGAACTGGGTAACTTTTTTGTGGACAAAAAATACAGACCAGCATGTTGACCTTCATTGCTGATCAAACTTCAGTTGCACAGAGATATAACTGATAGCAGGTCTTACCTGGATTTACTTTCTCCCAGCGCACGTAGCTAGTCACATGGAGGAGAAGTGAAGTACTTCAATATATATAGCACAAATGCCTGGATGGAATAAGAAGAAACAAAGTGTGTCAGAGGGGAGAAAGCACTGCAAATCTTTCAAATTCAATAAGAAAACATTTCCATAGGTCAAATGTTTCATTCTGCATAACAGGCTGATGCTGAACCTGACAAAAGTCACCCAGATGGAGAGAGATTGCTAGCTAATACTAACCACCAGCATGCCTATTGACCTGTACTGTGCTCCTGGTACCTGGCAAAGCACTGGTTACACTAATCTCTCAGTCTGCTTCCCTTCCAAATGAGAGTTCTTCTACAGGGATGGCCAGAGGGAATCTTAGTGATACTACAAAGAAGCCTGTTTACTTAAGACGGTATATATACATCTTTTAACAATCTGGTTGTGTACCTCCTTTGTGGGAGGATCCCTGACCTTATACAGAGAGGGACAAGTGCTAATTAACTTAATTCTGGGAACAGGAGGTGGTATGACCTTTTCCAAAGTGATTCGTTTGGGCTACAGTTTACAGAGAGGTATTTGCTAGGACTGGTGCCTGAGTTTGCTATAAAAACATTATTCACAGAAAGGGGTAAAATTCCCTGTTGTGGCTGGGGGAAGAAATTCACCCCCCATCCCTCTGGTTTGGGATGATGGTTCCTTGCCTAAAAATTGTTGGCACTGTGGCCACATTTATGTTATTTAGTATCAAAACACAGTTCTGTTTTCTGTCTCATCTTTTAGCACTGAACACAGCAAGCAGATCCAAGTTAATTAGACTGCTGTTTTGGTCACAACTCGTATGTTGTGAACATTCCATCTTTCATTGGCACCCCAGGAGGAGATTAATTTCTGGGGCTTTTTTTTCCTAGCCGTCAAGATGCTGTCTGTCCTGAGCATCTTCCAGATTCCTCCCTCTTTTGCCAAAGAAGTGGTAAGGATTCTTAATGCTATCTCTTTGCTGTACTCCCTCTGTGCAGCTCAGGGACGCAATTATAACCACCCTGAGCGTGCCTATGCCATCTGAGTTTTGTTCGTGCTTCCAGCGCTAAGCAATCAGCCCCAGTTGCCCCATTGTAGACAAAACCAGAGGCAGCGCCAGCACTGCCTTACCAGCAACTGCATAAGAGCAGAGCTTAAGGAGGCATGCCTGAGGTGAGCAGGATGGAGGGCCATCAGTGTGACTGCTGAGGAAATGAAGCGCAGCCCTCACGAAGGAAGCAAGTCACTGAAAATGGCCTGGCTGGCCACGTGTCAGGCTCACAAAGCATCTAGAAAGCCCTGTCCCTGAGAAGTGGACAGAAAGCTGGCCATGGGGTCTTACAGCTTGAGAGAGGTAAGAAGGCAGCTGATGAGACTGAATTTTCCTCAGGGAAAGAAAGACCTTTGGTCCCTGCTCCCTGTTGTCTTCTAATGTTTTGGGTTTTTCAAGAAATAACAAAGCAACTCTTCCTCATTCCCTGCTACCACCCCCAACAACAAAACCCCACAGTTTTACTGGACCCTTAGAGAAACAAATGTAAGCACCTCCTTGGAAAACACTCCAGAGGCCTGCGGCCATCCCGCATTCCAGAGGAGGCTGCAAGCCTGCTCCCCAGCATGCCTGCCCAGCAGGGCAGCCGGCTCCATGCTGCAGTGCAGCCCGGTCCCCTGCACCAACACACCCACCCAGAGCCCAGGCAGGGGCTCGGAGCTCTCCCCAGCCTGTCTTTAGCTGTGTTTCGTGCTGCTCATGCTCGGGCAGTGACTGCTCAGGAGAGCAGAAGCAGCATCTTTGCCATGTGGCACTTTCTGCCATATTCATTCCAAGGACAGCTCCATGTCTGAAGTGTTGCCAGACTGATCTATGAACACTGTGAAGCAAACAGCTGCCACGTCCTCATCCTGCTTCTTGTCACGGCATCGCCAGCAGAGCAGGAAGTTTTTCGGTAATGTAACTAGGTAAGGGGTATTTGTTTAGATGAAAATGACGGTAAAATCCCTATTTCCCAGTTGGTTTGACCCCTGTTTACAAAGCTCTAGTAATGCATGTATGTAGAAGAAACATCTACATGAGTGAAAATGTGCTCTGCTAATATTAAAAGGTACACTGTGGAATTTTGCCTAAGGATAAAATGTAATTTTAATTGAAAGCTGCTGTAACTTGATAGGGAATATCCACAACAGTCTTGAGGATCTACTTTAAACTATAGTTAAACACAGAGCCAACTCCCACCACTCTGTCTCTTAGAGCTACATGTCCTCTTTGATCCATCCATGGTGCTTACGATTCCTAGGAGACAGTAGTCAGCTCATTAATATTTATATGATACCTTCCATCTGAAGACGTGCTTGGCAATTATTAATTAAAGCAATTCACAAACCCCTAAAATTTAGCTCCATTTCACAGCTTACAAAACAGACCCAGAAAGTTTGTGTGTCCTTGCATGAGACAGAACGAGATCAGGAATGTGGAAGCTTGCCTGCATAGACTCCTATTATGCCATATTTCTTTATCTTTCCTTGACCAGTAACTTCTGAAAAGGGAGTACAGGTTTCCTTTGGCAATGAGACCCACGGTGAGCCTAGGCAGTATTGAGGAGGTGAGTGAAGGGAACCTTCTCTTTCATTGTGGTTCTTCACACAGCACTTACTTGCTTTTTAGAAAGCCTCTTTAAAAATACAACCTGGAAACAGCTTGTCAGCCCTGCAGAAAAGACCCTGAACAAGCCTTTACTTGAATGTGTTAAACCCTCCCCTAGCAGGCTGTATTTTAGTTCCTGTGTAAGAGCAGGCAAAAGGGATGGTGGGTTATAATCCATGCCAGACGTGGGCTCTCTTCTCTCAGTCCTTCCTGGTGCATATGGAATGAAGGAGCTCGGCTCAGTGTGAGACTGATAACGGGAGGGAGGGCTTGCCATTCGATTAGCACTGTTCACTGTAAACACCTAAGTTGCACAAGTGGCTCAAACTTTGATCTTTTTGTTGTGGAAGAGAAATCTGAGGCTGTGAAACCTGCCCTCAGCCACAAACAAGGAGGTGAACATTACTCAAACCCAGCTGTGGAAATGTAAATAGAGTTAAACGTGATCAAAATGGAAAAGAAAAAGCACTTCTTTCCTCCCCATCCCTTGGTCCGTGGCATACACAGTCTTCTTTTACTAGGGGGCTCCTATTCTGACTTACCTAGCTCTGTTTGTAAGCACAGGCCCCAGTCCCACACCTGAAACGCCCAAATCCAAATGCTCCCCAGTGCTGTCTGGGATAAGGTTTAAGCCACAGGTGCAATTAAGCTTTTAAGTGGTAAGCCTATTTGGTTAGGGGCACACCTAGAGCCTGCAACAAGCTGAGAGAAAAACGATCAGTCTTTCAAACTGACAGGCGGTTCCTGAAATACTGCTGGAAGGGTTAAGAAGAAGCTACAGCATTCGTAATTCTCCTGGTATTTATTGTAGCAACTCTCTGAATAAGTCCTCTGTGGATGCATCTGGCTGCCCCAGTGAGGTGGGACTCAGATTTTAATTACAAATCTGGTAATAGATTATCAAAATGACGGTGGTTGCTAAGGCCCTGGGCACATGTTTCCTAGTCCTTTCTTCTTTTCCCCTTACCCCCTCCTTCCCAAATTTGCCTGAGCAAACACTGGAGCAAAAGGAGAAGTTTTACAAGAGTGTAGGCTGTTAGCCTGTAGTCTTTTTGCCTATTGGCATCTGGAGTTTTGATTAGATTTTTAGAGGAAAAATGTCATAGCAGGTTGTTCAGCAAGGGGCTGGTGAATATTTTAAGATGCAAATGTTCGTAAGCATTCAATGAGCGTATGAAAAATGCTGGAGGTGAGACCTGAGCGATTCCTCGACACTGATTTCTTTGCAGTGTGTCATAGCTTTGCTTTTATAATCATTAGGACAGCATCAGACCTTTGCTTTGCATAGCCTTGAGTTCTTGGGCAAGGATTTAAAAGTGGAGCATTAAGATGTGCTAGTGAACATGTCCTAATTAGTCTTTACCTTGGCTACCACATTCTCAGAAGCTGTGAGCCTTACCTACACTATGCCTCCAAAACACCTTCAACAATATAGCATTTTATCCTAGTCTAGACAAAGTCTTAAGGGTTATGTTGTCTAGTCAACTAATCACTCCTTTTAGTGGGAAAACTGCTTTCCTTTAGGTTTGTTTCTCTGCCTGCTTTTTCCTCCTTTCTGTCTCTTTTCTCCTTCCCTCTGCATATCTTCCCTGCAGCAACTCCTGTTCCATCTGCTGTAATGTAAGCATTAACTATTTAATTGCTGATTAGGAAAATCTCATCATGTGGGGTTTGGAACGATATGGGAATGGTAATAGAGGAGTGGGAGGCAGAGGAAGGAGACGTGCGAGTTCCCAGTTCTCTATCACAGGCTGAACTGGAGAGCATCAGTCATTCTTGACGCCATGAGGGTGTTTAATGTCTCTCCAATCTAATGGGTAGAATGGTTGAATGGGATTTAGATGTAACTGAGTCCTAGTCATCTTTTGCTGCTGAACTTGCTATTTGACCTTGAGGGAGCTAGACCTGGCCTTTCATCCCTTAAGTCAACAGAAGGCAAGTACTGCAGCTAAGCGCTTTGGGATTCTTGAATGCAGAAAACACTCATGCAAAGGACTAGTTGGTTTTCCTGTATAATAAAGTACTGTGGGCTTTTGGAATTCTTCTTCATGTTTCTGCACTAAGTTGCACAGAGTGAGATGAGCAGCTGGAAGAGATCTGCAGTTCCCCAAGCAGTGAAAGCCCTTTTAGCTCCATGTTCCCTAGCAGCCATATGGGGGCTTTTACCCAGCAGACTTATTTCCTTGTGTGATGCGAATTCAGCTGGTGGCCCCCTTCTCTCCCCCTGGCATCAGCTATTCTAAGCATTCTCGCATTATCAGCATTTCAGCTCCTCTTTGCACTTGCAGCACCTAGTTGCCACAGTCATATATAGCCTGTAGTATAATAATTGTAAATATGAAGACTTCTAGGGGGCTGTGGACAATATGGGGAGAGAAGGTGTGCAGGTGGACTCTGCAGCCCACATGGTCTCTGCCCCAAGAACTTTTCATGGCTACTCATAATTGACAGTTTCTCAGTTGGTTTTGCAGTGCCCTGACAGCAGAGTTGGAGTGGGAATTGGAGCTTTTCTTTTCTGTCACAAAAGAGAAAGGACTGAAATATTTTGATAATTACAGAACTAATGAAATTGCCGTTGTAAAAGACAAGAAAATGGTTTTCTTAGCAATTAGGAAGGGAAAACATTTTAGTCAGACTGAAACTGTCTTCTCATTTGTATGGGGAGTTTATTGTTAGCAGATGTTTAATTTCCATAAGCAATTAATAGTTGGAAGGCTTACAAATTATTTATGCTCATATTTAAAAAACCCTTGTATTTTACTTAGTCAGAGAGGAAGCGCTATCTGACCCACTTACTAAAGTAAGTGGGGTCTCCTCGAAGACCCCACAAAGACCATGACTGGCATTCTTGGTACTTCCAAAGAACAGATGGGTCTATGTGTAGGGGAGCACAGGGGAGAGGAAAGTGTATATGTGGGCAGGGAACAGCAATAAAAGATAACCTTTGAGGAAAGGGACAAAAAATTGACAGTATGCCTGTGCTGTCTGCCTTCATCACAAACTACTCCCACCTCAAAAATAACCCAATTCCATTTAGAAGACATCCTTGCGGATCATGTGGTAGCTGGCAAAGGCTGCTAGCCCTTCTACCAAAGACAGCTTAGGCTCCTGAAACAAAGCAAACTAGGTTGAAATTCTAGGCATTAAAATTCTAAAGCAGCTGCCTCCCTGACATCCTGGGTTGGACTCTGATTTCAGTTTCGCTTCTGCTATATCTTAGGTAATGTCATTGGTACAGTGTAACTGAAATGAGAACTGTGTCTGCTAATCTTTGACATTGGGTCACCCATTGGTAATCCATTTGTTATCTCCGTTACATTTGTGTGAGCACACCCACCCACTCCCTTTAGACTGCAGTAATTTATTTGGCCTATTTTATGTCTGACGGTCACTTGAAACTACCTCTTGCCTGTCAGCAGCTGTAGTTGTTCTGATAAGTGACTATCTGAAGTGAGACTTCCTTGTGCAAATGTGTATTTTAGACACTGTCACCAGAAATCCAGTGATTCCCCTCTCTCCCTACCCCTCCTGTCCCCTTCAGCTGTTTAGATTTCAGGACACATGGCTTAAATGGACGTATGCTTGGAGTTTGCAAAAATGGCTTGGATGACAGGAGAAATTGGATCACACAATGAGAGTTCAGAACCCAGCCACCAATTGGTACAACAGGAGTCTGCAGCTCCCTTTTGCTCTTCGTTGTCTCAGCATAACATCTAGCACTGTGTGTTTCTCTCGTCCCCCTCTGAAAATGGTAATGCAATTGAAATGAGCAGGCGGAGGAATGTCACCACCTCCCTCTAAGCGGCTGGGCTGTCAGCCTCTGCTCTCTGTGGTACCCCCAAGGGCTGTGGGTATCGGGGTGGAGAAGGGCCTGCACACCTTATTGTGCCTTCTTGCTTACGCTGGAGAATCTCCAGGTTATCCTGCCAGTGCAGTGTCTGCTTGTGGAGGAGGGGGAGAGGTTGTGTTGCAACCTCTGAGAAAATTAGTTGTCTCTATTTTATCTTTTGCAGCTGCAGCACTTTTTTTCCCCCTCATCACACACAATCTCTCCCCCTCCCCAACGTGAGTGGTATGTCTGAACCATATCCTTCAAAACCAGTTTTCTAAGCAGATTAGATGGGGAGCAGAGACAGCTATGCAATCGGGCAAAAATGTGCACTCAAGCCTTCATTTCGTGCAGTGGCCAGAGCAGTAAGTGTCTACCACCTGGTTGGGTTTTTTTTTCTTCATTCTCTCCCTTTCCTGTTATTCTGCAGCACTGTGGTCTGTTGCTGTTGTAGGCTGAAACAAAACACCCATTCTAGTGCTTAATTATATCAAAAATAGGGAGAGGAAGGAAGTTGCGTTCCTAATACTCATTAAGATGAAATATAAAGCATGCTCCCTGGCCGGCATGCTTCACCATGCAAAGTGACATTTGTTCCCTGTGAGTGTATTGAAGGGTAATCTGGGGATTACCCTTAGGTCCTCTAACACCAGTCCTCCCCAACCGGTCTGGAAAACCAGTGTAGACGTTTGCTGCTCCTCTGAATTCATTGTACCCTCCTGGACTGCCCCTGCATGTGAATTTGGTCTCTTGCTGCCCCGTATCTTTCAGTGCTCCCCATCAGCCTTGTTACATGCTAGGAATCTGACAATAATGGTCTTCACCTGCTTTGAGATATCATGAGAACTCTTAAGCATTGGTATTTGTTTCATGTCTTGTCTCTCATAGGACAACGAGCTGAGTTTAGGATTAAGCTCTGCAGACAAGTTTGGAAACCTTACGGCTTGTTCAGTGTGGGTGGAAAAAGGGGCTTGGTTAGTGGGCTGAGTGGCAGACCTGAGGAAAAGAGTTAAGTAAGCTTTGGCTTCCTTCCAGGAGAGGAAATGCAGTGAAGTGTCCCACGAGCCATTTGTTGCTCCTCTGGAGGAGAGGAAGGAACCCAGAGCAAGGCAATCCAGAAATGCTTCTTAAGTGAGTCTGCAGAAACACGATGGATAAGAGAAGGAGGGAGAGAACGTGCATGATAAAATGAGAAAAGTGAAGTTGGGCAATAAAGTTCGGGGGAAGAAGAGACAAGGAGAGAAAATAAACCTTTATTTCCCATATAAGGCATAGAGAAGGAAAGAGAAACTAACCTGAAGACTTTTATGTGCTTTATGGAGTAAGGAAGATGCTTTTAGAAGTCCAGACAAATCAAGTTATGTTTGAAATATTGATATAAAACTGTGCTTTAACATGTTGGCACAATGCACTTGATTATCTTTTGCTGATCCCTTAAAAGTAAAGAATTACTTTGAGAACAAAGTTGCAAACAAAAGAGACTCAATCTTACTGGCATAAAGGGGGTGAGAAAGTGGGTGGAAAGCTGGTTGGATGTGTCAACCACAAAAGTGGTGAGATACGATCACAGAGAATCCAGGGTTTAAAACACAAGGAAATCATGCAGAGATACTTTTCACGCTGACTTGTAAATAGTGTCTTTGGGTGTGCAGCACTGCCAAATTTACCCTTGTTACAGGGGAAACGTACAGTAAGTTCCCACCAAAGCCATACACCATCTGTTTGAATCACTTAAAAGAAAGGTTCGTCTCCTTATTCCCCTCCTATTAGATGTGACAGATTAATGTCTTTGAGGGCAGATCACTGTTAGGCTAAATCTCTCTCTGGTTATGATTCCTTATAACTATAAAACAGTCACAAGGTTATGGGGTTTAAAAAGAGAGGTTTATTGCGGTTTCCAACACTGGAACTACAGGCTAAGTGTCTCTCCTTTTTTTTTCTATAGTAAATCAAAACCATACCTGTACTCTACCTTCTCTCAGATATACAGACCTAGGGGTAAGAACATGCAGTACAAGAGAACAGAGTCCACAGGAAAACTACTAAACCAGTGTTCTGTGAATACATACTAATCCTCACACTGAGTCCTCTACACTTGAGTAAGAGCTGCTTGTTAATCACAAGTTGGTGGCACCCTAACAGATGGGGCAGAGCTCAGTGCCTTCAGCAGCTCCACCAGCGCTTGTTTCTTCCCAACTACCATAAAAACGGCGCCCATGCCTCAGCTGGAAGCAGCAAGGGAGTGACCGTTCAGACATATGTTGCAGAATTTCCTAGTTCAATACTTGTCAGGCTCTCCCTACACTAGATGTTATCCTCAGCTGATGAACTCAATCCTACAGTTGCTGGGTCACACCAGGAAGCAGAGGGGTGCTGATGTTGCTGTGTTTTAAGTTTCCTGTTAGGGGAAATTTCTGTAAGAGTGAGCTTTGTTCGCTGTATTATTTCTGTACAGTTTGTAAGAGTGCTGCTGTGGTCAGTAGGAGACTGATGTGAGTTTTTCTTTGAAGAGGCTTTTTCAGGGAAAAATTGAATTTCTGTAAAATTGAAAATTCCCCTCCCCCCAGCAAAGCCCAATTTGAGATTTCTGATCACCTGTAAAATTAATAAATAGCTTTTTACCAGAAATACTACATTGACCTGTCTATACTAACTGTATGGGAATGCTGCTTTGCTTTGCTTTCCTTGGCTTCACCCAGAATTGGTTCAGAACATTGTGCTGGATTCCACGTAGTCCTCAGCTGCTCAGCCGTTGTTTGATGTACCCATCCTCTTCTGCTCTGGACTCCAAGGACCTTGGTCTTCCCATATGGTGTTATTACAGCTCTCCTGGAGACTGTGCTGTGCCATGGGACACCTCGGGGTGTGCCATGGGAACTGCCTCCCAGCCAGGGAGTCCAACCCAGAAGAGAGATGAGGGTTATAAGGCTGCAAGGGTGCAGTATCTGAGGCAGGGCAAGGTTGTGGGAATAATACAGTTCAAGAGTGTACTGACTCAGAACAGAATTTCTCAGGTCAGGTCACCAAACCAAAATGAACCAATCTTGGTTTCAGTGATGTGAACATATTCCATTTCAAATGACACGATATGAGTGTTGGGGTTGGTTTGGTTTTTTTTTTTTTTTGAACTTTTGAACTTCAGCAGAGAGTCTCTAATCCCAGTTTTTCTCCCCAAATTGGGATGAGAACAGATGTTGAAATACTGGAATTTCTTCCTTTCTGGGGAGGAGGCAGCTGATGAGTATGAGCAACCAGTTTCGGGGTTAAGACAGCTGCCCCTGAAGACCTGTACAGGGGACCTGAGCAGGTGATGGTAGGGCAAATAGGTGATGGAGGGGAAGCGAACACACAGGCAGAAGGAGGGAAGTAGGAGATTGGAATGAGAAGCAGTGATGAGGGCTGGAACAGAGGAGTAAGGGGAGCAGAAGTTTCTGCTTGGCTCCCTGAGCTGTAGGAACTGCTGCATTTTTGTGCTGTGTGCTGTATTTTGTGCTGTTTGCTGTGCCTAGCTCAGCACCTTCTGCTTTGCTGAGTGACCGGCAGACGTGTGAGCTGGTGCTGCACTGAGAGCTCCTGGGAGCACTTCATGGGGACGCAAGAGCTGCATGAGGTGGAGCTGGAGGTTCACACCAGCGCATAACCAGGCAGGGCTGTGTGGTTTCGCTTCTGCTCACTAAGCAATTGAGTCCTTCCGTGCTAATCCGAGCAGCTGGGGAATGCAGGACCTTTTGGTCCTCTTTTGAGCATGTCTCAGTTCTCACCTGGGTGCTGAGCAGGGTACCAACTGTCACCAAGTCTTTCCTCTGCAAAGCAGAAGGAACAAGAGCACTGCTGTGATTGGGAAGGGGCACTAGTGACTGTTCAACACACTGCAGAGTGTTTATTATGCTGATACTTTCATTATTTAACAAGTTTCTTAACTTTTTAAAGATACCAAATTGATACACTCCATCCATCAGCAATGCCCTCCAGGAATGAGTAGCTAATTAGAGAGCAGGACTTCTGAAAAGACAAACCGGGTTATGCACAGAACAGGTTTCTCCAGTATTTATTGCCTGCGTTACTGGCCAAGCTTCCTTGTAAGTAATAGTCAAATAATCGGCCTGGGTCCTTTTGTGAATGGTTTGAGTCTGTGTGGTCCTCCTTTGTTAGAGCAGCTCATGGCTTCTGAAAGCTCCTGCACCCCCTGTTCTGAGCAGCAGAGCCTGGTGGCACCAGCTGCTTCTGCTTGGAACGAACATTTGCATGTGACATTAAAAAAAAGCTAATTTCAAAATGTATTTGTTTTTCCTTATCCTTTCACTTTTCAGCTCTTCTTAGAACTCAGGAAATATTTGGAAGATTAATATATTTAGCTTTTGCTACAAGCGTCTTCTGAACAAGTAAAGCTTGAAGGAGAAAGAGAAACCTTTCCTTCAGAAATAAAACAGCAGCCAGTGTTTGGAAATACTTTAACAATAGACCATATGGGAGTCCCAAACTATTAAGCTTTATTATTCAGAAGGCGGAAAATGTGGTTTGATATTCAATTGATATACAGCATAAATGAGAGCCGCAAACTCGGCTCCCTTGAGCTGGGATTCAGATGTTCTCTTGAATATAATAACTAACACTTTGGCCTAGTTCCACAGAACGCATCCAGCCTGCTGATCGCAAGCCAAGAAAATGTAGGCTTTTTTTTTGCCTTCCCCTCTCTTCTCCAGAGTACTTTCCTCTCCTGCCAGCATGAGCTTTTGGCCTGAATGTAAATCTCCTGATATTAGATGCATATAGAAGATGAGGAGGATGCTAATAACATGGAGCAGGAGAGCTCTGTGTGTGTGCATGTGTATTTGGTTTTCTTCTGCTTTAATGGTAAGGTTTTCCCTTCTTGATGCACTATCAGGGGATTACGTTGGTCATCCTCAGGTGGGAGGGAGCTGCTTTGTTCCTGTTTCACTGTTTGTTTCTTGGTGCTGTGGGAGCAGGTGAATGTCTTTTGGGGTTACTGTGAAGTGGTGCCAGAGACGATGAGCGCGTGGAATTTGGAGAGAGAGGCTGGAAGTGGTTTCAGTTTCTTTTTTTCCTTTGCCTGACTTGACTTGCGTGTATTTATAATTGCCCTTTCCCCTTTCTACCATGTCTCTATTAACTTCCTCTCCAATGAGGAAAGCAACCCATAAAAGTTGCTTATAAAATGCTACATACATGGACTAAGACTGCCTATGTGCAAAGGGAGACTGATAGTTACACAGGTACTGCAATCAAGTAATGGCAGGCTGGATCACCTGCTATTTTTGACACAGGATCCCTGATTCATTCTGTGTACAGGATGGACCAGCTTTGTCAGTGTGAATGTGGGAGGTGTGGTATGAACAAGGAGTTGCAGGGACAACAGAAATCGTCTTGTGGGTCTGGCAGCTGAGTGCTGCCCTGAAATCCTGAGCTCTGTGCTGTGTCAGAGCTCCTTTGAGATGCCAGTATCATCCTTGGAAATGACTGGACTATGTCCACTGAAACCCTTTGCCCTAAGCCCCTCAGCAGAACCCAACTTCCTGGGCACAGACTTCAGGCATGGATTTTTGTGCTGCAGGACTCCACAGTTGTCTATGAGTAACTCCCCTGGTGTTGTGACATACATCTTCAGCTGTGTTGGGTTCTGTCTCTTTTAGCCTCTTAAAATTGGGAAGAACTTTCTGGTTTGTGATTTCTCCTCAGGAGCCTATGAAACTCTGGCATTTTTCTCTAGAAGTGTGATGAGCCCAAGACAGACTTTCACTTTATGTGTAAGTCCAGGAATGCCTGTAATACAGAACACTGTAGAGAATATAAATTATTCATTCTGAATGTGAAGTTCAGTTTTGGCTTCTTGTCTTTCCTCCATTTCTCTTTTCAGTTGTTCACGATAGCTGAAATTTTCCATGTTTTTTGTCTCAACCCACACACAAATTTTTTCCTTTGGGGAAAACTGGAGCAAAATCAATTTTAGTGCAATTCTTCAAGTCTCTTTGACTTGCACCTACATCTGTTTAGTGTGGGGGAGTGGAATTTTATCATAAAACGTTTGATTTATTTAATGTATTCAATAAGCATCCAAGATGTGCCAGGTACTTTCTCAGCCCTTTTTGGATGAGAAATCTTGCAAGCTAAGAACTTAAACAAAGAAGCTACAGAACTCAAAGTTTCCCTGCTGTTAAGGTCCATATACCTGTGGAATAAACCAAGTTTGAACAGTGCAGATCCAGGGACATGTAACGTACATAAAGTCACATGCGGTACTGATGAGATCTAACATAGAAATAACTACTCTTTACCTATTTCTTGATCCTGCTATTTGGCCAACTTACAACTAACTTGGCTGTGTCTACACAGCGGCTCAACTTCCATTGCAACTGTGAATCTGTTTTTATTGGTGAAGCCATTGCTGTGATTTTATGACTCTGTACTAACAGCTCATCTAAACAGGGTCATTGATTCAGACCAAGGTAAGTTACAAATCTGAGCAGAAGAGCTATTCCCAATTAACTTCTTCATCCTAACAAAGAGGTGATTGGGAGTAGTTAATAAGGAATAGCTGTTCTGGAATAATCCCTTTTTAAGACAAACCCTTACTCTTTCTATAATTGCATTCTAGGAAGCTATTCTGTACTGAATCAGCATGGGATAGAGTGCCTAGAAGACGTTCAGACCAAGCACAGCTAGCGGTGAGTGGGGCAATATACAGTGGGAATGCCCTATTGCAACTATACTGAGTGAGCAGAATAGCAGAACTGGTTGCCTGTGCATCTCTCTAGAAGGCAGTGGAAAGTATCCTACCAAAATCACTATATGGAGGCCCCTCTCTCAGCAGCGATGAAGCATGAGCTGCCTGTTACTGTCTGAGCATTAACCTCATGTTACGGACAGCATACATGTTTCAACTCGTAACTGATTGCAAATTGATTAAATGTTGGGGTTTGGAAAGGATCTGTGTGCTTCTTCCAATGTGTATTTACATTATTATGTGGGAGCAATCAATTTATCAAACCCATCTGATTATTCAATAGTGGAAAAGACAACTGGTTAGAAGAAAACTTGTCTTGTTTTTAAGGTGGACAGAAAAATAGTTTAAGAGAAATTTGCACATTTTTTTTGAGGCGATCCTACATGAACAAACTGATCAAACAGAGGAAAAGCCAATAATTTATAATGCCTTGGAAATTCTCCTGCAGCATCAAATTTTGTACTTCACCTTGCCAAGGAGGATGGAGTGGAGTTGACATGGTGCTCTTGTGCTTTAATGCATTGTAGTTGTGATCCAGTTACTGTTAGTTCATAGTTCTCTAGATTTTTGGAATTCATCCCTTCCCTTAAATGGGAAGGTGGCAGCCCGGAGTGGAGAAGCTCCAACTGCAACCCTTTGGATGTTAATCCACACTGACTTTCTTAAGCCTCCTACTTAAATCATTATCTTAATGAATCACCATTGCTGCTATCTTCAGTGCTACATAGGAACATGCAAATTTTAATCAGCCTGGGGGAAAGACCTTTTTGTCTGTAAAGTGCTCTGATACTTGCATTTAGATGTCGCCATGATAGGTACCTTGGATACTCTTTTCCACCTAACCGGGTGGATAGATCCTGGGTATAGTGCATCACCAGTGCATGCCTGCTGGGAGGCTCTGGGGCTTGCTCCTGAGAGGAGATGGATGTGATTCTGCTACTGAGTGCAAGCAGCAGCTCGAGTGGTTGAAGCCAGATGCTGTGCAGGTTTGTCATTCCTCTGCCTGCCTGTTGGCTATGCTTTTCTTCAGGTCTGAAATGGCAAGGAGCTGAGGGAGTGAGGAATGGGGGACCCCCTCAGCTCTGCAGCTGCCATTTCGACTTTGGGGCAAGTTTCTTTCATTTGACTCTTCACAGCACAAAGAAATACGACACGCAAATGTTAATGGATCAGCTACGTTTTCTCCCATACAAATTTGGTACAGCAGGAAACTGAGCAGCTTGCTAGAAAATTTTAAGAACTCTTGTCTGAGGAAAAACTGAACATAGCGAAGCCACTGCAGAGTAGCTCTAAAATTTTCAGCACTGGGCTGTACAGATACTTCCTTGAAGAATCAACTTGGCTTGGCATTGAGCTCTGCCCACTTTCAGCTCTCCCAGATTATCACTTAAATGTTTATTCATAGGTGGTGGGTATGGGGAGGGAGCCACGTATAGCTGTTTCAGATGGCAAATCTTAGCGGTTATTTGCAATACACATGGCAGATTTGATTCCTTTATTCATTAAGCCAAGAGCTGAGGGAGCTGTTTTATGCAAATGTCCTAGATGACAAGAAGTACTCCTCTTAAATTGCAAAATAAATTCACCCTTTGTCCCCTTTCTGTGGCTCAGAAGAGCCCATTCCCCTACTATGGGTAACTTTTCCTCACCAATGATAGTTCTGCTTCTGGAACAATGGCAGGATAAATGCAGAAGATACCAGGTGAACAGAGAGCCTCTAATCTCAGGTGGGAAAGGACCATATTAACAGAACTGAATTTAAATGCATTTGCTGCAGCAACATTACTAATTGTCAAATCCTGCTGGGAGTGTTATGCCCACAGGAGGCCAGAACATCTACCTGAAGGAGGGCATCCTTGTTCTTCCCAGCTAAATCTTCTCTGAAACCAGTAGAGCTAGATGGTTTTAGACTAAGAAATGCATTTTCTTGCCTCATGCTAAAGCTAAGTAACGTGTTCTCAGTTACCAAAGAAGGGGAATGTGAGCAAATGGTACGTGCTTTTTGCAACTTGTGGCCTGGATGGGGCCAGTGTGAGTCAGGAGATACTAACTGCTTCCTCACCTCTTGATGCGCACCTTCCCAGACAGCAGCAAGTAACTAGTCCTGTGACTCAGAAAACCCTGTTTTCCTTGCCTGGTGTAGCTCTGCCCAGATTGTTACTTTTTTGTGATAGCATTTAAGACACTTTCGATTAACTGCTTTACAACAGTAAGTTTTCTGCTCATTGTGAGCAGGACTGTGGTGGTTTCTGTATTCAGGCTCTCAGGGGGTTCTGATCCCTCCTTGGATGGCAGTGTTTTGTAATACAGGGGGTAAATTAACTGGGGAAGCATCTATTAGATTCAGCACTTCAAGAACAGTCAGAGTAGGGATTTCAGAAGAAACACCGGAAATGATTTATGTGTGTGTATAAACACATGGAGTGTGTGTGTATATATATTGTGCGTATATTTCAAAAGAGAAAATTGGGGTGACTAACACTGAGGCTGAGTGCAAAACTTAAACACAACTTCTTCTCGTTCCAGTTTTGGAAAGTAATGGTGATGGGTGTGGGCAGGTCTCTGCTGAGTTTCTGCACTGCCTGTATGTCAGAGCTCCAGCAAGGAATTTGGTGGAATTTGTTTTGAATAGAAGCGATGTTCTATCCCACATTCGTTTCCTTAGGAAAACTGAAGGAAATGGGACTCTTCTCCCCAGCACGTAACATGCCCAGTGTTATTTTTGCAGGCACTGTGTGCAAAGCGTTCAGAAAATGAGATATCCAGAAGGACTGTTTGTATTTCAATATGCTGAACTGGCTTACATTATTCACCTAGCTTTTGCATGCTCTCTTGTGCTTGTAGGTAGTAGTAGAGTTTTGCTGAAGTAGGAAGGTTATTATTTCTATAGTTTGCTCATTCAAATGTAGAGGTTTCTAACTACAGAAGTACAATGTGTCTGTGCTGTTATTTTGTTAAGCTGTCTTGAGCTACCTTTGTTAACCATGTGTTTACAGGAGTCTGCCCAAGTTACCTGCTCAGTGTTGTGGTCACGTGTGCTGAGATGCAGTGTTTCAGCTCATAACTTGGTTTTGGGTTGTCTTTCTCGTGGTGGGTGACAACTGCCTCCCAGAAATTCTGGAATTGGGGTCAAACCAGCTACTCAGTTTCTCCTGGCATTCACTACCAGGAAGCACAAAGAAACTGCGGCTGAGCACTGTGACTGCCAGTGCTGTTACGAACAAGAGATGCACATAGCATTAACAGGTAGATGGATTTCAATCTACAAGCATATCTGTCATTAATTTTAAGGGCTTTTGGAACCATGGCAGCTCAGCTAAGAGAGAGGAGATAAGCCAAACAATTACATGAAGAAGCTATATTTGGTGAAGTACATCTCTTTGGATTAGCAGGGGCTCACAATGCAGGGTAGAGACTTGTGCACCACATTGACAAGTCTGATCCTTCAGGACAGTGACCCATTACATGGGAATGCCTAAGAAATTTCTTAAGACTGGAATATTCACTGGGATAAGCTTAAGAAAGTTTCCTTGGTTAGTCAGGATAGATTTTAATGCAACAATGCTTTCCCCTGATTGTTGGGAGAACCCTGTACTTTCTGCTTCTCTGGCTTGTGGCACGTCTCACTGTGTGCACAGGTGAAAGAAAGTGTTGATGAGCTTTGAGCCGCTGCAAACTTCCATGCTTTTGGGAAGGCTTTGCAAGGGGAGGAAATAGGGGTTTGGAAGCTGTGAGTCTGACTAGCTTGAATTGGGTAAAACAGAGAGATCTGTGGAAGCTTTTGTTAGGAGATGAAAAATTTCACCTGCACCTCAACAGACTACCTAAGAGCATTGCCTGCAGTGAGTCCCCAGAAAGTTCTTGCAGAGACTAATGGCCAGCTGCACTCCTTGAGGAATCAACAAGCTCTCTGGGTGTTTACCCAAGCTGGTAAACCAAACAGAAACGATCAGTACGTTGCTATGTAAATTCATGGTGTGCCAGTATCTTCAACAACATACAGTTCTGGCTGCCACCTCTGGAAGGTAGTGGAGAGCTTGGGAATGTCCAGAGAAGCCCATCAAAGATCGGTCTCAAGTTGTGTTGACTGACTTCTCTCTGCCATAGAGAAGAGTTGACCTATTACAGGAATTGCAGATGTTTTATGCTGTCATGAATGGGGTGAGGAAGGGGAGTGATTCTTCATGGTTCTGGTGTTAACTAAATTGATTCAAAGCAGGCAAAGAGGAGGCACTCTGTCAAGCAGCAGTTACCACGTGAAACTCATTGCCAAAGGGTGTTACTGGATAGCAGAAGTCTAAACAGATTGAAAAATCGATGAAGGACAGATAAGTTCTTATTAAAACTGATAGCCTGGATGCAACCTCTGGATCAGGAGATCTTTAACAATTGCACAAGGGATAAGAAGGCAAAAGACTGCCTGTACACTATTTTACTGCTTTTTTCCCCCTGCCTCTCACCTTCTACCAACCTCCTTTTTCTCAATTGGCCCTATTCTGGCTGCTCCTGAAGAACAGAGACCTAGACCTTTGCTCTTGTAATATGACTATTTTTATAGTTCACAACTAGAAAGGAAATGCTCCACTGCAGTGCAGGGAACTACGCGAATGTAAATGGTGTAATGATCATCCTCTATGATTCTAAAGCACACTGAAATGAAGAGAATTAGGAGCCAAATTCCTCCTAATACCTTAAAAATGTGTGTTATAAAATGTTTCCGTAGCTGGTTTTCTTCATTAAAATTCTGTCTTACTAACAGGCTCAGATTCCAGTTGAAGCTGAGAGTCACTACAATGTTTCTAGTTACTTTTTTCACTGTGTTTGGTGCCACAGTCGGTCTGGATGCCTGATAATGCGCCTGATAATGCACCTGATGACCTGGCTTAGGCATTTTACATTAAGTAGTAGGGACACCTTGAGCTGGAGGCTGAGGATGGCTGCCCTCCACAGAAAGGACTGTGGAGCATGATAGGGAGGGAAGCAGCAGCAAGTTGGGAAGGAGGGTGAAAAGGAGGGAAGGTATCAAAATCTCTTGTATATGCACAAAAGTGGGGAAGTCTAATACAGGGCAGGGCTTATAGTTGTGACTGCAGTGGCAACAGTCAGTTGGTATTTGGGAGGTGAAAAAATCAGTTTTACATTTTGCTAGATGATTGTACTGTAATACAGCAGTGCCTCCTGGCAGGGAAAGCAATGTAATGTAAAGCAATACAGCATGGAAGAGCAGTTGGAGAGCTGTCAGACGCTGAGTAGCTTGGAATGCTTCCATGTGAACCTGGGAGCAAGGCAAGCTAGCTGCAGCATGGCATTCCCCTGCCCGGAGAAGGAGTATAGGACTGCAGCACAAGGCTGAACAGTGCACCTGACAAACCATGCAGCTCTGGAGGAGGTCTGTGAGAGGCTTTTCTGGGCAAAATAGGGAGAGTTTGTTCCTTCTTTTCCAGATCACAGAGCTCTCCTGAGTTCATGTGCCAGGCAGCCCTGGGGCAAATGAGTCTGTACCTGTCAGCTGTCATTGCCTGGCACACCTGAGTACTCAAGGGCACAAGGCTGCCAAAGGGGTAGCAAAAGGCTGCAGGAAAGCTGCTGGGTCTCATCTGACTGAGCAAACAAGGAAGTAATGACTTGCTTTTATTTATATATATATATATATACACAGACATATACACACACACACACATTAACAGTTAGTATTTCCAGAGGACTTTGGTGCATGGCATTGGCTTTTATTCCAGTTTTTAGATGTTGGATATACTTAGCAATCTTACTTGTGATTTTTAACCCTTCCCCTTTCCCTGCCCCCAGCATTTTCCTTCCCTTCAAATCCTCTGCCTCACTCTACGCATTGGTACTATAAATTGCTAGGGATGATGGGTCCTGCTTCTTACTTGGAGCCTCTGGATGCTATTAACAAGTAATTGCTGGAAAAGCTTGTTTAAACATCAAGCCCCTACATTATTTTTTAAATTGCCCTTTGAGGTGGCTGAAGTGCTACTGAAAGATTACTTTAATACTTGACAGGGAACTTTATTGGGTAAGGGAAATAGTGTTCTTACTAGACTGTTTCTGAGGTACCAAGCCATCTTCCTTTTACAGAAGGCGTGTACTTTTACTCCCCATGCTTCCTTCTCCCCCCACACCAGCAAAACTGATGTTTTAGCAAGGAGCAAAGAGGTTTTATTGGCCTTATCCCTTTCAATGCATCAATTTTCTCTTTTCAGAAACTTGTAAGAATGGAACGATCCATTCTGCATGTTTCCTATCTAGCCACAACTTGAAATCCAGCGATAGTGGTAAATTATCCAGGGACATTCTCTCAAGGTCCAGGCTACATTTATCAGGGTTGTTCAGTATGATGTGAGACCAGGGCACCGTATCTAATACACTACTTTTCCTGTTGTAATCACATCATTCAGGTTACTGGATGGCTACCCTGCAGTCATGGAGTCATGAGTTTGAACAGGATCTCCACCATTCAGAAAACAGCAGTTACACACATGATGCACCCTTCCGGGTTAAGACTGCTGTAAGACTGGCTGAAGTGCAACAGGTCTCGCTCAAAATGTAACCGGGGTGTGTTCTGCCAGTGGTGATATGAGTCACCATTAGCCTACCAGCAACTACTGGATAACCAGGTGGAATTGGCATTTATTTCCCATACTGAAAACTACTGGGTGATGTCCTTGCAGGGTGAGTGTCTTGTGGCTTTAAGAACAAATAGTACATGCAGCCAGAGGGGTGCAGTAAATGTATTGCCTTTTTATTCCCTTCTGCTCTTTCATGTGAGTGTACACACGTTATTACAAGAAAGCAGCAAGTGAGCTCATGGTTGTGCCTCATCGCTTAATGAAGCTTTTGATTTAAAGAAATGATGTGGACATTTTGGGGAGGCTGTAGAAGCAGTATCTAGACTGCCCAGGCCTCAGCCCCAGCAGGCCAAAGGGAAGACCTCATTTCAGGTCTCCTGAGCTTGTCGGGCAGCCAGGTCTGTGCTAGCAGTCAAGGTGTGAATTTTATAAATGGAAGTGCTACCTTGGGAAGGAATAAACAAATGAAGGACTTAGTGCAGAAATGGTTTGAGAAATGTCATGGGTTGTGAAAACAAACATGAATCTGGAATAGCATGGGGAGGTTTCATGAATACCTCTTCTGCGCTTTTCACGTAACATTAAGTCTGATCAGGTGAAGGTCTGTCTTCTGATCCTCTGCCATTTTCCTGATAGCAAATTAAGCTTTATCTTTTTATATTTGGCAGGAACATTAAGAGGTTTTAGGAAAAGATTTCTTTCTAATATAAACAGCTAAACAGAATGTGGGCAGTCACAATCATAGTGTCTCAGTATGCATGCCACAGAAAGGGAAACAGAACTCGTACTGTAAGAAAATTACAGGTACTTCTGCTTTCATGGCGTGCAAGTGCTACTCTTTCCCCATTGTTTTTTATTTCTATTTGTGTTTAGTAGTCTTTATGTTAGGAATTTGTGGGATATTCAGCAAAATACAAGTGCATCACAGGTGTAGTGGCTAACAGCTACTGAATTGAGCAATCTTTTTAATACCTAGGAAAAATGACTTGCTTGAAATAGCAACAGCCGTCTGAAATTTCACAGTGAGTTTAGGTCTGTCCTTATTCAGGCACTACTTTTATTCTGCCAAAGGTTTAAAGGAAAGAGAATGCTCAACTGCAGAAAATCTGTCCCCTAAGCACAAGGAACGAGAGCTTGGAAGAAAGTACTGGGCTTTAGACAGATGTAGCTGCTTTTGCAGGGAGACCTTGAAGCCGTTTTTGCCAGAAGATTTCTTTTTTCCCATCTGACTTTGTTTGATGCAGTAAAGGATTTCAGTTGAGAAAACAGCAAAAGCTTAAGAAACTCAGGATGCTTGGGTTTCTTTTCTAAGCTGGTGAATAAGAACTAATTTAGTGGGAGGCAAATACCTGGTAGCTCTAGATTTTGAAGGACAAGGCAATGAGAATTCAGTTCTAAACCATCAGCTACAGTTCACATTAATAAAGGGTCTGTTAATAACATGTTTGGACTTAAATGTTCCACATGCTTGATAGGAAAATGAAGTCAGAAAATTCTCAATGGATTCTTCCTGAATTTTCAGGCAGCATGAGTCAAATGAGGAAAAATAAAATGTCTAATAAAAGTCATTGGCTGTTTATTGAAATAATAAAAGGAGGAAGCATGACAGCTGGATAAATACCTGTAAAATAGAATAAATGTTCAACTGGAGATAGTGCAGCTCTGGTTAGTAAAAAATAATACCAAATTGAGAGCGGACTAGATGTAGTTGCAAGTCAGTATGACTTAGTAGTTACCAGCCACTGTTCATGCTTTATAAAAATAACTACAGTCTAAATGTAAAACAAGATTAAAATTGGTAGCTTTAAATTACTTTCATTTAAATCCACCCTTTCTCTACTGCTGGATGCTATCTGCATAAATAAATAAGTAAAAGCACATTTAGCTGCTGGCACAGCATTGCCATGGCTTTTCTTGTATTTGCTGTGATACACAGATAAAGGCAACTCCCTATGGGTGTTCATATATTAAGTAACTAACATAACACTTGGTCCCTTTTTCCCCCTCTCCTTCCTCCATGTCTCATCTCCATTACTCTCCCCCCAGATGTAAATGGGCAAGTGGATTTTGAATTTGCCATGTTTTACATACTTCTCAAGGTGTGTGAGCTGCCTCTGGAGATGAGTGCACCTGGCCTTCTCTTTTCCAGTTTTCTGTGTATTTGCTGCACACCGCAAGAGAGCCCTGAAGAGGTTTTTCTTATTTTACTCCTGGTCACATGTTTGGTGCTGGAACTTCCGAAAACTAAGTGTTGCCTTCGAGGCAGACGGTGCAGCAGTGAAGCAGCCTCTAACTCATCTGAACTCTGAAAGCCACTGCTTAAAGTTGTGTAAACCTTCCAATAGTTTGTTTATATATTATTTCAAGAAAGAAAAAAGCCCTCCTTAATGATGAGTTTGGCTCCTCAATAAAAAAGGGGTAGCTATCTGGATAATCACTGCTATGCACCAGGTTATTAATTTTCCTCTTAATGACAGTAGAATTTTTGCCCCATAAACCTTCAGTTATACAACGAATGCGTTTTTAAGGCACACTCTCTAGGATTTTATGCCCCAGGACAGGCACGTCATGAAATAGCTGGAGGTTGGTGGAGAACCTCAGCTGGATTAAATGCCTGCAAGTCCTGACAGGAGTGGGAGTTGAGCATTTGGATGGAGGCCTGTAGGGACGTTCGTGGACAGCTCTGTTCTCAGCAGCTCCTACTTGAAATGAGTTACTTTGTTTTGCTCTTAACTAAAAATTCAGTCTTCAAAGATATATGTGCTGCTGTCTCCCTGTGGGAGCACCCAGCTCTGCCGGGGTATACAGACAGGTTGCTCCTAAGAAAGCCTGGTTTTCCCAGATTCTGTTTGTGGAAAAATGAAGTGAATGACTGTGTTCCTGTACTAAATGTGGGCATTTTCTTTAAATGGCTTAAATACTTGTTTCTGCATTAGACGTGTCACTAAGTACCAAAATTTCTGGAAGCGTACATCCTGTATACTGCACAGTTATGAAATACAGCTAGGCTTCCACTTCTCTGCTGGGGACACAGACCTACTCTTGGATTTGGTTTGATGTTGCTTGAGGAAGATGCATCAGGGTGTATTCTAAGACCTTGTGACAAACATGTGAGGCTCAGTTCTTACCAGGCAGGCTGCTAACAGGCCAGGACGTCACCAACACTGTGCCTGGCAAAGAATAAAGGAAATGATGAATCTTGGTTGTGTGAGACCATTCAACATTTAAACTCCTGATGTCTGAGAACTTGGGGCTGCATTTACAACAGATGTTTGCTTGGTAATCAAAGACCCGGTGCAATAAATAGTTGATTAAAGAGTTGACCTGGCAGTTAATGCGGATTTTTATGGCTATGGACTTGAGACCTCTTGAAAATGAGAAATGCCAACAGTAAGAAATGTACATGTTTCTAGGGTAGATGGATTTGGGGTCCTGCTTATTTGTTTAAGAATGAAATAGCATAAACTGGCCTTATTCTGGATTCATTTGAACAGAGTTGGCCAGTGAGATGAACACATGACTGGGATATACGGTATGTGAGAATTTCCTCTGCTTCTGACCTGCACTGGGCTGATGAGTTGGGTTTATTGAACCCACTGTATCACCCAGCCCTGGAGGGGTTATAAAGCAGAGATGCACTGAAAACGTCTTACCTACGCCACTTCAGAACACTTAGCTTGGCACTGCCTCCATCCCTGATGGCTGCTTATTATGCCTGGAGCTATTTACTGTAGGGATGATCAGGCAAACCTGATGTGTACTCAAACCTAGAAATCTGAATTAATTAACCAGTGGAATAAGTTATAGATGTGGTCGATTCCTCATAAATTACTTTTCATCAAGATTGGTGCGTGCCCCCTCCCTCGTGTACTCTCTCCCTAAAAGCTGTTGCAAGAATCACTCACTGGAAAACAAAGGCACTTGTGTGCTATTAAGGAAGAGCAAGGCAAGGATTCTCATATGGCCCTGTGGTTCTCCACCTCTGAATGGCTGGTCATCAGCTTCTCACATCATCGCTGCTCTGGCTGCCTGTTAAGTACTACAAGATGCCTTTCATAAGATGGGTGGCATGGGGGCAGGTCTTCATGCTGAAGAATGCTTTTGTATTGAAATGCAGTGCTATAGCTAAACCAAGTAGCTGTTCTCTTTTTATTATCTGTGCCAGCCATGAAAATGTGACACACAAAAAATGCCATTAATGCATTTGCTGCCCTAAAAATTTTTTTCTTGGCTCTTTCAGCTGCTTAGGCCAGCAGCTAGCATCCTCCAAGGCTTAGTGAAGAATTAGGTTGAAATTGCCAAGGGGTGTCTCCTACTGCACTGACTTAGAGAGATGTATGAGGCTCACTCTCCCTTGTCCTTCCTTCATCCTGCACTAGCCATATCTGCTTGTGCCATGTCAGCGTTTTCTACTTGGGAATGGCTGAGTGGACTTTGCTGTGTTAGCCGTGCATCTTTTTTTTATTTAAAAGAGATCTCCAGAGTGCCTGTTTGGCATAAATCAGATGAGAATTTGCAGGTAGTAAGTGCAGAGGAGGGGAAGAAAAGTATACTTAGGAGTCCTCCATTCCCTTTCTCTTGGCAGTGCCTCATTCCTGCTCTTGGAGGAGGTCTTTTTGCTTGTCCCTGAATTGATTTAACCCCCAGAGCACAAATGCTCTGAAGCTGCAGTCTCAGGGTCGCTGTCTGTCTCCAGAAAGCCATGTGGCAAGGGGCTGTGCATGCTATGGAGAGCAGCTCCCCCCGTCTTTGCAGTTACAGGATACCGCTGGGGGTAGCTACAGCTGGTATGCACTGGTACTAATATAATCCTGCCGACTGTATCCATGAGACACAAGTGTGACATGTGAGGTATTTAGGGAGACACACCTGTTCTAGGCACAGGCCTGGGCATTGCATGCCTTGGAAATGGAAGGGTTTGGTGGAGCAGCAAAAAGACTCTCATTTCAGTCACACGAGGGTTTTGCTTGCTTCTTTCCCCTCAGTTTCATGCTATTTTATAATTCCCTAACATTAGGCAATCCTGTGGCCTGTTAGCACGGGGCTGTTTCAAAGGCCAGGCTGGTGTTTGCATTTGGACTTCTTTTACCTTTAGTGTGTGATTCCAGAGTGATTAGCAGGAGAGAACAGCTTCTGGGCTGAGTGATGGTTTGGGTGTAACTGCTCCCAAGAAAGGGCAGAGAATTCAGAGAATGTCATCTATGTGCGGGGTTGGGTTTTTCAGTCCTTTAGATAATTTAGATTTTATGTTGTGTTTACCTGTATTCCTGTTATAAGGCCTCTGTCTTGCAATCTGGAGCAGTAAATCACATAAAAGTGATACCATCTTAGCAAATTTTGTACAAAAATATTGTGTGCCTTTGGTTTGAAATCTCTGAGTGTCTTTCCCTCTCTTCTCCCATCTGCCTCCATCCCCGAAAGTGTTGTGAAATGGCTACTTTCCGTACCAGAGAAAAAGCAAGCAAAAGCAAAATAAATCTTATTGTTGTGTAGTATAAGGAAATGAACTTGCTTAGATTTTTTTCTCTCTTTTTTAAGTTAATCTGACACTTGTCTGGCAGAAGATAACCTTTTTTTTGCCATTGAAAAGGGAATGTATTAAGATGGAGGGAAAAGATCGCAGGGTCTATCATGACTTGATTCCATCTGTCTGTCTTGTCTTTCAAGTATAATGGAATTTTTCCGTCAAACTTCATGTTTGAACAGCCTTTATTTGCTGCTAATGTGGAATCTCCTAGTTTGCCTTGGTCTCACTCCACATGCCTCTTCTTTCCATGGATTCCTGCTCTTGGTGAGGTTTTTAGTGTTGGTTTGGGACAGCTTCCAGGACTGGGGCCAAGATTTCTTCTGTACCTGATGGACTGTTGTGTGAAAATAGTAGCAACTGGATAGTCTTTCCCTCCCATCTTTATTTTAAATGGAATTTGCCAATAAATATCCAGCATGTCAATTGCTTGTAGAACTTATAATGGCTGGTGGAAATAAGGAAGGGAGGGTGAGAGGCGTGTTTTACCCTAGGACCTGATTAGTTTGAGCAGTAAGTTATTTAGGGGAAAGGAAGATGTTATTTCCTTCTATAAGAACTGCATTCCCAGTGGGGTGGACTGGAATAACCAGACCCTGAAAGGACAACAGATTCTCCTCAAAAATGAAATGCTGTTGGGCAGGGGAGAAGGTCCTGAGGATGGAGACTCCTCAGCTCCAGCCTCACCTGGCCCCTGACTGTTAGCAGGTCATTGACCCTTATGGCAAGGGGATATAAATCTGAATCTGGTTCATCCTAACCTGAAAGATGGCTGCACTGAGGCAAAAGCCTCCTCACCTGCATGTGTGAGCAGAGGTGCTGACCAAAACCCATGGTCCTCACAAGGGTGCTGGCATTCACAGACTGACAAGCCCCAAAGCCTCAGATCTTTTTCACTCCTTGTGAGCAGACACATTTTTTACATACGAATGTGAAAATACTTCTGATTGTGATGCTAAGAAGCAGAATATCTCATTTTAAGGGAAGAAGCATCCTCACCTAGCTGTGGTGCTTCCCAGGCTAGCTTTGTATCTCTGCACATCACTGCGTTTCGCTGCACAGCCTAAGGTAGACATGGCCTTACTTATCCCTGCTAGCTGGTAATGGCGGGCTCTCTCTCATCCCTGTCCCTACTGGATTCTCCCAGAGTTAACTGATTTCCAACCAAAAATGAGATTCATTCTGTGGTTTTGTTGGTTTTGGTTATGTTTTGTTGGAGGGTGGTGGTTGGGTTTAGTGGGGGTTTTTGTTCCTTAACTGCAAGCTGCAAAATGTCCCGGCTGAGTTGTTTCCAAATACTGACATCTCTAGGGAAGGGGTTATAAATTGCTAATTTAAAGCCTGCAACAGGGTAATTAACTAACCAGTTTGATGTAAATGGCTTAATGGGGCTTTACTAGCCCCTTTGAACTTAAAGTAGCACTAAAAAGTAAACTGTAAATACCTTCAAGGAAAGTACTGGCATGCTTGAATGTGGGGCTGCTTGGTTTTAAGGAGCAAGCCTGCTCCACTTGCCAGGAATTCAGTGGCCTGTGTGACAGCAAACATGTCAAGGGGGTGAGGGGGCCAAACAGGCACCCCCTGGGGAAAGTTCTGCAACTACTCTTGTTCTTCAGGAAGCACATACACCCTGATATATCAGGCTTTCAAACCTGCCCTGCCTGCTGTGGCAAACTTAAATCGCAACCTCAGTGTAAATGCAACTGTAATGAATTTCATCAGGATTGAAGGAAAAAAAAACAAAAAGAACCAAACCCCTGAGGGGGAGGCAGCCACCAGAGTCCACCCTAATTTTCCTGGAGTTGTATTTGCATTAAGGTCTTTTGGCAAGTCCAGGCAGAAACACTTATTATTACAGTGTTTCAGAAGACCTCGTTACCCACTGAATCTGCTGAGACAACGTACAGCAGCCCTGCAGCAGATTCCAGTTTCTGATGCGTTTCGGGGACTTTTGGGAGAACTTTCATTTCTGCTGGGCTGTTACAAAATACCAAGGGAGGAAGTCAACAACTACCAAGCATCTAGAAATGAAGATCATGGCAAAGTGGAAGCATCTCATGTAGTTAGGCATTGATCTCACTCCTGGCTATGCAAACTGGGGTGTTAGAGAAGAGAATTTCAGGCCCAAAAGCGGGCAGGAGTATTTTCTTCTGTTCCTGCCCCTATGCAAGGTAAGCTCCTCCTGGTTCGAGTACTGTTCTGCTCCATCCTCTCATCACACATGCACTACGCACTGTCAGCAGTAATTCACAAGAACTTTCTTTTCTCCATCATTTCTGTCTCACCACCATCTTTCACCTATTGCCAGCAGCCTTCCTGGGTACTGGAGGATGTTTTGGAGTCTGAAGCACAGCCCTCAATTACTGCTGTGACCTCTGATACATGGGATTTGGCTTTACAGACAGCTTTGCTGATGAGCATTCCTGGTCCTTGGCTCTCTGCTGCGCTACCCTTGAGGACCGTGAGGCTGGAAGGCTGAGCCAAACCAGGGCTGATGCAGGAAGAGGGCAAGACCTAACATTTTCAGTGGTGGCCCTGACTTGGATGGGCTAAAATGTATCATGATGCCTCATCATCTGTAATAATGGCTCTATTTCTCTGTGGTGCTGGTTTGTTTGGTTGGTTTTGTTGTATTGTTTGGTTTTATTCTCCCTAGCCAGGAAAATAATGTGCCATTGGCAGTGTTAATGCTGGCTTAAAAAAACCCCAACAACCAACCAAAAAGACCAAAGCCCATAAAAGCACTGAAGTCTGTTGTAGGGGGCAATGATGCAGAACTGCTGCATCTCATTTTAAGAACCATGTTTGACAGAAGAGTCAGTCCTGCACTCTAATTGTTCAGGTGTCCATGCGCCTATTGTATGTAAGAATCAAAATGCTCTCCTGTGGCCTTCAGAAGAGGTGATAACATGGCACTTCTCCGCTCCTACTTGTTGACTGAAGAAGTTGGCACCACGGCACTACTCGCTTGCTGCGTGTGGGTGGGAGCAGTGCAGGATTAATTTGGGGTTGATTGTGTTGGCAGGGATCTGCCAGCAGAGCTGGCCCAGCTGCCTGTGCTACGCTGTAGCTGCTAATCCTTTACTGTTATGAGCACTAACCTAGATCACATAGTTAAAGTTAAAAATGCATGTGCTATTAGAGACACTTGCAAGGGAAGAGCTCTGTACACATGCCGTGTTGACGGCGGGAGACTTCCTTCAAGGAACGCCAGAACACCTTAGCATGCCAGCTTTGATATCTTGGCATCTGACAGGGAAATGCAAATACTCAGTCTTAATCCATCATTCCCACATGCTGACATATATCCAAGGGGAACTTCTGTGAATGTTGTTGTTATTCCCATACAGTTTCAGCTGCTGCTTTGCTTCCCAGTACTACCCCATCATATGTCCAAATGAGTACAGTGTCTTTCTGGCCTTTTATGTCAGATCTCTTGGATTTCTCATCAGTGTGCATGTCTCTATCAGTGATCTGGTTGAGGGGATCAACCACACCCTCAGTAAGTTTACAGAGGGCACCAAGTTGGTCAGCAGTGTTAATCTGCTGGAGGGCAGGAAGGCTCTGCAGAGGGGTCTGGACAGCCTAGATCAATAGGCTAAGGCCAGTTGTGTGAGGTTCAACAAGGGTCAGTGCTGGGTCCTGCACTGGGGTCAAACAACCCCATGCAATGCTACAGTTTTGGGGAAGAGCACCTGGAAAGCTGCTCAGCGGAAAAGGACCTGGGGGTGTAAATTGACATCTGGCTGAGCATGAGCCAGCGTGTGCCCGGCTGGACAAGGCAGCCAATGGCACTGTGGCTTGAGTCAGAAATAGTGTGGCCAGCAGGACTGGGGAGGTGATCATCCCCCTGTACTTGGCACTGGTGAGGCTGCACCTCGAACACTGTGCTCAGTTCTGAGCCCCTTACTGCAAGACAGACCTTGAGGTGCTGGAGACTGTCCAAAGAAGGGCAATGAAACTGGTGAAGGGTCTGGAGAACAAGACCTATGAGGAACAGCTGAGGGAACTGGGGTTCCTTACACTGGAGAAAAGGAGGCTCAGGGGGTCCTCACTGCTCTCTACAACTACCTGAAAGGAGGCTGTAGCAAGGTGGGTGTTGGTCTCCCAAGTAACAAGCGACAGGACAAGAGGAAATGGCCTCAAGTGGTACCACAGGAGGTTTAGATTGGATATTAGGGAAATATTCTTCACTAGAAGGGCTGTCAAGCATTGGAGCAGGCTGCCCAGGGAAGTGGCTGAGTAGCGATCCCTGGAGGTATTTAAAAGGTGTGTGGATGTGGTATGTAGGTGCCGCATGGCTCAGTGGTGGACTTGGCAGTGCTGGGTTAACAATTGGACTCAATCTTAAAGGGTCTTTTCCAGCCTAAATGGTTCTGTGATTCTATGTGCAGTAGAAGAACAAACCCCGTGTTTGGAGGTGGTGTGGTTAGTTTTATGAGGCCTTTCTTTTTCTAATCCCTTCCTCAACAAACCCTTCTGCAGATTTCTAGATTCCTCACTAAGTCCTTTAAATAATGAGATCAATTACAAACCAAATGAGGGAAAAAGCTTTTTCACACTTCCCAGGAAAACAAAAATGAAGTTGAAGAAAAAACTGGGTTGTGACAACCATCCTTTCTTTCACATGAGAGATGGCCAGAGTTGGGACTCTGTTCTGGAGCTCTGGTGTAATTTACGTTATCTTCTAACAACCATACTTTTGTCTTTTATAATGAAAGTTTTATAATAAAAAATACATCTGAAGACTGCTAGCATGACTAAGAATTTCTACTGTGCTGTTCATCCCACTGAAAGACCCAAACCCATCACTCGTTTGGAGCACCTCATTAATTTTAGCACAGTTGTTAGTCCTGTCTGAAGCTTTGCATGTCTCTCAGGGACCCAGTTCCTTCTGGGGGGAAGAAGTAATAGCTGCAAGATGGCAAAGCAGTATTTATTTTCTCAGCAATTTCACTATTTGTTATGAATAACTGTCTCTAAAAAACCAAACACAATAACTCCCCTTTCAATACACCTTTTGTTTTGAAACACACTGAACCTGACACCAATATTTGATTTGTTGGCTCAAGAATAACAGGGAAAATGTGAGCAGTAAACCCTGGCCCAGCACTCTCAAAGGCTACTGCTAGAGGAGCAAATTACATGTAGCAGTGTGTCCTGACCTCTCCTCTGCTTTTAGAAACATGAAAAATTTCATCATTGCTTTTTCTGCTTATTGCAAATAATAGAAAGTTGTGTGAAAATTAGAACATAATGAAGACAAATTATGGAGTGGTGTCTGCTGCAGGTCTTGGGTGTGTTTGCTGAATTGCCTCCTGCTTAGGGAGCAGATGGAAAATTCAAGTCCTCTCCCAGCTTGTCAAAACCAACTTTTTCAAAGGCTGCAGTAGCTGTGCCAAAGACCCCTTGCCCATTTATAAGCAAACACATACTACTGGGGCTATCTCTGCCTGGGCCAGCACTCTCACATGCAGCTGGCTGTATTAAATCAATTTGATGAATTACTAGATACTTCTAAATTTTTCTACAGGCAGGTCCCTGCTATTTCTTGCCTGCAGAAGATTAAATGGGCTTTTACATTACATACCGTGTTGTAAGACTTTAATTGCCTGGAATGGATCTGTGTGTGTAATGACTGGTTCTGGAAGGGTCTGGGGATTTGGGATTATTGTCAGGCTTCTTACATTGAGGTAGCAGAGAAAGGAGGCATGTGAAAGCCATGTTAGCATTCACAGTGGTGGATACCTTATGATAAGAAGGATGCCACCTATGCCACTTTCTCAGATTATTTACTGTTGTTTGATGTCTGGATTTTGGGATGTTTTTTCTGCTGTTAAAACATATTGAGTGAGGTGCCTGCCAAGAAAATGCCTGGAGAAGGGAAAAGACTAACCCTAAATGGACTGACTTGATGGGTCAGAGAAAGCTGGATGGCATCAGGACATCCCTATGGCTGATGAGGCATATTTCTTGTTGGGTTCATGAGCCTCAGGATGTGTGTGTTTTGGAGCACCTGCACCGTGGCATAACAGAGCTACAATTTATTCAGTCCTTCTCTATGACAGAATTTTGTATGTCTAAATAATGTGCAGCCAAGGGCCAGGTTCTGAAAGCAGCTTGATACCAGCTACAGGTGTTTGGGAATGCACGATGCCAAGAGAGGTGTTTTGGTCCAAACATATTCTCCCTGAACACACTTTTGCATCTTCTGAGAGTCTCTTGGTGCTGTTGTATTAATGGGTGGTATATATTTATATTCACTTTCATGGCTTGGCTTTGCAAATGAGGATTTAAGAAGGGCTTTACCCCCACTTACTACGAGTGCACTGATGGCTGAAAAGGCCAATGCAGAATAGACACGTCCGGTTGCAAAAAGCACAGCGGAAGGTCTTCTTAGATGGTATAGGCAATGCATGGTTCTTTCTGCGTTGTCTTTTCTCCTCAAGACTGATTCTGTGTGTGTTCTCAAAAGAGACAGCAGTGTTATGTATGATGTGTCTCCAAATCTCCCAATTGGAGGCCAGGGTGGACCACTGATGGTAGTCGATATGGCCAAGGCTAAGATGTTGTTTCAGGGAGTCCTTATATCTCCTCTTTGGGGCACTTCTCTTGCGGCAGCCAGTGGCAAGTTCACCGTAGGGCACAATCTTAGGGAGATGGTGATCTTCCATCCTGGAGATGTGCCCTGCCCAGCACAACTAGGTTTTCAGCAACATGGCCTCAATACTGGTAACCTCTGCCTGTTCAAGCCCAGTTACATTAGACACGTAGTCAGTCCAGTGGATGTTTAGGATTGTACATATATCTATTAACTGCTGGAAGTGGTAGGGATGTTTTCCTTCCAGTCCAAGGTGTAGTATCAGTGTTTGTTGTGGTTGCTAACGGTAGTTTGTACATTTATTACTCCTTTGACCAGACTCTGATCCTATTTATGTAGCTATAAAACAACTGAGCTGTCTCCTCTGTACAAGGGAGGTTTCAGTCTCTCTGTCTGTTCTTTCTCTTTTGGTTCCGTTTAGGTTTTTTGGTTTTGATGTAACCGCCTTTCTTGCCGAGAGGGGAGAGCTCTGTGGGAAATGATCCAGCAAACTTCTAAATAGCTTTTTAGCGTGTGTGGGGAGTTAACTCTTGCTCAAACTTATAAATATGTGAATTCTCACCTGAGCCTATGTAACCTGCCAGCCAAGCCTAAATCTTGCAGGAGGTGCAGCCACAGTGTTCTCAGAGCTCTCTGGCACAGACACCTGGTACACCTGTGTCTCCTGCTAGTTTCAGGGCTGTCACAACTTCACCCCTCATGCCTGTTTCTCTGGTAACTCCAGTTTTTCCCAAGGTTATCTTCTATAAATAGAATCTGCTCCAGCTTTTCACTCCTCCACACCCATCTTGAGGAGAATAATTACCAATGAGATGGTTTTAATAGTGCTGAAAGGAGGGTGATCCATTCTGCTGTGCTCTTTGAGGCTTTTTTCTGACAAGAACTAAATGCTCAAGCTGCTTTAGCAATTTCATTAGGTGACAAATGTAAAGTGAGTAGCTTCTGACAAACCTGAGCTTCAGTATTTAAACACTTGATAAGCCATGATGTATCTGAAGAAGAAAATTGTAATTGTTCTGGCATGCAAAGGTCTCTATTTTCATAGTCATTTCCTTAATCATTGTTAGGTTGGTAGAGGTGACTGTTGTATCTACTGTTCATCTGTCTGGAAACCCAACCTGTGCTCAACCCAGGCTAGCAGAGATGCGTTGGATGATGAACTGCCTGCCAGCACATGCTAGAGCAGCCAGAAGACACAAACATTTAGAGCATTCATAAACCAGAAACATTTCTCAAAAAATGAAAAAATGAGAAGTGAGAGCATGTAAGGGTTTGAGATGATGATGTTGACTTTACTGTCCTTTCAACTGTGCCTGCAGCAGGCAAGAGCTTAATGTCATATAAACCAAGAGAAATGAAAGAGAAGCTGTACCTACAGGCTACATGATGCAACTGGTGAGCAACTACTCAGATAGCAGGGTGCTCTGTGTGCATCAAGTACCTACAGATAGAAATGCCGTGTAAAGGAATCATTGCTGGCACACTGACACATGGTGGCAAATTAGACTGTACTTGGTGGAAGGATAAGAATCTACTACAGCCCTTTAAAATCACCCTTGTCGTGATCACCTCATGATAAAAATATTCGTTTCTCCTGTGTAAATAAAAGCATAGCACATTTCCCAAAGAATCTTTTGAAGTAAAACCAGACTGGTGTGTAAGGGGGAACAACCTGTCAACCTACAGTGTTACCAGACAGAGCTCAGAATGAAACGGGAATGGCAGCACCTTTTCAGGTTTTACAGCCGCCTCTTTGCTCGACTTTTGACAAGTATTTATTACTGCTAATATTGTGCTTTGTAAACTTATACAGTTCTTCATGAAGTAAGACGTTTCCTATTTTGAAGATTTTATAATGTCATGGGCTGATAAGGGGTGCAGATTATCCCTTGGATGTTCATAAATAGCATTAGCACTAAGAGTTTTATTAGTGCTGGGTCCTTTCAAGCCTGTGGCTCTTTCTTTTTAACGACACTTTCCTAGTCGAGTATCCAAATCAGGATTTCAACACCTTGATCTTCCAGGCTGGAAAAGTCCAGGCATTCTTTTGTTCTGCTTGTAGGGAAAGAGCAAAACCCAAGCAGAGTCCCAGCGTGGTGACTGTTGCTCTGCATGAATTTAATCCACTGCTGTTGCTTGCCTCTCTCTGAGACTACAAATCTGGTTTTTGGGTGATGGCAGCAGAGAGCAAGCTTGGGAGGTGTGTGTGTTTTAAATAAACAAACAATGGAACAGCAACTTCAACAAACTGTGAGTGGTGCTAATTTGTTATAGGGCTGTCTTGCCTTCTGGCAGTGTTGATTTAGGAGAGGCTGAGCAGACTGGAACGGATGCGGGGAGCCGCTGGTTCTTTTGCTCTGGGGTGTGTATATGGTTCAGTATAAAATGCTTCGAGGGGTCCTGTCCTGAGGAGCTTTCAGATTACAGGGTAAAGCACATGCATAGGCTGCCAATCTCCTTTTCAAAACCAAATCTTGGGCAGAAGGACCTTCCCCTCTGCCTTGCTCTTCCCCTTCCGCTCTTTTTAAATGGGGAGATGCTTTAAGTCTTGATTCGAGGACTGCCATAAAATCCTTGACAAGGATAGTGTCCAGGGAAGGAAAGGAGGAAGATCCTGTGCTTTGGATTACAGCAAAGTTTTCAACACCCCATGACCTTGGTGGGCTGCAATCCCCAAAGCTGAGAACCTGACAGAGGGGCTGGCCAAATGCACAAGGTATCTGCAGCCCTGGACCACTCTTGTGCAGTGCTGCAGGATACAGATGGCAGGATGGGAGCCTTGCTGGGAAGAGGTGGATTTTGGAAGTGTAGAGTGACCTCCTTGCAGCCTGTGAGCTGAGTTTAAAGAAAGTCTGAATTCTCAAGTGAAGATGACAGAAGAATAAAACAGTCAAAAAGAGAAGTCGTGGCTGAGGAGAGGCAGCCGAGGAAATGAAGAACTTGAAAATTAGTATACCCTGTTTTCCCCTTAGGTTATCTTCAGTTCAGATAGATTTGGATGCAAAGCCCAGCACAGTTTGCAAACTTCTGAGTCTGTTAGGCCTTGTGCTTCATCAAGCAATAGTGGCTTTCTGGCATCCTCTCATTTGCCAGGCTTAGAGCGGCAGAAACACTTTTTGGTGGCTGAAAAGAACCAAATCTATGAAGGTTGAGTGGTCAGTTATGCATCTGATTCAGAGGGATGTTTGGCAGGCAGTAGCCTTGATACTGCCAGGACCAGCTCTTAAACAGGGGTTTGCTTGAAAGACTTCACTGAAGTGAAGCTTAGACACAAAGATTTCCCTGGGAAGTAGAGGACTGAAGAAAGGGTCAGTTCTTGGGGGGGGGGGGGGGGAAGTGGATAAAGTGCAAAAGGTGCTGTATTTAAAGCATTATTTATTTATATTAAGGAGAACTGCTTCTGCTGCATCTGTAGGTACAGATGAGATAAAGGAGGGAGACTTGGTCTTGTAGAAGAAAACAAGACAGCAGAGTTTGTTCCTGTGCTTACTGGTATCTGGCATGTGGTGAGAGAGATGACATTTTGGTCCAAGGCTGTTACTTCCCATGTCCATGACCTGGAAGGTCAGAACACTCTTTTTTCTCTGCCATGCCACGTGCACTAGCCCTAGAGAAATGCTCAGCATGAAGTTGCAATCCTGTACCCCCACTGCCAACTGTGCCTACCATACCGAAGGCCAGGGCCCAGGCTTTTAGGACCAGAAGCATCTTGTCACTCCATGTAATTCATAGAGTTGTTGATTCTGCCTAACACTCCCTAGGATTAGCTGGGAGGTAGCATCAATCCTTTAGCCATGTCCTAAATTCTTGCATTGTAAAGGGAGAATTCTGTACATCAAGGTTCAAAGGTACCTGGGAAACTGAGGAATTTTGCATAGCAAAGGAGTCTTAACTGGTGGATGGGTGGAGGGTATCCTTCCTCCTGTGTGGGCTGAGCTACTCCACTGAATAGGTGGGTATTTTAGTGCAATAGGGCGTCCTTAGATTAGCATGGGACATCAGAGCTGCTTTTCCTATTTGCAATGCAGGTACAGTTGGAACTGAGCTTGCTCAGTTGTTGCAGGGCTGCAGAAGAGCCCAAAGTCTTTTGGTGCTCATTAGTTTCTGAGCTTTATTTGTTTTATACCACTGCTGTGTTCCTGAGATCAGGAACTGATCTGCAGATACGCAGGAATTTTTAGTGCCTGGCTCTGCCTGACAAGATCTGCAATGTCCATGCCTCTCCTCTTCTCCCATTGAAGGGTTTGGGTAGTAGGCTCCTTCATGTCAGCAGTGAAAATAAATGTATAATATACAAGGGTTCTGTTTAAGAATTGGCAGGAAGATTCATTTTTGACTGCAGTGTGAGACTGCATCTAACAGTAGGAAACACCTTTGTTTTAAGCAGTTCTCTGCTAATCTGTGCCCTAGAGGGGAAATAAAACTATGGAGAAGAGCTTCTTACTTCACAGTAGCAAGAAACCAATTGCTGTCATCTGGGTGTAAATCTGCATTTGAGCTGCTGTCCAAGAAATACCTTTATGTAGCATTCAGCCTTTCCTAAACTGAGAATTGCTGGTATAGCTGGGTGTTTCGCAGTCCTGATGCTGGCAGATGCAGCCTGTAGTACGCTGCTTGCATGCATTCTAGAGTGTGTGATCTCTTGGACAGGGGGGAGCTCCTAATCCCAGGGGCTCTGGCCCTGATGTTAGAGCTGCATGCTATCTAAACGTGTTTGGTCTGCTCATGCTGGCAATGGTCCGTTCAGGCTGGTTCAGCAAATGCTCTTGGCTCAGCATAGCCCAGGTCAGTAAGCAAACGCTTACATTTCACTTCTCCATTGTATTGACAAGATTTAAAAATCTTCAGTCTATAGCAGTCAGAACAGGGCAATCTGAATACAAAAGACCTGTTAATTCAGTGTGAAAAGGATTTAGCTACAGAACTGTGGGGATAAGAATGCAGGTGGGAATGACGGGAAGGCTGTCCTGGGCTTGAGCCCAGCAACTGTCCAGAACGAATGAAGAACTATCTCCTTAGATTCAGCGTCCTTTTCACAGAGACGCTTTCTATTTCCCAGGCTGGTGTCCTCCTTTATGTTCTCTCTCGTCCAGCTACATTAATTACTGTAAGTCGTCTTCAGTTTGGCCTCTTACCTTTTAAGGTTGAAATAATAATCAATATTCTTTTAATGTTTTAAATGTAAGATTTCTATCTCTAATAGCACAGCTAGAGACATGCACCATCAATGTGACAAGTGCTATGCTGAAGTTTCACTTCACTATGAAGGTCTAAAACCCTATTTTAAATTCCTGTGAGGCTGCAGGCTTGTTTCTGTTCCGCTTTTTGTGTTGTGGGTTTGTTGTCTTATTTTTTTTCCCCATTGGGGGAGCATCACCACCTGTAGAGAGGGACCAGTCCTTAGCATCTACCCTGAGACTGCGTGGGGCTGATTACAGGAACTCTGGGGAAAGGAGGAGAGGCACTGCAGAGGATACACTCAGCTTGTCAAGCCTAGGGTATCTGTGGGATGTGCTTTTCCCTGACATGGAAAAGATGTTGCTTTTTCCTTTGGGCAGGGAAGGGTGAAATTCCAGATCTTAAGTTTTGCGACTCTTATACCACCTGCAGTTCTCCATGAATCAATTTGATCTCCAGTCTCCAAGAACCTACATTAAATTAGCAGTGAAGCATCATTATAAATAGAAGATACACACTATTTTCTCGTCTTGCCCCACAGATATAACAAAAGCCTGTCTCAATGCCGTAACATCTCTAGAACAGGATTCCAAAGGCTTGGGAAGGGGGACTGGGAAATTGGGATAACACAGATGATCAGTATTTAAGTGTTCCTTCCACTGCCTTTACTGTGTGGGGAATGAGACCATGAAGCTCTGGCACCAGGGCTTTCTTGTAGAGGCACTTCTAAATGGCGATATTTAGTTGCCTGAATTTCCAGGCAGAAGGAAGCTGGTGCAGACATCCTGGGATCTGCTGTTCTTGGATACATATGAACTGGTCCCCCTGAAGCTCAGTGCTGTTGGGAGCCCTGACTGGAGGTGGCCAGAGTCATCAAGAAACTTGCAGAGGCCTTCTGCTGCGTTTCTGTCACAGTTCAGCAGGTCTGGGAGCTGGGTGGAGGGGAGGTTGTTCTGGTAGTTACATATATAAGGCAGGTGGCCGTTTTAAAATGTACCTTTCAATTTTGATTGCAGTTTTTTAATTGCATTTAACAGCGTCCCTGCTGGTTCTCCATTCTGCATCCGTGCAGCCACGTTCTATTGATGGCCTGTTGTGATTTCAATGGAACATCATGGGATGTACCTGGCACGTCGGGCAGCACTGGATGGAGGTGCCTTTAGCCCAATGTACCTGGCATGGTAAGCGGCAACCAAGTGGTTAATCTGCATTCTACTGCTCATAGTCTCAGCTTGTATAGCAAGGTGTTCCTGCTTTGCTGCAGCCTTGAACTGACTAGAAATCACTTGCTCTCCTGATGTTAGTGCTTTCATGCACACAGGGCCCTTACCCTTTTCACCCATGGAGATTCCCCTTCTCTGGGCAGTTTGCCATGCAGTAGAGAGCAACCTAGCCATGTCAGGCTCTCCTTGTTATTCTAGAACAGGAAAGAGAAGGGACTGAGAAATCATCTGACTCTTTTTCTTCTCTCCTTTTTGGGCCAGGAGCTGGTAGCAGTTGAGCATGTATTGCCCACGTACCTAATGTCCAAACGCTGCTGCGTAGAGGTGCCCAAGAGGTGCTTGTGTCCATAAGCAAGGCCATACTGTTTCTACAGGAGTCCTGCTAGAGCTGCTTCAGGGAGCTGGGAGGGAAGTTCTGCCTGGCACTAACTGGAATGTAACAAACTAAATGATGGCCACTTGAAGTTTGCTGATGTGGTATCCCCTGTGAAAAGATCCTCCATCCTCCTTCTTTCCATGTCCAAACCTGCCACATCAGCTGCATATCCTGCTCTGTCCTGCATGTCGCTTCCTCTCCCTTCCCCAGCTCTGCAGACCTCTCCCAGAGTAACTTGACATGTTGGTCTTACCTATTTTGAAGTGAGTTATTCCTGTGAGAAGAACAAGGGTGCTGCATCCTGTTTGCTGCTTGAGCTCACGCCAGAGAGCTTTTGCTGCTCCGCTGCCAATGATGAAAATGCATGTTCTTGCCTCTGTTTCAGAGTTCTGCTGTCTGCCTGCTCACAGGGGCTGGGGATAGGGAACCATTTCAGCTAACACAATCCCTGCATTCCTCCCCATGTCTCTGCTGCCCTGGAATGTGAATACCTTTAAAAAGCATGGGCTAATGACTGGACTACTGCAGCTCCTGGGGGGAAGCCCACTTCACTGATACCTTGCAGAGGCCTGGAAATAGATTCTGTTGGGATGGGGGGAGAGAAAGATCAGACGAGCCAGAGAGCAACAGGAAAGCTCTCTTTCCAGTGGGGTCCTCAAGTGCAGTGAAGAAGTTAGCTCATCTGAAACTGAAGAGTGCCGAAGTCATCTGTTTCAGTTTCACCCAGGTCCCATAGCAATTGGACACGGCATTTTTTAATGTCGGAAGTAAACTGGTGGGAAAGAGGAATGTCGGAAACAATTGATTTAATTTTGTCTTGTTTTTCCCCACACTGCTGCAGTGTCTGCTCAGCACAGCACAACTGCTTGGGAAGGTGGAGATATAAATAAGCAGGCCACTATCTTGTCCTAGGTATATTATAACGTGCACAGTAGGCTAATGCTTTAACAGCATCTAATGTGATACATCACATCTAATCTGTTTGTTGGTTTTTATCTGCAGTACTGTTAGTTCACTGTTCAGGTGCTCGGTGTCTAACCTTCTCATCCATCCACAAATCCTCTACGTGAAATGAGTGATTCCTTAGATCTGTTTTTGATTGATTCTTTGCTTCACTGGTGTTGCTTCTTAAAAGGTAAACAATATTCATATGCTGCAATCTATAACTCAGAGATGAAATCAAATAGCATCTCCTGCCAGAGGTTGCTAAGATAACACATTTAGCATTCACTCAGCAATTCCTTTTAGGAAAAGATTTACTGATACTAAAGAAAATCAGATCTGCAGTGAATATGTAGATTTTTACTATTTAAAAGAGTGAAGGGACTCCTGTCTCCTGTGCTTTGGCAATGTAATATTCTGTCATGTCCAGAGTCTTTGTGGAAATTCAGAGAAAATGAAGTTTTTCCTGCTTTGTAGTGAAAGCAGCTCAGCTCGTGGAGCAGTCTGTGTGTTCTGCACAATCTTCATGCCCACAGGATCCCAGTGTGCCCCAGGCTGGGCACAGCAGCTGTCAGTTACCCACCTCCTTGGGCAATAAGCTTAAGGAAGATGCTGTTGGCTCTTAGCTTGCAAAGCTTTGTTTGATGTGTGGCATCTGCTTGCACCATTACTGTATTCTGTGATTTGTGCCCTGTATTTTTCATGTCTTTGCATGTGCTGTGTGTCTCAGTGTAATGGATATGGTGGAGGTAGTGGGAGCCTCAGTCTTGCTTCATTCCCTACTTGCACAAGAATATCTGAGCAGGTTCATTGCTCTGAAATCTGTCTTGAATGCCTAGGAAGCAGTCTGAATCTGAAAACAGGCCATTTCTAATGCTATTTGTCCAAAGCCTTCTGTGATCTTGTTTTAAATGCCAAGGAGTGAAATTCTGCACACCAAATTCAATGATAAAAAGACTTGCACACAAGTGAGACATCTACACGCTCTTGGGCTTTGGTTCTTTTACTGGAGATGCATCTGGGCCTTTCCTAAGGCAGGGCTCCCCTGAAGTAAGAATATGGTTTTTTCTATCTTTTTGAAGAGATCAGAAAAGAGATCAGAAAAGGAAGGGTTCTTACAAATGACACTGAGATACAAGAAATACAAACCACTGTGATTTTTCAGGGCTTTGGGGGGGTTTTATTGTCATTATTGGTGGTGGTGATGTTATCCAAATGCTCAGGGTTTGTTAAGAGCCAACTGCAAACTGATGGATAGCAGGGCCTTTGCAAGGCTGTATCTGCCATTTGTTTGGGAAGATCTGCTAACTTTTATACTGGACTTAACCTTGCAGTTGTGTCTGGTCCCACGCGTCCAGCTAGAAGTGAGGTTTTAGGAATGCCACAGATTAAGGAATAATGCCTGCTTCTCTTTTGCTAACAAGTTTTCCAACACCCCTCTCCCCCCACCTCAGAAATGCATTAAAGAAGGGTTTGTAACTGGTCAGCTCTGGCAAATACTTGGAATGAATTTAGTTCTGTTCAGGACTGCCCAAGACACGCAAGCCAGGTCGATGCTATAAAGCTTTTGTCGGTCAGTCAGAGGCGTGTTCTCTGACCACGCTGCTGCCCTGGGCAAAGCCCTCGGTGGGCAATTCTGGCAAACTTTTAAACACGGGCCTCTAAACTCGGCTGAAGGTTTTGCTGCCTTTTCCCATCGCATTCATTTTGTTGGGATTGCTAAATCCATGATAGACTTCAGCTAGCAAATGCAAATTTGACAGGCAGTGCTTAAACCTGACCACTGCTTTTAAAATCTGCTAAAGGTAATAACCGACCTCACACTGACGTGCTACTGAACATGAATACTTCTGTACAATTCAACATGTGAGATAAATAGAGGTAATTTAAACAACTTGTACTACGCTAATTTTTATGCGGCAGAACGTACTGAGGTTTAATAATATTATCTTCCTCATGAAGGTCACTAAAAAGCAGACTTAAAATTCTGCCCCTGTTCCCAGGGCTTTCCCTGCAGGCTTATTACCTGTTCTCAACAGCATTTAAGGCAGAGCGAAAGAAAAAAGAAATGAAAATGTAACCATATTTTCTATTAGTAGCTGCAGCAAGTCTTTACTCTTTGCAAAGACTTAGACAAGTACACACACAGAGATTTCTGGACCTCTGCCTCAAGTACCACATGAATGGGAAATAAGCTTGCTTTTACTTCAGTAACACACTTTTTTTATTAGTCTGTTTAGGAAAAAATACTGGCTATGCTGTTTCCTTTCCTTTACCATATTTGTACTTTATGGAGCACATAAAAATCATACCCAGGGATTTTGTGTGTTATATGCATGGGAAAAGCCACCATTATGTTTGCAGTGAAAATAGTGTAGGAGCAGGCTGTCTTGTGCTGTTCTTGAGCAGGATGCAGTTGTGTATATATAGATGCTGTGTTATGTTACAGGCCATGTTTTTGTCCTTCCCTATCAATATATCTCGGTGACCCAGAAGTAAGTGCTCTTACTGGCCTGGCTAGATAAAAGTGGGTATTTGGTGCCTCTGTGCTGTTGCTCCTTCCTCTTAATCAGCAATTCTGGAAGCAAGCCACCAGAACCAGACACATTGCCTGCGTGCTGCAACTCTGATGTAACTCATTACAGCAAAACTTGTTTTTAAAGTGCTCGACACTGTTCACTGGTGGTAATCCCTGTCTCTCGCATGGTTTTGGGATGCTGCAGGATGAGTTTCTATGACAGAAACACTATAGATGAAGAAGAAACAGCTGGCAGCACACCATGGCAAGCCTGCAGTTCCTTCTTTTGGCTGCTACCCTTTCTAAAGCCAGCCATCTCTGGGAACAACATTAATGTGCATAAAGGCACAGCGGTGAATCCACTGTCTTTTGGGGTTCCCATCCATTGCTGAAACAATACAGAACACAAAAGCAGAGCAGCCATTTCACCTGTGGGTCAAGGCAATGAGCCACTGAGATCTGCGTGGATGCTGAATTAGGTGCTGGTGCACTGAACAGGGGCTACCGAATTCTACCAAATGTATAACCAAGTACCAGGCTGACCAGATAACAAAGTTGAAGGAATGTGTCCTGTGGAGGAAGGGAGGCACATGCGTGGCAGATCTGATCTGCTGGAAGAAGTATAAGTACCAGGCTAGTCAGGCAGCAACGCTGGAGGAAAAACTGTATTCCTTTACCTTTCAGTAGCTGTTTTCAGAAAGCAGAATATTTTTGTTGTGCAGAAATGGATGATGTAAATTTACCACCTTTCTGCCAAATTAAATCTATTTGTCACCAGTTAGTAAGAATCAGGTCTGAGATTATTTTTAATACTGATAGTATCGCTCCTTATTTTTCTTGTGTGCATACCTGACACAGAGGGAAGTCTAATGCTTCATCATTTGGAATTTGATGGGACAGAAGGGGGTAATGGGACTCACAAGCAATAAAGACATTAACTGATAATGATTTTAAGAGAAAATTTAAGCTCTTCATTTCTATGCACTTATGGCCTGCTCCTCCTTCAGAAAGAGAAATCTGTTTCAATAACGTGATAAACTAGGGAAAGAAGGAGGTGGAAGGCTAAATGTGGCTGTTGTATGTTTGGTATTTAATTCCTCTATTTTGAACTCCAGAGACTATTTTAAATCAATCTTAACAGATAAATGCCCATTACAAGCAGTAGTTGGCTCTTTCAAACAAAACAAAACAAAAAAAAAAAAAACCAAAAAATAAAATTTTATGTTGGATTCCTGAATGCAGCCCCAGATTTAAATTCTGGTTTTTATGTGCTGTAGTATCTACCAAACATGTAATTGCAATTAGTTCTGGTATGCCTCAAACTAGGTATTTCCTACAGTCCATGCTAGTGAGAAAGTCAGTGTAAACCTCTAAAATACATTGTGAATACTGTTTGTGAAATACATGAACTACGCAGAGGTAAACCACAATTTTCCCCTCTTCCCAGCACTTCAGGGTAGGGAGACTGTGACTTGCGTTAGTTACTTGACTCTTATCAGTTGAACAAAATTCCTTCAAACCTAAAGGCAAGGCAGAATTAACTTAAGAAATCCGTTTCAGATTGCTGAAGACATTTGGTGGCATTTAGCTAGCTCAGCATCCTGAATTGCAACCAGCTCAGGGTTGATTCTGTCCCTTCATGTCAATGGATTTGGGATACGGATATTGCCAGGGGGGTGGTTTTTAAGACAGCCTTTCATACTCTTAAGGAGATTCCCCATTCACACCTCAGTGTGATTAATTCCATCTTCAATGGATTTAGTTGCAACATGTCATTTTCTCAACTCCAGAGCAGCTGGGTGTTGTAGGATTTCAACATGTAAGAGCCAAGAATCAAACTACATGTTAAAGCAGGGAAGCTGCAGCTCATGCGAATTATTTTACATGCTCAGATATGCAAATGGAAGTGAAGTAGATGCTGCTTTTTTCTTCCTTTTTTTTCTTGCTCTTCATCCTCCCTTCAGATTTGTGTCAAGAGAAACAGCTTTCCCCTGTACCTAACTATTGTGTTCCTGCTGGTATCTTTTGAATAGTAATTCCAGCCAATGACGCCTGCTTTTGTAAAGAGATACTTACAAATCTGATTTTTGAAAGACTTGAATCAAAGCTTAATGTGAGAAATAATTCTGCCTGTACTCCAAGCAGGATCACAGCTTGCAGGGCTGAACATACCCAGAGCTCCTTAGTCAGTGTCAAGCCTAACATTAACTGCGTTAAGCCAGTCTATTAAATGTAGACTTGTTAAGAGTGGAAACAGCAGGTTCATACCCTCTCATCCTCCTGTTTTGCAGGTGGTAAGGTGAAGGTGAAAGGAAGAGAAGGTGGAGATGGAACTGCCAAATCATGCCAAACAACTGCTACTGCAGCTGAACCAGCAACGAGCCAAAGGTTTCCTCTGTGATGTGATCATTGTGGTAGAAAATGCCCTGTTTCGTGCCCATAAGAACATCCTGGCAGCCAGCAGCATGTATTTCAAATCCCTTGTCCTGCATGACAACCTGATTAACTTAGACACGGACATGGTGAACCCCACCGTGTTCCGGCAGATCTTGGACTTTATTTATACTGGTAAGCTCTTAACGACTGACCAGCCCGGTGAACAGAACTTTAATGCTCTCCTCACCGCAGCAAGCTACCTCCAACTGCACGACCTGGCAGCTCTCTGCAGAAAGAAGCTGAAGCGGAACGGCAAGTCCTTTGCTGGCAAGGCCGGTGGCCTTGGTGTCGGGAGATCTGCCAGGAGTCAGAGACTTTCCACTGCTTCGGTCATCCAAGCTCGCTATTCAGGGTCAAATGAGGGGTTGAAGGGCTCGCACTCAAAAGAGCTGTCAAAGGGAAAGCTCTCCGATGACGAGGTCTTCATCAGTAGCTCCAACCAAGAGAACTGTCACTCCTTAAGCAGGGGAGCCAGTAAGAACGGTGGTGGGAGCGGCAGTGCGAATGGGAGCACTGGGGACCAGGAGCTAGGCCTCGACCTGTCCAAAAAAAGCCCGTCGCTCCCTGTTGCAGCCTCCCATGATGACACGCAGCACAGCGAAAGCCAGCATGGCTCTCCCCAATCTGCCTCAGCCCCTGCAGCCAACAGTGCCTCATCGTTTGACGAGTCTGGAGTCGGAGCCCCCCACAGCATGGCGGACAGCAGCGACCCCATGGAGATGGATCTGAGTGAAGAGTGCCACCACTCACTGACGGAGAGCAGCCAGCGCAAGGGCCTCCGGCACTCAGTCCCGCAAGAAGGAGTGGATCAAGAAAGACAATGCCTTTGACCGAAAGGAGGGGGGCAAAGACCGGGATGAGGGCGAAGGGCTGCCCAATGGTATCCTGCTGGGGCCCTTGTCCAAGTCTGTGGAGAGGAGTCTGGCCGGGGCCTATGGCGCAGACCTACCCTACCCGTGTAAGGAGGAGGTGGAAAACGGCAAGGAGAACAGTGACGACAGCGGTCAGAGCGAGAGCGAGAGCGGCGGGCATACCAGTGCCAACTACGTCTACCGGCAGGAGGGGTTTGAGCCAGTGGCCTACGGTGACAACCTGTATGTCTGTATCCCCTGTGGCAAAGGCTTCCCGAGCTCTGAGCAACTCAACGCCCATGTGGAGACGCACACCGAGGAAGACCTTTACATCAAGGAGGAAGGCACATATGGCGGCAAGGATGAAGCTGAGGATTTGTCCAACCCCAACCAGTCCTACGCCGCGGAATCCCGACCCTTCAAGTGTTCAGTGTGTGAGAAGAGCTACAAGGATCCAGCCACGCTGCGGCAGCATGAGAAGACTCACTGGCTGACACGGCCCTTCCCTTGCAACATCTGCGGCAAGATGTTCACGCAGCGGGGCACCATGACACGGCACATGCGCAGCCACTTAGGGCTCAAGCCCTTTGCTTGCGAGGAATGCGGGATGCGCTTTACCCGGCAGTACCGACTGACAGAGCATATGCGTGTCCACTCAGGAGAAAAACCTTACGAATGTCAACTGTGTGGTGGGAAATTCACCCAGCAGCGCAATCTGATCAGCCACCTGCGAATGCATACCTCTCCCACATAAGCCAAAGACTCCAGAATGAGCTTCGAGCCCATCCGCAGTGATTTACCTTTCTGTAGACTTGCTGCTTAAAAAAAAACAAAAAGAAAAAAGAAAAAAAAAACAAACAAAAAAGGGGGCAAGTCCCCACTGTTCAGTCATGGGAGGCCTAAACAAATGTAGCTTTAACATTTAAAAAAAAAAGTTCCTTTTTTCCCTTTTTTAAAAAAAAAGAAAGGTCCACAGCCAAGCTGATGCATTTAGTCCAACTCTCCCTCCAAATCCTGGTGATTCGGCAAGAAACGCCACTTCTTTTTGCACACATTGACTTCATTGTCATACTGATTATCTGGAGCAGGTAGGAGGGGGACCATGGGGAACCTTCTGCTGGCTTCCCACTCCCTGCTCTTTCCTTCCTGTTACTGTCACCCTACTTGCCTCCTCTCTTAAACCCAAACTCAGCAGGGGCCTTTCTTGCCATCAAAAAGACAATAAAATACACCTTTCCAGTGGCCTCAATAGCTGTGAAACACCACCACCTTGCATTCACAAGTGCAGAAGCTGTGTCTGTGGACCATCTCACAGAGTTGGCAGCCCCTTCAGACGCTGTGGGAAAGCCATAGCAGCGGTGGAACCCACCACCCTTCCCCTGGCCTGGCGATGGCCGGGAGTGCACCAGCTTGAGTGATGCCTCCCTCACCATGCCTTCCTCTTTTGGTTTCGATCTTTATCCTTGGCACACGTAACCACATGCCACCTCCTTCCCACAAAACACACAAACCTCTTCTGCCTTACCCATGACTGAACAGGGCCTGGATGCCCTGGGAATTTCTTTCAGTGAGCAGGGGGTCGTCTTTACTTTTCTAGTAGTTTCGTATGAATATTCTTTGCTTAGAGGTACTTGTTTTATTAAAGGAAAAACCATTGTAACGTTTATGTGAATGTTTGAACTGGAAGGTCTGAGGTTAATTCTAGGGGGGGGTGGGGAGGGGGTTTGATGTAGGCTGGACTTGCTACAAGTTCCTTAGGTACTTTTTTATTATTTTTTATTTTATTTTTTGTGTGTGTATGTTTTTAGCTTTCCTCCCTCACTAAAGAGCGAGTCTGTGTGGACAGGCTTGTTACCTTTGCTACCTCTTGAATTCATGAGAACAATAAGATGGTTAGTGAAAGATTAGGCTTTTTTTTTTTCTTTTATTGTAAGTAATTAAATGTATAAAAGTAGAAGCTAAATTAAAGTTAAGGGATTTTTACCACCCCGTCCTTCCATCAAAAGTCAGCTAGAGAAATGTTTAAGCAAAGCTTGGCCAAAGACAAAGCAAAAAACATAGGTTGAGCCAGAGGCTGTGCTGGCTGCTTGGACTGGCTCATTCGCAGTCTCTTGGCTGGTTGTAGTCACTTTTAGATAAAAGAAGAAAACTTCTCTGAGCTTTTTGGGCCCTTTCCAGCTTTGTTTATTGAATCTGGATCCCATGGGGAGGGGAAAATGTCCCCCTCATCTTCCACTCCCCCAGCACATCTGGGTCAGTCTGTAAACACCTGGCAGGACAGAGGGTGAGGGCATAGCAGCCTATAATTTACTAGAATCCAGAGTGCAATAAGGTGGGGGAGAGGAGGAAAAAGTAAACCAAAGTGTTTCATATCCTCCCTTTTAGACAATTTAACACACGCACACACAAAAAAAAAGGAAAAAAAAAAAGGAAAAAAAAAAGAAAAATGAAAAGAAAAAGAAACAAAATGTTCTTACAACATCTGCATAAGACATCACAGCCAACAGCTGCTATTGGTTTAGGAGAGAAGACAGAGAACTTAGCCCACCAATTCTTGGCCCCCTTGACTTTGTTGGCGTGACCTTGTGGAAAGCTATGGCTTATTTCAAGCCTCCCGTGACTGTGGTGGTAAAAATTCACAGCCAGTAGAATCACCCCTTCTGAATTGAGTCAGGTTTACACTTGTGTTTTCTCAGTTGTTCTGTTTGGGTTTTTCCCCCACTCAAACCAGTTCAGTCTCTGCGGAAGGTTCTCCAGACCTCACGCTTTGTCTTTTTCAGAAAAGAAACAAAACCGATTTTTTTAAAGTTCTGACCAAAAAAAAAAAAAAGAAAAAAAAAGAGAAAAGTGATCATGTTTGACTAAAACAAAGGAATATAAGCTTCATTTTCTATTGAGGTTTTTTTTGTTTGTTTTTTTGTTTGTTTGTTAAGGTAGACTAGTCCGTAAGAAGTTTTTGGGTCAATTGAATGAACTGAGGAAACTGGAACCCAGGCTCCAAGCAATAGAGATCCCAAAGGCCAAGCCTTGGCCTGGTGTAATGTTACAGGGAACACGCTGGCCCCTCTCCTGCCATGCTCCAGGGTGCTGCTCCCAGTGCCATTGTCCGCCTGCCTGAACCCTGCAAGAGGGGAGCATGGATTTGTGTTTTTTCCTAACTGTGCTGAGATGTGCTGTTTTCTTCTGGGGGGTTAGGTGTGATTTTAGTGTCTTTAGCACTTCCACATTTTGAATATGTATTGAATTCTTTCTTCCTTGATTCCTTGCCAAACCCCCCTGAGAACGTCCCCAAAACAGCCTTTGGGGAGGACAGGGAGGGCCCTGCCATCTACCTTTTTCTCAGAGCTAGTCTCAGCACAGGGCTGAGGGACAGCAGTGCAACATTAATTCCTAGGCACTTTCACCCTGCCTTTACCTTCCCTCCAACCCCCCTAAAGCTGAGCTGAATCCCACCCTGGCTCAGGCTGCAGCTCCCTTGTGGTCCCCCCATTCCCTCGTGGCCCGGCAGTCTGCCCAGCAGTGATGGGGGCAGCAGGAGGGTGTCTGCAGAAGCCAGCCCTGGGACAGCAGCTCAAGCTGTGACCCACTGAGCCAAGCCACAGAGCAGCCCAGGGCATGAGGAAGCAGTGAGCTCCTCAGCAGGCAAATAACCGGCTCCCGCTCTCTTAACTCCATTTCCACAAGCATGTGTGTGGGTGATGTAGCCTCTCCCCTCCCAGGCCCCCTCATCATTTGTTTCTTAAGCCTTTGAGAATCATGCTGAAGTTTCAGGACCCAATGCTATTTTTAAAAACCATTTTTCAGAGCATCTTTCTTTTTTAACTCGATCCCCTCCCCAGCACTTAAACCATACGACATAAAGTCTGTGTACAGCAAGAGTATTGTACAAAAGGAGATTTTTGTTCTTTTTGTTTTCAAGTAGCTGTGTAAAGTTGTGTTCCATAGATTGAGTATAAACAACATTTTCCAAATTGTGACAGTAATAATGAATAATTAAGAATACTCAAAGCTTCAGGGACTGTTTCAGGCCTGCTTGGGGCCTAAACACTCAACTGCATTTGTACGACATAGTATTGTATCAAACATTTTTCTGTATTTTAATGAGAAAGCAAAACACTAGTTTCATATTTAAGATTTTAAGAGTTTTGGGGTGGGGGGGCGGGAGTTGCATTTTTTGGTTTTTGTTTCTGTTTTGGTTTTTTTTTTTTTATTTTTTTTAAAATACACAAAGAGCCTCACGAGGAATGAAACAATTTAAAAACAAACAAAAAAACAAAAATTAAAAAAAAAAAGAGGCCAGGCAGCTTAAGTCTATGCTTTAGTCACTTAGTTCCAGAATGTTTTCGGAATAACAGGAAAAAAGATAAACTAGCAAAAGTTGTATAAAAGAATAAAGAAGCTCATACCCAAATTCACAAAACTATTTTTTAAACCAAAGCACATTTGAATGAGTATGGAACCTCACTTGGCTCAGAAAAGTACTAATATATTTATCTCATTGTTTACATAAACTTTTACAGTTTCAGACCTCAACAGATCTAGGGGCCAGTCAAAATTAATCTTTGCTTTTTCCATTGGTTTGTCTGTGAAGGCTACGCAGCGCTCCCCAGCCTGGGAGGGGGACCTGTGTCCCAGCCTGCATTCCAGCGCTGCTCGGGAGGGCAATGACAAATACGGCACGTAGATACTGTTTTCTTTGTCTTCAACCCATAAGAGATGTTGCTGGGAATGAGACCCAGGCACTATTGTGGTGGCATTCCAGCCTACCTCTTCCTCAGAGGAGTCTGAGGGTATCAAGAGGGCAAAGACAGACGCAAGATGCTCCAGAGATAGAGAAGGATGTTGTCAGAAGATGGGAGCTGCTGTACCCAGCACATCTCCTTACTGTTAGCCATGGGGAGCTGGGCTGAGCTGCTTTCCGATCCTTTACCGAAAACCCCCAAAACCAAATTCCTGGCAAGGAAAGCCCCAAAGCCCAGCTCTGTGCATGTGGGGGAATTAGCAGGAGCCACAAAGTTCACAGAAGACACCAAAGAGCTATTGACATGCAGCTTCTGTGAAGCTTTGTGGCTGCTGACATGGAAGAGTACGCACAACTCGAAGGACCCCTCTGCGCCTGGCAGGGCTGTGGCAGAGGTCGCTGCTCTCCCTGCGCTGACTTGGGTAGCTTTAATGGTCTGGTGTGAGGGCAAGAGCACAGCCCCTACCTGCCTCCTCCTGTTCAGAGCTGTGCTGGGGCCTGAGCTGTACTGTTGGGACCATCTGAGCCACCTCTTAATTTAACAGCTGGATTGATTCACTCCAGACTTCACAGTCAGGCCCAAAGAGCCCAGCCAAAACTCCTAAGGCATTCTAGGCGGGAACCTAAGCTTGATTTGCATGTTAGGGCAGTTTAAAGATAACCAGTGAAGGTGGTTTGGTAGAATACTGCTGAAGCCAAAAAAAAGGATTAAAAATAAGGCTCCCCATCATTAGTCTTGACCCTTTGTAGCTTTTACCTTCTACACCAAAGCCACCTCAAAGATTTGAGGGGGGGCTGATGGAAAATGAAATATTAATTTTGCCTGGTCTTAATATCTAACAAAGATGGTGCAAACACTATTTGACAGTGTTGTTTTTGTATCAATATGTATGTGCAGTAATGAATGTATTTATTTCTCAGATTCTGTATGCACAGTTTTGCAATGTAATTCAGAAAGTTGCAAACACAAAGATGTGTCCGCAGGGTCTTCTCTACAGGATTTCAAAAAAAAAAAAAAGAAAAAATATATTAAAAAAAGAGAAAAAAAAAAAAAAAAGAATCTCAGAGACTCTCAGCATAGCCATAAACCATAACCTGTGAAGACAATACAAAGACTGGACTTTTGTAGCTTTGCATAGAAGAGGAATTTATGTTTTGCTGTATTTAAATGTTTCAATTTACAGTGTCACTCTCTTAAGATTCCTGTTTTGGTTTTTTATTTCCTCTCTCTCGTGTGTGTGGAAAGCATTGTTTTCAAGCAGTGCAGGTTCAAAGTCTGGGTTAGCAGTATTTTACCGTGTCGCTTCAGTTCTGAAAAGCAGGAGTGTGGGTCTTGACCAGGGAAACATCCAGTGCACTCAGTGACACAAAACCAATTCTGAGGTGAGTGCTGGCAAAATCCAGAGAAGGTGAAAGTCATCAGCGGAACAGCTGTGTGCTTCTGATTGCAGCTTGTGACTGAGACCAGCCTCTTGTCCTGCCTGACAAGACATAGCTCCTTTACTCTCCCTCATCCCTCACTCACTGTTTACTGTGGTAGCAATAAGGATCTCAGAACCGGGGAGCTGATGCCTACGATACCTAGAGGAAGTTTTGTGCCAAACCCAACAGCCTCTGTGCCATCTTCTTGGCCTTGCAAACTATACTGAAGCATCAGATTCCCTGTAGTGTAACGTGTTTAGAGTCCCAAGGTCAAGCTATACACAAAGCCTCTTATTCCAGCAGTACTGGTGGAGTCAGCAGTTATGGACCTCCTACAGCCTTAAAAATTAGCATAAAGAAAGGATGTTTGTTGATTTATGGATATTTGCCAAATTCAGAAACCTTTCCAATCAGCTGTGCTGGAGTTAAGGGAAAAGCAAATAGAAAACAAAGAGACAAAACCTTCCTATATTTTTTAATGGGTTTGAGAAGCTCTACATAGCAAATACCTTGCTCTCCCCAGACAGCATAAATGCTCACCATTGAGATGGCATGTTTGAATAAACATTTGTTCAAGCAAGAGTTTAAAATCTAAAGGAACTCTGAGGTGTAATTCTGGAATAATTCAATCGACTTCTGTATTTTTTGTCTTAGTTTTTGTTTAAACTTAATAATTTGCTCCACATCAGCAAAGTCTCTCCATTTCTTGTAAGCCCCCTTTTTTCTGTAAGCTTACCCTTGCAATCCAGAACTGACCATGTTCTTGAAAATTTGGTGGTTACTTTCAATGGCTGAAAGTAGCTTGCTGCAATGTTTTAAGTCTCATGGTACTTTATCGTCCTGATTTTAGTGCAGCGGACATGCAGGCAAGCAGTAGCTGGTTCTCAGCCTCTTTCCATTCCTCGTATTTTGCATTTTTCAGAGTAGGAGATCTCACTTTTGATGATTTCCCATTAAACTTGCTAAATCTGCTGCTTTCCTTGTAAAAGGAGAAGATACGGAATCCCTTGTGAGGCAGTTCCAGCTCTGCTGTAAGGCTCTAAGCTGGACCTCCTGATGAGGAAGGAATCTTTCTTTCAGCCCTAGTTAATCTCTGCGTCACAACAGAATTACTATTTATTTTGCTTTCCTTGTTTTAACTGGACTCAGAGAGACTGAAATGCAAGTTTAGAGCTTTGTTCAGTTGTCTCCTATCACCATCCTCTTCTTTCCTTCCTTCCACCAATTTTACTAAGTATTTTGAAGCTCAGTGTTGAACACATGGGGATCGATGGGTCAGTGTTTTTGAACAGAGCAGCCCCTGTGCAATGCAGTAGGGAAGGTCTACACCAGAACACTTCATGCTACATTTGTTGGCAGCTGGGGGACGCAATTCCTGGTGCTTGTTTTCCCTGAGGATGGGATGGTTTTAAGCATTCTCATTCACAAGTTATCAGTCGAAGCACCTCGCACAACTGTTCTCTAACTTTCATAGGAGTTTGGCTGGCTGGGGATAACTTTTCTATGAGGAGAGGATCTTGTTCTGGCTGGCTGGATATTTTTTCCCCATTTTATTTGAATACTTCAACTGAAAAAGGGATGTTGCATCTCTGTTTTATTTTAATTTTAAGCCTTAACTATCAGTCAGTTGAGGAGCCCTGGATGTTTCCTGGGGAGGGGAAAGGAGGGAAGGGCAAGGGAAAGGCTGACATTCCTGCTGCAATGTTCTGTTCATTTCCTTCAAGAGCTTGAATTCAGGTCAGAGCCACACATAGTTTGTGGCTTCAACTCAAGTGTCATATAAAAAAATACAGAAATTATAATATGATCTCAGCATTCAGAAATTTGCAGTCTTAATGTACAGTGATGAAAAACTGTTATTTTATGATCTTTTCATTAAAAGCTTGATTGAAAAATTACATCTTTTGCTCTAGAGTTCACCCTGTTCCTATAGCTCTCTCCATGTCTTCTCCTCATTTATTCTTGCCTAGGGATTTGAACCAGCTACTTCACAATGCAGACACCCCGCACGCACACAGAGCCAAGAGAGCCACACACAACTTCTCATTCTAAGCCCCTATGCAATCTGCTCATAAGCCAAAATCTGATGCTCATTAGAATCTATAGAAAGGAGGAACTGCCTGGGCCTGGTGCACAGTAAACGTGCAGGCAATGAATAACGGAGAAACAATAATTTCAGCTTTCTTCTTGTGACCTTACACAAGTTGAGGCTGGTTTTGATCAGTTACCTCTGCCTTGTCCACAGTTTGAAAGCAGTGTTTGGCAGAGACAGTAAATGGACCTGCTGATCCGTAAATCCCTTCAATCCATTTGGATTGTAAGTCTGACTCCCTGAGCACACCTTTGAGGAGCAGAGAAGCAGCTGAGGCAGAAAAGTTTCCTAAAAGGAATTATGGTTCTCCATCCACCTGTGGTGCAGGTAAAAAGGGGAAATGCTTCCAGGGAAGATGGCTGTAATGACAAAAGCACCCATTGCAGATCTCAGCCTCTCAAATGTTAAGATCCAGACATTTTTCCTGAGGCAGGTTAAGGTCTGTCCCTAGTAAAATTAATGAACATTTCCTTGGGCTGGGTTCTCAGTGTTCTTTTCTGGTTCCCAAACCATCTTTTTGGATCTAAGGATCCTTCAATAAAATACCTATTTAATGGAGACAAATTAAGCATCTTCACCGTAACACAAGATCCAAGCCTAGTATTCTGCAACACTTCCCTTTGTCACACTACTCATCACCACAGTTTTGCTGTTTTCTCCCAGAGCCTATTGGAATGCCTTAATATGCATCAAAATAACCCTGGTGCTGAATTCGTATATTTCTTTCTGATCCTTCTTCCTTTCTTTATAAACACAATGCTGACTATATTTTAAAGTGACTGACTGAAGGAGCTTCAAGTTTAGTCAGTTTTCTGACAGGCTGCACAGTCAGCAGCACTGGTAAGAAAATCATTTTTATTTGTCCTTGGAGATGTGTTTTACCCAGCAAGGTTAAAGAGAAGGACAAAAATGAACAGAAAAACAGATGAAGAGCTACAGAAAACCAGAGGCTGTTTTTCAACAGCACAGATGTGGTAATGAGCCTGTTCTCTTCCCCCACCCCAGCTACCAGTGACATGTCTTTACCTTTTTCTTTCCTTTATTAACAATTTCTTCTGGAAGGTTTTGCTTCCTGGCACCCATTTCTCTGTGGCATTAGTGGTTTCCAGCATAGTTAATAGATTGCATGTTCTATTTTACTGTCTTTGCCATGGTAAGCTCCTTTTCACCTCAAAAGATCCTGTGACAACTATACAAAACTCTTCATATAATTATTCACAACTGAAATGCAGCTGCCTCTGTGGTGGAACACTGAAATATGTACAACTGAAGCACAGAGCACAGGATGTAAAGGATACCAGATATGTCTGGAATGCCTGGGAATTTGTACTTTCTTCCCTCTGCTTTCATTGCCCCATTTATTGGTAGGACTTCTTTTCTCCCAAACCCACACTTGCTTTCTCTCTACTACTCTTCTCCCTCTTGAAAAGCAAACAGACTTTGGGTTAAACCTTTGAATGACACGTTTGGGTTCTGCTTTTCTGCCTGGAATACAATTTCGTCAAAATTGGGGCTTTTCTATTAGAACAAAACTTCTCCATTTTTTTAAATGAAATTTTATTTCAGCCACTGTTGAGGTCCCATTTGCTGAATAGATACAGATGCAGAATGTTTGTTTGCTTCATGAGAACTCTGATGACTGCTCCCTTATTAAGAAGTTACAAGGGAAGGACAGGTTTTTTAAAGAATAATTTCAGTAAAAGCCAAAAGCCAAAAGGCCTCACTTTGCAAATTACTTCTAAAATATGCCTTCATTCTGTTCTGTATTGAAAATAAACTCTCAAGGGCTGGAGGTTTTATCTGCAAGTAATGTAGAAGCTGTTATCAACTATCAATTTTGTGTATCTACCTGGGTTTTGTTTGTCTGGATGCACTACAGAGTTGCCCAGGTATAAACACACTGATTTTGTGTGCACTTGTGCAAAGCCTGCTGCGTACTAAGTTTAGCGTGCCCTGGCTTAAACTGTGAATAGCTAAACCTGGTGCCTTTACCTCAGCAGAACTCATTGTTCCTTGTCTTCTTTTCTTGTGCAGTGGCAGCCTCCCATAAGCTGTACCTTGAGAATCCAACTGTTTCTCAGTGTTCATCTCATTAAGACTGTGTTCTTCCAGCACCCAAAGCCAACACCCATCCTGCCCCTCACCTTGAGGTACCTGGATTACAAAATCTGGCATACAGGGCCAGAAATACCCCAAAGTTTGCTGTTTGCACCAAAATTTGCCTGCTTCTACAACCCCTTTGAGCACTGCTCTTGCCTCAGTTCTGCAGTTCCCTCTTATCCTAGAGGTCACCACGCCACATCTTCCTTCTTTCCTTTCATGGGCTCTGTAGCAGCAGTCAGTTTGGTTTGGGTTTTTGCTGGGCTTTTTTTCTCTGCAGCTGTACTGTCTTAGTGATGAACACTATTGGAAACTGCTGCAGAGCAAGCTCTGAGTCCATATGTTTCAGCTCATAGGCTGAGCCAGCTGTAGAAAAGCACGATCTCCCTGCAATTACAGTGCATCCATAATCCAATACTATAGAGTGAAAAACATTCATCATGCTGTCTTCTTCTGTTCCAGGTGCTAAGAAGAGAGGCCAATGTAGCTGGTATGTATCAGTCTGGGAGGTGATAGATGGCCCTGCCTACTTGCTTTGCCTTCTGCCTTCTCACCGTTTTGCTCCTTACCTTAGTTCCTTGCTCAGTTACAGAGAGCACTGGGAGAGGAGAGGTGTTGCAGGGCTCTCTCAGCAGGACAGAGTCATTTTTTTGGTAACTGGGCTCTGAAGCAAAGACCTAATTCTTCCTCTCAGTTCCTGTCCATCCTCTCCTTTTTGTACATGGTAATTCATGGTTTTAAAACCAGACAGAATCCTGCTGACTCCGGATTCAGACTCAGTCTGTTCAGTTACTATTGGTTGGAGATTTTTAACTTGATAAAAATCAAGAACACTTCCAGAAGCCTGACTTGAAACAAGCAGCACTAGTAAAGACATGACACAGCCTTTTCTTGATTCCAGAGGACAGTGATGGCAGAGCAGATGCTACCTCTAAGGTTTTCTGGTCAGCCCCCCTGCACAACATGCGTGTGCATTGTCTAGTTGTTTGGTGTGCACCTATGGAGGGTTCAGACGCAGGAACCTGGCCAGACTACATAACCACATCCCCTGGCTGTGGCCGCACAGTGAGCACTTCATGAGCACGAGGCAGGAACTGAGCTCCACACCTGGGCAGATGCTGCTTCTCTGTAGCCCTACAGATCTGTGTGCCTTTACATTAATGGGCCTGGCCATTCAAACACCACCTGGGGCTGCCCAGACAGATCTGGCCGCAGGACAGAGGAGAGGGCAGCATCACCAGATGGCCCTTATCAGTCTCCCAGGCATCTGTAAACCACGCAGAACTAAGCTCTGGGTTTCTAGCCTTGTCACCAGAGGCTCTTGCTACCCCTATTGCCTGGCAGCAGCCTCCTGCCAACTCCAGCTGGTCCCCTTGCCACAATAGCAGCCAAAGGCCAGCCAGGGAAGATTGCACAACCAGGCCTTGATCTGTACTTTCCACTGCTCAGCCAGCAAACCCCTCCTTTTTTCCAGCACAGCTGCTTTCCATCTCTGCTCAGGAAACATGCCCTGCTTTTGATTCCTGGGTCTTGCTTTATGAAGCAATCATGGGCAGGCTGTCTGGGTGGAACGGGTCACAGAGTGGCTGTGGGATAACTCTGGATTCTGAACGCCAACAGAACAAAAGCAAGCTTTGCCAAGGCTCAGGTGAGCCTGGGGTCAGCACACAGACAGGCTACTGACGCAAGCATGAACGGAGGGTTTTCTTTCTCTGGGCAGTGATGGTTGAACCCCACCTCCCTTTTCCTCTCCTGACACTTGCCACAGCCTTTTCCTGGTTAGATTTACATTTCAGTAACAATGGCGGGTGTAAGGGTGATGGTGTCACACTTTCGCTACCTCTCACATAAAATTCCCGGACCAAGGTGGCTGTGCCTTCCCAGGCCGCCAGCCATGCATGGCTAGGGTTATAAGCTGCCAGTTTGACCCCTTCTAGGCATTCTGGTTGACGGTATCACAACACACAACTGCAGCTTGGTAACTTGTAGTCCTAACATTAACGACACAGCACACGGCGCAAGCAGAGCATGGGGGTGGGATGGCAGACAGTAGGTGGAAGCCCAGGATGAAGCACAGACTCGGATATACTCCACTCAGGAATACCAGCAGCCAGAAGTACACTGGCATTGCACTTCTTGGCTTTCTCCCCAAAACACTGGAAATTAGCCAGCTCCCTGGTCATGTCGACCTGGAAATTAGCTAGCTTCCTCAAGGGTTAAGGCATTAATGTTAACACCATCTATATTAACTGAAAATAATATGTGTGCAAAAAGGTCTGAGTTACAGCTGTTACAGGGGTCATACCTTGGCTCTTCTGCGTCACTTATATGTGAAGTGTGGTCCTTTACAGCAGAGTGTCATTTAGGCTAGAATGGGTAGAAGGGGCAGTTATGATGAACAGCCTCGGAGCTCACAGAGATGTGCCTTGGAGCAGGCTCCAAGATCACCAAGGCCAGAACTGTCCTTGCTGGAGGAGACTGATCCTGGAGGAGCAAAGCTTAAGACTAGCTGGGCACCATCATCAAACTGCCTGGCTGTGCTTCTAAGTAGAGGCAACAGACAGAAAAAGAGAAGGGAAGCAGAGCTCTGCCTCCTTTCCTTTTGCAAATTTACACATGATCAGTTCCCAGCCACTCTAACTGGTTTAAGAGTGTCCGCACAAAGGACTTACTGCCATAAGAGGAAGTATTAAAAAATCATTTAATTGAATCACTGCTGTCATCACAAAAGCCACAGCCTGCAGCGGCAGCAGTTGACGTGGGCAGCAACTAGGGAATCTTCCGCTGTAGCTACTTCTTCGCTTTTAGTGGGAGCCTTTGTTTCAGGGCAGGGGGTGCAGGTGGGAACTGGAGGAGGGAAAGGAACACAAGCAGCTCAGGTGTCTCTGGCAGTGCACCACGGTCCTGCCCAACAGACAGATGGAGCCTGCTCTTCCAGTCTCGGGGCTCTTGTGAGCAGAGCATGCCACTCACACCAGGTTGTGCAATAGCAGCTTAGGATGTGCACAAACACTGGCAGGAGGGAGAAATGTCAGTCCTTGGCGTAAACTCTGACCTATCCTGGCTTCAAGCCACTGATGGTAGTGGTAAGGAGTATAGATGCCAGGGCTTGTCATGCACTCACAGTGCACTCTATCTTCCCAACAAGGTCTGTCAGGCTCCTCCTGTGCTTTGCTTTATATGTGTACACACAACACAGTCTATGAGCACTGTGTCCTGCCTCTTTCCTTTGAAGATAGCAAAGGTGAGAGGGATCTCCATTATTTGATAGAGCATTTAGCTTAATGTTCTGAACTCCTTATGAGATGGGTATCTTCCATGCCTCCTGACCACTCTGAATACTTTCTACAGAGGCATATTAACTTCCCTTGATTTGGTTGGAATGCCTGCCAGCTCTCATCACCCTTTTGCCACACAGTAGTGCTCTGCAGGCTGTCATGCTACAGAAGACCTCTGACCACAATGTCCAGACCAATTTCTGAACCATAGCAAAACTGTAATACAAGTAAAACAACAATGTTCAGATGGAAAGGTAGCCCAATAGTGGTTCATGCATGGTCTGTGGGGCACATCCTCCCAGCAGCATGGCCCCTTCACACCCTAAGAACCAGTGAAGCAACATTCTTGAGCAACAAAGGGAAGCATGACACAGTGGCACATAAAATGAACTTGTTAAACTTCTACTGCCATGTTCTTTCTGCTGGGCTCAGATTTAACCTTATCTCCAATGTCAGTACCTTGCATTTACCTTGATCTCCATTTTGTAAAGTCATTTTTACAGTTTCATTTTCTCTTGAACAAGGTTAAAGAAGTTTAGGGAAAAGAAACACTTGATTTGGTTTGATGCCAAAGGTAATCCCCTCCCCTCCCACCCTGTTTTCAGTTTTCTCAATGTAAACAAGAGATGACATACTTTTTAAAAAGCAGCTTTCCTGGGAATGCTGGTGTCCTGAAAACATGTGCCCTGCAAATACCAGTGCTTGCAAAGAGCTGTAGAAGATCAGTCTGGTTTTTCTGCACTTTGGGAACTAGAAGATGGGCTGGATTCCATGCTCAGTGGCTTCAGTCTTTCCTAGAAATGACAATATATGAAAGCACTGAAACATAAGAGCAAGCTAAAAGATGAGGCTCCTTTCCCTTTAACAAGATCTCTTAAACAGCCTTCCTTGACATCTTAGTAGAGTTGACTCCACTGAGATACTGAGGAAGGTGATGCTTTGGCAAGCTGATCTCAAATTATGCAGTACACCAGTACAGGTAAGAGAACAACAAATAGACCTAGTCCTAAAAGTTTCTGTATTGGCTGGTTCAACCTGCCTCATTAAGCCTTGTAAAAGGACAGATTTAAAGTGCATTTCTCTAATATGAAGCAAAGCCTGGCACTGTCTGCTGCTGGAGAGCACTAAGTTCTTCAGACAGCCTTGAGGTGCTTGAAGGGAGGATTTGTGAACACACACAAAAATATGTGAAAGCACACTATGAAGGCTGTTAAAAAAGCCAGAGAGGTTTAAGCTGTGGTGCCCTTCAAAGGAGGACTGTTCTGAGCAGAATTAGGTAACATCCCATCTAAACCACAACTGCCCGTGTCACTTAAGCTGATGGAACTGAACAGGTATTAACCAAGCAGGGGGAGGGAAAATTTCAGAAAGGAGCCTTTACAAAGCTTTGATCATCCATTTTGCCTTTTGTTCCTTCATATCTGCTACAGCCAAAGCACTTCATCAGGCAGCTGAGAGGATGGCTGGTTTAGAAGTGTGCATAGCAATAAGGAGAGTTAGCAAAGCTACATCAGGTTGCTTTAGGCCTTATCCAACTGAGGCCAGAATATCTCCAAAGATGGAGCTTTCATACACTTTGCTGGGCTACCTGTTCCAATGCTTCACCCACTCTCACTGTGAAATCCTTTTCCTCACATCCAATGGGATAAGTAAGGCAGCAGGCTGAGGGGTTTGCCTAAAATGCCAGCATTATACTTTTCTCCCTAACTTGACGAGTGAAGGCTCCAGGCCATCAGGAATATCACACAGTGACAGCACTACAAAGGGAGCCTGCAATATAATTATGTATGGGCAGACAGGCTGGAGGGGCCCAGGGGTCTGGAGATGACAAAAGACATAGTAACTGTCTGAGCCTTGTCTTTGTTTCTCAAGGCCTGTGCCAACTGTGTTGCCAACAGCGTGTGCTGTGCACATTAGGTAATGGTCTGGAAAAGCCTTCCTTCCAGAGGTATAGTCTGTGTTTGTGGTCTTTGCTGCTATGCAGCCAGCCAGTTCTTCCTCTTCCTTAGCTTTGTGAGCCTGGGACTGTGGAGGAGTTGGCCCATGTAAGGACTGCAAGGAGCAGTCATCCTCTTGCTCAGCTCTCGAGCTTGTGAAGGAGTGGCACTGTGCAATGCTGGAGGCAGAGCAGGACACAGCTCCTGAGCAGCAGGTGTGGTATGGTACAGAGCAAGAGAGGGCCTGAGGAGATCCAGAATGCTGAAAGCAACAGATGCCGCTCTTTGTCTCTTAGGCAAGCTGAGCCTAAGCTCAGCTTTCTGTGCTTTTACAATTTACAACACAGGGAAATACATATTTAGAAAGTGGCAATAGGATGGTTAATAATAATAGGTTAATGCCACCATATCTGCATCCACTCTGCTTTAAAGAGTATGTGAGGCCCTGCTTTCCTCTGACAAATGGGTGAAGGGAGAGGCCAGGCACTGGACATTTATTCAGTTTATTCTCCTGGCTTCGAAACTCTTAGTTATAGTAAGGCTAAGAGCCAAATACAACTCTGTCTTGAACTGTTCCTTCTCCTCCCCCACTAAAGAATGATCTTTAAGCTCTGGACCCTCATCTCCACCCAAAATGACTGCCCTGATTTATTTTATGCTTTTTTGTTGTTTCCTTTTAAATCACTTCTAAGCTAAGCTTTTGTTTGCCAAGTTTTCAGCCTGGAGCAAAATCTTAGTCGAATTATAACCTCCTCTCCTTCCCCTTGAAAAAGAGGTGTTTTTCTGGAGATGCTGCTGTCCCACCCATTACTCACCTTGCTGCTGGGAGGCAGAGGAGATGGCAAGCATTTCAAATATCAGCATCTCAAAGTTCAGTGTTGCAGGCATGGGCATACATATGGTTAAACCATTTCCCTCATATCTTGGCTCAAAATCCTTGGCATAGATATTGCATGGCAATAGATGTGTCCAGGGAGCTGCGAGGGAAGGAATAAAGGAGACAAAGTGGTTAGGTTTCTCAGAAAGGGAATGGCTGTGGGCTGGAATATAAAGAAATGCCAGGACTGGAGAGTCTGCTCTCTCAGCACATTAAAGAGCTTTGTCTGTTCAGAGCAGCATGATGTGAACCTGCATTTGAGAAGCCCCCTCCAAAACACAGGCTGCTGAAAGCAGCAAACAGCTGAGACCAGTGCCTTCCACTGAAGGGAGAGATGGGAAATGGTTTGAAAAGGCGCTATAACCTGGAGCTTCAGAGACTTGGACACTTCTTTTCCTCAGGGATTTTGGTTTCCCCAATTAGAGCCCAGTGAAACTGAAAATCCCTGCTCAGCTGCCAGTGAATTTCCAACACTGATTTTGAAGCCAGGAAGGTTCTGGAGAAGACATTTCAAAGTAAGCAACCTCACCTCCCCAGCTGCCTGCTTTACCAGTGGGATCCAGTCCCTCATGCTTAATCACAGCATGCCTAAAAATCAGTGGTCTGGGAGGGGGTGTGGGAAGGCACAAATAGGAGAGGTGTAAAACATATTTGGAGGGCAATTCCCTGTGGATTTGTCAGATCAGGACTGAAAGTCCTTCACTGGATTAAAGAACTTTCTTGTACAGGAATTGATGCCTAAATTACTCCGCATTATGACCTTTCATTATTTTTATCAACTACACCCCCTCGTCCCACAAGATCAGTTATCAAGCAGCAGTTGCCTCTCTCCACGCAGGTCGCCTGCAGTTCCATCATGCTCCCTCTCCTAAGGAATTGCTCCATGTTAGGAGCCACCATAGTCTGCAACGATGTTTTTCCACATGCTGACATTGGCAGCAAGTTACATGATTGCTAGGCTTTAAAATACTCAGTCCATAGATCTGGCTGTTGACTGGGAAGGAGAACAAACAGCATTCAGCACAACAAAAAGGCCAGTTCTGGTACTGAGCAAAGAAGGGAGCTGGGCCCAGGACTAGCTCTCAACTTGGTGACATCAGATGTGAAAAGCCATCAGAAGACAGAGATGAAAAACTGCTCATGTCCTCTATCACAATCTTCACATTCATTAAAAAAGCCCCCCCCCCCCCCCCCATGCCTAGAAGCCTGCAGGATGATAAATACTTAAAAGCCCATGTGTAAGGCATCTTGTGATGCCTGCCTGGATCTGCAGACAGCCTGGGAAGCAAAAGCTCTTATCCCAATATAAGATAACTAAGAATCACAGATCTGGAAAGGATAAGACAGCAGCAGCTCACTATCTTTCCCAAAATACTGTATTTCTCACCTAGCCTCCAAACTACTACCCCAGCTTTCCAGGGAAGGATTAATGTGGAATGCAGATAGAAACTCTCTTTTCTCCACTCTCAGTGGTGTGCCAAGATCCCAAACTGCACTAATTTGACCTTGCTAGGCTTTTCAAGGCAACAATCACATGGGTCTCTGCCCTTAAGACTTGACATTCAAAGCCTCCAACCCTTCAAAACCATCTTCACTTGCTTGGCTTACAGCTGCCCATATCCACAGGACATGAATGAGTTGTAGGCAAAGAATGGCTGGGACGTGCATTCTATTGCAAGAGTTGTGGGAGAGCAGAGACTATCACAAACCTTCCCCTCTCTACCAGGTGACAAACACGACAAACCATGGACCCTTGCAACCTTCGCCCTTGCCTGAAGTCTGATTTTTTTCCCTAGAATATTTGTCTTTCCTACATTTCCCCTCAGTAATGATCTAATCAAGTAGAATTCTTCTGGTATTAATCAGATGAGCAGGGGAGCACTTTGTGGTTAATATTATCAATGGGGATGTCAGGAAGGCTTTGACAGGATTACCCTTGGAATTTGCCATTTATTAACTAGGCCATTAGCTAAAATGGCACAGCTGGGGTGGGGCTGGTTTTGCTTTGCACATGGGAGATGGCTTGTTGGAGGGTGGGGAAGCTGAGGGTGGTGGAGTTCTGTCTCCATCTGATTCAAAGATCTTGAACAGCTGCCCTGGCAGCCCTGAGATATCTCTCCCCATCTGTGCATCTTTCTTTGCTTTCATCATCTCTTCCCATTATTGGGAAATCATCACAAATCAGGCTGCAGACTGAGCTAGGAGACCTTGCATCAGCACACATAGGCTTGTGGTCCTGACCAGGGAGGATAGGGGTGAAGCCCTGCTGTTATGGGCTGTTCTGCTATGGGAGGCCAGGGATGAACACTCCAAGCCCCTTAGCCCAGGGCACCAGGAAGGAGAACCCAGGTTTAGAAATAGAGGCATATTAGACTTGCAGAAGCAGCTGGAACAGAAAGTAAGCACACACAGGAAGGTTAGGCAAGTGGGAGAAACAAAATGATTACTTTGTTTTCTCTCCTTGAAATTTAGCAGAGCTGTTCACCCAACACAGGCAGGCGGATAAACATGGTGGGGGAATGGAAGAATGCAATCAAACATTAAGGAGGAAATCAATGTAAAAGTATAGCTGCAACACTGTCCCCCTCCAAGCAGGTTTCTATCCCGAATTCCAGAGGTGCTAGGCACCATCTGTTGTGCTCCACACAACTTTACATGGGCTGATGCTGGAGGGAACTCTTGCAAACTTTACTCTCAAAGAGATCATTGCACCAAAGACAGAGGCACCCAGCACTGAAAGTGGCTGGGCTGTGAAGCAAAGGGCCGAAGAGTAAAAGAAACTCCCCTAACACACCAGGATACGTCTTTATTCATTCCTTATTCAGGCAGGAGCAGGGAAATAAAGTAAGACTTCTATTCAGTGCTTTTGCTCTTGGTAGCACACCTCAGGATGGCAGGATTCCCTTTGCACAGCTAGTTCTGCAGGCTGAATCCCATGCAACAACACTGGTTTCCTCGCAGGAAAGGGGTCTCTAGTCCTGGGAGAGAGGTGGAGCACAGAGCTCCAGGGCAGAGACCCTGGGGAGAGGACAAAGGCACTCATCAGGCCAGATGTGAGACAGTGTCTGGGGAGCCTAAAGTGCATGTAGCACAATGGAGGCCAGGCCTGAAAGCTGCCTCTAAATAGCATCTCACTGCCAGAGACAAACCCCTTACCTGGACAGAACCATCCCACAGGTGTGCCTCAGCAGGGCAGTTTTTACATTCCCACAAACCCGGAATACAAAGACATTGACTGAGAGCTTTTAGCATCTCCCCAGGCTTGTAGCTGCAGTACCTGTCACTGCATTCAGATACCCCACAGCGTTTATTTGTCATGGGTACATCAGTGGAGTAACTGGACTCAGGATGGACCAGAACTGGGCCCTCACAGAGCATTTTGATGGGAAAGAAACATTGCTCTTATCTAGAAAGGCAAATCCTGTCCTACCTGGTCAGCTAAAGAAAGAATTAACACTAGAATCCAAACTGCTGCAGGAACGAAAGCACATCCAACCCAGCCTCCTCTACTTCCACACACAGAGAATATGCTTGTGTAACTCTGCCTACTCTCACTTGAAATGTGGCACTTTTGCAGAGAAAAGCCAGCAAGAGGAAGCCCTTGAAATCTCGGTAAAAATTGTAAGATGTATTTCCTAGATCATAAACCAAGATCTTGCATCAGCCCTTTACCATTTATTCAGCACAAATAGAATGAACTGAAAATTTGACAGCTATTCCATAACTTCTCACACTGGTTATGGAAAAACCTATCAACTCATGTCTCAAAATCCAGGTGTGAAATTCCCATTTCTCAATTTGTTCCAGCAATTGCTCTGATGAGGGAACATCATCATTTCTTCATGAGGTATTTTGAAGAAGTCTGTCTCTGAACCCAAATTCCCTATATCAATGTCATCTTCTTCACCTTAAGGAGATCTCCTAGTCTTCATTTAGAAAGAAGGTTATGGGTTCTCATGGAGGCAGTTTGCTCTGAAGAGGTCCACCCAAAAGATAAATGAAAAGCCAAAAACATGTCAACATAAAAGAGAGACTGAACCCAGCAAAACTGCTGCTGATATTTGGGAGCAGAAACCACATGCCTCTTGCCTGAACAATTTCCAAACCATAAATGATGCTTAATGTGGAAAAAGTCATAAATGTACAAAAGTTACTTCTAAACCCAAAAACAGAGTTTCTTGCTTATGGCTTTGATGAATGAAGTGTTCTGTATTCTGGCGTCACGCTTGGCACTCTAAAAAACTTTGCTGCTAGGTGGAAATTCATGGCAGTGTATATCAGCATGTCCACTGCCTTTGCAGCAGACTGAAGAGTGCCCTTGAAGATCCTAACACAGGCTAGTTCTGTTGACTGCTCAAGCATGATGGAATATGTTCTCCTTCTACCAATGGTATATCACAAGAAAGGGTTAAATCATACTAAAAGGACTTTAGCTGTTGCTGTGCACTATGTTCTTTCCTACTCTCAGTTCCTACCTGCCTTTCAGCTAATGTTCAATTCAGCAAGAGACAATGCACAAATACATCATACTCAACCCAGAAGCAGCAGATTTAGGGATTTCAGAAGGACACAGGAGCTAAGGAAATGATGTTCCAGTCTCCTCTCTGTTACTGTTGGTTTGCAGACATTTCCAAGTATGTTCCAAAACTATATTTAAAATTAAGCTTTTAAAGTAAACAGTTTGCACTGGGTGCCAAGACTGCTTTAGTGCCAAAATAGAAAACTCTGTCTGGCACATGCACCACTTTCCAAGCAGGAAATCCAACAAAGCATTTAATACAACAGACATCATTTGACAGTCTCAACCAAGACGCCCACTTGGCACTGGCAATAACCAGTCTTCCATCAACTGCATCCAAAAATGATGCTTGCCTAACTCGTTATCATGCAAAACACTGATGGGAGTATCTTCCTCTTTTGAAGTCCGCTGGAACTGGAAGCGTAGGCTGAAAATGCCTGGTACACAACCATATAGAACATCTGAGAACCACCCTTCCGAGGTGGAAGCAGACAGAATAACATTGGAAAGCAGAGCTTCCCCAGCCTCTTCTGCACGGTGAGTCACAGAGTGTACACACCATGCTGGGGAATCCCTATGGGAGCTACAGCCATGGGCAACACAGAGAAGCAAAACTAACAACCATTGTATGGAAGAGGCTTGCTGGAGGAGGTCAGCAAGCCTGTAGCTGTTTTGTCAGCTCTCCAAAAGCAAGTAGCGGCTCATCAGCAGACCACAGCTTTGAGTGCCACTATCTGAACTGGTTTCCTTTTTCCCTACCACTAGTTATTTCCACGTTAAGTAATCCCAAACTTTTGTACAAGGATTTGTTTCTCTTCCTGCACCAGTGAGAGACAGGGGGTCTTCCTATGGTGTGAGAGAGCGCTACAGTAACTCCTTCACTTGCAAAAGCAGCAACACTTAGAAAAAACAATGAGTTGGATAGTGTAAGAGCTGCTACAAACACGTAGCAGTATTTTTGCTTAGAAACCTGTGTGTGACATCAGATCCACAGGACCAAGTCTCACTATCAACACTTGAGGATTCAGTTTTCTTAGGCAAAAATGGTCTGTTGAAAGAAATTCATAGCTGAAAATATTACATCACCATATGATTTGCTGAAACACACTCCTCAGCGATCTTCTGAAACCTTGCCTCTAGTCAGAGAAGGCATGCTACCTACCAATGGACTGTTCTGAGCAGGTCCTGATCCTTGTTTTCATCATTTCTAACCACTGAGTGATGCAGCTTTCCTTTTTAACTCCTGCACCTCAATTAAACGGGCTGTCAGTGGCTCAAGGCCAAGTCTGGCCCTCTCACTCTGACAACACACTTTAATTTTGCTGTTCAAGCACTTCTTCCGGGACAGGTGCCCAGTAAGTGCTTTAGAAACCAGAGTTTACTGTTCACAAGAGGAAGAATTTCAGGAAAAATACCATCATAACATCCGTGACAGGGGGGGTTTATCACTCTTGTTACAGCTAGGCACTTTTGGCCTTCTGAATTGTGCTTTTTTGGGCTCCCACCCACTGCAGGTTGTGGTTTCTGGTGCACCTGGAGTGAACATTGCCTCAGGTCTGTAGCATCCAGATCCATGGTGGTGTTCTCCTTGGACACTGGGAAGCAGTGATTAATGGGATCCTTACAGCCAGCTATTTAGAACTAAAGTATGTCAGGGGAAATATATCCCTCAGCTTACCCACGTTAGTATACCTGGTCTTTCCTTAAAGCTGGAACTTGAAAGACCCAAATCCTTTGTGTCTCAGCAGACACCTAACTCCCAAACAGGCAACAAGGCTAAGTGTTCCCCCCTAACAGCTCATGAAGTTCTCCTTCTCTTTTTCACTGTCAGTCCATTTTCCTATTTGACTTCCAACAAATGTCCCCAGCACAAGCAACTTTTACGCTATATTACTGGCTGGTGCAGCTAGGTTAAGAGTCTGCATACCAGTGAGCTGTTATACACCAGATGCAGAATGAAAGACTGAGCTCCACATGAGTGATGAGGCACTCTTCATCAGCGGTAGCTCTGTTTTACTCTCTGGCTCATTACTGAATGCTGCTCCTGCCTCTTACCCATGTGCAATGTGCATTGTCCTCAGACCTTCTGTACAGTCCCTAGGAATCCAGGCGTTGCTCTCATACTCCAGCCTGCTGCTTGCTTGTATTACCCTTCCTGTTTTTCCTATCCTTTTCCCAAAAGGCTGAGGCACTTTTTCCTCTTTCTCAGCTATCCTATGTGTTTTCCTCACACCTATTCAGAATTTCCCACCATAACAATCCAACAATGCTACCACTGCCTGTGTCACAGCAACAACCTCTGAGCAGTCATTCCTGGAGCTGCCATGGAAACACAAGCACCGATGAGCAAGAGCATTCTGGACAAGGCATGGCTCCTCACCTGCAGCCTGGGCACACCACCTGAACCTGCTGTCACAGTGCCCTGCCTCACTAAGGGCAGAAGGTAAACTGCAATCCTTTATTCCTCCACATGGAGCACAGGAGTACCCTGAATAAATTCCTTTTGTTGTTGTTCTAAATATGCTCATTTCTTTTGGGGACTTCAAAACTAGATTTAAAAAATGGTTAGGAATGAAGAATACAGTGGTACCCTATTCCAATGGATGAAGAGTCTCACCATTGTAATGCTTTACTCTCTTTCTCTCCTAAATTTACTGAGCTCCAGCTTTTAACCACTGAATATTGACACTTTTTTTCCCTAGTTGGACAATTCCATTATCAAGGTTGTGCTCTCAAAACAAGTACTAAGAGACCACAGTAAGGACTCCCTTCTATTCAGTAAATTAAACACATTGATAAATGGAGTGCTAAAATGGATTCTGAATTATCAAGAAGTCTCCAGCTCGAAACACATATACCAAGGGCCAAGTGTTGATGCAGCTTCAAGTCAATTGGCATTATTTCCACCAGCACTGGCGAGCAGAGCCAGGTTACAATGCAGTAGAGACAGTCCTGAACCCAAATTCCTCTAAAGAATGAAATGGTGCTTAGACCAGGCTTGAAGCTTTCTAGTGAAGAGACCCAAAGTTTGTCTGGTTGCCACACAAGACTCTGTTTGGTGACTAAGTATGCATGAGTATGTTGTTAACATGCCCTACGATCTTGAAAGCTGACCCTTTGCAATAAGAAGTGTGACAAAGAAACAAGCTCTTGAATGGTGGAAAAAAAGGCCGTATGCCCCAAGCACTGTAACCTGAGTAAAGGTGCTTTCTAAAGGAACAAAGATATTTGTACACAGGTGCCTGCTACAATTGCTGCTCCCTGAGTCAGTGGGTAAAGTGCAAGACAGCCACACTACCGGGAACTGGGCAGCACGGGAGTTTGAAGCAGGGAGGCTGATGCTGGTCTGCGCAGCCTCCCGATGTCACAACAGTTCCTGAAAATTCCTGAGTTCCAGGAGAGCTGCCCGACTTCCTCGGAGCCGCTGCCTCCCAGCTGCATGCGCAACACTGGCAGGCTGTGTATTTCAGGAATGTGAAAAACTGGCACAGTGAGCTCTGTGATTCAGCCAAGATGATGTGTTGGGACATGACTGAAGTTAATTAAAAGGAGCTTAAGACAGACAGACAAAAAAAAGAGTTTGCAAGACTTCTTAAAGAGCCAATTAATTATTATTTGCGGCTGCACACGCCAGCTGGGCCACAACATGGAATCTCCCCCATGCTTACCACTCACCTCAGAGCCTTTGTACAATGCCAAAGAAAACCCATACGCAGGTCAGCCTTCGGGAGCTCTGTGCTGAAATCCCTGCACTGGAGCTGGGTAGAACTTTACTGCAATCAGCAGAATGGCATCATTTACACCCACAGAGTTATGCTAGGTCTTAAATGAGCAAGAGATCAATATTATCTTGGTTGACATGTAAAACAGCATGGGCTACTGCAGAGCAGGATGACCCAGTGACAATCATCTTCATGTGCATGGACTGGAAAAGGAAGGACTGTCTCCGCCTGGAGTCAGGGTGGGGAAAGAGAGAATAACTGAATAATTTCATCCTCTCTACTGCATTATAGTGATAATTTTCAGAGCTGCACGAGGCACCCACACTAAAAGAAGCCTAGTTTCCCAGAATGCACTTCCAGACTAGTTTCCTATAAGGAATTTGTTGCCTCCTTAGCAATTCCCTGACTTTAAACTCCTCTGAGCTCCCAAAGACTAAATTCTGAGCTGCGAGTTTATGGCCCCAAGCCCTTCATTACCTCCCCAAGGACAGGAAAGCAACGCTTGCATGCATGAACAACCTCCTCACTTCCAATTCTTCTACACGTTCAGCTAGTGCTGTTGCAGAGGGAGCGGGTTTTGCCATAGACCAGCCTGGCTGGGAGCTGCTGCAGCCGCACTGCACTGCACAACAGCAGAGCAGCCAGAGCCACGCATGGGCTGCGCTGGCCCACGCTTTCCAAAACTTCCCCTTTTCCTGCTCAAGAGGAACAGACCCCATTACACCCTGTCAGTAACCAACACAAATGTTTAAGAGAACACTGCAAATTTGAACAAAGGGGACTTCTTAACTTCGGCTGCCTGTCATTCCGGCGGCTGATGGTGATCCCAGCTCACAAGGCTCCTGTGTGCGTGTGAGTGGCACGGCTGGAGCCTCCCTCCCACCGCTGCAGGCGCTGCAGGCCCCACACCTGCTCACACAGCCCTACCTGCACGTCTACCTTGGCAGCCCCTGTGGCATTTGCTGGGGTGGGGGTGGGAAGACCATGGTGTCATTTGCACACAGGTTGAGCAAACCAGGTGCAATCAGCTTGGGTTTGGCTGAAGAATCCTCCACCCTTCTCAAACTATTTTAACCGCTGCAGTGCCAAACCTTTAGGCATGCCCAGGGTAACAAAAGTGTTTGTCTGCAGAGAAGAAATCTTCTGGTCAATCACCTCAGATTCCCAAAGCCACCACAGGACGGACGGGTCACATTAAAGATCTACTGCTTAAAGACAGATGGCAAGTGCTCCAGCTACAGTACTTGGAAAATTATTTTAATCAAAGCAATGAAAGCACAAAGGAAGTACCATAAAATTGATTGCCATCTGAAAATGCTTTCACTGCCCTTCTACCACCTGGCCTTGGACAAGCTAAAATGATGCTTGAAAACCCTCTGAAGAGCACAGCATAGGGTCCAATGTGATGCAAGTGCAACAGGCAACAAGACTGTGACCTACCCGCTCCTCTCCAGAGGCTGCATCTCTTCTGGCGCCAGTGTGGGAGCATTAGGAAGGGTTCCCTGCTTCAGCCTTGAGACATAGTGCTTGGTTACCCACCATGCAGGTTATGCTCAGAAGGTGACCTGGAGGGACGTATATTCTACACTGCGTTGGAAATAAAGCACCTACTGCACACAGCAGCATATACACTGGAACACAAGCAGATAAACTGTGGCACTTCTGAGCAGTTCACATGTAACTCAGATGAGTTACAGCCAGGGCACTGTGGTGGCACAGGGACCACTGGGCAACCCAAGCTTCAGTACTGGGAAGCAGCACAGCAGTAGCACTGCACCACCCTTGATCACAGTTGCAGGTTCAGCCCAGCTCTATTCCACAGAGGGAAAATCCCTTGGACCCACAACGGGAAAATCAATCCCTGGTTCACTCACCTTTTGTCTTCCCACCCACTGAGCTCTGGTCTGTGGGGTGTACGTCCTGTGGCCCTCTGACACAAAGAAGGTTTGGGTACGAGATTTGTAAGAGCTGGACCATTCATTATCCATCCCTGAGCTCAGGGGTCCATGAAGTATATTAAGGGCTGCTACTTACTCTCTGTCTGTTATGTTGCACAAAATTAACACTATCATGACAAAACCTTAAGAAGGAAACCCCTACGGGAAGTTGCCAACTGCCCATCACACAGGCTGAGGGGGACACTGTGCGCAGAAAGGCCTGGAACAGCGGGTTTCATTTGAGTTTCTATCTCCAGTTGTTCTTCTAAACCTTTCACAAAGGGTTGAAGAAACGGGAGGAATTTGGAGGGAAGTCCCGACTGCAAATAGCTCAACACCTTGCTGGATCCTTGCCAAATGCAGTTTCAAATTAACAACTCCAAACTAGCAAAGAAAATGCTTCTTTCGACCCCCGGGGGGTCAGTGCGACACCCAAGCACAGGCGCAAAGGCAGAGCTCAGCTCTGACACTAAAAGACAAGGCTGCTCACCTCTCCCGGAGGCTGAAGCCCAGAGAAAGGGGCACTGCTTCTAGGAGGGGACAAAGCCTGTAAACCCCACAACAAAGGCCACTTTTCAGCAGCACATAAAAGAAGGAGGGCCCGGCTCTGCCCCTCCAGCCAGACCCCACCCCTCGCAGCATGGAGGCCTTCGCCCCAGCGCCAGCCAAATCTAATCAAGCCTGACACACAAGAGAAGCGGACAGCCGCTGCCTAAGGCACCCCTGGCCTCCCCGACCCACCGGGGCGCTGCCTTGCTCACGCCAGCCCCACGGTACCTTCCGGCCTTCTACAGCAGCCTGTCCCCCAGCCCGGCCATCACCCCCTCTGGTCAGGTAGGGTGAGGTGAGCCCCCTTCCTTCGCCAGCCTGGGGGCCTATGACCATCACCGCACCAAAGCTATAGCTCTGCTGGTGTGGGGGGAGAGGCGGCCCATGGCCCTGCTGTAGCTGGGCGCGAGCCCTTCCCTGCTTGCAGCCAGGACCCATGCTCCCTCTCCCTGACACCAGCACCCATCAGTGGGTACTGTGTACCCAGGGAGTCTTTTCCCCCTGGTCTTTACAGTTTAAAGCACAGCCAGTGTTGATTAAAACATAGGATCTGGGTCAGATCCTCAACAATACAAGTCTACCGTCAGATATGAGAAAAAAAAAACCAAACTAAAGCTTCAAAAGAGTTCATTTAAGCACTGCTGGGACAAAGAAGCACGTGCTGGAGGTAGAAAGCAACTCCAAGCAGTCAGACCTGTCTCCTAATAGCAGGGAAGGCTGAATATTTCCTAAAATTGCCCCTCCTGCATTACCTACTCCACTCCTCAGGTCAGAGCTCAGTGTGCTCCACAGCGGGTGAGAATCTAGCAAGGAAAGCTGAATAAGCACTGCTTGAAAGGGAGGAGGCAGGAATTCACCAGTGAAGAGGAGGAGAGAGCACAGGCTGTTTTTAGAAGTATTGGCACCACCTTAGTCTGCAGTGGCCAGGAAATTGGTTGGAAGTCCCAGGACTTGAGCAAGACACCCAGACCTGGGAGCCAGAAGAGGAAGGGACTTGGCAGAAATTCCCCTGCAAAGCAAGGAATCATTCTGCAGCAGAATATTCAGCTTGGCCTCGCTGCAAACAACCCCTGCCAGATACCTGATCATGCCACCATCACCAGCACTCTGCTCCCCTGCTCTAATATAGCCATGAATCTTCTTCATCCACATCTATCTTCCATTTGATCTGGTTTAAACAGCTTCTTCCTGCATTGCCCTGGGGCCATCACAGTGCTCTGCACCAACAGCGTCCCATCCCCCTGGCTTCCAGCTGCCCACCCTCATTCCTCCCACACTTGCCCTTTGGGCACTGTTGTCCCACCCCCTCCTTTGAGAGGCAATGGCTTATAGCACATGGCAGCGTGAAAACCACTGCTCTGGTCTTCCTGCGGTTAAAGACAAAGAGGCCAAGCATCAAAGAGCCAACTCAGGGAAATTCTGGCACCGTGCAGGAAGCTGAGATAACCTGGCTGATGCATTGCTAAACTCACTGCTTCAGTTTATCTTTACCCTTCCTCTGGGGGACTAGCTGTATGGAGCACGCCCCATGCACAGTGTGGTATAAAGCCCAGGGCAGCTGGAATGTTTGTAAGGAAACAGAGCAGATAGGGTAATATTATAGCACTGCATTTATTTTCTTAACTTGCTTGCAACACAGAAGGAGAGTGAGAGATGCAATGCCAGGCAGCTGGAATGCCTGACACCCACAGTAGTGATGGAGCTAAAATACACCTCCCTGTCCTGCAGAAAGTTGTCTGTGTCAGGGATCTGGTGCCAGCATAAACCCATGGGCAAAGCCTGAGAGGTTTACAAGAACTTGAGAGCAACATCACTTCAAATACAAACACCCACCTTAAAGATTCACTGTGCAAATGGCAGCCATGTCCTTGTTTTCTGAACATGTTTGTCCCTTTTGAAATCAAAAAATGAAGCAGAACAATTTTAACCGTTAAAGATGTTTTCCAGGGCACAACAATGCACTGAATAATTTCCCTTCATCTATTCCATGGAAACAAAAATAACTCTTTTAAGAAGACTATCATCAGTGTATCTCTCCCCAACAGACACGGAAAAGATAAATCTATGCTTGAGTTGTAGTCCTGTTTTAACATGCCATCTAATAAGACTGTCAATTCCAGTCCAGCAATGAGTATCTGTTGCTAGAGGAATAAAATCCTAGCTGAAAGTCTAGAGCTAAAACTAACTACCCTGGAAACATCTTGTTAATGAACAAATGACTGTGTAAAACATTCACTAGCAGTCACAATTGTATGCTAATTATCCTCTGTGTTGAAAAGAAGCATAAACATAACCAAATCCACTTGGGAATGACAAAAATTGAGACAGAATAAAGCAAAGTTCACTTTGGACCTGAGATTTGCCACAGCAGGTTTGAAGTTACACAGGAACAGCCTCTCCAGGCCACAGTTCTGGTTCCAGGCCTTTTGTCCACTGCATCTTGCTGCAGACTGGACCCTGCATTCTTCCCCTTTTAGAATCAATGCCTGCAAAGGGAAGGCCTTGTGCCCGCACAACAAAGTGTGTGGCACCAGCAGGCATGGAGGGAAGAACAGAGAATAGGTTAAAGCATGGCTAAAGGGATGACTGATAAGCAGAAAAGTACAAATTTTGTTCTTCATTACTTTTAAATTAGAATAAGCTTGTATCTTTGGGTGCCTGCCTAGTTTTTCCAAGCTAGCTGGATTCCCATCCTGTCCTCCTTTCCACATACTCAGTTCTGGCCATAAGCACCAGATGTTGAGGGATGTTTGTTTGTTTGAACTCCCCTTGCAAAAACAACAATAAAAGAAGGGAAGAAGATTGGATGAGTGCAGATTTGCTTTCCAGCAGAGTATGACTAAGGCAGGGAGGCAGCTTGGTAAATACACTCAGGGAGGACTAAGCAGAGGGACAAAAAAAAATGTACAGAGAATCACAAAAGAAGCAAAGGGATAGAAGTTTCTTGTTATTAGCAAAGTGAAGAAAATGGAGACAAAATGGGTGGATTGGGAGAAAGTTTTTGTGGGCACAGCCTGGGGGGGGTAGACAAGAGTTTAATCTCCAGGCATAGCCTAGTATGGACCCAGCAGACTGACAGCTGAATAGGTGAGAAAAAAAAGGGCATAAGACAGAGCAGAGAATGGGGCTCACTATTTGGCGAGCAGTCCAAATGTTGTGCTGGACCCTGCTTTGGTTAGTCACTGTTGTGTTACTGGGGATTTCACATTGTCTTCCTATAAGTTTATAACATTGAGGAAACTTCTCCAGGAAACTTGCCGTGCCTGCAGGGAAGAGCACTGTGATCAAGGTGAGCCACTGGGAGGTGTAACAGAAAAGCTGCAAGGATGAATGTGAGGAGAAAAAGTGTCTAAGAAATCCAAATTGATCCTGGTTTGTGGGACAGGGACAATCTGAGGAGGAAAAGATAACGTAGACAAGACAAAAAGAAGGCCCTAGAAGGAGAGGACACAAGTTCTTTGAACTGAAATTCTGCTTTACTTTAAAACACACACATTGCAAGAGAGATGCGCGCATGCACGCACACACACAAACAAGTCAAGTATCCACATGAACACAGTTGGTTCTGGATATTCCTTCTTTCTTTAATTGGTCCCAGGTGAGGCATCAACAATCACATCTGGAAATTTTTATACAAATGGCAGGAAAGCCAATGACTCGGGTCACAAATATTTCACGCTCTCTCTTTGCCAGAAACACAAGACAAATGTGGTTTACATCTGCCTCCCTATAAATACACACACTCACACTTGCAAGATTCTCTGCTATGGCAAATACTTCTGCACGGAAAAGCCGAGCTGGTCAGTGTGTCTCCCATCCCACCCAAGGGGGATTCAGTTAGAACTGAGAAACTGGATGCTGGGTGATACCTGCAGTCCAGGCCAGGCTTATCATTGGGATAAGGATCAAGAGATGGCAAAGACATCCTTACCGACTATAGAAGCAAAGCACAGAATCAAATTACATGGATGGACACATTCAAAAGCTGCTGCAGCCCCAGCCTCCCAGGGACAGACTCTCCATGAGACCACAGGAGAGGCTGTGCCATGCACACCCAGGTTTTGCCTGACACGCAAACTCAGCTTAGCTTTCAAAAGCTCATCTTTCAAGGAAAAAAGCCACCAGGCTTCCCTTAATCCCCTACTCTTCCTGCTGGCTGTTAACAGGCTTGCTGAAGAAAGGCAGTGGTGGCAGTAGCCCCCACCTGAATTTATCCGTTCCCAGTCAAGAAGAGACTGTACTAGTTTCTTGTCTGTGATTCAAGCAGGGCACTCCCTGACTTAACTAGCTCTACCCAGTGTACACTGGTGCTGCAAAATGCTGCAGAAATCCAACACATCTCAGTAGTAAGGACCTGTCTCTTGGGCATCAGAGCCCAGAACTCAGATCAGGTGCTAATTGTAGCACTGCTTCCTAGCAGAAACACCATGCTCAGCTTCTTTTCAGGAGTAAGCCTCAGAGAACACAGGATACCCTCAACACTCTTGCTGTGTGAGCATTACAGTTGAAAAAGGTAGACACAGCCTCATTACTATCCATTCCCAGGAATGCAGAGAAGACTTACTCCTCTTCAGTACTAGCTAATCCTTATAAGAACCACAAGATCTTTGGTTCTTTGCTCTTCTGATATGTCCTGCTAGTGTAGATGATGCTGTTAGCAGTTTGCAGTAGATACTGATTTAGAAGAACTGAGACCTGCTGGGTGCAAAGTGTGCAAAGAAGGCAGTTGGGCAGGAAAAGCTTACACATGAGCCAACTCTGATCCTATCTATGCAACTTTGTGTTGCTCCAGGGGTAAAGAGACTGTAGAGGTGACTAAACTAGATGTTAGATGGAATCTCCCAACACCACCAAAGCAATCCATTCAGCATTTTTTCGTTCCTTCTGCCTACCCTTAGCATAGTGGATGTAGCAGTAGCTATTTACAGAGCTCTGCCAACCAGTAGGATATTTCATGCCAGTTCATGCCATCAGAATTTGTACTGGACATGAGAGCCAACAGCACTCAGCTACTACCTCTCTTCGGTTTGGTTTTTTCCTTCATATATGGTGTTTAGTTAGGGCATCTGGCCATATTTCCCCTCATCTAAAGCTGTAAAGCAAATTGGAAAGTTCCACGTATGTTCAAGCAAGCGTTGATCACTCAGGCAGAACAGCAGAGCAAGATATACATTCCCTTCAAGTTAGTGGAATTCTAAAGGCAAAGCACTTAAAATTGACAAAAGGTCATTATTTTTTATTCAATGTTTAATTAACACATCCAATTTACCTCCAGTCCCACCGTTGCAAGGAAGAGCTGAAGAGCTTACTGATTTGGGGGGTTGTTAAAGGATTAAAGAAATTTGATTAAAGATAAAAACTTGATCATTCATTCATTAGATCTTTAGAGCAATCCATCAGCCAGGCTAAAATGTGTGATGCTGCTGGTACCTGTCCTATCCTCACAAGTGAAGAACAGATACTGCCTTAACAGGCACCTCATTCATTTTGGAGTTTTCCTTGGGGAAGCCCTACAAGGGTCACTGTTGGAAACAAGATCACTGAACTGATCAATGAATTTGTTGTGGATAGCTCACGCCGTTCTCCTCTGGAGCTTTGGGAGCTTTCCTGAAGCCCACACCAGGCTGACCAGCATCCCTGCAGAATGGAGATAACACAGGCCTAAGAGAAACTGAACCAAGCGGAAGCACAAATGGCTGGAGTCCTCATTCCAGGTGCTGACAGACACTGCCGTGCTCTGATTTATCCTCTGGAGCCTTTTTAAGGGCACACATTGAAATGACCTCCCCACGTGTCTCCACCAGCACTCATCTGGTATGCCACAGGTGTGAAGCTGTTGCTGCTCTTAACATCTTTTAAATGTTCCACCAGATGAAGAGATGAAATCCCTTTGTTCCTTGGAGATGGAGTTTCTTTCATTTCCTGCATAAGGATGCAGTCCATACTTCTACTTAAGGGAACAGATGATGTAGGCCTAGAGGGTAAGGGTGCATTTGCATGGGATGGTTTATCAGGTATTTTTTGCACAATTAATCGTTTATGCCCATTGGGCTGTACATGCCTGCTAACAGCAGTACTTTTCTGAGGGTGTGCTCTGTTTCACAAGAGCTAAAGAGAAGAAAAACACTCTTTCAAACTCCTTTTCTCCCAGCCCATGGACAGAGTCACCTTAAAACCAAAGCTGAAAGAAAGGATCCTGATTTGGCCTATTTGCATATATGATTATGTAAATCAACCTACTGCTGCTTATCCCATGGCAGCAGACCTGCCATACCAGGCTGCAGAAGAGCCTCCAGGTCTGTGCCACAGTGGAGAAGAAGATTGGATTATAGAAAGGGACATATGCATGAAAACAGGTCCTAGCTGCGTATTCACAGTTCATCAGCAGGCACACGGGAAAAGTGGGATTTAACCCTTCCACTGTCATGAGGCAGGGAAGAGGAAACAGTGCAACGACCATGGAGAATGCTTAGGTATAATGCAGCAGCCTCTGTTTGAACAGTTTAATATTTGAAAGTTTAAGTATTCTATGACCACTCAGAGAGCAGCCTGCTGTGTACAAAAGGGTTAATGTTTTTAAGCCATCAGAAAGATTTCCAGCCCCAGGATCATCACAAGAAGAGTTGTCTCATTCACGTATCACTGTCACCATCTGATATGCGCACACAATCTGCTTGCTACTCACCAGCATGTGCAGCACCTACCTTCTGAGATGTATGTTCTGCATAACCACACAGCTATCCTGCACCCTGCTGTCTAGACTGTCATCTGTCTTCATACCTCCAGTCTTCCAGCTCCATCCTAGAGATGCAGCATCCAAACCGATGCTGCACTGCCTGCATGCCCAGGACATGCCACAGCCCTCTACCTCTTTGTTCTTACTATGGGCCTGCCTGCTGAGCGCCACCCAAACCACCTCCCCCAAGGGCCAGGGTGTTACAAAGCAGCTTCTTTTCTAAGGGAGGCTCAATGGACCCTGTCAGTGCAGCAGCACTGCTGGGGTTAACACAACCCCAGACCAGCACATCTAAGCATCTATAGGAAGTGGAACGTTTTTAATACTGTGAGGAAACTGCTGTGTGGACTAGAGGACAGGAGCAGAGAGACCAACCAGTCTCCATCAAGAGGAAATGGAAGCAGTGTTCAGGGATGCTTGGAAAGTGATGAGTAGTCACAAGACGTATTTTTCAAGCTCAAATAAACTCTTACTAGGGCTAATAAGGCACCTCTCACAAGAAAAAGAAAAAAGGCACAAGGAAAAAGAATTGGCACTTCTGGAGAACACATTTGATATGAACCAGCCACCTCCAAGGACTGATTTTAAACTGACTACAGGAATAAGTGACAGTAACTTTAGGGCTCCAAGAAACATCCCAAAGCAAAACTAAATCTGCATCTAGATTTCTCTTTTTTCTGAGATTTAAACTCAGGCTGGGTTTGGCCAAGAGCCACTCAACTTCTTTCAACTTTAAAGCCAACTTTGCCCAAACCAAGACAAATAAAGCAGATTTGGCAGAGTATTCTTTGGAGGCATTCTGCACATGTGACAAAAACTCAAAGCAAAAGGTGTGGGGCATGAGGAAGGTTGGTTTTGTTTTGTTAATCCTGCCACGACTAGCAACACAGGAGGATTTTAGCAATACTGTAGGTTGTCCAGACCACTAACAGCTCTTCAGATGATGCTGGCTTTTTCTACCCTGGGTCAGCCACCCTAACCTACCCTTTGTGAACACAGGGAAGAGCACACTGAGAGGCAATAGCTGACACTGGCTAACTCCATCTTATTTTCCTACTGCAAGCAGGAATGAGGTGAGAACAAACCATGCTGAGTCAAACCCCAGCTTAGTGAAATGGCAGTGTTACGCACAGCCCTGGCAGTCACAGAGCACCACACTTCAAGTATCTGCAGTTTGAAATGTAAACTAATAAGATAAAATTCCTTTACTTACAGGATTCCTCAACATCCTCCCAATCATCAGGTTTTGATGCCCCTTAAAGGCAAGATCAAAAGCAGGAAATTGGGGTATCTGGATTACATCTGTACTCTAATCCCACAGTTTAGATGCCACCTTCCTCTTCTGTAGTGGCAAACCATGCTCAGAATCAGGGAAACAACCAACTGCTTCTTTTCACTATTTTTATAGCTAAGACAGAGGCTTAGCTGTGGGGTTTCTTGCATGCCCACTGCACTGCTTTAGCCATGGCACTGTACTGATTCTGCGGTCAGAAGCACGACACCATAGGAACAACATCCCTCTAGCTCCAGCAAAAAATATTCTGGCAACTTACAAGACAATTATTAAGCTTCCATTCATTTGTGTTTGTTTCCTCACAGTGGAATGTAGGGCATGGGGTGGTGGAGTCCAAACAGCCCTAGAGGGTTGTACATGACAGCCAGTCATGGTCACTCTGAAGGAGAGAGATAAAGCAATAGAAAGGAAGGAATCCAGCTGAGGAAAGGAACATGCAAACGGACAAACCCATCCCACTGAGCATTGCAAGGAGGAGCAGGGCGCTGAGTTCAACGCATCCTCAGGGTCAGAGTTTGGAAGCAACGGAACTTTAGATCTGCGCAACAGCAGTATGAGCTAGCTGCTGGCAAGGACCATCAATGGCAGCATCTGCATGTTATGTCTCTCTTTCCCCTTCTTTGAATGTCTCTAGTAGGCTTGTACCACTCCAAGTTACCAAGCCCACACATACACCAAACCTCTTCTCTCTAGTTTCTTCAAGGCTGGACATGGACCTGTTGCTGTTAAATGTACCCGAGAAGGCTCGGGAGCAGCTCCCTACAATACCACTCACCTCCTGCAGTTAGGAACTGACAAAAAGAGGGGTATGTAACTGTACCTGCAGAGACAGCCTGGCATAATTAAACTGCACCAGCTGGAAAAATGGCTGCTGAATACCAGAAACTGCTTTATCCAATGGGTTAGTCAAAGACAGCTCTTGTCAAACTGACAGAGTGCTTCATGCCCTTATAGTAGGGTACTCTCTACCCTCCGCTCCCCTGTGTGCTCCTCCCCAGGAGTCTTGTGGCACCAGATAAAACAGCCCAAGGTCAGAGTGTATTCTGAATGGCAGCACCCACAGTGCCCTGTCCCTAGCCTGAGTGAGAGCATCACTGACATGAGGCATCCAGCCCAACCAGCCTTACAGATTAGACTCCAGCAACATCTTCCCATTCCCGGCTGGCTGTCTCCCATGCGGCGACGCACAGCACTATTCACCCGACTACTGGCCCAGCCCAGCACTGTTTTTATTAGAAAACACTAAGGCAAGCCTTTCCAAGCCTCAGAAGAATCATCTTGTAAAGATCTGGGCTTGAGATGCCAAATGATTGCTGCTTTGGCGGAGTCTGCACATTCATTTTTTATTGGTCACAAACGCTTTCCAGATGCTGGCACGCTGGCTGCAGATTGCAGCTCTGGGGACTTGGCTCCCAGCCCCAGTCACTTTGTTAAACTCTTGACCTGCTGTGGGTTAAAAGAAGCAGGGAATGGGACTGAGTCACCATGAGGGCACTGCTAAGAGAGTGCACACTACACAGCAGAGACCCATTTCAGCAGCTTTCTACGCTCAGCTGGCATGGAAAACATTTAAGGTGGTCCACAGCAATCCAGCTCAGCTGCCAAAGCTGGTGAGAACTGCAGCAGAACATGGCTCCAGGGTTTAGGAGCAGGGACAGAGAGGCTGCCCTGCAGCTGGATTTTCCAACACTGCAGCCCATACAATTTCCATCCTTTTTTTCCTCTGCACAAGTGGATTTCCCATCCCTACTCCAATACTAAAGCAATCCTCTGAGCCAGAGCCATGTGCGACATCACACTGAAAGCTGAAGCCAGGAAACCTTCCTTGGGTTCAGGTTTCATGACAAGCCTGAAGCTTGTTCATCAAGGAGGTTTGCAAACCTTTGGGGGAAAAAAAAGGAGTTTCTGGATCCTCAGTTGTTACAGGATGTCCCGAATGGGGGGGGGGGGGGGGGGGAAGAGGAGAAGAAACAAAAAAAGAAGAGAGAGAAGTGAACAGCAGAAGGAAACACAATTTAACACAAATTTGATGGAGCTATTTGATATTTTTCTGAATGGAAAAAATTCCCTTTGAAAAATGTAACTGTTAAGAACCATTGGGAGTTTTTTGTCCCCCTCAGTAGGGGAACAGATTCTTTTAGACTGATATTTTGCACTTTTTGATGGATTCCTCAACTGGAATTCTTCTGCAGTTGATGACTTTCTTTAATCTCAGTTTTCAAGAAAAAAAGTGCTCTCAAAATCCCAGTTCAAAGAGAACTCTTTGAGCTGAAATGAACATTTTTCATTCTGCTTTGAAATATGCAGCCAGAAGCAGTGTTTCAGAGAATGTATTTCCATTCAGAACTTCAGGACAGAAAGGAAATCAGTTCTTGATGAGATCTACTGACCTGAGCTTTTGTGCAGTTTCCCCCTCCCCAGCTCACGGAGCAGAGCCCCTCAGCATGTCCTCTGCCCAGGACATCACCTCAAGATGCTCAGCCCCGCTCTCCTATCCACTCCCTTCACAAAATGCTGCTAAACCACAGCCCTGACCAGCTCCTGATCTCTCTGCTGGGGGAGATGAACTACCTGCACTGGATATCAACAGCCGACAGGACGCTGATGCAAGAATGCAGATGAGGGCTGGAGATGCACAGAAATTCAAGAGCTCCCCCAGTACTCATGCAGTGATGTGGTGGTAACAATGGCCATTAACGCCTGGTCACTCGTGTGCTGCTGCTTCAGCTGGGAAAGCTGCTAGTAGAGGTCTACTTGCTCCTCTCCACACACCCCAGCAGCATCTTGAAAGATGGAGACCTTTCAAGAGGCAGAGAGAAGCAGGATGCTGAGATATGGCTGGCTGCCTCACTACTCTGATTGTTAACTTCTAACCTTCCTTCAGACCTCTGTGGGAGCTTGATGTCACACACAGGCCATTCGTTAGAGCAGGTGGGGCCTCAGGGTCTTGAGCAAAAAAAGAGTGAGTGAGCCAGTCCTTCTGCTCAAGCCTTCAACAGCCACCCAAGGAACAGAAGCCACAGGCAAAGGTTTCAGTAGAAGCTGGGATCTGCCTTTGTATTCCTCCGGCTCTAGCGGCCTGCCCACAGCTCTCCTGCCCATGGCTGCAAGCAGTGCACGAGCCCTTCAGCATAGCTTGAGCATATAAAAAGCTCTGCAGAATTCCTGAAGGAATACTGGGGGAAGGTTTTTATCCCATGGAGCTGGTGCAGTGATACTAATTAAATCATCACATTAGAGCTGGGAGCTTTCTTGAGTAAGTGTTACCACTTGAGCTGAATCCCACCTCAGATCATGGGCAGGTGTGCTGAGTAGACTCCAGAGAGCCCTGCCAAACTCATTCCACTTGTGATGCTGAGGCCAATTCTAGCACAGACTCTAGAGATTAATAAGAGTGGAACAAACCACTGTAAACCTGAAACCTTTTAGATTCAGCCAAGTGGAAATCCAGCCTGACTCCCCACCCAAAAACTAACAACTGAGGAAAAGAGAGAAAGTTTTACATGATAATCTATCCAATGTTACACAGACACAGTTTCTCCAAGGACATTATGTAATGTCTTGTAAGTGCTTTCAGCTGAATTATCAGGTGACTTGCACAATTACTGAAGAGAAAACCAGAATCACAGGTGAACAGTGGGTGTGAGAATACACATCTGCCTGTTGTACGTGAGCAGCCGCAGAAGTGATTCAGATTCAACGAGATGTCATTGGAGATAGGCTTGTGCTACAGACCTCAGAGTTGACAGCCTGCAAAACCTATAGCTGTTTAGATCTGACATTCTGGTCCAGGCTTGTCTTCTCCAGTGGTAGGGAGAACAACTCCACAATCCTTTGTAGAAGGAGAGACTCCTCAAGGTATTTTCCTGCCTCCTCACAACTTCAGGCCTTTATACCAGGGATCACTGTGCTGGGACTGAGCATTTGTGACACAAGAATACAAGAGAGAGCTCTTGGCTGTTTCCTCTTCTACAGTACAAGGATGAGAAGGATGAAAACACCCCAGATGAACTGACACTACGTAGATGCTGATGTTTACTTACATGGTATTCTCTCCCCCACCCCTTCCACTCACTAAGAGCTACAGGGACACAGGAGGAAGGACATGTGCAAACACAGCCAGTACACCAAATGGTATAACCCTTCATGCTAGTTTACTGACTTCTGTCTTAAACTCTGCTGACAGCAATGAGAAAACGAAAACCAAACCCACCAAGCCAGCAAAATGCGTCACTTGTTGGTGGCAGCCTGCTCCAGAATCTCTCTCCTCGGATGGTCAGGAACCTTCTAATTACCAGCCTAAAGTTACTACTGATTAGATGATACCCATCTGCTCCTGTGCCACTGTTGCCTTTAGAGTAAGCAATTGTTCTTTCTTCCTGGCACTCATCCTCCATTTTCCTTCTGTCCTAGTGTATTTATAGAATTTCTCCCAGCCTTTGCTTTGTCAGACTAAACTTTTTATTGAGGGAAGATTTATCTAATGGGTTTTACATTTGCTTTTGTCATACACTGGTCTGCATTTGTCCAGCTTCAATGCCTGAGTGGAGCAGCTTTGCTTTCAGATCAGCACCGTCCTTTTAGCACACCACTGAAGAGGTACCTTATACATCCATTAAATGAATGAACGCTCTATTGCTATGCAGAGTGCTTTGCAACAGAATAAATACTCACATGAAGACAAATCTACAAAGTACTATCACCCATGGTAGCAATTACTGAAACAACAGGTAGGTATCAGAAACAGAAGGCAAGAGAAGAATTAGGTGGATGGTACTGAGAGCTGTTTGAAAGAGACAAGAAAAGGCACTTGGCAGAATGAAGAATTAACTTCCAGAGAAGTGAAGAGAGCCAGTACTGCACTTCAGCAAGCCCCCAGGCAACAAACCAATGGCGGACTGCAGTACAAAGAACTCTTCCTAAAGAAGATGAAAAACAAAGTGTTGCCAGAATTTTTACATTATAATATCTTTTCTGTAGACCGTTCTAGTAATATCAGAGTAATTCTGCACATGGGATCATAAAATTATACCACAAGAAACTTAAATCCTTCATAATCTCCCACTTATACCATAATCAAATTGCTACTATCATAACCCCGTTGTGGTAAAACCAGCCAGACCAGCAGGGAGAATGCCTCTTGGGTGAGTACATGCAGGTCTCACATGATGTTGGGATGAGATAGGAAGCTCTGTCCTGCCTGCTTTTGGATTCCATCAGTGTTGTAATATAGCTCATATGCATACTATCCTCTCTCCTGTGAGAGCAACCCAGAGATACATATGTGAACCCAAGCCAGTGTATGCAGCTGGCTTAAATACATCTGTGAACTGCATTCCCAGCAGAAATTGCCTTAGACTCCATTTTCAGGCTAAATTATTGCTAACATTTTGAAGTAGTTTCTACTGGCGACATTTTTAAAGCTAGATTTTGCACATGGGTATAAATCAAACAATTCTATCGACAGCTGACAGATTTCTTCCAGATTTCACTGGGGCAGTTGATATAAAATCCCAGCATTTCATGCTCCTCCCAGACTCTGCTGTGATGCCCTACTGGTTTACTAACTTTTGTGTTTCACCCAAGAGGCAATTGCAATAGACTAGAGAGTGAATAACTCTGAGTTAATCCGTTACACCGTCTTGCTTCCTTCAGAGAGACCAGTGCTACACAAGAACATAGCCTACTGTAATTGAAGGTAAATGCAACTGATAGGTAGAATTCTAGGAGATACGGTCAATCACCCAGGAAGCTTTAAAACACATTAATATCTCTTTCCAGCTTTACATTTCGTAGATTCAAAGACTTTTACTAACCACTGCAGCAAGCCACCAGCAACACCTACTGTTTAAATGATGGGTGTCCTACCAACAGCTCTTCTGCTCCCCCTAGCACTTGTTCTTGTTATTGCAGATTATTTATCGAATCGCCAATTACGACTAATTTGACAAAGTTCTGATTGCAAAGCAGAGTTTCACCCTCCCACATGGAACCTGTAGAAGGGAGGAATGGTGAAAGGAGAGTCATGACAAGATTCTCCTGAATCAGCCTGGGAAGAGCTGGTTTCAGCTCACCCCTACACATACTGGCCCTCACTACTGCTGCATTTGCAAGGAGTTGCAGAGCTCGCTTCTCCCAGGGTCCATCACAGGCCAGAAAGATCATTTGTTTTGCTCCTGTTGTGGAATCTCATCCCTGTTGTGTTCCTCTTTGGAGTCAGAAAAAGGTATGGTGCTAGTGTTTATGCCTGGATTTGGACTCTCACACTCACCTACACCTGTGTACAAACACACACACAATGCATAACAAGAGTAAACAGCTCATAGCAGAGCTCCCTGAAATTCTTCCACTTTGAACTCTGCTAAGTATCATCACCATTACTATTATTACTACCTTAGCAGGTTTGCAGGACAGCATTGCTAACTCATGGATTCTGTAGATCTCAAACCTCAGCTCCGGTGCCTTTGTATAAATGGATTATAGTTTCCTTTAGCTGCCACTCCATCACAACACATCCCTATAGCCCAATGTGAACTTCCAACTCAGAGCTCCTCCTGGATCAGGGCATTGGCAACACCAACATCAGCACGCACTTGCATCAGGAATCTCATTGCTCACTCCTGTTCTCTGTGGCTCACTGTCTATTCTCACACTCCCACAACTGGCTCTTTGTAAGTCAGTTTCACCAGTAATAAATAAATGCATGTACACCTCCATACTCAAATACCCCAAACCTGTATCTGATACTGTGATGCTGAGAGGCATCTAGAAAGGAACAGTGGGTTTGGGGTTCCTTATCAAGGGGCAAAGACTGGTGTTGATATAGCCTCATCCTTAACTTAAACAAGAACAGGCTTCTAAGGAGGAGGAGAAAAAGAGGGACTTTTAGGCGACAACCTTTGACAAGAACTCAGAAATCTCCTACAGACACACCATTTGCGTTCCCTGAGGTTAAGGCAGGAGAAGACTCCTCAGAACACACCCCAGGGTTAGGGAGATAGGAGTATGACTAATTCTAGTGCATCATACCTCCGTCCCTCTAAAAACCAAGGAATAAACATTGACTGCCAGGGAGCAGCCAGCAGTTTGGAATTGGGACTTTTCTTATTGCCACCTCTGGTGACTGGGAAAGAAATTTCTCTCCTACACATTTCCCACTTTCTTTCTCTATCACTCCCTTCCTCTGAAAGTGTAAAATGAGCCAGTTGGAAAGCAAAATAAGAAAGATGATGTTCATTAGAAGCTGGGGAGAGTCAATAGTTACCTACAGTTGCAGGGATTGGCACGGATTCCTGCCCATAAAGATAAGCCTTCCACAGCCATAGCTCTAGGAGGCGAGATCTTCCTCTAAGCATGATAGGCCTCAATCCAGTGGATAGTACAAAGAGAACAGGGATTTCCCCAATATTGGTACATACTGTATTAAGTTCCACCTTCAGGCAATATATAATGGGTGAATTATAAACCGTTGAAATCTAGTTTTCTAGTACAAACATTGGCAGATCCTTGAAACAGTCATATTGATATAACCATTACACCAGATATTTACTAATGGCAATAAACTATAATCCACCTTGATATTCTAATACTGTACTATGATTACAGCTAAACCAAATATTACGCTGAACTAATGCAACTAATTTAGCATATATAAAACTCTTCGCTTAATTTCAAGTTTCACAGTTGCAGAAAGTGCCAAAACAAACTGAAAATCACAGGCAGAACCAAAGGAAACAGGAGGTTATACAACCAGCAGCCTTCAAAGAGAAAAAGGGAAAATACGGGCAAAGGGAATCACTGTACAGAATTGGAAGGAAAAGAATCCTGGGAGGGTTATAAAACAACATGGTTAAAATGGTCACAAAAATGTTTTATTTCCCTTTCCTATATAGGATTAACAAAATAAGCAAACCACACATGTGCACTGACAAATGATTTGGTCACATTTGTTTAATGTGCATACATTTGGAGAACACACTAAATAAACCGTCAAAACAGACTACATGGCTGTTCCTGCTGTAACAGCAAGAAGCATCATAACTGTACTATGATCTGCCATGTGCCCTGGAGGACTGTTCAGACTGTTCCACAACCTCTTTCAATGTCCTCTGGAGCTTCAAGAAACATGGTGAGAAGGCTTACCTTTCTTGGTGAGAAGCAGTGATAAAGCCTAGATCATCACAAACGTGCCCTAGTTGAGTCACTACTAACAGTGCTTCATAACTGCCACAGGTTGCATAGTTTTGAAACAGTCCTGTGGTAGGTATGTTAAAGCAGGAAGATAAATCCATAGTCAGGCAGAAAAGAAAGGAAAACATTACCATTTCCTAACCCTAAAATGCATGTGCGCACACATGCCCTTCCTTATCACAATGCTTTCCAAACACAGCACTGCTGTACAGTGCATTATGGCTTTGGGGTGACTGCTCCCTATGCATGAGGATGAGGATTCTTTTTTCCACTCTCCCACCTAAAATAAGAGTAACATGGTTTTGGCTTTTGCCCTGCCTGATTTTGTTCAATGACAATCAATTCTAATGTTTGCAGTTAGATATACAGCAGACTTTTCAAAATGGTGCTGAGTTCTTCTGGTAATCTAATAACTGCAGTGAGCAGGCTGGACAGGTCCTCCTGGCCTACAGGAAGGATGGAACATGCCATCTCTCACTTCCACTCCTAACCCTTCATTCAACAGCCTTCTCATTTGCTTATTTCAGTGCTGGATCCACCCTACACATGAAAGGCTCAGTAAACCATCATGCAAACTAGCAGAGGTTTGTACAAAAGCCTTACATGCAGGCAGAGCTACAGTTAACATGGGTTTGGTTAACCCCACAAAACCAATACCTTCAACTTCTCAAGAAGAACGCTGACTCTTCTTCTTACCACCCCACACTGTCAGAGATGAAATGAAGATGTAAACAATTTCCATTCATCCCAGCCTCACCTGATTCAGCACACATGTACATGAAACAGTGCTCGTTCAAGTCATAAGACTGAAAATCAGGATGTTCATTTTGGAATTTGGAAACACATGCACACTTAGCGCAGAATATCATAAATACAGTTTGCCCTGATATCACCTAGAATGCTTATTCATGCATGAGTGACCCTCCCATTGCTTTCTGCTGCCACTCAAAGCACTGTATTACATGTGTGGAAGTACCATTGGACCATGAACTCTGCATCCTTCCTTTGGAGTGAGAGGAGCAGGGTAGGTCTACCAATGCTGAACTTCCAGCTGCTGCAGGTAGATTTCTACCATCAAAGTGGTTCTGGTATCTCTGCATTACATTGTAGTCACTCTAATTTAAGAAGAGAAGATGGAAAAAAAAATTTAAAAAAATATTGAAGACTGATGTTCTATGAAAGTTGAGATTCTCCCCCTCTGCATGATACCATCTCCCACATCAGAGAAAGCCCAAAATAGCCTTGGGCTTCCCATCCAGCTCTGGCTCCTAAATGGCAAAGCTGCAAACAAACTCTAAATTAGGCAATGATTTCAGGTAAAAGCAGAATTACCACACACTTGTCAAGCAGCCAATTCAAAGCAGCAAGACCTGAGGAGGAGGCTGAAAGTTTGATGGCTTTGCTAGCTCGATTGACTGCCACAATGCCCAGGACAACCTGATGACACTTTCTTGGGCAGCAGCCATCTCCTGCAGGGCCCACACCCTTAGCAGAGGCTGCTCTCTTTCAGAGCAGCTGGCTCCTGCAATGGGTTCATGCCTAGATGTTTGCTCCTTCCCAACTTCTGAAACAGGTCCTACTTGGGGGGGGGGAGAGGGAGGGAGGACCCTTGGTGTGTCTCTGGTATTTATAATTACACATTTATTGAGCTTGTGCAATCCAAACTCCAGCTTCAGGCCAAAAGTTCATTGCTAGAGGGGTTCAATAAAGAATTTCCTCCTGAGAATGGAGCATTACATCACTTGCCAAGTGTGTCAGGCGGTCTTCCAGCCTCCTGTTGGGTCACACCCATCTGACTACTCTAGCTGGCTGGATACTGCACATGCCTGGCCGCATCCCTAAACTCCATTGGATTAATCGGGTCTGTATGCTCCAGACATCAGAAACTGAGCAATGCTGTCACACAGCCCTTCCTGTCACAGGCCTCAGGACCGCAGAACAACTGAAGCAAGTCAACACATAAGGATACAATTAGGTTTCCAAGCAGCAGCCAGCCAACTGCTTGAATGTTCTGCAGGTACAACCTCAAAATATCAGACCATTCTTTGCAATCTCATCACACAGGCAAGTTTGTGGTGACAATAATGACACTCTTCTGATGGACTGCTTAATAATCTCAGGGACACACCACTCATGCTAGAGACAGTGCATACATCATAAAAAATGATGGTTCTTGCCCAAAGACTTTACTCTCTGTGTAACAGAATATGATATTCCTTTTGTATTATACTTGTAGCATCACAAAGAACTGAATACTCGATAGTGTATTATCATCCTGCACTTAGGTAAATAAAAATCCTGGTCCTTCCATATGCCATTAAAGGATCATTGCCTGCCTCTCGATACACAAAGCACTCACCTGAAGACCCTGAAGTTAAGAAAACAGTTCACTTCTAATGCTCTGATGTGATATTTCACCATGCAGCCACGATGATTAACAGAATAATCCTAGTGCAAGCAGATAAACCAGAAATCTTGTACAGGCAGTTTTAGCTTATTATGAAGTCTGATACCACTGTTGATAGTAAACCAGGGGAATGAAGCTAATTTTGTTATCAAGGTTCATGTGAGTATAAACGCTCTTCCTTATCCTTTATATATCTGCTCCCTCAATGACCTTACTGCATGAAGCCTTACCATGCGATAAACCATTTTTTAAATGGGGAAACTGAGGCAAAAAGTCAGAGGCCACTCATGGGATCACACAGGGAGTGAAAACTGAAGCCAAAGACCTGCCTGTTGCTAGTCTATAAATTCCATTTGCTGACCACCAGGCTGAATGTCCTGCACCTCAGATGGAAGCACAGGCAAACGGTCTGGTTATGAGAAGCAAGATACATGAAGACATGGATTTCAGCAGAACAGACTGGAGTGGAGGGATTAATGTGACTTAATGGGTCACCTGGGGAGGAGAATTGGCAAACAAATACAATCCTACTCAGTGAAATTTAACTAGCAGATAAACTAGGCCCTAATGGTAAACAGCTTCCCAGTTCCTTTTCTCCCAATGAAATGAACAGCTCTGTGCCCTCCAGCCTCAGAGCTCCTACACTCAAAAAGGAGCAAGGACCACACAAACATGATTTGGAGATATACGAACAGCACAGTCTGGTGATTTCTCTCCAAGCAAAGGCTGCCAGAATTGGTATAACCTCTCCAGCTCCAACCCTGATGCAAGAATACCTTCAACTCCCACTGACCAAGGTGGAAAGTGCACATACTAAGAATGCTGTAGTATGAGGCTCTTTGTTAACCATTATTCTAGCACTGATGCCTTCAGTCAATGCAAGGCTATTCTGTGGTTCCAAAGTTTCTGATGCCAAAAGCCTGGAATAACAGAGTTTTTTCATTCCTCATGTTGCACAGTGTCTCGTGTCTGGGATAATGGCCAGTGATATTTCTGAATGTGTTTCAGGTCCTACTAGAGGTTTTGAGCTCAGCAGATGCCCATGATAGGCACACATCTCCTTGTGATTTGAGAGTGGCTTACTGGCTAAGGCAGCAGCATTACCTGCTATGTTAGTCCCTTAACACACGGCACATCAGGCATCCATCTGGTCTGAAGAAAATGACCACTGAAATGTTCTGTCAATATTTAAACACACTCACTGTGGCACAGCTTGGCTGGAGAATCGTTTTTAGACAGACATATATGCAGCACTCAGGAGAAAACCAGGGACTGGAAGGGGTCTCCAAATATAAATCAGACTGTTGCTGACCACTAATTGTGCCAGACCACCTTAAATGGACACTGTGCCCATCTGCTCTTCCCCTCTCCTCCCCCACACCTCCTCCCTCAGGGTTGTAAACCATCCTGCAATATTTAAAGTAGCATTGTTCACCTCCCTTCTGAAGCCCCTGGACCATTTGAGTGGCTATATATTCTCTCTGTGCTGTTTGTTATTCCTGAGGACATGCACATTGCTGAACATACTAATAAAAATTTCATAAAAGAGGTTGCCAAAAGGGTGTGTATAAGGGAATTTGTAAAGCTCGCTCACACACACACACACACACACACACACACACACACACGCATACAACACACTCCATTCACCATTAAGAAAGGGCTGCAGCAGGCAAAAAGCAAGTACCTCTGTACAACAAAAAAAACCGGCTCTCCTGGCTCTGCTCCTGAAAGGGACCAGGCAGCAAAGATGCACATCATCCAGTGATTCAATATAAGCAAACACAGAAGCATGTTCCTTTGCAACCATAAGCAAGTTAAGAGAAAGGCAAGAGGAATTAGCAAGAAAATGCCTGTACAAGGCATGCCAGTGTGATACCGCTGTGTGCGTATGTTGGTGTACTGCCTTGCTTACTCATCCACAGTGAGCCTGCTTGTACCTTTCCTGAGTGCAGATTAAAAGCACAAGGAGTAACACTGACTAGGAATGTATTTGGGAAGAATGTGCTCTTTTTTTCTCCCTCCCGCCTTGTTTTTTCTAATAGCTTCACCTTTAGAGACTGAAGTCTCAGCCACGTGCTGCCACTTTCATGGGTTGGATCTGCCTGGGACTGCTGGGCTTCCCTCTAGGGGGTATCACCCGAGATTGCCAGTATCAGCTGGGTCTCTGCAGGTTTTGGGATGTGGAAGTCCAAGACCTCCCAAGTTCACTTTCTTTAAGGTGACCAACCACATTAAGGTGTCTGTGGGCTTCTTACTGCTAACTACTTTAGCTTAGGTTTGTTGAACATTACTTCATAATGCTCGTTGTCTGCAGCCTGGGACTCAGCAGAGCAGCACTGGGGCAGGTACTTGACTCTAAGCATGTATGCATTTTGAAAAGAGCTAAATAATTGTCTGAAGCACTGAGCAAAACCAGTAGCTCACAGACTGTCTTGCCTCCAAGCTAATCAGAGTCAGATCTCATGACTGGAGGCATCAAGGAAGGCCAAAGTGCTAAGGAATGCTTTCTGGTGATCTGTTTGATTCCTTTTCCCCTTTGCAACTTTCCCTAAGTGATCCATACTCTGCTTAGTAGATTTAACACTCACTTGCAACAACTCTGTATTGCTAACTAGGATTTTCTGGGCAGGACACAAGATTTTAAGATCTCTTAAAACTCTTCAAGCTGGTCTGTGTGCAGTATTCAGCAGATGCTGTGCTCCATCTCTGAGCAACTTCTGTGTTGGTGGTGAAATCACACATTTTAACTGAGCCTCCTGGATGGAAAGCACAGTATAAATGTATGTCATTATAATCAAATACAACCAGAAAAGAAACAAAAACCCCACAAGATTCACAAATGTATGTTTTGTCTGCACTAAAGAGGTAGAGCATTTACAGAATTGTAAATAAATGACCCAGTGAAGTCAGGCTCTTTGTTAAGCCAGACATTAGGAAATTATTGCAAGGCAGGTTATTGCCCTCAGTGAGTAACAGCTCATGTGGAATGGTTATAGCAGAGCATTCAGTTACACATTAGGGATGTTTTTATTATAACACATATTTACAGGCTTCATGATCTGTCTTGTAAATACATATTAAGGAAATGTAAGCAGTCAGCTTTCAGTGCTGGGCCTTAGATATTTGCCAGTTTTACCTCAGATAAACAGGGACAGTCTCACAGCATGAAGAGCTTTCTTTGTAGTTAGCCACAATAGAAAATGCCCTGAAAGGACAGCAGGTATTTAAGCAAGCTTAAGGGAACCAATGATCTTAATGCTAAGGAAAGATGGCTTGCACACAGAAAGACTGATGTTCCACTGAGGAGGCCTACTCCATTCTTTGAAATACAATTATACAGGCGTGGGCATTCATTTGTGTGGGCTAGTGGTTGGGTGCCTGAATCCCCAAGGATTCTTAGGTAACACCAGGATGCTATTCCTGCTCAGTTTTCTACCCAAGTCTCATGCATACTACTGCTGTACCATAGCAAGCATTAATAATTATTACACAAGGCAAACAGACGCACACTGCATGAAGTGCCTTGGCCACAAGTTTACTAATGTGCAAGAATAAATTCACTGGGAAGAACAAATTCTTTTCCAGATTACAATCTGTGCTGAATATTCCATATCCATTCACCAGCCCAGCAAGCTCCATGTGTGGATATTTAAACACAAAATGTACAGATGTTCACTGCAATTTGCCTCTCTGAACATCATGTCTATTTAATCCATTTTGAAGGTCAAATGTATTTTAATATTTTGGCAAATGCCTTTGGAACCAACTTAATTAAACACCACAGTTAAATTGGGCAGTAAGTTTTCCCTCAAAAATGCTTACAACAACTAGTCTGAACAATTAGCTATAGGCTTAGGCCAATGCAGCTGCAGCGCTGGAGCTGAGGCGACTGTGCTGTGCCAGACCTGCACTGCAGCATGCTACACAGATGGAGACAAGGAGCATCAGCTGAAGGCACTGAGGCACAGCATGGCGGAAGAAGGAAAAGCTGGAAAAATTAAGCAGTGAAACAGTGAGGAAACTCAGCAATACTCCAAACCCAAGGGCAGCTCATCTACAAAGTGTCTGACAGTCATCGTCAAGCATCACACAAATAGTAAGGTGATATAAGTGTCTGAAGCATTAGTGCTCCCAGAAAGGGAGCCAAGAGCTGGGACTGGAACTCAGTAGTTCTTAGAAGATACTGCCTTCATGTGAAATACATACATAGAAAAAGATATGCTCATCTCATGGTATACATATATAACAGTGCAGATGCACTGCTTTGCTACATGAATGCTCAAACAAGACACTTTTTGCATGTCAGGAGGAGTTTATGCAGGCTTTTCACGTGAAATGTACATCTTATTTTCACACGTCAGCTCAACAGCATGCATGAGCACCAGATTGCAGGCACATGTGCACATGCATGTGTTCTTGTGAAATACTCTGGCAAGTATGCAAACCTGAGGAAAATGTTCTGTCAGACATTATGTTGACAGATGTAGATGCAATGCCTCTTCCAACTTACAGAAACCAGTCCAGACATCATTTTTCCATACACAAAGCCAAAACTGGAGTGTTAAAAATTCAACATTGACATCACATCCAATATTGTAATTGTTATCACTTGACCCTTTGGTCCATGCTTGTACGAGGCAGCTTCCTTTTTATTAATATCTCAGCACACTGTGTGACACAACTTGAGTGTGTCCTAATTTCATTTTAATTAGCGCCGACTTTTACTTTCCTCACTAATGAAACAGTCTCATTACGAAGTGTAATTGAAGACCCCTAGAGGGAGGGGTGCCTGGAGACCTCATTGTGTTGGTACCCAGCATCCTGCCCAATAAAATTCCCCTCTGAACGAAAGCAGTTTTATCATTAATTCATCCGGCAGGGGGGCTAACTAGCTGCCAGGCGCTGAGTTCATACTGCTCTGAGGAAGAGCCCAGAGCCTGTTTGTTTTCTCCAAAGAAACAATTCCAATTTTCTAATGACTAAAATACTGACATCGTAAATCCTTCGGTCTCGTTGTTAAAAGTATCTTTGAACATCGGCTGTTATGAAGTATGCCTCTTCATTAAAAGCAGACTATTCATGAACTCTTGTGTGTGTGTGCTTTTAATTGAGCTTGAATGATACAAATATTGAGTTGTGGTTAACTGTTTTAAAAAAAAAAAAAAACAAACAAAAAAAGGATACAAGCTCTATTTACAGGCACTCTAAGATGACCCGGGCAATCATAGTAACAAACAAACACAGAAGAGCAGGCCAGGCAGGTGGTTAAGTGACCACCCTTTGGATGCACACATGGATTGCCACAAGAAAAGAGGCCTCTATGCCCAGAGCACCCCCAGACTCACAGTTTCTTGGCTCTGTAGGTATGCAATCATGGCAGCTGCAGAGAAAAACTCTTCAGACAACTGCACATACATTGTTTATGGAATTTGCAGGGCTTTTTGTAATTTAGGCTTCAAAAGCTTCCCCCTCACCGTTACCGGACAGAACACAGAACTGCCACTTGCATATGCTCCAAGTACTGACAGAGTATTCACAGGGATTTATTCAGAAACAGTTACTGCACTTTAGATTCACCTTCTGCTTCATCTCAAGCCAAGACTGGAGCATGCCAAGCCTCTACAACAAGACAGAGCAAAATGGGCCTCCAAGTTCATCAGAACTATCACCATCTCAAACACTGGCAATGGCAGAGTTCTTCTGGCACCAGTGAGTACCCCAAATCTGGGTAGCTGGCACCACATCTTGCAAGAGCTGAGGGTGCACTTGCCAACAGACATACATATCTGCTCAGGAAGGGGATACAGATTTACATGCAAATCTGGTCTAAATTTGCACTAAAACGTTTACGTCACCAGCATGGGCTTAGGTTTTACCTACCATGCACTCGGATCAGAGACACTTACTAGTGTTAACCCAAGTAGTATTTGTGTGAAAAAGGCAACTCCTACAAACAGGGTATCTGAAAAACACACGGCCTTTTTGCCAGCACTGGTCATAAGAAAAATGGCAAACATTTTACCTAGAGCACTGGGGACTCCAAGGTCTTTCCCCTCTCTGGTTGTAAACACCACCACAGCTTGTATTCTAATAAATATCTGCAATGACAGCAGAATCAGCTCTTTTGGTTTCCAGAGCTTCTCAGAGGAAAGGCCTCCCAGTCAAGTCTGGTGCATGTGTGCTGATTTGTAACACTCCCTGCCATCCCATTCCAGGGCAACAATTCACAACCAAGGCAACTGTTTGCCACATTTGTGTTACCCAACTTGTATGCACAGGCATTCTCTAGGCTGAAATATGGCTTAATATCACTGAGAACCTAGACAGAGTGTATACTGTGCTCAAAACAAAAAAGAAAATGTCATGTTTACACAAATTTAGTCCATCTCCCTAACCTCAAATTAATGACTCTTCATTAACTTTCCTGAGATGACCCTGTATAAAGCAACAGCGGAATAAAAAGATCCATGGACAATCGTGCATTCAGATGACTCCATTTCCAGTGTAGTTCAGAAGCTGAACCACAATTTAATTGCATCTCATAATAGAAAAATCTCTGTGTTCATGTGTCCATTATAAGCTTGAGCTTTGGTGATAAGAAAGTTGGGGGAGACACAGAGAAGGGATTTTGCCTATTGACTCACAGCACCCATCACCAGCAAAATACCATTAGTGAAACTTGGTCTCTTCAATAATGAAGTGTCTGATAGACACCGCTGCTGTGGTCCTGCTATTAATCTTGTCCTGACGCTGTTACATTAGGGGATATAAACTATCTTTTCTCTCTACTCATTATGGAAACTGTGCAATTCACATCCTCCCAGGAGTACTCCAATTAGCGCAGCCTGCATCACATTCAGCTTTCCATCAACTCACTGAGTTATCCTGGGCTAGAAAAGCTACCCTCCTACCACAGGCATGCTCAGCAACAGCCGGCGGTACTGTATCACTGCTGACTCTTCAGATACATTCTCTCTAAAGCAGCAGGCTTTGGTCTCATCAGCAGTTCCTGAATCTTTATACAAGAAAAGCAAATCCAACAGTAAAACATTTTCAAGTAGCCAAGAGACACACATGATTCTTGATTGCAGTAGAACTTGGGGAGAAAGCAAAGGCTATATGTGTAACCGCAGCCAGGCTACTGCTACCCATCAAGCAAGATTCTGTACTGTGCAGCAATACTACTGAAAGACACACTCTACAGCCTGAGTAATGCCCCCCTTCCTTTCACGGCACAGTCAATTAGCAAATAGTTTCCTTGGTGTTTTGCACCTCTATCATATTTTGGCAGGTTTTTAGCTCACTTTGTGGGCTTTCCTAACTTGCACTTCAAAGTACACCAGCCCTGGTGTTTTACATAAGTGGGTTCTAAAAAGAGATTAGACTTGCTTCTGCTTTGTTTTGCTTCTTCCAGCTTAAAAGCAAATGATTTCTGCAATATTTCCATAGTTAATTTCATTCTGGATAGCAAGCACAAAATTATGTGGCTCAAGATCAAGTAGAGGTTATGGATTTTGCTTCGTAAGTATCTTCTCCATGGGATTGAAGTCTGCTTCACCAGAGGATGGTTACAATGGCTATAAATCTCTTAGTCTCTGGTCACACCTCTTGCTTCTGCATGCAGCAGCCAAATGATGATGCTAATTTCCTAGCTCAAGCTCTGCCACTGCCTTTCTGATCTGCTAACATAACTACATTTGCAGTTGCTCCTTAACTCAATGCTGCTGGTTGAGAAGCTGGCCTGGGGAGGGCAGAAGCTTATTGCTGGCTCCTGTGGCTCAACTACAGCTGCAGCAGGACATGCAAATGAAACCCACAGCTCCTGGCTACTTCTGGATGCTGCCATCACTTTAGGCTATTTAGGGGGCAGCAGAAGAAAGTATATACAGTGTTTAAGATTTTAACCTTCAGAAGTTAGTATCAAGCCATCCTGTAAGTAGGAAGAAGAAATTACTCATGCAAAGTGATGCAGAGCTGCTGATTACAAAGTCCACACCCCCTGGGCACTAAGCATCCCTGGCACCTCATCACACCTGACTGGGTACCCCAATCACCAGCGCACACGGCAGCACAGCCAGGGAGGCAGAAAGGATGCTCCAGAGAATGCTGCAGAGACTGAGCAGCCCAAAGACACTATTGAGCACGCATCATCTGGAGGGTGTGCTGTGGAAAGATGGCAAGAGGTTGGCTTTTCTTAACAGCCCCCCTGCAACAGGTAATGTTTAAAGTAAGTTCTAATCCTGACACTTCATGTATATTCCTGAATGGCTGGCGACAGAGACCAGGTCTGAGGGATTTTCAGGGAATAGCTATTACTAGCATTTTCTAAGCTCTCAGCTCTCCATAGTTTGAAATGCAAAGTATGCATATGTGCATTAGCAAAATGGCCCATTCCCCTGCGTGGGAGGGAACCACTCTGGAGGTGACACTGGGCCAGGGTTACATGTGTATGGAGCAGCCAACTGACATGTGAATCCATTACTGTTATCAGCAATGCATTCAAATGACCTACTTTTTAACAGTCACAACTGCCTGACAGAAGAATTCAGTAAATTGCTGGCATGCAATTCTCTATCTAGAGTGATAGAATAATAACCCAATGCAGATACACAGCAGGCTAATCCTCTTCAGGTATAGCTGCATTTTCCTATGCAAAGCTATCAAAGAAAGACAAAAGCTGCCAAGAAAGACCTTTTTAATCTTCCAAGTGCTCTTTTCCAGCATGGAGTCAGCAGGTCACCATATAAGACAGTGCTGTAAATGGCAACTGCCAGAGATCCCAGGCTTTCATACGAGCTGAGGTTGCAGAAACTCATTCAGCAGCACCCAAGTGGCACAGACAGTTTATCATTGTTCCCCTCCTTTGCTATTCATTGTGCCTTTACATTTCTGTGAATGAACTTTCTGCATAAACAGCAACTGTCTTGTTCTCTCAAGCCAGCACAGCCTGCTGAAAAACACTACAGAGCTCCATTCTTATGAGGAAGCATCATTGTTTGTCATCATATTCCTTACATGTTCCTATTTGAAAGAATGAAGTTGTGTGTCACCTGCAGGGGTGTACAGATGCAACCACATGCTTTCCAGCATATCTTGACATAATGCCTATAAATGCAGCTCTCCCATTTTAATTGAATCCATTTAAAAATCATAGCTTTTTGTTATCTTAAAAGTAGAACAATTGTACTGACTACAGAAGGATGATAATAAACAGAAGCCCTATTACAAGTGTGTTGCAAACACATTAAGAATATGCTGAAAAGACAACTACAGATCTTCAGCATTTCCCAGAGATGGGTTTAAGTAATGAAGTAACTCAGATGAAACAATCCCATCAGCTTCAACAGGGTCCAAGTTTTCAATCCAGGTCTTACTGAGATCAGGTCCTCTAGTTTTCAATCCAGGTCTTACTGAGATCAGGTCCTCTACATATCACACCTAGCTGAGCCAGAGCTACAGGTAATCCTGATCATCATGCAGCCACGTCTGAAGAAACATGACTTCTGCCCTCTGTTCTAAAGGCAGGAGAAGACAGGAACTCAGAAGATTGTCACTGCTAGGAGCTGACCAAGCCACCCTTGGGTTACCAAGGAACTGAATGCCTGGCCCAGATTTAGCACCTCTGGACTGAAGTAAAAAAGGGTATGAAAACACAGGAGGAGGAGCTGACTCAAAAATCTCCTCTCCTCTGCTCCCAGCATACTGAGGAACAGAGTGCTTTTGGAAATCAAAATCAGTCTGGCCACTACTCATTTGGGAGCCAGGGCAGCGCTCTTGCTACGAGTCATCTGCCTCTCCACTCTCCTGAATGTGTCTGCTATGAGTAGAACAGATTACAGCTACAGAGGGTTCAGACACCTTTGGCCAATAAGCCCTAATCGGAGGAGAGGGGGAAATCAAAGCATTTATTCTTAGAAGGAAGACAGTAGAAGACTGAAGCAAGCATTTAATATGTAGGATACTGAAAAGTCTTATGCTCTCATACATTCCTTGAAGGCTATAGACACATAAAGGCACCTATGCAATACTTACATCAAGAGGAACATTTAATGTCATGAAGCATGCACAAAGAGCAAATAGAGCTAACAAACAGCAGCAGAAGAAACCAAACGTTTAGCTCCAGCATAATAAATACAAATATTCAGAGACAATGAAGACCACCAAGAATGTTTGTGCACACAGGCACACCTTGCCACACACACTCATACCACCCCTCCCATTAACAGAAAGTCCTCTCTTCTCCGTTTGTTCTTTTCTCACTCTTGTTCTTCTTGGGATGACAAACACAGCTTTGCAAATGGCCATCTCAGGCCAGAGCACCCCCATACCGTGTGATGCTTTACTCCTTAAAGGTGTTAAAATGTAACACATGCAAGAAGGGGTTCAGCTCACATGGGAACAGGGCACTGACACTTGCAAAGGCTGGTGATGGAAAAGGGGCTTTCCAGACCTGCATCCCCCTGCAGTTACGGGCAAGAGGCTGGTAGTGTGGGAAAGCTGCCACTCTCTGTGATTACACACAGCGTATGTCAGGTACTAGCAGCACAATAGCACCGACTTGCTTTGATACCTGAAAATTTGCTTTCAGTATCTGAGTGGCAGACTCTGGTGCTACGACTGCAGTAGAAAAGCAAACCAGTTGAAGTTAGATTACTCTTAAGTTTAGAAATAGCCCTCAAGATTCTTCATCTATCAGACATAAGAGCAGTTTTCTTCTCTATAACCAGAGCACACAAAGCCCCAAACCCTCCAAACCACTTGCACCACAGGAAACCTTTGTAAGCAGCCTCCTCAGCAGAGTGAACTGTAGTGGCTATGAAGGTGTTTTTTTCATCTGCACCAGAAGCAGGCACTGAATTTCTTTGCCACTCCTCGCACTTGTTCATGCTGGACCAGGAGCTGCTACTGCAGGAAAAGGTGACAGAGATGCTACGTTACTGACACTCATGCTCTTGAAGCATGCTGTATTCTATCCCCGGCATAGAAAGGGCTGTTTTTCAAGCTGTTTATATGCTCCTCCAGACAGCTGTCCATGAACCAAAGTTTGGGAGTCCGTCTTGACTGTGCTGAGCAGATCTGAATCAGCAGCCTAAGCAAGGCCAATTACAAAGGTTTTTTTCCACAGGGTTTCTAAAAATTAAATCACAAGCAAAAAATGCAGCTTAGTCCTTCAAAAGCTGCAATTTGCTAAGGCCCTGAGGGTATTTTGGCAAACTCTTCACAACTTCACCCAAATATTATCTAACTCTTTGTGCTGCCAAATCTAAAGATAAACTTCCACTGACTACTTAATGTCAGTATAAACCTGGTAGCAAGACTAAGTGTGCAAACCAGCTCAGACAGCTCAGGTCCTCCTACCAAAGCCACCGAACTGCTCAGGTCAGGATGGGAAGAAGATGGAGACTTCTCGAGTTGATGGAGGTTTCGGAGCTGGGGTAGGTAGGTACCCAGAGTTCAATGTTCAAATGACATGAAGCCTGCTCACCTCTGAAAGCTCTGCCATTTCACCACACAGTTCTTGTCCTTGGCACTCACCAATGTTAGTTCCAAACTGAAGGGCACTTCTTCATGCTCTGCATAACGAGGACCTCCCTCTATCAAAAGGAAGACATGCCCTTGTGCTTTCAATTATGTTTTCCACATAACCTTGTTATTCGTGTGATTTCTAGACTTGTTTTATGGCATGAACTTTGGTGCGTCCTACATGTCTGTCATCTTTCTGGGACCCTGGAAATACCAAGGCCTCAGGAAACTCTAGGAACATCATTCTTTACTGTATAATTCTTATCTTTCACAGTAATTGTTTTTCCTAAACTTTGTCTTCCCAGAAGCATCACACTTTGCAGTTTCATGCTATTTGCCCTTAAGTTCTATTGTGTAACTTCTAACTTTTGTAAGTAATCAGGATTAGCACAAACTTCATTAATGCTTTCACTATTATAAATAATTACATCATCCAAAGTGGTTTTCTCTTCCTTTCCCAATATAACTCTAATTTCAAAATGGGTCATTTAAATTCGATTTCTGTAAGTTACATTCCAAACTCCTCATAACGTTAGTATTATTAGCTAATGAATCTGCATTGGTTTTGCACCAAATCCAGATAGGAATATGTTAATTAGCTTCACATACAAGCATTTCAGTTCTCAAATTTCCCTTTGTGTTTTCTTTTGTTTTTATAGTGACTATGATGACTCTACATGAAAAATAGACTAAAATGGCCAGCTTACACAATCAGACTTGCTATGGCATGAGCCAGCTCTGCAGATGATACAAACACAGACCAAGAGACAGCTTTGAAGATGACAAAAGACGGTAAGGATGTATTATTGGTAAATCCCACTCATTTTTTCTTGATAAATGAAGGCTGCTTCTTTCTACAGAATGATCACAGCCCAACGAAACAGTGGCAGGACAGCTCTGAAGCTTCCTCTGGTTATGCCCCCTAACTTGTTTAAACGTTTCTTTTAAAATGAAGAGGGAGGAGATAAACACATCCAGACCTTCACACGTTCCCTACACACGTGTGCAATGTGCAACCCCAAGACACATACACGCACTCACCTAGCACAGCAGCATTCAGAGAAAGTGTGCTTTTTCTCTCCACAACCTATTTTCCAAGTGATGGAAGATTTAAAGTTTCTAATTTTTTCCTTTCCCTCGATGAAGGATATTCACTTTCTTAACCCCCCTCGGGGAGGCAGAGTCACAGAAACAGCAGCAGGTCACTGTAAATCTTCAAAACTAATAATTATTAAACACATAAATCTATTTAATGCATCGAGCCCCAAACATGCTGACTGGATAATATGAGAGAGAGAGAGATCCACACATAGCAAAAGGGCCTTGCCATCTTTCCACACAGGAGGCTGGCAATGTATTTCGGTGACAAGACTGCATTTGCCAGAGCAGCTACTGAGCCCTGGGAAAGCTTGGGTTTCCAGCTTTTCATTCCATGCTACCAGCAGCTCAGCTGGAGTCCCTGGAAGGGAGCTGTAACCAGAAACTGGGAACCAGACCTCCTGGGTTGTTTCAATGACCACAACTCTCAATCCATGCCAAGCCCTTAGCAATGTTGGGCCCATGGACAGAAAACAAAGCAGCAGCCATGCCCAAGGAATAGCAAGACACCCCTAACTCAGGGCTCTCTGCAGAGAGTCCCTGCTGCAAGCCTGGATCAGGTGGTGCCAATGCATTAGTGCCCAGAGAGCCCTGGCTGAAGAAGTCTCCTCCCTCAGCTTCATAGCACCTGGTTCCCTCTCATCCGCCAGTAGCTAACACAAAGCTGTGGTAACCTGCTTCATTTTCTACCAGATTAAAGTGGGTACTCCCCTCTTACAAAACCAGGGCCTGAGATTCAGGAGAGGCGGGTTTCAGACACAAGAGTTTGCCTCCACCAATACTTGGGGAAAATGGGGAACAAGTGCCACATCCTCTGTCAGGAAGCAGGTATTGTGTGCGGGACAACAATGTGGTTAATGTGGCCAAAGAACAAGCACCCTGCAACAGCCATGGGAGAATGAAAATCTCTTCACTGCTCACCTGAGGCTAGAAGGAAGGGTAATGGACCTTTATGG